>CM025791.1:79550381-80965381 GCA_014635995.1 Sarcophaga peregrina
GGTCAAGCTGCAGACCATTGTTAAAGTCTACACATTTATATGAAATCAAGTTGCGCTACAGACAGGGTGGCTGATTTATAAAGCAACAAAATAAAGCGCCATATTTTTTTAATTTTTTTTTAATTTTATTGTTAAAAATCAAAAAATGTTGGAAATAAAATAAAATTTTAGAATCAAGTTAGATTTGTTCGAATTGGCCACATTTGGTACGAATTATGGCCTTCAAACGGCCAACAAAGCCATCACATAATGCACGAAAGTGGCTCTGCGGTATTTTGGCCCATTCCCGGCCAAGCGCCGTCTTAAGATGATCGACACTTTGGTATCTTTTAGTGAGAACCTTACTCTCTAAAATGCCTTAGTCGCAAAAGTCCAACGGATTGAGATCCGGAGATTTTGGTGTCCATTGTGTGGTAGAAATAAAGCGAGGAACCTTCTTTTTAAGCCATTCGTGGTTGACGCGTGCTGAGTGCAGTGTTGCTGGGTCCAGTTGGAATGTCCATGGCTTACGGCCGAAATGTTTGTCTGCCCAGGACTTCAATACTGTCTTTAAGACATTTTCCCAATAATAATCGGCATTTATTTTGACCCCACGGTCGATGAATTCGAGCGGGGAGCGACTATCGTTTAGAAGACGCCTGACATACATTGACGAAGAGTTTGCAGCGCCAATGTGCCCGAATAATATGTGTCTAATGTCTAAACTGTGAGACCCAAAGCAAGATATACCGTCCCTATAGGGACTAATTTCTGCCTTCCGCATTGTATCTACAGTTACAGCATTGGTAATTGCATTGATGATGGCGCTGCAAGTAGTAGTGGAGGAGGAAAGAAGAAACATATGCAATGGATCTAGCATATCTTGGTCATTTGATTGACGATGCTATGGATGCAATCCACTTCCACTAAGTTAAGTGTATGATGTAAGAAGTTGGGTTTAGTACGCAGGCACTGACCGTGCCCAATCGTCTTTAGAATATAACCAGCCGGTATAGCTTTCAAATGAACAAAAATTTTGATATATTGACTTACATGAGCATGTCCAATCGTCTTTAGAAGATAACTAGTCGGTACAGCTTCCAAATGAAATAAAATTTTGGTGTTTTGACTTACAATTAATGACACGAAGCGCTTAATGAAAAATCCTATATTTTGCTACGAATATCAAAACCCCAACCATGCTTTTAGCCCACTGTCTGTACAATTGTAATCGTTTTCAATAAATTTATCAGTTTCGATATTGCAGATGAAGAAAACTTAATATTTTGCCTCCTCCACCGTATTTGAAGTGTGTTTCTTCGTTCGTTTTTTCTTCTATGGTCGAGTATCTGATATAAACTCGCCAAATTGAAGTTGAACGGAGATAATTTAACATTATTCTCGTTACTTGTTACTTTTTTGCACAATAAATAATAATTTTTTCTTTTTTTTATGCAATTTTTTGCGCGATAGTAAGCAGTAAGTCTGCGGCATCATGGATGGATCAATTTAAAAAACGATTCATGCGCATGAGAATGATATAAATTATAAAGTACACATACAGGACATAAAGAATACATACACACATACATTCATACATACATATATATGATGAT
Organism: Sarcophaga peregrina; assembly: GCA_014635995.1. Lineage (NCBI taxonomy): Eukaryota > Metazoa > Arthropoda > Insecta > Diptera > Sarcophagidae > Sarcophaga > Sarcophaga peregrina. The sequence continues at coordinate 79,551,977 of CM025791.1, forward strand.
AGTTTATGGCGATGCTCAATGGTCGTCGTTGTCGGCTAACTCGTTAGTTTAAGTTTTATTTTCGTTTTTTTTTTCCTTTGCTTTGCTTTGATATGCCTTGGTTTTGTTACTGTTTCCTCCCGACAGTTTTTATATTGTAACCGAGAGAAATATTTGTATAGAGAGAGAGAGAGAGATGGCAGTTATTGGATGTTTTGTTGCATGGGTCCCCTATCAACAGGGGTTTTTCTTTTTATGCATGTACACGTACATACGTACTTATGCAGTACTGAGTACTGTCGTTGGTACTAAGGCAATGGTTGGAGTTTATGTTGAAACTGAAATGATTTTCATTTGTTTGCAATTTCTATGGTTTTCAGTTTGTCAGACTCTGATGAAATTTATTGAGTTTGTTGTTTATGATGTCAGGTGAAATAAATAATAAATTTGTTATTTCATCTCATACCGTGGGGGATATTGTTTCGACAAAAATAATAATAACACAAACAACAACAACAGTAACAGCAATAGCAATAGGAATAGCAATAGCAATAGCAAGAGCCAAAGCAAAAGCAACATAAAATCATAATCATACGAGTGACGTGAAAAAAGGCGAAACTTTGGCACATAATTTTTTATCGATACCACTCAATGCTTCTCAATTTTTTCGTTTTTTTTTTTTTTGGTGTTCCTCTCTCCTTGACTTGTTTTCGTAGGTTGTTAACAAAATGAAATGTTTCGTTGCTGACTGGTATATACTATACACGGTGGCTGATATATAATGCAACAAAGTAAAGCGCCATATTTTTGAAAAACACAAAATGTTGGAAATAACATCAAATTTTAGAATCATTTTAGATTTGTACGAATTGGCCACCTTTGGTACGAATTGTGGATTTCAAACGATCGACAAAGCCATCACAAGCTGCACGAAAGTGGCTCTGCGGTATTTTGGACCCATTTCCGGCGAAGCGCCGTCTTGAGATGATCGCCATTTTGGTATTTTTTAGTGAGAACCTTACTCTCCAAAATGCCCCAGGCGCAAAAGTCCAACGGATTGAGATCCAGAGATTTTGGTGGCCATCGTGCGGTAGAAATTAAGCGAAGAACCTCCTTTTTAAACCATTCTTGGTTGCCGCGTGCTGAGTGCGGTGGTGCTAAGCAGAGCTGTCAGATAAATAAAACTTCAAGTCGTGAAATATTAGAAAAAAAATCGTAAAAGGCGTTCATGGAAATCGTAAAAATAATCGTCACAAAATTGACATGAAAATTCAGTGTGATGTTCGCTAGAACCGACACAATTTTCAATGCCTTAGCTTCTTAAGAGAGTGCAAGAAATACTTCATTTCATATGATCAAGTATAGGCCGCTACCTCAACGTCTATTTTGAGACTTCTTGACCGCGTATAAGAGAGGATGAAGTTACTCCGTTGATTCATTGGAGCATCCTTGTAATATGGTTTGTGTTTCACTGTTCTATCGCAATTATAACGGATTTTGTACGAGCGAAATAAGGAACTTGTCCACGAGAATCATGTACTTCTACCTAACACTCGCCTTTCTCGACGAGCACATATGTACGTATATACAGAAAAAATTCGTTCTTTATTCGAACTATCCGTATATGGAACTCATATTGTGCAGAGGGAGTAATTTTTGGGCTTTGAGGACATGAAAAAGACACAAGTTACAGAAAAATCGTCACTTAAATTTGCCAAACTAATAATTGCAAAGTAAATACAAATCTTAAAGGGGTTTTTAACGTACTAAAGTAAAGAATATGATTTAAATTTTTAATTTCTAAAAATCTTCAAAATAAGGGCATAAATCGCCATATCATCAATATAATATTTTTGAAGCTAAAAATCGTCAAAATGACGACAAAACGTCAAATAAGCCAGCTATGGTGCTGAGTCTTGTTGGAATGGCTACGGTCTGCGGCTGAAATGTTTGTCTGCCCAGGGCTTCAATACTGCTTTAAAAACATTTTCCCGATAATATTCGGCATTTATTTTGACCCCACGGTCGATGAATACGAGCGGGGAGCGACCATCGGCTCTTTCCAGTCTAACTTTTTTTGTCCATCGGTAAACTCTTGCATTTTTTTGGACTGAAGCCATTGAAGCCATTTTTCTATATGTGTTGCATCCGTTCTCGCGAGATATTCAGCTCACGAGCAATTTTTCTACCACTGTGGTGTGGATTTCGATCAAATCTGGCTTTCACTTTTCGGTTCATTTCTGGTGTTGTTACCGTTTTTTTCGGCCACTTTTTGGACGCGATGCAACACTGGCAGTTCACGGTAACGAGCAATGGTACGAGTAACAAAAGATTTATTCACATTTAAATCCTGGAGAGCTCTAACGGAAACCACCTGTGAGTTTCCAGCAAAATATCAAGCAATCACATTATCACGCTTGAATTTCATTACGAATAACTTTTCTTTCTGAATGCAATAGGTCAAAATGCTTCTGTAAACTTGTAAATAATAAAATGAACTGTCACTGAAATAAATCTGTCAGACTCTCAGACGAGCGGTTTACAAATGATAACAATCTGAAGTTGGTTGCAATACATTTCAGCCACCCTGTACATATGTTGTGCGTCGAGACTTGGAGCAACAGATTTTTGAGAAACTTTTCATGGTAATTTTTCGTCAGAAATCTACTAAAAGAGAAAGTCGCCAAGAAATATTTTGTCATATTTCGTTTTGCTGGAGATGTAAGCTAAAACACTACCCACTAGACTAAGGCGAATCCAATTCACTTCAACAGTATTGCCAAATCTTTTTATATCCAACAATAGTGGAGGTTTTAACTGGCTTAAAAAAGCATATTTGATTATGTGATAAACAGAGATCAGCAAAGAATCGTTTTTCCGCTACTCATAAGCACTCAAGCAATTTTGAATATGAGTGAATCAACAGAATTAAAATTCAACTACTCAGTACTCTGTTGTACTCGCTACAACATTGATTTATAAGTATAAGTAGCAATGAATATGAGTACAACATTAACATGAAACTCGCAACATTCGAAATATGTTTGATTCATATGCCTACTCATTTTGATTCATATATTTAGAAAAATACTTATAAGTGATTCGATTGGCTCGAAACATTCATCAAAATTTACAGCCTTTGTTATTGTTGCATATTCAAACAAAGAAAAAAGGAACGACAAAGACAAGAAGTTTACAAATGATAACAACCGGAAGTTGGTTGCAAAACATATCAGCCAGCCTGTATGAAGTTAAGAGTGTCGATATGTTTGGCTATTTTATTACACTTTTTGGCGTTTACGAATATTTTGTTTTTGTTATAAGGGGCGTTTGAAAAGTTTCCCATACCTTACCTACATACATACATAAGCTTTATTGGGCAAAAGAGTTGCATTCTAAAACTAAAATAATAACAACTTTGCAAAAGCATCTGTTATTGAAAGTGCAAAAGGTCACACACTGGTGGACAGCTGCTTTCCTGCTGTTCTTTACAGCTGTATGGCCAGGAAAATGTAACGAACAAAATCTAATAAATTCATTATGGTTTTGCAATTTAGTTGGGTAAAGTTATTAAGATAAAGAAATAGGATTCCTTAGTTTATATTACATTGTTATTGATATAGAGTTTATCGTTTAATATAAATTAGTTTGTGGTTAGAAAAAGAGTCATGGCCACTAATTGATATTCCTTGAAGACAATTTGATTTCAAATATTTAAGATTTATTTTGTGTATTAAATTGAATCGTTTTAGCTTTACTGTACCTTTTTGTTAATTCCTCTTAGGTATCCAGGCCAGACGTATATCAAAATTTTTATAAAATTTTGTCGAAAGGACATTTATCAGAAGCTCAGAAGTTTTGAAAACAAGAAAAGTAACAAATCCAATCATACTACCGGAACGTTTGCAATCTGTAATCAGTAGTTATTTGAATAACAGATAACAGCTGGTGTATAACACAAGCTCGGGACCAAGAGTGAAACATATAACATCAGGAATCCCACAAGGATCTATCCCCGGCCCCGACCAATGGAACGTTAATTACGATGGAATTCTAAGACAGCATATGCCAGATGGAACTTTTTTGGTTGGATACGCAGATGACATTGCAGCCCTTATCACGGCCAGGAATACTGAGGAAGCGCAGCGAAAACTAAGACATGTCATGCTAAGAACGAAGACATGTTTGAATTCCCACGGCTTAGACCTGGCCTCGCATAAAGCGGAATTACAGCCGTATCCCCTTGCAGATGGACATGAGTATAGAAAACGAGGTAATTAAGACCAAGAGCCTAGGGTTAAGACTGGATCCCAGACTGACATTTTCGTATCAGATTCTGTACTCGGCTGACAAAGCCCGGAAGATCGTTGGACCGCTCAGCAGATTAATGGCGAATACTGGAGGCTACCGGCGAGACGGAGACTCCTGATGGAAGTTGGAAGCAGCATTATGCACTATGGGGTGCAGCCCTTGCTCTGATCAACTCTTCCTTTCCCTGATTTGGCGGAACTTGTTTAGTACAGGGACTGCGTTTCACCCGTGGCATCACAACGGGTCGCCATGCGTGCTCAAGTGAGCTTTGTGATATCAGAGCTACTACTACGACCTAAACTAACCTATGCTCTATGGGAGCGAAATTTGGGCCGAAACGCTAGAGGTTAAGAAGCGGACAAACTCACTGCTCACGATACAGAGAACGGCAGCACTGCGTATCGCTTCGGTATATCGTACAGTGTTCGTCCCAACCGTACTTGTGATAGCAGGTACAATCCCTGTGGATCTGCTGACAGTAGAGCGGATGGAGATTTATAAATCGAAATCGGCTGGAAATCACATAACCTGCCACTTCAGGGAAAACACCTTTTCAGAATGGCAACGACGATGGAACGATGAAGATATAGGAAGGTGTACGACGAGACTTATCCCGGACATAAATCCATGGATTGGTCGAAAATTTGGGAAGTTAATTTCTACGTTACGCAGATGTTATCGGGTCATGGATATTTTAGGAAATATCTGCATAGAATAGGCAAAACCGATTCCCCTTACTGTCTTTACGTGGAAGGCGAAGTAATTGGTTATGCGGAACACACTGTGTTCGAATGTGCACACTGGCAGAGCTATCGCTCTGTAATGATGTCAACGATTGGAACGATCAACATTGTCGGAGTTATGATGGCGAGTATGGAGAATTGGGCCTCAGTGGCGAATTACATGGAGCGCATCATGAGATTAAAGAAGAGACATCTAGAGGGTGCAGAACATGTAGACACGCCGGCATAGATGACACTAGCTCAGCTGTTAAACGAGAACTTAGAAGTCTCCTCAACCTTAAATACGCAATCCGGACGCGGATATGAGCATGAAGGTGGACAAAGGACCAAAAGGACTCCGTTCCGAAGTAATAACATCGACGTTTCGGAGTGGGCACAACGGTCCACGGGACGAGGGGGGATTTAGTGCGGGAGCGCCCCACACACGGAGAACGTGACGGCTTCCTCTATGTTGCAGTTAGGTACATTTGCTCCTCCTCGACGTTTAAAAAGTCGGATAAGCTATTGCTGAACTGTGTAAAGATAGCAAGGCATGAGATCCGTTACTATTGGGTAATATTCATACAAGTTACAAGCTGCATGTAGTAGTTGGGGCGATTAAAGCGGTACTCACGCAAGAATAATTTTCGTAATTGGTTTTCTCCAAAAACTGTTAATAATCTGTAACTCCTTTTAGGTTTAACAGGTTTTCTTCAATCTTTGATGCTAAATTTGTGTCTCAAAATTATTTACAATTATTCCTTGCTTTAGTTCTTGCTAATGTGAACAGTAAGACAATATCGTATACAATTTTTGGTGGCAATCAAGCCTCTCCTCGATGGTAGTAGTTAGTAGGAAATGTGATTCACAAAAATAAGGTATTTAGGTTAAGGATAAATTTTTGATTGAATTGACTTCAAGCATTTTAGCAAAATTCATTTCTTAACTAGATTTTTAAATGTTTTATATCACAGTACAACTCCCCCTTTACAGCCCGTATATCATGATTTAAAATTGACATCATTTTTACAATTTGGCTGGCTGGCTGGCATCTGTTATTTCAGTATTTCAGCTGGGCATTGTTTAACAAAGTTTGTTGCTTTTGTTTCATTTAAGCTTAAAATGCCATATTTTGCTTTAAGCCCTTCATTACAATAATATAACAGCTTATCTGATAGCAAATCGTGTCGGTCGACGCCTCTTCTTAAATTTGAACAACAACACTCTTAACTCGGGGGGCATTACCCACAAGCAAACCCACAAATTGTTACTGTGACGCTTAAAAATATCAAAAAAAACAAGAGACCTGACAGCCAGCCAGCCAGATAGCTATGCATTTCATTTCAAGGCATTGTTGTTGCTGTTAAAAACGTTTTTCAGGCTTCAGTTTTTCATTTTTCTTGAAGTTTTTTCATTTTGGTTCGTTCGTAATACTTTACTGTTTAGTACACAATACAGCGTATAAAATTATGAGTATTTTGTTGTATGGTGCGCAGGCGCGCACGTTTCCTTGTAAAAATGTTTAACATCTCACTAAAAATAGGTGTATCCCGACAAAAAAAAAAAAACACAAAATATGCTTAAAGTGAACAGACGGATTTTATAATCTCTTGGCTATTGTTTGCTTGATTTTTTACAACTTATTTCGCCCGAAAACTACTTTTTAGAGACAACATATAGACAGCAGACAGACAATGTGGCAGGCACACAGAGGACGCAAAGGACGGACGAACAATCATTTAGATTAACAGCCCAGACAACAAAATATTAAATAAACTATGAGGGAGATATCTCAATTTGGAAATTTTTTTCTGATTGTCTTCTGTAGCTGTTGCTTATATAACCTTATGATCTGCCTCATACACAATGAATTGCAAAGAAAACAAAAATGAAAAAATAATGAAATAAAAATCACAATAAAATACTGCATTTTGATATCGTGCGCGATTTTTTGGCTAAAAATAAATTTATGACAACCATCAATTAATAATTGCATGTAACACAGCGTTTGCTTGGTTTCAAAAGAAACATTTTCTAAATATCAGTGGCAGCCATACAATGATGAAGTCAGAATATAAAAATAGAAAAAAAATCCAGTCTTTAATTTTTTAAGCTGAATGCTTTGGGAAGTATAACAGAATAGAAACTGAATTATTTTTTTGAAGGCATTAAGTACTACAATATTAAGGTTGGGTTCATTGCCAGGGTTGCCAAGGCGAAAATTTTTATAATATTTTCAATTTAAGGTTTACAATACGGGTAGTCTGGTAAGATTTCTATGTCAGACAAATGAACACAGAAATTATATTCAGGCTAGTAGATGAAAGTAGTATTCTTCAGGCAGAATTTTACATAATTTGTAGGACTGCTTAAAGTCACTGTAGCCAATTGAGTAGTGTATTGGCTTATACTATAAGAGCTTATGAGCTCAAACCTCAGGTCAGGCATCACAAATAAAGCAAAATGTGAAATGTCGTTCGCTCAGCATTTGGAAAAAACTGTGAGATTAAATTGTTATGCAAAGCATCGAAAATATTTCGTTAGGATTCGACGTTCAACTGTAGATCCCACCACTAATGGATGATGTTAACACACATAATATAGGTGGTCTCGGTTCTAATCCTTACTAAAGGTTGGCAATTAAGTAAGTCAAGTTATGTATCCAATATTAAGTATGTATAAATAAGTCTTTTATGCTGAAACTGGATTCGTGATAGTCTACTGGATAGTGTAAAAGATAGTCAAAGATTCTTTATTGCAAAGTGAGTATCTTTATAGGGGAATTCAGGTATTGGGCAGTCATATACAGTAGCGAGCACAAAAAATGCAACGTTGGGTAAGTGCGATAATTTTAAAAAAATGGTGACCAGTTCAAAATATTTCTTTGGGTTATTAATACCTACAGTAATAGATACCTATTATCAATAACATTAAGTAAATATTTTTAATTAATTTTGTTATTTATTAAAAAGAGTGCGAATTTCATGGGAGCAATAAAAATGCAACAGCATAGATTTTAATGTGTTTATTTAAATTAAATAGTAATTCTTACAAAAAAAAAATTTAAAATTAATATTTAGTGGCGTAGCCCTTATTTTTTATGACTTCTTGCAACCTAGAAGGCATAGAGTCGACTAAAGCTATTAATGTGTTAATGGATATTTTATCCCATTCACTTTTCAAAATTTCTTCTAATTGCCTCTTATTTGACGGATGTTTCCTCTTAACTTCCCGATCTAATAGCTCCCATAGATTTTCTATGGGGTTTAGATCGGGAGACTGTGATGGCCAATCCAAAACATTGATATCATTGTCGCTTAAAAAGTTTCGAGCTAAGCGACTTGAGTGCTTTGGATCGTTATCCTGTTGGAATATGCTACTAGGAGGCATTTTTTCCCGCAGATGAGGAAGCATGTGTTCTCCAAGGATTTCACAGTACTTCTTGGCGTCCATTTTTCCTTCGATTTGAATTAAGGGACCTACCCCATCACGGAAAAACGCACCTGTAAATACGTGACGTAAAATCAATCATTTTTTTAAAAACATATCGTTCCTTACCCCACACCGTTATTGATCCACTGCCATGTTTTACGGTTGGCAGTTGATATCTTGAAGAATATCTCTGTCCAGGCGGTCTTCGAACAAAATGTATCCCATCGGAGCCAAACAAATTAAATTTGCTTTCATCGCTCCACAAGACTTTAGCCCATTGTTCATTTGACCAATCCTTGTAACGTTTTGCAAATTTTGCGCTTCTTTTTATTGATTGCACTGATGAGAGGTTTCTTTGCGGGTCGTCTCGCATGCAAATTAGCCTCTTTCAACGTACGGCGAACAGTGTGAACGCCTATAGAGACTTCTATTTGCTCACTTGCGAAATTAGTAACGTCCACTGCGGTCTTTCGTGGATCTTTTTTAACCAGTGCAATCATCTAGCGGTCTTGGCGAGAGGTAGTTTTTCGAGGATTACCACTACCTGGTTTCCTTTCCGCACTATTTCTCAAGGAAAATCGAGATTTAATCCGACATACGGTTGATTGATTTACACCAAAGAGGAGTCCAACTTCACGCATGGATTTTCCTTCTTCTAAGGCTTTAATGATTGCAGTTTTGCTGTCAGTTGAGAGCTGCTTCTATTACAAAACACATGTTGTATAACTTATTTAAGAAATTTTCAATTATAATTAAATAAATAACTTACTTTAACTATTTTTTTATTATGTTGCATTTTTTTTGCTCGCTAAAAATTTGCACTTTTTTCACTAATTCAAAAATATTTAACTTTTTAAAGCAGAATTTGGAATAAACTGTGGTTACTTGGAAAACTTATAATTGAAAGAATTAACAGCAAAAGAAAATAGATAAATTAGTTACCGTTATTTTGAAACAGATCTTATTAAAGATCATATGGCACAGTGTTGCATTTTTTGTGCTCGCTACTGTATGTATATACACATATAGTATGCAGTCTTGTTCGAAACCTAAGCAACTTTTTTCCAATACGTAATAATAGACTCATATCTTCTCTTTAAATAAATTTATATAATTATAATGTTATTTACCATTACATTGTGCCAAATGGCATTTCTTTGGAAGTTATAGAAGAAACAATTATTAGCTTAAAAATTCGCCGTTCAACTTTCAATATTTGGTATGATATTCTTTGATGTTTCCGAACTCAGCACATCTTTTGGGCATAGATTCAGTAAGATTTGATAGAACAGATGTTGGCATAGATTCCAACTCTGATTTTAGACAATTCATCAACTCTTGTTTATTTTTAAAGTGACCAATCCATCACATTGCAACCCTATGCTTTATTGTGGCTTTTGAGTACCGATGATGTAGCCGCTTTCCTTTTGGTCTTCACACGTGGCAAACTCCATCTGAGTTTACAACGTTAAATTTATATTTATCAATAAACAAAACAGTTTTCGATTTGGTATAGTCCAATCCATATGTGCTCTAACAAAATCCAACCTAAAACAAAGAAAAAGTTGAGAAAATCAGAGATTACGCTGCAATCAGCTTATGAGATACACGTCCTGGATTGGCCATCTCAATTGCCAGACTTGAGACCCATGGAGAACCCCTTCGGTATTGCAGAACGGACAGTTAGAACTCGACCCTTTAAAAATAAACAGCAGTTGATGAACTATCTAAAATAAGAGCTCGAATCTATACCAACATCTATTCTTCGTATGCAACAAAGGATATCATACCAAATATTAAAAGTTGTTTAGATTTTGATCAGCGATTTTTAAGTTAATTTTGATTTTATTTTATTATAACTTCGAAAGAAATGACATTTAATTTTTGTTGTTATTTTTAAATAAAAATTTTCTATAAATTTATTTAAAGGGAAGAAATGAGTCTATTATTACTTAGTAGAAAAAGTAAAAGTATAGCTTTCATATCAACTAGTAATCAAGAGTTAAGCATGACCATTGCTTCTGTACTTCAATGCTCTTGTGGCGTTCGCAAGTATTTATTTTGCCCAAATGTACAATGGAAGCCGGTTAAGGGTAATAAACAGTGCCTTAGACGATGTAGTTCTAAGGTTACTTGTCATCACAATCGCTGGCATTGGATACACTTTGTAAAATACTGGTAGTTTGATTTTAAAATCGTATACATACATACATGCATATATAATTGGTTATCACAACCCTTCATTCAAGACTGCATTCTAGCTACTCACAGCACTTATATGGTGTGTGTTCATGTTATTCAGAAGTGACGGGACCTACAGTTTAAAATCAACTACGAACTAGAGATATTATGAACATTTTTCTTGGTAATTTTAATTAATCTCTCAGAGTTTTTGCAAGTAATCTGCTGAGAGGAAATCGTCAAAGAAATATTTTTTTCATATATCGTTTTGTTGGAGATGAGGTTTGAAGGGAGGCCTTATGTCTAATAAGCCAACACACTAGACTACGGCGACTTCATCCTCGTAACAATATCAACTAGGGATAGAAAAATTGGTACAATTGTACTTGTTTTAGCACTATTTGGAAGTCAAAAACACCATAGCACCTCAATAACTTATTTAGCACTATTGAAAAATGTTCTCTACTTTATTACATCACTCAAATATTCTGTCTTATCATAAGTATAAGTTTTTTTTTTCGTTCCATTTACATATGGCAACTCCTTGCTAACTTGACATATCAAGAGTATTAAAAGGAATATTATCCGTTCCACATTCATCTGCAAATGTAGAAAGGATATTTTCATACCAAAATTTAATAAAAATCAAAGGGACAAACGGACTGTTTCCTCTGACTGTCTCTAATTTAATCTAAACAAGTGATTTATTGAAGTCATTTAATTAGTGTTGCTACAATTTTTGAAATAACAAATAGTTTGCTGGTACAAAATTTATCACAAATAGTGATTTAAAATTTAGATCTCATAAACTTTTTTATTCCTTTATAGTTAAGTATTAAAGTAAGTTGTTAAGTTTACCTATTATAAAGTGCTTTTCATAATTATAGCACCACCAGCATTTCAATAATAACAAACAATGAATTGTCTTCATGTCATATTCTCTGATGAAAAAGAGTGGAACTTAGATAGACCAGATGGCTATCGATACTACTGTCGTGACTTTAGAAATTCAAATTTTGGGGAGGTAGTCTATTGCTGGGGGGTTATTTCTTTAAGTGGTTGCCTCGAATTTCAGTTTCCATCTACGCGAGTGTATAGTACAGAGTACATTACTGTTCTTAGCTGTAGTTTGCTCCCCTTCTTAAGAGAAAATAATGAAAAAATATATTTTATAACAGGACAATGCCAGAATTCATGTCAGCAGACAGAGGATGGAATGGTTCCGTAAACAATCTATTGAGGTTTTATTGTGGCCCCCAAACGAATTCCCCATTCTTGTCCGAAGATTATATTCAAAATAACAATAATACCAGTGCTAAAAATTTGAAATTAAAAATGAACGGAGAAATATTAAACAATCTTTATAAGAATATTTACTTAAAATACGAGAGGTTTACTAAGTTTTAAGTATAAATATTTTTGGTAAATAAAGCTTCCTATTGAACAATGAAATGAGAAGTGAGACTGGTGCTATAATTTTGCAAAGACTAAAAATCTTAACTTTTATACTGAAGTTAAAACTGCGTTAACAATTTGAAAAATTTACTGTTTTTTTGTTCTTTTACATTAATATTACACACAATGAAATGAATTGTCATTTACATTTTTATTAATTTATAATAAAAAAAGTTTAAAAAAGAAAAAAGTGAATTTAGTACAATCGATCTGAAAAAGTACAATTTTTTATGAACGTTAGTACAATTTGTTAAGACCAATTTCCCATCTCTGATATCACGATTTAGTGCCCACGATTTAGGCACCCCTTTGTTTTCCCAATATGTCTGGTGGTAGTCAGCTAAGGATGGTAAACAGTGATGATGTAGTAACGGTATGATGTAGTTGTAATAGGACTTTTCGTGATGATGGCAACTATCCTTATAATGTATTCAAGCCAGGATTAGTTATCTCTGTTCTTTAAAGCCATCCAACAAATTGCGATTCATAGAATATAATTGCTTTGCTTTAAAAGCCGTAGAGCCAGGAGGGTTTTTTTTTGAATTAATACCACTTTCTTAGCATTAAAAAACAGTTATCGGTTTGGTGGTTCGAAGTTAAGTTTTTATTTTACAATTTAGTTTGCTAGTCAGTACGATCGCAAGAAAGCTCGGTGCTTTTAGATAAAGTGAGAGTTACTACGTTAATACATACATACATACATAATTGGTCATTACAACCCTTCAGTCAGGATTATTGACCTAGTTTCTTACACTACTTATGTTGCGTGTGTTCACTTTTATACACAAGTGGTGGTACCAACAGTTTAAAGTCAACTCCGAACGGCAGATTTTTGAGAAGCTTTTCATGGCAATTTTTACTCTCAGAGTCTTTGCCAGAAATCTGCTGAGAGAGGAAGTCGCCGAAGAAATATTTTTCGTTTTGATGTCTGACCTGGGATTCGAACCCGGGCCTTTTGTCTAATAAGCCAACACACTTACCCACTAGACCACGGCGTTCGATGTCAACGATATAGATTCTTTTATTAAACTTTCGGACTTCTTTTCCAGCATTTAGTAGTCGTGTTTTTAATATCTAGCCTATGCGCTGAACAATTTCTTTCCTAGTTTGGTGGAACGGGAAGCTATGCATGCTCAGGTATGATTTTTGTTATCAAAACTACCACTGAATAGGAGCTCGACCTCACACCACTTATGTTGTGTGCGTTACTTTTATACACGATTGGCGTGACCTACAGTTTAAAGTTGACTCCGAACGACAAATTTGTTGAGAAACTTTTCATGGCAATTTTATTTATTCTCAGAGTTTTTGCCAGAAATCTGCTGAGAGGAAATTGCCGAAAGAATACTTTTTTATATTTTATTTTGATGTCTGGCCTGGGACTCGAACCCTGGCTTTATGTCTAATAAGCCAGCATACTAGCTACTAGATTACGGCGACTTCAACATTAATACTACGGATAGTAAATTAATGAATTTTATATCTCCTTGTGTATGGTATTAATTCTGTTTTATTTCTAACATGGCAATCCTTTTTCTCTAAATACATAATTAAGATCTCAAAATACTTCTAGTGGGTGTAGGCAAATAAAAAAATTAAAAAAAAAATAAAGTTTTCTTGTATAACAATTCATTGTTAAACTTTAACAATCATTTCAAACTTTATTTCCTCTTAAGGCTCCCAAAAAAAACTGTTTGAATATATGATGCCAACAATGAAAATCGAGGAAAGTCAGGCCAAAATACAATGTATTTATTGACACTTAACATTTTATGCCAAGTGGAGTTAAGCAAAACCAACTTCAAACACTTCTTGGCCTCACTTACTGTAAGTGCACACAGCACAACACAACTGTCGAGAAAAAGAGTTGTTGCATGCAGCCACTAACACACTACAATAGGGCAATGAAATGAATGTTCAAAGTGGTCTATTAGCCAAGACAAAAAAAGGAACGAAATATTTGCAATAATTTGTGGTCATAAGGTTATCAACAAATTTATTAATAATATTTTATTATTTTAAACATAACATTTATTTAACAATAACAACAATAACAATTGCAATTGTGTTGTGATATTTTATTTTTTATTTTTATTTTCAATGAAAAAATCTCGTATAAGTTTTTGCTAATTTAACAATAGACCATAGAAAATAGCAAATAATGTCGGTCGTTGTGTGATTTAAAATCTTGAAAGCATTTGTTATACTTACAATTTATTGCCAATTTTGTTTGGCCAAATGCATTACAAGTCAATTGTTTATTAAGCCAAGTTTTTAGTTTTTTCGGAAATTATTACTTATAATGAGATATTTATGTTATGATAAAAAGCAGTCACGTTTTGTTATTAGAAATTAGTTTCGGTTGTCAATTTTTATGTTTTTTAAGCCAACAAAATTATATGAATTATAGCCGCATTATTTTAAATTAAATGATTTAGTATTGCGCTGATCGTGTATTTCTTCTCCCAATTGATGGCTTAATTAGTTTTCTGTTTATGAACTTAAAGATTTTTATTTGCAGTCATGAAGTTGTTGCATTTTTTTTTTCCTAGAGAATCTCATAAATTTATTACTTAAATCGTGTGTCATTTATATTTAAAATATTTTCAAATTAATTCAAGTATTTTATGGTAATATTTAAAGCATTTTAAAATAAATCTTAAGCAAGACTTAACGAGAGGCGAACGATAAATTTTTGGTGCATAAATAATTTCGTTCAAAAAAAGGTTTACTTGAAAAACAATTTTGTTTGGCTGATTTATTGAATCATGACTTTATTTCATTCATTTAGCGTTTTGAGCAGCTTATTGGATTTTCCTTTTAATTCAAATTGTGACCAGGCCACAAGATTGTTCCAGAAAGTCCTCTGATTTTTCAGGTTTTTTGGATCCCGATTTACAAAATCCCGAATCCTGGGATTTTTAAAATTGGATCCCGTTTGGCATCCCTAGTCAGGACTAATCAAATCGATAAAAATTTTATTCAAATTGTGTTTGTCGAATTATATTGTTACAAAAATTTAAAATCTAGATACTGGCGTTTTGCTTTTACATTACTTAACATTAAAATGGTAAAAAAGTAAACAAAAATACAACAACAAACACAAGCATAAAAAATGGTAAACAGAAAACACTACAAGAATACATAGATTTCGAGAATATTGGTTAGACTGTTTACTCTGGCATATAAAAGCCAAGGCTGGCATGCTTTCACTTCACTGCTTTGAGTTAGTAAAGTTCAGTCAGTCTTGCGTGAAGACGCGGTGCATTTGAAGTGAGTAATAGTGATTTCCAGATCTCCGTTATAAAGATCTGTCGAACTATTGTTTAGTGATTGTTATTACTTATGCAAAGGTGGTAAACAGAGGAATAAGAAAGAAAATCAATTGTTGTTTTATACATCAAGTTGTAGACAGTGGCAAACAGAATTGTCCGAGTAATTAAGAATTTTAATTAAGAGCAAACAAAAATTTCTATTAATTTTATTTGCAATCTACCAGCTCATATTTTAAACGTTTTTAAAAGGTAAAAGCATAACAATATTTTTGAATACATGCTAGAATCTATGAGGAGATTATCTAGATAGACAGAACAAATCTGAAAACAGCTCAGTTAGATTTGAACAAGACACAGAGACAAGCACAGGTTCAATGGGAAACTCTCCTACACCTACAGTTGGATATAAGTCTGCTAGTGCTGATATTGAAGACAAAAGTTTGAAGGGCTAAGTTTTGAATTATAGGAGACAAGTCCATTACGACATACATTCAAGGATTTCGGGATTTAAGTAAAGAATTGGTTGATACTCACTCTTTAACTGCTACTTAGACACTTAGAGTAAACTCTGAGAATTTGAGAAGTGCATCCAACTAGGCTAAGTAAGATGGAATGAATGATGTAGCCTTTTAAAAGAGAGATTATTTTGCAATATATGTACATACATTATTGGACATTACAAACCTTTAGTTAGAATTACAACTAAGTTTCTTATACCTCTTATGTTATATGAATTAATTTCCTATATGAGTGGCGAGATCTGCAGTTAAAGGTCGACCCCGAATGGCAAATTTTTGAAAAATTTTTCATGAAATTTTGTTTTCTCTCAGAATTTTCGTTTTGTTAGAGATGTCAGACATGGAGTTTGAACCATGGCCTCACGTCTAATAAGACGACACACTTCCGACTAGACTATGGCCGCTATTTGTAATGTACAGACGGATCTTAGAATTGGAGCATGAGTCAAGAACTCTTATCAAACCAAATGATTTTCAATTACTCTTCTTACCGTTACTAATATTTGTCGAAATCTCTTGTCTGATATATATTGTTACTGTCTTTTCTGTCTTTTCTGTGGATAACCACGATTATCCTCGCATTGTAATTTATCAATTCGCCTTTCAGATAAAGAATTTGGGGCTAAACTGCCGAAATTTCCGAAATGTGTGTTCAAAGCGTACCCCATAGATGCTGTTCCCACTTTGATTGTGGCTTGGCATTGTATTCTTATTATTTTCAAACTGTTTTGTTATGTTGTGTTGTTGTTATTATAATTTTTAAACCGTTTATTTATTCCTGAAGACCATATGAGGCCTTAAAATAATATTTATGAATACAATAAATACACATATACACACAAACAAACAAAAAAAGGAATATATTACTCACACATAAATATTAAATGTTACTGTAGTTGTCGTTGTCGTTGGTAATATTATTTCACATGCGATGTATAGGGTAGGTCATTTAAAAGTTTAATTTTAAAAATGCAATAAAAACGGTTTGAAATTGAATATTATTTCATTTATATGACTGCGATACTGGCTTCACAGTACTTCATTCGATTGAACTAATTTTCATGCCCATTTTCGAGTGTACAGGGTGGCTGATAAGTATTGCAACCAACTTCGGGTTGTTATCATTTGTAAACTGCTCGTCGGGCAGCAGACAGATTTATTCCAGTGGCAGTTCATTTTATTATTTATAAGCTTACAAAAGCATTTTGATATATTGCATTCAGAAAAAAAGTTATTCGGGATGAAATTCAAGCGTGATAGTGTGATTGCTTTATATTTGGCTGGAAAACTACAGGTGGCTATCGTTAGAGCCCTCCAGCATTTAAATGTGAATAAATTTTTTGTATCTCGTACCATTGTTCGTGGACGAAAAAACTGGTAACAACACCAGAAATGATCCGAAAAATGAAGGCCAGATTTGATCTAAATCCATGCCGCAGTGGTAGAAACATTGCTCGTGAGCTGAACATATCGTGAGAAGGGATTCAACATATATTGAAAAATGAGCTTGGTCTGGAAAGAGCCATGCTTGCACGAATGTGGCCAGTTACCGAATTAGGTTTTCTTCGATGAGAAGCCATTCCAAATTGAGCAGTTTGTGAACAAACAAAATGATCGGGTTTACTTGCCAAATAGGGTTGAAAATCTACACCTGCGATTGGCCACCAGAACTCAAGCGGCGCCGATGGTCGCCCCCCGCTCGTATTCATCGACCGTGAGATCAAAAATAAATGCCGAATATGGTCGGGAAAATCTCTTAAATACAGTATTAGAGCCCTGGGCAGACAAACACATCGGCCGCAGATCATGTACATTCCAACAGGTCTCAGCGCCATCGCATTCAGCACGCGTCAACCAAGAGTAGCTTAAAAAGGAGTATCCTCGCTTCATTTCTACCGCACTATGGCCACCAAAATCTCCGAATCTCAATCCGTTGGACTTTTGAGCCTGGGGTATTTTGCAGAGTAAGGTTCTTACTATAAAAATACCAAAGTGTTGATCGTCTCAAGACGGCGCTTCGCCGGGAATGAGCCAAAATACCTCAGAGCCTCTTTCGTACAGGATGTGATGGCTTTGTCGGCCTTTTGAAGGCCATAATTCGTTTCACAGATGGCCAATTCGAACAAATCTACACTGATTCTAAAATTTTATGTTATTTGCAACATTTTTTGCTTTTGAACAATAAATTTAAAATAAAATTAAAAAATATAGCGCTTTCCTGTATGTGATAGTATTTTGGCAATGGTATCATGAATGTTGGCCTTCAAATGCTCAATTGTATCTGGTTTGTTTGCATAACAATTTTCTTTAACAGAAACCCATAGAAAATAGTCCAACCTTGTCAAATTGCAACTTCTTGGCGGTCAATATACAACACCATTTGATGTAATTAAACAGCCGTCAAACGTTTGAAGCGATAAACCAATTGTGGCTTAAGATGTGTGGATAGTTGCACCATCCTATTGAAACGAAACATGCTTCACATCAATACTATAAAGAGCGGCTACAAAAAAAAAAATCGTTTATCTTGATGCGATAGGTTTCCACACTGGCTGTAGTGGTTGTGTAGTTTTTTGCTTAAAGAAATATGGCCCAAACAGTTACTCGTATTCTGTAAGCTCACGTATGGATTTTCTAAGCACCAAATACGGAAATTTTGCTCATTAAAATTAGATGGAGCTATTGGCATTGAAATTTATTCGGAATCGGTTGGAATAGCCCAGTCTATAAGACTGAAAGACCACTACAGTATCTTTCAGGCGGAGGTGATGGCAATACAGGCTGCGGCAATAATTATTGGTGACGGAAGGCTATACAAGCGGAACGCCACAGTACTGTCTGATAGCCAGGCAGTTCTAAGTTCTAACGTAGTGACCACCCAGACGGTGTACGGTTGTCGCAGATATCTCGACAAGATAGCGAAACGATATGATATCTATATCGTATGGGCACAATGATATTCCGGGTAATTGCAGAGCTGATGAACTTGCCAGGGGGGGCACGACCATCGAACTTTCCGATGAATTCTCTGCAAGCTCATAATTCATAATGCGATCGTTGATTCCGACAACGACATGTGGGCAGCCTAGGACACGGGTAGAGCGGCTCGTAAACTCTGGCCAAGGCTGGATGAGGGGCACACACGGAGTCTACTTAAACATCAAAGAGGCCCGCTCAGAGTAGTTGTCGGTGTCATTACGGGTACTCACGGGAGAGGTCTTGGTCTTGGACACCTTACTAACAACTTCTGCAGAAGCTGCAGAGATGGGGAAGAAGAGGAGACTGTCCCTCACCTGCTGGGTACACGTCCAGCTCTTTGCCAAACGAGAAGAAAGTACTTGGATACTTACTACATGGATGATCTAGAAGAACTGTCAAGGATTAACATTGTAGTCTGAATCGCTTCAACAGGAGCGAAGAGTGGTTTCGAGGCTAGGGGATAGTAATAACTGTAGTAGCACAATGTGTGTTGTAGCGTAAGTGAGTCCATCTAAGTTTTTCTTGGATGGGCACCACATCTATCTATCTACTTACCTACCCAACAAGGTTAAAACAGTCTTTATTTCAATTTTTTTGATATTTTTGATTATGCAAAATCGTCATAATCGTACATTGTCTCGTTGGCCCATTTAGCAAAAGCGGAAACGAAGCGGCTTCAATTCTTGAAACAATTGAATGTTGCAAAGCTTCATACTGAGATCTTTTAGTAAATTTCGAACGATGATTAAATAGCTTGCACAGCCACATCTTTAATATATTCGGGTGTACGCACTGTACTAGCACGCTCACGTCTAGGTGCATTAACAATGAAACCACTTTCACGAACTTTAGTTTACACCAGGCTCTGTTGGTTCTTTACTCCAACCATATTTTGTATGAAATTTTCATGCAATTTCCCACTAATTGTCCTTGTTTTGGATATAAATTTTTTAATGAATGCCAATGTTGCGGAAGCGTAAATCGATTCACTATATTCTGTGGAGATAATATACTGAATTTTGTGATAGAATAGAATGAAATAAGTGTTGTCAAGTTCGAAATAACCGAAGGTTCAAATTGAAATCGTTAAAAGGCCCACACTATGAATATGTTTTCATACGTATTTTATGGTATAAAATAGAAGAGAAAATGAAAATATTCACATGCATAAATTTCGTATGTATTTTCTAAATAGATTTATCGTCAGTTTGTTGCTAAAACTATATTTTATGAAAATACAAACATTGTTTATAAACCAATACATTGACACACTTTGCCACACACACAAACACACACACACAAATATATACTCACATACAAATTTATTCAGATACCCATACATTTACTAACCGTTCATACAAGGTGGCAGATATATAATGCAACGAAGTAAAGTGCAATATTTTTTTAATTCAAAAAGCAAAAAATGTTGGAAACCACATCAAATTTTAGAATCATTTTAGATTTGCTCGAATTGGCCACTTGTGGTACGAATTATGGCCTTCCAACGGCCGACAAAGCCATCACACGTTGTACGAAAGTGGTTCTGCGGTATTTTGGCCCATTCCCGGCGAAGCGCCTTCTTGAGATGATCGACACTTTGATATTTTTTAGTGAGAACCTTACTCTCCAAAATGCCCCAGGCTCAAAAGTTCAACGGATTGAGATTCGGAGATTTTGGTGGCCATTGTGCGGTAGAAATAAAGCGAGGAAACTCCTTTTAAAGTCATTCTTGGTTGACGCGTTCTGAGTGCGGTGGTGCTGAGTACCGTTGGAATGTCCATGGTCTGCGGCCAAAATGTTTGTCTGCTCAGGGCTTCAATACTGTCTTTAAGACATTTTCCCGATAATATTCGGCATTTATTTTGACCCCACGGTCGATAAATACGAGCGGGGAGCGAACACCGGCCGTTACGGCCGCCTACACCAATACCATCGGTGGCGCTTGAGTTCTGGTGGTCAATCACAGGTGTAAATTTTCAATTGACCTCTTTGGCAAGTAAACTCGATCACTTTGTTTATTCACAAACTGCTCTATTTGGAATGGTTTCTCATCGGAGAAAACCAAATTCGGTAACTGGCCACTTTCGTGCAAGCGAAGTAACTCCTTGGCTTGTTCCAGTGTAACGTGGAGCTCTTGCACTTTTTGAAACTTCAATGGCTTTACTCCAAGCTCATTTTTAAATATGTGTTGCATCCGATATCGCGATATGTTTAGCACACGAGCAATTTTTCTACCACTGCGGTGTGGATTTCGATCAAAACTGCCCTTCACTTTTGAGATAATTTCTGGTGTGGTTACCGTTTTTTCGTCCATTTTTTGGATGCAATGTAACACTGCCAGTATCACAGTAACGAACAATGATACGAGAAACAAAAGATTTACTCACATTTAAATGCTGGAGGGCTCTAAAACGATAGTCACCTGGGGTTTTCCGGCCAAATATAAAGCAAACACACTATCGCGATTGAATTCTATCAGGAATAACTTTTTTTCTAAATGCAATAGATCAAAATGCTTTTATAAGCTTGTAAATAATAAAATGAACTGTCACTGGAATAAATCTGTTAGATGTCAGACGAGCGGATAACAACCTGAAGTTGGTTGCAATACATTTCAGCCACTCTGTACATACATAGATGAACACGTATTGCATGGATTCCTACTTATGGTATATATTGCCGACAATAATTCAACATTTCAGTAGCCATTTTTATGTTGCTATTGTTGTTGCTGTTGCTGCTGCTGCTGCTGTTGGTTGTTAGGCAATGCCTGTTTTGGCTAAATTGTTTATGACCTCACGTTTTTCCTATAGACGAGAAGGAGGAAAATTGGAAAAGATTTCTCATTGCCATGTTTGTTGTATTTAACGCATGTTGGTTAAGTTGGTTCATACATACATATTGTTGCTGGTATAACATACGAGGCCAGAGTTGGTATACATAATAATATTTCAACAATGAATCTTGTTGCTGCCGTTGCTTGAATTGAGTTAGATGTTCTATGCAAGTTTGAGTATAAAGACGACAACAGCAGACTATATTTTACCAGGCTAACAGATCTACACAGTTTATTAATGTGGCATATTTGCATATTGTTGTAAGTTTATACTACTACTACTACATTAGAAATGCATACATACATACATATGTATGAATAAACTCTACTAACATCTTCTATGTTGCAGTATGCTTATCAACCTACCTACCACACTAGTCAATTGAAACTAATTTTCCTTTGAATTTGAATTTCAAAAATAATTTCTTAGTATTATAATGGCTATGATAGTAAAAGACTATCAGCTTAGCTAGGGGATCAGTTTGTTTCAGTGATCATGATATATTGATCATGATATATTGATGTACACACAGTTACAAAAGTGTACTTACGGTCAACAAATTTCAGAAATTTTTTAACCAATCCGTTTTCGTTGAAAATATTTATAATTGTCTCACAACTTTCCTCTATTGTAAGACGGTCTTGGTTAAAAAATTCCTGAAGTGTGTTAATCTTTGTGAGCCTGCATACGCCTGGACAGGCCCATAAAAGAATACATACGGTTAAAAAATTTCAGAAATTTTTTAACTAATCTGTTTTCGTTGAAAATCGTTATAATTATCTGAAATTTTTTCTCGGTTTTAAGACGATCTTTTGCATTGCATTCAGAAATTTGTGAAATTTGTTAACCGTATGTATGCTTTTGTGAGCGTACCCAAGCATGTGGAGGCCCACAAAATTTAACAAATTTCAGAAATTTTAGAACCAATGCAAAAGATCGTTTTAAAGTCGAAGAAAAATGTCAGACAATTATAAATATTTTCAACGAAAACGGATTGGTTAAACAATTTCTGAAATTTATTAACCATACGTATTCTTTTGTAACTGTGTGTAGTAGAAGTACAAATTTGTCTGCAATTAAATTTTTAAAAGAACAGGGCTTTTACAACTTCCCTGCTTTAGACGTACATATTGAACCAAGTTTTACTTATTTTAGCTATACAATGAGCGCCAAAAGAAACTGTACACTGTGGATAAAATTCTAATAATCACCAAACTCAATTTTCACCATTTAAGGAGAGTGCCCGAAAAAATTCACACCCAGTTTTAGGAAAAATGCTTCACATTATTTTAGATGGATAAGAAATAGTTGTGATTAAGAGACGATTACATACATAATTAGCTATTACAATCCTTCTCACACTACTCATGTTATGTGCGTTAATTTTATACGTGAGTGGCGGCGAACCCACAGTTTAACGTCGGCATCGAACGACAAATTTTAGAGAAATTTTTTCATAGCAGGTTTTATTTACTCTCAGAGTTTTTGTCAAAGATGAGCTGAGAGAGGAAATCGCCAAGCAAGTATTTTTCTTTCATATTTCGTTTTGATGTGTGGCTTAGGGCTCGAACCCTGGCTTTTACGACTAATATGCCAACACACTACCTACTAGACTACGTTGACTTCAATGATTACTTCCTTAAAGTATGACGCGATTTGAAAATAAAAAATCACCTGCGACTGTATCAGGAGAATGAAATAGATGATGCAGCTTAATTCATGGATTTTTTTCCAATACATACATAGTATGCTTATCAACCTACCTACCACACTAGTCAATTGAAACTAATTTTCCTTTGAATTTAAATTTCTAGAATAACTTCTAAATATTATAATGGCTATGATAGTAAAAGACTATCAGCTTAGCTAGGAAATCAGTTTGTTTCAGTGATCATGATATATTGAAATGTAGTAGAAGTACAAATTTGTCTGCAATTAAATTTTTAAAAGACCAGGGCTTTGATAACGTTCCTGCTTTAGTCGTACATATTGAACCAAGTTTTACTTATTTTAACTATACAGTGAGCGCCAAAAGAAACTGTACACTGTGGATAAAATTCTAATAATCACCACACTCAATTTTCACCATTTAAGGAGAGTGCCCGAAAAAATTCACACCCAGTTTTAGCAAAAATGCTTCACATTATTTTAGATGGATAAGAAATAGTTGTGATTAAGAGACGATTACATACATAATTAGCTATTACAATCCTTAAGTCAGCTTCTCACACTACTCATGTTGTGTACGTTAATTTTATACATGAGTGGCGGGACCTACAGTTTAAAGTCGACTCCGAACGACAGATTTTTGAGAAGCTTTTCATGGCAATTTTTACTCTCAGAGTCTTTGCCAGAAATCTGCTGAGAGAGGAAGTCGCCTAAGAAATATTTTTTTTTTCCAATGCTTGCTTGAAATTCACTTTCGTTCTTTCACATCAATTGGCTTGGCTATGAGTTCGATTCCCACCAGAGCATCTGAGTGTTTGTGATTGTCGGATTGTTAGTAAGAATTAATAAAAAAGACAAAGGCCTGTGCCAATAAAAAAACTTTTTAATCGCATGCTACCTCCTCTTTTCTTTCTCCTATAAACTGCCAGTATTCTGAAGTGTTAGTCTCAATAAAAAAAATCGCTCGTACTGCATATCCACGGTAACATGAGCTAGGTAGCATGCAGCATCGTTCAGTTCATATCATCCAACTCAGGCTAAAAGAAGTTAGTAATCTTCGAACTGTAGTGCTTGCCTGTTGACAAGAAAATAAACATTCGTTCAATTGGTAAAATAGACGTCGACTTTAAACTGTTGGCCTCGGCACTCGTGTATAAAATTAACACATACAACATAGGTTGTGTCCGACGCTAGGGTCGTAATCCTGCCTAAAGAGAGCGGTAGTTTTGTACGTCAAACTCGTTTATAACGAACTCCGTTATAACGAATTCTTTGTTATTACGTACATATTTTCAAGTCTCAACGTTTTAATAACAATTTTTATACAAAAAACTTCGTTTATTACGAACTTGTTTATAACGAATTCTCGGTTAAAAGAACATACTTTAAATGGTCCCAGTAATTAAATTTCATACATTTTACCTTTTTTATAACAAACCCCCAGAAAAAACTTTGAAGTGTAGCAATAGTCTTTACTTTTATTTAATATGGCAGCATTAAATTATAACCATCTTGAATCAGCTGATAGGTAAATAGAAATGAAAACATATTTTTGGTTTTTAATAAAAAAAATTCTTTTTGTTTTTAATAAATGAAAAAATTCTTTTTATTTTATATTTTCGTCTATGACTTCACCCCGTTTATTACGAACTTTGCCTATAATGAACTATTTTTTCCTGGTCCCATGGAGTTCATTATAACCGGGTTTGACTGTATAAGAAAATAGGAAAATTTGGTAGAAGTATGCAGTGAATAATTCTTTAAAAGATTTATACAGGAAAAGGTATAGGAAAAGGTATTCGCTCTTATTAGATTTCGGTTTCAATATCCCACGTCACGCCGTAGTCTAGTAGGTAGTGTGTTCGCTTATTAGACGTATAGCCAGGATTCGAGTCCCAGGCCAGACATCAAAACAAAATACAAAAAGTATTTCTTCGGTGATTTTCCTCTCAGCAGATTTCTGGCAAAAACTCTGAGAGTAAAAAAAACCTGCCAAAAAGTTTCTCAAAAAAATCTGTCGTTCGGAGTCGACTTTAAACTGTAGGTCCTGTCAGTTAACGCACACAACATAAGTGGTGTGAAAAACTAGATTGATAATCCTAACTGAAGGGTTATAACGACCAATTATATATGCTTCCCACATCATTATTATGACCTTTAATTTAAGCATTATCTTGTAGTAAATAATACTTATTATGCCAGTATTTCGTTCCATTGTTAACACTGTGTTATGGCCCAAAGTTTTTGTTTGGCCACACCAATTTTACTCACATAATGTTCGTTTATTTTATGCTGTTATTACTCTTATGGTGAATGCAATTTGTTATTTGCCTACAAAAGGATAATAAACTATTCCCATTCAATTCTCTCCCAATGTATTTTCACTCTCTTTCCGTATTCATTCTACTTATACAAGTTAAGCAAATAAAATTGTTCGTACGTATATGTACACAATTGTGAACGTATGCATGGATATGTATTTGTATATGAATTTAATACTTAACATACACATACACATGCACATTAATTTATATCCATACATACGTATGTATGTACGTACAATAAATAATGGCTTAACAAATTCATAAATAATATTTAACTATAAATTTTACAATATTTATGTCTATAACAACATTATAGTCATTTGTGTGATAATTTATTATGTTTTCCATTTTTATACGGAGACTATAAGTACGAGTCAATGTGCATTGCAATGCTCTGCACTGCACTGTACTGTACTGTACTGCACTGCACTGTTCTGCTGTACTTCTTGTGTGCTTTAAATTATGCACATTCGAATGTAGGCAGCAGATGTTAGCTAATTAGAAGTTATAATTTTCATTATAAATTTTGTGCGGGTACGTAGAAGAAGCTGTCAACCAGAGATCAGCAACGAGTATTCAAAACGATGAGTAGATTCGAGTCATACTTATAATTTCTGATACTTATACGCATTCATACTTATTTTGATATCATACTCATACTACTCATGCTCAAAGTTGGAAGTACTGGTCGTATTCATATTTAACAATACGCATGATGTTATTGACTTCGGCTCATCTCTACTTAACAGTTACACGAAGCACAAAATAAGTATGATTCGGATACGAACACGACTATACTCACGAGATTGTGTATGCTTTGCTTGTTGTCTTTGTCTTTCCTTTCTTCTTTGTTTTTATATGCAACAACAACAAAAAAAAAATGTAAATTTTGATTAATGATTCGAGCCATTTGAATCACTTATAAGTATTATAAGTATTTTTCTAAATTTATGAATCAGAATGAGTGGGCGTATGAACAAACACATTTCGAATGTTGTGAGTTTGATGTCAACGTTGTACTCATACTCATTGCAGAGTAGCTGATTTTCAACTCTGATGATTCATTCATACTCAAAATTGCATGAGTGCTTATGAGTAGCGGAAAAACGAATCATTGCTGATCTCTGGTCAACATAACCCATATCAGTAGTCAAATTCAGGATTGGCCTTTATAATCCTTCAGTCAGGATTAATCATGTGTGTTTTAATTTTATACATGATTCCGAACGACAAATTTTTTTGAGAAAATTTTCATGGCAATTTTATTTGCTCTCAGAGTTTTCGACAGAAATTTGCTGAGGGGAAATCGTCGTGGAAATATTATTTCATATTTCGTTTTAATCTAAGACCATGTGTTTGATTCCTGGCCTTACGTCTAACAAGCCAAAACACTACCTAGTAGTCAACCGCGCCTAGTTGTAATATAGAGATGGGTCAAGAAATTATCTTGGAACTGGAGCAGAAGTTGTTATTCCCAGAATGAAATCGCAGATATCTTCCAAAGATGTGCCACAACTCAACGTGGATAGGAGGTATAAAGGTATCTGACAGCCAGACCATACATACATACATAATTGGCCATTACAACCCTTCAGTCCGGATTACGACCTAGCTTCTCACGCCCACTTATGCTGTGTGCTTTAATTTTATACATGAGTGGCGGGACCTACAGTTTAAAGTCGACTCCGAACAACAGATTTTTGAGAAGCTTTTCATGGCAATTTTTACTCTCAGAGTCTTTGCCAGAAATCTGCTGAGAGGAAGTCGCCGAAGAAATATTTTTTCGTTTTGATGTCTGACCTGGGATTCGAACCCGGGCCTTTTGTCTAATAAGCCAACACACTACCCACTAGACCACGGCGACTTCAGCCAGACAGCCAGACCACCTTTCGAAAACTCGTCTTTTATAAGATTAAATAAAACGTAGAATGGGAATGAAGTCGCCGTGGTCTAGTGGGTATTGTGTTGGCTTATTAGACGTAAAGCCAGGGTTCGTGTCCCAGGCGAGACATCAAACTAAAAAATACAAAAATTCTGAGAGTAAATAAAATTGCTATGAAAAGTTTCTCAAAAAATCTGTCGTTCGGAGTCGACTTTAAACTGTAGCTCCCGCCACTTATGTATAAAAATTAACACACACAACATAAGTAGTGTGAGAAATTAGGTCAGTAATCCTAACCTGAATGGGTTGTAATGACCAATTATTATGTATGTATGGTAACCGTCTGAAGATGCTGAATGTATAATTTAAGGCAATCCAAATCGACCTCATTTTTCTTGAATTCCAAATCTATTTCAATTTTCCAATTTTATTTCCATACTAATTACTTAACACCAACTGTTTATGACTTAAGCAATGTATATTTTTTTTTGTTTCGCCCCGATATATTCATATTATTATTATACATTGTACTCTGACTGCATGCACACGTTCGAACTTTGTTGGCATGGCATAGAGCAGTTGGAGAGTTTTGTTTTAATAGATTTGTTGTAAATTTTAAGAGGCCATATATCATTATGTGGTATTATTGAAAAATGGCCAGTGTATGTTGTGCTTGGTTCTCATTTTTCGCATAGTTTTCGTTATTGTTGTTGTTGTTTTTTTTAATGTTATTAATGACCTACAGAAAATATTATTAAATGGATTATATTTGCATTGACAATAGAGATGCAGTTTATCTTGAATGCAATTTGTTATAATCTATGTGGAGTTACTTTTCATATTCAATACAGGAGGACAAATGAGATAAGAAGGTATTACACACATAAAGAGAGCAGGGTTTAGCGTAAATTATGCAATTATCATTGATTACATTCATTTTAGAAATGGAATGTGGAGAGGAGGGGAACATTTTAAACTTTATTATATAAAATCTTGTATTGGCCATGGCATTTTAATCACGACTAGAATAATTACATACATTGAATACAGAGAAATACTTTGAGTTTGTTTCCTGTTTTCGTTTACAATGACAGAAGATAAAATGTTAATCGATACAATAGATTATTGATAATACAGTTTTGTGATGAGTTTGATATTTTGTTAAAGTGTTCAACGGTAGTGAAAATTTTCCATATTTTTTTTGATTAGAAGATCAACGTTCTGGGTATGGCCCTTACTCATGCAGTGCAGTCAACCCTCCTACAACGCGATGAGTGCGTACCGCGTTATATGGAAACCAACTATAAAAAAATTCGAATTCAGGTTCAAACCAGGACTAATCATAGCGCGTTTGTATGGAAACGTCTACCGCGTGTTATGGAAACACGCTATAAGAAACTCAGGATTTCAGGACAAACCGGATAATTCGTAGCGCGTTCTAAGGACACAGCCTACCACGTTGTATGGAAACCGACGCTATAAGGAACACAGAATTGTACAAATCACATCATTCGTACCGCGTTATATGACGACCAAGGAAATACAAAAGGCAAGATTAAATTATAGGAGTCACCGTGGTCTATGGGAGTGGTTGGCTTATTAGACGAAAGGCCCGGTTCGTATCCAGGTCAGACATCAAAACGAAAAATACTTCTTCGGCGGCTTCCTATCAGCAGATTCTGGAAAGGAGAGAGTTAAAAATTGCCATGAAAAGCCTCTCAAAAATCTGTCGTCGGAGTCGACTTTAAACCTGATGTCCCTGCCACTCATGTATAAAATTAACGCCCACAAAATAAGTGGGTGAGAAGCTACGGTCGTAATCCTACACTGAAGGGTTGTAATGGACCAATTATGTAGTATGTAAGTATAAATTATAAATTATTTTATTGAATTCCAAGAGTTCATTTAAGGATTGATAAAAACAAAAATTAAATAAAAATTAAACTAAAAGACTGGTTTCCAACAAAATTAAGAAAGACTTGTAAAATAATGTCATTTTTTAATATTTATCCTCACTTAGTTCGTCTGCATTCATTGTTTTTTTAAATTGAAAATCCAACTGCTATTGTTTTGCATGGTACTGTATCTCGGCTGAGCTTTTGCGTCGAAAATAGAACTTATATTAAACCCTTTTACAATATCTAGTTACTATTCATTCATAGGCTGTACGGAAGGAACTTATACAATGAAGTTGATCGCAAACCGCGTTATAAGAGTATCGCGTTATAGGAGGGCTGTCGCAATTTCAGCCCCGCGTTATATGGAAACCGTGTTCTGAGAGTACCGTGTTATAGGAGGATTGACTGTACATTGTGTTGGAAGTAGAAAAATAGGTTATTGGAAGGAGAACAGAAGGAGTAGTGTGTGGGCATTAGATTTGAATTTTTTTATATCATAAGTGGCAGGAAGGGCCGTTGAAGGTAGATAGTTCCTTAAACGTAGAGTCCGGCTAAACAACGATTCTGCCTATAATGCAGTATGTGATCCACTGTCCAATAGCCGATATACTGATGTGCCCTACGAGAAAGAAATGTAGTATATAAGAATATACAATTTTCGGGAACTAAGAACCTTCAACGCGCTACAGCAAAATACGTTGTAGTAGCGGTGGAACACAAGCCACATTGCGATAATGCTCCAATGAATCAATAGAATTGGATATCCAACCGTCATTAATAAGCACTCTCACTCTCTCTTGTATGCCATCGAGACACGTGACAATTGGATACCATTCTCGGTTGGATTTAAGCGGTGTAAATAGGAAGAAGATCAGATGAAGTGAAGTATTTCTTGCACCATCTTAAGGCTTGAAAAATGTGCTGATTTCAGAGAGCATTACACTAAATTTTCAAGCCCAGAATATCAAAAGCGTCTAATGCACCAATAACTATAGATAACTATTATTGCTGCGCTTGTGTGTTAATAAACAGTATTACGTTTTCCCTCCTTAAAATCAGTTCTATTCATACGACCCCATTTTGAGATTGACTATAAGTCGGATGTGAGGGTGTCCATCATATTAAGTCTTTCTACCTCAATCTACCATTAAAGGAATATGAATGGCAAATATTGCTGTGACCTGAGAGTTAATAGCAATTGCCATGAAAAGTTTCCCAGAAATCTGTCATTCGGTATTGATTTAAAATTTTAGGTTCCGCTACTCATGTACAAAATTATCACACACAATATAAGTGATGTGAGAAACTAGGTCGTAAACCTGACTGTAGTGATATAAACTATACACTAAAGTCCACTGACTTTGTTTAGAATATGGTGACTGTGAACTGTGACCAATAATTTGCGAATAGTCCAAGTACTATTTAATGGCGATCTAAAGAAGCAAAAATAAAGCTGAATGGCATACATGCTACCAAAAGATGATATAGTATAGAGCCGTTTACCCTTAAACCAAAATTCTTGGGACAGAAGCAAACTATTCTGTGTGAAACCAATAGATTTATAAGCGAATTATATTGAAACGCTTTTATATTTATAAATCAAAGAAGAGTAAAGAATTGTTATATTGGGTGGGTCATTTATCGGTTTAAATTTAAAACATCGGTTATTCTGTATCTGGCAATACTTATGTCATTCCATTCTATCACAAAATCCAATATATTATCTCCACTGAACGCAATAAATTGATTTAGGCTTGAGCAACATGGGGCCAACGAGAAACTCTACGATGATGACGATTTTGCCAAAAACGAAAAAAAACATATTTTAGGATGAAGCTCATTTTCGTCTTGTTGAGTATGCTAATAAGCAAACTTGCCATATGTGGGGCTTAGAAAACCGGCACATGGTTACACTGTTTGCTGCGACTTGTGGGTGGTGCGGAGGCATCATTGGCCTATATTTCTCTCAAAATAATGATGGTGCAATTATTACGATCAATGAAGGTACCCATCGCACCATGATAATACATTTTTTTGTACTCGCTTTTCATTGTTTTGATGTGAACGATGTTTGACTTCAATAGGATGCTGCAACTTGCCACACATCTTACGCCACAATCTATTAATTTTGTCAAATGTTTGATGAATGTTTAATTAGACAAAATGGTGCTGGTGTCAATTGGCCGCCAATAAGCTTCGATTTGATACCGTTGGTCATAGCTAGCAGATAAATGATGCATCAAATCGTCAAACATTTGAGAAAAAAATCGTCAATGGAGTTCATTGACATCGTAAAAAAAGCATCAGAAAAAAATAAATGAATAAATTGAAAGGTTTTAAAAACAAAAACAAATATAAAGTCAATATTAAGCAGGGGTAATATTGCATCATCTATACCCATATGTGGTGGAAATATTAGGGAGTCAGAAGACCTTGACTTTATGGGCATGAAAATTCAATTTGATATTCGCTAAAACTGACATATTTTTCAGTGCCTTGGTTTTTTAAGACGTTGCAATAAACACTTCACTTCATCTGATCTTTTATAAACGACCGTAAATGGAATAAAATTCTCATGTGTGGGTAACCCCTTAAAGTTTGTTTTGAGGCTTCTCGATTGTGTACAGTTGAGTCCGTATTAGGTCGTTAATCACGATAGTGTTCCAACTCTATTGATTCATTGCAATGTGGCTTGAGTTTCACTGTTCTATCGCTACTAGAATGAATATTTCTCGAGCGAAATAATGGGGCTAGTTTATGAAAATTATGTATTCCTACGTAACACTGGTCTTTCTCGGCCAGCACATCCGTATATGGTCGATTGGCCAGTGTATCATACACTGCATTACAGACAAAGTTCGTTTGTTAGATGGACTATTCGTATGTGGAACTGTCTTCCTTGCAGAGATCTTTCCTGTTACTTATGGTATAAAAATATTTAAACTTAGTCTCCGTAAACACTGTTCCCTCTTTCCTCATTCCTATAATATATTTTCCTAGTTCCAAAACAATGCCAACCCGTGAGTGCTGGTCGTACGAAGTAAAAAATGTAATGACACTTGCCTTTTTTCTTCCGCTGGTAATATTAGATGCTATAATCGAATTTTTAAAATTACAGTAGCGAGCACAAAAAATGCAACGTTGGGTAAAATTATCTTTAAGTGCGATAATTTTAAAAAAATGGTGACCAGTTCAAAATATTTCTTTGGGTTATTAATCCCTACACAGATATAGATACCTATTATCAATAACATTATGTAAATATTTTTAATTTAATGATATATTATTTTGTCATTTATCAAAAAGAGTGCGAATTTCATGGGAGCAATAAAAATGCAAAAGCATAAATTTTAATGTGTTTATTTAAATTAAATAGTAATTCCTACAAAAAAAATCTTAAAATGAATATTTAGTGGCGTAGCCCTTATTTTTTATGACTTCTTGCAACCTAGAAGGCATAGAGTCGACTAAAGCTATTAATGTGTCAATGGATATTTTCTCCCATTCACTTTTCAAAATTTCTTCTAATTGCCTCTTATTTGACGGATGTTTCCTCTTAATCTTCCCGATCTAATAGCTCCATATAGATTTTCTATGGGGTTTAGATCGGGAGACTGTGATGGCCAATCCAAAACATTGACATCATTGTCGCTTAAAAAGCTTCGAGCTAAGCGACTTGAGTGCTTTGGATCGTTTATCCGGTTGGAATATGCTACCAGGAGGCATTTTTTCCCGCAGATGAGGAAGCATATGTTCTCCAAGGATTTCACAGTACTTCTTGGCGTCCCTTTTTCCTTCGATTTGAGTTAAGGGACCTACCCCATCACGGGAAAACGCACCTGTAAATACGTGACGTAAAATCAATAATTTTTTTTAAACATATCGTTCCTTACCCCACACCATTATTGATCCACCGCCATGTTTTACGGTTGGAAGTTGATATCTTGGAGAATATCTCTGTCCAGGCGGTCTTCGAACAAAATTTATCCCTTCGGAGCTAAACAAATTAAATTTGCTTTCATCGCTCCACAAGACTTTAGCCCATTGTTCATTTGACCAATCCTTGTAACGTTTTGCGTTTTCCACACTATTTCTCAAGGATAATCGAGATTTAATCCGACATACGGTTAATTGATTTACACCAAAGAGGTGTCCAACTTCACGCATGGATTTTCCTTCTTCTAACGCTTTAATGATTGCAGTTTTGCTGTCAGCAGAGAGCTGCTTCTATTATAAAACACATGTTGTATAACTTATTTAAGAAATTTTCAATTATAATTAAATAAATAACTTACTTTAACTATTTTTTTTATTATGTTGCATTTTTTTTGCTCGCTAAAAATTTGCACTTTTTTCACTAATTCAAAAATATTTAACTTTTTAAAGCAGAATTTGGAATAAACTGTGGTTACTTTGAAAACTTATAATTGAAAGAATTAACAGCAAAAGCAAATAGATAAATTAGTTACCGTTATTTTGAAACAGATCTTATTAAAGATCATATGTCACAGTGTTGGATTTTTTGTGCTCGCTACTGTATCTGCAACGGCGTATGATAATTCATTATCAACTACGATGTTATTTACGAGTTGAAATATTTTGGCTTTTAAGGTATTAAAATGATATAAAATACAGAAAAATCATGACTGGTATTATAATATAATACTTTACACCTTCATATTACTAACATAAATTTCCAATAGTAGCAATTGCAAAGTAAATACAAAGCTTAGGGAAGCCTTTAACATACTAAAGTAAAGCAAATGATGTAAATTTTTAATTGTTAAAAATCGTCAAAATTAGGGCATAAATCGTCATGTCGTCAAAATGACATTTTTGGAGCTAAAAATCGTCAAAATGACGATAAATCGTCAAATCGGACAGCTATGCCGTTGGACTATTTTCGGTAAGGTGCCGTTAATGAAAAGTAGTATGCCGATAAACCGGAGACTATTGGGCATTTGGAGACAAATTTTGTAATGAGATACGACCCTCCTTACATTCGAATAAGTGCATGAAAATTGATTCGATGGAATGAGATACTGTGAGGCCAGCCGCCTCAGCCATATAATTGGAATGATATTTCATTTCTAAACGAAATAATTGTACTTCAGAACAAAATTTCAATTTCAAACTGTTTTTGTTTGATTGCATTCTGAAACTTAAACTTTTAAATTACCCACCCTATACGTACTCTTGATTTTAAAGCTTTACATTCTTTTGGAGAATGCTTACAAAACGTATTCTCAGTTCGTAAACGAATGCCTAATTCGGTAATTTAATGTTTCCGCTAAAAACATATGCTTTTGAGTGCTTTTTTTAAATTTTTTTTTTCAATTAAGATTTACAATATGAAAGACATGTACAAGCCATGATACATTGTTATTGAATCTACAAGTTCTCATACAAAAATTAAAGTTCCAAATAATAAGTGTTAAGATTATCATGCCATCAGTAAGATCTGATCTCAAAACAACAGCATTTTTTTTACTGCGGTGCAGATGTTTCACAAATTCTGTTGAATGAACGAACTGATGTCAGAAATTAATTCGCATCGTCTGATAAACTGTGAATTATTTGAAATATTTGACATTCAGTCATGCTACAACAACAACAACAACAATGAAAGTGTAAATGATACAAGCGGACACAATGTAAATGAGAAAATTTTCACCTGCCACAATTCACAATGGCATGACAATCTTACCATTACTTATGAACATGTTAAAATACGACAACGAAGATGTCTTATCTTTTTGGGTCGATTAATGTGGTCAGTTCTTCTTCTTTTTGCGTTTTTTTTCGGCCATGCAAAGCTTAATTTTAAGAAAAGACTACGTAAAGAAAGAAAAGATCGTGACTGCATATTGAATAAAATGTTCCAGGCAAAGCAGCAACCAACAAAAAACAAGCCCATCACATAGGCTACAAACTGTAAAAACAGGCTACGGCAGCAAATATTATCAGTTAAGATAAGATTGGGGATGAGGCAGACACTGTAAGTAAAATGTATCGTCGCATATAATTTTTGCATATCACTGGCATTGATCAGCAATGAAAAGTACATTTTTCTCTCTTGCTCCCTACTCCTTTCTTTTCATTTCATTCACTTGCAGGCCAATCATACAACTTTGCAGTTGATGGTGCTGGCATAACAGTGTGGCTCCTCTAATGTTACTTATGGCGCTGGCACAAACTAACCACCACAGGCCGTAAATCATGATCATGATCGAAATGAAAAGATATGAAAAAGAAGATAAAATGGGGGGGTTGTAGTGAAAAAAAATTGTTTATAATTTTTTATATTTTCCTCGTGATGGGGAATTCATTACGTATTCTTTTTCATTTTTCTCTCTGTGCTTACTTGTTCCCCCTAGCACAACATGGCACAACATTTAAATAATTTGATGGCATAAACAGGTTTGTTGTTAAATAAATTTCCAATAGACTTGGGAGTTCAACGCTGTAATTTCAAACTCAGCGGGAGCACTTTGCTTAATTGCCTCTTGAATATCTTTATACTTTATACTTATGATATTCGATTGCCAGTCTGTCCATCCATCTGTCTGTCTGTTTGTCTGTATGTCTGCTTTTGGTTGTCTCTTAGTATGTCTGTTTAAATGTCTATCTTGCTTTGGCTGTCTATCTTACGATTTTGTTGATGCCATAAGCTTGACAAGCCAATTTGACACTGCGTGTTATGTGACATTAATGTTTATACTCGACTAAGATTTCATATCCATGTACATATACGTATAGCGTGAAAAAAAAATTATGAAATGTAACCAACTAACTTCATCACGGTAGTGAGATTGTTTTTCCAAAAAATATTGCAAGGGGTACACTTCTAAGTGGTATTGTATTACCACTATTATGGAACCCTTCAGTAAAGGAGGTCTGATTTTTATTCAGGATTACAACTTATCTTCTACACAAATTTTTTGAGAAACTTTTCATGGCAATTTTATTTCACTCTCTGAGTTTTTCCTAGAAATCTGCTGAGAGGAAATAGCCGAAGAAATATTTTTTCATATTTCGTTTTATTGGAGATGTCTGATCTGGGGTTTTTCAGGGGTCTTACATCTATTAAACTATTAAACACACGACATCAGACACGATCTCCAGCATTAACTACTCTTACTGGGATACTGCGGATTCCTGCCGCACGGACCGTCCCCTTATCCACAATTTGTGGGATTGAAAATGGAGGAAGAAATCAATGTAAGAAGGAAGCGAAAAAATAAAAACTCCTCCACTGTGGAGACTGAGATCGGGACACTTAAAAATGTATGTACCGGTGTTAAGCCGACGTCCATCTCATCCAAAGACTTGAAGGAGTTAGATAGCCCTAAAGCAGGAAGCAGAAAAATAAAAACTCCTCCACTGTGGAGACTGAGATCGGGACACTTAAAAATGTATGTACCGGTGTTAAGCCGACGTCCATCTCATCCAAAGACTTGTAGGACTTGGTTAGCCCTAAAGCAGGCTAAGAATCATAAGATTCTCAGCAGCAAAAACAAAAATCAGCCAAAAGCGACAGCCTTTTCAGGACTGAGGTTGCTGAAAAAGCTGGACTATCGTCCAACATATGTAGCTTTAGAAGCGCAAAGGTTAAAGCGGCCTCGAAGGTTATAAAATAATCTAAGCAGCGGTAGAGAGAACGATTGAGCGCAAGTTGAGTTCTGGAAAGGATTTTAAAAATCCCAACAGACAGTCGAACTCCGCGTAATAGAAAAATCGCTGGCCTGGGCCAAAAACAAGCTTGCTATAATGGACAAAAATGTCAACCATGTACGCAACTGTCAAAAGACAGTGGTCTCTGGGCGACTGGACAATAGCGTACATCAGATACTGATCACTCGATTGTCCTGGGAAAATGTAATACTATCGGAGACATTGACTATATGATACCGCGATATGGTCGGAGTGTTAGCTTTAATATTAAAAACTCACTTGTGCACGCATAGCGACAAGTTGTGACGCCAGAGGTAAACGCAGTCGCTTTATTAACCAAGTTCCAGCAAAATAGGAAAGAGAAGACGTTCGTCAGCGCAAGGTTTGTACATACCCCAATATGACTTCACAATGAAATTTAGGACGACCATTCCGGATAAAGAAATAGGGGAAATGGTGCTGTGCACCTCGTAAAGGACTCCGTCCAAACCTTTACCAATGGATCCATGCATCATCATTCTCTCCGATAGCCGTACGGCTGTTAGGACTCTGACCTATAATGTAATGAACTTTAGGACGATATACGGCTGTCGAAAGCGTTACTTGGGTTATTTGTAACTGCAGAACGGATGAACTGGCCAAGCACGGCACGATCATCATATCCTGTGACAAATTTTTGACTATTAGAGTCCCTTTGACTACCTGTGAGCTCACAATTGATAATGCAGTCATAGATTCAGTAAACCGCAGTTGGGCGGCTTCGTATACGGGCCCAACCGCTGAATAGAAGACCCACTGCAAGGCTGCTTAAACTCCAGAGAAGCATGCTTAGTTGTTGCAGTCACGACGGAGAATGGCAGGTATGGGTAAGCACGCGAAGGGCATTGGTGTGGGACAGGAAGGAAGGAAGAAAATACTTTATTTTGGCGCTTCAAAAGATCCTGAAAAAAACATTCTATGTCACTTGACTTCGATAATAGCTTCTCAGATGAGGAAAACAACACTTCCAGTGATAAAAAGTTGGTTGATGGCATCGAAGAATGCAAAAGCTTTCGAAAACGAATTAATAGGGCAACTGATTTAGATCTCAACTGTCCAAAGAAATAGATTTATTTACATCTAGAGGAAGTAGAGGTGAATATTTACAAGACCGGAATTTGGGATTTTGTAAATCCCGATCCCGTTTGGCATCCCTTCTATGAACCTACTATGACTTATGAGCTGATTCTTATGTAAAGAGATTAAAAATTTCGTGAGACTGTATTAAAACCTTCAAATTTTTTTGAACTTATCCATGTTGCACTAGCTTATTGATTATCTAGTTGGTCACATTATTGTGTTGTATTTTGAAAGCATTGCCAATTCAAGCAGCACTTTCAATATACTCCGACAGTATTCGCTGTTTTTTCTTTTTAAATTTTCTTTGCTGGAAATAATTTATTAAACAAAAAAAAAAAAAGATTTTTGTGCTCCTTTCTATCCTGGTATTTTATAATTTTTTTTTTGTGTTTTTCATTTGGCGATTAATAATTATCAACAGTTGCCTCGACGGTGGTCTCCCACTTTGAAAAATCACTTCGCTGTTTTCTTTTCCAACATTAACATTATTTTTTTCCTTTCCTTCTTTCTTTTTTTATCATTTCGTTGTTGTTGTGGTGCTTTTTTTTTATCACAAAATACGACAAAGAAGTCGTTTTGTTTAACACACAGTGTAGTTGGTGCGTGAAGCAAACCACAGATCAGGGACTTGGGACTTTTTTTGTATTTTTTTTTCTGATGTTTCTTAATAAGTGTCTAAGGCCCCAATTCATAATATTTTGTGTTTTTGTTGCTGTTGTAGATGTTATTTAAATTGGCTGCCGCTTTACTTTTAAGCTGACATTCATGTTGCAGCTACTAATATTGCTGCTGTTGTTGCATTATTGCCTCAATATATCCCTTGACATTTAAATTAATGCCTTTGCATGTGTTTATGTTGTTCTCTTCTCTTCTGTTTTTTTTTGTCTTTTTTTTTGACAGAAATTCAATTTTTTTCAGTCGTTTTACAATTTCATTTCGTTTGTTTTTTTTTTTCCATAAATTATTGGTTTCGTTGCCTTCTGCTAAGTTGCTATTTCGCCTGTCATTTTGTCATTTTAACATCTTTGTGTTGTTTTATACTAATTTTATAAAGACAAAATCCATTAATTAACTTTTAAAAGGCCACTCAAATGTTGTTATTGTTGTCTCCTTAAACAAGTGTATTTTACCCTTGTACGTATGAGTAGTATGAGTGCTTCTTTTTTTTATGACAAGCACTCTGTTACTCCCTATGCACATATGCCCCAAAATTTTATTTACGAGTTTTCGATAATTTTAAACAAATGCTGTTCGTGTGAGTTTGGCAGTGTGTTTGTCTTTAAATATAATTTACGATGTTATTGTGATTGTTTTTAAATGATGCGTGGCAACAGAAACGTTTACAGCAAATACTGAAATTAATAATGCATTGCATGAAATTAGTTGCGTATTAAAGGATTATTAGATGCTTCATAAAATGTTTCTTTCAAATATGTGATGTATATACAGTGGAGCTCGGGTATAACGAACTTATTTCCAAAAAATATTTCTTCGGCGACTTCCTCCCAACAGATTTCTGGGAAATATGCCGTGGTCCAGTAGGTAGTGTGTTGGCTTATTAGGCGAAAGACCCGGGTTCGTATCCCAGGTCAGACACCAAAACGAAAAATATTTCTTCGGTGACTTCCTCTCAGCAGATTTCTGGCAAAGACTCTGAGAGTAAAAATTGCCATGAAAAGCTTTTCAAAAAATCTGTCGTTCGGAGTCGACTTTAAACTGTAGGTCCCGCCACTCATGTATAAAATTAACGCACACAACATAAGTGGTGTGAGAAGCTAGGTCGTAATCCTGACTGAAGGGTTGTAATGGCCAATTATGTATGTATGTATGCAAAAACTCTAACTGTAAATAAAATTGCCCGTTCGGAATCTCTCACTCTCTCTCTATCCCTCTCGTGGATAAAAATGACGCACCCAACATAAGACGTGTAAGAAGCTTAGATGGATAAGTGGCTTCAGGATAGTGTCTGACGAAGCGGTATTGGTATTGGCAAAGACAATGCTAATAGACATATTGGCGGATGAGATGAGGCGGATATACTTTCGCCGTCTCCAGAGTCCAGGACGGACAGCGGAGGAAAGAAGGGCTTCTATGCACAAATTGCAGTCACGATGGAAGAGCAGTTTAAAGGGAAGATGGATATTTCAGTTTGTCGCTTCTATAACCCCTTGGATGGAAAACAAACATTGCGAGTTGAATTACTACGTGACCCAGTTCCTAACTGGTCATGGATGTTTTAGGAACTACCTGCACAGGTTTAGACATTATACTTCCCCTATTTGTTCAAATTGTGTAGATGAAGAGGAAGACGTGGAGCATATTCTAGTATGTTGTCCCAGATTTAGATGACCCGGAGAAACTAGAATAGGACCAAATCGGCTCATGGAGGAGCTGTTGAATTCTAGGATGCTATGGAGCCAATACAGCCAGAAAATGGCTGAAGTAATGAAGGTATTCCGAAGGTTGGAGGAACGAAGGGGTGAGAATGATTGAAGTGTGTAGGGGGTGAGTTAGTATGTAGGCACCAGTGATGGTGAATCGTGCATGTTTTTGTCAAAACAAAATTATCTTTTGAAGATTTACCACCTTCGGCCTAAGGCAAAAAACATGTAAGAAGCTAGATAATAATCCTAGCTGAAGACTTATAATGACCAATTAAGTAAGAAAATCGATCCATTCTTAATGCAGTAAAGCATGTTGGCGGCAATATTTTTGTTTGAAAAAATTTGGAACATCTGGAATCCTAGTATTTAATGTCGTCTGTGAAGAACAGATTAGAGAAGCTTTTTCAATGCATATGAAGATAATTTTAAAAACTAGAGACTCAAACCTTACTAACCGCAGCAACACTTTTGGCAGAGTAATAGCAGAATTATTAGTACGAATCTAAAATAGCCTTGAGGCTTAGAAGGTTCGGTTAGAATAAGTGGAAAAGCATTTAGACACATTGTGACACAACAATTAATTAAACCCGGGGGTGTACCGTTCACTAGAGGAACCATTCAGAGTCAAAAATAAATTTTGCTATTGCAGCAATATTTTTATTAAAAAGCTCGTTCAACGATGTCAGATACCTTCGACATAAAGTTTCTTCCTTCTACTTAGATCCACAGCTCGTGGATTCAAATTCAAAGTTCATTCGTCACCCTAATGCCAAGTCTTTCGGCATGTCTACTAAAAAGGATCACCATACTATCTCTTGATAGCAGAGTATGGCAATGTTGCGCGTATCTTCCTGCTGGTAACATTGGTAAAAGGCCTACTTTATTGTTGTTTATCTTGAAAATTTTTCTTTAATGGATTTAGTGGAGGGTATGAAGAGGTTCCAATCCTTTTAAAAGAAAAAAGAACTTAGTTGTGTCGGTTGTCATCCTCTGGTGTTTATAGTGTTACGTCCGTAAGCACTTGACTAAATTTTATTTCCTTCAATGCAACGCTTGAGTGTTATTCTTTAGTGTTGGTTCTATCGGTGAAAAGAAAGTGTACATTAAAAATAAATGTACATTAATAAACAGCCGTTATTTTTATTTAAAACTGTTGCAAGATTTTAAAATTTTAACCAAAAACCCCCAAAAAAAAATCGAAATATTGTCAAATTTTTTCGGGCATTATTCTTAAGTGGTAAAAGTTGAGTTCGGTAATTATTAGAATCTTATCCTTGGTGTACACTTTCTTTTCACGCCCACTGTAATTGG
Source organism: Sarcophaga peregrina (assembly GCA_014635995.1). Classification (NCBI taxonomy): domain Eukaryota; kingdom Metazoa; phylum Arthropoda; class Insecta; order Diptera; family Sarcophagidae; genus Sarcophaga; species Sarcophaga peregrina. The sequence continues at coordinate 79,593,926 of CM025791.1, forward strand.
TCATTACAACGCTTCAGCCAGAATTACAATCTAGCTTCTCCTACCATTCAAGCTGTAAGTGTTAATTTTATACATTAGTATGGGGACATACAATTTAAAGTCGATTCCGAAGTACAGATTTTTCAGAGTTTTTCATGGCAATTGCCCAGAAATTTGGTGAGAGAAATGGTCCAAAAAACTATTATTACAAACTTCGTTTTGTTCGAGATGTCTGACCAACGACTATTGCGACTTCTGTACAATATATTCCACACACCATTTCAAACCAATAAAAAATTCTGATGATATCTCAAACATACTTTTTTGATTTAAATTTTGATGTAGGAAGCCGACCCCATACAACCTAATTATAAAGTACAGTCAACCCTCTTATAAGACCGCTTACATCCGACCGGGAATGGTATTCAATTGTCACGTGTCTCGTAGTTCCCGAAAATTGTATATTCTTACACATTACAAGATTTTCTCGTAGGACACATCCTTATATTGGCGATTGGACAGTGAATTAAGTTTGAGGATCTACCTACCTTCAACGGTCCTTCCTGCCACTTATGATATAAAAAAATTCAAATCTAATGCCCACACACTACTCCTTCTGTCCTCCTTCCAATAACCTATTTTTCTACTTCTAACACAATCTACAGTCAACCCTCCTATAACGCATTACTCTCAGAACGCGGTTTCCATAAAACGCGGAGCTGAAATTGCGACAGCCGTCCTATAACGCGGTACTCTTATAGCGCGATTTGCGTTCAATTTCATTCCATAACTTTCTTCCGCAAAGCCTATAAATGAATAATAGTAACTAGATAATGTAAGAGGGTTTAACATAAGTTTTATTTTGAACGCAAAAGCTCAGCCAAGATACAGTACCGTGCAAAACTATAGCAGTTGGATTTTCAATTTAAAAAAACAATGAATGAAGATAAACCAAGTGAGGATAAATATTAAAAAATTACAAGTTTACAAGTCTTTCTTAATTTTGTTGGAAACTAGCCTTTTAGTTTAGTTTTTATTTCATTTTTTTTTTTTAACAATCCTTAGATGAACTCTTGAACTCAAAAAAAAATAATTTATAATTAATCTTGCCTTTTGTATTTCTTGGTCTCCATATCATGTACTAATTCTGTGTTTTTTATAGCGCGGTTTCCATAAAACACGGTAGACGGTTTCCATAGATCGCGCTACGAATTAGTCTGGTTTGTACCTGAAATTCGAGTTTCTTATTGCGCGGTTTCTATACAACGTGGTACGCACTCACCGCGTTATAGGAGGGTTTACTGTGCACAAGGTATGCTATAATCTAGAAATTTGTAAGCGAGACAAAGCATACCGTTTATAGTTTTCCGTATCGTTTTATAAATCATAATGAATTTCTCAAATCTCATCATTTTAATGAAACTGTGAAATAAATTGCATTTTTATAAGAAAATATTTGCTGTTATAAATTATTTTTCTTAACATGTTTTTATTTAATTTAGTGATGGTGTGGCAACAACTTCCCGGAAAATATCAGGAAAAAAAAATTGAATGCAACTGAAACAAATAAAGCCGTTGAGTTCCAGTTAAGCATTTTTCCCATTCAGATTTATGAGAATTTTAACACGTTTTCTTTTAAATATTTAGGTTTTCTGTTTCCATTCAGCCTCCTCCCCCCCTACTCAACATTTTCTAACGAAATTACTTGCTCTGTTAATCTCATGTTTTGTAATTATAATGATTTACTAGAGATTAAAACAGAAACCAAAAGAGAGGAAAAAAACGAAGAAATGAAAATTGCTTTCATGTTGTCATAAAGTAAATCATTTCTCTCTTGTTTGTTACTCAAAGGCAGGCAGCACTAAATGAAAATAGAATTATCTTAATAACAACAACAACAAGCAACTACCATGTTATACTAGCTGCTGTATTTCCTCACTTTACACATCAAGCAGTGACTACAAGAGGAAAACCACTTACAGCCGCAAACACTTATTGTCACTTGTTAGTAGCAGAAGAGCCAGTCAGACACACAACCAGCCAGCCAGCCAAGCAGCCAGCCAGCCATCGAGACGTGTTGGAAAATTTTGCTGACTAAAGAAGTCAGCATTTTCAATTTAATGTTGCAGCGTTTGTTGGAAAATCAAAACAAGAAAACAAGAAAAACAAAAAACAATCCCCCATAAAGGGCGTTATCAACACCTGCAATAAATAAAATGAGTTTCTTTCAGTTGCTTCCACCATAACGTTCTTCTTGTCTTGTCTTCTGCTGTTATTATATTTTATCATATTTTTATTTCCAGTTTTTTTTTCATTTTTTCTATTCTATTTTGTATAAATAATTTTTATGGTTTTAAAATTCTTTTGATCTTGCGGCACATTTTAAACATTTATGAGTTTATAGCAGTACTACTCGTATAATAATACAAGTACATGGCAGTAATAATAGTCAACAATCTCATCATATTTTATGCTGCATTATATTTATATACCAGGCTGCCAGCCAGCCAGACAGACAGTCAGTCAGTCATATTCAGGAATAGACAAACGTTTATTCTAGGTGGATGCCAGATAAATATTTTGTATCAGAATCTCTATCTATAAAATGGAAATAAAGATTTTTCATTTAAGAATTATGAACTCTCAGAAAAGTATAACATAAGTGTTGTAAGGTTCAAGAGCGCAAAAGTCAGTTGATTTAGATAGGTAGCAGAGATCAGCAAAGAATCGTTTTTTCGCTACTCATAAGCACTCGTGCAATTTTGAGTATGAGTGAATCAACAGAATTAAAATTCATCTACTCTGATTCATTCGTACTCGCTACAACATTGATTCATAAGTATAAGTAGCAATGAGTATGAGTACAACATTGACATCAAACTCACAACATTCCAAATGTGTTTGATGCATATGCCTACTCATTCTGATTCATAAATTTAGAAAAATACTTATAAGTGATTCGAGTGGCTCGAATCATTCGTCAAAATTTACAGCTTTTGTTTTTGTTGCATATACAAACAAAGAAGAAAGGTAAGATAAAGATAATAAGCAAAGATTACATACAATCTCCTTGTGAGCATAGTAGTGTTCGAACGTGAATCATAATTATTTTGTGCTTCGTGTAAATGTTTACTAGAGATCAGTCGAAGTCAATAACATCATGCGTATTGTTAAGTATGAATACGACAAGTACTTCCAACTTTAAGTATGAGTAGTATGAGTATCATATTAAAATAAATATGAATGCGTATAAGTATCTGAAATTATAAGTATGACTCAAACCTACTCATCGTTTTAAATTCTTATTGCTGATCTCTGGTAAGTAGGCAGGTACAGTAGCGAGAAAAAAAAATGCAATTCGATGCCATATTACGTTTAACAACCTGCCTTGTCTTATTAAGAGAATGTTGTTTATTTACAAAATTGTTGTGAATATCTTTGCTTTGGGGAGCCCGACGAATGTAATTTAATCCATCAGAGCCAGATAAGTTAAATTTTGATTCATCGCTTTACAAAATTTTGGCCCACTGCAACCTTTGGGCCTATTAACCTTACTCATAAGTGGGCTCTTGCTTGATCTTTTAGCTTATGAATTTATCTCTCTTTTAATCGGTTTCTGGATGTGTGGAAACCCCTAATTGATCGTTTGCATAATTGGTAACATTTACTGCCATTTTCCAAGTGTAAACTTTTACTATTTTTACCATTTGACAGTAGATTTACGAGGTCTACCACTTCCTGGCCTTCGTTCCACGTTATTTGTTTGATGGTATCGTGGTGAAATCCGACAAACCGTTTGTTTGTTGATATTAAATTGATGAGCAACCTTATTCATTGATTTGCCTCCTTCCAAAGGCCTTAAAATGGCATATTTGCTATCTGATGACAGCTGTTTCTATTTTAAAATTCACAATTTGCAAATTTTTCATCAAACTTTCATTTTAATTACTATAGCTGATCTACTTTTATCTTTACGACATTGCGTTCCATTTTTTTTAGCAAAATTTATTAAATTTTTTTATAAATCTAAAAAAATTAGGTGGAAAGAGAAGCAAACAACGCGTACTGATGCTTTTTATTAAAATTCAAAAATCAACGAATAACAAAAATATAGTGGAATTCCGTTATAAGTTTCGATCCTAGATTGAATATCATATGACATAGCGCTGCTTTTTGTTTGCTGATGTAGGTGAAAGTGGCTGTCCATCTAAAAAAAATTTCGGAACCACAAGGACCTCGTAATGAGTCGACCTACACTGCCAAATTGACATTCGTCACAGTTCCTCCAGATTATCCATATAATAAGCACCTAAGTACCCTTTTCCTTTCAGCATGTACCCAGAAGGTGTAAGACAGTCTCCTCCTTTTGCAGAAATCATTAGCAAGGTGTCCAAGAACAATGCTCACCACAGGGATTCCCATAATGCAATGCCCCATAATGACCCGACAACCATACTGAGCGTGTCCCTTTGGAGTTTATGCAGACTTACCGTGCGCACTTTAGTTTTGGTCAGATTTTCGAAGGCGTTTTTGCTACCTATGTGCGCGGCCGCCTATCTGTCGCTGACTAAATCGTTGATTGCATTATCAATTATGAGCACGCAAGTTCTCATAAGGATTCCTAGTTCTATGGCCCGCTTGGCCAGCTTTTCCGCTCTACAATAACCCGAAATATTTATCGTACTTTTTTGAGATATCTGCGATAATTTGAGTCCATCACGTTGAATTAAGCCTTGGCAGCCGCCTGGCTAGCTGAAAGTATGGTGATGTGTCGCTTAGAGATATTTCCGTCTATAATAGTTTTCGTTGTAGCTTTTATTAGCAACATCTCCGCCTGAAAGGCTCAACTAGTCGACACAGACAAGCGGTAGTGTTATATTCCTCACATAATTACTTTGGATGCTATTGTAGGAGATACACTGCGTCCACAATCTACTCCATGCCATAGAGCTCCAGTAAACACTGTGTTCTGCAAGTGTATGTTCCTCCTATTGCTCTTCAGCATGCGTACATAGTATTTAGACATTTTTTATTTTCTGTGCAAATGTGATATGGGACAATTCCAATATCCAATTTTTTTTTGGATAGTGATAAAAATAAGTCTGGCAACACTAAAGCAATAACTTTATAGTCATCTTTATTATTTTCCGAAACAATTACAATTCAAGAAGAAAAATTATTTAATGATGTTCTGACGCTAGAAATGTTTGATAATATTTTTCATTTCAATTTAATGTAACGTCAACAAAAATTCACGGATTCGTACGTATAGTACATATCTTTATGGAGTATGTGTTTATTGTTGTATATTGTGTTTGGGTTAGGGCATGATGTAGGGTATGATGAATGTAATAAGTTATCCATTTCGTGGTTTCAAAAGTAAACGTAAATAAAACAAATGTAAAATATTTTTTCATGGAATTTATTTTTTATTGTAAAGTTTGAACGTTGATATTATGTGTGAAGCAGTACCGCATTTAAATGACCTCCACGCAAAGTGTTGCAAGCATTGATTCTTTTTTGAGGTAATTTTCGACCACTTTTTGATACATATTGGTCGGTATCTCAGCCATAACTTGAACAAAATGTTGATTTTTAAGTGCTCAAGAGTTAAAGGTTTATCTGCATAAACACGGTTTTTCGCGTAGCCCCACCAAAAAAAGTCTAATGATGTCAAATCGCATGATCTTGACGGCCAGTTGATATCGCTACGATGAGAAATTACGCGGCTAGGAAATGTCTCTTGTAATAAAGCCATAGTCGCTCGAGTTGTGTGGCATGTGGCACCGTCTTATTGCAACCACATTATCTCCAAGTCGTATTCTTCAATAGCAGGCAAAAAAAAGTCAGTTATCATATGACCACAACACTTCGAATTGATGGTGACACTCGTTCCATCGTCGTTTTCGAAGAAGTGAGTTTCAATCACACCTTCGGACAAAAGAGAGCACCAAACAGTGACTTTTTCTGGATGTAACGGCCTCTTTTCAATTACTTGAGTATGCTCAGAACCCCAATTATGACAATTTTGTTTATTCACATTAAACCCACCATGGACCGGTCAAAGAACCCATTTTGAACTTCTTGTCAGAATGTCTTGAAAATAACATTATCACATCGCCATTTGCCTTTACGACTTTTATTACAAAATACGTCGAATGTGTTTTCCAAGATTTACTCCTCTTTTGGTCATTTTTTTACCGAGAAATATATGTAATCTAGCTTAAATACCGCAAAGGGTCATTTGACCCCCTTTGCTATGAAGTATCGGTAGGTTTAGTATTAACATACCCATCTAGTGTGAAATGTGCTTCATCGCTGAAGAAAATTTTGTTTGAAAATTTGCCGTCCAACGCCTGTTGTTCAAGCATACATTCCACGTATCCACGACGTTGTGAATGGTCAGCTGGCTTCAGTTGTTGCGTGAACTGAACTTTATATGGATGTAGGTGTAGATCTAAATGCAAAATACGCCATAATGTGGCGTAATGCAGTCCTAATTCCTGAGAATGACGAGGAATCGACACATTCGGGTCTTCGGCAACACTTTCACTTACAATAGCGATATTTTCAGCGGAACGAGTGAAACGAGAATGCACAGGTCTTTCAATATTTGTAACCACTCAAGTCTCTTCAAATTTCTGCACAATTTTGCCAAATGCTTGCGCAGTTGGACGCTCATGTAAATTATAATCTCCTTTTAAAACACGATACGTGGCTGTGGCAGAAGCACCATTTTTTGGTCATTTTCATGCGTCATTTTATGGCAAAATGATATTGTCAATTTTCAAATTTATACCGGATGTAGTTGCGCCGACTGTATTCGTTAAACTATATTCCACTATTTAGTGTATAAGGAGACCCTATATTGGTAACTGCTTGGATTTATTACAACTGAAAAGAAAAAAAATTGATTCCACAACTTAGTTTAATAGATGTTGAATTCCAGTCCCATAGTTTTGAAACCACGAAATGAATAGCCCTATACTACTTACTTAAATGGTCATTAATAATCGGCTTATTGGATTTCGGTGCACGCATTTTGATGCATGTCTCATCGGAACAATCCCTTTCCAACCGAATGACATAAAGGAGCCATCCCAGCCATTAGATGTTAATGTAGTGCACAACGCCCACGTCGTTGTGGAGCTCGTACAGTTTATTATTAGATCGAGTGAGGAAATCATCGCCAACTCACTGTGTATCGAAGATCCTACGTAGGGCTTTTCTCTCGAGTATTCTCACGGCTTGGTTTAACAGATGACGAATTCCAGTCCCATACTTTTGAAGCCACGAAATTGATAGCCTTATACTACTTACTTAAATGGCCATTAATAACCGGCTTATTGGATTTTGGTACACGTTTTGATGCATGTCTCATCGGAACAATCCCTTTCCAACCGAATGACATAAAGGAGCCATCCAGCCATTAGATGTTAATGCACTGCACAACGCCCACGGCGTTAAGGAGCTCGTATAGTTCATTATCATATCGAGTGGGGAAATCAGGAAATCATCGCCAACTCACTGTATATCGAAGATCCTACGTAGGGCTTTTCTCTCGAGTATTCCTACGGCTTAGTTTGACAGATGTCGTATTCCAGTCCCATACTTTTGAAACAACGAATGGTTAGCCCTTTATGTTCCGAAGCGCATTTCATAAAGTTTTTTTATGACTTCAATGGAACAAATGTAATGATTTTTTCTTCTGTACGCTCTAGTTTTGATTGTTGTTGTTGTTGTTGTTAGTAAAGTAATATAGTTTTTATTTGTTTATATTTTAGTTTTTATGACGCTTGAAATAATGTGATAATTAGTTTAGACCAAAAAGGCAAAAATACCGACATACTACACATATGCATACACATGTGCCACTCTTGTTGCATGATATGGCCCTAGTGCTCAAAATAAATATTTAGTTGGTGCAGACAAACAAACAAGCATGGACAGATATACGAGTATTATGAAGTTCTTTCTCTTCTGGTTATTTGCTGACATGGAATCATTTCATTTCAATATATTTTATGAGTATGACTTGAATTGCATTCGTAAAATATTTACGTACGGTTGTCTATGAGTGCAAAAGCAAAAGAAAAGAGAAAATCATCATCAACAAAAGCAAAACGAAAAAAAAATACAAATCCTGCTGGGGTATTATTTATGGCCAACAGTGTCGTTGGTTGGTCTCGTCTGGCGGTGCAACTTCAAAGGTTATATGGATTGTAAAATAATTGTTAGTGTTTGTTGTACATTTTTAGCGTGTTGTTAAAACAGAAATATAGGGCCATAATTTACATTCGTTGCTGTTTTTTTTTTTCAGTTTTGCTCTCTTATTCCTTTGTGTGTAAAATATGTATTTTTCATTGAAAACGAAAAGGTAATAAAACAAAAATTTTTGTTTTTTTTTCTCTCTTTTCTTGAAATGATTACAGACACCCACATTAGAGCCCATGTAGTGCAGTGCAGTGTTCAGTTCTTATTATTTATAGGGCTCGTTATGATTTATTACCAGATTACATGTTAAAGCAACTTGTTAAGTTTCATTCGTTAGTTTTTTCTTTTAAAAAATTAACAGAAATTTATTTAAACATTTTCCAAGAAATATTTGTAATGCATATGTTGTTATACCTACCACTTGGCCTTAGAAGATAAGTTTTTTTTTTTATTTCAGCATGCAATCCATCAAAATTGGAATCTAAAATATTTCTGTTATTCTGTGTACAATTAAGGTCGCTGTTACATGTGAAATTATTTAACAATGCCATGGTTTATGTTGAAGGAAATATTAAGTTTTTCTGAATTATTATTTATTAATTCAATTACGAGTAATTCATCTTTAAATTTAGTAGACTTGTAGAGTTATAAGGAAAACAAAAGCATTTTGAAGACAAAACTTTTAAAATTTTTCGATTTTAAATTCATCTGGAAGTATAATGCACAGAGACTAAACCGTCTCTTATTAACATTACGGTATTTATTTCTTTAATTTAAATCAATGGACAAATTCCTTACTGACTAATAACAAAAATAGGTAGGAGAAAATAAAAATTAAATACAATTAAAAACAGTTTCTTTAAAAATACAATTAATTGTTAAAATAAAAATATAAAATGTTACGAATTAAGAAAAAAAAAAAATATAATTAGTTCTGCAGTATCGAATATAAATAAGATTATAACAGCGGATGTTACGACAAGGAATATTAAATTTAACAGATCTTAACAGAAATTCACAACAAATATTATTATTGACCAGGTTAATCACAAAGGATAAATTTAACATTGTATGACGACTCTTAAAACTATGTTCAGACATGCACTTATATTGAAAAAATCGCAATAAGCGGCATTATTGATCTCAATATTTCATATAAAATTTCAATTAATTATTAATCAATAAATTCATAAATTGTTATAATATTGATTAAAACTTCAAATACAACACTGTCATAAATACATTCAGTGAGCATATTACATATTTCCGAACACTTTCTATTTATATTTGACAATTCAAATGTAAACAATGACAGTGCTATAAGCAAAAGCTTCCTTCTCTCCAAGCTACCCAATATTATCACATTTTGTTTTTTCTCATCCTTCTGAGGAAATCCACTTTGGAGTCACAAGTAGTCCCTATTAAACGTAACATCTCGGCATTTCAGTCAATCATTAGCAATACCTTTTCCAATGTTAAATTGTTTTCCATTTTTTCTAAAAAATATTTTTGGCATTAATTTTCGCGATTAAATTAAAAGCAATTTCGTTGAAGCAATCAGCTGTTTTATTTACCAGCTGTCAAATAAATTTTCGTATATTATATGTCTGAACGCTAAAAATATTGTTCTCAATAAACCGAATATTGATTTAATAAAAGTGCATGTCTGAACATAGTTTAGGGGTAGGCAGTTTTATTAATGACAGTCTGCTAGCCATATGAAGGCAAATCCAAATAATTCCATCCCAGGCCAGGCAAACAGAAAAGTAGAAATTGTTTCTGCACAGATTCAATGTGTTCGCTGTAAACATAGTGAGGATCCATACTCCAAAATTGGTCTGACAAGCGATACAATTAGCTGTTTCGTACTATATGGATCATAAAATTCTTTTGCCCAACGTTTTATGAAGCCAAGGGTGTTCCTTGCCTTATTTGCAGTCAAAGTGATATGATCATTTAAGTTTAATTTTGTATCTAATAGGACAACCAAGATCCATAAAAGAGTCAACACTCTCTAATTGATGACCAAGCAAGTAATTAAACGCAATAAAATTATATGTTGAGAATCACAAACATTTGAATTTTTTTATATTCAGCGCCATCATGTTGTACTCGCACCACAAAAAGAAGTTATTGAGATCATTTTGAAGATATATATGCTCGATTATATTATTGAAGGAGAGAAAAACTTTTACATCGTCAGCATACATCAAGATATTGGCAAAATTAATTATGTTGGGAAGATCGTTTATAAACAAAAAAGTGGACCAAGATGGCTACCCTGAGGAACATCAGATAGCACATAAATATACTTAAATAAGCTATTGTTCACATATATGGTCTGCTTTCTACCAAGATCCATAAAAGAGTCTCTAATTTATCCAGTATCCCCAGGATGAAGTCGCCGTAGTCTGGTAGGTAGTGTGTTGGCTTATTAGACGGCAAAACCAGGGTTCGAGGTCTAGGCCAGACAACCAAATACAAAAAGTATTTCTTCGGCGATTTTCTCTCAGCAGATTTCTGGGAAAAACTCTGAGAGTAAATAAAATTGCCATGAAAAGTTTCTCAAAACAATCTGTCATTCAGAGTCGACTTTAAACTGTAGGTCCTGTCACTTATGTATAAAATTAACATACACAACACAAGTGGTGTGAGATACTAGGTCAATAATAAATAAATAAATAACCCATTACATTACTACTAGAGCACGGTGACTAAAATGATACTAAGATGATGAGGATAAATCATCGATATGTATGCCTGGAACCGGTGTACCAATAATGCCTCCTAGTACGAAACTTCTTAGTGCAGATACTATTCAGAGAATTGTCATTGCTGGCACCAAGCAGTCTATTTGTCACAACATTAGGAGGGGATGCTACCGTAGTCCAGTAGGTAGTGTGTTGTCTTATTAGACGTGATGCTATAATTGAACCTCAGGTTAGATATCTTCAATTAAACTTCACGACAGTAATAATAATGATTTGTATCGTTGTGAGCTTGTGCTATTGATGGAATTCACTCTAAATATCATTGGATTTTATTCCAATGAAAAATCAATTTTTTATTATAACCCCTAGATTTTTATTACTGCACTTCATTAGTTCATTTGCCATACGAAAGCTTTATTTATGACTTTTAAGAGTCAGTCTTTCATCGATTAATAGTTACGACTTAAAATTAACGATCAAAATATTTTAAATGTTTTTAAACGTTTAACTGCCACCGAGTTTCGCTTTAATTTACGTTTTTATCGTCTTTATCAAATCAATTGCAATACACACGTATTTAAGTGTGTGTGTAAGTGTTTTTACTCTGTGTGTGTGTCCAATAACAGCAACATTTTATCGAGTGTAAAAAACCAAAATTTTCGCTTGCATTCCAACCGCTTTTAGCCTTTACCACTTGGGGCCTATGCATGTATTTTATTTATTATCGCATGTAGTTGTAGTTGGTGTTGTTGTTGTATATTAAAATATACGTTGTTTTTTTTTTTGTTTTTTGTGAAATTTAATAGAAAATTAAAACATAAATCAAAATATTAGTTGTTATTTAACATGTAATATTTTATGCAGATAATGGAGAGAATATTTAAATTTACAGGCATAAACATAAATTTTATTTTTATGATAAACATGTTTCTCTATTTTAAATATTTATGGATTATATTTATTATAAATTGTATTGTATGTGAAAATGTGTGTGTATGTACGTACACTAGAGTAGAAAAATATATGAATATGCATACCAATATTACTTATTCAAAAGGGAAATCCTTTATGGGGTTTTATATTTTTAGAAATTAAATTGTTTTCCGGTATTATGAATTGTTAATGAAATAGAAGTTGCCTTGGATTTCAGTTAATAAGACATGTTCTTTTAATTGGGTACAAAAAGTAAGGCAAAACCTTTGCAAAGTAAAAGGTATATAAGATCAAGTTTTACCTTTCGATCTTATAATCTTTGACTAATATTTATTAGATCTGGCAACTTCCCTTCTTTAACGTTGATTTGTTATAGTTACTCTATACATATACTCTAAGACGTCGTGGTCTAGTGGGTAGTGTGTTGGCTTATTAGACAAAAGGCCCGGGTTCGAATCCCAGGTCAGACATCAAAAAAAAAAAAATATTTCTTCGGCGACTTCCTCTCAGCAGATTTATGGCAAAGACTCTGAGAGTAAAAATTGCCATGAAAAGCTTCTCAAAAATCTGTCGTTCAGAATCGACTTTAAACTGTAGGTCCCACCACTCATGTATAAAATTAATGCACACAACATAAGTGCTGTGAGAAACTAGGTCGTAATCCTGACTGAAGGGTTGTAATGGCCAATTATGTATGAATATATATACCAGGGATCAGCAATGAATCGTTTTTCCGCTACTCATAAGCACTCATGCAATTTTGAGTATGAGTGAATCAACAGAATTGAATCTCAACTACTCCGATTCATTCGTATTCGCTACAGCATTGTTTTATATGTACAAGTAGCAATAAGTATGGATACAGCATTGACATCAAACTCACAACATTCGAAATATGTTTGATTCACACGTCTACTCATTCTGATTCATATTCCTGTAAATGTTAAGAGGAGACGAGTCGAAGTCAATAAAATCATGGGTATTATTAAGTATGAATACGACGAGTACTTTCAACCTTGAGTATGAGTACTATGAGTATGATATCAAAATAAGTATGAATGCTTATAAGTATCTAAAATTATAAGTTTGACTCATAATTATTTGTGCTTCGTGTAAATGTTAAGTAAAGACGAGTCGACGTCAATAACATCATGTGTATTGTTAAGTATGAATACGACGAATACTTCCAACTTTGAGTATGAGTAGCATGAGTATGATTGCAAAATAAGTATGAATGCGTATAAGTAGCTGAAATTATAAGTATGACTCGAACCAACTCATCGTTTTAAATACTTATTGCTGATCTCTTATACATACAATTTAGTAAGAATTACAAACGAACTCATCACGCCATTCTTTTTGTAGGAGTTAGTTTCTCCTATTAGGCGCAAGTCCTACTGTTCAGAGAAACTCCTCATGGCAATTTTAGAAGGATGTCGCAGAAAAATAGCTTTCGAATTTCATTTTGTTCGAGGTGACTAAGTAAGATGTTGAACCACGAAATATCATTCAATAAGCCAATACAATACCTACTAGACTACGGCGACTTCTGACTTGTATATGCTTCGGAATTTTTTGTTTCAGGGCCAGCGCTTGCAGCTCCCTTGTTTTTTTTATGAAATTCTTGCAAATGTAAATACAGGTTGGCTGATATATAATGCAACAAAGTAAAAGCGCTGCTTTATATTTGCCTGGAAAACCACAAGCGGTTATCGTTAGAACCCTTCAGCGTTTAAATGTGAACAAATCTTTTGTTCCTCGAATCATTGCTCGTCACCGTGATACGGTAACAATACCAGAAATCCTTCGAAAAGTGAAGGCCAGATTTGATCGAAATCCACGCCGCAGTGGTAGAAAAATTGCATCACTAGAACGGATATAACATATATTAAAAAACGAGCTTGGAAGTTCCAAAAAGTGCAAGAGCTCACCGATGGACAAAAAAAAGTTAGCTTGCACGAAAGTGTCCAGTTATCGAATTTGGTTTAATCCGATGAGAAGCCATTCCAATTTAAGCAGTTTGTGAATAAACAAAATGATCGGGTTTACTTGCCAAAGAGGTCAGCTGAAAATTTACTCATGCGATTGGACACCTGAACATAAGCGCCATCGATAGTAATGGTGTTGGCCGCCGTAACGGCCAATAGTCGTTCCCCGCTCGTACTCATCGACCATGGGGTCAAAATAAATGCCGAATATTATCGGGAAAAATTCTTAAAGACAGTATTGAACATTTCGGCCGCAGACGAGGGACATTCCAACAGGACTCAGCACCGTCGCACGCAGCATGCGTCACCCAAGAATGGCTTAAAAAGGAGGTTCCTCGCTTCATTTCTACCGTACAATGCCCACCAATATTTCCGGATCTTAATCCATTGGATTTTTGCACCTGGGAAAAGTTCTCACTAAAAAATACCAAAGTGTGGATCATCTCAAGACAGCGCTTCTAATAATATAATATCTAATAAATAATAATAATTCTTTCCAAAGGTTGCCAATTCGAACAAATCTAAACTGATTCTAAAATTTGGTGCTATTTCCAACATTTTTTTGGTTTTGAACAATAAAATTAAAAAAAAATTAAAAGAATTTTGCGCTTGACTTTGTTGCGTTATATATCAGCCACCCTACATTCACTCCCAACACATAGTTATGAAAGAGTACCAAAAGAATCAATTTATTTTTAAGAACTTGTTAACGAAATGTCTTGCGTTTGACAATTTCAAATACGTTCTCTTAATGGTTTACCCTTTAAACATATATAGGCTTATGTATGAATAAATGGTTACATTTAAAACTAGTAGCAACACACAATATCCTGTTGTGAGAGTTGATTATTATTAAGATAATATTGTGTAAACCAAACAGCCAAACAAACAACCAGTCAACTAAACAGCGAATAGACTGAATAACAAACTAACTCAACTGAACTCAACCTAACTCAACTTAACTGAACTGAACTTAACTGACTGACTAATTTTGGGCATTAAATAATGGGTTACATTGTAATGTAGTTTGTAGTTTAAAAATTATCAAACAACGTCTACTTCATACATATGTAAACAAATATTTTGAGATATTCATATCCATAACGGTGTATTGATATTTGTATTAACATATACAAGCATACTTTTTTTGTGTGTTAGGAATACAGTCAACCCTGCTATAACGCGGTGAGTGCTTACTGCGTTATATGGAAACCGCGCTATAAGAAACTCAGATTTCAGGTACAAACCAGGCTAATTCGTAGCGCGTTCTATGGAAACCGTCTACCGCGTTGTATGGAAATCGCGCTATAAGAAACACAGAATTAGTACAAATCACATCATTCGTACCGCATTATATGGAGACCAAGAAATACAAAAGGCAAGATAAATTATTTTTATTGAATTCAAGAGTTCAGCATAAATCTGCAGCGATCGCTCCAAATTAGAAGGAGCCGTTGGTATTGGCATCTCTTCGAGATCAATCGGAATATCCAAGTCTATGAGGCTACCAGATCACTGCAGTGTCTTTCAAGCGGAAGTGTCGGCAATTCCAGCTTTGGTGAAAATTGTTGCGGACAAAAATGTCGCAAGTGAAGGATCATTATACTTTCCGATAGTCAAGCGGCTATCAGGGCGCTGGCTTCTAGTGTGATAAACTCCAAGACAATGTACGACTGTCGCAGATGTCTCAATGAGATGGAAAACCGATGTAATGTTTGTATCACATGGGTACCGGGACATAAGGACATTCCCGGCAACTGCAGAGCGGATGATTTGACCAGAAGGGGCACGATCGTCCAGCTCTCTGATGAATTCTCTACACTAGGGATCCCTTTAAGTACCTGTGGGCTTATGATTGACAATGCAATCGTGGACCTTGTCAACAGCTTTGGATAAAGACAGAGCGGTGCACTAAATATGTCCAAGGGTGGGTAAAAGGCGCACGGTGATTCTGCTTAAGCTGTTATCGGGGTTATTACGAGGCATTATATTATGGGAACACATGCGAGACTTATTGGTCTTGGACACCTCGCGAATGATTTTTGTAGAAGCTGTGGAGATGAGGAAGATGATGAAACTATTCCTCACCTACTGTGCACATGCCCGGCACTTGGTCATAGGTGAAAGAAACACCTGGGTGCCTACTATGTGGAAGACCTAGATGAACTGTCATGCATGGATATTGGCAGTCTGAGTCGCTTCATCGGAAGCTTCGAGTAGTTCCTGGAATAGGGGAGAGGATGAAACTCAAAATGGGCTTTGTATGCGGCCTAAGTGTGTCCGCTCATCGGGTAGACAGCCATTTCTACCTACCTACCTAAGAGTACATATAAGGATTGATAAAAAAAATGAAATAAAAACCAAACTAAAAGACTGGTTTCCAACAAAATTAAGAAAGACTTGTAAAATAATGTAATTTTTTAATATTTATCCTCACTTGGTTCATCTTCATTCATTGTTTTTTTAAATTGAAAATCCAACTGCTATTCTTTTGCACGGTACTGTATCTCGGATAAGCTTTTTTGTCGAAAATAGAACTTATATTAAACCCTTTTACTATACTATTCATTTACTTATGGAATGAAATGAACGCAAACCGCGCTATAAGAGTACCGCGTTATAGAAGGGCTGTTGCAATTTCAGCCCGGCGTTATATGGAAACCGCGTTCTGAGAGTACCGCTTTATAGGAGGGTTGACTGTATACGGATATATAAACAAAGGCATTGTATTTGTTGTACAATTTATCGAATAATATTTGTACAAATCACATGTGCATAATCGTCGTAAACATTCAAGTTAATTTATGCAACTGAATTATAGAATTTTTTTTTGTATTTTTTGGTCATATCAACTACATTCGTATAGGTAAGTATTTGTGCAAATTGTATTTCAGTTTGAGTGGTTTGAGACTGAAAATTATGGGATTTAATTTAAATTCACTATTTATACTGTATTTACATGCATGTTATCTGGCATTTTATAAACGAAAAAAATGGACAATTTTATAAAATATGAAATGAAAACTAAAACAATAACAACAAAATAATAATAATAATTTGTAATAATTCTATGTACTTGTATATATACAAAATAACTAATTTATAACTTTAAACATCCGGCCGTAGTAGTAGTGAATAAATTATATTTCGTGTGGCATTTTATGGAAAAATAAATTTATTATACAATCAACCATTTTTTTCTCACTGGTTTTTATTTTGTGTAGAGAGTTTTATTGAAAAATAAATTATAAATAAATTGAAGATATGTTATAGCATTTAATTTATTGCTTTCTGTTTAACTAACGAGCTCACCGTGGACTTACACCATTATTTGTAAGAGAAATTGTTAGTTTACGGTTGTACAAGCAGGATTAAATGTGAAATGGTATTAACTAACCCAAGACCGAATAAGTAATCTATATCAATATATATAAAAATGAATGTGTGTTTATTTGTTTGTTGGTTTGTTTGTTTGAAGTTTATAGTTTAATCCAGTTTTGTCTATAATATTCATTTTGATACTAAAGTGGCTTCGACAAAATTTTAAGAGTTTAACTGTTACACATTTTTAGATATACTAATTTATTTTTTCTTTTTTATATGGGATGTGACACGCCCTTTGTAGTCAATCCGCCCATTTTATTCATATAAACACCGTAGTCGTCCAAACAAAATTTGAAGACTCCAGCTGTTGAAGTTTATGAGATATGCCTTATTAAATACTTATTGGGTATGTGGGCGTGGCACCTTGCCTACTTGAAATTTTAAAATATAAAATAGCCTATAATTCCTTTCAGACATAGAGGAAGGTACTGTTAAAATTTCAAGAAAATCGGTTCCGCCGTTTAGCCGTGTATAGAGTTCAAACAAAAAACCCACAAACAAATAAACAGACATTCATTTTTATATATGTATATAGATATCGATAGGAATAGCGAAGCACACCGGGCATTAGCTAGTTTAATATATAGGTATCATACATACATAATTCCTCATTACAACCTTTCAGTCAGGATTATTGAACTAGTTTCTCACACTCCTTATGTTATGTGTGTTAATTTTATACACAAGTGGCGGGATCTACAGTTTAAAGTCGACGCCGAACGATAGATTTTATTGAGAAACTTTTCGCGACAATTTTATTTACTCTCCGAGTTTTTGCCAGAAATCTGCTGAGAGAAAATTGCCGAAGAAATACTTTTTGTATTTTGTTTTGATGTCTGGCCTGGGGCTCGAACCCTGGCTTAATGTCTAATAAACCCACTACCTACTAAACTACGGCGACTGTATATAGGTATCAGAGATCTGTAAAATCGAATTATACTTACAATTTCTGATGCTTGTACGCATTCATACTTATTTTCATATCATGGAACCTCTACTTATATTCAAAGTAAGAAATACACTAATACCCCGGTTTACGTCGCCTCGTTCTGCGTCTACTTCGAAGTTGCGACTTTTTAAAATTTCCATGGTTTCGAACTTCTGTCATTTTTGTTTCAGTTTGTGTCGCATGTTTCGAAGTTGTGTCGTTAGTGCTTCGATTTGCGTCGTTAATATGAAAATGATTGCACAAAGCTACAACAGAAAAAGGGGATTTCCTTACTTACATATGTATTTATGTTGTCTAATGGTTGCAAGTTGTAGATCGTTAGTAAATTAAATATTTTTATTGAAAAATCTATTTTTCAGCTAAAATTATGAATCTCGGAACCAATTAAATGAAAATCAATACAAATGTATGGAAAATTGTGCTTCGTTTTGTGTCGTTTCGGTTTGCTTCGCGTTTCTTCAGGCCCTATTAGCGACGTAACCGGGGTATTAGTGAATTTATCATATTCATACCTTACAGCACGTATGATGTAGTTGATTTCGACTTTCGATAATTCAAGATTTAGAAGAATTACAAAATAAATATGTTCTGCATACGGGCACTAAATACTCACCACAAGGTTGTATGTTTTCTATGATTGCTGCTCTGTTTTTTTGCTTATGTGTGTGTTTTTTCTTTAATGCAACAACAACTAAGAATGTAAATTTTAATGAATGATTCGAGTTACCTGAATCATTCATAAGTATTTTTCTAAAGTTATAAATCTAAACGTGTAGACTTATGAATCAAACAAATATCGAATGGTATGGGTTTAATGTAGTCGTCGTAGTCTAGTAGGTAGTGTGTTGTCTTGTTAGATGAAAAGCCCAGGTTCCTGGGATACGAAGCTAGGTTTTTCATCTCAGATATCAAAACGAAATGTGAAAAAAAAATATATTTCTCCGGCAACAGCCTCTCAAAAACTCTGAGAGTATATAAAATTGCTATGAAGAGCTTCTCAAAAATTTGTCATTCGGAGTCGACTTTAAACTGTAGGTCCCGCCACTCAAGTATAAAATTAACGCACACAACATAAGTGGTGTGAGAAGCTAGGTCGTAATCCTGACTGAAGGGTTGTAATGGCCAATTATGTATGTATATCGTTGACATCAATGTGAGAAGGATTGCAGATCAAAATTGCAAGAGATTACAAGGTTGATTACAGACAACAGTCTCCTAGAATGTAACTGTGGCCAGGGAGTCAAAAAGTGCGACACTGAAGCGCTCAAAAAGAACGTCGAGATAGTGGCGACTTTTCCTAACTATCCCGGATGTAATAATCATAACGTTCTATAGCGATCTTCTGACCATCAGGGAATATTGAGATGCTGGTGAGATCCATTGACCAGCACTCGTAGATGGTCATTACTTCCGCTTGCAACACGCTACAGTAATCCTGGCAGTCGGAGGGAAATATTCAGGTCCAGTTTCCTAGAATAAGACTTCGATATCAAACCCATTATCAAGTTTAGAGCCGTCGGTGTACACATCCAGTAGTTTTAGCATCCGAATCGTCCCTGCACGGAATCAGAAAATGAAAAATAATATTTCGCAGGGAGATAGGCGATATTCAGTGAGGTCGAGGGATTAACATCCAAAATAGAGGAATGACCAGAAGGGAAGATGTGCTAGCTAGAAATCGATTTAAAAACGTGTTAAGAAATGTTTGCAAGCCACATTATTATTAATACAGTAACACTAGGTTGGCATTGCCAGCTTCATTTCATCAATATAAATAGGATATGTTTTATCAGGTGCAGCATATAATTAAATCGTTAAATATATCGTTTCGTAATCCACTTTATCTTGGTTTTTATGACTATCGATAAAAATTTATTTGATCGGCTATAAACTTTCTACTTAACACTTGTCTTTCAAAAAGCTTTAAAATATCAACACTTGAATCAAATGTTCAGAGAAATAAAATCTTTTTTGGCTTCTCTAACACATTATGTCAGCACTTCAATTGAAAAAAGACGGGCAGACTCTTCAAAATAAAATTTCAAAATATTATGATTGTAGCATTGAATCAAACACTTAATCAATATCAAACTAACTCCAAATACTATTAACACATCATTTATTTCAATGGAATAAAAAATGAATGAATTTTTGAATTTTTTTTTTCTAAATTTAAAGTTTCAGGATGGCTAAGAGCGACTTTATGTCACCTTACAGCAAAGGGCTTGAGTGCAATAAAAGAAAATATTTTTCAAACAAAAAACAGGTATTGGGGGGCCTTTGTTTAGCGTCAAACTCATGGTTTAAGCAGCATCTAAGATATCTGTCTACTTATATTGAAACTGAGCCAAGCTAAAGAAGCTGCTGAGTTCCTACCAAAAAAAATCAAACCAAGCCCCATCAAACCGTTGTAATCAATCAAATCGATATTGCGCTTCCAGAAAAGCTTTATGGAAGTCATAGGACCAGCAAAACATTGTACTTTACTGTCCCTATTCTATAAAATAATACTAAAAATGATTCTAAATCGTTCAGATTAATTAATTGATAGTAATGAATTCGGTTTTACAAACAACAAACTCTCCACACTATACCTCCCTACTTATGCCACTGAAGTGTACCGTGAGCTGATGGATGAATGGTGAATAAAATCTCAATTGAAATGATCGAAAAAAAAAACTGCACTTGAAATCCAATGAAAAATAATATTTCCAATGAATTCACACACTAACAATGCGGGTCTATTTACGGCTCTTCAGTCGCATCATTAATCGTTCCGTAACTTCAATGATCGTTTACATGACTCAAGTGTCTTTTGATTAATTATGTGGAATGCTGTTGTTGCATTCAAAGCAAAAGTCGTATGATGATTTTTGAAAGTGGGTTATTGAGTGATTCCAATCAAAATATTTATTTTTTTTTTTATTCTTACAATGAAATGCGGTTACAACAATAGTATCATGGACAATTAACGTTTGATTGTAATCAATTGAGATCGCTGAGGATCAGAGAGTGTGAGAGAGAGAGGGAGAGAAAATATAAAATTTATGTTGATCTGCCGCTAAGCCAGAATGTTCTCTTACAGATTCATAAATATTCAGATGCCATTCTATTGCTTGAAATATAAACAATGAGTTCTTTTTTTTAGCAGAGTTGCCAGTTTATTTATTAAATTGATTAAAATTTGTTCTCCAGATGATATTAATTTAGTTAAATTAGAACTCACCATAGGCTAGGAAGCAGTTAAAGCCCCAGCTCAGATATCTCCACATACATAAATACATGATTGTTCATTACACACATAAGATGGTCATTACAACCCTTCAGTCAGGATTATTGACCTAGTTTCTGACAGCACTTATGTTGTGTGTGTAAATTTTATACATAAATTGCGGGACCTACAGTTTAAAGTCGACTCCGAACGACAGATTTTTTTTTTATTTACTCTCAGAGTTTTTGCCAGAAATCTGCTGAGAGGAAATCGCCGAAGAAATACTTTTTCTATTTTAATTTGATGTCTGGCCTGGGACTCGAACCCTGGCTTTTACGCCTAATAAGCCAACACTACCTACTAGACCACGGCGACTTCTTCAGACATCTCCAACAAAGCAAAATATGAAAAATATTTCTTCGTCGATTTTCTCTCCTGCACATTTTTGTCCAAACCCCTGAAAGTAATTATGTTATCATGAAAAAGTTTTCCAAAAACACGTCGTTTGAAATTGACTTTAAATTGTAGACCCCAACGCTCATGTAAAAAATTAATACGCACCACATAAGTTGTATGAAAAATCAGGTCGTTATCTGGACTGAAGGGTTGCAATGATCGATTTCATATTCTTACCTTTTTACCTTTGAAAAACGTTTAAAATATAAGCTCGTTGTTAAAAAAAAAATAAATTTGTGATGTACAGGGTGGCTGATATATAATGCAACAAAGGAAACCGCTATGTTTTCTTATTTTTTAATTTTATTTTTCCAAAGCAAAAAATGTTGGAAATAACATCAAATTTTGGAATCAGTTTATATTTGTTCGAATTGGCCACCTTTGGTACGAATTATGGCCTTCAAACGGCCGACAAAGACATCACAGGCTGCCCGAAAGTGGCTCTACGGTATTTTGGCCCATTCCTGGCGGAGCGCCGTCTTGAGATAATCGAAACTTTGATATTTTTTATGCCCTAAGGCGCAAAACTCCAACGGATTGAGATCCGAAGATTTTGTTGGCCATTGTGTGGTAGAAATGAAGCGAGGAACCTCCTTTTTTAGCCATCCTCACATCCAACTTCTCGAAGAAATGTGAAGCGAATCTCATGTGTATTGCTATCGTCTCAAAGTCGACAATTTTGTTTAATCATGAACCCATTCATTTTCAAATAGGCTTAATCGCTTGGAATAATTTTTCGATAAAAATTAAGGTCAGTCTCTAACTGCTTTACAGGATAAAGCACTTCAAAGGCAAAAAATGTTGGAAATAACATCAAATTTTAAAATCAGTTTAGATTTGTTCGAATTCGCCACCTTTGGTACGAATTATGGCATTCAAACGGCCGACAAAGCCATCACAGGCTGCACGAAAGTGGCTCTGTGAGATTTTGCCCCATTCCCCGGGAAGCGCCGTCTTGAGATGATCGACACTTTGGTAGTTTTTAGTGAGAACCTTACTCTCCAAAATGTCACAGGCGCAAAAGTCCAACGGATTGACATCCTCCACGTACTGAGTGAGGTGGTGCTGAGTCCTGTTACAATGTCCATGGCCTGCGGCCGAAATGTTTGTCTGCCCAGGACTTCAATACCGTCTTTAAAAGATTTTCCCGATAATATTCGGCATTTATTTTGACCCCATGGTCAATGAATACGAGCGGAGAGCGACCATCGGCTGTTACGGCGGCCCACATCATTACCATTGGCGGCGCTTGAGTCCTGGGGGCCAATCGCAGGCGTAAATTTTCAGCTGACCCCTTTGGCAAGTAAACCCGATCAGTTTGTTTGTTCACAAACTGCTCAATTTGGAATGGCATTCATCGGAGAAAACCAAATTCGGTAACTGGCCACTTTCGTGCAAGCGAAGTAACACCATAACTTTTTTTGTCCATCTGTGAGCTCTTGCACTTTTTGGAACTTCAATGGCATGAGTCCAAGCTCATTATGCTCATATGTGTTGCATGCGTTCTCGTGATACATTAACCTCACAAGCAATTTTTCTGCCACTGCGGCGTGGATTTCGATCAAATGTGGCCTTCACTTTTCGGATCACTTCTGGTGTTGTTACCATTGCTCGTTACCATGATACTGGCAGTGTTGCATCGCTTCCAAAAAGTTGACGTTTTCTTTCGTACGAGAAACAAAAGATTTATTCACATTTAAATGCTGGAGGGCTCTAACGAAAGCCAACTGTGGTTTTCCAATAACTTTTTTTCTGAATGCAATAGATCAGAATGCTTTTGTAAGCTTGTAAATAATAAAATGAACTATCACTGGAATAAATCTGTTAACTGTCAGTCGAGCGATTTACAAATGATAACAACCTGAAGTTGGTTGCAAAACATATTAGCCACCCTGCAAAAGTGATAGGAAATGATTCCGATGGTGTATTCTCTTATTGTGGCGAATTTAATATCTCTTAGCGTGCATATGTTTTCATAGATCGAATTTATAGGACCTCTGGCTCCATATGGCTCGTGACAAGTATTATAAAGAACACCTTCTGTGCCAAGAAATGCACAAATGTTCAATTATTTACATTAAAGTCCTCCTGAATGGTTTTCACTGAATATACGGAGCTGTCTCTGCAGATTTGACTGCCTTGCAAGTATTTTGCCTCTCTCAAGTAGTTTCCATATGAAAAACTTGAGACTAATTGGTTTGAATACCTTCAAATTAATTAAAATCATTTAGCTGGCAACTCTATTCAACAATTTAAACATATGTTTTCGGTTTTATAAAACCAATAGTTGATATGCTGTTAAACTGATGCTTCGTGTTGTTGTACCGTTGCTGTTACAACTGATGTTGTTCTTCTTGTCAGTTTGTTATTGCTGTTGTTGTTGTTGATGTTGATGTTGTTGTATACGTTGCTACAATTACTTTAAATTGTTAGTTGCATGATGTTATTAATGTTTCTCCTTATAATGTTCGCTCAACATGGGTGCTCCATTCTTGCCACTATAAAATGCATCGCACAACACTAACCATACATACACATACATCTATGGCCAATATATATACAAACTACAGCGCCAACAACTTGTATCTAATATGCAACAAAGAGAGATGAAAACAAAATGGAATGAAATGAAATGACTTTGATCTCTGTGAAGTGGTATGTTTTTGTTGTTGTTTTTTTGATCTCTTTTGATTGATCAATTAAATTAATTTGTAAACATGTTTTAAGTGACTTTTGACTCTTTGTGGTGGTTGCTGTTGATGATGGGGATCTCTATTGCTGTTGAATGTACGTATTTCTGTTTAATGATAAAAAATTAGCTGATGTTGCTTTTCTAAGCGCATATAATTAATTCTCAAATAAATAAAAAAAAAACTTTTTCAAAAAGCACACAATTTTTTCCCCCAATTTTTGGATTTCTTTGTACTTTTACTGCCTGCTGTGATGGAATGACTTTAAAAATATTCTTTTTGAATAACCCGTGAGTCTAATCTGGGAAAATAATTAAATATTGCATTAGAATAGTTAGTTTTGAGCACAAAGATTATCCCAATTAAGATTGATTTGTGCTTTCAAAACGAATTATCTGAAAATATTGTGTTAAAAAAAAATTAGAATTTGAAATATACATACATACATACATAATTGGCCATTACAACCCTTCAGTCAGGATTACGACCTAGCTTCACACACCACTTATGTTGTGTGTGTTAATTTTATACATGAGTGGCGGGACCTACAGTTTAAAGTCGACTCCGAACGACAGATTTTTGAGAAGCTTTTCATGGCAATTTTTACTCTCAGAGTCTTTGCCAGAAATCTGCTGAGAGGAAGTCGCCGAAGAAATATTTTTCGTTTTGATGTCTGACCTGGGATACGAACCCGGGTCTTTTGTCTAATAAGCCAACACACTACCCACTAGACCACGGCGACACGGAGAATTTAAAATACTCAATGTAAATGACCGATTTGTTTTATTATCCATACTGACAATGCTCTTTTGAAAAACTTGGATCATTGCAACACTTCAGTCAGAATAACGACCAAGCTTCTCACACCCCTTGTATATGTTAACTTTACACACGAGTGGCGAGACTAACATGACATGACTCCAAACGACAAATTTTAAATACAAATTATTAATGAGAGCAAGTGCATCATGCTTTGCCTTAGGTCAGATTAGCCGACCCCCTTCAAAGGAAAAGGTCGTTCTTAGGTTAGCATTTACGCCCCTTATGATACCACAATTATTTCCATTTAATTCTGGGGCATCATAAAACCGCACCAATTCCAAAATAAATTTTGCTATTGCAATCTTTATATAAGAAAGTCCGGCCACCGATGTCGGAAAATGAGACGTCACCATCTTCCGCCTCATCGCAACAACGCATAAGGTGTTCATACATACATAATTGGTCATTACAGCCCTTCAGTCAGGATTATTGACCTAGTTTTTCACACCACTTATGTAGTGTGTGTTAAATTTAGACATAAGTGGCGGACCTACAGTTTAAAGTCGACTCCGAACGACAGATTTTTGAAAAACCTCTTATGGTAATTTTATTTGCTTTCAGAAATCTGCTGAGAGGAAATCGCCGTAAAAATACTTTTTCTATTTTTTTTTATGTCTGGCCAGGGGCGCTCGAACCCTGGCTTTACGCCTAATAAGCCAGCATACTAACAACTATACCACGGCGACGGCCTGTTGTGATACATACATAATTGGCCATTACAACCCTTCAGTCAGGATTACGACCTAGCTTCTCACACCACTTATGTTGGTCGTATATTCTACATGAGTGGCGGGACATACAGTTAAAGTAATTCGTCGATCAGTTTTCGACATGCCTACAGAAAAACAGTGATACTTCACACTTTAATATATCTAACAATTGAAAGACCAGGAAAGCCCGCCTGGCAAGCGGTCACTACACATTACCCAGTTTTTGCCTCCCATAAACTGTCCTGTAAAACGAATCAATCGAATTGCACTAAAAAATGTGACCGAAATTAATCAAATCTTGAATTGTTTAAAAAACGGAATAGAATTTTTTTAAAAATCTTCTAAAATTATTTACTAATTTTTTCTGACGGTTTTTTTGACAATTTCAATTTCATTTTTTTTGACGATTTTGATTTGATTTTTTTTCTAATATAAGAGGATTTGGTGCTTTATCTATCTGGCAGCAATGCATAGGCACCGTTTCGCTCTTTTTGGGTATATTGCGCATACTGGGCACTGTTAGTTCTTCTCTGCGACCAACTTTTGTAAGAAATTTTCACACAATTTCCGAACAATTGTCTTTGTTTTAGAAATAAATTTCCAATAAATCCCAACTTTGCTCAAGCGTAAAGCGATTCATTACATTAATTCTTTAATTTTGTGACTGAATAGAATGACATAACTTTTGCCAGATACGAAATTATCGATAGTTCAAATTTTAATCGGTAGATGGACCACTCTATAGATTTTTTGAGGGTGCAGACATGCGACTCTCATTGTATGCATATTTTTCATTTTCGTACATACACATTTTTTTTGTTTCTTTCTCTTTTTATAGCATTTGCAATAAATTAAACAAAAAATTGTGAAAATTATAAATACTAGCAATTATTTAAACTCTACTTAACAAATTACTATACCGCATATGGGGTTACTTTTTGCAGATACTCAACATGTGTGTCTGTTTCTCTAGCTATACATTTCCCTCTGTTTTGTATGTAGAATTCTGTACCACAAGTACAAGTGGAATCCATAAAAATACTTACATTTAAGCGTACTTAGTTTTTTTGTTTTTTGATATTTCTTAAAAGTGTTGAGCGTTTATTTATGTGTTTTGTTTCTACAATTCCCGGTTGTGGCAAGTACAGGGTGGCTGATATGTATTGCAACCAATTTCAGGTTGTTATCATTTGTAAACCGCTCGTCTGATAGCTTACAGATTTATTCCAGTGACAGATCATTTTATTATTTACAAGCTTACAAAAGCATTTTGATCTATTTCATTCAGAAAAAAGTTATTCTTGATGGAATTCAAGCGTGATAGTGTGATTGCTTTATATTTGGCTGGAAAACCACAAGTGGCTATCGTTAGAGCCCTCTAGCATTCAAATGTGAATAAATCTTTTGTTTTTCGTACCATTGCGTGTTACGAAAAAAAACGATAACAACACCAGAAATGATCCGAAAATAAAGGCCAGATTTGATCGAAATCCACGTCGCAGTGATTGAAAAATTGTTCATGAGCTGGACATATCGTGAGAACGGATGCAACTCATATTGAAAAATGAACTTGGACTAAAGCCATTGAAGTTCCAAAAAATGCAAGAGCTCACCGATGGACAAAAAAAGTTGGACTGGAAAAGGTCAAGGAGTTACTTCGCTTATATGAAAGTGGCCAGTTACAGAATTTGGTTTTCTCCGATGAGAAGCCATTCCAAATTGAGTAATTTTTGAACAAACCAAATGATCGGGTTTACTTGCCAAAGAGGTCAGCTGAAAATTTACACCTGCGATTGGCGACCAGAACTCAAGCGCCGCCAATGGTAATGATGTGGGCCGCCGTAACAGCCGATGGTCGCTCTCCGCTCGGATTCATTGACCATGGAGTCAAAATAAATGCCGTATATTATCGGGAAAATCTTTTAAAGACAGTATTGAAGCCCAGGGCAGACAAACATTTCGGCCGCAAACCATGGACACTCCAACAAGACTCAGCACTACAGCACTCAGCACGCGTCAACCAAGAATGGTTTAAAAAGGAGGTTTCTCGCTTCATTTCTACCGCACAATGGCCACCAAAATCTCCGGACCTCAATCCGTTGGACTTTTGCGCTTTAGGGCATTTTGGAGAGTAAGGTTCTCACTGAAAAATACCAAAGTATCGATCATCTCAAGATGGCACTTTGCCGGGAATAGGCCAAAATACCGTAGAGCCACTTTCGTGCAGCCTGTGATGGCTTTGTCGGCCATAATTCATACCAAAGGTGGCCAATTCGAACAAATCTAAACTGATTTTAAAATTTTTTGCTTTTGAACAATAAAATTTAAAAAAAAAAATTAAAAAATATAGCGCTTTACTTTGTTGCATTATATATCAGCCACCCTGTACATATGTACGCTCGTATGGTAAGAAAGAAAAAAGATTTTTAAGTAATTTAGATATTTTATGGCAACGATATGAACAAAAACAAAGTGAAATATGTGTCATATAGTGATAAAAGAATTCTTTGGGTTTTTTTTGTTCCTTATGGTAAATTGTGATTTACGTTGTTACCGAACACATTTACCCTAAAATAGTATTTTTCTTGTGGCATTTAAGTTTTGTTTTCTGCTATGCGCGCAACTCGTTCATTACAAAGTATTAAAAAACATTAGCAAAACGTACTTATTGAGGCCGTATCAGTTAATAGCATTTGACTTTAGCAAAAAAGCCCTAAAGAAACGTAAATAAATAAATAAATAAAAATAAAACGAAATATAAGTAATTGCTAATTTAAGAAATTTAAAAAATGTCTATGTAAAGTCTTATGGGTGACCAAAAGCAATATTTTTAAAAATAAGACGTTTTAGTGAAAATGTTAATTGGATTGCTTGACTTTTGCACAACTAGTTTTAAATATGTAGTGTAGCAGGTAATATGGACGAACATAACCTTAAACATAATAAGTAAGGAAATTGTTTTAATTGCTGGAGTCGACTTTAAACTGTAGGTCCCGCCACTCATGTATAAAATTAACGCACACAACATAAGTATGTATGTATGTATGTAATTCATATTAAATTGAAAAATCATCTGCTGCAATTATGCTCATTTCTGCTTGAATGCTTGGCTAAGTAGATAAAATTCAATACACATGAGAGTAAGAA
Organism: Sarcophaga peregrina; assembly: GCA_014635995.1. Lineage (NCBI taxonomy): Eukaryota > Metazoa > Arthropoda > Insecta > Diptera > Sarcophagidae > Sarcophaga > Sarcophaga peregrina. Next base: position 79,623,120 of record CM025791.1, read on the forward strand.
TATCCAACATTTCTCGAGAAAAAAAAACAACGACATATACAGTGACTCCATCGCATAATCGGACAAGCATTAGTATATATCTGATATGTATTGGCTTAAAACTTAAAAAGAATATATTATATATAACTTTAGTTTTTTGCTTATGTTTACACTATATATTCCAGACTTTCAGATTAATAAAAAAATTACAACAATTTTCAAGATAACGGTAATTTTATAACGAAAAAGGAAATTAACTCAATTTTTTGCGCTCAACGCATAATCGGACAAATAAGAGAACCTCTGCTAAAAATGACAAAAGTCAACAATTAATACTTTGTGGCATATCCTTTGTTCTCAAGAATGGTTTGTAATCGTTTTGGAATTGATTTTACTAAATCGTAGCGTACCACAAGTTCTATGGAGCTTAACGCTTCCAGTAAAACCTCCTTAAGCTGATTCAAAGTTTTATTTTGTCGTGGGTATAGTCTTCTAGCTAATTTTTCCCAAAGATGTTCAATTACGTTGAGATCTGGGCTCTGTGGAGGGGTTGCTATAAGTTTGGGGCAATTATGGATCAACCAAAGCTTTGCCGCACCCGAAGTATGCTTGGGATGATTGTCCTGCGAAAAAGCAAAATCGTTCGCTATGCCTAAGAACTAAAAATATTTTTAAAAAACAGCAGTGGAAAAGATTATGTGGCCCAATTATGCCTCTGGACCGAAATCCGCACCAGACAGTGACTCGTTTTGGGTGCTTTGGTTTTTCAATGTATGCGTGCGGGTTTTCTATGCCCCAAATGCGACAATTTTGCTTATTTACATACCCACCAAGATCAAAATGAGCTTCAACTGAAAAGATGATATTTTTTGCCAAAATCGGCAACTTCTGTAAGTCAATCGCCCACTTAGCGAAGTGAAAACGTTCAGCGGTAGGATAAAACTAATTATCTGTCAAATCAGACATGAGCTAAATCTTAGCATTCACAAAATAAGCACTAGTTGAAAAAAAACGTTAGATGGCAGACTCGATATTTGCTATTGGTTATTTTTCTCAGATTATTGGCTGCTCGGTGATGTCCCTCTATTGCTGTTAATGCTAACTACTATTATTTTACTGGGATTAACGGCTGCTTGAAGGTGGCCAGTTATTCTTCTTACTGCCATTTACTGTTGGGTATTCTTCCGAGAAGTCGCCGTGGTCTAGTGTAGTAGTGGTTTCTTATTTAGACAAAAAGCCCGGTTCTTATCCAGTCAGACATCAAACAAAAAATTCTTCGGCGACTCCTCTCAGCAGGATTTCGGCAAAGACTCGAGAGTAAAAATTGGCTGAAAGCTTCTCAAAATCTGTCGTCGAGACTTAATATTTTCGTTTTGTATTTGAACTGGGTGTGAGACCGGTCGTAATCGCTAATAGCCATTATTATGTATTACATCTAGACTCACGGTCGATTCTTCATGCCACTATTGGATATTTTCTGGTTAATGGCTGCTAAGTGGTCCGTTATCTCTGTAAGATCTATTATTATTTTTTTGGATATGGCTGCTCGATAATGCCCCGTTATGCTTGCAACTGCTGTGTATACTGGTTATTTTTCTGGTATTAATGGCTGCTACAGGTGTCCGCTATTCTTGTAGGTTATCTACTATTGGTTATTTTTCTAGGATTAATGGCTGCTCGAAAGTGGTCCGTTATTCCTGTTAATGCGATCTACTATTAGTTATTTTTTTTCGGATTAATGGCTGCTCGATAATGCCCCGTTATGCTTGCAACTGCTGTGTATAACTGGTTATTTTTCTGGTATTAATGGCTGCTACAAGGTGGTCCGCTATTTTTGTTAAGGCTATTTACTATTGGTTATTTTTCGTGGATTAATGGCTGCTCGATAATGTCCCGTTATTCTGGTTAGTAATATATACTATTGGTAACATTTCGTGGATTAATGACTACTCGATGGCGGTTTGCTATTCTATTTGCTACTATCTACTGATGGTTATATTTCTTTTGGATTTGATAAATGCCTTTATTTGGCATAGATTTTAACTTTTTGCAATTTTTTATCGAATATGTGTGTAACGGCCACTCCTTGCTCATTTTCGAAGAAGCCTCCTGACCGAAATTCACACCAAACAGTGAGTCGTTTTGAGTGCTTTGGCTTTTCAATGTTTTCTGTGTCCCAAATGCTACAATTTTGCTTATTTACATACCCGCCAAAAACAAAATGAGCTTCATCTGAAAAGATGATTTTTTTTTTGCCAAAATAGGCATCTTTTGTAAGTCGATCGCAGGCCCAAAATCAAATCAGACATAAGCTAAGTGTTACCATTCACGAAATAAGCACTAGTTGACAAAAAAAATAACGTTAGATGGCGGACCCGATAGTTTCTATAGCCTAGTAGGGTCGTGTATTGCCTTATTAGACGTAAGGCCACAATTCAAATACCAGTTCACAGCTGTCCCTCACAGTACCGTCATTCCATCAGACCAGTTTTCATACACATTTTCGATCGTATGGGGTCAGTTTCTTATTTTTTTATGAAAAAAAAAATTTAATGTTTGACAACCAAATCTACCACGAATAATGTAAAATTGTGGTAGTTGTTATAATTTGTTGTTCTTTTTTTTATTCAAATCACTGACAAGTCATCTATCATCGACTATCATCAAAAATTAATGGATCTGTATTGCAACCGCCGCTGTGGAAGCCATAGTTCCTGCATAGGAGCGTGTATAAAATAAAATAAAATAAAAAATAAATTGAAAATCTTATTAAAAAATAAAAAGAAAAAACATTTGAAATCGATAGCCATAAATTATGAAAAGAAATTTGAAAAAACAACAAAAAATATTTGTTAAACATGATGGATGAAAAACTACTGGGGATATTCGTGTAAAAAGCAAACATGCAATTACGGAAAATTAATGTTAAAAAGAAAGTCCATAAAAATGTATAGCCTTGTGAATGATTAATAATATGTGGCGGGAAACTTGTTTATTTAAAAAGAAAAAATTGTGTGGCTTAATTTCTCAATTAATATTGTCTAGCATTGCAGCAGCTGATAGTTTTTGCCTTTTTTCCTCTCTTCCGTTAAAAGCAAATATTTTACCGTATATGAATGCTAGTTTGACATTAAATTGACAGCCATTATTAAAAGGTCATTATCACACCTAAAAAGACAATCTCATAATAATTAATAAAAAAAAAGAAGAAAAAAGAAAAACAAAATAAATTTTAAAACATTGAAGACAATTACGGATTGTAGTTAATGATGATAAGATAATTATAATTTTTGCTTTTGAAAGTTTTTTTTTGTTTTTTACAATAATTGAATAAAATTGTTAAGGTGTCAGGCTGTCTACATTTAAACTTCATTTCTTATTGTATTTCGCACTTTCATGCCATCCTTTTGCAAACATACTGGCAAAAAAAAAATGGAAATGGAAATAAATTTTATAAACATGTGTGATGGGTAGTAATTTGTTTCTGTGACATTGTTGCCCACAATCATTATTTCCAGCGGGAGAAAAAGTTAGGAATAATTTAGGTCCCCTCCACCACTACAGTACATAAGCGGAGAATGCTGTCCCTAGGCAACAGCAGACTGGTTACATGGTTAGCTGGAAAAACAAAAAGATTAACGAGCAGGAAACAAGGAAAAAAATGCTTCGTGGCAGTCATATGCTCCCAAGAGGGAATATGCAACATACCTGCGTAGCATCGCTTTATGTCAAATGTTGTATGTTTTATGGGGTTAACCGAATCAATTCCATTGTTTTTTTCTTCCTATCAAAGGAATATGTTTTCATATTGCATTTCGAATACATAACTTGCTAGTCATCTTTCGAGTATGAGTCTTTTTAATTACGAATTTAACTCTTGGAGGCTAGAGTGTTACCCGTTATTTTTGGGCTTTTTTCTTATGAACAGTTTTTCAGAATATTACGATGGATTGGCAATAGGTAGGTAGGAATACGGATGGATCCACTTAGACCCCATAGAGTGATACCACATTTTGCATCACTTAACTCCTAGTCCTAGAACAACATAGGGCTTCCAATGAAACGACTCAAATTGCCGATATCAATGGTTTTCAGATCACCAAGATTATCGGTATAGTAGGCACCAAGATGAATTTTTCTCAGCTTTAACATGGTGTAGGGCATGTTCCTAGTAGGTGAAGCACAGTCTCATCTTCGTTCTCATTTCTGCAGCTTCTACGAAAATCATTTGCTTGACGCTGCAGACCGATACGCTTCACTTGTGTACCCATAATGCAAAGTCCAGCCACGACTCCGACAACTACATAGAGCATGCTTCTTTGGAGTTTAGCAGCCTTGCATCTAACCTTGATCAGATTTTCTGCGCAGTTCTGTTCGATTTCTGCGGTTAATGGGATCCATGACCTCATTATCAATCATAAGCTTACAGGTTCCCAGAGAGGGGATGGAAAGTTCGATTATCATGCCGTACTTGGCCAGTTCATCCGCTCTGCAGTTACTTTTTATATTATTGTGTCCCGAAACCCCAATGATGTAGGCATCGTATCTTTCCGCCAACGGAACGTTGCAGCCCACTGTCATAATATCCTCCTTTCTAACGGAGAGTATGGTGGTGTTTCGTTTGGAGATATTTACGTTCCAAATAATTGGAATCTCAACCTGTATTGCCAATACTTTTATATATCTGCGAAACGCTGCATTGGCTGTATTGTCCACATCTCCAACTTCTTTCCCACACTATTTTTGCTCCACACAGCTTCTTGTCTCTTCCTTATAAGTGGTCATATTAGTAATCAGTATTGAAGAATAAACGTCCATGTTGCTACTTGGGCTGAGGAATTTTAAACACTCCTTCTTATAATCATACGGAATCACATTATCAAACAGTATCCAGGAATAATGATCTATATCTCTAGAATTTCCTTGCAACTCCTTAAGCCACTAGCTTACCGCATTTAGCTTGGTTACTGCAAAAGTGAACAAATGCCGTAGGAAAAATTCGATAGAATGGCGTACAGTATGCTGGTAGAAATTACTCTTCTCATGCCATCCATAATCTTCCATTTACATTATTGCTAATTCAATTACTGCCCAGTAATTGTAACGATTTTGGAGATTGGGGCAAGGAGGTCGAACATGAATGAGGCACTCACAGCTGACCTGATAACAATCTCTGAGTGGGGTCGCGCGAAAAGGGTCGATTTTAATGCGCGCAAGACCCAATTTTGTTTTTGACATACCAGCGTGATGCTGGCTCTGGTGTTCTGTCATCTGTATCTATGGGTAATGTAAATATAGAGGAGGCGGATGCTATTATTGTTCTGGGCATGAGAATTAGTTGTGATGCTCGTTGGAACGATCACATTTTTCGAGTGTCGAAGGAAGCATTCAAGTGCCTTGGTTTTTTAAAACGGTGCAGAAAATACTACACTCTAGCCGACCTTCTTACTATTTACAGGACCTTTATCCGACCCTGGATGGAGTACAACTCTCATGTGTGGGCCGGTGCTTCAAAGTCTATTTTGAAGCTTCTCGACCGCGTACAGTAGAGGGCGAAGGTGCTTATTAATGACAGTAGGGTATCCAACTCTATTGATTCGTTGGAGCATCGTCGCAATGTGGCGTGTTTTTCATTGTTCTTTCGGTACTATAATGGGAGGTGTTTTCGACAGATAAGTGGCTTGGTTCCCGATAATCACATATTTTTACGTGGTACTCGAGCTTCTCGTAGAGCACATTCTTTTGTGGTTGATTGTCAAGTGAACCGCACAATGCATTACAGGAAGAATTAATTTTTTGCTCGCACTCCTCGCTTGTGGAATGATCTTTCTGCGAAGGTTTTTCCCATCAATTACGATATTGGTAAGTTTAAATCAAATGTCCACATACACTACCACCTTCCTATAATTTATTTTCCTAAACCTGCTCAATGCACTGCATGAGTTGGGGCCATCCTCTGTGTGTTGCTTTTTTATATATAAAAAAAGGTAAATAAATTTGCCACAAAAAGTTCTTCAAACAATCTGTCATACGGAGCCGACATTAAACTGTAGGTCTCGCGTTACTCACGTAAAAAACGACTGGTCCTCTTGCTATAACTGCCATAATAAAAACCGATACATATCTTTAAATTTCATTAGTTGGCAACCCTATATCAACACTTCCCTTTCATTATTACGACGAATTAAGCTTAAAATCCACACGCAATACGCTTTTTCTTCGTTATCTGTCAAGAGTAAGTAAAAAAATGCTTCAACAACAATAACATATTAAAAGATTTCTGATTTCATATGGGGGTTTGTGTTCTTTTGTACTCCAGCTTAATACTACAAATACAAGCAAGACTCACATCACATCACAAAATCTTTTTTGTTATTGTTGTTGTTGTTGTTATATCTGCTTTACGCTGTTATACTGCTTTAAAGCTTAAAGAGATGACGCTTACTTTGACAGTTAATACTGACATATAAACTGACAGTTTTAAATTGAGGCTGTTGTATTTTGATGGCATGTCATGTCAGTTGTTTTAAGTTTTTCTTTTAAAAAATTTTTTTTTACTCTTTCCGCTCTTTTTTTTCTGTAAAAAAATCTTAAGAGCTTCACAAAAAAAAAAAAACGTTGTGAATCCATATGAAATAAGATAAATAACAACAACAATATCAGAAAAAAATGTTGATCGGCGGATTTTTATGGCGGTTTTTTTGTACTGTGAGTCATTATTATAGTCATTTGTCGGCTTAAACTACTGTCGTGGTGTTGAATGACAGAAGTGTTAATGCGTTTTCCGTTTATATTTTTTCGCGTTGCATAGTTTTGTGGCACAAAAAAAAAGTTAACGTCTTAGCAATGAAGTAATTTTGTAAAGAAATATTTTGCAATTGAAGAATTTTTTTTTGTTTGTTTTTATAGGAAATAGTTTGGAGTCGCTATTTATGTTTTATGTGTAGTAAACGATTCGGATATCTCGAATAGTTATTAAATATTTTCATATTGTTTTTCTTAACCTACAAACGTCTACCTAAACTCCGCTATCATTTTGTCCTCCTTCTAACACTTCCGGTGAGTGTACTCTAGTGTGTATGAGTTATTTCCGGTGATTTACTTCAATGTAGACTATATTCCTGAAGGAACTAATTTGGTGGATTCTAGTTCCAATTACCGGAATGACACACAGCACAGCACAGTTCCCTGCACTAACACACCAAGTGAAATAATATTAAATTTGAAACACTAACCTGTGTAGTCGCCGTAGTCTAGTAGGTAGTGTGTTGGCTTATTAGACGTAAAGCCAGGGTTCTAGCCCCAAGACAGACATCAAAACAAAATACAAAAAGTATTTCTTCGGCGAATTCCTCTGAGCAGATTTCTTGCAAAAACTCTGAGAGTAAATAAAATTGCCATGAGAAGTTTCTCATAAAATCTGTCGTTCGGAGTCGACTTTAAACTGTAGGTCCCGATACTAATGTATAAAATTAACACACACAACATAAGTGGTGTGAGGTCGAGCCCCTAACTGAAGGATTGTATGACCAATAATGTATGTACTAGGGATGCCAAACAGCATCGGTTTTTAAAAATCCCGGGATATTTCGGGATAATTCAGGATCCAAAAATCCCGAAAAATCACGGGAAAAATCACGATTTTCTCTTAGTAATAAAATCTTTTTGTTAACAAAATCATTTGTATTCCAATTATGTATTTCAGAATTATATATCATTAAAAATAAAATATAAAAACAGCAAGACAAAATGTAACAAAAAGCGTAAATTAATAAAAATAAAACTTATTCATTCATATGCAAATGCATTAGTTTTAAGAAAATTATTTGAATTCCAACAAAAAGATTAAAACATGTGATCTGAAAGGCTTGAATGAATTTTGTTGTCAACATACGCTGCCATTGAAAAACACTTCTCGCAATCAACATTTGTTGGTAAAGTAGCTCCAAGATAGCTGTATGCAGCTTATAAATATTCACCTCTAGCACCTCCTGATGTAAAGAAATCTATTTCTTTGGACAGTTGAGTATCAAAATCAGTTACCCTATTAATTCGTTTTATAGGGCTATTGTATTCTTCAACGGCATCAAATAATTTTTTATCACTGGAAGTAGGTTTTTCCTCATCTGAGATGCTATTATCGAAGTCAAATGATATAGAATTTTTTTTTCGGGACCTTTTGTAGGGTCAAAATATATCTGATTTTACAATCCCGGAACAAGTTTTTAAAAATCCCGGGATTCGGGATTTTGTGAGTCCCGAAAATCCCGGGATTCGGGATTTCCCGATTGGCATCCCTAGTATGTATGTAATGTGTGTAAATTTCATCAGGGTAGGTGTCTTACTGTTTAATCTTGCAGCTTATTGTGCTTCAGTTAACATCTATGATAAATGAAGCCTTTTCTCAACAGAAGCAAACTGAAGTAATTTTTACGGATTTTATCAAACCTGTTGATAAAGTGAATCACAAACTTCTGTTAACTAAACTTGATTTAATGGGTGTAAATCATAGAAGTTTACGATGGCTAGAGTCGTATTTAACAAAAGTAGACCGTATATGTGAACAATAGTTTATCTAAGTATATGTATGTGATATCTGGTGTTCTTCATGGCAGTCATCTTGGTCCACATCTTTTTTCGTTGCTTATAAACGATCTACGCAATATAATTAATTTTGCTAATATTTTGATGTCTTAAGTCGCCCTGGTCTAGTGGGTAGTGTGTTGGCTTATTAGACAAAAGGCACGGGTTCGAATCCCAGGTCAGACATCAAAACGAAAAATATTTCTTCGGTGTCTTCCTCTCAGCAGATTTCTGGCAAAGACTCTGAGAGTACAAAATTGCCATGAAAAGCTTCTCAAAAATCTGTCGTTCGGAGTCGACTTTAAACTGTAGGTCCCGCCAGTCACGTATAAAAACTAACGCACACAACATAAGTGGTGTGAGAAGCTAGGTCGTAATCCTGACTGGAGGATTGTAATTGCCAATTCAATGTATGTAATATCTTGATGTATGCTGACGATGTAAAAGTTTTTCTCTCCTTCAATAATATAATAGAGCGTATAGATCTTCAATATGATGTCAATAACTTCTTATTGTGGTGCGCATACAACATAATGGAGCTGAATAATAAAAAAATGCAAATGTATGCGGTTCTCAAGAAATAATTTTATTGCGGCTAATTACTTGCTTGGAGGTCATCAATTAGAGAATGTTGACCCTTTTATCGATCTTGACTGTCCTATTAGACCTGAAATTAAACTTTAATGATCATATCACTTTGACTGTAAATAAGGCAAGGAGTACGATTGGCTCTATAAAACGTTGTGCAAAAGAATTTTCTAATCCATATATTATGAAACAGCTATTTGAATCGCTCGTCAGATCAATTTTGGTGTATGGATCCATTGTGTGGGATCCTCACTATAATGTTTACAGCGAAGACGTTGAGTCTGTGCAGAATCCCTTTAATCCCTTAAAAGCCAAAAAATTTCAACTCGTAAATAACATCATAGTTGATAATAAATTATCATTCGCCGTTACAGACAATTTTAAAAATTCGATTACAGCTTCTAACATTACCATCGCACTAACACTCACGGGTTGGCATTGTTTTTGGAACTAGGAAAATATATTATAGGAATGAGGAAAAGGGGGGCAGTGTTTATGGAGACTAAATTTGAATATTTTTATACCATAAGTAACAGGAAAGATCTCTGCAATGAAGTCAGTTCCATATATGAATAGTCCATCTAACAAACGAACTTTGTCTGTAATGCAGTGTGCGATAAAGACCAGTGGCCGAGAAAGACCAGTGTTACGTAGGAATACATAATTTTCATAAACAACTCCTCTTATTTCGCTCTAGCAAAATCCATTTTAGTAGCGATAGAACGATACTCCAATGAATCAATAGAGTTGGAACACTATCGTGATTAAAGACCTACTACGGCCTCAGCTGTACACAAACGAGAAGCCTCAAAATAGACTTTAAGGGCATACCCATACATGAGAATTCTATTCCATTTTCTGTCGGTTATAAAAGATCAGATAAAGTAAATTATTTATTGCAACGTTTTAAGAAACCAAGGCACTGAAAAATGTATCAATTCAAACAAGCATCACATTGAATTTTCATCCCCATAAAGTCAATATCTTCTGACTCCCTAATATTTACACCACACATGGGTACAGATGATACAATATGATTATTGCTTAACATTGACTTTATATTTGTTTTTGTTTTTAAAAACCTTTCAATTTATTTTTTTTATATTTTTCTGACGATTTTTTTACGATTTCAATGAACTCCATTGACGATTTTGACGATTTTTTCCTCAAATATTTGACGATTTGATGTTTCATTTATCTGGCAGCTATGCATACACAACATAAATGGTGTGCGAAGCTAGGTCATCATCCTGATTGAAGGGTTGTAATGAACATTTATGTAAGCATGTATGCGTGCATGAGAATAGTGGTGATCATGACAACAGGTTGGCTTAAAACTATTTAACCTAGGCATTATTTTACGTTTTTATCCTTGCCAACTTTCAGATAAATTTTCCACCAAATTTATGTCTCTTATGCTTTATCAAGCAACCTTCATAGGTCTCGTTAATTAAAGACTATAAGAAGAAGATATACAGAAATGTGCTTTTTTTCGTTTCTTTTTTCAAAAACAAATTACAGGATATTTACTGAATATGTTTTTTAACTTCATTTCCTTGCATGTCAAATAAATATCTACAATTTGTACTTGTTTACTCGACTATTTTCGAGAACAAGGTTCTAATAAGAGTTAAAATGTGTTTGCGCCGAAACCCGACAAAATAACAACAACAGCATAAACCAAATAACAAACGCCAACCAAATGTACTTTATTATTAAACGTTGTAAAAAGTTGAAAGTCTAAATAAATAAATAAGAAAACAATAAGTGGTAGAGTCAGCAAAAAAAAAAAAGGATATCAAAACAGTTCAAATGTCTGTATTTATAAAACACATACAATTTGAAATGAAATAAAACGAAGAAAGAAAGAAGAAATCGGTAATTGTAATGCTATACAGGGTGTTAAAGTTGGAAATGAAATAAAAGTGGAAAGTTCTATTTGGGAAACATTTATGAAATCAAATATCAGAACCACATGGTTTTTCTAATTAAAAGATCCTACGAAGTACATGCTTCCTTCAACCAAATTACACTCAGTAGTCTGACAGACAACACCGCTGATGGAACATTCTCGACTTCCTTTATGGAATCAAGTGTCAGAACCACATAGTTTTTCTAATTAAAAGATCCTACGAAGTACATGCTTCCTTCAACTAAGTTACAAGCAGTAGTCTGACAGAGAACACCACTGATGAACATTCTCGACTTCCTATATGGATTTAAATTTCAGAACTATATGGTTTTTCTATTTAAAAGATTCTACGAAATACATGCTTTCTTCAACCAAATTACATCCAGTAGTTTGACAGACAACACCGCTGATGGAACATTCTCGACTTCTTCGAATTTAACTTCTATGGGAAAGACAATAATTTAAAGGGAGGCGGAGGGATGGACTCAAACACTGAAATTTAAGGGCATTCACTTCTACTCAGGTCAAGTTTCTTGGGTTACCTCGAAACAATCAAAGTGGAAGGAAGTACATCTTTCTCCTCTTGAGAAGAGTAGATCTAAAAACACTGAAAAAATACCAAAACTAAACGATTGTATAAATCAAATTGTATCCTAAAGACAAAGAATTGACGAAAAGTTGCTTAAAGCGATTGGGAAATTTAGAAATCTAATATTCACACATAACATACATAATTGGTCATTACATTTCATACATGAGTGGGGGGACCGACAGTTTAAAGTCGACTCAGGACGATTGATTTTTTGAGAAGCTCTTCATGGCAATTTTATTTACTCTTAGTGTTTTTGCAAGAAATCTGCTGAGAGGTAGGCGCCTCTCATATTTCATATTTCGTATTGATGTCTCACCTGGGATGCGAACCCGTTTAATGTTTAAGAGATACCAGTGATATCTTAATCCATTTAAAAGATCAGTTGAAGCCATTAAATGTGGATATGATCCATTAAATTGATCAAATGTTTGCCACAGCTTCTCTAGGTGGAGCGCATTCAAAATGTCTCATTTACAATGAGTCTGGCTGAATTCGACGAATGACATTGATTATGTAGGCTTTGATGACCGATGTGGTTTGCGACTTGAGAAAATTTCACAAGTAAACGTCTAAGAGGGAAAAATCACACGATCTGAGTTGGTAGTCCTCATCACTTCATAGTGTGATGACTATGGAGAATATCCAATGTGGCATGAACTGTACGGTATATGGCGCTGCTCTGTTAAAATCACATTTCGTTGGTGTTTAGAAAAAACTATTCAGGCCAAAAAATATTGTTAATTACCGCAGTATAGTACTTATTATTGACAGTGATAGGCCTACCAACGTCGTTCTCAAATTGATATGAACTAATAACACCGCCAACCGATAATCCAACCCGTTTGGTGTGAATTTTTCGGGACTTTTTATACATTGAAAACGTAGTCTCCAGTTCCAGTTATAGTCTGGTAAAGTCCGAGTTCTTGTGAGCGACGTAAAAACTTTAGGCTCATTACAGACTGTTGTCGTTATTTCAACGTTCTCTCTGGCCGTTTCAGTGTCCCACTCATCAGTTACATTCTGGAAAACTGTTGGGCCCACGAGCCCGTCAGACCTGGTGTAATCCTTTCGCAATCGTCACAAACTGTTTAGGTATGCCACTTACTTTGGTTAAAGTGGCCATTGGCGGAAATTCTTTCGGAATGCCAACCAATTAATAGGTCAATGATGAATCTTGCTCCACTGACAGACTCACTTGGCCCTCAATGGATAGAAGGCGCACCACTAGCTGGAAAGAGTGTAGCTGCCACCTAATGACTTCTGCAGTGGGCGTAGATCTTCTGCAGAAGGGGCAACTGTTATCCACTATCTTTGTCAATGCCCATATCTTGCGAATTGGCTATTCCACCATTGTCAGCTTGTCGGAGCTATCATGCATTAATAATATAGATTCGCTTTTTTTATAGTCTGCTTGTCCAGCGTAGGGTAGTTGCGCTTTTAATGTGCAGCGCTTGCGCTTTCTTAGTTTGGTACAACTTGGTTGGTACAGGGACAACGGGCTGCTATGCATGCTCAAATGAACTTTTTGGTATCAAAGTTACCACTCCAACCTATATATTAATATACCTATCAGAAAACAGCAATGGATCGTTTTTTCACTGCTCATAAGTACTCATTAAATTTTGAATATAAGTGAGTTAACAATATTGAAATTTAACTACGCTGATTCATTCGTACATACTACAACGTTGATGTATAAGTACAGGTTGCAATGAGTATGCGTGTAACATTCAGATCAAACTCATACCATTCGATATATGTTTGATTTATAAGTCTAGCCGTTTAGATTCATAACTTTAGATTGGATATTGATTCAAGTCAAAATTTAGCAAATCTTGAATTATGGAGAGTCCAAATCAACAACATCATACGTGCTGATAAATACTTCAAACTTTGAATATAAGTAGAGGTTCCATGATATTAAAATAATGCGTATAAGCATCAGAAATTGTGAGTATAATTCGGTTTTACTGATCTCTGATACCTACACTGAACGCCAAAAGTGAGTAAACACCACTGAAATAATTTATTTTCTTAAGATAGCGAGAAAAATCAATGAGAATAGACGAATGAATTTCCAAAAATAAAAACGTTTATTTATTACTTATAAAATATTAAAAAAAAAAACAACAATTCATGATAACGAAGAATTTTTTTATACTTAAAATTAAAAATATCTCAAAATTTTCGCACCAAAAGTTAGTATACACTTTCATGATTATTAAAGATAAATAAAGAAAATTTGAAAAAAAATAAAACTTTTAATACTTAGTTGGACCTCCCTTAGCCTTTTTTACACATTTTAGCCTATTTGGCATAGATTCTGCTAATTTTCTGGTATATTCGGGTGGAATTTTGACCCATTCATCTAGTAATGCTTCCTTTAATGTTTCTTTGCTTGTAATCTTTCTTTTTCGGATCTGGCGGTCCAAATGATCTCAAAGATTTTCAATTGGATTGAGATCCGGGGATTGTGGAGGGTGATCCAGCATGTTTGGTGTGTTTTGTTGCAACCACTCCTTCGCCAAACGGGAGGTATGCTTGGGATCATTGTCTTGTTGAAAGATCCAATGTCCAGGCAAATTCAATTTGGAAACACTTGGTGCAAGATTTTTTTCCAAAAGTTTTACGTAGCATTGAGCATTCATTGTCGTGTCAATAAAGTCAAGCTCTCCAACTCCAGATGCTGAAAAACACCCCCAAACCATTACTGAGCCTCCTCCGTGCTTAACTGTACACTGGATATTTTGCTCGGCCATCTCCTCATTCTTTTTTCTCCAAATTTTTTTCATTTTTTTACCTCCAAAGATCTCGAACTTACTCTCATCCGTGAACAGGACATTTTCCCAAAAGTTAATGTCCTTGTTTTCATATTTTTTTGGCGTAATTTATCCGTTTTGCTTTATTTACCTTGGAAATAAAGGGTTTTTTTCTGGGACGTCTGCCATGAAATCCGGATTTATGCAATATACGCTGTATTGTACTTCCACTTACAGATTTTTCCAACTCTTCACTAATCTCTTTGGCAATCTGGACTGCGCTAGAAGCAGGATTATTTTTTACTGTGGCAACAATCTTCCTTTCTTCCCTTTCATTTAATATTCTCGGCCGACCTGTTCGATCAAAATTTTCTATTCTTTTAAAGTTTTTATATTTATCGATGATTTTTTTCACTGAAGTGTGGTGCCTTCCGACAATTGACGCAATTTCACGATAAGATTTTCCTTTTTCCCTTTGTTCTACAATAATTTTTCGAGTTTCTATTGAAATTTCAGTTCTCATCGTTATAAAACCTTCTTGTCTGATTATTACACAGCAAATGATTAGTTCTAATAAATTTAAAGAATGCTTAAATTGTACTTTCTTACAAAAAATTTAAGAAAACTAGCAGTAAATCTAACGGGTTTAGCAAAATATGTAATGAGAGGAAAAGTGTATACTCACTTTTGCTGCGAAATATTTTGAGTTTTTTGTTTTAAACTAGTAAATAAATATTGTTGTTGTATTTTTAAAATTTTTATTTTGTGGTGAGAGTTGGTTATGAAGGAAGCTTTTAATTTTCATCATAGAAATTATTGTTGTGCTACAAGTATATTTGTTATAATGGAAAATCTAAAATTTTAGTGGGTGTTGACTCACTTATGGCGCTCAGTGTATATGCGTCCCATACTCTTATCCTCTTAGCCATTTCTTCGATTTGGAAACAACTTCACAGTAATGTCTTAGGAGAGGCAGTGGTTTATATTACCTGTATTCGAATACTGCACCTAACATGCTGCTGTGGATCTCTGGGGGAAGTAACTCTTTCTGCAAATATAAATAGAATAAACCTCCGCTTCTAATTTCTAAAAGAAATCACCGTTATGTTTAATGGTAGTCGGATAAGGTAAACTGTATTAAGTTAGGCTTAATTTCCAATTTAAAGTTCAAAACTTTGCGATTTTATATAAATCAGGCATTGTTGGCTTAGGTCAAATATTAGTAGATTTTTCATTTTTAAGTAAAGTAACACGAAACACCCTGTACTGTACTGTTCAGTGTTACTGCTTAAGAAATTATTTCATGTACATTCGTATTGACTTAACAGAAGTGAATTTACAGTTGGCTACAAATTACTTCCGGTTTTTAAGTTTTTATTTTTTCCCAACAAAGAAAAAGTACAAAAATGAGAAAAACAATAACACACGGAGTGAAAGAATAATAAAAGGGAAAAGAGAGAAAATAAAAGCAGAAATAAAAAAGAAATCGAAAAAAATAAAAACAACGGCAACATCCTTTCAAGAATTAAGGAACCATTTAGAAATGTATGTTATAAAGCGATAAACATGTTTATACCCACACACACACACAGGATTCCATTCATACTCTTAACATCTACATACACAGAGAAAATTAAGTATTTTTGCGGTTATTTTCTCATTTGGAAAAATAGAAACATCAATAAAATTTATAACATTGCATGTGTTATACTCATTTCTTGTATACCATATGCATTTGTATACCATATTTGTTAGTGTATGTATGTATGTATGTATGTATGGGTTTGTATTCGTATTTGTATAAGTGTGTATACGATTAGGTTGTGTGTCTCTCTCCATTAGGTTTATGGTGCCAAAATAAATTACTCGAGATATTTATGGTTGTTAAAAAGGAATCGGAAATATATTTGGTGTTAATTTAGCAAAGATTTGTGTGTTCCTAAGGAGCAAATGATTTCATTTTTTTTCTTTTTCGTTTCCTTACACTCAAAGAAAAACTATAAAACAAATGGCATTGAACGTAAATCGCATGAATCATTTGGAATACTTTCAAACGTATATTTTATTTTCCAAATGAAATTCAGGTCAAATATTTAAAGAATGATTGGAAAGTTTAAATATTAAATTTTGTAGTGAATTTGTGGTTTGATTTAAAGCAATTATTACTGCTAGGATATGGATTTTTATGAAATTATCAAAATGATAATTTGTTAACAACCTCATAACTGTTATATATAGTAACTAGGGATGCCAAACCGGATCGATTTTTAAAATCCCGGGATATTTCGGGATAATTCAGGATCCAAAAATCCCGAAAAATCACGGGAAAATCGCGATTTTCTCTTAGTAATAAAAATATTTTTTAACAAAATAATTTGTATTCCAATTATGTTCGTCAGAAAATAATATATAAATAAAATATAAAAAATGTAACAAAAAAGTGTAAATTAATAAAAATAAAAATTATTCATTCATATGCAAATGCATTAGTTTTAAGAAAATTATTTGGATTTCAACAAAAAGATTAAAGCATTAAAACCTGTGATCTGGTAGGCTTGAATGAATTTTGTTGTCAACATAACCAGCCGTTGAAAAATAAAGGCCAAATAACTTTTTTTTTTGAAAATGCTTTAAAAAAAACTACTGCAGCTTATTGTGTGCAGGTATGTAAACAAGCTAAATTGTCGCATTTAGGGTACAGAAAACCCTCACGCATACATTGAAAACCCGATGCGGATTTTTGTCCAGAGGCATAATTGGGCTATTTTGTTTTTGAAGATCGCATTATCAGCCGCAGTGTTAATGTCGTTTGGCAAACTCGGAGATATGATTTGACACCGTTGAACTATTATCTGTGGAGTACCGTCAAAGATATGTGTTACGCCGACAAGCCAGAGAAAATTGACGCTTTAAAGGACAATTGATAATGTGTTTAAAAATTGAACCAATCGTGTAGACTAAATGGCTTCCAGCTGAGGAAGCCATTTGGATAAAATTATTTTCCATTATTAACCGGAAGGATTGTACTTTCAAATAAAGAAAGAAATTTTGAGAAAATATTCGGTAGTTTTTTTCAAATATTTTCAAAATTATAAAAAGTTATTTGGCGGACCCTTTACTTCTCGCAATCAGCATTTGTTGGTAAAATAGTTCCAAGATAGCAGTAGGCAGCTTGTAAATATTCATCTCTACCACCTCCTGATGTAAATATATGTATTTCTTTGGACAGTTGAGTATCTAAATCAGTTACCCTTTTAATTCGTTTTATAGGGATTTTGCATCCTTCGATGCCATCAAATAATTTTTTATCACTGGTAGTAGGGTTTTCCGCATCTGAAATGCTATTATCAAAATCGAATGATATAGAAATTTTTTCAGGATCTTTCATAGGGGCAAAATACATATGAATTCACAGTCCCGAAAATCCCGAAAAATCCTAGGACAAGTTTTTAGAAATCCCGTAATTCGGGATTTGAAAATCTCGAAAATCCCGGGATTTCCCGATTGGCATCCCTAAAGTAACCCTCGTAACTATTTTATATACGTTGTAAGATATCGCTTTTGTATTCCAGGTTTTCTTTAAGCAGAGCGAAACTTTATCCTACTTACTGGAAAATAAATCTTTTAAATCTAAAGGAAATAACATCTGTCAAACTTAGCCGTGAGCATACTCGAGAGAAAAGCCCTACGTAGGATCTTCGATACACTGTGATTTGACGATGATTTCCTGATTTCCGCTCTCTATCTAATAATAAACTGTACGAGCTCCTCAACGACAGGGGCGTTGTGCAGTGCATTAACATCTAATGGCTGGCCTGGCTCGTTTATGTCATTCGGATGGATGGGGATGTTCCGATGAGATGTGCATCAAAATGTGTATCGAAATCCAATAAGCCGGTTATTAATGGCCATTTAAGTAAGTAGTATGGGGCTATCCATTTCGTGCTTTCAAAAGTATGGGACTAAAATTCGACATCTGTCAAACTAAGTTGTGAAACTAATTTTTTTCTTTTCAGTTTTAATAAATTCAAGCAGTTACCAACATAGGGTATCCTTATACACTAAATGGGGGGTACATAGTTTAACGAATACAGTCGGAGTACCTACATCCGGTATCAATTTGGAAATTTTAAGCATTGTTTAATCAGCAACCGACTTATTGACAATATCCTTTTGCCATAAAATCCGCTTGACTATCACACAACGCATGAAAATTATCAAAACCTACTACAAAAAATGGTGATTCTGCCACAGCCACATATCGTGTTTTAAAAGGAGATTATGGTTTACATAATCGTCCAACTACGCAAGTAATTGACAAAATTGTGAAGAAATTTGTAGAGAATGGAGTGGTTATAAATATTAAAAGACCTGTGCATTATCGTTTCGCTCGTACCGCTGAAAATATCGCAATTGTGAGTAAAAGTGTTGCCAAAGACCCGAATTTGTCGATTTCTCGTCTTTCTCCAGAATTAGGACTGTCTTACTGCGCATTATAGCGTATTTTGCATTTAAATCTACACCTTCATCCATATAAAATCCAGCTCACGCAACAACTGAAGCCAACTGACAATTCACAACGTCGTGGATGCGTAGAATGGGTGCTTGATCAACAGGCGGTAGACGGCAATTTTTCGAAAAAAATTTTCTTCAGCGATGAAGCACATTTCACACTTGTGGTTATGTTAATAAATAAAATTCTCATATTTGGGCTTCTGAAAATCCTCAAAAAATTGAAGAAAGGCCATTACATCCACAAAAGCCACTGCTTGGTGAGCTGTTTGGTGCAAAGGTGTGATTGGGACTTACTTTTCGAAAACGACAATGGAATCTACTGTACCATTCACTTCGGGCGTTATGGTCAGATGATAACCACCATATGATAACCTGCTGTTGAAGAAATACGATTTGGAGAATAAAGGTTTCACATGCTGTCAACTGCTACAAACTGAACGAATATGCTTTATTGCAAGAAGACACTTCCTGGCCGCGTAATTTTTCGTCGTGGCAATATCAAACTCTATACTTTTTCAGCTTAAAAATTTATTTCGGATTTATTGTATTACCTATTGTAAAGGCCTACATACATACATAATTGGTCATTACAATTCTTCACTCTGGATCATTGACCTAGCTTCTCACTCCACTTATGTTGGTTGTGTTAATTTAATACATAAGAGGCGGGACCTACAGTTAAAATTCGACTCCGAACGACAGATTTTTTTTGATTTTTTCATGTCAGGTTTTATTTTCACTCTCAGAGATTTTGCCAGAAATCTGCTGAGAGGAAATCGCCGAAATATTTTTTGTATTTTGTTTTGATGTCTAACCTGAGCCTCGAACCCTGGCTGCGACTTCTTGATTCGAAAGCCTAATAAATGGAAATCCATAACCCATAGCTTCAAATACCCTATAGTGGAGTATGAGCAATATTAATTAATTAATATTACTTATACGCACCATAATTTTCCTTTTTCAGGTAGATTACATTGTGTGAGATAGAGGAAAGTATTGTTAGAGAACAGTTCAATATTTAAAGACATTTTAACGCTTAACACCTAAAATCTTATATTATATAGGTAGAATATGACGATTTAAAAAAAATTTTTCTATTTCAAAACCAATATACATACATTCACTGCAAGTAAGCTTAATTACAGTTTACATACATCGAGTCTTTTACATAAATGATCATTACAACCTATCTTCCCATAGCACCTCTGTTCTGTGTATACATTTTATCCTACATTTAAATATGTCGACTCCGAACGACAGATTTTTGAGAATCTTTTTATGGCAATTTTAATTACTCTTAGAGTTTTTCTCAGAAATCTGCGGAAAGGTCGTCACAGAAGAAATATTATTTATTATTTCGTTTAGTTCGAAATAGCTGACCTCGGGTTTGAATCGTGACCTCAAGTCGAATAACTCAACACACTACCTACTAGACTACTAGACATCAACACGTACAACAACTTAACTAAAATGATTGCACTTTATACACCAAATTTAGTTTTCTTAATACAGGGTGGCTGATATATAATGCAACAAAGTAAAGCGCTATAATTTTTTAATTTTTTTAATTTTATTGTTCAAAAGCAAAAATGTTGGAAATAACATTAAATTTTAAAATCAGTTTAGATTTGTTCGAATTGGCCACGAATTATGGCCTTCAATAGGCTGCACAAAAGTTGCTCTGCGATATTTTGGCCCATTCATGGCGCCGTCTTGAGATGATCGACACTTTGGTATTTTATAGCGAGAACCTGACTCTCAAAAATGCCCTAAGGCTGAGTGCGGTGGTGCAGACTCCTGCTGGAATGTCCATGGTCTGCGGCCGAAATGTTTGTCTGCCCAGGCCTTCAATACTGTCTTTAAGACATTTCCCCCACCGTCGATGAATACGAACGGGGAGGGAGCATCGTCCGTTACGGCGGCCCACACCATTATCATCGGCGGCGCTTGAGTTTCGGTGGCCAATCATAGGTGTAAATTTTCAGCTGACCTCTTTGGCAAGTAAAGTCGATCATTTTCTTTGTTCACAAACTGCTCAATTTGGAATGGCTTCTCATCGGCGAAAACCAAATTCGGTAACTGGCCACTTTCGTGCAAGCGAAGTAACGCCTTGCCTCTTTCTAGTCTAATTTTTTTTGTCCATCGGTGAACTCTTGCACATTTTGGAACTTCAATGGCTTTAGTCCAAGCTCATTTTCCAATATGTGTTGCATCCGTTCTCGCAATATGTTCAGCTCACGAGCAATTTTTCTACCACTGCGGCGTGGATTTCGATCAAATCTGGCCTTCACTTTTCGGATCATTTCTGGTGTTGTTATCGTTTTTTTTCGTTCACTTTTTGGACGCGATGCAACACTACCTGCATCACGCTAAAGAGGAAAGGTACGAGAAACAAACGATTTATTCACATTTTAATGCTGGAGGGCTCTAACGATAGCCACCTGTGGTTTTCTAACCAAATATAAAGCAATCACACTATTACGCTTGAATTCCATCAGGAATGACTTTTTTTCTGAATGCAATAGATCAAAATGCTTTTGTAAGCTTGTAAATAATAACTGTCACTGGAATAAATCTGGCAGCTGTCAAAGGAGCGGTTTACAAATGATAACAACCTGAAGTTGGTTGCAATACATATCAGCCACCCTGTAGAAGTTTTTAACTTAGAGTCATTAAATGATTATATTCCATCGAATTTCAAAGCAAAACATTTATAGAGACTGGCAATCATTTTGAAAAACACTTTCCATTATATATTTGCTTCAGTATTTTACAAACTATTTATCCATGAATATGTAATTGTTAAAGAGTGAGATAATCATTGCGATAAGATGAAATTCAATGATTACGCATCATGTTTTTCAGTCGTGAGTGGGCGTTGTTACTGCAACTTATTTATAACGCCATAAATTCATGGAGTATCTATCGTTTGTATTTTACATTACAAGTGTTGATGTTGTCAACAAATCATTTTCTGCAAGACATTTTGCCACACTAAACTTTGTTAAGATAAAATGGAATAAAACAAGAAAACTGCAGTACAAGATTGTATAAAAATTGTAAAATAGATACAGAACGACTTGGCTGGGTAGGACATTACAGCATTATAAGAAGAAATTACCATAATAAATAATAAAATGGAACATTATACGATATCGACGAAACTAACGTCAATTTTAAAATAGTGTATGAGAATAAATATCAGGAAAACGACTAATACGGTACACACTCAACAAAATCTTCCTCCCTCGAAAAATGGACTACAGCGATAGGCCCCATTTCTGGACGAATGGGGCCATTACCAAACAGATTTGTAGAATATAGAATTTGGGACGATACCAATCCACATGGGATTTAAGACCGTCCAATACATACCGAAAGAGTCACTGTTTGGAATGTATTTGAACTGATGGCATCATAAAGCCATATTTCTTTGAAAACGATGGTCAACGGCGAGAACTTCTGGCATGAATTGGATGATTTGAACACAAGCGATACAAGGTTTCAAAAATATTGCTCTACGTGCCACACAGTTCATTTTACATTCTAATATTCTGCAACAACAATTTGAGAGCATTAGCAACTCATGTAGAAGTAATAAGAACTGGAAATCGAGTGCGATTGGAAATCGTTCAACTTATCCTTCTGCGGTTTTCTCTAGTTGAATGCAAATAAGCCACAAAGGGCAGCAGTTTCTAAAGCCAACATAACCCATGCCACTGTCAAATTAAGCCTCATTCAAGTGCCATAGTCTGGGATTATTGTTTTATTCCATACATAATGGCATCAATAGGTCTTTTTGTTTTTTTTTTAATTCAAAGACAGAAAGCGTTGAATATAGAAAACACGGTGGACTCTCAGTCTCTTAAAAGCCATTTGGTGTATATGCTTGTTTTCTTAGTTATGGTTACGAGACATACAACTCTGCTCCTCCCGATATCGAAAATGTATAGTGGTACGCTTAATAGACGCGTGCCGGTGGGTCAAACCCCAATTCAGACATCCGTATTGAAACGAAATTACAAAAAAAAAATATATCGTAGGCGACTTCCTGTCAGCAGTCCGCTGGTTAAAAACTCTGAAAAACTCTCGTTTGGAGTCAACTTTAAACTGCCACTGTCAACTTTAAACTGCCACTCTTAACGCACATTTCCTGGTTGGTGTGAGAAGCTAAGCAGTAATCCTGACTAAGTGGTTGTAAGGGCTAATGAAATAAGTAAGAAGATAACCTTGGTAGTCTAGTACATAGTATGCTAGACTTTTAGCATGAGGTTCGTTCGTTCGTTTCCTACCACAACGACCACATGATCGAAGCTATTAAGCTCGCATATGCTTAAATATAATTTTTAATGGTAATGTTATTAATAAATAAAATAAGTATGAAAGTAGGTAAGCAAAGTAGGATATAACAATCGGCTTTCGAAACAAGCTAATAACCCAGGACCATAAAAGAGAAAGATGGTTTCCGGTTTCTATTCTTTAAAGACATCACGGAATGGCATTGCAAGTTAAGCCCTAGTCAGGAACCCGCAAAATATATGAAGTAGGGAATAATTAGCCTCAATGTCGAAAATGTAAATCGATGTAGACAAATTATTATATTGCCAAAAAATAACACAAACAAATTTTTTTGAGCAGTACCTTAAACTTCGGTAAAAATTAAAGTTTAAAAATTGAATGACTTATGGAGGTATCGAGTTACCTAAAGAACTGACTTGAATCAATTCATGACAAAACAAAAATTATTGTGTGAGAAGCTATAAATGCACAAATATCTTAAGATTGTTTATTTAAGATTACGAAAGCATCAAACGAAATGCTCAACGTACAAATGTCGTTCAAAAAATAATAAGAACTGCTACTGATCTGATAATAAAAATAAACTGAAATAATTGCACTGAATTCCCAAGCTGGCAATTTAAAAATTTTATTTTTCAATATATAAATTTGGAAAGCGGAGAGATGGAGCTTTAAAATTTAAAAAAAATTCACATTTTCCAAGTTTAGCTCATCAAATCGGGTCAGAAATGTTACAGTAATCCAGAATTTTGTACGTAAAGTCGAAAAAAACTGTTTTTGTCAAATAAAACAGGTTTGGAGGGTTTGAGAAATATAAAAAAAAAATATTTTTGAGATCTACTCAACAAAACTCTCAACCTACACTATGCCATTAGCCGGGTGTATTTACATAACATAATTGGTCATTACCACAACCCTGCAGTCAGAGTTATGGACCCAGTTTCTTACACCACTTACATACAG
This sequence comes from Sarcophaga peregrina, assembly GCA_014635995.1. Taxonomy (NCBI): domain Eukaryota; kingdom Metazoa; phylum Arthropoda; class Insecta; order Diptera; family Sarcophagidae; genus Sarcophaga; species Sarcophaga peregrina. The sequence continues at coordinate 79,647,310 of CM025791.1, forward strand.
TAGCGAGCACAAAAAATGCAACGTTGGGTAAAATTATCTTTAAGTGCGATAATTTAAAAAAAAAGGTGACCAGTTCAAAATATTTCTTTGGGTTATAAATCCCTACACAGTTATAGATACCTATTATCAATAATATTATGTAAATATTTTTAATTAATGATATATTATTTTGTCATTTATTAAAAAGATTGCGAATTTCAGTGGAGCAATAAAAATGCAACAGCATAAATTTTAATGTGTTTATTTAAATTAATTAGTAATTCTTACAAAAAAAAATCTTAAAATTAATATTTAGTGGCGTAGCCCTTATATTTTATGACTTCTTGCAACCTAGAAGGCATAGAGTCGACTAAAGCTATTAATGTGTTAATGGATACTTTCTCCCATTCACTTTTCAAAATTTCTTCTAATTGCCTCCCATAGATTTTCTATGGGGTTTAGATCGGGAGACTGTGATGGCCAACCCTAAACATTGACATCATTGTCGCTTAAAAAGTTTCGAGCTAAGCGACTTGAGTGCTTTGGAATATCCTGTTATCGTTATTCTGTTGGAATATGCTACCAGGAGGCATTTTTTCCCGCAGATGAGGAAGCATGTGTTCTCCAAGGATTTCAGAGTACTTCTTGGCGTCCATTTTTCCTTCGATTTGAGTTATTGATCCACCGCCATGTTTTACGGTTGGAAGTTGATATCTTGCAGAATATCTCTGTCCAGGCGGTCTTCGAACAAAATTTATCCCATCGGAGCCAAACAAATTAAATTTGCTTTCATCGCTCCACAAGACTTTAGCCCATTGTTCATTTGACCAATCCTTGTAACGTTTTGCAAATTCCAGGCGCTTCTTTTTATTGATTGCACTGATGAGAGGTTTCTTTGCGGGTCGTCTCGCATGCAAATTAGCCTCTTTAAACCTACGGCGAACAGTGTGAACGCCTATAGAGACTCTCATTTGCTCATTTGCGAAATTAGCAACGTCCACTGCGGTCTTTCGTGGATCTTTTTTAACCAGTGCAATCATCTGGCGGTCTTGGCGAGAGGTAGTTTTTCGAGGATTACCACTACCTGGTTTCCTTTCCACACTATTTCTCAAGGAAAATCGAGATTTAATCCCACATACGGTTGATTGATTTACACCAAAGAGGTGTCCAACTTCACGCATGGATTTTACTTCTTCTAAGGCTTTAATGATTGCAGTTTTGCTGTCAGCTGAGAGCTGCTTCTATTACAAAACACATGTTGTATAACTTATTTAAGAAATTTTCAATTATAATTAAATAAATAACTTACTTTAACTATTTTTTTATTATGTTGCATATTTTTTTGCTCGCTAAAAATTTGCACTTTTTTCACTAATTCAAAAATATTTAACTTTTTGAAGCAGAATTTGAAATAAACTGTGGTTACTTTGAAAACTTATAATTGAAAGAATTAACAGCAAAAGAAAATAGATAAATTAGTTACCGTTATTTTGAAGCAGATCTTATTAAAGATCATATGGCACAGTGTTGCATTTTTTGTGGTCGCTACTGTATGTTGTGTGTGTTAATTTCATGCATGAGAGGCGAGACCTACAGTTTAAAGTCGACTCCGGAAGATAGATTTTTTTTTAGAAAGCTTATCATGGCAATTTTATTTTTACTCTCAGAGTTTTTGCCAGAAATCTGATGAGAGTGTATTTAATTTTTTTTGGTCGCAGAGTGTTATGAAACGATTTTATCAAATCCATTTAAATTTGTCGAAATTGTAAAGCAATCAATGTCAACAATACATAGTCTAAGCTAACATTTCATTCAAAATTTTTTTTATCTCTGTTATAGGGTACCATTAGGCAATCATTTATCCATAAGCGGTATAAACATGAAATAAAATTTTATATCTATAACACGGCGGCGATATAAAATAGAGACAGCGACAGCGACAGCGACAGTGAAATAAAGTTGTGAAAAGCCAATATTTTGAATGTTGTGTGTGTGTGTGTGTGTATGGATACTGAATGCGCTTTTAAGATTTACGATTATGGCTGAAGCTATTAAAAGTTTCCTGCACCTTTTTATTACACTTTTTTACGAGAGTTGAGCCAAAAAAAAAAGCAAAAAAAATATGCTCATACATAGACAGAAAAGAAAAAAAAGGAAAAAATATACGCACTAACACTGTCGTAAATCGTAGGAAAATATTGCTTGTTATCGAAGAAATATACTCATGAATACATATTTAACGAGTAAAAACTGTCTATAAATTCAAATTTATTTTTAATGTTCAACGAAAAATACAAAAAAACAAAAAGAGAAAAATTTGTAAAAAAAAAATCAGAAATAAAATTAAACGAGAAAAAAATCATTTATTTATGAAGGGGAATTTGCTTTATTGTGTTTAGTATGTTTTAGTGTTATTGTTGTTGTTGTTATTGTTGCTCGTATCTGTCTCTTTGATTGCCGTCTATTGTTATAAGTACGTACATATGTATCCATGGGGCATGTATGCAATTGTGTGTGGCATTCAATAATCATACAACAGATATTGCCGCCTTTTTGTAAATTGTTTATTGTATCTCAATTGTCTGTCTGTCTGTCTGTTCCCTGTTTGTCTCTTTGTTTGTGTTGTGTTTTGAGCATGTTTCCAGCAAATTTATTTAACGAAAAAATAAGAAAAAATCCAATTCCATTACCATATATTTTGTTGTTTATTGTAATTTATTAGATTTGCTATAATTTTCAACATTTACGTTAAGCTTATAAACAAATAAACATAGTACTCTTGCTATTATAAATAAATTTATTTTCCTTCCCTTTTTAATTTGAGTTGATTTGACATATTTTATAGGAAATTCGTGATCATGTTTTTCATGTCGTCGTACTCGTTAGGTTTCATATCTTTTCCAGTGTTCTTTGTGAGTAATTGTTATCCAGACATATTCAGTTAATAGTATCGTTAATAATTCTTTAATTGAAGGTGAATAATTTTTATTAAACATTAATTAATTATGTGTGTGAATTATTAAAAAATAAATTTTCTGTTTACAACCATTATTCAGGGGAAAGCCCCTACTCATCCACAACATTATTTTAGAACAAGGGAAATAAGTTATGGGAGAAAGAAAAGAGAGAGTAGTGCTTGTGGTTACTAGAGGTGTGCACAAGACATTCTACTAGCTTACCCTTCACCGACTGCCATACTGTAGTGTACTCTTTTCGGTTGCTCGTGATTTTACGAGTGCAGTGAAATGTGTATTTCTCATTTATTCAATATCTACAACAGCACTTATTTTACTACTGAAGCTACATTTTCAATATTGCCATATGAACATCAGTAGTAGTAATGTAAAGTCGCCGTGGTCTAGTGAGTAGTTTATTGGGTTATTAGGCAAAAGGCCCGGGTCCGAATCCCAGGCCAGACACCGAAACGAAAAATATTTCTTCGGCGACTTCCTCTCAGCAGATTTCTGGCAAAGACTCTGAGAGTAAAAATTGCCATGAAAAGCTTCTCAAAAATCTGCCGTCTGGACTTTAAACTGTAGGTCCCGCCACTCATGTATAACATTAACGCACACAACATAAGTGGTATGAGAAGCTAGGTCGCAATCCTGACAGAAGGGTTGTAATGGCCAATTATGTATGTATGTAGTAGTAATGTAAAAAAAGGTTTTCCCCAGAAATAAAAAGTTTAATAAAGTTACTGGCAATGCTGGCTTCGACGAAGATGTTCGGTTGCCGAGAGCAAAAAAAGAAATGCATGTTGTGACTACATGAAGAGCACAATATTTTTGTTGCACTCTTCACACAACTCTCTTTTATACAATGGTTTACAAGTGCAGTTGTTTTTTTTTTTGTACTCTATCTTTGCTTCACACTTATTTATATTTGCAGCTACAATCAATATTGGGTCTTGAGAAAAATTTTATATGTCCTGTAGTGGTTACTATATTTGAATCTTTTTATGTCATAACTGACAGAAAAGGACCCTGCAGGAAGGGAATTCCACATGCGAACTTTCAACTTGTAAAACAGTGTGTGATTCATTGGACAATCGATCATATTTGGAAATGCATATCGAGAAAGACAGGTGCTACTTAAGAATATACGATTACCGGAACCAAGTCTCCCTATATTTCTTGAGCCAAATCCGTTTATGAAGCCACATTGCAACGATGCTTCAATGCACCTATAGAGTTGCATATTCTACCGCTCAATACAAATAAAGCAATATTATTGCTGTGCTCTTGAAATCAACCCTGTTTGTACGACCCTTTTTGTTTTAATTTTTATTACAAGGTCCAGTTTGAAGGCGTATGCTAAAATCATTGCATCTATGGTGGAAAAGTGAGCTCTTCGATTCTTTGAGTTACGAAATTCATCTTTTGTCTTCACTATCATGTGTAGCGTGCCTAAATGCAACAGAGATTCAAGCGCCCCTGTAGGACAGTGTTTCACTGTTCATCTTATACCAATACACACGGTTATCTTTGTATCTAGCCAACTCCATTTGAACTCTTTTCAGATTAGTTCTGTCTATCCAGACATAGCTCCAAATTGCACTGTTGAGCTCATCCTCAAGGTATATATCTATCTCTCAATCCCTGGGTAATATTTCCAATATTTTTCTGCAAGTCTTTTGGGTATTATTGTGTCATGTTTAGACTTTCTTTAAATACTATTTATGTTAGACTTCTATATCAATTGAAGGTTCAGGGGCTTTCCAAACAAAGGTCGTAGCAATTTAGAAAACGGCACAAAGCTTGTGGAGTGGCGATATTTTGCATAAAAATTGTTTGATTTGCTCGGATATCCAGGCTGCGATTAAGTCCCAAACAAATGTGGTTTCAACGTCCGTCCGTATGAATTCTGAAAATTTCTTGGTGAAATTAGTACATGGAAAGATAACTTTTAAAAAGGTTCCGGGACACAGAGAGATTGTTGCATTGCTGATAGGCTGGCCATGGCTGATATGGACCTAGCCATCGCCGAAATGTTCAGGGTTTAGATATTTTTATTGTTTCGATTAATATGGATATTATCAAATTCTTTTCCAAATAATCCAAATCTTGTTGGCAGAAGGTACGTGCAATTATCTGCTGGATACGTATAAACAACAGTCATTGTCCTTTTGGCAGGCATGCTAAAAGATTCAGCATTTCAGCTAATAAATAAGGGTTTGTGAGGACAAAGAAGAGATGCCTTCACTTCAATCAGGGGTGAAGTGGAGGTTTGGATCTTCAAATCGTGACTGACAGTGTAATGCTGCAATAGCATTATTTGGATTGGATTTATGGAAATATCCAAAGGTAAAAATACTATACAATGGCTTCCTTGCAGGGGGTTCAGTATCTATCCTAATGTAGCCTAAGTTAACGTTTTGGGACATTTCCATATAATTTAACTCCATGTTGTTTGATATTAGCTCATCCAGGAGTCAAATCTGCATTCATTTAGGAAGGGTTTTACTTCTTGTAAATTTTATTACTTCAGTCTTGCTGGGGTTAGCTTTATACTTAAGAGGTTAGACTATACTGTACGTAAATGACAAATGTGTGCCCTTACATAATATTTACTTTTAACACAAATATGGAGAGTAATCGTAAATACAAATTTCTTAACCCATTAACGCCGAATGAGTGGAAAACTACCCAAAAAAATAAGTTTTTTTTTTTTAAATTCTATCTTGACCCAACGAAACAAGAGGCCAAACTTTTCTTTAAGAATGAATAAAGAAGACATAAAACTGTTTAAAAAGAAAGGTAAAAAAGCACGAATTTTTCAAAACCAAAATTTTGAAGAAAAAACTTCTGTGGAATATGTATGGATGATATTCTCAGAAACACCTTTAGATGCCATGTAATATTATTTGTCTTCTACCCTTTACTTGAATTGGTCTACTTACCTAAGCTACAAGTGCGATTAAATGACATGGGTATAAAAATACCCACTTAGGCATTGGTATGAAATATTTTTAATAAAAATTTTAAAAATTAATTTCAAATAGAGACTTCAAATCATTTATTTTTATATATTCTTTTATATTTTTGGTAGTTTCGGCATGAAATTGTGCAAAAGAAGCCCTTGGATGCACATTAAAACTGTATTTTGAACAACCGTAATCTATTTTCCCACCACATTGCGAACAGCGACCGGGTTTTTCAATTTTATCAATCATGTGGTCAAATTTGTCAGTGTGTTTTGCTTTTTGCTGTGCATTTGCGACAACTTTTCAATCCCGGCGACGATTTTCACGATTTTTACCAACGCTTCAACAACTCCAACCCCAAAATCGAGTTGGCTCATAGGTGACAAATCTTTACATTAACTGCACAAGCAGAATAATTTTCATTCGTTTACCATAGCTGCGTCAATAGCGTTAGTGGGTAAAGGCCAATACCACTTTTTTCTGCGGACTCGCATACGATTATTGTTAATGTAACATTATATAGACTTGGATCTAAAATATTCTCTAATAGTCGTAGTACCACGTTTTCTTCGAGGCCGTAGTCAGAATTATTTTTAGCAGAAGCGCCAGCATATGGGATAAAGGAATAACAATATCCTGTCATAGAAGCCAACACCCAGTATTTGTAGTAAAATGGGAACCATAATATGCAATCATCTGTTCATCCACAGAAAGGCTATGGGAAAATATGCCAAATTGAATGAACTTTTTATTCAAAGCATTTCGGCAAATTTATCCTTCTTGTCAAGATTATAATTGTCACAAACGCATACATTTTCAATAAAATTTTCAAAAATAGCTTAACTATGTTGTCTAGCTGGCATATAACAAAGTGAAAAAAAATTTTATTTTAGAACACACTTATGCCGAAGTGGATATAAAAATACCCATGCCCTATAGAGGCCCCCACGACACTTAAATAAAAATAAAAATATTCATATCAATACAAATATTTCAAATACTGTTTGTGCCAAATTTCACCGAAATCGAACCACGAATTCTGGGGTTAGGCGTTAAAGGGTTAATAGAGAGACACATGTCAAGCAAACAACAATCAGAATCAATTAAATTTTATGATAAAAAATAGAAAATGAAAACACACACATTCATTTCATTCACCAACAGTATATGACATCTTGTCATTGTCGTTTTATTTTAACATTCCTCAAGTGATTCCATAAAATTCCAATCAAAAAACTAAAAATTGTCCACTAATTTCAACCCCATTTAGGAAATTCAATACAAAACCACACAAAATAGTATCATTAACGCCATCATCGTCATCATCATTACGATTATCTTCCTTGACATCGTTTTTTATTTGTATTTTTTTGATTGAAAGACAACAAAAAATAAAAAAAAAATTCTCTTAAAAAAATTTCGTCCGAAATTGGAATGATACGAATACGTTTGCATTGCATGTTGGCAGTTTAAAGTATAATCTGACATTTAATTAATAATGAAAATGACATTTGTCGTCTCGTAAAGTGACAGTTATAATTGAGATTTATACGTACATACGTACGATATGTATTTGGGTTTGATGGTGTATATAGTTTTGTGTGAATTTTTATGATTTCAATTCCATTCGTAGTTTTGTCAGTTCCTTAAGTGCTTTTAATAAATTGCTTGAATTTATGAACGCAAAAAAAAAATTATTTTTTCAAAGCTTTCATTTATAAACGTTCTAATCGTTGACTGTGATTTTCATATAATTTAATCAATCGATAGGGTAATGCCATACACGGCATATAAAACGAATTTCGTACACCCTACATACATACAGTGCGAGTAATATATAATGCAACAAAGTCAAGCGCTATATTTTTTTAATTTTTTTTTAATTATATTGTTCAAAAGCAAAAAATTTTGAAAATAACATAAAATTTTAGAACCAGTATAGATTTGTTCGAATTGGCCACCTTTGGTACAAATTATGGCCTGCAAACGGCCGACAAAGCCATCACTGGCTGCACGAAAGTGGCTCTGTGGTATTTTGGCGAACCGCCGTCTTGAGATAATCGACACTTTGGTGTATTTTTTAGTGAGAACCTTACTCTCCAAAATGCCTCATGCGCAAAAGTCCATTAGATTGAGGTCCGGAGATATTGTTGGCCATTGTGCGGTAGAAATGAAGCGAGGAACCTCCTTTTTAAGCCATTCTGTGTTGATGCGTGCTGAGTGCGGTGATGCTGAGTTTTGTTGAAATGTCCATGGTCTGCGGCCGAAATGTTAACCTGCCAAGGGATTCAATACTGTCTTTAAGCCATTTTGCCGATAATATTCGGCATTTATTTTGAACCCACGGTCGATGAATACGAGCGGGGAGCGACCATCGGCTTTTACGGCGGCCCACGCCATTACCATCGGCAGCGCTTGAGTTCTGGTGGCCAATCGCAGGTGTAAATTTTCATCTGACCTCCTTGGTAAGTAAACCCATCATTTTGTTTGTACATAAACTGCTCAATTTGGAATGGTTTCTCATCGGAGAAAACCAAATTTGGTAACTGGTCACTTTCGTGCAAGCGAAAGTCCTAGGCTCTTTCCAGTCTAACTTTTTTTGTCCATCGGTTAGCTCTTACAGTTTTTGGAACTTCAATGGCTTTAGTCCAAGCTCATTTTTCAATGTGTGTTGCATCCGTTTTCGCGATATGTGCAGCTCACGAGTAATTTTTTTACCACTGTGTCGTGGATTTCGATCAAATCTGACCTTCACTTTTCGGATCATTTCTGATATTGTTACCGTTTTTTTGCGTCCACTTTTTGAACGCGATGCAACACTACTAGTATCACGTTAACGAGCAATGGTACGAGAAATAAAAGATTTATTCACATTTAAATGCTGGAGGGCTCTAACGATAGACACCATACTATTATGCCTAAATTCCATCACGAATTACTTTTTTCTGAATGCAATAGATCAAAATGCTTTTGTAAGCTTGTAAATAATAAAATGAACTGTCACTGGAATAAATCTGTCCAGCTGTCAGACGAGCGGTTTACAGATGATAACAACCTGAAGTTGGTTGTAATACATATCAGCCACCCTGTATACAAATTTTTTATTCCACATTGTATCGCATCAGCCCCTGGCATGGCATTGTCCTTATAGCGAATACAAAATTTCGATGATCAGGCTGGCTTGGATTCTTAAACGCTGCAGTATTTTTTGTTCGAGTACTTATATTTGAGCGCAACTGAAATTCAATCCTCATGTATGAACCGAAGCCTCGACGTCTTACTTGAAGTTGATTCAAATCTAACATCCAAAAACGAGACCCTCTTTCTATAGTTTTTCTCTCCCTCCTAATCCATTTTGCTAGTTCCAGCACACTTAGTTTTGTTAAGATATAAACTTAGTAAGCTATTAACGAAAGACCCTATATATCGTAGTATTGTTTTGTAACTATTTTGGAATTAATTTTGGTTTAATGGCATACAAACGGACGGTAAATAGTTTCATTAATTAATAATTGGGCAGTTTAATGTCAACAAAGCTCTTAACGAAAGATCCTATATATCATAGTATAGTTTAGAAACTATTTTGTTAATAGTTCCATTGACGATATTGAGTCGTTTAATGTCAATTGTAGCGAATAGATGCAAAGTTTTGTGGTGTGGTAGTGAATAGTAAATATTTACGTTTGTTTATGAGCTTTTGCAGCATTCCGTATCATGCGAATTCTTAATTGCCTGCAATAAATTGATTGACGAATAAGCCATAAAACTGAAATTGATTTATAGAGAAGGGGAAATCGCTTTTTCACATGATAGAATAAAGTTTTATTGGTGCCTTCACCAACACTACACACCCCCTGGCTAAGGATTTGGTAAAAGATTAAACATGTGAGCGCAGTAAACAGAATTAAAAAGGATTCTTTAAAATGTTCAATCACTGAACGTTCTAAATATTTCTTACGCAATTAGCATAGGACTAAGTAGTCTTGTAAATAATGTGTTGGCTCATTAGACGTGAGGCCATGGTCCGCCAGGTCAGACGTCTCGAAAAAAACAAAACGTGAAAAAATATTTCTTCGGCGACTTTCTCTCAGCAAAGAATGCTTAGGCTTAATCGTTGAAGTCGCTATAGAATAATATATAGCGGTTTGGGTTATTAGACGGGAGGCCACGGTTCAAACTGATGGTCAGACATCTTCAACAGATTTTGTTCTATTCTGAGAATACAATAAAATTCCTATGAAAAAGTTTCTCAAAAAATTTCTCGTTCAAAGTTGACTTTTAAAGAGTGAGCGGTGGGACATCTCAAGTATAGATTTTACCCTTACGTTGGTATAAGGAACTAGGTCGTAACACTAACATAACGGTTGTAATGACCAATTACGTTTCTACCTTTTTATAAATGTTTGCAAACAAAATAAAAAAAGTGTGTATTTAGTTTCAATTAAACTCTTTATTGTTCGCACTACTTTCGTATACTACCATTTACAACTTGACGAATACTACAATAAATGTTTACTCGCTATTCTCCTTTGGTTAAAACGCAGATCTTTTCAGCAGCATTGTTTAAACCACGAATGTTCTCTTCACACGCAAAGCATCTCCACTCAAGACTGACAGAATTCTTACTATTCGTTGCTTGCTTTGTTTCGTCTTTTTATATGCCCACGTAATCAGTGTGATTAAAGTTTTTGTAGTCCAACGTTTGGGGTTTCGCCTTCTCGAGTTTGTGTATATTGTTCACATTGCTTGTTATTGTGTTCTCGTTTACTTGTCTATCCACTTTCCTTTCCTACTGATGTTGGTGGTTTACTTCGTTCTATTTGTTTTTTTTTTTCTTTTCTTTTTTTTTATAAAACCAACACTCAGGGGATGGCCCTATTCATGCAGTGCATTGGGCAGGTTTAGGGAAAATAGGTTATAGGAAGTGGATAAGAAAGAGTGAGAGGAGTAGTCGTGTGTGGCCATTTGATTTTTTAAAACATTTCCAATATAGTAATTGACGGGAAAGGAACAAGGAAAAAACTCTGCAGGAAGATCATTCCACAAGCGAACAGTGCGGGCAAAAATGAAATCTCCCCTGTAATGCATTGTGCTGGTTAACTGAACAAATCCAACCACAAAAGATGTACTCTGTGAGAAAGCTTGAGTACCAACGTTAAAACAAAAAAAAAAAAAAAAAAAAAAAATAGTGTGGTGCATCAAATCTACACCGATGGCTCCAAATTAGAAGGAGCCGTTGGTATTGGCATCTATTCGAGATCAATATCCATGTCTATGAGGCTACCAGATCTCTCCAGTGTCCTTCAGGAGGAAGTGTCGGCAATTCAAGCTGCGGTGAAAATTGTTCCGATCAAATGTTGCAAGTGAAGGATCATTATACTTTCCGATAGTCAAGCGGTCATCAGTGCGCTGGATTCTAGTGTTATAAACTCCAAGACAGTGTACGGCTGTCGCAGATGTCTCAATGAGATGGGAAACTGATCTGATGTTTGTATCACTTGGGTACCGGGACATAAAGATATTCCCGGCACATGCAGAGCGTATGATTTGACCAGAAAGGGCACGACCGTCAAGCTCTCTGATGAATTCTCTACATTGGGAATCCCTTTAAGTACGTATGGGCTTATGATTGACAACGCAATCGAGGACCTTGTCAACAGAACTTGGGCAGCTTCGAATAAAGGCAGAGCGGCGCAAAAACTGCCCCAATCTCCAAAGGCTAGGCCTCCGATCAATGAATATGATGACAAATGTTGCTGTCATCCGCAAAAGAGTAATAGGAATTTTCCGAATTAATAGAAACCAGAAAGGTCAAGTGATGAAAATAAGAAAAAGAGTAGGAGAAAGAACGGAGCCCTGCGGTACCCCTGAATTTACACACCTGGGTGCCTACTACGTGGAAGACCTAGATGAACTGTCATGCATGGATATTGGCAGTCTGAGTCGCTTCGGAGTCGGAAGCTTCGAGTGGTTCATGGAATAGGGGAGAGGATGAAACTCACAATGGGCTCTGTATGCGGCCTAAGTGTGTTCGCTCATCGGATGAACAGCCACTTCTACCTACCTGCCTAAGAGTTCATATAAGGATTGATAAAAAAAATGAATTAAAAACGAAACTAAAAGACTGGTTTCCAACAAAATTAAGAAAGACTTGTAAAATAATGTAATTTTTTAATATTTATACTCACTTGGTTCAGCTTCATTCATTGTTTTTTTAAATTAAAAATCCAACTGCTATTGTTTTGCACAGTACTGTATCTCGGTTGAGCTTTTGTGTCGAAAGTAGAACTTATATTAAACCCACTTACATTCATAGGCTGTGCGGAAGGAACTTATGGGATAAAGTTGAACGCAAATCGCGCTAGAAGAGTACCGCGTTTTAGGAGTGCTGTCGCAATTTCAGCCCCGCGTTATATGGAAACCGTGTTCTAAAAGTACCTCGTTATTGGAGGGTTGACTATATTATGTATTAGCGTAGGGTATTCATAGGTCGCTATATATCAGTGAATCACCTAAAATCCCATCCAATAATCATGCGGAGAAAAGGAAAACATAGAAAACATAGTTGAAAAACACATAAAAAAAAGACAAAACTAAACAAGCGAGTAAAAAAATGTACGTATGTAGTGTGGAAAGAAAATGCAAAAAATAAAGGAGGAAAGAAAAAAATAAAATTGTAACTGAAACCGAGATACCGTTTTGTGTATGACATAAATTTCAATATGTCGCAAAACTGTCATGACGATAAATTAAGAAATAAATTTCAATTTCAGTTGACCATTTGTTAAAATTTAATTCTGTCGTTCATGCAACACAAATTGTTGTAAATTTTACATTAACTTGAATATATTGTTGTATGCAGCAAACATTTGATTGTCTAGTCATAAATTTTATTTAAGTTTTGGAACCAAACACCGCACATAAACATTTCTATAAACACTCATGCATGCATGCATGGTGACTGAAAAAAACTGAAAACTTGAACTGAATTTGCGCTGCCTGCCACAATGAAAATGTAATAAATGGCAGATACTGCTCGCACGCCGCTCTAAACTAATACAAGTTACTCTGGATTGCAAATGTAAAAATTAAATGGGAGTGTTTGTCTGTTTGTTGGCTGCTTGGTTGGTTGGTTGAATAGAGAGGAATTCATTTTTCTCTAAAATTTGTTTTTATTGCAAACAATATTGCTTAGTTGATAAAATGATGTTGAAAGTTATTGTCAAATTGTTTATTTGCATTTGAATGCATTTTATTGGGCGGTAATTAAGCGAAATAATAAAAGTTGGAAAATATTTCAGTCATAATCAACAAATTTTGTATTGGAATTTTATTACGTTACATTACGTTACGTTACGTTACGATAGTTAGTACTTTAAAACAAACATAAAAATTCAATTTAAACTCTAATTGTGTAGGTTTAGTTAATAATTTAAACAAGAAATTATATTTGGATGTGTGAAAGCCATCGTTGGCTGATATTGATACTAATTTGGAACTCTAAAGTAATTCTCTATATAAGTAAAATATCAAATATTAAAATATTATATTATCACAGTTTGAAAATAGTGTCTTCAGTCTCAGCTGAAGTCATCGTTGCACTAGTAAGTAGCGTGTTGGCTTATTATACGTGAGGCCATGGTACAAACACCAGATGAAACATCTTTTAGATTTTGTGAAATATTGCCTTCCTGCGAATAAACAAGAAATTGTGCTTTAGCTCAATTTCGAGATACAATGATTCATTGGTACGATAAAACCACAAGTAGAGAGTAATGATGTGTTATCACAGTTGTGGCGATCATTTGATGGATATTCTTTTCCACACTTAATCGGAATATGTCTTCTCTGCCCTCAGAAAACTCAGGTTCTGATCTTAAAATGCAAAAGAGCTTTCTTTACTAAGTTACCCTTTAGTATGACACAGAGACTTAATTGTGCATTAACAACCCGATTAGCGGATTTCAGCCAGGCGCCTCTGCTTCCTGCCTTCAGCTTCGTCTGTTGGTTAGATTCATCGATAACAGATCGTCCTCTACATAGTCCTTCCAATAGTCTTGAGAAAATGCTTTCATTTGATACTGTTTTAGTGGGTTGGATTCCAAGAACTATACACAAGCCAAATTGCTTGTCCAAGGTATTGGATATACAACGACGATGGGTTTTACGTGGGTACCTGTCCGCGTGTACCTAATCCCACGGAACGGAGCCTCTCTAAAACTCCTTCCGATCTTTGGGTCACGGCAACCGGTTGAAAAAAAATCCAACACCACACCTATCCCATTAACTAAACTCTTCCCGCAATTTGGGACCGAACCACAGCCACCACGATGCTCCCAAAAGGGGTCACACCAACAGCCAGGCTGGAACCGAAGTTCCAGGGGCTCCTGGCTTCCATGGTGCCAGAATTCAGTCTCCGGTCAGACTTCGTAATCAAATCGATTACGACCAGTTGAACTGTATTGGACATACAACTACGATGGGTTTAACGCGTGGACCTAATCCCACGGTGCTCTTTGCACAGCGTGAAATATAATGCGTCTACCAACGCCCCAAATGCAACAGACTTTTACAACTGAGTATCAATTCGAAGCCATGTATTTGGACATGACTTCCCCCTTGGTTAGGAGCGGAGCCTATCTAAAACTCCTTCTGATCTTTGGGTCAAGGCAACCGGTTGAAAAAATGCAACTCCACACCGAGCCCATTAACTAGACTCTTCCCGCGATTTGGGTCCGAACCACAGTCACCATGATGCTCCAAAAAGGGGTCACACCAACAGTCAGGCTTGAACCGAGGTTCGAGGGGCTAGTGGCTCCCGTGGTACCAGTATTAAGTCTCCGGTCGTAATCAAATCGATTACTACCAGTTGAACTCCAAATAGTTCGGGCGTACTGGACATACATTAGTTTACATCGAGCGAGGACTAGTATGACATCCAACAGGAACTACAATGTGTATACAGCAATACTAGAATCGTCCTGGCGATCGCCATACAGACCATAATCATAAATGTTACCTTGCTTGCATGTATGCCATCCTATTCCCAAATGGGAATTAGAAATAAAATTAAAAAATATTTTATTACCCCTTCTGATTCTGAAAGACAAACGATTTCGGACGGAAATCTATTGAACTGAAAATAACTCAAAAAAAAAAAATACGAATAATTGAGTCCTTTGAGTCTATTTGTTTGAAAATAACTTAAAAATACTCGAATAATTAAGTGTGTTTGAATATATTTTACCGTGTTTGCATGCATGCCATCCTGTTCTCAAATGGGGATTAGAATAAAATTAAAAAATATTTTATTACCCCCTCTGATTCTGAAAGACAAACGATTTGTCCAAAAATAAATCAAAAGAAAAAATACGAATAATTGAGCCCTTTGAGTCTTTTTGTTTGAAAATAACTTAAAAATACTCGAATAATTAAGTGTGTTTGAATACATTTCGACTTGTTTGCATACATGCCATCCTATTCCCAAAAGGAGATTTGAAAGAAAATTAAAAAATATTTTATTAGCCTCTCTGTTTCTGTAAGACGAACGATTTCGGTCTATTTGACTGAAAATAACTTAAAAAATACGAATAATTGAGTCCTTCGAGCCTATTTGTCTGACAATAACTTAAAAATACTCGAATAATTAAGTGAGTTTGAATACATTTTGAGGTTTAAAAGCACGAGAAGCAATTTACTTACCATTATGGACGGCTATTAGCGTTGCAATCCAAACTCTGTATCTCCTCAAACTCATATCACATTTCTTTACCAAAAAGGAATTCCATTCCACAGCTTTTGTTCCTTTAATTTACGGTCACACTTTTATTTTCTATTATTTTTACAGTGCTTTGTGTGCTTTGGCTTTGGTATGAGTTTTATAATCAAATTTATGATTTCTTTGATGTTAATTTAGTTTAATTTGCTACCAAAATTACCAGGCATAATTCAAATTTAAGAACCCATTATCATAATTTACGTGCCTTTACAAAATAAATTTCTACTCATTCACGCTACTCGCTGCAGTATGTATGGCTTTTTGAAATGGGTTTTTGGCCTTTATGGGGAAGAACAAACATGTCATTCCTAAAACAGAGCCTATTATTTGTACAACGTTTAAATGGATTCTTTATGGCCATAATACGAGGCACAATATAAATTTATTTTATGGGCAAATGCTGCTTATTTATAATACGGTACGGTATGCGGTATGCGGACCTGACTACAATACAACGCATAAACGTATAGAGGTATGTACGAATGGCTCTACACAAATTAAGAGAATATAAATAATTTTTATTTTTGTTTTTATTGTTGTTGTTATTGTTATTGTTGCTGTTGTTGTTGGTTTCTTGATGAGGATGAGGCGCAGCAAAAGTGCGTGTTAATGTTTAACGAATTGTGTCATTTTTGTGGTTGTTTCCATTTTGTTTTATTTAATTTTGTTTGTGCATGAGAAGAGTTTAGTTAGGTATATACACATACGAGGTGTGTTTGGAAAATTGGCCTTCGCTTTTTTTCTATATTACGGTTTTGTATGCCACGAGAAAGTTTTGTGTTTTGTTTAGTTTTCTTTTGATATATGCTGGCTTAGCGACCCTCGTATATTTTATTTCGTTTGATATATTTATATTACAACTCCGTTGATGTTTTTTCTCTTTTTTTATTTATTCAAATATTTATGTTTATTATGTTGCAACGATTTTGTTTAATGTCACTCTTAACTCAAAACAGTGCGAGAAGGCTTTTGTGTTAATTGGCTTGGAAGAAATTTTCATTCAGGAATGGACAATATAATAAAGTGGAGTGTGCCAAACATAGCTGCCAGATTTGACGATTTTATTGTCATTTTGACGATTTTGTACTCCAAAAATATCATATTGACGATTTAAGCCCTTTCCACCTTTCCTAATAACCTGCACAATACACAGCATGAGTAGGGGCCATTCCCTGAGTGCTGGTTTAAAAAAAAAAAAACTGAGATCTTTTCGCAAAATTGACTAGTTGATGTTGATGGATTCTCTTCACGTACGCTCTTAGGCACATAGCTGGCAGATTTTACGATTTATCGCCACTTTGATGATTTTGTGCTTCAAAAATCTCATACGATTTGACGATTTAAGTCCTTATATTGACGATTTTTAGAAATTAAAAATTTACGCATAATTTTCTTTACTTTTGTACATTAAAAGATATTTAAAGAAAAATGTTAAGCTCTGCAAATATCTTCATACACCCTAACATTACCCAGCCATATAATAGGCAATACTAAGAATTTTGAAATAAGATTGACACTCATAGTTGAGCATAATTATCATTTGCCGTTGTTTGCCATTGGAAAGTTTCGAATATAGATTCTAATATCACTCTAGGAAAACCAAAGGCAAGTGCCATTACGTCTCTTTTTTTTCGATCAACAACGAATAGCCGCCGCTACCCATGAAGTACACTTTGTTTGAACTAGGAAAATATGTTATGGGAAGGAGGAAAGAGGGAGGAGTGTTTGTAGACACTAGATTTGAAACCTTTTATGACATAAGCGATAGGAAAGACCTCTGCCAAAAGGGATAACGAAAGAAGAACGAATTTTGCCTGTAACGTAGTGTGCAATCCATAAACGGAGCTGCTCGCCGAGAAACATGAGTATTATATATGATTCTCGGGAACAAGTCCTTTATTTAGCTCGAGCTAAATTCATTGTAGTGCCAATAAAAAAGGGAAGCACAAGCCACATTACAAGAATGTTCTAATAAATCAGTTGGATACCCTAGCCTCTCCAGTACGCCATTGAGAAGCTACAAAATAGACATTGAGACACCGGTGCATATATGAGAGTTGTATTCTATTCTTGGTCGGATATATGTAAGTGATGCAAATAGGAAGAAGATCAAATGAAGTGAAACATTTCTTGCACCGTCTTAAGAAGCCAAGGCTTTAAAAAATGTGCGAATCCAGCCAACATCATACATAATTTTTTTTAAAAATCTTTTAAAATTATTTACTAATTTTTTCTGACGATTTTTTGACGATTTCAATGAACGTCCTTGACGATTTTTTTCTAATATACGACGACTTAGTGTTTTATCTATCTGGCAGCTATGGTGCCAAGAAAGAGACTGAAATCTGGAAAATTTGGAAAACAGAAATACATATTAGAACGTCTTGTTAGAAAATATTTTTCAAGGGCAGTATGATGTGTAGGTTCATTTGAAACTCATGGTTAAAACGTCTGTCTAGTCTATATTCGCTATTGTTCATCTGTTAACCGACCTGCCATTAGTGCTTTTGAACGAGAGTCAATGCGGAACAAATGAAGTGTTTGTTGTTGACATGTAGGATTATGCATCGTATCGCTGCGGCCGATAATTATACTTGCGGTGTAGACAATGAATTTATTTATCTTGGCTCCACCATTACCAGCAAAAATAATATCCCCCTGGAGATAAAATTTATGATTACTTTTGCCAACAGGTGCTGCTGTGGTCTATCCCAATAAGCAACTGAGTAGAAGAGACCTCTCTCGTGCGACAAAACTTATACTCTACAAGTCGCCGATTCTCCCACATGCTTCTTTATGGTGCAGGAACATGGATACCTTTAAGCGTCGAAGCTGTAGCCTTGAGAGAAAACTAATAAGTAAGATCTTCAGTCCATTGCGATGATTCCCGCACCCGATCTGATAATGAGCTATATGAGTTCGTCAATAATACACACTTGGTGTGGCATATTAACATCCAACGACTGCACTGGCGAGATGTGTATTTAATTCGCTGATTTCACAGAAGAAAACGCTTTTGCTTACGTTGAAAGGATCGAATTGACTTAGCCGACACGTTAGTAAAAAGTTAAAGATAACCTGTACTCCTTGATGAATGGTAACAAATGGCTCACTTGAAGTCCTGGCAATCAGAACAAATTCGAATGCAATTTACCAGGAAATTCATTTTAATAAACTCTCTCAATTTATATCCAGCTATTCGATTCTCATAACAAAAATTCATTTGTAAAGACCACTATCTAAACGAATTATTTTTATTGTAACCCAAGAAAACCTCACAAGAAGAGGTCTAAGGAGGTCAAATCAAGCGATTTCTATGGACAGTTCACATGATCTCTACGTGAGATGACCATGTCGCCGAAATGTTTGCTGCGTATTATGCTCCATCAACCTGTTGAAACCAAATATGGTTGGCGACCAGATCATCCAATTGCTTACCGTTGATAGCTCTACCCTGGCCAACGTCGTTCTTAACGTTCATGCGTTCGTTGGTTATGCCATGTTTTCGTACTTCTGTTATGCATTCATTCAATTGCTACTGAGTTTCCAATTTTCATTGAAAACTGCTAAACCAGTTAGGTTCAAAAAATAGGGTTAAACTTAGCTGACTCTCAGGCGAGTGGGAATTTTCAGCAATGAATAGACCGATGCACTTGCTGAGAAACTTTAAGTAGAGTATGGGGAGATGTTTGGAAAGATGAACTCAATTAAAGCATGGTTAGAGAGACACTAGGAGTCCTGTTGGACCAAATATAATTGAGGCAATCAAAATCTTTATAGAGAATTTATAAGGGGCAGAGGTTTAAGTTTTTCATCGCTTTAACCATGAATAGCCAAAGGTTAGAAATCATTTAACATGGCGCTCAATTACACTCGGAGTACTTTTCTTTAGAAAAGTGCTCATATTGAATCCCAAATTGGATTGCGAAAATCAAAACTTTTTGTTGAAAAATTATAATGGAAAGGGTTTCGAATTATTCATCGAAATATCCATAAAGAACCTGACATTAGTAATTATTTAATAAGACAATATACACTCAGAGACCACTTGTTCAGAATGGAGATTGATTCGAACTTAACTTGTGGATTCTGTGACGATGGTAAAGAATCATTAGAACACATGCTTGGAGGCTGTGAAATACTAATGCTTCCCAGCAGGGAACATCTAGGCGTATATCAGTTGTTGGCCTTGTTGATAGTGAGTAGTATTTTGAAGGATGTCAGGGCAGGCAAGAGGCTTGGAAAGGATATTATAGTTAGATACCCAATGAAGTTCGAATAGATCGTAAGACTCCTCTTTTCGCCAAGGATTAATAAAAAAAACTGGTCTACATTAAAAGCGTAATTGAAATTTGAAACCAATCGTTGAGTGCATTCCCCTTAATAGCGAAATAATTGTCGTTTGTACAATAAAAAGAGTTGAAATTAAATCATGTATAGGTTAGTGGGTAACTTATGTTCTCAGGCAAGTGCATTCGGTGGCCCATGATGCATTATTTTATCCAGTTTGAGGTAAGCCCACTTGTCATGATCCGTTAGAAGTGATTTTGAACCACCCCTTGCTCTGGATTAAACCAGTCAGTTCCCTTAATCTTCAAAAACCTATTATGCGAGTGCAGAATAGATGTCGCACCTATTCCGTTGCCTCGAGCTCCTGGTAGGGCAGATCGAGCTAGTCAACGAAGGTGCCAATAGTGGAGTGACTCCCTTTAGAATGCGAATCTTTTCTTTTCGAACTTAACAACCAGAATATTTTTAAAAAACTTTCTTACACACTTGTTGAACTTTCCTGTCTACTTCCCATTATGAATTGGTCAACCCTGCTAATTTCTCCTAAGGCCAATATCGTTCCCAAAAACATTTCTTTTGTTTTTGTTTTTTTTTTTTTGTTTCTTTATAAAATTTATGTAAAAGACGGAAGCAAAATTATAAATTTTGTATTTATTTTGTGAAAATAAATTTTATGGCCAACATCATCTAATTTCCACATACAAAAACAAGTCATTCTTTATAAACAGCCCTGTTGCCATACTCTCTAGTAGATGAGGGTGATGATGACAGTTAAAAAAAAGAAAAGAAAATATTTCTGGATTTCAAAAACATAGCGTTAGGGGAAAGCGAAGGGGGAGAAGTCCTAAATATTTTTGTGTGTTTCAACTTTAAAGTAAATGCTTGACTGACTGATTGTTCGGTGTGTGTAATTAGTTTTGGAAACGGAAGCTAATTTATGTTTTGTCAGTTATGCTCAAAATTAATGTTGTTGTAAAAAGAAATTAAATGCCCATAAATAACTTTATTTAAATGAACAAAACAACAACAACAATAACAACAACAACAGCAACAATAAATGTATTAACAATAGAAATCCACTTAGAAAAGAAGAATGCCTGAAACTAATGGTGATTAAAAGAAATGGTTTTTACAGATGACTGATAAACTCTTCCTTGTGATTATGTGATGGGGAAGGGGTTAAAAGAAATGACCCCGAGATAATTAAAAATGCTAGAAGTTGAAGTCTGTAATGATTATGTATTAATGAAAGTTCATTAAAGATTTTATTGTTTCGTAGATGCATTTAATGATTGTCTTTAATTTGTATCATAAATTTCAATTTCATTTTGATTGAAATGATTACCGATGTTAGTGTTTAGAAGGCAACTCTTTTCTTAAGACAAAAAATAAATTATAAGACTTTAATGTCATAAGTATTCATAATCAAAATAGTTGAAATTATTTAGAGATGGTCTTCTTGCTTCTACCATCGATAGTTATAATGCTCGCGCATAGAGCACATCTCAAAGTAAATACAATATGCCAGTAATGATATGCAGAAAGCTTTGCTCGATGCAACACAATAATTATACACTCGATGTATACAGGCTGGCTGATATATAATGCAACAAAGTAAAGCGCTATATTCTCTTAAATTTTTTTTTAATTTTATTGTTCAAAAGCAAAAATGTTGGAAATATCATTAAATTTAACAATCAGTTTAGATTTGTTCGAATTGGCCACCTTTAGTGCGAATTATGGCCTTCAAACGGCCGACAAAGTCATCACCAAAAATCATCATCAAAATCAACCGCCGTCTTGAGATGATCGACAATTTGGTATTTTTTAGTGACAACACTCCAAATGGCCCAGGTGCAAAAGTCAAACTGATTGAGATCCGGACATTTTGGTGGCCATTGTGCGGTAGAAATGAAGCGAGGAGCCTCCTTTTTAAGCCATTCTAGGTTGACGCGTGCTGAGTGCGTTGGTACTCAATCCTGTTGAAATGTTCATGGTCTGCGGCCAAAATGTTTCTCTGCCCAGGGCTTTAATACTGTCTTTAAGACATTTTCCCAATAATATTCGCCATTTATTTTGACCCCATGGTTAATGAATACGAGCGGGGCGCGACCAGCGGCTATTACGGCGGCCCACACCATTACCATCGGCGGCGCTTGAGTTCTGGTGGCCAATCGCAGGTGTCAATTTTCAGCTGACTTCTTTGGGAAGTAAATCCGATAATCTTGTTTGTTCACAAACTGCTCAATTTGGAATGGCTGCTTAAATTCGGTAACTAGCCACTTTCGTGCAAGCGAAGTAACTCCTTGGCTTCTTTCCAGTCTAACTTTTTTTTGTCCATCGGTTAGCTCTTGCACTTTTTGGAACTTCAATGGCTTTAGTTCAAGCTCATTTTTCCAAATGTATTGCATCCCGTTCTCGTGAAATGTTGAGCTCATGAGCAATTTTCTATCCACTGCGGCTTGGATTTCGATCAAATCTGGGTTTCACTTTTCAGGATAATTCTGGTGTTGTTATCGCTTGTTTTCGTCCGATGCAACACTGCAAGTATCACGGTAACGAGCAATGGTACGAAAAACTAAAGATTTATTCACATTTAAATGCTGGAGGGCTCTGAACAATAGCCACCTATAGGTTGTCCAGCCAAATATAAAGCAAACACACTATCACGCTTGAATTCCATCAGGAATAACTTTTTTTCTGAATGCAATATATCAAAATGCCTTTGTAAGCTTGTAAATAATAAAATGAGCTGTCACTGGAATAAATTTGTCAGCTGTCAGACGAGCGGTTTACAAATGATAACAACCTGAAGTTGGCTGCAATACATATCAGCCACCCTGTAGTGTAAAGATTGCCAGGCTATCAGGCTATGAAGCCATTGTTTGGGCAGGCAGAACTAATTTGAAGACAACTGACTTTAACTCAACAGACGATACGCCTGATTGGTAAGGGTTGTTGACATAAATCGAGCAGAAGGGAACTTTCCTAGAGCACTATACACATGGGTGGGACGATGAGATATATAAAAATTATGGTAAGGATAACAGGAGACAACTCGAACTTGAGACTTTCCTGAAGACATCATACATAATTGGTCGTTACAACCCTTCAGTTAGTTTTATAACCGAACTTCTTACAAGACTTATGTTGCGTGGGTTACTTTTATACATGAGGGAACGTACTACAGTTTAAAGTCGCCTCTGAATGACAGATTTTTTGTGAAATTTTTTCATGGCATTTTTATTCTACTCTCAGAGCTTTCTCCAGAAAACTGATGAGAGGTAATAAGAGAGAAATATTTAAATTCCATTTTGTTGTAGATGCCTGGGTTTGATCGGTGGCATCAGGCTTAATAAGTCCACACCAGAGATCAACAATAAGTACACAAAACAATGTGTAGATTCGAGACATACTTATAATTTCTGATATTTATACGCAATTCATACTTATTTTAATACCATATTCATACTACTCATATTCAAAGTTGGAAGTACTCGTCGTATTCATACTTAACAATACTCATGATGTTTTTGACTTCGACTCGTCTCTACTTAACATTTACACGAAGCACAAAATAAGTATCGAATCGAAGATTCTGTGTATGCTTTGCTTGTTGTCTTTGTCTTTCCTTTCTTTCTTCTTTGTATATACAAAAACAACAAAGCCTGTAAATTTTGATAAATGATTCGAATCACTCGAATGACTTATAAGTATTATAAGTATTTTTCTAAATTTATGAATCTGATTGAGTAGGTGTATGTATCAAACATATTTCAAATGTTGTGAGTTTGATGTAAACGTTGTACTCATACTCATTGCCACTTATACTTAAAAATTAATGTCTTAGCGAGTACGAATGAATCAGAGCAGTTGAATTTCAATTCTGTTGATTCACTCATATTCAAAATTGAATGAGTGCTTATAAATAGCAGAAAAACGATTCATTGCTGATCTCTGGTACTTGTACCAATGACAAGTATACGTTGTCAAACCTAACCTAATCATGAATATATGAACGGTTTTTATATGTTATACTACCATGTTTCCACAGAGTCCATATTGATGTAGGGTATAATATATTTCCACCATTGCGTTTTAAATACCAAGTGAACACCATATTTTCTTTTACTCTCTTGTATAACTTTTGATGCATATTCAAAGTAATCAGACATCAAATGATTTTTGGGAGAAAAATTTACATGACAAAGTCTTTGACTGGCATAACCAAGTGCTGCATTTGACACAGCACAGTTGAGCTGATTTAGTAAATTTTTGTGATTTTTTTTGTTTCCAATTTTCTCTTTGCTTATCATCGCTTGAAGACATAACAGACAGACAGATGCTGTGTTTGTGTGGTTTTCGCTTAAAAGACGAAATAATATTTCAATTTCCACTTCAATTTGTCGACTGTCATTTGGTAATTGAGTTCAATTTACTATGATGAAAGCGGTAAGAGAGATATTTCTTCTTTATTTTTTCATTTCAAAGATGTTATGTTTTGATGTTTCCAAGTGATTTTGATTAAAGTTGAATGTATTGAAAGTATTTTGAATTTTTCGTGTTGTTTCTTCTTTTTGTCATGTTAAAATAATTTATTTTATATGGCATTAATAAAATGATTAAAAGATGAAGATGAGGAGGTAAAATCCAACATAAATTTATTTCAGAAACTTTCTTTACTACCTTCATAATATACACACACATACAGTGAGCGTTAAAAGAAACTACACGTTAATAAATTCCTGTTATTTTTTATTTTAAAATTTTTTCATTACCAGTTTCTAAAATTGATGCAAAAAAAAAAACTGAAAAATAATTTCGAAATATTGTAAAATTTTTTCTAACACTCTCCTTTTTTTTTTTGTTTTGTAAAACCAGCACTCAGGGGATGGCCCCTACTCATGCAGTGCATTGTGCAGGTTTGGGAAAGGTGGAAAGAGGGAAGATGCGAACGGCAAGAAATCGAGTTGCTGCTAGGCCAGTGCCATACCTTCACCATTAGAGAGTCCACGGCAATCGTTCCCAAGAAGCCCTGCAGTTTCTCACACTACTTATGTCGTGTTTGTTAATTTTTATACATAAATGGTGGGACCTATAGTTTAAAGTCGGCTCTGAACTATAGATTTTTTGAGAAACTTTTCATGGCAATTTTATTTTACTCTCAGAGTATTTGCCAGAAATCTGTTGAGAAGAAATAGCCGAAGAAATATTTTTTTTGTGTTTTATTTTGATGTCTGGCGCCTGGGACTCGAACCCTGGCTTTACGCCTAATAAGCCAACACACTACCTACTAGACCACGGAGACATCGTTAAGTTGTAGGTCCTAAAACAAAACCCAACATTGGTGATGTAAAAAGCTAAGTTGTAGTCCTGGCTAAAGGTTTTCATTAACCAATGGATTAACTATGAGCTCCACGACGCCCTACCATCTGAACTAAACAAGATTTTTGAGGGGAACTTATTACAAGAAGTTAGGACGTTATATTCATTATGGTATTGAACTGTATTATTGTATACATTTTTCTGAACACTCTCCTAAAATTACGCTGGTAAAAGTTGAGTAAGAGTTTAGTGTACAGTTTCTGTTGACGCTCACTGTACATACACACAGGCATACATATAAATCCATGTTTGGTAAAAGTATTTGAGAAAGAAAGAAACAAAAAAAAAAGAAAAGGGGCGCCTTAATAAATGATAAATATCGTCTAATTAGTTAAAACAAAGACGCCTTAACTACCCAAAATATGTCGCGCCATGGCTACTTGACAATTTGTCACTTTAAATATTTTTAAAGAGGAAAAAAAAACAAAATAAAAAGAAATTCGTTAATATATAGCCGATATGAACAACAAAAAAAATGTGTCTAGAAACTGACAATATGAATATAATCCCATCATAATAATTTATCAAACGACCGACCTGTAGTGTTTTCGTTTCTCTTTTTTTTCTTTATAGAAAATTTTTTTTCTTATTTTCTTCTTTATAAATTAATGGCATTTATGAATTTCAAATTTTATTTTTTAATAAATTAGGGTCCCATTATTAATGTTTGTCTGTTAGGGAATATGACTACACGGGGAAGGCGATTTCTTTAAAATGTATGAGCAGCTGTTGATTAAAATTAACGATAATGACCAAAAGCTGTGACAACAGGGGGAATAATAGAAATAGAAAGAAATGCCCGGCAGCTTAATTAAACAGAATTAATGAAACAAGTGTCATATATTTAAAAGGGGCAATATGAAATCACTTAAAGTCATTTAAAAACCAGTTCTTTTTCATGTCGTATATCGGACTTCCGAACTTTGGAAGTTGATACGGCCATCTTTTTGTAGCTAGGTTTATCAAATTAGTTGGCATTTCATTAGTCAGTTTTGCGAAAGATTCTTGCGGGCAGACTATGAGCAGAGAATGAAGTTGCTGACAATATATGGTGTGCTGGCTTGTTGTCATTATCACCGCAATTCACATGCACGCATACATGCTTACATAATTGGCCATTACAATCCTTCAATCAGGATGATGACCTAGCTTCGCACACCATTTATGTTGTATGTGCATAGCTGCCAGATAATTGAAGCATCAAATCGTCAAATATTTTTGAGACAAAATTGTCGAAATTATCAATGGAGTTCATTGAAATCGTAAAAAAATCGTAAAAAAAAAATAAATTGAAAGATTTGAAAAACAAAAACAAATATAAAGTCAATATTAAGCCGCAATAATATTGCATCATCTATATACCCATGTGTGGTGTAAATATTAGGGAGTCAAAAGATCTTGACTTTATGGGCATGAAAATTCAATATGATGCTCGCTAGAATTGACACATTTTTCAGTGTCTTGGTTTCTTAAGACGTTGCAATAAATATTTCACTTCATCTGATCTTTTATAACCGATCGAAAATTGAATAAAATTCTCACTGTATGGGTATGCCCTTAAAGTCTATTATCTGGCTTACCCGACCATGTACAGGAGAGGCCGTAGTAGGTCGTTAATCATGATAGTGTTCCAACTCCATTGATTCATTGCAACATCGTTGAAATATGGCTTGTGTTTCACTGTTCTATCGCTACTACAAAGGATATTGCTAGAGCTAAATAAGAGCAGTTGTTTATAAAAAATTATGTATTCCTACGTTACACCGGTCTTTCTTGGCCAGTACAGTGAATGGTCGATAGGCCAGTGTATCGCACATTGGATTACAAACAAAGTTCGTTTGTTAGACGGACTAATCATATGTGGAACTGCCTTCCTTACAGAGATCTTTCCTGTTACTTATGGCATAAAAATATTCAAACTTAGTCTCCATAAATACTGTTCCCTCTTTCCTCATTCCTATAATATATTTTCCTAGTTCCAAAACAATGCCAACCCGTGAGTGTGAGTCGTATGAAAAAAAAAATTTAATGGCATTTGCCTTTGTTCTTCCGCTGGTAATATTAGATGCTATTAGGGAATTTTTAAAATTGTCTGCAACGGCATATGATAATTCATTATCAACTACGATATTATTTAAAGAGATTAAAACTGTATAAAATACAGAAAAATCATGACTCGTATTTGAAAATAACTTAAAGATATAATACTTAACACCTTCATATTACTAACATAAATTTCCAATAGTAGCAATTGCAAAGTAAATACAAAGCTTAAGGAAGCCTTTAACAGTACTAAAGTAAAGCAAATTATGTAAATTTTTAATTCCTAAAAATCATCAAAATAAGGGCATAAATCGTCATGTCGTCAAAATGACATTTTTGGAGCTCAAAATCGTCAACATGATGATAAATCGTCAAATCTGGCAGCTATGATTACAACCCTTCAGTGAGGATTATTGAACTAGTTTCTTACACTATTTACGTTGTGTGTGTTAATTTTATACATAAACGACCCATTCGCCTGTGTACGTACAGTAGCGAGCACAAAAAATGCAACGTTGGGTAAAATTATCTTTAAGTGCGATAATTTTAAAAAATTGGTGACCAGTTCAAAATATTTGTTTGGGTTATTAATCCCTACAGTTATAGATACCTATTATCAATAACATTATGTAAATATTTTTAATTAATGATATATTATTTTGTCATTTATTAAAAAGAGTGCGAATTTCATGGGAGCAATAAAAATGCAACAGTATAAATTTTAATGTGTTTATTTAAATTAAATAGTAATTCTTACAAAAAAAAAATCTTAAAATTAATATTTAGTGGCGTAGCCCTTATTTTTTATGACTTCTTGCAACCTAGAAGGCATAGAGTCGACTAAAGCTATTAATGTGTTAATGGGTATTTTCTCGCATTCACTTTTCTAAATTTCTTCTAATTGCCTCTTATTTGACGGATGTATCCTCTTAACTTCCCGATCTAATAGCTCCCATAGATTTTCTATGGGGTTTAGATCGGAAGAGAAACATTGACATCATTGTCGCTTAAAAAGTTTCGAGCTAAGCGACTTGAGTGCTTTGGATCGTTATCCTGTTGGAATATGCTACCAGGAGGCATTTTTTCCCGCAAATGAGGAAGCATGTGTTCTCCAAGGATTTCACAGTACTTCTTGGCGTCCATTTTTCCTTCGATTTGAGTTAAGGGACCTACCCCATCACGGAAAAACGCACCTGTAAATACGTGACGTAAAATCAATAATTTTTTTTTAAACATATCGTTCCTTACCCCACACCATTATTGATCCACCGCCATGTTTTACGGTTGGAAGTTGATATCTTGGAGAATATCTCTGTCCAGGCGGTCTTCGAAAAAAATTTATCCCATCGGAGCCAAACAAATTAAATTTGCTGTCATCGCTCCACAAGACTTTAGCCCATTGTTCATTTGACCAATCCTTGTAACGTTTTGCAAATTCCAGGCGCTTCTTTTTATTGATTGCACTGATGAGAGGTTTCTTTGCGGGTCGTCTCGCATGCAAATTAGCCTCTTTCAACCTACGGCGAACAGTGTGAACGCCTATAGAGACTCTCATTTGCTCATTTGCGAAATTAGCAACGTCCACTGCGGTCTTTCGTGGATATTTTTTAACCAGTGCAATCATCTGGCGGTCTTGGCGAGAGGTAGTTTTTCGAGGATTACCACTACCTGGTTTCCTTTCCGCACTATTTTTCAAGGAAAATCGAGATTTAATGCGACATACGGTTGATTGATTTACACCAAAGAGGTGTCCAACTTCACGCATGGATTTTCCTTCTTCTAAGGCTTTAATGATTGCAGTTTTGCTGTCAGCTGAGAGCTGCTTCTATTACAAAACACATGTTGTATAACTTATTTAAGAAATTTTCAATTATAATTAAATAAATAACTTACTTTAACTATTTTTTTATTATGTTGCATTTTTTTTTGCTCGCTAAAAATTTGCACTTTTTTCACTAATTCAAAAATATTTAACTTTTTAAAGCAGAATTTGGAATAAACTGTGGTTACTTTGAAAACTTATAATTGAAAGAATTAACAGCAAAAGAAAATAGATAAATTAGTTACCGTTATTTTGAAACAGATCTTATTAAAGATCATATGGCACAGTGTTGCATTTTTTGTGCTCGCTACTGTATGTACATTCGTACTCGCTACAACAATGATTTATAAATATAAGTAGCAATGAGTATGAGTACAACGTTGACATCAATCTCACAACATTCGAAATGTGTTTGATTCATACGCCTACTACTACCTATTGAGATTCATTAATTTAGAAAAATACTTATACTACTTATAAGTCATTCGAGACATCCGTAATAGAATCAATCGGTCTTTGAAAACGATTAAAACATTCCGATGGTACCATCATATTTGGCTGCGGATACACTTTGCATTTCCTTCACCTGAATGGTTAAGTTTTAAACATCTTTTCTAAGCAAAGAAAACTTATAAAATTTATAGGAACTTATCCAATAAAAGCGTTTATGTTCTCAATTCTCATCTTCAATATAATTTTATTACGTATACTTTCAAAAACTTAGAAGTTAAAAACCTAAACTATTAAAATTCAATTTTAATTGATTAACCAGTAGCAATAACGTCATTAATAAACTCTGACAGTGGACGGTTTATAATCATTAGAAGGCATGTTGGGCATAATAAAGCCATTAAGTTTGTTACAAACATAAAATTGATTTGAAGATAAGGAAAGAACGCAATGAAAACGAAGTGATAAATGTCGTAAAATTTTTATTTATCACCAAAGGAGAACAACTGGTCATTATTTCTTCCATCAGCTTGGTGACCTTTTAACGATACTTGAAAGTATAAAGAGACACGTAAGAAAAATGTGGTTGGAAACGAACGACTTTTTGATAACCTACAGTAGTTTTAAAAAAAGTATACTTATTGGGATTAATATACACGAATAGTTCCTTCAATCAAACATAATGTTCTATAGAATATGAATCACTTCGGGTCTAATATGTAGATTCTGTAATGAGGTGAACTATATCTCCATAACCCATATTTGATAGCATTAAAGCCATGAAAATATTTCCAAGCTAAAATGGAGTATTATTAGTTCTTAGGATACTTATTGATACTGGTAGAGGTTGGAAAACAGGCGAACTTACTTCTATCGGTACAGAGAACGGCTGCACTAGGTATCGCGTCGGCATATCGTACAGTGTCCGCCCCAGCCGAACTTGTGATAGCAGGTACAATATAAGGCGAAATCGACTCCAAATCACATAACCGGTCACTTCAGGGAAAATACCATTTCAAAAGGGCAACGACGATTGAGCGATAAGGATAGAGGAAGGTGGACGGCAAGACTTATTCCGGATTTAAAGCCATGGAATGGTCGAAAATTTGGAGAAGTAAATTATTACGTTACGCAGATGCTATCGGGCCACGAATATTTTAGGAAATAGCTGAACAGAATGGGCAAGACCCACCGCCTTTCCTTACTGCCTTTACGAAGAAGGGAAGGTAATTGATGATGCAGAATACACTAACTTTGAATGTGCATGCTGGCATATCTATCGCTCTGCCCTGACGTCAATGATCGGAACGATAACGGCCCGCTAACCTTGTCGGTGATGTTGCGACAAAAGGCCCGGATTCGAATCCCAGGTCAGACATCAAAACGAAAAATATTTCTTCGGCGACTTCCTCTCAGCAGATTTCTTGCAAAGACTCTGAGAGTAAAAATTGCCATGAAAAGCTTCTCAAAAAGTTGTCGTTCGGAGTCGACTTTAAACTATAGGTCCCGCCACTCATGTATAAAATTAACGCACACGTGGTGTGAGAAGCTAGGTCGTAATCCTGACTGAAGGGTTGTAATGGCCAATTATGTATGTTATGTATGATGATTGCGAACAGAGAGAATAGGGCCTCAGTGGCGAATTACGTGGAGCGCTTTCTGAGATTGAAGAAGAGAGATCTGGAGGCTGCAGAACATGTAGGCACGCCGCCATAGATGACACTAGCTCACGTATCAAAAGAAGTCCCAGTTGGGAACCTGGAGGAAAGGAATAGTGGAAATACTTAGAAGTCTTCTCAACCTTCAATATGCAATCCAGATGCAGATGTAAGCATGAGGGTGGCCAAAGCGCCAAAAGGACTCCACTCCGAAGTAATACCACCGCAGTTCCGGAGTGGGCACAACAATACACGTTACGGGGGGATTTAGTGGGTGAAGGCTCCACACACAGAGGAAGTGACGACTTCCTCTATGGTGCGGTTAGGTACATTTGCCCCTCCTCGATGTAAAAAAAAAATATGATACCGGTCATCATCCTCTGGTTGATCAGACCTAGAGCATTGAGAAATTCTTTACAGAGATAATCCATACAAGTTCAGAAAGCGGTATAACTGATCATGTGACCCTAGCATCTGTACACAACAATACAGTACAATACTATAAAGAGTAGAAATGAGTCCTCCTAACGTCCTAACTTCAGATAATAGGCTCCCCTCAGAAATCTTGTTTAGTTCACATGGTGGACCGTCATGGACCGTCATAGTTAATCCACTGGTTAACGCATACCTCTAGCCAGGACTACAACTTAGCTTTTTACATCACCACTGTAGGATTTTGTTCATTTTATTCAGCAGTTTTAGGGCCTACAACTTAACCTCGATGCCGAATGACAGATTTTAAACACTTTTAACGTCAATTTCATTTGTTCTTAGAGGAAATCACCGAAAGAAAAAAATTTTTTTTGTCATATTTCGTTACGTAAGTGGTGTCTGAGCTTAGTTTTGAACCACAGGCTTTCATCTACAGCAGCTAGAAGTCTACGACGATCAAAAAACTCTGATATGCTCAAAATATTTATAAGAACTTATGAACTCATAAAGCCTTTTGACATCATCTGAGACCATTTTACATGTTTTATTTTTGGGAAATGCAAGACAATGCATTAATCTGAGAGCAATATAAAAATGCCGTGAACAGTTTCTTAATAATTTTGCGTTCGGAATCGCCTTTAAACTGTAGATGCTGTCATTCATGAATACAATTAATACATACAACATGGGTGGTGTGAGAAGCTAGGTTGTAGCCCTTACTAAGGGTTGTAATGATGAGTTAGATAAGTAAGTGGAAGGAAGTAAATTTACTTACAGTGCCAAAGGATCAGTTTTCTACCCATTCGGCGTTAATGGTTTAAGAGGTTTTTATCGATCTAAACTAAAAAATCATTATAAAATTAAAGGAAATTCCTCCAAAATTTGTTGACCACCTTTTGGGTTACAAACCGATTATCTGAATTCAATATGACACAAGCTTCTATAGCTGACGGCCAGTGTATTAAAACAAAGAACTAAAGTTAATAGGGTGTCCAATTGGTGGTTGATTGATCACCCATGATAAAGATAAAAACGATATTAATGAACTGTCATTAATAAACGTAAATTAGGAGTGGCAGGGCATAAGAAAAAGTTTCTAATGATTTGAAATTGTTTTGATGTTTGGTGTTGACATTGAATTTATTAGCAGCAATTAAATTATATTTTTTAAATTCTTTTATTTGTTTTTTTTTTTTAATTTATAATTTCATTAGCCGAAAATAGCGTGATAAGAACCATTTAAGCCAAGAAAATTTATTCTTTTTTTGCATTTTCTTCAAATTTAAAAAGTTTTTTTTTTTAATAATTTTTCCTGAGTAATTGCCCTTAAATATTCCCTTGCAATGTATGTTTTGTAATTAACAATCGTTGGTAACCATAAAATAATGAAAATATTTTGCCTTTCACACATTGTTGCATGAACTAATTAAAATCTTGTTTACATGTATGTCGACAACACATGGTCGACTACAGCTGACGCTTCATCGCTGACAAATTAATGAAAATTACGTTTGCAATTGTTGTTGCCGTTTGCTGTTGCTGCTGTTGCTGTGTATAAATGAAATTAAATTAAATAAAAAAAAAAAATATAATTAAATCTGCCAAATGCCAAATGCAATGTTTCATAAACAAAAGACATTCACAAATTACTTAAATACGCTTCGGTGGTCAATTAAAACATTTATTTTAAAAATGTTTTCTTTTTCGTATTCGTTTTTTTCATTTCTTCTCTTGGCAAGTGAAATATAATTTAAAATAATCAAGCGAAACATGGCATCATTTTAAAATGATTTAAATTCATAACACCAGATGCCTTTGAATCTGGCCACAGGAAAAGTGCTTGCCGTGAAGCACAGCAAGATTACAATAGAAAACTGCATTTATACTGTATTTATACATAAATGGTTCTTACAACCTCCTAAGGCTTAATTTTCTTGAATAAATTCCCGATATGACTGTAAGAGAATATTTAGGAGATTATTTAAAAGAACAATTACGCTGTCGCTAAACCTGGAACTCTTGCACAAAGTCACGATGTGACAACAAGAGAGTAAAGGGTCCGCCAAATAACTTTTATTTTTTTATTTATTTATTTAAGAAAGAAAATTCGTATTCAATTGACATCAGTTTTCAGGGGAAAAAGGTTTTTTACATCGAGCTATCCATTTGGTATTTCATTGCTACTGGTCTCGCAAGGAAATCAGCCGTTAAATAACTTTTATTGGTAATGTCATTCTTGCAATGTTTTTTTTTTTTTTCTTTTTATCTCAAATAAAGTTTCGTGAAAAGAGGGAATTGTACATACAGTATTCCCTCGATTCACGTCGTCTTGATTTACGTTGTTTCGATTAACGTCGTCAAAAATGTTATTCCCTTAAACATCGATTTGCGTCGTTATTCGATTTACGACGCCTTACGTTGTTTATAAACAAAATAAGGGGACTTCTCTTTTAAAAGAAATTCAATACGTAGAATAAAACTTTAAATATTTTTGCATCTGATAGTATGAGTTCTTTGAAATACGATTTACGTCGTTTCGATTTACGTCGCCTTTTTCCGGAACATTATACGACGTAAATCGAAAGAATACTGTATCGTACATATACATACATACAAAATTGATCCTTACAACCCCATAGTCGGTTTAACAACCTAGTTTGTAATTTGAATCTATTAATTAGAGTTCTCTCGTACAGCTCCATTGTACCTCCGTCCATATTTAGTCCATCACAGGTACCAATTATAACTGACCTTCATTCGCAACACAGTTGATTTGGTTTTCAGTTTGAAATTTGTTACTGGTGTCTACTGTTGTGCGTTCTGTTGAAAGCACATCGACGCCCACGAAACATAGAAGCGATAAAGCAGGAAGTTTTCCTAAGATGGCAATCTCGCTGGGAAAATGAACAGCATAGTAGATGGGCGTACAAACTAATTCCAGAATAAAAATTTGGAAAGATAGGCAACATGGAGATGTGGATTACTAAATAACCCAGATGCTGACCGGCCACGGATACTTTAGAGAGTATCTGCATCGCATGGGTAAATGCTTCTTACCATTTTGTATTTACGAGGGGAAAGAGACTTTAGATGATGCCGAACACACATTCTTCAGCCACCGTCGCTAGGCCGAAGGCCGTCAACAACTCGAAGCTGAAATTGGTGTCATTGGCCCAACAAATGCGAGAGTATCTGCATCGCATGGGTAAATGCTTCTTACCATTTTGTATTTACGAGGGGAAAGAGACTTTAGACGATGCCGAACACACATTCTTCAGCTGCCGTCGGTGGGCCGAAAGCCGTCAACACCTCGAAGCTGAAATTGGTGTCGTTAGCCCAACAAATGTCGTAACGAAAATGATAAATACTAGAGAAAGCTGAAATGCCGTGAAACAATACGCAGAGTACGTCCTACGAAGAAAAAAATCTGACCTAGATGCAGCAGAATAAAAATAGAGCGGAGCCTGGATGCAGGCTGACGATCATGTACTGGATCACTTGCCAGAAAAGGAGCCCACCTCGACGTAATATAATCGTGATTCCGTGGTTACCGGTGAGGAGACAAGACGGGTTTTTAGTTGGTATACCCAATAGGTGAGTCCGACATATAGTGTCTGGTGACGACCTTCAAGAATGTATAAAGCACTTTCCCTCCTTCCCGCAAAAAAAAGTAGATTCCAGTAAATAATGGGTATTTATTGGGCCCTTGAATTTTAAATTTTACTGAGAGTTCTTCATCCCTATGTGCTAATATAGATAGTCACCAGAAAGTTTCCCTTATTTTTTCTTATGGTTTGTGAAAAATATAAAAACTTTTTAAAATTCCACTTACACACTCTGCGTGTACGTAAACCTTTGCTACCCACTGTAATATCTAATCATTGAAATAAAATTTTTGAAACAAATTGTTAAACGCATAGAATATGTTTCTTAAAATGCCTATTCATTACACACAAAAGGGAAAACAATGTGTCTAAAGCAACATTTTCATTAGTCGTACAAAGAAAAATGAAAAATTGAAAACAATTTGACATTTCCTGTTTGCCTTTCGGACTATGTTGGTGTTTCTTTTTTGTTTAACTAAATACCACAAAATAATATCACACGTTAATACAATAACAAAAACACAAAAAAATTAATAGAAAAATAGAAAAAAAGTAACCATAAATTTAGCCCAATTAATAAATATGACAATGAGTGTCTGCATTATTTTGTATGGCATTGTATGGCATTGTATGGCATTGCATGGCATTGTGTGTTTGATGGTGGCCAGCGGGTGACTAATTGTCAAATAAACATTTTCACAACACAATTACAATCATCAACAATCGCTGTAACAACAACAACAATAACAACAACAACGGCTATAATAATCATCATCCATTAAATGACACACATGTCACTCTGACATGTGTTTACAAGTAGACATCTTAAGGGTATATTGTCACACCACTTGGCATATGTTACATTTACACCAAAACCCAAACACACACACACATGCATAGCAATTATTCAACAATTTACAATCATTTCTATACTACAATATATTGTGCATATTTACTAAAATACATACAAATTCACTCACATACACAGGCTGAGTACATAGAGAAATTGTAGGAGAAATCGCAAGAGCGGTAGAGTCTGTTGGTTTACATGTCTGCAGGATGTGATAGTAAGTTGTACCCGCATTTAATTCACTCAGTATTTTTCAAACTCTATGGCGGTATAAAGCAACGATGGCATATTTGGTTTTTGTTAAGGTTTGACAAGTAAAAATAAATACAGTAACGAGCACAAAAAATGCAACGTTGGGTAAAATTATCTTTAAGTGCGATAATTTTAAAAAAATGGTGACCAGTTCAATATATTTCTTTGGCTTATTAATCCCTACAGTTATAGATACCTATTATCCTTATGACATTGTGTAAATATTTTTAATTAACTTTGTCATTTATTAAAAAGAGTGCGAATTCCATGGGAGCAATAAAAATGCAACAGCATAAATTTTAATGTGTTTATTTAAATTAAATAGTAATTCTTACAAAAAAATCTTAAAATTAATATTTAGTGGCGTAGCCCTTATTTTTTATGACTTCTTGCAACCTAGAAGGCATAGAGTCGACTAAAGCTAATAATGTGTTAATGGATATTTTCTCCCATTCACTTTTCAAAATTTCTTCTAATTGCCTCTTATTTGACGGATGTTTCCTCTAAACTTCCCGATCTAATAGCTCCCATAGATTTTCTATGGGGTTTAGATCGGGAGACTGTGATGGCCAATCCAAAACATTGACATCATTGTCGTTTAAAAAGTTTCGAGCTAAGCGACTTGAGTGCTTTGGATCGTTATCCTGTTGGAATATGCTACCAGGAGGCATTTTTTCCCGCAGAAGAGGAAGCATGTGTTCTCCAAGGATTTCACAGTACTTCTTGGCGTCCATTTTTCTTTCGATTTGAGTTAAGGGACCTACCCCATCACGGGAAAACGCACCTGTAAATACGTGACGTAAAATCAATAATTTTTTTTAAACATATCGTTCCTTACCCCACACCATTATTGATCCACCTCCATGTTTTACGGTTGGAAGTTGATATCTTGGAGAATATCTCTGTCCAGGCGGTCTTCGAACAAAATTTATCCCGTCGGAGCAAAACAAATTAAATTTGCTTTTATCGCTCCACAAGACTTTAGCCCATTGTTCACTTGACCAATCCTTGTAACGTTTTGCAAATTCCAGGCTCTTCTTTTTATTTATTGCACTGATGAGAGGTTTCTTTGC
Organism: Sarcophaga peregrina; assembly: GCA_014635995.1. Classification (NCBI taxonomy): domain Eukaryota; kingdom Metazoa; phylum Arthropoda; class Insecta; order Diptera; family Sarcophagidae; genus Sarcophaga; species Sarcophaga peregrina. The sequence goes on from CM025791.1 coordinate 79,684,850, forward strand.
GGGTCGTCTCGCATGCAAATTAGCCGCATTCAACCTACGGCGAACAGTGTGAACGCCTATAGAGACTCCCATTTGCTCATTTGCGAAATTAGCAACGTCTACTGCGGTCTTTCGTGGATCTTTTTTAACCAGTGCAATCATATGGCGGTCTTACCACTACCTGGTTTCCTTTCCACACCATTTCTCAAGGAAAATCGAGATTTAATCCGACATGCGGTTGATTGATTTACACCAAAGAGGTTTCCAACTTCACGCATGGATTTTCCTTCTTCTAAGGCTTTAATGATTGCAGTTTTGCTGTCAGCTAAGAGCTGCTTCTATTACAAAACACATGTTGTATTTATTTAAAAAATTATTCAATTTTAATTTTTTTATTATGTTGCATTTTTTTTGCTCGCTAAAAATTTGCACTTTTTTCACTAATTCAAAAATATTTAATTTTTTAAAGCAGAATTTGGAATAAACTGTGGTTACTTTGAAAACTTATAATTGAAAGAATTAACAGCAAAAGAAAATAGATAAATTAGTTACTGTTATTTTGAAATAGATCTTATTAAAGATCATATGGCACAGTGTTGCATTTTTGTGCTCGCTACTGTACCTTAGGCAGCAAAAAATTAATGTGTGAGCAATATAAAATTGCCATAAACAGTTTCTCAATAATCTGTCGTTCGGAATCGACTTTAAACATACAATATGGATGGTGTGCATAGCTACCAGATCAATAAAGCATCAAATCGTCAAATTTTATAAAGAAATCGCCAAAATCGTCAAAAACTTTCATCACAATCACCACTTTCATCATCATCACAAAATCGGCATGAAAATTCAGTGTGATGTTTGCTAGAAGCGACACATTCTTCAGTGCCTTAGCTTCTTAAGAGAGTGCAAGAAATACTGCACTTCATTTGGTCTTCTTACCATTTATATTCGAAAGAAAATGGAAGACAATTCTCATGCATAGGCCAGTACCTCAACCTCTATTTTGACTCTTCTCGGCTGCATACAAGATAGGGACGAAGTTGCTTGTTAATGACGCAAGGGTATCGAACTGCATTGATTCATTGGGACATTGTTGCAATGTGGTTTGTGTTTCACTGTTCTATCGCTATGATAACGGATTTTGTTTGAGCGAAATAAAGGAACTTGTTCTCGAGAATCATGTATTCCAACGTAACATTCGCCTTTCTATGCGAGCACATACGTATATGGTCGATTAGCGAGTGGAATGCTTACATCATTACAGACAAAATTCATTCTTTAGCCGGACTATTCATATGTGGAACTGCCTTCGTGCAGGGATTAATTTTTTTTTTTTTGGCTTTTAAGGGACGAAAAAGGCATAAGATATAAAAAATCATCACTTAAATTTCCAATAGGAACAGTTGCAAATACAAGTACAGAGATTAAAGTGGCTTATAATGTACTATATACCTATGTAGGATACATACATACATACATAATTGGCCATTACAACCCTTCAGTCAGGATTACGACCTAGCTTCTCACACCACTTATGTTGTGTGCGTTAATTTTATATATGAGTGGCGGGACCTACAGTTTTAAAGTCGACTCCGAACGACAGATATACAGGGTGGGTCAACTATCGGCTTAAATTTCAAACATTTGTTATTTCGGCAATACTTATGTCATTATTTTCTGTAGCAAAATTTATTACATTATCTCTGCCATGAACAGTTTCTCAATAATCTGTCGTTCGGAATCGACTTTAAACTGTAGCTGCTATTCATGGATGCATTTAAAGCACACAACGTGTGTGGGTTGTAGTCCTTACTAAGGGTTGTAATGATCAGTTAAGTTAAGTAATTGCGGAAGGAAGTTCATTTTCAATAATTCTAACATATGTAGTGCATATACAGGGTGGGTTAACTATCGGCTTTCATTCTTTTCTGTTACAAAATTTATTACATTATCTCTACTCAAATATTTATGTTTGCGCAACATGGGGACTTAGTGTGCCCATGGGAAACTGCACTAGGATGTCGATTTTGCCAAAAAAAAAAAATCGTCTGTTCTGAAGTACATTTTACTCGTAGTGGATACGTTACGTGGTCTCACAGGACAGGAGTCTATCACGAGAAAATCTTTGGATTCTGACCTGGGATTCAACGGCATTTAAAAGCCACCCCTCACAGACCTCAGGAATCACCATATGAGAACGTACAGATCGGCCTACCCATGATCGGCCCTGTCTATATAATTATATATACGCGTTCCGGTAAAATAAAAATTAGCACAACATCACTGGAGATAGTAGTGACCCATATTTCTTTGAAATGAGAACTATTCACCCATTATGGTTAATGAAGACGCCTATTGCACCATAATAACCGATTGATTGTACTCACTCTTCATGGTATTGATGATAACGATGTTTGGTTTCAACAGAATGGTGCCACAATCGATTTATTGCGTCAAACGTTTGATGGCTGTTCAATTAGACGAAATGTTAATATCAATAGGCCGCCAAGAAGCTACGATTTGATACCGTAGGACTACTTTCTGTGGGGCGTGATAAAACGAAAATGTTATGCCGACAAACCAGAGACAATTAAGCATTTAAAGGCCAACATTCGTTGATGTCTTTGCGAACAAGCCACCCCATTCATTCGTACAAGTGTACGAAACTTGGTCGGATCGAATGAGGCACCGTGAGATCAATAGCGGTAGCCACATGATTGATATAATATTTCAGTTCTAGCCGGAACAATTGTTCTTCACAACAAAAAAAAATTATTTCCCAAAATATCAAACCGTGTTTGTTTTTTTTGCATTTTTAAATTTAAACTTTTAATTCACCATTCGAACAATTATGCCCATAGAGTTCACTTCGACGCTATTGTGCCCGCATAAAAATTATAGAGTGTTCTACTTTGTACCCGGACCATACGATTCACGAAGGCATAATAACTTAGCCTCACTTTCATTTGTTCTCTTAAATGGTATACTGCACATGTATGTATGTATGCGTCGTCATTTGTCTGCCGGTGTTTGTGGCCATGTGTGTATTGTTTAAAAGTGTATTTGACAAATAACATGTCAAAATCTGTGACAAGCTAAATAAAAACTGTCAAATGTGTAAAAAAAAATGAAACGAGAGACGGAGAGAAAAATAAGAAAAACGCAAAAACACAAAAACAATTTACAAACCAAACAACCATAACGAGATTGTATTATTTCTTTCAAGCAGAGATGGATGATGTGATATACACTCGCATTTAATGGTCTTTAACTAAAATCTATACATCACAATTGAAGCAAGAAAACCAATTACAAATGTACGTACGTGTGTATGTGTCAATTAATTAATATGAAATCATTTTTATTTTCTTTTTTTTTCAGGAATAATAAACCTCTGCTTGGCAGTTTCAAATTCCTCTAATTTTTTTTTTTTTTTTTGGTAAAACCAGCACTCAGGGGATGGCCCCTACTCATGCAGTGCATTGTGCAGGTTTAGGAAAATAGGTTATAGGTAGGTGGAAAGAGGGAGTAGTGTTTGTGGACATTAGATTTAAACTTACCAACCACAATATGCGAACGACAAGGAAACGAGTTGCTGCTGGTGACTATAAATGGCAAGTGCTATACCTTCACCATTAGACAGTCTACAGCAATCGTCCCCAAGAATCCCGCATCATGTTTCTTATCAACTGCCATTAATGTTAGCTATTATCTGTTGTATCGAATATCAAATATAGCTCACCGAATTCTAAAATCAATGAAAATATGATAAAATTTGAAGAATGACCAGGACATGAGAAGAGTGATAGGGAACTAGGCATTCATCAGCTATTTAAAGAAATCTGAATACAGAAATAAGTTCCATAGTTTAACGATTAGAGTGTTGGTACAAAACCCGGCTCAAAATATCTCACATGAAACGAGAACAAAAATCATTTCTTGGGGCGACCATCTGGCCAAAACTCGGGACTAATTAAAATTACTAAGAAAAGATTTTCGCGTTCGGGACCGACGGGGATTAGGGTTTTTGATGCAGAATTTTGTATACTTTTAGTTCATATTAAAAATATCTGGTACTCAAGAATATCATTTCCAATTAAATCCCATTCTAAACATCAAAAATCACAATGTGCGACGATATATACAAACCATGTGTACCGTGTGAGAAGCTAGGTTGTATTCCTAAATAAAAAATTTCAAAGACCAATTAAGTAAGGAAGTAAGAATATACAAAGAAACCGGATACTTGTGTGCCAGTGAAAAATATTGTTGTACAGGATTTGGATAATAATTTCATTAACGAATTTTTGTTCACAAAAATTAAAGAGGCCACACAGCCGAAGCTATACTCGATGTTTTGAGCCCAGTTTTTAAAGATCGCATTATCAGTCGCAGAGCTGATGTCGTTTGGCACCTCAGAGCTGCGATTTGACGCCGTTGGACTATTATTTGTAGGGTGCCGTCAAATATAAGTATTACGTCGACAAGTCAGAGACAATTGACCCTTTAAAGGACAATATTCGTGAAGCCATTGGTGAAATTGGACCGACCGTTTATAGACTACTGCATGGCCAGCCGAGGCGGCCATTTGAATGAAATTACTTTCCATTATTAACCAGAAGGATTCTACTTTCAAATAAAAACAGAAATTTGAGAAAATGTTCAGCAGTTTTTTTTAAAGCATTTTCAAAAAAAGAAAAGTTATTTGGTGGAACCTTTACTTAATTACATAATTTATTATAACATTATTCGATAAAGAAAAAAGTTGTCTCCAAACCATAGATTTTTTTGAGAATATTTTTCATGGGAAATTTTATTTTACTTGCAGAGTTTTTTCATCAGAAATCTGTAGGCAGGCAGTAGCCAAGGAAATATTTTTTCATATTTCATTTTGTTTGAACCGTGGCGTCCCGTTTAATATACCATCATTCTGTCTACCAGGGCTGCGGTGACAAAATTTTTTCAAAATGTCTTTGTCCTCAGCTGAGTAAAACATCTATGGTGAAGGATGAATAGTTTATACCCGTAAGCTGGTTTTAAAAACGATTTGTATATCAGTAGCTTGCACTCTAGGTTCATTTGTGGAAGTACTCGCAATAACCCAACTAATTTGACTCGTCCCTGTTTTAATACAATCAATTTCCATTAAAAATGAATGATTTGAACACCAAGGACATGCCGATGCCTCCGTTCTATAATATTCTAAGTCAAAATAGTGTGTTTTGAGTTATGAGCTCTCAAAGTTTTCATGCGACATACGACTATGTGCGTATTCTAAGAAGATTTTTCCCTATAACTTCGGAACGGATCGGCGTATTTAAATTAGAGACCGTAGAATTTAAAAATGCAAGAACATTAAAAACGTTCCATTATAGAATGGATGCGTCGATGTGCTTTCAGCAGAACGCACACCAGTAAACACCAGCAATAAATTTCAAACTGAAAACCAAATCAACTGAGTTGCGAAGTTGAAGGCCAGTTATAATTGGTGCCTGTGGTGGACTAAATATGGATGGAAGTACAATGTAACTGTACGAGAGAACTCTAATTAATAGATTCAAATTACAAGCTAGGTTGTAAAACTGACTGAAGGGTTGTAATGATCAATTGTGTATTAAATGGGGTGCACTGTGTATACTACGTATCTTTTGCAACGCTCTTTTGGTAGTCTGTCCAGAAAAAAGATTCCAACTGTATTTTCCGACGTCGCAATCACAGTACGAACGCATCTTTCCTGCGTTACATTTGATTTATTAGTTGTCATCAACGTTACTAGGTATATACTAGGGATGCCAATCGGGAAATCCCGATTCTAGAAATCCCGAGATTTGCGGGATTCACAAAATCTCGAGTTCCGGGATTTTTAAAAACTTATCCCGGGAATTTTCGGAATTGTGAATTCATATGTATTTTGACCCTGCAAAATGTCCAGAAAAAAATTCTATATCCTTGACTTCGATAATAGCTTCTCAGATGAGGAAAACCCCAATTCCATTGATTAAAAATTATTTGATGGCATCGAAGAATGTAAAAGCCCTATAGAACGAATTAAAAGGGTTACTGATTTAGATACTCAACTGTCCAAAGAAAACGATTTATTTGCAGTAGCGAGTACAAAAAATGCAACGTTGGGTAAAATTATCTTTAAGTGCGATAATTTTAAAAAAATGGTGACCAGTTCAAAATATTTCTTTGGGTTATTAATCCCTACAGTTATAGATACCTATTATCAATAACATTATGTAAATATTTTTAATTAATGATATATTATTTTGTCATTTATTAAAGAGAGTGCGAATTTCATGGGAGCAATAAAAATGCAACAGCATAAATTTTAATGTGTTTATTTAAATTAAATAGTAATTCTTACAAAAAAAATCTTAAAATTAATATTTAGTGGCGTAGCCCTTATTTTTTATGACTTCTTGCAACCTAGAAGGCATAGAGTCGACTAAAGCTATTAATGTGTTAATGGATATTTTCTCCCATTCACTTTTCAAAATTTCTTCTAATTGCCTCTTATTTGACGGATGTTTCCTCTTAACTTCCCGATCTAATAGCTCCCATAGATTTTCTATGGGGTTTAGATCGGGAGACTGTGATGGCCAATCCAAAACATTGACATCATTGTCGCTTAAAAAGTTTCCAGCTAAGCGACTTGAGTGCTTTCGATCGTTATCCTGTTATCCAGATGAGGAAGCATGTGTTCTCCAAGGATTTCACAGTACTTCTTGGCGTCCATTTTTCCTTCGATTTGAGTTAAGGGACCTACCCCATCACTGGAAAACGCACCTGTAAATACGTGACGTAAAATCAATAATTTTTTTTAAACATATCGTTCCTTACCCCACACCATTATTGATCCACCGCCATGTTTTACGGTTGGAAGTTGATATCTTGGAGAATATCTCTGTCCAGGCGGACATGCTTTAATCTTTTTGTTGGAATTCAAATAATTTTTTTAAAAATCGATCCCGTTTGGCATCCTAGTGTATACATACAAACGTGTTAAGTAGCCTCGTTTAACGCTGTTTCGTGTAGTGCTGTTTCGTTTAGCGCTGGAACTTATTGGAACGTATCCCTCGCGTTAATTTACGATATGTAAGATTTCCTCTTTTCCCGAGACTTCGTTTCAGATAAAAAGAAAAAAAAAACACATTGCATGAATGACACAACAAATGAAAGTTTTTCCTTGGGAGACCAGTAGTATTTAAACACCAAATGGATAGCTCGATGTAAAAAACCTTTTTCCCCTGAAAACTGATGTCAATTGAATACGAATTTTCTTATTTAAATCCATAGCAAATATGTAAGTACGGTTTACTTTCTCCTTATAATGAATACGTTTTTAAAAAAGAAAATTAAACTGAGTTTTAATGTAAATAACATTTTCTACACATACATAGTCGTACATACATACATATGTATAGTTTGTAAGGCTTATATTTATTATTAAAAGGAAAATAAATGAAAATGTAAGAATCCTTATAACTTCCCTTTTTATCGCTTTCACAGCCAGGCTGTTGTATCATTTGGTTACGAAAATGAAACATTTTCCTAAGCATTTAAATGTGAAATCCTGTACGTAAGTGTATGTAAATATGCCAGGATACATTTGTCGACTTTTACACAACATTAGGAAAAAAAATGTACAATTTTCAAGTGGCACTTAAAATTTGTTTATTTTTTTTTTAGTCTTTTATGCGGCATTAATGTGAGCATTTTTATCTGATCTTAAGATTTTTGCAAAAGTACTTAAGAGAGACTCTTTTTTATTTTATTTTATTTTTATACACATCCTTCCAAGTGGGTATGTAAATATGTTCTTTATTTGCATAGGGGTTGCTTTAGTCTTGAGCAGAATGTTGTCATATTTTATTAATAATTTGATAAAAGAAATCTTCAAAGCAATATAAAGGAAATATATGAGACAAAATTTCTTAATCCTTAGGGTATAATTTTTTATATTGTCTGTACTAAGACTGGGTACTTCATTATTCGCTATGGTATGGAGGAGATTGCTTAGAAAAGAAAAATAAAATAAAAGGGGATGTTGAATTCAGGTTTCCAAGTTAACAGTTTGTTTATAGCTTTAAAATTTAAAATTATTTTTTTAATTTCTAAATATTGTAAAATTATTTTCCGTAAAATATTTTCTTACCGTGCTCTTACATCACTTAACATTAAAATTATAAACAAATATACAACAACAAACACCAGTACCAAAAAAATGGTAAACAAGTAAACAAAAATTGAATTACAAACACTACAAGAATAAATGTAAACAAAATACACAAACAACTGTAATGAAACAACGATATTTATATTTATACAGATTTCGAAAAGTCGAAGCCACGAACATCCACCTTTAAGAACATCCATCCGACTGTTTATTCTGTCATGTGAAAGGTAAGACAAGGCAGACAAGTGAGTTAGTGAAGTTCAGTCAGTCTTGTGTGAAGACGCGATACGTTTGAAGAAACTAATCGTGGTTTGAAGATCTACGTTATATTGTCCAGTAATTGTTATTGTTTATGCAAAGGGTATAAACAGAGTAATAACAAACAAAGCAATTGTTGTTGTTTCCACAAGGCTGTGAACAGTGGCACACAGAATTGTACGAATAATGAAAACTTTTAATTAAAACTAAACATAAATTTATTTTTATTTTATTTACAATCTAAGAACTCATATTTTAAACATTTTTAAAAGGTTGGTCTAAGGTCTTAGGTCGGAGTGATTGCTCTGATATTACAAAGCTCACTTGAGCATGCATGGAGGCCCGTTGTGATGCCACGGGTGAACGCAGTCCCTGTACTAACCAAGTTCCACCAAATTAGGGAAAAGGAAGAAGTTGGTCAGCGCAAGGGCTGCACAACAAAAGCACGACTACCCCGAAAGTTTGATGAAAAAAGCGATATCCTTGATATCAATAGATAATAGCTCCGTTAAGCTAACAAAGAATGGGGAGCCAAATAACTTATATGTACACCTAGCAAGAGACGGGCACTGGCAAAGAAAGTGAACAACAGTCTTCTCTCCTGCATCCACGGCAGAAGTCGTTAAAAGGGAGTCTCATTCTTTCGGCTTGTCTACCCATGATGCAATGAATCGTAAGCATGGCCACTATAGTCGAGATGACATCACGACCGAGACCAAGTAATCGGTTGGTATGCCTTCCATCCATCTTGGACCAGGTGAGTCTAGCGATGGAGCAGGACTCCTCATTGACCCAGGATAGGTTGGCGTCCCGAAGGAACGACCGCGCAATGGTCAACTTGACTGAGGCAAGTGGCGTACCCAATTCAACAGAAGAAGATTCCGGAAGGAGAGAAGAAGATTCTGGCGAGCTCGTCGGCCCTACAGTTTCTTGGAACTCCACTGTGCTCGGGGACCCACACCAGCGAGACACTGGTGAAGCGGCTCGTGATAAGGTCGAGATAGCGGCGACATTCTCTCACGATCCTAGAGTTAATCACGAGACCTGGCAGAGATCTTATCGCGGCCTGACTGTTTGAAAAGATCGAGACGCGACTGAAAGGTAGCAATCTAACAATATTATATTGCTGTCGTTGCTTTTTTATTGTAATGACCAATTATGTATATATGACTAGCAGAATTTTCTTCCTGACAGTGGCAGAATCAGGTATCCTCTAGCAGGTAGTAACTGGATCAGTTAGAGAGAGCTTAGGGGTTCCAAGTTTAGGTATATGATATTATGAAAATAAAAATATATAAAATATATTTCTTTTTATTTTATTATCTGTTCTGCGGGCAACATAATGGAATAGTATATACAGTCAATCCCGGTTATAATGAACTCCGTGGGACCAGAAAAAATAGTTCGTTATAGGCAAAGTTCATAATAAACGGGGTAAAGTCATAGAAGAGAATATAAAATAGAAATAATTGTTATCATTTATTAAAAACAAAAAGTATTTTCTTTATTAAAAACTAAAAAGATTTGTGAATTCTTTTTATCTAGCAGCTGATTAAAGATGGTGAGTTATAATTTAATGCTGCCATATTAAATAAAAGCAAATAATATTGCTGCACTTCAAAGTTTAAATTACTGGGACCATTTAAAGTAGTTCCTTTTAACTGAGAATTCGTTATAAACGAGTTCGTAATAAACAAAGTTTTTTGTATGAAAATTGTTATCAAATCATTGGGACTTGAAAATATGTACGTAATAACCAAGAATTCGTTATAAATGAGTTTGACTGTATATAATATACAATCCATTACTCCATTGCATCCAATGCATTATGGCACTTTTCATTAAAATCCAATTCATTTTAGCGACTTAAAATCTGATATATTTTCATATTTGCTTAAGCAAAAGAAATGACGACAGAAAATTTGTATCTTCTAAAGACAAAAAAAGAAACTCTTATTATTTCAATAAATTTTTTAGTTGCAAGTGTGCAATATATCAACGTGTGATGATATGTTTTTGAATTTGTACGAGTGTTACCCAGCAACTGTACGTACGAACAATCTAAATTTGTCATTCCTTATGATGTCATTAATATTTTCCCTTCGTTTGTTTTTCTTTTTCCCTAGTATTTTTTCATTTTTATTTAAATATTTTTTTTTGCTCTTAACAAACACAGAATGTTTTCATCTGTCCAATGTCCATTTGTGTCAGTAACATGATATTTTTTTAAACATTTTAAACGAAATGAAAACACACAGACAGAGAGAGAAAAAAAAATAACAAAACAAAACTTCCCTGTAAACGATTTCTGTCAAAAAGGGTTCACAGTAATATTAGTTTTGCTTAGAAAATTTCATAATTTTTCCTATAATTTCTATTGTGCATTTTAAGGGACACCCTAATAAATCCATTTGCTTATAAAAATATTGTGTACACACAGTGCAGTGAATGTGCATATGACAAATGCACTCATAAACTAACAAACACAACCATAAGGAATGTTGAATGTTCAGCAGAATAAAAATAAAACGAACAGAATGAATGGAGCATAAATAAATAAAAACAGAAGTTTTTGTATTATTGTTGCAGCTACTGAAGATAAGTATGATGATTGGGAGACGTCATGGCATGGATGGCATGGTTTGCATGGAGTGTGGCAGGAACAACAGCAGCAGCAGCAGTTACAACAAACACTAGTTAGTTCGCATGATGTTAAATGACACATTTTTAGTAGGAGTCATTATTTTTTTTCTTGGGTTCTGATAAAGGGTGCAATAGTTTGAAGTGTCATTTCATTCAGTGGCTTAGGAAAGTGGCTAATGAAGAAGGTTATCCGTGGTTATTTGTCTTTGCTTAGGAATAACATCTTCTGTCTCCGCGTAGTGTAGTGAAAAGCATATTTGATCCTACTTACTTAAAAAGCAGTACAACCTTTTAACCAGGGTTACAATCAATTGCGTCCATGAGCGTTGGGACCTACAGCTTGATGGTCGAACTACAGATTTGAGAAACGTTGCATGGCAAGTTTTATTTACTTTTAAAGTTTTACATCAGGACAGCGACTTCCTGTCGTTGCGTACTGTCCAACAAGCACGAGTGCAGTAAAACAACGTTGGTTGCACTAATGCCTGGTAAAGCCTGCATACAGTTGATTAACGAAAATGTTAGGAAAAGTGCGACCCAATTGACAATCTGATAAGCCAACATATTACCTACTCGACTACACTACCTATTAGGCTACATTACCTACTAGACTACATTATACAAAGTAAAGAGAGTGCTTCTAAAGTGCCGTGGTGTACAGGGTGGCTGATATATAATGCAACAAAGTAACTGTTGGAAATAACATCATATTTTAGAATCATCAGTTAAAATTTGTTCCAATGGGCCACCTTTGGTACGAATTATGGCCTTCAAATGGCCGACAAAGCCATCACAGGCTGTACGAAAGAGGCTCTGCGGTAGTTTGGCCTATTCCTGGCGAAGCGCCGTCTTGTGATGATCGACACTTTGCTATTTTCCCCAGACGCAAAAGTCCAACGGATTGAGATCAGAAGATTTTGATGGCCATTGTGCGGTAGAAATGAAGCGAGGAACCTCCTTTTTAAGCCATTCTTGGTTAACGCGTGCTGAGTGCGGTGGTGCTGAGTCCTGTTGAAATGTTTGTCTGCCCAGAGCTTTAATACTGTCTTTAAGATATTTTCCCGATAATATTCGGCATTTATTTTGAACCCATTGTCGATGAATACGAGCGGAAGGCGACCATCGGCCGTTATGTTGGCCCACACAATTACCATCAGCGACGCTTGAGTTCTGATAGCCAATCGCAGATATATATTTTCAGCTGACCTCTTTGGCTAGTAAACCCCATCATTTCAATAAGAAGGTAATAGAGAGAGAGAGCTTATATAGGCAGGGTGCAGGATTGCCTTTGGAACGGAAACCGAAAGAATGCTTCGGATCTTTTAGAGATTGGCAACAAAGATAGGAGACTTATCACCACAATAGATATATATACCCTCTTATTCTCTAGCTCACAAAACTGCACTGTAAACTGCATTATTACCTCCGACAAAACTTGTATCCACTTAAACTAACTGTCCACCTGAGCTCGGACAACAACTGTAGTTTTACAGATGGAATACCGGCCAACTGTTTTCAAGACAAATTTTGTGCAGGCTCCTCATAATCCAAAGGGAACATAGATCCTGCAACTATTAGATCTACTACAATAGCCAACGAAGTACCTCCACGAGACGATGACTCCAACTAAGGACTTTAGGGTAGAGGATTCGGTAGTTTCCAATGGTATGTAATGAATGGCAGGCTGGTTTGTGGTATTTTTGTTAATGGTTCTGATATTAAACTTTCTTATGGACTGCCTGACCACTGCAGTGTTTTCTAAGTAGAGATTTGTGAGGATTTTCACTGAAAATCTTTTGATTTACTCGGACAGCCAGGCTGCAATTAAGTCCCTGTCCTTGTCCATGAATGCCGAACATTTTCCCGTGAAATTAGGGATATCGTTGGAAATTGCATTGCTGACTGGGGCCTCTCTGGGGTGAACGTAGTCCCTGTACTAACCAAGTTCCACCAAATCAGGGAAAAGGAAGAAATTGGTCAGCGCAAAGGCTGCCGCACTGGAAAACGAGCCAAAAGTTTGATGAACGAAGCTATATCCTTGACATCAATGGGGAGCCAAATAACCTATATCTACACCTAGCATTGACCCAGGATAGGTTGGCATCCCAAAGAAACCTCCACGCAATGGTCAACTTGACCGGGTATTTGCATTGCTTCGATAAATTCAGACATTGTCCACTCGTGTTTCGAAGAGGTTCAATCTTGTTGGAGGCAGGAGGTTCTGTGAAATATTGTTAAACTCTACTGCATACGCTTGGACTGCAAGAGGATTGTCATTCTTCTATCCTTAAATAGCATAGCCTTAATGACTTAATGTCTTTTTGAGAGGCTTAAAGGAAGATCTAGCATTCTGGTGACGAATGACTTTTGCAAGAGCTGTCATCTCGTGTGTCAGTGCCCTGTTCTTGACATAAAGAGACGAAAGCCGAATTAACATTATTTTCCGAGAACCCTTTAAGCAAAATTCTAAAAAAAAACCTTCAACTGAAAACATCATACATCACGTTTTCATTCTATACAGGAATAAACTGGGTGCTGTGTGTGCAATTTTCTACTTCCAGAGAATTTTTTTTTTCAAAGTTCAAAACCAAGTTTTGTCGTTTTATTGTTTTGCCTACGAAATGAATAAACAACAACACAATACAACAACAATGGCAGGCAACAAGAGTAATATCGACTTGACTCCGGCAATATGTTGTTGAAGCAACGTTTCATTTTGACATTCACCATTAATTTCGGTTACAACTCAACACTCTCTGGTTTGTCGTAAATATATGGACTGGTGCTATTATTTTAAGTCGAACTACAGAAATGGAAATCACTCTCTCGCTATGCTTGGCATAATATATTGGAACAAGTAAGTAGAAGAACAAGAAGAAAGAGAAAAAAATGGATGCAGAAATGCAATATTTTTTCTACTTCGTTTGCAATTTTTATTTCCTACACGTTCCGTAAATATATTTGCCTCTTGCCAATGTTTTTTTTTTTTGGTTTTTTTTCTTCGTTTTCTTTTTTTCCTGTTGCTACTGTAATATGTTGAAGTCACAATTTGTTATGTTGCTTTAGACTGCAATGTACGTCTGTATGTACGTACGTATTTTATATGATGACATCCCCATCTATGTCAAGCTGAAGGCAACTCAAATGGTACACAAATTTCAAGGTACGAAATCATTATTCTTTTAAAGATTTAGCCCGAAAATTTGCATAGATTTCTTGGCAGAGTTTTACATTAGAAAATAAGTTTTAATACCTTTAAATACCTTCCTAGCTCCCCTTATGCTACACAGCTGCTTGTGTCACATACAACTTCATCTTCAACTTGTGCTTATGGTGAGTTGCTTTGGGGGGGGTGATGGTATTATGCAAAGAATAATAACATTTTTGCATCACTCTATGCAATGTGACAGCTCAATGACATTTTCTACATTTTCGAAAATTGCATCTCGTTCGTTCATTCGTTTGCTCGTTTGTTTCATCGTTGTTTTCGTTAAGAATATGTATCGTTGCATGCCATAGTTTTCGATTATTCATGTAACAACCAGTGTAAGTGAATGAATTGTTGACTTTTAGTCTCCCAAAATCTAATAATTTTTTTATGTAGTTGTTGTTGTTGCTATTGTTTTGAGACAAGTTAAATGTGTATTTATGCACATTTATACAATCAAATGCTAACTAAACTCATGAACAAAATTTATGCATCAATGGATTCTTGGGGCTAGAAAATTTATTTGTTTGCAACAAATCTGAAAATTTTTGATTTGAATACCAAACAAACAAAAAAACACAAAAAATGAAGTAAAATTGGACTGAGAAATGTCAAGTTAAATGTTTGTGTACACAATGTCATGTAAATACAGTCAAACTCGTTTATAACGAACTCGGTTATAACGAATTCTTGGTTATTACGTACATATTTTCAAGTCCCAACGTTTTAATAACAATTTTCATACAAAAAACTTCGTTTATAACGAATCCTCAGTTAAAAGGAACTACTTTAAATGGTCCCAGTAATTAAATTTCATACATTTTACCTATTTTTGTAACAAAACCTCTGAAAAAACTTTGAAATGTGGCAATATCCTTTACTTTTATTTAATATGGAAGCACTACATTATAACTCAGCATCTTTAATCAGCTGATAGCTAAAAAGAATTTAAACATATTTTTGGTTTCTAATAAAGAAAATACTTTTTGTTTTTAATAAATGATAAAAATTCTTTGTATTTTATATTTTCTTCTATGACTTCACCCCATTTATTACGAACTTTGCCTATAGCGAACTATTTTTTCTGGTCCCACGGAGTTCGTTATATCCAGGTTTGACTGTATAAGAATTTTATTTGTAAATTTAATTGCATTTAAAGCTTACAAGGCATACAATGCAAAGAAAGCTGTATTGGGTCTTTTATAAACGTTTTCTATTAACATAACCCGTTTAATGTTTTGATATACCATCGAAATTTTTTATACGTTTGAAAAACATTTGATGTCATTATGGGTTAGAATATAACGTCGTTCGAATGTTCGGCATAGCTTCCCTGGTTTGAGCGCATCCGAAATATCCTATATTATATTGACATCGCCGTAGTCTAGTAGGTAGTCCGTTGGCCTATTAAACGTGAGGCTTCGGTTCCAACTCTAGATCAGACATCTCCAACAAAACGAAATAAAAAATAATATTTCTTCGGCGTCTTCCTCTCAGCAGATTTTTGGCGAAAACTCTGAGAGTAAATAAAATTGCCATGAAAAGTTAATCAAAAATCTGCCACTCATTTATAAAATTAGCGCACAGCATAAGTGGTGTGAGAAGCTTAAGAAGATTTTAACCATAGCTGCCAGATTTGACGATTTATCGTTATTTTGACGATTTTGTGCACTAAAAATATCACATTGACGATGTGACGATTTATGCCCTTATTTCGACGATTTTTTAAAAATTTACATAATTTTCTTTACTTCAGTACATTAAAAGCCACTTTAAGCTTTGTATTTACCTTTACAGTTATTACTATTGCTCAATTTTTCTGTATCTTATGTCCTTAAAAGCCAAAAAAATACAATCTCTGCACATACGAATAGTCCGACTAAAGAACGAATTTTGTCTGTAATGCAATGAGCAATCCACTGGCCAAGAAACCACATACATATGTATGTGCCCCCGAGAAAGGCGAGTGTTGATGATTCTCGGGGACAAGTCCTTTATTTCGCTTGAACAAAATCCGTTAAAATTTCGATACAACAGTGAAACTAGATCACATTTCAATAATGCTCTAACGAATCAGTGGAGTTCGATACCCTACCGTCATAAACAGGCAACTTCACCCTGTCTTCTAAGCGGTCGAGAAGTCTCATAATAGTCGTTAAGGCGCCGCCCTATACATGAGAGTTATATTCCATTCGTTTTCGGGTATAAGAGGTGTAAATAGTAAGAAAATCAGATGAAGGGAAGCATTTCTTACAGTCTCTTAAGAAACTAAGCCACTGAAAAATGTGTCGGCTATAGCGTACATCACACAGAATTTTCATGCCGATTTTGACGATTTTTTTCTAATATTTGACGAATTGACTACCATTATGTATGTATAAATTATGTTGGTCCTGAGGACTGCTTTGGTTTGTGGAATATTTACTTTCAGTTGTGACTTCGGAAAACTCGAAAATCTTTTTAAGAACATCCAATGTTGCATGAAACCATATCTTGTTGGAAATCATCCACTAATTGTGCATTAACAAAGACTGACTTTTTCGATTTTCATTAGATGCTCATGAATCTCAGGTGGGTTGGACCATTACAAAGAAGTTGGTCAACGCAAGGGCTGCACCTTTGATTACGTAACCTTAAACTGAATTTTCAACGAAGATAAAGATCAGTTGCCGACTGGGTCACCATTCAACACCCATTTAACGATGTCTATGGTCGCTTACCTTGAGCATGTGTCTGTTAAATTTTTTATGTATAAAGGCTTAAATTACGGCACAATATTCGATAAATTTTAGTATGCGAAAGGTCGATAAGGAATCAAGAGTCACAAATATTCCTAGACACCTTTACGAACATCAGTGTATGAACATACAAGACCATTGTTTACTAAGCCAATGTACTGGCAAATAGCTGTTTAACAGTCCTCTCGGTAGAACTATTATGGTGATCATAAAGTGGACGAAGTACGTGGTACGTTGCCTGGATAGAACACCCATTTTGAAAAAAAAAATAAATATTATTTGCATGTGTTCCTGATTTGGCAAAACACACTGAATAAATTGGAATTAATTTGGCGGATTTGTGTTATCAATTGTCCCTAGACCACTATGCCATCAGTATCATTGTTTGTTTCAGAAAATTCAATCCCTTGTAAAATAGTTATCAAATAAAGCTTTGGGACTTATTGGCAAATTGGTCAATCATTTTTCAATTATTGATTATCGAGCAGCTATCTTTAAGGTATTCGGGCGAATAGGCTTGAGCAATATCTTCTATCTAGTGCACTGAGCAAGAAATTGTTTTTATACGCTGGAACAGGTTCAATGAAAAATGATTAAATGAAACAACACTGGTTTATTAACAAGTAATACTAGACGAAAGTCCTAAGTTCGAACCATAAGCTGTCTTTTGGCAAATAAAACTCTGTGATTGAATACAGTTTCTATGAAAAGTCCTGCAAATTAGTCATTCCAAGTTGAGTTGAACCTATGCTGTATGCGTTAATTTTATTCACCAGTGTTTGGGTCCAGCCAGTGTTTAAGTAATACACACAACATATATGTACATGAACTCTTCCAAATAGATGGAAAATGACCAGCCCTCAGAAGCCCATTGAATATAAAGGGAAGAGTTCGTTTATAATCCCTTTGCATAAGTCGGGTAATAGATCTAATATTTCCAATTACTGGGGTATTACCAAACACAGTGCTATTCGCTAGTTAATGGAGAAACTGGTGACGGATTATCTCTTTTTTAATACGAGATCTTTAATATCCCCTTTCCAGCATGGTTTTTTGAAAGGTAGATCGACTGTCACTAGTCTTTATGAATTTACTACACCTGTCTTCAGGGGTTTTCTTGCCAGGGCTCGGACTGATGTAATTTATACTGATTTCAGTAAAGCTTTTGATAGGGTTGATCATGGAATTTTGCTTCTTTAACTTTCATTAATCGGTATTCCTGATATTATTCATCGTTGGCTAGACTCCTACCTCTTCCTTAGGTATCAGAGGGTATTGTATAGAAATATATTGTCTAAGACTGTATATGTTACTTCTGGTGTTCCGCAGGGTAGCCATTTGAGTTCTTTACTGTTTTTACTGTTTCTGAATGATCTTCCTTGTGCTGTTTCTGATTGTCACATTCTGATGATTTTATACTTTTGATGATGACCATGGTCAGGCTGTTCTTCAGCGAAATATTGATTTGCTTGTAACTTGGTGTAGAATTAATTTAATGGATCTTAACTTAAGTTGAATGGTTTTCTCTCACGGGGGTGTAATTTCGTCCGTTTATGTGATTAATTCTTGCCCTTTATAAACTGTGTCTACATTTCTTGATTTGGGAGTATTACATACATACATAATTGGCCTTTACAACCCTTCAGTCAGGATTACGACCTAGCTTCTCACACCACTTATGTCGTGTGCGTTAATTTTATACATGAGTGGCGGGACCTACAGTTTAAAGTCGATTCCGAACGACAGATTTTTGAGAAGCTTTTCATGGCAATTGTTTACTCTCAGAGTCTTTGCCAGAAATCTGCTGAGAGGAAGTCGCCGAAGAAATATTTTTCGTTTTGATGTCTGACCTGGGATTCGAACCCGGGCCTTTCGTCTAATAAGCCAACACACTACCTACTAGACCACGACGACTTGGGAGTATTATTGGCTATTAAATTGTCTTTTATAGACCATATTAGTATGATGGTTGGCAAGGCTCGGGCTGTTCTTGGTTTTATGAAAAGATGGACTAGGGAAATTCATTGATCCTTATATAACAAGACTACTGTACATTTCACTTGTTAGACCTATTTTGGAGTATGCGTCTGTTATTTGGAATCCATACTATCGTCGTCATAGGATGGGATTATGCCATTGGGCTTCCGTCATATCAGAATAGATTAGCTTTGATAAAACTTCCAACTTTGGAACGTAGAAGGGCTGTTTTAGGGGTTCGATTTGTTTTTAATTTGGTTAAAGGTGATATTGATTCTGAATTTTTGCTTTGTAACCTGAATTTCAGTATTCCAGCAAGATTTTCACGGCAGTATCGTCCTCTTTCTTTAGATTTCTATAGAACGAACTATGGATGTAATTTTCCTTTTCGTAGACTATGTAATGATTTTAACTTATATTATGATTTTATAGATTTTAATTGTAGTGTTTGTAATATAAAACGTAGCTTATATGCTGGCATTAATTTATAAATAATTGTTTTAAAATGTATTTTCGTTCTTGTCTTAGGTAGCTCCGATTTATTGTTACCTTATTCAGCTTGTGATTAAGTTCTGTAGCTGTTTTATGGTTTCGTTGCCATAACTTTTCCCTTACCCGCTTCGTAATGGGGACGAGCCCTCCGCGGATAAAAAAATGTGTTACTTAAGACTCTAGATTGTAATCCTTATTAAAAGTTTATAATGATCAGTTAAGTAAAGCAAGTAACTTAACAAAATATGTTAAGTGTTCAGTAATATCTCTTACTTTGGTTTAGTCCTTGATAATCCAAAAATTTATCCCTAACTCTAGTATTTTTTTCGATTCTCATAAATCCATGTCACTATAAAATTTAAAACCATTTTAGTCTTGCTACAACCTCAATAATGGCCAAGTCATAGTTTAGTTTATCTTCAAGAGAAATATGAAACACTCATGCTTGGGTATCATTAACAACCCCAACTGCTACTCCATACGTTTTTCCGAACTATTTTACTCTCTCTCTCTCTCTCTCTCTCTCTGTCACATAGAGACGACATCAGGCTTGTAACGTACAAAATGTCAAGCGATGACTTGTGCAGTTAAGTGACCATCATAGAGCATATAACATGACACAGTGGGCATCATCAGTCATGTACTGTGACAGTTACAAAGAAAAAAAAATTAAAAAAAAAACAAGAAAACTGAAATGAAAACGAAATACAACAGGCAGCTATCACAAGCATAAAAAGTTCTTGTGATATGGAGTAAAGGGCAACAGCAATGATATAACATAACAGACAAGAAAATGGAAAAACTAAATATGTACAACAACAACAACAACAACAATGTTAGAATATACTAGACTATGCATGGGAATGGAAACTTCAGTAGAAAAGTGAGAAAAAATAATGGCAACAAATGTCAAAATGTCCACCCAATTTTCTCAAGCTAGCTTTTGTTTTTCTTCTCTCTCTCTCTCTGGTTTGCTCTCCCCAAAATGAAAGTCTTTTACTGCTACTGCAAAATGACAAGAACAATAACAATAAGAGCATAAACGTAGACGTAAATGTTTAAAGAGGACTTTTTGAGTTCAGGCATGCGAATATAAATTATGTCCTGTGACAGCCAGTCACTCAAAACAGGCAACTTTGTATGCCTGAGACCCCCATACATATGTATGCATGTGTTTGTGAGAAACATTACAGA
Source organism: Sarcophaga peregrina (assembly GCA_014635995.1). Classification (NCBI taxonomy): domain Eukaryota; kingdom Metazoa; phylum Arthropoda; class Insecta; order Diptera; family Sarcophagidae; genus Sarcophaga; species Sarcophaga peregrina. Next base: position 79,705,524 of record CM025791.1, read on the forward strand.
ACTAAAGCAAGAACACTGCACTGCACTACCACAGAGTGCGTTCTAATGCTGATGATACTCTTCGTTCGTACTACACAACAACAACAACAACAACCATTACGACACTCAAACAAATACTTTCATACACGATGTTAGTTGTGCATTCTAATGCTCGACAATAAATCAAAATGCAATGTCATGAAATACAACATGCAGTGCTGACATTTATGTCATATTCTACGATGAAAAGTCATCAGGGTGAGACAAGGAACACGTTGTTTGGTTTAATAGTTCTACTATGTTGCCACTATACGGGCGTATTTTGTTTTTTGTTTTTTTAGTATGATACTGCTGTTCTATGCTATTCTGTGCTAGTGTTGTTGTTGTTGTTGGTAAAAATGTCATTTACAAAAAAATATTTTAGAACAAGAAGAAACCAACAACTCAAAAGTCACAGTACAAAAAAAAAAAAAAACTCAAGAAAATGTTGCATGTATGATGACTTGAGTTGTGATGTGTCTCTCATACCAGTTGATATATGTTTACGTGTAGGAAATTTAACATTTAACCAGCATTAGCTTTGTGCAACACAAACAAAAAAAAGAAAAACAACCACAAAATCCAAAGATCAGAATATTTTCAACATTTTACTGTCATTGTGACAGTTTAAAGTACTATAATGGTACACAACAAAATGAATTGTTAGATGAGAGTGTCAGTTAAAAACAAAAACTTGTGCAAATTGTTAAAATAAAATTCTAACAAATAAACAAATTTTGGAAGTAATTTCAAGAAATAATCCCAGATGAGCCATGATGTTCTAAATAGCGGTACTAAGTATGGGGGCGAGTCAATGAACAATGAGATTTGCTGAAATATCTTTAATCGTTTGGCCTTTCACATACATACATAATTGGCCATTACAACCCTTCAGTCAGGATTACGACCTAGCTTCTCACACCACTTGTGTGCGTTAATTTTATACTTGAGTGGCGGGACCTACAGTTTAAAGTCGACTCCGAACGACAGATTTTTGAGAAGCTTTTTCATGGCAATTTTTACTCTCAGAGTCTTTGCCAGAAATCTGCTGAGAGGAAGTCGCCGAAGAAATATTTTTTCGTTTTGATGTCTGACGTGGGATTCCATCCCGGGCTATTTGTCTAATAAGCCAACACACTACCCACTAGACCACGGCGACTTCGTTTGGCCTTTCACCTTTTGAATATTTTGCTTTCGATACACTTCAAGAATTGTGCGGTAAGTAAGGGGTGTCTCAGTAAGAATTAGGGATGCCAAACGGGATCGATTTTTAAAATACCCGGGATTCGGGATTTTGTAAATCACTCTACTATCTCCTGATTAGAATAAATCTATTTCTTTGGTTAGTTGAGTATCTAAATCAGTTACCCTATTAATTCGGTTTATAGGACTTTTGCATTTTTCGATGCTATCAAATAATTTTCTATCACTGGAAGTAGGGTTTTCCTCATCTGAAATGCTGAAGTCACGTGATATAGATTTTTTTCAGGACATTTTGTAGGGTCAAAATACATATGAATTCACAATCCCGAAAAATTCCGGGACAAGTTTTTAAAAATACCGATTTTGTGAATTACGAAAATCCCGGGATTTCGAGATTCGGGATTTCCCGATTGGCATCCCTAGTAAGAATACACTTCTTCGTTTTAATCTAAAATAAAAAGCATTAAATTATCCGTCAAATTCCGACACCATCATTACAGTTTTCATGCAGCTTATCATGGTTTTTATTCAGAGATATAGCTGGATATCACTGATGATACTTTGTATCAAGAATGTGAAGAATTGTTTCTGATTTATACGTATAATCCTAATATTTCACAAAACCACAAATAAAACAACCCCATTTGATTTCAAAAATTTTCTGATAATTTGTTCAGAAAATCGATGAAAGAAATTGGCGCCATCTAGTTGAAATCACATGTCGCACAGATAAATGTTATCCTGCTGAGACCACAAGAACTGCGTTATCCATTCCTGTAGCCAATTCACTTTAATTTAGGTTTTATCTTAACAAAAGTAAGGTCCAATCAGGCCACATGATCAACATACATAGGTAAGGTTAGGTTTGAGGACGTGTGCTTGGCATTAAGACAACTGCAATACCCACAGATCAAAATGACCTATTGTAAATCCGATTGTGGAAAGAGGGAGAGAACATAGAGAGGGGGATCACGAAATTGGAAAAGTAGAGGTAGGAAAGAATATAAGGAAGCATTTGTTTCTGCGTCCTGCGTTCTACAATTCTATGTATTCACTAAACCATTCCCAATGGAAATGGGTTTCATCGGAGAAGATGACTTTTTTCTGTAAAATGATCCATTGTAAATCCGATTGAGGAAAGAGGGAGAGAAGATAGAGAAGGAGATAACGAATTTAGAAAAGTAGATGATGTAGGAAAGAGAGAATAAGGAAGCATTTGTTTCTGCGCCCTGCATTCTACAATTCTATGTATTCACTAAACCATTCCATATGGAAAAGGATTTCATCGGAGAAGATAACTTTTTATCAGAAAAAATGGCATTGACTTCAGTTAGCCGTATGTATGAATGCATATTGTATGCACTAAAATGGAGGTGCTTTGAAGCTATTGAAATCTTACCCACATTTGTAGCAGCAATCGACCAGTATGTCAACGCAAAAGTTTATTAAAACCATATCACCACTTATGAACGGTTGACACTTTCTCAACGGAAAATTTTTTAAAGGTTTTTTACATTGTTTTCCAAATCGGTTTTCACAAACGCAAGACATTGTTCTTCGGTAATGCGCTCCATATTTAAATGGCACCAAAATGTACTCTTAGTTTGTTTCGGAAGCAGTGAAGTAATGTTTATGGGCGTTAGCTTCCAAATGAATGAATATTCTTCAAAATTCATTGTGCAGAATATAACATCTATGGCAAGATTACAGATGTGAAATTTAAGGACGTTAAAATAAAACATTATAGAGATATTGGATATTTCAGACAAGGTCCCATATGACAGCAAACCAATGTAGTTAAACACTGCTTTCAGCAGTTGAATAATGTGGTAATTCTAACGTAGTTATCTGAAAGATTTGAAATTCTTGGAGGCTTGATATTCGATTGTAATTTAGACTAAGTAGCGACAAACTGCCAGATATTATCAAAAGTCAGAGAGTATACTTAAATGCATTTAGCTAATAAATAAATTTATTGTACATACATAACAGATATTTTGATATCATACTCATACTACTCATACTCAAAGTTGGAACTACTCTTCGTATTCATACTTAACAATACACATGATGGTATTGAGTTCGACTCGTCTCTACATAACATTTATACGAAGCACAAAATAAGTATGATTCGCGTACGAACACTACAATACTCACAAGAAGATTGTGTGTATGCTTTGCTTGTTGTCTTTGTCTTTCCTTTCTCCTTTGTTTGTATATCCAACAACAACAAAGGCTGTAAATTTTTTGAATGATTCGAATCACTCGAATCACTTATAAGTATTATAAGTATTTTTCTAAATTTATGAATCAAAATGAGTAGACCTATGAAACAAACATATTTCGGATGTTGTGAGTTTGATGTCAAACTTATACTTATAAATCAATGTTGTAGCGCGTACGAATGAATCAAAGTAGAGGAATTTCAATTCTGTTGATTCACTCATACTCAAAATTGCATGAGTGCTTGAGTAGCGGAAAAACGATTCATTGCTGATTTCTGATACATAATTGGCCTTTACAACCCTTCACCGCTCATGTTGTGTGTGTTAATTTTATACGTGAGTGGCAGAACCTACAGTTTAACGTCGAGTCCGAACGATAGATTTTGGGTGCACTATAACGTCGTTCGAATGTTCGACATAGCTTCCCTAGTTTGAGCTCATCCGAAATATCCTATAAAATGACGTCGCCGTAGTCTAGTAGATAGTCCGTTGGTCTATTAGATGTGAGGCTTCGGTTCAAACCCCATATCAGGCATATCCAACAAAACAAAAAAAAAAGAAAAATATTTCTTGGGGGTCCTCCTCTCAGAAGATTTTTGTCGAAAACTCTGAGCGTAAACAAAATTGCCATGAAAAGTTACTCAAAAATCTGTCGTTCGGAGTTGACTTTAAACTGGAGGTGACGATACTCATTTATAAAATTAGCGTACAGCATAAGTGGTGTAAGAAGCTTAATCGTAATTCTGATTGACTATAGGGTTATAAAGACCGATTATATATGTATAAGTTATTTTATTTATTTATTTATTTAAGAATTACAAATTATATTATAATCATGTACGAGCTGAGTAACTTCGACCATATGCCCGGTGTAGTGTCACAGACCAGAGCCTCTGGTGGGAATCGAACCCACGACCCTCATGCTAATAGTCTAGCACACTACCCACTAGACTACCAGGGCGCTCATGTATAAGTTATGTCGTTTGGTTCATATCTTGTTGATTTCCAGTTCTTCCAATTCTGGCCAAATCATCAACTAATTGTGCATTAACAAATACTGACTTTTTCGATTTTCATTAGACGCTCTTGAATCTTAGTATTAGTCGTTATTGGCAATTACAAACCTTCAGTTAGGATTATGATCAAACTTCTCACACCACTTATGTTGGGTGTGTTAATTTCAAACATTAGAAATTTTATTTTACTCTAAGAATTTTTGCCAGAAATCTGCTGAGTGGAAGTCGCTGAAGAAATATCTTCATATTTTGTTTTGATGGAGATGTCAGTGGTTTGAAACACGTCCTCATGTCTAAATAGGCAAACACAATACCTACTATATCACAAAGCTTACTTAAGCACACATAGTGGCCGATTGTGATGCCATGGGTGAACGCAGTCCCTGTACTGACCAAATTCCACCAAAATCAAGGAAAAGGAAGAAGTTAAGCAGCTCAAAGGCTGCACCTTTGATTACGTAATCTTAAGTTGAATTTTCAACGAAGGAAATGATCAGTTGCCGACTGGGTCACCATTCAACACCTATTTAACGTTGTGTATGGTCGTTTACCTTGAGCCTGTGGATCAGTTAAATTTTTTATGTATAAAGGCCTAAATTACTGCACAATATTCGACAAATTTTAGTATGGGAGAGGTCGATACGGAATCAAAAGTCACAAATTTTCTTGCACACCTTTACGAACATCATTTTATTAGCATCCAAGACCATTGTTTACTAAACCAATGTACTGGTAAATAGCTGTTTAACAGTCCTCTCGGTAGAACTATTATGATGATCATAAAGTGGACGAAGTATGGGGTACGTTGCCTGGAAAAAAAAATACCAAAACAGATTTTTAAGGAACTTTTTCATGGCAGCCTTATTTACTTTTTGAGTTTTTGCCAGAATTATTATAAATTTTCTTTTTTTTTCATACACTATCAAAGATATTTTCTTTTGTTTATCTTAAGACTTCAATCTTTAAAGTATTTTTTTTTTTTTCTTTTTACTTTCTGAATATCATTTGAGATGTAATTTGAGCTAATTTCACAGCAGGCACTCATTAGTGTTTTACTGTCTTTGTTTATGCCCTTCTTAACATGTCCATTCGCTTTTATTCCAATTGATTTAATATGATCCTCAATTATAATCAATTTATACTTGAAGATAAACTTTGAAGACAAAAAAAAGAAAACAAAAAACGTAAAACAAAAAGGAAAACAAAGATATCATATGACATGATTGTTTAGGTGTGTGTCTGCACTAAATGGATCATATTACAGTAACACCTTAATTTAATACAATACAACAACGTTGTCCTCAGTTGTGGCAGCATCAGCAGCAGCAGCAGCACAACAATGATAATAACAATAACAATAATAAGCATCAACACATTGTCAATCACAATTACCGACAGTTTGAATTTTTTTTTTTATTATTTTAACGAAGGAGAGAATGATTTTTTTTCTATTAAAAAAAAGCAACAACACAAGTCGTATAGTACATACATACTGTCAACAACCAAACAGAAAACTCATTTTCCCTTATTTTGAATACGATATGGAAAGAGATGTGATGCGATGTGCGATGTGCAATGTACGATGTGCTACGTTGTGATGTGCTGTGTGATGTACTGTGTGATGTGATGTGTGATGAATGACATCTCGTATGCACACAATCATCTTTTGTTGTCTATCAGTGTCATGACAACATTTCTTTGGTTTTCATTACGTTTTCTCTCCTTTCATACTTTTCTTTCTTTATTATTTTAAATGCTTTTGTATTATTTTTTTTCCTTTTTTTGTTAATAATATTTGGTTTCTTTCACGTGCATTTCTTTTGTACATTTTTTTGCTTTTTTTTTGTAGATTTTCATTCTTAAATTACGCCTTCATTATGCTCTTATGACAACACTTGTAATTCTCTTATGCTTTATTGTTTGGCTAAAAGGAAGTATATTTTCCCCTTGAAGCCTTCACTCATATAATGCTCATGACGATAAATGTTGCTTGGCATTGTTAGTTATTTCCGCTATTATTTCCAAAGTATTGTTGTCATTATTTTTTAAAACATTAAGGGCTATTATTACAACTTCCCATTAAACTTGGCTTTAGTTAAAGTTACTTTTAGCTAAAGTGAATGGCAAAAATACCTTTAACTTAAGGAGAAAAATCTCACGAAGAAAGAAGGTATTGGTTGGTCTTTCTCAAATAGCGCAAGCTGTCGTTATGTTATCCTCTCTAAGGAATCAATGGAATCCTGCATGTATTTTTCAGTAAATCTGCAATCATTCCTTACTTTTCAAAATTAGAACTTTTTAAACCATAGGAGTGCGCACAAAAAAAACTGGTCTTACACTTTTCGTTATAGAAATAAAACTAAGTGACGGAGTTTTTTCGTTTTATATTTCAATTAAAGTAAATAATATTTGAATTCCTTTTGTGTATAAAATTTTGTTTCTAATAAAGGTCTCAGAGCATCCAATATTTTTAAGCCACTTTTCTTCCAGACATTTTAGGGTATTTTAGAAAAATACGTATTATTTACTTGCTTTGTTTTAGTCAACAAATTAATTTTTTTCTTCCACTTCCACGCTTTCTCTTAATACTCAAAGACTCCTTATATTGTTTTATTACTTACCTTAGAAACTGTTTTTTGGTTGACACCTACGAGCCTAGCAATCACTTTTTGTAAGAGGCGTGGTTTTTACAACATTCATGTCGGGTGCCCATTTTCAAAGAACTATTTTTGCCATTGTAATGACGTTTAGCACGTGGATTTTGAAACAGATGACTAACAAAAACAATGTAACGGTATTCAGTTTTTTCAATTATGATAAAAGTTATAAATTTAAAGGAGGCCAATTTTTTTTCTGCGCACTCCTTAGTTTGGTTATTACAACCAACAGATAAAACAAAATTAACTTTTTCAAAAATATGGCAGTGCTGGAGCAAAGTCGATAAAGCTACTCAATTAAACAAGCTTTTTTTTAACGTAGTGTGAACAGCTGACTTCGTTTCTTTTGTTGTATGTGCTCATTTTTTTAAATTTGAAGTTGCCATATCGAAAATAGTATATGATATGGCAAGTTCAAACATAGAGTAACCTTTAAATGTTAAAGGTATGATGATCTTGCCTGTAGCTTAACGCTCACTTCGATCTTATTGGGTACTCGTAACAATGAAAAACAATTTATCCCTCCGTTTAAATCCTCCCTTTAGTTAACCGCAAGTTGTAATAATGGCCCTAAGAAGTATATCCTCTTTAAAATCTATAAGAAAATCTAGTTAGATAAAGGATTAGGTGGATTGATTTTGAAGATTTAAGCATGCTTCTGCGGCAACATTTAATTTTTTTTCCCCCCTTCTATACCTTAGCGACAAATATCTGGGGATCAAATATAATAGGAAAGAAAACTTAACTGGAATTTGAATACTATTTTCTGAACCACAAACGCCACTGCTCCTTATTGTTACAAGAGAGCAAGAATGTCTGCGTTTTAGATGGGTACCTGTCCAGGAGACCTAATCCCATGGTGCTCTTCGCACTGTGTGAAAATAATGCGTAGTCTAAAGCCCCTACTTTCATGCTGTAAACACTTTCATGCAAGAAAGTAGGTACCAATTCAAAGTCATTCTATTTGGGCATGACATCCCTCTTGTTTAGGGGTCGGAGATCATCTAAACGCCTACAATTGCATTAAGAATGTACCGCCATACTGTACTCGCGCACTCCCCGCAATTTGGGTGTAAACCACAGCCACCACGTGCTCTCCGAGGGGACCTCACCATTGCTGGGCAGGGACAAGTCCCTGGGGCACCCAGCACCCGTGTTTCCAGATTAAGACCTCTGGTCAGGCTTCGCAGCCAAGCAAGACCAGACTGCTGCCAGTTGAACCCCAAACAGTTCCTGACTGGTAGCAGCACCCTTAATCGCCTTTTACGACAAGTATGGTGTTCACTGTGGTAGTATTCTCCGTCACCACCACCACACGGGGATGTTACAAGAGAGCAATAAGTCAAAACTGTGGTATTCATCCTAAAAGTGTGTACTGATTAAACAGCTTTGTAATCAAAACAACCTTACTCAATAGGAGCCGCGGTTTGATGATTGGCTTTGGAGAAAAGGAATCAAAAAACCCGGTTTGAGAACCACTGAACTGGCGTATTGACTTTAAAAGTGTATACTGGCATTACAACTTCATAATCAAACCAATTTTATTCATCAGGTCCTTGGTTTGATAGTTGGTTGGGTTTTAGAAAAAAAAATCAATAAACTCGGTTTGATCAGATTATCAGAATGGTAATGCCTTTAAGACTACATCATCAAAGACATTGTTTGGTATCCTTAGCTGCCACCAACATACATATTGAAAAAACAAATGGCAGCTGCAATGAGAATGATCGCCATGTGAATATGAAAGTACAGAAGCTATACAATGATTAGACTGAATATACAATTCGACTATACGTCGCCTGAATTTGCTTTCGATCCCGGTTACTGGCCAAGTTCATTTGGTGCCTATATGGTTCTTTTTCTTGTGGCTCTTCTCCTAAATTGGTGCTTTGAACATAAACAAGGACATCCTCTCCCGCCGACTTCAGCATTATCCTTGCATCCAATACCCGTTTCGTCAGAACATCCTCCTCCATTCGAACGACATGGCCGCGTTCTCTATGTCGTTTAAGAGCTTATGGAGCTCACTGTTGAATCGGATGAGGAAATCTGAAGATCTTACGTAGGACTTTTCTCTCGAATACTCTTAAGGCTGCTGCATCAGTGCTTAATAAGTTACATGCCATAGAGAAGCATGGAAGCGTCTTGTAAAGTATTATTTTTATCGTACGAGAGAGGCCTCTGCTACCCGCTTGCCTATTGAGCACCTCTTCCCAAAAGTGATCCTACGCTTGATCACCAGACTGATCAGGATGAGATAATGCCCATTAAAACAGCCGTTGCGCGAACTCTGTATCAAAGTATATCTTAAGGTGGTATATGCATGTTTACCCACAATAAGATTGTTTAGAATGTTCAAGAATACGGGGTGCCTCTGGAGGAGACAAAGATACATTCAACGGAAAATTCAATAGAAATCCTGAAAGTTATAGGTGTTTCTGTGCAGAAAGGCAGATAACTGATGGTACAAAAACTTCATTCATTGGCAAAGTTAGAAGGGGATAATGAACTCACTTGTAGGGCCAGCAGAACGATCTGACCTAACATATAACAGAATTTGCATTGAATTTATTAAGATTCCATCCAACATCAGACACTGGCGGATTACTTTTGTTCACGCCAATACACTAGGAATATTTTGGCAGAAACTGTTACAACGTGGAGGAAGAAGAGATCACAGCACATATTCTCTTTCATTGTTCGACACTTGGGAATCTGAAAAGAAATATACTTGGACACCCAATATTTAATGACTAAGCATGTCCAAGCGGAAGGCTATGAAATCGATTCAACAAGTCAGGCTACCCATTCAAGCTCTCGTCTGTTACGAGATTAAATAGTGATAGTGCTGATACAACATTCTACTTCAAGAATGCTCGTCAGACTGTTTACGTGGGCATATAAATAGGCAAGACAAAGCTGGCAACCAGTAGTAGTAAGAATTCAGTCAGTCTTTTGTGAAGACGCGTAGTGTGTAAGAGAAGATTCGTGGTTTGAAGATTACCGTTGAAAACATCTGTATAGTAAGCAAAGGAGAATAGCGAACAAGCAATTATTGTTGTATTTGTCAAGTTGTATACGGTGGCACACAAAAGTAGTGCGAATAATAAAGAGTTCAATTAAAACCAAACTCATATTTGTTTTTATTTTATTTACAATCAACGAACTCATATTTTAAACGTTTTTAAAAAGATAAAAACGTAACAATAGGTTTCAAGTACGCTGATACCCGTAGAAGGCTCCTTATAAACCTAATCATAAGTGCTTTGAAGGCTAACCCTATTCCTTAGTTTACAGATGTCCATAAACTTAAAACTCTTTGTTGTTGCTATTCCGAGTCATGCCATTATTTACATTTAATTTTCAATTTTCTAAAACAGCAACATGTCTTCCTTCTTAAGCCTGTTAAATTTCAACACATTTATCATGGAGTCCGTCGTCCTTGCTGCTCCTTGCTGCCAACACAATAAGACAATTTTTTTTTTTTTTTTGGATTTCGGGCAGAGTGTTAAATAAACTTTTCGAAAATGTATGCGGAGAAATTATTTTGAATTATTGTGCTGTCAGTTATCAATCATTTAGCAACTGTCACATGTGCTAGCAAGACAAAGAGTTTGAAAGCACATACTGAATGACATTGAACGAAAGATAGGCTGGCTGGCACATAGAGTATGTATGCATAAATAGGCAGCATAGCAGAAGTCTATAGAAGAAGAAAAGAAGAATGAAAATTGATATGAAAAACATGAAGAATGAAAATAAGAAAGAAGAAAAAAAAGTTTAAACAAATCACTTAAAAACGGAAAGATAAATGACAAAATGAACCACCCATCAGCATAATCGGGAGGTGGTAAACAGGATGATACATGAAAAATCTTGAAAAACCTTAAAGAAAACCTGGAAGAAAAATATCACAATCTCACACATGAATAACTTAAGCGTACGTAGCACTACTTACAGGGTGGCTGATATATAATGCAACACCATTTTATTGTTCAAAAGCAAAAAATGTTAAAAATAACATAATATTTTAGAATCAGTTAAGACTTGTTCGAATTGGCCACCTTTGGTACGAAATATGGCCTTCAAATGGCTGACAAAGCTATCACAGGCTGCAAGAAAGTGGCTCTGTGGTATTTTGACTCATTCCTGGCGAAGGGCCGTCTTAAATAGACACTTTGGTACTTTTTAGTGAGAACCTTACTCTCCAAAATGCCCTAAGGCGCAAAAGTTCAACGGATTGAGATCCGGAGATTTTGGTGGCCAATGTGCGGTAGAAATGAAGCGAAGAACCTACTTTTTAAGCCATTCTTGGTTGATGCGTGCTGAGTGCGGTGATGCTGAGTCCAATACTGTCTTTAAATCATTTTCCCGATAATATTTTGGGCCCACGGTCGATGGATACGAGCGGGGAGCGACCATTGGCCGTTACGGCGGCACACACCATTACCATCGGCGGCGCTTGAGCTCTGGTGGCCAATCGCAGGTGTAAATTTTCAGCTGACCTCTTTGGCAAGTAAACCCGATCATTTTGTTTGTACACAAACTGCTCAATTTGGAATGGCTTCTCATCGGAGTAAACCAAATGCGATAACTGACCACTTTTGTGCAAGCGAAGTAGCTCCCTGGGTCTTTCCAGTCTAATTTTTTTTGTCCATCGGTGAGCTCTTGCAATTTTTGGAACTTCAATGGCTTTAGTTCAAGCTCACTTTTCAATATGTGTTGCATTCGTTCTCGCGATATGTTCAGCTCACGAGCAATTTTTCTACCACTGCGGTGTGGATTTCGATCAAATCTGGCCTTCACTTTTCGGATCATTTCTGGTGTTGTTACCGTTTTCTTTTCGCCCTCTTTTTGGACATGATGCAACACTGCAACGAGCAATGGAACGAGAAACAAAAGATTTATTCACATTTAAATACTGGAGGGCTCTAACGATAGCCACCTATGGTTTGCCAGCCAAATATAAAGCAATCACACTAAAACGCTGAAATTCCATCACGAATATCTTTTTTTCTGAATGCAATAGATCAAAATGCTTTTGTAAGCTTGTAAATAATAAAATGAACTGTCACTGGAATGAATCTGTCAGCTGTCAGACGAGCGGTTGACAAATGACTACAACTTGAAGTTGGTTGCAATACATATCAGCCACCCTGTACGTTTAGGGAAAAATAAACCACACACACGGATAAAAAACCGCAATGTACGAGTATATTCCTTCCGTTTCCGAGAAACCAAATAAGATGGCAGACAGACATGTGAAAAGAACTGGAGGCATAAAAACAATTTGTTATGTTGAACACTTTATGATATTGTTTCAGTGTCTTCTGCAAGACTTCAAAAATATTGTCTTCCCCTGCCTAGAGAGAAAATTTACAGCAATTTAACAAAATACCTGAGGCGTTGCCTAAACTGTTGATTTTTTTTTTTTTTTTATGTTTTTCTACGTTTCTTTAACTCTGTTGACGCATTCATACGTGAATTCCCCAATAGCAGGGAACCATAAAGACAAAATTAAAATAAAATTTTTTTCTTCTTCTATACGTATTGTGTGTGTCAAGCAGAATTCTTAAACTGATTGCTGTAAGTCCATAAAGGCAAGAAATAAAAGAGACAATAACGAAACAGCTTCTGTCAGTGCATTTAAAAATTCCAGTATTTGTTATTCCCTCATATAAAATTCTTCACTTTAAGAATGATGGTGCTGGTGATGATGATGATGATGACGATGGCGGTACGTACGTACGTATGTACACTCATATCATATGCGTATATTAAGGGGAAAACATAAAGCTACTGCCTGCTACTATAAGGCATTACGGCTGTTCCTTGTCATCTGTTTTTGCTGAAGGAATGAAAAAAAGAAAACGACAACAGCAAAGCAACACAAGAAAACGAAATATTCAAACAGCTCTCGCTGACACCTCAACATAAGCACGCAACATGAATGCAACACGCCTCTTCAACTGACAGCGCCTTGACAGTTTTGCTGTTCACGCGAGTAATTCATTTTGTGTCATGTGAAGTAAGAACGAAAGGAATGAACGAGCCAGCGTACAAAATGATAGCGAGTACGGGAAACACATGGAATATAAAATGATGGCAGAGAGTGAGAGAGAGAGGCATCACGAAACAAGACCAGGATCAACAATAGGGAGTTGTGAAGGCAAACAATGCCAAAAGCATAAAAATTCATCCTTGCATTCATACACACACAAGATACACACACACATACATAAATATTCTCAAACAATATGCGCTCACATATACAGAGGCAAGTAAAGAATGTATGCGAAAAAGCCTGTTTACAGAGCTGTTAAGGAATGAATTCTGCGAGCATCATTTTGCAATAGAGTCATATCAGTAGGTATTTCATTTCTTATTATCAATGGACGATGTGGAAGTGACTTGGTAATAAAATTCTATTTAAAGCTAGACTGTCTTGTTTCCAACATCCGATCCCATAAAACAAGAATTATGGTTTGAAACTTTGCTATAAGTTCTCTTTTGTTACAGCCGTTTTTATAAAGGGCCTTCCAGCAAGAAAATCTGAACGTTTACAATTGATAACGTATGATTGCCTAATTGAACCTGCATTTATCCAATTAATGTTCACTTATTCAGTTTGTTATGCCAAATCACTAGAGACGTCTGTAGACAACGATGAGTGTTCGCTGAATGGGATCTGGAACATTGGGAAACTGATGCTAAATTTCGTAGAAAACTCATCTTCAGCTGCATCTCACTTCTAAGGGGATGGGATTTGGGACGATATCAATCCACATGAGATCCAAGAGCGTTCGATACATCCAGATAAATTCACGATTTCTTGAGAATGTTAGGATGCCGGTGTCATGGTACATTGAATGTTTTTCACAAGCGATTTGACGACACGGTAATTTCATGTGCGATATATGCGGATATGCCACATGCAGCAATGGTCTTTAAACCCAGCAATAGGCCATGCCATCGAACAAATTCAGTCGGACTCTTGGAAAATAGGACAAGAAAATGGCAGAAATGGCCATCTGAAGGATCTTATATTTCTTACATAAGTGCATGAATAGGGTTTGTAAAATACTGTAAGCTTTAGTTTGTGCCGCCTCAAACTGTGTGCGACGTTAAGATCATATAAAAACCAGGCGGTTATAGATAACATTAGTAGACCGTACAGTATACTAAATGCAAACGTGGCGGTAGTTACAATTTATTTGGTTTTGTATCATTATGGTATCCTGAAATGGCAACCCGCTCAGATGTCAGTTTCATAGAAGCCTGTATTCTTTCTAGATCGTGGAAAGTCTATGCAAAACTTTCCTACCAAAAACTTAGACGACATTCGATTTGCCACTTGATAGAGTTATACACGTAATTAAACTTTCAACGGCTGATGTTGAGTCAAATGCGTCCTCTAGGATATGCGTGGGGTAATAATTTATCACGACAAAATGTTCAACAGCATATGTCTATTTATCGTAACGAGGAGACTTCTTCTTGGCTGCTATTCCATAACAGATCATAAATGTTGCTCTGAGTTGCAATTGCTGAGTTGGTGATGTACTTTTCATGCTATAAAGCGGGCACATTCCAGGATCTATCCATTGAAAAATGCAGAAATTATCGCATACAGCAGCCGTTGTGCATTCTTCGTGAAGGTAGACACATAACGTATAACGTCAAGAACCTAACGCCTACTGTAGATTTTCGCATATATTACTATAGGTACTGCGCAGAGTGTGATAGGATCAACGATAATTACTAGAAGCTGCCTTTTTCACCTTGATATCCTTCAGAATTGGATTTTAAAGGCGTGAGTGCTTGATTTAAACCACGGACCTTCAATATTGATGGCATTTTCCAGCCACACCAAAACTCAATTACTGTGCAGTTCAAAATCCTTGCCAAACTTTCAAACGATTTCACTCCTTTAAGTCTCTTTCAATATAAATGAACGTGTGTATTCGCGTAAGTGTGTATGTGTTACAGCAAATATTTACTCGGAACATCTATTCATTCATTTTTCTTCGCTCAACTTTTGCGTCTCTCTCTCTCTCTCTCTCTTTGTACAATAATCGCAATTTTTGGTTCCCTCTGTTCCTGTCTGTCACCTCAATGCCAACATGCTGACATGTGAGATGTGACAAGTGACAGTGAAGTTGCTTGATGGGAATTGTTTAGCAGCATATTGTTGCTTCGCGTATCCCTTGTGTGTATTCCGACATTTCAGAGGAGCACAAAAGGGAAAAAAAAGCAAAACGAAAAGCTAAGAAGAAAATCATGAATATGAAAGAAAGAATGAAAAAAAGAGAAAAAATAAAGGAAGAAGTACACACAAAAAAATGCAAAAACGAGCGTACAAATAACAGCAGCAACAGTGGCAGGCAGTAGCAGTAACAGCAATCACATATCAAACTTAAACAAGCATATAAACATTAACATATACACATATATACGCACTTATACATGCAAAATTTACATACATACGCGAATTTTGTCAACGTTAAATGAACAGCAGCAACAACAACAACAACAATATGAATGACGAATTTCAAGCAAACTATAGAGTGACAATGACAACGACATCACACGTTAAATATACACGTTCATCACTGGAAGTCATTCATACAAACACATACACTCACTCACTCACTCACTCAGCTATTCACTTACTCACACACACATACACACACGCACACATGCCTTTATTCTGATATATTCACTTCATCCATCAGTCATTCCTGCATGATGTAAATGACACCGAAAGGAAATAAATTTCGCATGAATAAAAGTAGAATTTGATTATACGCGGTTGAAATGTAATTAAATTTACTCTCTGTGAAATTTACATTCAAAAATACTCATTGGGTTACACAAATTCACATATAAAAAATATGCACATATGTATGTATGTGTGTGAGTAGTATGTATGTATGTATGCATGTAGATCATTCAAATTTACATCTTTATCAACATGAGTTTGAAATCTTTTGCCAGGCGGAAAGGTGAATGATGGATGATTTTCTTTTCGAGATGTTGAGTGACAATTGAAGTGTGATAAGTTGTTGCTTTAATAATATGTGACTGATGTTTCTCTTCTTCTTCTTTTCAGCATTAGCAACTGATGTAAGTATTAAAGAAAATTGTCAACATTTTGGACAATTATAAGACGGAGAAAACATGCAGTTTTAGCAGGCCGATTTGACGATTTATCGTCATTTTGACGATTTTGTGCTGCAAAAATATCACATAGACGATATGACGATTTATACCCTTATTTTGACGATTTTTAGAAATTAAAAATTTACATTAAATTCTTCACTTTTGTACATTAAAAGCCTTACTTAATATTTGTATAACAATAAGTAAAGTATTGTTAGATTTTACCTTTTAAAACCGTTGAAAATCTGAGCTCGTAAATTGCAAATAAAATGAATATAAATTTTGTGTTCAGTTTTAATTAAAATTTTTTATTATTCGCACAATTCTGTGTGTCACTGTTCATAACTTGATGTAAACAACAACAACTGCATTTTTTTTGTTATTCCTTTGCTTATACCCTTTGTATAAACAATAACAATTACAAGATAATTATTCGACAGATCTTTGTAATGGAGATTTTGAAACCCCGATTACTCTTTGCAAACATACAGCGTCTTTACACAAGACTGACCGAAATTCACTAACTCAGTCGCCTTCTTTACTTTGTCTTTTGTAAGCTTAAACAGTGTGATGAATGTTCTTGAAGACGTATGTTCACGACTTCACCTTCTCAAAATTTCTATAAATGTAAACGTCGTTGTATTTATCTTTTCTGATGATTTTTTTACGATTTCAAAAAAATATCTTTGACGATTTTTACAATTTTCTTTCTAATGTTTGACGATTTAATGCTTCCTATATCTGGCAAATATGCATGCAGGTAAAGTTCAGCGCAAAAAAAAATACTATTTGCGGTAATGTTTGATATTCATTTGGATTTCATTGGAGTAATTATCTCTGTTTCCATAAACATATGTTTTCCACGGTCCAAGACTAGGGAATAAAAGCAAAATCTTCGGATTCTTCCATTTTCCCCTATTCCAGAACCATTCGATGCTGATAAAGGGACTGCAACTATGCTTGACAGTTCGTTTAGATCGTAAATGTGGTAGACAATACGACGATTTCTTTATCTCTAGGATAGTGCAAGACATTTACCCAATAAATAAAGAACTGCCTCCATATTCTGCAAATATGTTTGGAAAGTGTCCAATGTGTCCAATGCGTTTTATATCAGAGCCCATAATCCAACACCTAGTGATGACTTCAACAATTATGACAAGCATAATCGTATGGAATTAATGGGCTGTAGTCCCATGTTTGAACTTTCTCATAGGCTACCTAATCACTGCAGTGTTTTTCAAGTAGCAATGTTTGTTAAGTGATGGAACTTTTCTCCATTATCTCTTAGTTGACTCGAATAGCTAGGCTGTAATTAAGTCCCTAACGAACGTAATTTTAATGTTTGTTCTTGTCTAAGAATGCCGCCGATTTCTTAGAGAGTTACGAATAAGAAATATTTCGAGTTCCGAAACGAAAGTAATTTTAATGTTTGTTTCTGTCCAAGAATGCCGCCGATTTCTTAGAGAGGTACGACTCAGGAAAATTTCGAGTTCCAGACCACGGATATCGTTGGAAACTGAATTACTGATGATGGGTATGGAGCTGACAATATCCGTCATTTTACATGGTATTCGTATTACCATTGCTTCGGTTTGTTTAGATATTGTCTGTCCACTTGTTTTAAGGTGGCATTAAATTCGTTGACAGTAGGACTTAGCTGGACACGAATGGACAAGAAGAGAAGAATCGTATTGACATCCATCATATAATAGAGATCCTTACAAGCCACTGCGACTTAGGTAGACAGGCATACTGTGATTCTGAGGAGAAGAAAGAAACTGCATTTCACCTCATGTGTAAGAGCCTTGTTCTCGTTATAAAAAGAATGCGCTTTCTATCCTTCCATTTTCTGACATCATTGATTGACCGAGCTCTCTTACATAAAGATTGCTGTAATACAACATACATAATTGGTTATTACAACCCTTCAGTCAGGATTACGACTCTAGTTTCTCACACCATTTATGCTGTGTGTGTTAATTTTTCACACAACACGGAGCCGACAGATTTCTGAGAAGCTTTTCATGGCAATTTTATTTACTATCAGAATTTTTCCCAGAAATTTGCTGAGAGGAAGTCGCGCCAGAAATATTTTCACAATTTCATTTTGATGTCTGACCTGGAATTTGAACTCGGGTCTTCCGCTAACAAGCCAACGCACAACCTGCTACACTACAACGACTACATTCATACATAATTGGTCATTACAACCCTTCAGTCAGGATTTTTGACCTAGTTTCTCTCACTACTTATGTTGTGTGTGTTAATTTTATATATAAATGGCGGAAACTAAAGTTTAAAGTCGACTCCGAATGACAGATTTTTTTGAGAAACTTTTCATGGCAATTTTATTAACTCTCAGAATTTTTGCCAGAAATCTGCTGAGAAGAAAACGCCGAAAAAATATTTTTTGTATATTGTTTTAATGTCTGGCCTGAGACTCGAATCCTGGCTTTACGTCTCATAAGCCAACACACTACCTACTAGACCACGGCGACTTCAAGACTACGGCGATTACTTCGTGTTAATCGAGATGTCTGATTTGGAGTTTGAACCATCTAATAAGCCGTCACACTAGCTACTAGACTACATCAAACCATGGCAAACAAATTCAAACGATTATCATAATTTCCTTTCAATATAATTCTCAAATAAACGTATGGAATTTGCTCAAAAACTAATTTCTTCTTTAAATATTTATGAAGCAAACAAATTATTATATTGTGGCTCATCATCTTTAGAACACGGGCATGCCTAATTCCACAAAAGGATTACACATTTAATAAATTTTCTTATCCCCCTTTGTAGCAATTGATTTCTAGCAAAATCTTAATAATCTTTAAAATACACTTGCCGTGGCAATTTATCACGCATCATCATAAATCATTAGACATCTGCGTACGTACACCGTACGTCTGTATAAAAATGTTTTGTTCGAAAAAATTTTAATTGCCTAACTTGTCAAGATATTTTACAGAAAGGGTTTTCAGCAGCCTGTATACATTTTTACAATTTAATAATCACAATACATGATCACACTTATGGTCTCTAATCCCTTTTCGTTTCTTTTACAACATTCAGATTTTCAAGCATTTCACGCACCCTACTCATACGTTTTTATCACCAACATCATCATCATCATCATCATCATTATCATCATCATCATAAAGTTGCATAAAATTAATTCACATTAAAAGTGAAATAAAGTGGCAGGAACAACGACAGCCAGCCAGCCAGCCAGCCAAATAGAGACAGTCAGGCCAAAAGAAAAATAAAAAAAATCTGCCACATCACCACTAACAATGCGAGGATGACAGCAGTGCATATAAATATTTCAGCTTAAAATCAATTAAACTTGTGAAAAATCTCATAAAGTGCTGAAACATTAAAATTAAAATCAAAAAAAAACTTTACAAAAGAAAAACACAAACGCCATATACCAACGTTGATTTCAACGCCACAATAATATTGGCGGTGGCAGTTGCATTGTGTGTCTGTCTAGCGCTATTTGTGAGTTGAGAGTTTACTTGGCGCTGTAGATTACAACATTCAGTGGCAAATAATTTTAATATTTTAGTACCAAAACCAACCCATACTATAAGTTGTCTGGGAAGCAAAGAAATCAAAAACTGGGGAAATATAAAGTGTAGAAGACTTCGATACCTGTACACTTGGTATTATCACTTATCAAGATAGATAGCAGAAGTCGAAGTTCGTAACCAACTCTGTAGTACTCCGATTCCACCAATAACGATAGGCTGGCAAAAGACATTACATACTTACATACTGACATACATACATATGCCAAAATTTTCCAAATATTGGAGGACCAGGTCCATTCAAGAGGGGGATAATTTCAGCGGTAGTAACGTTGATAATGCTATATGCTTGTCCCCATATGGTTCGGAGGCACTCTCCGTGGGGACAACAAGAAGAATACTGTCCTCAGTGTATCGTCTAAGCGCAATTAGACTGATAAGTGGCTTCAGGACAGTGTCTGATGAACCGGTATTGGTATTGGCAAAAGCAATACCAATAGACATATTGGCGGCTGAGATGAGGCGGATATACTTTCGCCGTCTCGAGTATCCAGGATATAAAAGCGGAGCAAAGAAGGACTTCCATGCACAAATGGCAGTCACGAAGGGAGAGCAGTTTAAAGGGAAGATGGACATGTCAGCTTGTCTCTTCTATAATCCTTTGGATGGAGAACAAACATTGCGAGCTGAATTACTACGTGACCCAGTTCATAACTGGTCATGGATGTTTTAGGAAATATCTGCACAGATTTAGACATGATATGCCCAAACTGTGCAAACGAAGAGGAAAATGCGGAGCATATTCTAACATGCTGCCCCAGATTTAGATGGCCCGGAGAAAATAGATTAGGACCAAACCGGCTCATGGAGGAGCTGTTGAATTCTAGGACGCTTTGAAGCCAATACAGCCGAAGTAAATAGGCCGAAGTAATGATAGTACTCCGAAGGTTGGAGGAACAAAGGCGAAATTTGAGATAACGTGTTAAAGCTTTCGAGCTAACCAGCCCTCCGCGAAGTAATACCTTACGGCAGTCCCGCGGGCGGAGAGGGGTTGAAGTGTGTAAGGGGTGGGTTTTTAGTACGTCGGCACCAGGGATGGTGAATCGTGCATGTTTTTGTTGGAACAAAAGTATCTTTAGAAGATTTACCACCTCCGGCTCATGGCAAAAAAATACATTATACATACATACATACATACCTACACACATACCTACATAACTGGTCATTACATCAGCTCAGTTCCTTTAATTGCACTTTCAGCACCATTCCCAGATCTATAAACGTTCCTTCACCCAACAACCGATAACCTCTGTTTTGCAATACAGGACACGAACATAAAAGATATTGTACCGATTCTGTTTGTTCCATATCATGGCAGCTTTTGCAGTAATTCTGATGGCACAGACTCACTTATCAGCAAAATTGCCAATAGCACAGTGTCCCGTTAGGATAGCGACATATTTTAAAATCGAACTCTTCGGAGAAAACTTTACAGTTTAGTTTATTCTTTTATTAATTGAAGTTTAGAATCGAGTGTTTGGATTTTTAATAAATATTTACTGAGGAGTATTCCTCTGCTTGGAATTCTAGTCTAAAATTTTATATTACAGGGTGGCTGATATATAATGCAACAAGGTAAAGCCCTATATTCCATTTAATTTTTCTTCATTTTATTGTTCAAAAGCAAAAAATGTTGGAAATAACATCAAATTTTAGTATCAATTAAGATTTGTTTGAAATGCTCACCTTTGGTACGAATTATGGCCTCCAAATGGCCGACAAAGCCATAACAGGCTACACGAAAGTGGCTCTGCTGAATTTTGGCCCATTCCCAGCGAAGCGCCGTTTTGAAATGATCTACACTTTGGTATTTTTTAATGAGAACCTTACTCTCCAAAATGCCCCAGGCGGAAAAGTCCTACGGATTAAGATCCAGAGATTTTGGTGGCCATTGTGCGGTCGAAATGAAGCGAGGAACCTCCTTTTTAAGCCATTCTTGGTTGACGCGTGCTGAATGCGGTGGTGCTGAGTCCTGTTGGAATGTTTATGGTCTGCGGCCGAAATGTTTGTCTGCCAAGGACTTCAAGACTGTCTTTAAAACATTTTCCCGATAATATTCGGCATTTATATTGGCCCCACGATCGCTGAATACGAGCGGAGAGCGACCATCGGTCGTTACGGAAAAAACAAAATTCATCGGAAAAAACAAAATTCGGTAATTTCGTGCAATCGAAGTAACTCCTTGGTTCATTTCAGTCTAACATTTTTTTGTTCATCGGTGAGATCTTGCACTTTTAGGAAGTTCAATGGCTTTAGTCCAAGCTAATTTTTCAATATATGTTGCATCCGTTCTCATGATATGTTCAGTCACGGGCAATTTTTCTACCACTGCGGCGTGGATTTTGATCAAATCTAGCCTTCACTTTTCCGTTCATTTTTGGTGTTGTTACCGTTTTTTTTCGTCCCCTTTTTGGACGCGATGCAACACTGCCAGCATTACGGTAACGAGCAATGCTACGAGAAACTACAGATTTATTAACATTTAAATGCTGGAGGGCTCTAACGATAGCCACTTGTGGTTTTCCCAGCCAAATATAAAGTAATCACACTATCACGCTTGAATTCCATCACGAATAAGTTTTTTTTCTGAATGCAATAGATCAAAATGCTTTTGTAAGCTTGTAAATAATAAAATGAACTGTCACTGGAATAAATCTGTTAGATGTCAGACGAGCGGTTTACAAATGATAACAACCTGAAGTTGGTTGCAATACATATCAGGCACCCTGTACTACGAGATTCAAAAAAGGAATAATCAATGCCACTCTGAACCTGAGGATTTCCGAATGGGATAGAGTAGTGCAGGACAATGGGACATTACGTCATACAAGAGTTTCTCATAAAAGGTTGTATTGTGGACATTTAGAGAAATGCTATAGTTATAACCGGTGATTTTTTAGCTATTATCTTTTTGGCAACACTGGTTTAAACAGCTCACGCACGTTTCGTGTTCTGTTTCACTGTCAAACATCTTCAGTTTGGTCTATAATTTAATCATTAATCGTCTTACAAACGAACAACGCTTGCAAATCATTGAATTTTATTATCAAAATGCGTGCTTTGTTAAGAAAGTTCATCGCGCTCTTCTTCCATTTCATGGTTAGATTAATCGACCCACTGAAGTGGCTTTTCGGGTTATTGTGACCAAATTTCGCACCAAATTTACATTGTTGGTCATTAAACCACCAACACACTTACGTAAAGTGCGGACTAAAGAAAATAGCGCAGCTGTAACGGCCAATGACCATCAATTATCGATTTATCGCCGGTCGCAGCAATTGGGCCTCTGTTACTCAACAACGTGAAAAATTTTGCGAAAGGATTTAGGTGTGAAGCCATTCAAGAGACTTGCATGACATGTGTGACATATTTCTCACAGCACGCGTATCAATGGACTTATCGAGAGGGGAGTTCGGTGAACATTTTATTTCACGTTCGGGACCGGTCAATTGCCCGCCTATATCGTTCGATTTAACGCCTTTAGACTATTTTTTGTGGGGCTATGTTAAAGCTCATATCTTTACAGACAAGCCCACTTTAATTGACGAATTGGAAGACAACATTGAAGCATTTATTTGTGAGATACCGCCTGAAAAGTTGGAAATAGTATGCCAAAATTGGACTCAGCGGATGGACCATTTGAGGCGCAGTCGCGGTCAAACATTTGCATGAAATAATCTACAAACGTTAAATTATATGGACCGTACTATCGATTCAAATAAAGATTGCATGAATTTTTCTTTTTAATTTTCCTATAGCTCTTAAAAAATCACGCTTCACTTTCGATGTTTTCATTGTAAACAGCTCCGCCATTATCAGCAAAGGTAAGGTCAGGCCGTAGGTCAAGTTTCATAAACAGATCCTGATATAGTTTCCATAGGCAATTGAGTAGTAGAGACCTTTTTCGTCCGACGAAATTTATACTCTGATCATACCGCTCTTTCTCCCCGTGATTCTTAACGGCGCAGAAGAATAGACACTATGAAGTACCGATGCAATAGCTTTGAAAGTATTAGAGAGAAAGGTCCTACGTAAGGCCTTTCGTTCTTAGTTGCCGTGGCTTACTAGAGAGTATGTTTATGTTGGCTCATTAGATGTGAGCCCTCGGTTCAAACTTCGGGTCAGACATCAAAACGAAAATATGAAAAAATATTTCTTCGGTTAGTTCCTCTCAGTAGATTTCTGCCACAAATTCTGAAAGCAAATAAATTTACCAGGAAAAGTTTCTCAAAACACTTTCGTTCGGAATCGACTTTAAACTGTAGGTCCCGCCACTTATATATAAAATTAACACACACAACATCAGTGGTGAGAGATGTTGTAATCCTGACTAAAGGGTTTTGATGACCAATTATGTTATATAAGGTCTTGGGTACAGTGCGAGTTGGCAATGAATTCCGATGTATGAGAACCTCAACGACGGTAGCCGTTGTGCTAAGTATTAATATCCAGCCACTGTGTTGGCTGGGCCATGTCGTTTAGATGAAAGGGGATGTTCCGTGATGGGACGTGTGCTTGATGGGACGATTACCAGAAGTAGGAAGGACCATATTAAGAAAACCTTGTCATCGATTGGTGTAACCAAAGCACACATTTATGTTATGTGAGAAGATTGGTTGTAATTAGGGATGCCAAACGGGATCGATTTTTAAAAATCCTGGGATTCGGGATTAAAGCATCTAACATGTGATCTGATAGGTTTGAAAGAATTTTGTTGTCAACATACGCTGCCGTTGAAAAACACTTCTCGAAATCAACATTTGTTGGTAAAATAGTTCCAAGATAGCTGTATGCAGCTTGGTAATATTCACCTCTACTACCTACTAATGTAAATAAATCCATTTCTTTGGACAGTTGAATATCTAAATCATTTACTCTTTTAATTCGTTTTATAGGGCTT
Organism: Sarcophaga peregrina; assembly: GCA_014635995.1. NCBI lineage: Eukaryota > Metazoa > Arthropoda > Insecta > Diptera > Sarcophagidae > Sarcophaga > Sarcophaga peregrina. The sequence continues at coordinate 79,730,307 of CM025791.1, forward strand.
TTGCATTCTTCGATGGCATCAAATAACTTTTTAGCATCTGAGATGCTATATTATCGAAGTCGAGTGCTATAGAATTGTTTTCAGGACCGTTTGAAGGGTCAAGATGCATATGAATTCACAATCCTGAAAATCACGAAAAATCCCGGAACAAGTTTATAAAAATCTCGGGATTCGGGAGTTTCTAAATACCGAAAATCCCGGGATTTCAAGATTCGAGATTTCCCGATTGGCATCCGTAGTTGTAATCCTGACTAAATGGTTGTAATGATCAGTTAAGCAAGTACAAAAAGCTTTTGTATTGCAACAGTTACCTACAATTTATCAAAAAGTTTTACACGCAAGGAAGACAATGAATCTTAAGTTCGATAACTACCGAACAGAGTCAGTAAATCACACCAGGACGTTGAACGCAGCAGCTACTTTACAAACCCTTTAGCTTTGGTACTTGGAATAGAAATTAAATAAGCGCTTTGGCCATTAAATTCTAAAGAAAGGGAATTTCATTTTAAAAAGATTTTTATTCACAGAACCCTAACACCTCCCAAAGATTTCATTAGCAAAACATGCACATTTTACTCCGGCGTTTTAGGGTTTTTGAAAAGAACTTCATTATTTCCTGCTGCTTCTTCTTTTTTTTTATTTTAAACAAATGTCAAGTTGTCACACACCACAGAAATATCGAAATGTTAAGACGACATTTAATCAAAAAACAAGGAGAACAACAAAAAAAAAAACGAATTTTGTTTGAATATTTAATTTCTCTCATGCTTTTTGAAATGACAATGAAGACGACAACATCTTGAAATATAAGATTCTAACAATAAGCGTAAATAGAAATAAAAGAGGAAAAATAATAAAAAAAAATGATGAATTGTTTTCAATTTCGTTTTAAAAAATTAAAAAAAAAGAATAAGAAAGAAATAAAAAACACAGACAAAACTGTCATTGTCGTATCTTGTCAATTTTGCAATTACACACAGGCAAACAAAACAATACAAAAAAAGTGTTGTTCATCATCAAGATGACACAAGATGATAATAAGCAAATCTATCAAAATGAGCCAGTCAAGCAGTCAACCAGTCAGTCAGCCAGCCATGTAGCCATGCAGCCATACATCCATCCAGCCAACAAGCCAGCAGAAATTATTGTATTTGTGAACGTAAAAAAAGAGTGTATGTACGTAGCCATTCATAAAATAACACTGAGATTTGATTTGACAGTTTACAGCAGCAGCTGCTACTGTCCATTTAAATCATTGTCACTTAATGCCGCATCACATCATATCACAACCCATCACTATCAGCCAAATCATCATCATTATCATCAGCAATGTTTTCCGTTTTTTCTCTTCTCTCTCTCTCTCTCTCTCGCTCTTTGGCTTTGTTGTACTTACAAAATGTTGCTGCTGCTATTGTAGTTGTAGTTATTATTTGTATAGACGCTTTTGTTGTTGCCAGTGTCACTGTCACTGTCACTGTCACATCTTTGTATCTGTTTTGATGCTATGCTACTGTGCTACTGCTATGCTGTCTTGTCTATCATTTAAAGGAAAAAGTAAAACAAAGTTTCCAAAAAAAAAACTGGCATTCTCTTGAAAACTTGACAACTCTCATCCTTGTTGGGGGTTTCATTTTGTTGTTATTATCCTTTCGTTTTCCTATTTCCTATGAAAACGCTTATTGTTGCTGTTATTTATGATTACTGTTGTTGCTGTTGCTGTGAGCAGAATGAAAAGTTACATCAGTTGTATGACAGTATTATTGTTGTTTACAATGCAATGATGAATAATTTTTTTCGTTTTGCAAACAAATTTTTCCGGGTTTTTGCATAATTGGTTTTGAAAAGTTTTGCATTTACTTGCATTTCAAAATTTGAATGGCAAAATACTAGAACGAAGTCTCATTAGCTTTCAAAAAATCAATACAAAATAAAAGTGCTAAGTATTGACGAGCAGTTCGTAATTTGGGTTTAAGCGAAGCATGGGAAATCTTTTCTAAAATTTTAAGACTAACACCTTGATAGGTGATCCACATCCATATTTGTGGAGTGATAAATTATGTTGACATTTCAACCTTCTTGTCATCGTTTCTTTCTATTTCTAGATTATATTAACACAACTGGTTGATGTCAGAATCAAAGGAAATATCATCCTAAGCAAAGACTTGAGAGTAGTGTCCATCTTTAGTTATTTTGTAGTAATTGTATAATTACACACTGCTACGTCCTGATGTGAAAAATACACCCGTTGTTTTGTTGCAAGTTAGTTGTTCAGAGTTGAACTCAAAAATACCTTTTTTGTATATTTCTCGAACCCTCCAAACTTGTTTTATTTGACAAAAACCGTTTTTTTTCGACTTTACGCGCAAAATTCGGGAAAACTCAAACAATTTCTGACCCAATTCCAAAATTTAAATCTTGTGAAAGGGGTGATATGGACCTTTAGAATTGTACACACGCATAGATGATGATTAAATGGAAATTTCGAATTTTTTAATCTTTTTATTCCATTCATAGAGTAGAGTTAAAAAAAATAATACATATAATGATTCCCGAATCAAGAGTTGATGAAAAAACGAAAATAACCCACTAGTTAATTTGAAATCAACAGTGAGGATATATTTTATGACCATTCAGCAAATACCCAAATTTCAGATTTTTGTGGATCTTGAGTTGTAGAAAAGTTGTTAATTGCGGTTTACACGATTTCCAAACCAAATTTCTTTAAAATATTAATCGGCTCATTCCGCATTGAAAACGCGACCCCAGAGTTCGTCCAATGTTGGTTGACACTTTTCGTAAACCCAAGACCATCAAAAATGCCAAAAATTTCAAAATCAAATCTGAATAGCAGGGAATTTGTTGATGGCATCGTGAATAACTTCGATAATTTAGTTTCACGATTGAAATCTTAACAATTCGCTGTGTATGCTTATCGTTAACCATACTTTTGGAAAACAATTCTGCTTGGGCCTAGAGTGGCATAAAATCGATAAGATGGGTTTGCCAAAATCCGTAGATTATCTTTTTTTTTCGGATGCACCTGACTAATTTTGTTTTGTTGCAGTAATAGAGTCTATAGAGCCATATGAATGCCGCACTCATAGGTGACCTGATAACAATCTCTGAGTGGCGCCGCGCAAGACTCAATATTGTTTTTTGACGAACCGGCGTGATGCTGGTGCTGGTGTTGGTGTTCTGTCATCTGTATCTATGGGTAATGTAAATATTGAAGAGGCGGATGCTCTTGATGTTCTAGGGATGAGAATTAGTTGTGATGCTCGTTTTGGAACGATCACATTTTTCGAGTCTCGAAGGAAGCATTCAAGTGCCTTGTTTTTTTAAAACGGTGCAGAAAATACTTCACTCCATACGACCTTCTCACTATTTACAGGAGCTTAATCCGACCCCGGATGGAGTAGAACTCTCATGTATGGGCCGGTGTTCCAAAGTCTATTTTGAAGCTTCTCGACCGCGTACAGGAAAGGGCGAATGTGCTTATTAATGAGAGTAGGGTATCCAACTCTGTTGATTCGTTGAAGCATCGTCGCAATGTGGCGTGTGTTTCATTGTTCTATCGGTACTATAATAAGAGGTGTTCTCGAGAGATAAGGGGCTTGGTTCCCCATAATTACATATTTTTACGTGGTTATCGTACTTCTCGCAGAGCACATCCTTTTGTAGTTGATTGTCCAGTGAACCGCACAATGCATTACAGGGAAAATTCAATTTTTGCCCTCAGTGCTCACTTGTGGAATGATCTCTGCGGAAGTTTTTCCCGTCAGTTATGATATTGGCAAGTTTCAATTAAATGTCCACAAACACTACTCCCTCTTTCCAACTTCCTATAACCTATTTTCCTAAACCTGCACAATGCACTGCATGAGTAGGGGCCATCCCCTGAGTGCTGGTTAAAAAAATAGAACCGGCTGAACAGACCTCAATAATGTCTTGTTTTTCATTCAAGAAAATTTCTCTGCTTCATTAAATCTCTGCTAAAATCTACGCGACGATACGAAACCAAATTGTTAAACGTTTTCTTAATTTTCTTTCCAATAGAAATTTAATACTCTACGCCATGTATAAAGTAATTTATTTATAAAACCATTTCCAATTAATAATTTTCTTAATGACACACAGAAAAAACCCACACTTCCCTTCTTGAAATTATTTTGTGATTGTGGTGCTGTTGTAAGAGAATTGTTTTTTAGATTCAGAAAGACAGAAAGAAAGAAGAAAACATTTAAACAAATGATTTCATTAATCTATAGCTTCCTTAAAATGTATACTTTATAGTTTATGGCAAACCATTCAGTTCAGAATAATGAAAAACAATAAAATACTAGACAAAACACTTACTAGCCAGGCCATCCAGCCAGCCATCGAGACATCGAGCCAGCCATAGAATACCTACCAAACGATACAATCGCATGCTATCGATGAAATGTTGAAGAGTTGGATGGAGAAGAAGAAGAAGAAATAAAATCTGAAATTGAAAATACACGATTAAAAACATGTCGATTAGACATCAATTTCACAAATGAAAGCAAAAGAGACACATGCCCGACATCAGCCATTAATGACTCTGTAATATGATGCCAATGGCAGCACAGTACAACACAGCACAGCCAAGTGATGTGCTCAGTGGCGGTAGGGTAAGAGGAGACATATGTACGTATGTACACACGATGAAAATGAGAAATCTTAAAGATATTGACAGTCCAGACAGAGGGACAGACAGACACCATATACCATACGTAGCACTTTTCCATAGTGGTGGACACATTAACGCTGTCAGTGTATGGCAAACACAAAATAAATAAATTTTCATGCAACCATATAACGTAACAGCAACAATAATAACAACAACAAACAACAACATTAAAATAATATCCTGCTGTTGATGTTGCCATTGCTATTACGATTGTTTAGTTGGTTGTTTTGATGGTGTTCAGGTATGTGTCCCATGTCAAGATGACCACGAAGACAACCACAATGGCCACAAAGCAAAAAAAACAAAAAAAAAAACAAGCAACAGAAGAGATAAAACTCTACAACTAAAACAACATCTTTTAACTTAACTAAATAGCCAGCCAGAGTAGCAGCAGCAGCAGACACCAAGAAAGTTTTTAACAGACAAACAAACAAAAACGAAAACAAAAACCCACCAAGTATGCAGGCCATCTAATTTATGACTTAATTATCGGGCCATATTTAATGTGTCAAATAAACTACAGCACAAAACTATACCATCAACATGCATACACATACACACACCGCCATACATACATACACTAGTACTCACATTCATTAACTAAATCTGAGATTGCTTTTTCTCATTCTCTCATGGCAGTCCAACATCAGTGTGGGGCACTGTGTTCAGTTTGGTTGTTGGTTGTCTCTTCTTGGTTGGTGTTATCTTGGACTTATTAAGCATTGGTTTTATTGTTAATGTTGTTGCTGTTGTTGTTATTAAATAAGCTACAAGTCAAATTGCCTTGTTGGAGTCCATTTATTGGTAAATATATGTCCGTATGTCTGTCTGTCTGCCTGTGTATCTTCATGGCTTTTTGTCAGTCCGTTTCCTTATGTGGCACTTAGTGATAGTCACAGCGACACACAGTTTGTACAGTGGTTTCATCGTTTCATAATTATAATGGCAAGATATCTATCCTTGGCTTGCTGTATTCAAGTTGACACTTAGCCTCCACGATGGATGGCATACTATTATCTACGTACTCTAGGTGGATGCCATCAATTTACATACGCAAGATGTTAACTAACTTGAGACTTTAAATTTTGAATGTGCGCAGGACTTGAAACCTCTATAAAGATGCCCCTCAAAAGTTGAAGAGCACGGCAAACTTTTAAAGGACAAAGATTTACGAGTAGCCACTTGGAACGTCTGCACCCTTCATAGGGTACGCCCAGCTGGCGAATGTCCCCATGAAATATCACTGCCATACAGGAGATGCGATGGATAAGACAAGGATAGAAAAGGGTTGCATCTTGTGATGTATACAACAGCTGCCATATGGATAAACTGGAATTCGGATACGTATTTATGGTTAATAAGAGATTTCGCCATCTTCTCTCTGGGCTCGCTCTAGAAAACGAAATAATAGCCACAATCCGCAGTCAGAGCAAAATTTTGATAACCTCATCCTTATTTGTGCTCACACCCCGATGGAAGAAAAGGACGATGTGGTTAAGGATGCCAAAACCTCCAATGGTATAGCTGATCCATTGTAGCATATTGTACCATGTCTCAACATCCATACTTTCATAAGGGTCTTTAATAGGGTCTGGCATGAGGCTCTGGTGTCAAAGTTAATTGCTTTTGGTATCGGTAGTCACTTCTCTCGATTTATATTGAGCTTTCTCAAAGATCGCACTATTAGAGTGGTTATAGATGGCGTCTTTTCCGACGAGTTCAGGATAAATTCAGGGGTACCGCAGGGCTCTGTCCTTTCTCCTAGTCTTTTTCTTATTTTTCCTAATGATCTTCTATCTATTACTTCGAATCCTATTTACTCTTTTGCGGGTGACAGCAACATTTGTCATTCATATTCCTTTGATCGAAGGCCGAGTCTTTTGGAGTTTGGGGCAAGGAGGTCGAACATGAATGACGTACTCACAGGTGACCTGATAACAATCTCTGAGTGGGGCCGCGCGAACAGGGTCGATTTAACACCCCGGCGTGATGCTGGTGTTCTGTCATCTGTATCTATGGCTAATATAAATATTGAGGAAGCGGATTTTCTTGATGTTCTGGGCATGAGAATTAGTTGTGATGCTCGTTGGAACGATCATATTTTTCGAGTGTCGAAGGAAGCATTCAAGTGCCTTGTTTTATTGAAACGGTGCAGAAAATATTTCACTCTATCCGACCTTCTTACTATTTACTGGACCTTTATTCGACCTCGGTGCTTCAAAGTCTATTTTGAAGCTTCTCGACCGCGTACAGGAGAGAGTGAAGGTACTTATTAATGACAGTGGTTCATCCAACTCTATCGATTCTTTGGAGCATCGTCACAATCTGACGTGTGTTTCATTGTTCTATTAGTACTATAATGGGAGATGTTCTCGAGAGATAAGGGGCTTGGTTCCCGATAATCACATATTTTTACGTGGTACTCGTACTTCTCGCAGAGCACATCCTTTTGTGAGTGATTGTCCAGTGAACCGCACAATGCATTACAGGGAAAATTAATTTTTTGCCCGCACTGCTCGCTTGTGGAATGATCTTTTTGCTGAAGTTTTCCTGTAAGTTTCGATATTGGCAAGTTTAAATCAAATGTCCACAAACATTATTCCCTATGACCTATTTTTCTAAACCTTTACAATGCACTGCATGAGTAGGGGCCATCCCCTGAGTGCTGGTTTTATAAAAAAAAGGCCACTGGAATGTCCTCTCCATTGAGCAGCATCCAACCAGATTGATCATATTATGATTGTCTCCAATATACTATATGTGCGCACATTCAAAGATCCATATATCAACTCTTTCCACTACCTTGTCGCAGTAAAATTTTTGATTGCGCATTAGAGCCACGAAGTCTGCTCGTTCTAGTTCATTGAGAAAGCTGGACATCAAGATGCTGCGATCAAAAGGAACATCAGAAGCGTTTTCCGCTCAACTCTCGGAATAGCCCTTGTTTTTAACAACATCTGCAAGTCTTTTGGATAAACTTTGTATCAAATGTTGGCATGTTTATACTGATATGTTGTGTCAGCTTTGTTGCACCAGCTGTAACAATTCATCTCAATTTCGAAGGTTTTTGTCCTTAAGATCTCTTTTGACAATTATTTGAAACCCTAAAGAGGAAGCCTAAAGTCAGAAAAACCACTCCAGCAGAAGACAGAATTATTTGAAGGGCCAAGAAGAGAAACCCTTTCTTGTCTTCTCGTGGAATAAAAGCTGAAATTGGACAATTTTAACATCCATCAGAAACATCCACACGGAGAATAAGACGGCTTTTACAAGAGTGGGGACTTCGAGGGTGTTTCAGAAAAAAAAAAAATATTAAAAGTCGGTTACAGTTTGGAACGGAAATGCTTAAAATAGTTCAACGTTTCTGGAACAGAGTTCTCTGGAGTGACGAATCCAAGTTTAATTGTTCCAATCTGATGGAAAAACTTGGGTAATACTTCCTCCAAACAAAGCCTTTGTTTTCAGGTACATAAATACACAATTTAAAATGAGTTAAAAAGTTTTAAAAATAAATTAGCAAACATATATGTTGCCAAGTCGTTTCTAATCATAAGGCCACCACTGTATGTGTGTAAGGGGTGAAGTTCATCATCTGGATTAAAAAAAAAATTATTCAATTGAAGCAGGAAAAAATTTCGACTTTGAAGGCATGGAAGGCGATTGCAATTAAACTTACAAAAATTATTTTTTCAGGGGTTTTGGGAAATTTAATGAATATTTTCATGTAATTCATATTGAAATATGAAATCAATAATAATCGATGGCAACCACAGTGCACATATTTCATAGCCTGTATGGTTATGTTACAACATGAAGAAAAAAAGAAACCTTTTTGTCGTTCAAATTCAATCCTTTTAGTTAGTCGTTGGAATTAAGTCGCACCTTAAGTTGTCAGTTTGTTGTTTTCAGTTTTTTGTTTTTGTTGTTGCTATTGCTGCTGCTGCTGCTGCTGTTGGTGTTGTTTTTTCAGTGACACGACAAGGCGTCATTGCTTGTATGAGTTTACCTTTAAGCTTTCTAAGGCAACTAAATTTAGGTATTTAAAGAAAAAATAAGACAGAACGACGGTAAGAAAGACAGATAGACAGACATACGTTTATACATATGAAAAGAGCTTCTTTTTATTTTTTTTTTTTTGTGTTAGTTTAGTCATGTTGGTTGGTTGTATGCCGTATACCTTTTGTCACTTTGGTATTGTTGTTGTTGCTGTTGTAGTTGCAATAAAATTCCATTTAAAGTGGCAGCGATTATATCTCAACAGACCATTAAAGTCACTCAAATGACAACTACTATTCTACCCACCAACACCACCAGCACCACCAAACTATACCACCGCCACCATCGCCGTCATCATCATCATCATCAGCCTTAGCGTCATCATCTCCAACAGGCAGCATCAGCGGCAGTATCATCATTTCCATCAGCCCATACCTCCATACATAATACCTTCTTCGTGTAGCGTTTTATTACTTTTTTTTTTAGATTTCATTTACATTTTTCTGATCTTTTGAAAAGCAAGAGCGAGAGAGAAAGAGAGAGTGAGAGGATAAGTGTGTTAAATGCATGTAAATTTCATTGCCTCAAAGAATCCATTAAAAAATTTATTGTTTTTTTTTTCTTAAATCGTTTTATTGGACCCAGACGCAGATCCATATGCAAACGCAATCGCTATGGCTGTGTCTGTGGCCAGTCGCAACCGTTTTGCATTCTTAACAGCTTTTTTGTTACGAAAAAAAAAAATACAAATTTCAGTAGAGTTTCGTGTATAAACGAAATCACTTTGATGAGAATGTGTTGATAAGTTATTTAAAAATTTATTTATAAAAAAAACAACAACAATAATAACAAAAAAAACATCCATAAAATTAATGTAATTTAATACGTTACGATGCGTTTTCATATCACAGGGCTTGAATCAATGAATTCAATGAATTGATTTGTTTCGACAATGCAGTGGACAACATCTGTTAATTAAGATAACGAATTGATTGTGAATAAAAAGACTTGGGATTACCATACCCTGCTGGAGCTGAAGTGGCAGTGTGATTGTGTTCATTTTTTTTTTCTTGTCATTTAAATTTTAAAATATTTTCTCTCCATTTTTTATTATTTTTTTTTTATTTTTTTTGGTGAATGTGAATGTAAATGAATTGTGTTTTTACAATTTATTGTCGTCTTTAATGTTGTATCTTGTGGTGAAATTAAATTATCTTCAAAAGATTTATTGGAATTGGTTGAAAGTGTTAATTGATTATAAATTTATAGCCGAATACTTAAAACAGTTGTGTGTCGATTTAGGCAAGCTTTCCAAATATGGGAGGTTTTCTTGTATTTTTAGTTTAAAAATTTTGCAACTTTCTTCAAAATATCTCTTAAAATATGCCCTTAACATGTTTTTTTTTATAGCTTTGCGAACTAAAGGTTGGAAAATCTCCGAAAGACTGACTCTCCGGTAGCTAAACGCATACGTACTAAAACCAACCTAGTTCAGCACACTTTCAACCATTTGTACCCCTCCCGGGACCACAATCAAGTATTACTTCGGAGGTGGAGATTCAGCGAATGCTGCCTTCAAATTCCGCTGACCTTGCCCTCACAGCCTATCTTTGCTGTGCCAATACGTTCCTTACAAAAACACATACTTCGTTCCACTTGTCACATGAGATTAACATCAGGTTAACTATATTATCGGGCGTTATCAAGAATCCTATTCTTCTCTCCAAGCAATTTCGTTGAACAACATATCGCGGGCAAGTAAAGAAACCATGCTCCGCAGTCTCCCTTACATTACGGCATTCTGGGCAAGTCTCGTTTACGTCATGACCATACTTATAGAGATATGCCCTATAACATCCATGGCTGGCTAGCAACTGTGTCAGGTAGACCTATGCTCGGTATGAGTCTGCAGGTCCAACTTCCCTTGGTGGAATTGGACCAGTCCTCCTGCCATCTATCTAACGCATCATCCACTAACTGAACAGGGTTAGAAAGATCCAATCCCCTCTTCGTGTCATGTTTCCTTTAACATCTGCCGGTATGGCTGGTTGATACAATCCTTAATTGATGGGAAGTAGTTTTAAGCAAATTTGGAATTAAAATGGTTAGGGAAGGAACTGACGCCCTTAACATGTAGCATTTTGTGTTTGAAATATTTCATATGACATAGTATTTTTCAAGATCTGACAGTTGACAAAGCCATCTTGCAACATCTTCCCTAGCAACATCTTCCCGTTTTTACAGTCACACATACAAATTTACAAATTGGTCCTTACACACTCAGACAAGATTACAACCTAGATTATGATTACACCACTTAAATTAGTTATTAATTAATTGGCCCTAGCAACCAGATAATGGTTATGACTCGCCGTAACACATCCTTCAGGCTGATGATTCTTGCTCGCTTATGCCAGTTGTGTCAACACCATGGACTGAAGGGATGGTATTCCTAGATCTTTCCAATCTTTAAAATGTTGTTGCACTCAAATACCCATCTCGACGAACGCACCTCTTCAGTTCGACGACATGCCGCCAAACCACTGAATGTTATAAGATGCACAACAGCGTCCGTCAAGAGCTGTTATTCATTGCGGCTTCATTTTATGGAATGGCTCAGTACGTAACATAATTGGTCATTACAACCCTTCAGTCAATATTATTGATCTAGTTTCTTACGCTACTTATGTTGTGTGTTATAATTTTATACATAAGTGGTGGGAGCTACAGTATAAGTCGACTCCGAACGACAGAATTAATTTTCTTTTGATGTCTGGCTTGGAACTCGAACCCTGGCTTTACGTCTAATGAGCCAGCATGGGATGGCTCAATACGTAAATAAGCAGAAAATCAGCCAATGCATCCAGAAAAAGTGACAGTTTGGTGCGGTACATGGACTGGTGGCATCATTAGACCGTACTTCTTTAAAAATGTTGCGAATCGTAACGTAACTGTGAATGGTGAGCGCTATCGAGAGATGATATCAAACTTTTTTTTTTCCCAAAATGCAAGAGCTTGACTTGCATAACATGTGGTTTCAACAAGACGATGCCACATGAAACACAGCACGCGTAACAATGGACCTATTAAAAGACGAGTTCGGTGAACATTTTATTTCACGTTCGGGACCGGTCAATTGGCCGCCTAGATCGTGCGATTTAACGCCTTTAGACTATTTTGTGTGGGGCTATGTTGAAGCTTATGTCTATACAAACAAGCCCGCTTCAATTGACACATTGGCAGACAACATTGAAGCATTTATTCGTAAGATACCGGCCGAAAAGTTGGAAATGAGTATGCCAAAATTGGACTAAGCAGATGGACCATTTAAGGCGCAGTCTCAGTCAACATTTGCATGAAATAATTTTCAAACATTAAATTATATGGACCGTACTATCGATTCAAATGAAGATTTCATGCATTTTTCTGAATTTTACGTGTTTTTTTTTTGAAAAATTTTCCTATAGCTTTTAAAAAATCACCCATTGTATGCTTCTTCGCTATAAAGAAGCACGAGAAGGATGAACGTCTTGTAGAGTAACGGTTTTGTATTACAAGAAAAGTCTCTGCTATTCGATTGCCTATTGTAACCGTAGTAGTACCTGTTGACAAGAGTAATCCTGCCGTTGATCTCCAGATTGACATAAATTTTGATGGCAACGACTGAACCAAGATAAATAAATTTCTTGACTATATCAAAAGTATAGTTATCGGCAGTAAAAAAACTATTAAAAACTATTTCTTCGGCAACTTTCTCTCTGCATATTATATTGGAAAAACCAGTTCATAGTCGACATTAAATAATTATACAGTGGTGGCCTTATGATTAGAAACGACTTAGCAATATATATGCTTGCTAATTTATTTTTAAAACTTTTTAACTCATTTTAAATTGTGTACCTGGAACCAAAGGCTTTGTTTGGAGGATGTCTTTCCATTAGATTGGATGCTTTTCCATTAGATTGGAACAATAAAACGTGGATTTGCCACTCCAGAGAACTCTGTTCCAGAAACTCGGATCATGTTTAAGCATTTCCGTTCCAAATTGTAACCGATTTTTAATATTTTTTCTTTTTTTGAGACATGCACCCTCGTAAAAGCCTTCTTATTGTCCGTGTGGATGTTTCTGACGTTAAAATTCTCCAATTTCAGCCTTTATTCCACGAGAAGACAAGAAAGGTTTCTCTTCCTGGCCACTTCAAAGTAAATTCTGTCTTCTGCTGGAGTGGGTTTTTTTGGCTCTAGGCCTTTCTGCCTAGAGTTTCAAATAATTGTCAAAGAGATCTTAAGGACAAAAACCCTCGAAATAAAAATGCAAATGTTTCAGCTGATGCAACAAAGCTGGCACACATATCAGTACAGACATGCCAACGTTTGATACAAAGTTTATCGAAAAGACTTACAGATGTTGTTCAAAACAAAGGCTATTCGAAAAAATATTAAAGAATATCCCATTAAATGTGAACTTATTAAGATATTTTTAAGCAGTTTTGTTTCTAATTATATGACCAACTTGAAATTGGTATTTTTTGTTTTTAGCCAATTTTTTTAAAAATGATATTGATGGTGTGAATTTTTTAAATTTTAAATTTAAAGCTAACATGTTGTGCTAACTATTTCAACTCTTGGTTTCAAAATGAGTTAAAAAGTTTTGAAAAGAAATTAACAAACGTACAAGTTGCCAAGTCGTTTCTAATTATAAGGCCACCACTGTACATCAAAACTATTGCAAATCAAGTATTTTTTTTTTATTTTACGCACTTGATGGCATATTATCATAAGCAATTTTGCTGCTAATTATGGTTTATAAACGCATAATAAACTTTTGTTATCCCTCAACTAACAGTTTTGCCTATTGACACCAATTATTTCATTTAACTTTTCTGGTCACATACATAAAATAAGCATAATGCGTGCAGTATAAAACCCACCACCGAAAACAAATTTCATTCATAAAACAGAAAGTGATTTGAATTTACAGTGAAACAACGGTAACATAAGAACTTGTTTAACAAGTAACGGTATATTAACGGTAAATATAGGCAAAGAATTCAATTGAAACATATAGCAGCAAGCAAATATGAAGCAGAGTGGCGCAGTGGAAGCGTGCTGGGCCCATAACCCAGAGGTCCGAGGATCGAAACCTTGCTCTGCTATATAGTGGGAGATTTTTTTTCAATTTTCAAATTTTTTTTTTAACTTTTTTTTTATTTAAAAAAAATTTTTTTTCTTTAAGATAATGTCAGCAAAAGCTTATTGTCCAAATCTGTTTAAGACCAGTTAACAATTAAACAGATATTATGTCAAATTTTTTTAAAAAAAAAAGGGTATGAATTATTTACACTGACATTTAAAATTTATGCCCCAAAAACATTGTACAGATTTTGCTGGCCCTTTTTATTTTTGCCGTGGCCGCCTCTTGCCTTTTAAATGTTACAACAAACAAGCAACTGGTAAGACAGTAACAAATGTCTGACCGCTGTCTACCCTAATCAGACTTGATAAGCCCCATCCCAAACAAAAAGATAAGAAAAAACAAAGCAAAGCAAATAAAATTTGATGTACAAATAATGTTGAAGGTTTACTTTACTGTATACTTACTCGTACAATGGAACATGGAACATGTTCCAAGGGCTTGTTGTAAAGCATTTAATATACCACAATCCTGGTAGGAAGAAACGCTGATTTGTTTTACGTATTTTAACTTTAAATTTAAGTAAATCAATTTAATTTTTTTTTTTTAATTTTGTAAGGTTCGTAAAGATTTATTTCTTATATTTTCTGTTCTTTTTACTGCAAATGAAGGGTTGATTTGATTTGACATGACAGTTAGTTTAAGAATATTTTAAAATTAATATTTCCTTACTAAACCTTCTTTATGGTTAACACAAACAGATGTCATTTGTTCCATTTTAGTTATAAAATAAATTATAACTAAAAAATTAACAAAATATTTAACACGACAGTTAAAAACATTTTATAAACATTTCATAAACAGTTTAATCAAGACGTAATAAAAATTTTTTTAAAATTTTCACATACGAATACATTTCAAAATGCTCGATTACACTGAAATAAGGACTGTGCACAAAAAAAAAAACTGCACTTCTACTTTTCGTTATCTGCAAACGAAACATCACATACTCTCCGTCAACAGGGCGGCTGTTATGGCAGTTGGCTGCAACGTTATGAACTCCAGGACGGTGTGCAGTTGACGCAGACACTAGCAAGTTGGCGAAATATACGATGTCTACGTCTTTAAAATCTTGGGACACAATGATATAAAATGTAACTGTTGAGCGGATGAACTTTTCAGGCACGACACGACAATTAAACTTTCTCTCATCCCTCTGGGGACCTGTAAGCTTATGATCGACAATGAGGTCACATATTCTGTCAACTGCAGGTGGACTGCTTCGAATATGGGCAGAACGACGCATGAAAGTCTAATGAAGGATAGATGGAAGACGCACTATAAGGCTGCTTAAACTTCAAAAAAACATGCTCAATGTAAGGAGTGCAGTACAAAAAAAACTGGACTTACACTTTTCGTTATAGAAATAAAACTAAGTGGCGGATTTTTTTTCGTTTTATATTTCAATTAAAGTAAATAATATTTGAATTCTTTTGTGTATAAATTTTTTTCTGACAAAGATCTCAGAGCATCTAACTTTTTGAGCCACTTTTCTTCCACACATGTTAGACTGTGTTTTAGAAAAATACGTATTATTTTACTTGCTTTCTTTTGGTCGGCAAATCCTTTTTTTCTTCCACTTCAACGCTTTCTCTCAATAGTCAAAGACTTCCTTATATTATTTTATTACTTACCTTAGAAACTGTTTTTTGGTTAACTCCTGCGATCGTTTTTTGGAAGCGGCGCGGTTTTCATTGAAAATTTCAATTTACGACATTCTTGTTGGATGCCTATTTTCAAAAAACTATTTTCACTATTGCAATGACATTATCACGTGGATTTTGAAACAGATGACTAACAAAAACAATGTAACGGTATTCTTTTTCAATTATGATAAAAGTTATAAGTTTAAAAGTAGACCCGTTTTTTTTGTGCGCACTCCTTACTAACAGCTGACAAAGAATTTTCTTTGAAGGTACTAAATGAACGTTTACTATCATTTCATGTTACTTCCTCTTACATGGAGACATAATTGGCCATTACAACATTTCAGAAAAGATTACTACCTAGTTTCACATACCACTTACAGAGTGGCTGATATATAACGCAATAAAGTAAAGCGCTTATTTTTTTAAGTTTATTGTTCAAACGAAAAAAATGTTGGAAATAACATCAAATTTTAGAATCTGTTTAGATTTGTTCGAATTGGCTACCTTTGGTACGGCCTTCAAACGGCCGACAAAGCCATTATAGGCGAAGCGCCGTCTTGAGATGCTTTGGTATTTTTTAGTGAGAACCTTACTCTCTAAAATGTCCCAGGCGCAAAAGTCCAACGGATTGAGATTCGGACATTTTGGTGGCCTATTGTACAGGTTGAAATGAAGCGAGGAACCATTATATGGTTATTTTACGAGAATACTGCGAACAAAGCGATTTTTTTTGTACGAGGAATACTACTGATCATGCTAAACGATTTCTTACTACATCAATTGAGTGTATTGGTACTGGGAAATATGTTCTTCCAAAAGAATAGAGCACTCTTCACATCCTAAAACTGATATTACGTACTTATAATTTTTTTTATTAACGATGAACTTACGATTCTATGTAAACAAGGGGAATATCTACCAGGAATACAGGAATTTATCAGTGGAATACGAAAGATCTGTAGTGCCAACTCTTTCCAAGAACCCAGATGAGGGTAACCGTTGTTTCTCTTGCTATCTTGCTATGGTGTTCTTGATCATTCCAGAACTTGATTTACAAATTCTCTAGAAATCTAGTGGCTACTCTACTGTGATCTATATAAGTCTCCTCAGTATATGCTGCTAATGACGCTTGTAAAAGGTTCACCAAATAACTTTATTTTTTAAATGCTTTAAAAAAACTATTAAATATTTTCCAAAATTTCTTTTTTTATTTGAAAGTACAATCCTTTCGGTTAATAATGGAAAATAATTTCATTTAAATGGCTGCCTCGGCTGGCCATGCAGTGGGTCTACACGATCAGTCCAATTTTTAAGGACATTAGCGATTGTATGGAGTTGTATTTCAGCAATGGCTTCACGAATATTGTCCTTTAAAGTGTCAATTGTCTCTGTCTTGTTGGTGTAACACTTATCTTTGACGGCACCCCACAAATAATAGTTCAACGGTGCCTAAATCACAACTCCGAGGTAGCCAAAGGACATCAGCTCTGCGGCTGATTATGTGGTTTACCAAAACAAAGCGCAAAACATCGAGTGCAGCTTCGGCTGTGTGGCACGTAGCCCCGTCCTGTTGAAACCAAATGTTCCTTCCTCTTCAATTTTTGTGAACCACAATTTGTTCAACATGGCCCGATAACGACCACCATTGACTGCAGCTTATTTTCGAAGAAAAATTGCCCAATTATGCCTCTGGACCAAAATCCGCACCAAACAGGGACGCGTTTTAGGCTTTCCAATGTATGCGTGCGAATTTTCTGTACCCCAAAATCCGACAATTTTGCTTGTTTACTTATCCGCCAAGATCAAAATGAGTTTCATCTGAAAAGATGATTTTTTTTGGCAAAATCGGCATCTTCTGTAAGTGGATCGCAGGCCCACTTAGCTGAAGCGAAAACGCATTCGAATGGTCAATATTCGTTCAGCGGAAGAATAAAACTAATTATCTGTCAGCAAATCAGACATGAGCTTGTTACCATTCACTAAATAAGCGGTAGTTGAAAAAAAATGTTAGATGGCGGTTCCGATACTTGAACATTGCTTGACTTGGTTGACAAATTCTCTAGAGATCTAATGGCCACTCGACTGTGATATACTGTGAGTAAATAGCATACAGTGCTGCTGGTGCCCGTTTTGCTTTTTCATAAAATTCATTAGAAATCCAAATCAATGCAGCATCAAGAGTAGTAACCCATGAAGATAACAACATTTCGTCAGTTTTTCCAAAGATTTTCCTCAAACCATGCATTTGAAGATGAGTTCAACATTTTGTTTATAAAGCTTGTAGGGATGAATGGATTTAATGTTAGATGGCTGACCCGATACTTGAACATTGCTTGACTTGGTTGACAAATTCTCTAGAGATCTAATGGCCACTCTATTGTGATATGCTGTCAGTAATACTTTTATTCTCCACAGCATACACTGCTGCTGGTGCCCGTTGTGGTTTTTCATAAAATTTTATTAGAAATCCAAATCAATGCAGCATTAGGAGTAGTAACCCATGAAGACATCAAAATTCGTGAGTTTCCAAAGATTTTCCTCAAAACATTCATTTGAAATGAGTTCAACATTTGTTTATAAAGCTTGTAGGGATATATGGATTTCAGGTGTAGGATTTATTCCGGTGTAGGTTAATAACTCTGTGTACCCATCTCGTAAATCGTATCCTTAGGAAAATTAATTTTTGTTTGTAACTTTTTTTTTTTTTTTTTGTATTCATTCTGCCAATTACACAATTTGACACCAGCAACTTAATCGACATAATGCCGACATAATAATAACAACTACCAGGCTTAGTAAAGGTTAAAGAAATAAGGAAAAAAAGTTAATTTTTTTTACTTCGCAACACACATCTAAATTCAGTTAAATTACCGCCTTTCCAAAAATAAAAGCAAAAATAAAAGAAAAAGAAGAAAAAAACTGTCTAATGCGTCCAAATGTCAATGGGTGGCAATCAAGTATTCAGGGGGATAAAATTTACGTTGTTTGTTGATGCTAACAAATAATGACATGGCAATTTGCAGATTTCACAGAATTCATTCAGAATCTCTTTAACAATTTTCACTTTGCCCTATGAGCACAGTGAGGCGATTCACAATGCCACAGTAATGGCATAACAGCAACGGCAATGGCAACAGCAACGGCAACAAGATTTCATATTACTTACGCACAACAACAAGAGTTGCTCTAAAGAAAATGAAGGGCGAGAAAGAAGCAAGTAGAGGAGTAACCAATTCCATGGACAAAACAGATGAGAAAAAAAAAATAAAATAAAAAAGAAAATCTTGCAAAGGGAAAAAAAAAACTTTGAAAAAGGTTTCCTGTCGTGTCAGCAAAGTTAAATTGTAATTCCTCTTGTTGCTGTTATTTGTGGGTATTAAGGCTGTTAAATCAGTCGACACAGAGTCAAATAAGTTGAAACATGAAATGAAATGAAATAAAATCCTATAGAATAGAACGAAAAGACCTATCACTGTCAAGGTGGTGCCTTCCTGCTGTGGCCTAATGTCAGTTAAATCAAACAAAATATACGTAGGGATACAGGGGGGAAAAAAAACTAAGAATAAAACGAAGCGGCATGATTGTTTGCCAGATTTGAACAATTTTTTGTTTTTTTTTTTTTCTTCCTTCTCTCTTGAACTCCTGCTGTCTTATGAAATCAGTATTCTTTCGTCTTTCAATTTCAAAGCAATCATTTAATTTCTGCTAAGGGTTCGTTCTCTTCATTTTTTTTTTGGTCTCATCTGGTATGAATGTGCACCTTGGCCATATCTAGCACGTATTGTGCGTGTTGCAGAAACCCTATAATTTATCATATTAATTCAGTTTTACTACGTTGTTAATAAGAAATTCATTGGGTAATTCGACTTCTCTACCCTACTAACAGCTTTCCACATTACAGGGCTATGTGTTCTAAGGCAAGATATTACGGCAACAACAAAAAAAATATCGTCTGTCTTATACAAATAATCGATTGCAGCAAAATGGTATTTATCTAGTTTCAAGCTGTGATTTTAACAGGATTGAAAGCAAGCGCTGCTTTGGTTGCAGCGTGTGACCAGAAAGCTAAGTGAGTGTGGAGACGAGAGAGAGAGAGAGTGAAAACTCTGTAGAAAACACCCGCTGTAAAGTGAGATTGATTTAATTCATTTCCCAACTCGTTGCCATTGTCCAAGTATCATACTGGGTACATTTTTTTGTAAAGTTTTGGGAATTTTAAAATTCTAAAGGGAAATGATCATTACAACAGAGAGCCTGCTGACAACAGCTAATGTGGTGATAAAGGGAAAATAGATTATTTGTATAGGCTTGCAGAGAAATTTGAATTGGTTTTGGAATAAGATTTTATGAAATATTATGGCATTGAAGACGTTATAGGTACTTTATTGGTAGTGTGTTGGCTTATTAGACGTGAGACCTTTGTTCAAATCCCAGGTCATACAGTAGCGAGCACAAAAATGCAACACTGTGCCATATGATCTTTAATAAGATCTGTTTCAAAATAACGGTAACTAATTTATTTATTTTCTTTTGCTGTTAATTCTTTCAATTATAAGTTTTCAAAGTAACCACAGTTTATTCCAAATTCTGCTTTAAAAAGTTAAATATTTTTGAATTAGTGAA
Organism: Sarcophaga peregrina; assembly: GCA_014635995.1. Classification (NCBI taxonomy): domain Eukaryota; kingdom Metazoa; phylum Arthropoda; class Insecta; order Diptera; family Sarcophagidae; genus Sarcophaga; species Sarcophaga peregrina. The sequence goes on from CM025791.1 coordinate 79,750,480, forward strand.
AAAAGTGCAAATTTTTAGCGAGCAAAAAAAAAATGCAACATAATAAAAAAATAGTTAAAGTAAGTTATTTATTTAATTATGATTGAAAATTTCTTAAATAAGTATAAAACATGTGTTTTGTAATAGAAGCAGCTCTCAGCTGACAGCAAAACTGCAATCATTAAAGCCTTAGAAGAAGGAAAATCCATGCGTGAAGTTGGACACCTCTTTGGTGTAAATCAATCAACCGTATGTGGGATTAAATCTCGATTTTCCTTAAGAAATAGCGTGGAAAGGAAAGCAGGTAGTGGTAATCCTCGAAAAACTACCTCTCGCCAAGACCGCCAGATGATTGCACTGGTTAAAAAAGATCTACGAAAGACCGCAGTGGACGTTGTTAATTTCGCAAATGAGCAAATGGGAGTCTCTATAGGCGTTCACACTGTTCGCCGTAGGTTGAAAGAGACGACTCGCAAAGAAACCTCTCATCAGTGCAATCAATAAAAAGAAGCGCCTGGAATTTGCAAAACGTTACAAGGATTGGTCAAATGAACAATGGGCTAAAGTCTTGTGGAGCGATGAAAGCAAATTTAATTTGTTTGGCTCTGATGGGATAAATTTTGTTCGAAGACCGCCTGGACAGAGATATCAACTCCAAGATATTAACTTCCAACCGTAAAACATGGCGGTGTCAATAATGGTGTGGGGTAAGGAACGATATGTTTAAAAAAAATTATTGATTTTACGTCACTTATTTACAGGTGCGTTTCCCGTGATGGGGTAGGTCCCTTAACTCAAATCGAAGGAAAAATGGACGCCAAAAAGTACTGTGAAATCCTTGGAGAACACATGCTTCCTCATCTGCGGAAAAAAAGTCCCTCTTAGTAGCATATTCCAACAGGATAACGATCCAAAGCACTCAAGTCGCTTAGCTCGAAACTTTTTAAGCGACAATGATGTCAATGTTTTGGATTGGCCATCACAGTCTCCCGATCTAAACCCCATAGAAAATCAGGAAACATCCGTCAAATAAGAGTGAATGGGAGAAAATATCCATTAACACATTAATAGCTTTAGTCGACTCTATGCTTTCTAGGTTGCAAGAAGTCATAAAAAATAAAAGCTACGCCACTAAATATTAATTTTAAGATATTTTTTTTTGTAAGAATTACTATTTAATTTAAATAAACACATTAAAATTTATGCTGTTGCATTTTTATTGCTCCCAAGAAATTCGCACTCTTTTTAATAAATGACAAAATAATATATCATTAATTAAAAATATTTACATAATGTTATTGATAATAGGTATCTATAACTGTAGGGATTAATAACCCAAAGAAATATTTTGAACTGGTCACCATTTTTTTTAAAATTATCGCACTTAAAGATAATTTTACCCAACGTTGCATTTTTTGTGCTCGCTACTGTATATCTCCTACAAAACGAAATATGGAAAAATACTTCTTCAGCGGCTTCCTTTTAGTAGATTTCAGGCAAAAACTTCCGAAAGTAAATTAAATTTTCAAGAAAAAGTTTCTTAAAAATCAGTCATTCGAAGTTGATATAAGTGGTGTGCGAAGCTAGTTTGTAATCCTGACTGTATGTATTAAGACTTTGAACTACAGAGTCTTTTACTAAAAGCTTTCTACCTTTAAAATAAAATAAAACTAAGCATGGGACTTTATCGAATTCTTTCATTAACCGCCAAAATAAATCCAGAAGCGATAATTAACAATAAGTTTTTATTAAAAAAATAATAAAGGGGTGAAGTAGGGAGGGTGTACTGAATTGGGTACAGCGGCGGGTTATAGGTGAAAAATTTCAAAACATTGTTTTTCAATGCATAATGTTTTTACACATTTCTTGCATTGCCAGCGAACTCGCGCATGGCATAGAGTTCATCTTAGTTGCTTTTCCAACTTTTTGGGGTAGTGGCCTTTACCATCTTGGGGACCTAAAACCAATGATGATGAAAGTTGAACTTTAGTTTCGACGTTTTGACGTAAATAGTACCTTGAACGTTGGAATAACAGTTGATCCATCCTATCGCTATGACTCATTACATATAACCGCCAAGCGTTTGCAATGGGCACAGCTATTATATAGGTAAACAATGCCCACCACCATTTCTTACCACGAATGGCAATTCTGTAGAGTGCAATAGACTGATCCAGCTCATCTACTCCTCCCAGATGTTTGTTATTTGACTGAAACACTTTTGGTATATCGACATCAATTTTACTGCTCCTAATGCTTCTATTGTGTCATAATTGGTTGCCATTGTGCAGACGCTATTGTCTTTCAATTTCACCAAAAGAATTTCATTTTGCTTGTCAAACCTATAGTCATAAGAGACCCACTCTTCTTTTTTCATTTCTTTCGAACTTTATAAAGGACACTTTTTTGTTCTATTGTCTCTAATTGTTCCAGTCGTACGAAATCCTCTCTCTTTGAGATCCACCAAAAGATTTCATAGCTAGTAAAAAGTTATCAAAAAATACTTCATATGATGCTGAGTTAGTCTCAATTTTGTTTACTACTCTTGAACCTAGAGGATCAGTAAAACTTACCTCCGATTTTCCACAATAAAAATCGAAGGTGTAGCAATATCCAGTGGAACTAGCTGCTACCCAGTACCTGAAATCAAATCGTACTGGTTTTCCATGTGTAAATTGCTTAGCAGGGTCTTACATACAGTGGCGAGCAGAAGTGAGTGCATGTTCACAATACTGAGTTTCGTCATACACAAAAACAAAACCATACAAGCAAATACAAAAAAGAAAATTAATTTTTATTTTATATTTTATTCTTAACAAATAGCAGTAAAAACCAATAATTAATGAAATTAATTTAATGAGTTTGAATGAAAAAATGAAAATAACCCACATAAACTCAATTTTGCACGTTTCAAGAAAATTCAAGAAACTAGCCCAATTTCAATATTTGGTCCATAAACCCTTATTAGAAACAGCTTGATTTACGCGGTTTGAGATGCTTTCTACCAAATGATCAATAAGATCTTTCCGAATTCGATGCCATTTCGCATTTATACGATCCCAAAGTTTGACCATGTTTGTTGGGGCTGTTTCGTACTGTCCAAGCCGGATTTTCACGAATAGACAAAAATTTTCCAGCAATTGAAAATTTTGTTTCCAGTGTTACCACATTTTGTATATGGATTCCGCCGCTGTACTCAATTCAGTGTAGTTGTATTTAATTCGCTTCATTTCTACCGCACAATGACCACCAAAATCTTCGGATCTCAATCCGTTGGACTTTTGCGCCTGAAGCATTTTGGAGAGTAAGGTTCCCACTAAAAAATACCAAAGTGTCGATCATCTCAAGATGGCGCTTCGCCAGGAATATGTGTTACATCCGTCTTTGCGATATGTTCAGCTCACCAACAATTTTTCTACAACTGCGGCTTGGATTCGATCAAATCTGACCTTCACTTTTCGGATAATTTCTGGTGTTGTTACCATTTTTTTTTCGTCCAATTTTTGGACGTGATGCAACAGTGCCAGTATCACGGCAACGGTACGAGAAAGAAAAGATCTATTCACATTTAAATGCTGGAGGGCTTTAACGATAGCCACCTGTGGTTTTCCAGCCAAATATAAAGCAATCACACTATCACGCTTGAATTCCATCACTAATAACTATTTTTCTGAATGTAATAGATCGAAATGCTTTTGTAAGCTGATAAATAATAAAATGAACTGTCACTGGAATGAATCTGTCAGCTGTCACAAGAGCGGTTTACAAATGATAACAACCTGAAGTTGGCTGCAATACATATCAGGCACCCTGTAGGTGCTGTAATAAGCTGGGTTGCAATCCTTACTAAAGAATTGTCATGAACAATTAAGCAATTAAGTGATAATATTGCTTGCTGTTAAAAATAGTAATAGACTAACGAAATGTTAAATAATGAAATAAGTGTGACCATGTATTTAACTTTTAGTAAAATATTCTATGGTGCCGTGTTAAGACTAACAAACACTGGACAACACTTGTAATTTTTTTTTTTTTAGTTTTCAAAATTCCTTTAAATTGTAAAAATTCCATCCTTTTCGTTCCATTTTCCTTATAATTTGTTGTTTAAATATCAAAAAAATTTTATCTCTTCGTAAATATTCGGTGTTGGTCAACAATAATTGAATTTGAAGGAATGCCTTTAGAAAAATATTTCATTATATTGCCAATAACAAATAAAACGGATATTAAAATGTCAAAAGTTTTTTCTTTCTTGATTAGCATGTACATACGTACACCAGGGCACAGCGATATCAGACAACATTAATATTCTTAGGCAATGGACCATAATTAATATATTGACCGTTAATAATTATTCTGACAACATCAAAAGAACACACAACGTATGTATGTACGTTCGTACGACTGACAATAAATTATTGTTTTCCAAAAAAAAAACGAGAAACGAAATCATTAAACGAAAGGAAAAATATTCATATGTAAAGCAGTGATGAGATTTTAAAACGCATTTAGACGAATTTTAAATGCCCTATAACTCAATATGAGAGGCAGACCAAAACCTACTCAGAGCAAATAGAATAAGCAACACATCGATAGCAGCTGAAATAACAATACAACTGAGTAGATTGATGGCAAACGGCGTTGGATAACTCTAAAGTAGAAAAGAAGTAGAAAGTGGAAATAGTATTCTCCTCTAAAGATCTGAAATCTCATTGTCTACTTTCGAAATCTAAAACAGAGGTAGAAAACTACTATCTAAGCAGAGATCTGCATATCGTACGATCTGCACACAGGCTGCCCAAGTGATAACTGAAATGATTCCCAAGCAATGAAGCGCCATATAATTTTCAATGCCAGGCAGAAGACAGCTCAAACACAGAATACAGCAACCATACTATCTGGGCAGAGGATAGTAGCCTCTTGGATAACATCTGCGCATCGCAAGATATCCACACAATCTGGACAAGTATAGCGGCAATGGTTTCAAGCAGAACACGTTTCAGGTGCAGAGTATTGCATCATTAAGTCATCCTAAAATAAATAGTCTCGCTGGGAAAAATATACAGCACGGCAGGTAGATATACTGATAAACTGATTCTTGAATTGAAAAAACGGCGAAGTACTACATAACCGAGATGTTGACAGTTCAGGGATTCCCGGCAAAGAGCCGTCTTGAAATGATCAACACTTTGGTATTTTTTAGTGAGAATCTTACTCTTCAAAATGCCACATGTCGAATATGCCATCTACCTACTAGACTATGGAGAATCCAGCCTTTAGCCATATCAAGTCCGTAAATTTATGTGTAAAAAGTACGTGGAATATGTCGTTAATTTTTAGATCCTTAGTTGACGAAATATAGTGGAAGACTTAGGCATCTCATATGAGTCAGTGGTTTCAATATTGAATGATCCCTTGAGTATTGGAAAGTGATGCAAAATTGATGCCGTATTTGATCACAATCGATTTCAGAAGTCTAATGGGAATTAATCGCAGTATGAATGAACTTTTGTGCTTCATAATAATTGTATATAAATCTTGAGGATCCATGGCGATACATCAGAGACCAAGCAGCTGTCAAGTTTGTGAAGTATGTTGAAACTATAAAGATGTAAACGATAAGAAAATCGATGGCAAGGATGGCCAGGAGAATTCTATGTGTACACGTTTGTAGTCCTCATTGCAAAAATCTATATATTAGGCAAAAAATTAGTCCTTTATCTGTCATATTTTCGTCTTTGGCCATTTTTCCATTTTTCAATAGTGTTGCGTCCGTTCTCGCGATATGTTCAGCTCACGAGCAATTTTCCTTCCACTGCGGCATAGATTTCGATCAAACCTGGCCATCACTTTTCGGATCATTTCTGGTGTTGTTACCGTTTTTTTTTTCGTCCACTTTTTGAACGCGATGCAATACTACCAGCATCACGGTAACGAACAAGGGTACTAGAAACAAAAGATTTATTCACATTTAAATGCTGAAGGGCTCTAACGATAGCCACTTGTGGTTTTCCAGCCAAATATAAAGCAATTACACTATCACGCTTGAATTCCGTCACGAAACACTTTTTTTCCGAATACAGTAGATCAAAATGCTTTTGTAAGCTGGTAAATAATAAAATGAACTGTCACTGGAATAAATCTGTCAGCTGTCAGACGAGCTGTTTATAAAAGATAACAACTTGAAGTTGGTTGCAATACTTATTAGCCATTCTGTATCCTCTAACCTAACTCACTGACTTATTGACTCTCTCACTGATTTCTTGTCTACTGAAGTGTTCAAAGTGATATTAGATTAAATCAGTAGAAGTTATATAACAAGCTGGACTTTCTGCTTAATACTGCATGTAATAGGGTACACGGAATATGCAAATCAAAAGACATTAATAACACACATTTGGATTTCATTTTTTGCCTCTTTTGTTCGACTTTCGGTGATAATTTTTCAGATGTGTCGTAAAAACATTCATTTAGGCATGTGACAAACTTTTTTGAGAGGCGGTATTTGTATTTGACTGTGGTCCAGCGTACAAAATGAAATCAAAAAAAAAAGAAAAAAATTGTGATGACAGCTTAAATTGAAAACGACAGACGACATACACCACACATGACCAAATACTACTCACACAATACAATACCCTTGCACAACGAACTGAATGGTATTGGAATTGAACTGAATGAGCCAACCAACACCACCAAGAGGCGCAACGAAGAGATGAAAATATTGAAAGAAAAAAAGGAACACAATTTTTGGATTTTTCGACATGCACAATATGGTGGACCACATAATTTTTTGTGTGTTTTTTTTTTTCATTTCAATTTTAATTTTTAAGCAAATTATCTTCATCATCCTCTTCCTCATCTTCTTCATTATGATGCATAAAAAGGGAAACGAAGCGTATACAGAGAGGCGTATAAATGTACCAACCCGCCAAAGTAAGATCGCCTTTCTTGCCGCTGTGTATTATGTGTCGACCACTTTTCTAAAAGAACCACCATTCATGTACCTCCGGGGCACAGAGAGAGACAAGAAGACATTAATAATAAATGACAACTGAATAATTTTAAAAATTGCGTATGTCATATTTCAAGCGTTAAATATCAACAATCAACAATTTTAATAGCCAAACAACAAATGTCAAATAACACATACCACACACACACTCGCACATACTTCAAAAGAATACAAAGGAAAAAGTTAAGAAAAATGGAAATAAATTTGAAGCAAAAAAAAAGAATTTTAAAATGAAATGATTTTAGATTTCAGTTTTTCAGAGATTTAACGCATGTCGCAAATGAACACATTTGCCACCAAAGTAAACAGAACAGAACCGCAGAACTACAAGAATAATTTGTATTTTGTCTTTCGGATTGAGTTCTCTTCGTTTTTTCTGTTTGTTTGCCCCGACTATGTTGATATTAAAGGCACTGATGTGCGAGATATTTATCTTTATCAATAGTGACAACTGCTAGAGCGATAGAGAGAGAGAGAGAGAAAATTAGTAAACGGCAGCAACAACGGCATTAAGTAACAATTTTAGCGAGCTTAGTGCACAATGGGACATATTTTCAGTTACATAGGCAAAACTAAAAGTCAACTAGCCTACATAGAAAGCATTGGAATTAAAATTAATACGAATTAAACAAGCTTATCAGCTTGATGGTAGTAAATAATTAAGAATGATAAGCTAAAGATTACGCCTTGCGTATGATTTCCCGTTAGATGACGTAGTTGGGCTATTTTAAAGGTTTCCAAGTCTTTTTCATATTTGAAAAATATGTACACTACGTGAAAGTAGTCAGCAGCCCTGCAATATAACTTACATTATCATTAGCCAATAGGAACATAATGTGCGTGACGTCATTGATTGATTGTGTGCGTGATGGCGTAATCTTTAGTCTATCATTCTTGGTAAATAACAAACTTTTACAACAGAATTGTATGAAAGGAATTGATATCAAGTTTAAAATACTCAAGAAGTATACAAAATTTCTTGGATATAAGCACTTTCAAAAACGCTTGCAGGACAGTGCTTATAAGCGGAGAATTCTTGTTTCGCGCGTAAAAGGAAATAGCCGTGTGTCATTCAAGCTGAAAAATTTCTATTTGTCTCACTGCTGTCAATGGCTTCATAGTCGATGGAATGTCGGCTGGTCGGAGAAGACTTTGATCATCTTATAAGCTCGAAGTGGTGAAGAAAGATGTATTTTGCTGGGATTCCTTGTCACCTTGGGATTACATAAATGGCCATTACAACCCTTTAGTCAGAATTACTTCCAGCGGGACCTGTAGTTTAAAGTCAACTTCGTCCGACAAATTTTTGAGAAAAAGAATGTTAACTTCTGCGGAAGAGCAGTTGAACATAGATTACGCCTTCGCCTTAATATCGCACTTGAGAATCTATGCTGCAGTCAACGAATCTAAGCTCCCATATGGAGTTATATTCTACTAGACTGCTCTGGACAGACAGTGTAATATGTATCAGACTCCTTGGCAAAGTTAGAAGTTCTGTACGAATTCTAATTATTTCTACCAAAGCCTTGTTCGAAATGCTTAACTGGCTTTCCACGGCACTACAAACTCGTACGCTCAGTCTCTTATTTTGAAGGAGCCACCCCCGCCCCATTAAACATAGAGATAGGGAATATTACTGAATGTCTATACCCTCTATACACAATCCCAGAATCTTTAATGACTCTAAGCTCGATGATAGGGTTAGTAGCAATGTCTTTGCCGTGAAAATCGGCTAATATATTTCCGACTACAGAAACAGGCAGAGTTGTTCGCCATTCACCAAGCAGCTCATTGGATCCTCATTAAAGGTGTTTATTTCATCTGCAACTCAATATTTTCTGATATTAAATCTGCAATTAAATACCTTTCCAGCATTACAGTCAACACTCTCCTCTAATGCCTTTAGCACCGCACTTCTATAGGTCGCCGGAGACAGGGACTTTCCAGGCAACTGTAGGGCAGATAAGTTTGCTAGAGCAGGTACACTACTTTCCCAAACCTCGCCTATCGAATTTAGTTTGACACTTACCTCGGTTAAGTAGGCCATTAGGTGCACCAACCTATCCCGTCTTAACGAGGAATCTTGCTCAACTGCCAGACGCACTTGGCCGATGATGGTTAGAAGACGTTCTTACCAACTTCTCAAACTTGTCAGCTTAACGGAGTTATCATCCATTGATACCAACGAATCTAATCGACAGACTTATGAGAAACTTTTCAAGGCAATTTTTTTTACCCTCAGAATTTTTGTCAGCAGCGTGCTGGGCTGGGAGGATGTAGCCAATTAAATATGTTGATGTTACAACGATAGTATCTACCTCTCATCTAACTTCAACGGAAGTTAGTGTCTTCAGAATAGCTAGACTTAGCAAATCTCAAATTCACTTTTTTATGACAACTAGCAAACTTTCAAGCCATTGTGCACGCTTTATTGAAATGTAAACAACAAAAATGATCTGAAAAGTGACCAAAAAACATTAGGGATGGAAAACTATGATTCTGGGAATGGATGTTGTATGTGGCGGTTACTGCTGCTGTTGCTTTTGTTTAGCTCATACCAGACGCATGTAGATGATATTCTTGTTGTCACCATTATTGTTGTTGTTTTTGTTATTGCTGTCGCTGCTGATGAAGATGAAAAATCTACAAACACATTGAGTGAGGACGCAACAGCGCATAAATTAAATTTAATGTGACATTTTTACAAAATGCTCATTTCTCACATTTCATTTATTGTATGAATGAATAAATGAATGAATGAATGATGGACTGAATGTGCATAAAAGCCAAAGATGCGTACATACATATAGGACGTATGTATATTTAAAAGAATTGTTTGCCAATGTAACACTCTTGAAGTAAAAGTCAGTTCATATAGAATTGAATGAAGATTTATATGTACAGTGAGCGTCAATAGAAATTGTACATTAAAAACAAACTATATATATATATTAATAAATTACCGTTATTTTTATTTTCAAATTGTTTCATTGCAAGTATTCAAAATTGAAACAAAATAGGAAATAAATAAAAATTAAAAAAAATTGTCAAATTTTTTAAGGCACTCTCCTTAAGTTGGAAAGGTTGAGCGTGGTAATCGTTAGAATTTTATCCATGGTGAATAGTTTCTTTTGACACTCACTGTACGTTGAATGTATGGTAAGAATAAGTGTACAGTTTATGCATCACTGATAAAATGAAATGAATGTCGAAAAATAAAAACCCATAAGAAATATTTTGCCTTAAATTAGCCTCAATTAAATGTTAATGCATTTTGACATTTCTTTCTCTCTCCCTGTCTCTGTCCCTCCTTCTCTCTCTCTCTCTCTCTCTGTCAGTTAAGACATAAAGTTTTTATTTTATATCAATGTTGAAAAATTCAGTACTTTAGTACTTTTTTAAGTACCCTTCGCTTTTAGTACTTTTTTTATTACATATTTTATGTCTTGTGCTTTTTTCAACTACTAATGCTTTAGCAACGTAATGCGAAAGGTAGAGTTAGTCTTTAGCCCCGTTTAGCCAAACGCCTACGGAACACACGTTCGTTTTTAGAATACAATAAACAATGAGAACGCTGTCCGAACTGTAATGTGATTTCGGTAAGCATCATCATATGCTACAAACGGAAGTATATTCCATAACGTTCCGACAAGGTTTAACTACACGGAACTATTATGTTTTGTTACGTTCAGAATCAACAGTTTTTGTTTTATATGTGAGGAACACGTATGTACAGTGACTCCATCGCATAATCGGAGAAGCATTTGTCTGATATGTATGGGCATAAAACTCAAAAAGAATATATTAAATATAAGTTTTTTTTGCTTATGTTTACACTATATATTCCAGACTTTCAGATTAATAAAAAAAATTACAATATTTTTCATGATAACGGTAATTTTTTAAAGAAAAAGGAAATTAACTCAATTTTAATCGGACAAATAAGAGCAATATTGCTCAAAATAACAAAAGACAACAATTACTACAATTACAATTACAATTACTATTACTATTACTATTACTATTACTATTACTATTACTATTACTATTACTATTACTATTACTATTACTATTACTATTACTATTACTATTACTATTACTATTACTATTACTATTACTATTACTATTACTATTACTATTACTATTACTATTACTATTACTATTACTATTACTATTACTATTACTATACTATTACTATTACTATTACTATTACTATTACTATACTATTACTATTACTATTACTATTACTATTACTATTACTATTACTATTACTATTACTATTACTATTACTATTACTATTACTATTACTATTACTATTACTATTACTATTACTATTACTATTACTATTACTATTACTATTACTATTACTATTACTATTACTATTATCTGATAAGGGTTGTAATGAATGTAAGTATTTTTTTTTTTACAAAAGTACCATTTGATGCCAGAAAGTACTTTTTCAGTGATAGTTCAGTACCATTTCAAAATTTCAATTTTTCAACACTGATTTTTTTTTCAACATTTCTTTTACACGATCTCTTCTGGCTTTATTTTTTTCCCTTTTATTCTAGTTGCATGTCCTTGTGGTTGTTGTTATTGTTGTTGCTGTTTAAAGCTGTCATTATGCTTGCATTGCTGTTGCCGTTGCTGTTGCTCTGTTGCTGTTATTCTGTTGCATTATATTACATCCATATTATTACATTGACTTTGAATTCTTCCAGTTCTTAATATGGATATGGATGATGTTGTTTCATGATGTTGACAACTTAACAACAGTTTCACATTTCCCATTATTATTTATGTATGATTGCACGCATACACACACACACACACTGGCTGCCAACGTTGTCACTGTTGTCGCATTGTCATTTCCATTGGCGTTGTTGTCTTGATGCGAATGACAAACGTCATCATCATCAGCATCAGCATTATTTTGGTCGATTGTATTTGTCATTTAATTCGTTTTGCTTTTGCTTTTGATTTTTTTATCATTCGTTGCTGTCGTTAACAAAACGGCTTGTCATTCTTTATATGAAGGTAGACAGTCATGGATGGATTGGATGCATACATTTTGCGGCTACATCTCTTCATTTTATTCGTGGTGATTAGTCATCTTAGTCAATGAATTTACATGAAGCCATTCAATTGTGTTAAATTAAGATGGACACAACGCATGTCGATTGCAACATTGAAAGGATGTATGGCATCATACATACATACATACATACATACGGATGATAAGAAATGTTCTTGTTTATATCTTATCAGCTGATGCATTTAACTTGGTCAAACAGTCAGATGTTATGAAAGACAGTATAAGATAAGTGGAGAAAGTTGGAAATGAAGCTGTTGTTAAACGTCGCAATATATAGTTTCAGGAGACTTTTCCGCTCTATTTATGAATTAATATCAAATTAGCATGTTTGTATATACATTGTATCCTTTTCTTTTTACGTAATTAAGCCTTGAAAGTTCTTATTTATGGTAAAATTCATAACAGCAAAGAAACGGCTTAATGTCGAACATACTTAAGTAAAAATTGTTGAATTTCATAAAATTTTCGTTGAGTATTTACTAACACAGACGTCGCCGTGGTCTAGTAGGTAGTGTGCTGGCTTATTAGACATAAAGCTAGGCTTCGAGTCCCAGACATCAAAATAAAATACAAAAAAAGTATTTGTTTCGGCGATTTCTTCTCAGCAGGTTCCTGGAAAAAAACTCTGAGAGTAAATAAAATTGTCATAAAAAGCTTCTCAAAAAATCTGTCGTTCGGAGTCGACTTTAATCTGTAGGTCCCGGCACTCATGTTAATTCGACCTCGCAGTTAACAAGTTCACTTCCTCTAACCTAACCTAACCTAACACAGATTAATAAACTTACATGTGCTTGGTCTAAAATGTTTTACAGATCCTTAGAGATACTTTTAGATATAATGCGAAATGTAATTGCTACAGTAAAATCCCAAACTTTTATTAAAACCTAACGATGTTTTAGCAAATGTGGCTTTGTTACTCAAATTATTCACTCTTCTGTGACCGTCCGTTGGAGCATTCCAATTTGGTTTCCATTATCAAATTTTCATGCATACAGTCTCGACCTCTTATCAGAGATTAGCATTACAAGCATTATGATATTGGCAATATGCTGAAGTTTTTGAGCGGTTCCCAGGAGTCGCCTATTCAATTTTTTGTGCGATTTCAACTCTTTGGTTATTTCATTAAACGAATTCTATTTTTAAATTTTTTGAGAAGCTAGGTCGTAATCCTGACTGAAGGGTTGTAATGGCCAATTATGTATGTATCTATGTATTTTTAAATTTTAATATCACAATACATATGCGAAATCTTCATTTAATTTTCGTAGTCTTGTGGGTAGGATGTGGGCTAATAAGACATAAGGCCAAAACTCCAGGTCAGTTAGATAGGGAAATCCCGAATTCTCAAATCCCGAACCCCGGGATTTTTAAAAACTTGTGCCGCAATTTTTCGGGATTTTCGGGACTGCGAATTCATATGTATTTTGATCCTTCAAAAGATCGTGAAAAAAATTTTATAGAACTCGACTGCGATAATGGCATCTCAGATGACGAAAACCCTACTTTCATTGCTAAAACATTATTTAATGCCATTTTGAATGCAAAAACGAATACAACGAATTAATAGGGTAACTGCTTTAGATACTCAACTGTCCAAAGAAATTGATTTATTTACATCAGGAGGTGATAGAGGTGAATACTTACAAGCTGCATACAGCTATCTTGGAACTATTTTTACCGACAAATGTTGATTGCGTAAAGTGTTTTTCAACGGCATCGTATGTTAACAACAAAATCCGTTCTAGAACATATTTTGATTGCTTTAATCTCTTTGTTGGAATCCAAATAAATTTCCTAAAACTAATACGTTTGCATACGAATGAAAAATTTTTATTTTTGCTAATTTAAGTTTTTTTGTTACTTTCTGGTCCTGATTATGATATACATAATTGGAATACAAATGATTTTTTAACAAAATATTTTTTTTTAAAGAAAATCGCCATTTTTCCCGTGATTTTTCGGGATTTTTGGATCCCGAATTATGTCGAAATAATCCGGGATTTCGAGATCGGGATTCACAAAATCCCGAATACTGGGATTTTTAATAATCGATCCCGTTTGGCATCCCTAGTAGGTAGGGATAAATTCCATCACGAATAACATTTTTTCTGAATGCAATAGATCAAAATGCTTTTGTAAGCTTGTAAATAATAAAGTGAACTGTCATTGGAATAAATCTGTTACCTGTCAGACGAGCGGTTTACAAATGATAACAACCTGAAGTTGGTTGCATTATATATCAGCCACCCTGTATAGTATGTTGTTCTTTTGTAAAGTGCTCTACTGTTAACAATCGTTATAAATACTTCTGACAGCTGTCAAATTTCAGAGATATGATTTGCAGGATAAACTTTAGAATGTGCTCTCTTATTGTGGACCCCCTTTAGTTTTCTAAATGAACGCATAATAAATTAAGTATGTATTGTAAGTTGCTGAATTTATTCAATCACTGACTACTTTATTTAATTTTCAGAATATTAAGAGAAAAATAAATTTGAAATTCAAATAAATTTTCTAGGCCTTAACAATGTTAATAAATTTCTTTTGCTTGCCAATTAACACTTCATAGTCTGTGAATTAATGGAAATTATTCGCAAAATTATTTACAACAAATAATAACACTGGTAGTGAAATTGTTTATTTATTTGAACTTTTATTATGATTCTTAACAAATATATTTTATTTCATTTGAAATTTTATATTTTTTTTTTTGTGTGATTTGTTGTTATTATTTTGTGTTACTTTTAACTAAACAGGCACTATTTATGGTAATCAGCAAGACATTAAAAAAGATTTATTAACGGCCATAAAATATAATTAAATTGAGGTTGGTTGGTATCTGTATCTGTTTTTCTGTTTTAAAGCCAGAAACAGAATGCATAGATGAAATGAAACAAGTTTATTATGAAATATGGGGTTTTTATGAGTAGAATATAAATTTTTTTCTATACTTCTTAAGAATTTCAACAAAAAAAAAGAAGAAAAATCTTGTTTTCGGTTTTTTTCTATTTTTTTGTTTTTGTTTTTAAAGAATTTATTTAATTCACTAT
Source organism: Sarcophaga peregrina (assembly GCA_014635995.1). NCBI lineage: Eukaryota > Metazoa > Arthropoda > Insecta > Diptera > Sarcophagidae > Sarcophaga > Sarcophaga peregrina. The sequence goes on from CM025791.1 coordinate 79,765,619, forward strand.
AAATTTCTTCATAAATAAAAATGTGTACGTATTTTTTTTGGATCATCTCTTCTATGCTAAACATGAATACTTATTATTAATAATAGAAAAAAGAGTCATAAAACAGAATTTATTATGACAGTTTCTGTATTATTTCAAAAGAGCAGCATATTTTTTCCTTCATTTTCTTAGAGATTAAAATTAATGCGTTTTTAGTTTTTTTGTTTTTTTATAATATTTAACAAAAATTTTTAATTGTTTGTGTTAAACAATATTGAAAATATTTTCAATATTTCTTCTGATATTTTAAAATAAATAAAATCAAAATAAAAATATTTAAGAGTTTGCCTTAAATAATTATTTTGTTAACATTTTAAACTAAAATTAATCACAATGATCCCAAATACTGACCTAAGTGGGACCTGTTCTATCAAGCGGGTTGTCCACCTAACTTACTTACTTACTTACTTAATTGGCCATAACAACCCGATTAATGGATTTCGGCCTGCCGCAATACATCCTTCCAGGCACCTCGGCTTCTTGCGCGCCTACGCCAGTTGGTCACACCAATCGATGACAGGGCTTCCTCGACTTGGTCCTTCCAACGGATACAAGGTCGTCCTCTTCGCCGACTTCCGCAGATCCCCGCATCCCCGTTTCGGCGGAGCATCCTATTCCATTCGAACGACATGGCCAAGCCAGCGCAGCCGCTGGATATTAATACGCTGCACAACGTCTATGTCGTTGAGGAGCTCATACAGCTCACTGTTAGATCGTATGCGGAAATCATCGCCAACTCGCACAGGACCGAAGATCTTACGTAGGACTTTCCTCTCGAATACCGTCAAGGCTGCTGCATCAGTTCTTAATAGGGTCCATGCTTCTGCGCCATAAAGAAGCACGGGTAAGATGAGCGTCTTGTAGAGTATTAATTTTGTCGCACGAGAGAGGTCTCTGCTGCTCAATTGCCTATTGAGACCATAGTAGCACCTGTTGGCAAGAGTAATCCTGCGTTTGATCTCCAGACTGACATCATTTTTGGTGGTAACGGCGGAGCCAAGATAAATAAATTCCTTGACTGTATCAAAAGTATAGTTATCGGCCGTAATCTGAGAATCAATACGCCGCACGTCTCTACTTGTCAACAACATATACTTTGTTTTGCCCTCATTTACTGCCAGACCCATCTTCTTAGACTCCCGTTCAATAGCGCTAAAGGCAGCAGTAACATCTCGCTTGGTACGCCCTATGATGTCGATGCCGTCAGCGTACGCAATTGGACACTTTTCTGAAAGACAGTGCCATTGCGATGCACTCCTGCCTTTCGCAGAACACTCTCCATGACGGAGTTGAAGAGGTCGCATGATAAGGGGTCGCCTTGTCTGAAACCTCGCACGGTATCAAGATGTTCGGAGAGGTCCATTCCTACCTTGACGGAGCTGCAGGAATTGCTCAACGTCATTCTGCATAGCCTTATCAGCTTCGCAGGTATACCGAGCTCAGACATTGCGGCATAAACACGATCCATTATGGGGCTATCGAAGGCTGCCTTATAGTCAACAAAAAGATGGTGTGTGTCGGCTTGTTTTTCGTGGGCCTTTTCCAGGATTTGGCGCAGTGTGAAGATCTGGTCTATGGTGGATTTGCCAGGTCTGAAGCCACACTGATAAGGTCCAATCAGTGTTTTGACGAGTGGCTTCAGAGTGGCTTTATATGCGATACGGAGAAGGCTAATACCCCTGTAGTTGGCGCAAATTGTGGGGTCTCCCTTTTTCAGGACAGGACAGAGGACACTGAGGTTCCAATCGTTGGGCATACTTTCCTCTAGCCATATTATTGTCCACCTAACCTTCAACTAAAATGAATAATACATACATAATTGGCCATTACAACACTTTAGTCAGGATTAATTACCTAGTTTCTCACACCACTTATGTTGTATCTGTTAATTTTATACATAAATAGCGGGACCTACAGTTTAAAGTCGACTCTAAATGGCAGATTTTTAAGAAACTTTTCATGGCAATTTTATTTACTCTCAGAGTTTTTGCCAGAAATCTGCTGAGAACCCAGGCTTTACCTGGCTTGAACCCTGGCTTTAACCCTGGCTTTACGTCTAATAAGCCAACACGTCAGTTTTATTTTTCAAACTATCTCAATACAAACACGGGGTAGAACCATGCGACCTGACCTCATGCTGGATCCTGGGTAATAAAGATACAGCTGTTGTTATGATGCTCCTTTTTTGAAATTAGTAACTTCACTCAGACTTTATTTCTTCATAAGGAAAATTTAGAATTTTGTAAAATTTAACACACTTAGGGCCATTATTACAACTTGCCGTTAACTAAAGGGAGGATTTAAAGAGAGAGATATATTGTTTATCATTATTACGAGTACCCAATAAGATAGAAGTGAACGTTAAGCTAAAGAGAAGATCATCTTACCTTTAATATTTAAAGGTTACTTTATGTTTAAACTTCCCATATCATATACAGTCAACCCTTCTATAACGCGGTACTCTCAGAACGCGGTTTCCATATAACGCAGGGCTGAAATTTTGACAGCCCTTCTATAACGCGGTACTCTTTTAGAGCGGTTTGCGTTCAACTTCATCCCTTAAGTTCCTTTCGCACAGCCTATGAATGTATAGTAGTAACTAGATATTGTAAGAGGGTTTAATATTAGTTTATTTTCCATGCAAAAGCTCAGCCGAGATATAGTACCGTGCAAAACAATAGCAATTGCAATTACAGAAATAGTAAACTTCTGCTGCTTCTCGTTTAAGCGATGAAGAATTTACAGAGAATTAGTGCTCGCGGAAGAGACCTTAGGGCTAAATTTGGCTAAACAATTAGAACTTGATTTCTTTCAAAGTGGTCATTGAACGGTGCGCAGCCCAAAATTTAAAAGAGAGTTAAGAAATTGCTTAGCTCCCTATAGAGAAGTTATAGTGGAGTTAGAAAAAAAAGCTACAATGAATCTAAGCTAGTATGAATCTAAAAAAGGCTTGAGGCTTAGAGAGTTAGGTTAGAATAAGGGGAAAAGATTGCATTCTGCAGAGTCCAAAATAAATCTTACTATTGCAGCAATATTTTTATTAGAATGCTCATTCAACGATGTTAGAAAATAAGAGGTCAGATACCTTCGTCTTTTCATGACAAGACACATGAGGTGACAGAAAGTTTCTTCCTCCTCCTTAGATCCACAGTTCGTGCAAAATTCATTCGTCACCCTAATGCCAAGTCTTTCGGCATGTCTACTAAAAAGTAATCTCATCCTTGGTGTACACTTTATTTTGACGCCCACTGTAATTGGTCATTATAACCCTTCTGTCAAAATTACAATCTGGCTTCTTATACCATCCAAGCTGCAAGCGTTAATTTTATGCATTAACAGAGGCACATACAGTTTAAAGTCGATTCCAAAGTACAGATTTTTCAGAGTTTTTTTCACGGCAATTTATCTAGAAATCTGCTGAGAGCAAAGATCCAATGAAATATTTTTTCAAACTTCGGTTTGTTCGAGATGTTTGACCTAAGATTTGAACCATATAGACTATGGCGACTTCTGTACATTATATTCCACACATAATTTCAAACGAATAAAAAATTCCGATGATATCTCAAACATTCTTTTTTAATTTAAATTTTGATGTAGGAAGCCGTCCCCATACAACCCAAATATAAAGTACAATCGTCCCTCCTATAACGCGCTACTTTCAGAACGCGGTTTCCATATAACGCGGGGCTGAAATTGCGTCAGCCCTCCTATAACGCGGTTCTGTTATAGTGCGATGTGCGTTAAACTTTAACCCATGAGTTCCATGAATAATAACTAGATATTGTAAGAAGGTTTAATATAAGTTTTATTTTGGATGCCAAAGCTCAGCCGAGATACAGTACCGTGCAAAGCAATAGCAGTTACATTTTCAATTTTAAAAAACAATGAATGAAGATGAACCAAGTGAGGAGAAATATTAAAAAATTAAAAATTATTTTGCAAGTCTTTCTTAATTTTGTTGGAAACCAGTCTTTTAGTTTCGTTTTTATTTCATTTTTGTCTATCAATCCTTATATGAACTCTTGAATTCAATAAAAATAATTCATAATTTATCTGGCCTTTTGTATTTCTTGGTCTCCATATAACGCTGTACGAATGATATGATTTGTACTAATTCTGTGTTTCTTATAGAGCGGTTTCCATACAACGCGATAGATGGTTTCCATAGAACGCGTTACGAATTAGTCTGGTTAGTACCTGAAATCCGAGTTTCTTATAGCGCGGTTTCCATATAACGCGGTACGCACTCACCGCGTTTATAGGAGGGTTGACTGTACTATTTTCGATATGGCAATTTTGAAATTAAACAAAATGAGCATATACAACAAAAAAAAAAAAAACGAAGTCCGCTGATGCCACTGCGTTAAAAAAAAAAACTTGTTTAATTAAGCAGTTTTATCGACTTTACTCCGGCACTGCAAAGGTAACTTTGCCGTTCACTTTAGCTAAAGCTACCTTTAACTAACGCCAACTTTAACGGGAAGTTGTAATAATGGCCCTTATATGTATATAAGTCGCCGTAGTGTATTGGCTTATTAGACGTAATGCCTCGCTTCAAACCTCAGGTCAGACATTAAACGAAAATATTAAAAAATATATCTTCGAGGACTTAGGACTTCCGACAAAAACTCCCATGAAAATTTTTTCAAAAAAAAAAAAATAAAAAATCTGGCTTTCCAAATCGACTTTAAACTGTAGGTCCAGCCACTCATGTATACAATTAGTGATAAAGTTTGGAATCTGCTCGCGTACAACAATTCAGCTGATCCAGGCACTAAAGAGAGACGACCATAGGCAATGACGTCTTTTTTTTCGCTCAAAAGGGTCTAGTGCAGAGGGCAAATGGTCCAAATTTTAAACAAAAATCATATTCAGTGATGAGGATAATTTTTAAATGAATGAAGAACCAAAATTGTCGAATCCATATCAGATCCAAAAGCATTCAATATATCTTCAAAAAATTACTATTTGCTATGGATTTTGAGTTAGTGAGTGGTATACTCGGTTCATATTTCTTAAACCTCAGCATAACGCGTAAACTTGAACGTTACCAGCTTCTTTTCGCCTGAATTGTATGATCTGGGCACCAATCATATGTGGCTAAAATGGCGCTACTTGCCACATTGCTCATGACACATGGGATATTGTAATTGCAATTTCAGCCCCGCGTTCTGAGAGTACCGTGTTATAGGTGGGTTGACTGTATACGTATGATATATGCTGACTTGAAAGGTAAAAAAAGTTACATTCAGTAAACATCTCTTAGGAATAAACTTACCATACTTGGAGGCATAGTAGATTCAAAAAATATGTTTTTTTTTTGGTTTCTTTATTTTTGAAATCTGTGAACGAACAACAACTGTTCATCACAATCGATATGTTGTTGGTATTAAAATTTCTGTTCATCACAAAAGGCCAACCACCTAATTAAAACTCCCCTTTTATTTTCGTTTTGCGTAAGAAGAGTCTGCTTTTATTATCTTGAAAATAATAAAAAACCAAAAATATTTGATGTTTTTATTAAAATCATGAAATCTTTTCTTTTGGCTGAAAATAACAACAGAATTTATTATTTTTAATCTGTAGGTCATTAAGTTGAACAGAAAACATATAAATTAACAAATTAATTGCCAAAAATATAAAGACACGATGGATGAAGTGAAAAGAGATTTCAATAATGAAATCGATTTCTAGACAACTTAATTAAATTAAAAATAAAAGATTATTATGACTTTAAGTGTTAAGATCACTTTGCTTTCTGTCGAATGTTAATGGAAGACCAGAAATAAAAATTGAAAATCGAAACGAACTGTTAATATAAGCCGAATATATACGGGGTGGTACAAGTAAGAGAAAACGATTGAATGTAGAAATTTTCGTATCCTAATGTGTTTATAAAGCCAGTTGTAGGGTGTTATAGTGCTTAACAAAATGAAAAAATGTTTGAACACAACAAGTTTATGTTTCTATGATGTTAACAAGAGCTTGATAAGACAAAAAAGAGAGAAAAAATGGACAGATATCACTTGAATATCTCAAATCTTATAAAGAAAATATGGGTCACGGAAAATTCTACCCAGCCATTACATACTTACTTACTTAATTTACCATTAAAAACCCGATTAAACGATTTCAGCCTATCTTAGCACATGGTTTCAAAAGTCTCTGCTTATTGGATGCCTATACCAGTTAGCCACACCAATTCATGACAGGACTTCACCGATCTGGTCCTTCCAATGCAAATACGGCTGACTTCGGTACACCTGCACATCAAATACCTGTCTTACTGGAACCTTTCCTCCACTTAACCGACATGATGGAGCCAGCTTAGCCGCTGGGTATTAACACGCTACACAGCGTCGATGTTGTTGAGGAGCTCAGACAGCTCACTGATCATCTGCCTAAGAAAGAGATACCTGCTACCTAATTGCCGACGAAAATTCTTTACCGATTCTTTACTGAGGGTGTCAGCTGGTAATGATGCTTGTCCGATAGGATGTCACCAGCTACACAAGTCTCCACTCATTTGATCCTATGGTCAAGTGAATTGTGGCTCTCACCATAGAATAAAGGTATGGTCTGGACTAAGCTGTTACACGACCCGTGCGGAGAGTCAGTTTGGGTGGAGGTCCATCAGAAATATCCCGGCGACTAACGGAGTATCCTGAATACCAGGCAACCTCCAGGATGAATCAGCTTGGACACAGCGGCTCCCTGTTCAGGTGGGCATCCCCTTATTCGCAAATCGTAGGACCAAAAATAAAAGAAGACAAAAGAAAGAAAAATGTAAAATAACAAAATGTCGCCTCTGGAGGGCAAAAACGGAACTCTAGAAAACCCGCGTTCGGGTGTTAAACCAACGACCGGCTCAACAAAAACTGTGATGGAAGTGGATGCTGCAATAGCAGACCAGAAACCTGAAACCTCAAAAATGTATAAATACTATTAGCCAAAAGCTTCAGATCTTATCAAAATGGAGGTTGTTACGTCCAGCAAAGGTGCCGTTGGAAATGTGAAGGTTGCCTCGACACCAAAACAAAAATACAGAGAGCGACTAAGTGCTAGACGGGTCGCAGAACGGTGGAACGGATTTCAAAGTTCCCAGAGGGCATCCTTGTAATGGACAGCCTACCTACCTACTCAATTGCCCTCTGGTACATCTGTGATTCTGGGCTTGATCTCCAGGCCGATATTATTTTTGGTAGTAACAGCGGAGGCAAGATGATTAAATTCCTTGACTATATCGATAGTATAGGTATCGGCCGTAATCTGATATCCAAAACGTCGCTTGTCGCCAGTGACGCACCCAGTCTCAGTAGACTCCCGTTCAATAACACTAAAGTCAGCAGTAACATCTCACCCTATGATGTCAATGTCGTTAAGGTACTTAAGCAACTCCGCTTAATCATTGAAAAAATCAATTTCACCCAAAGTATCCCGGCAGATTATCGCAACTCGTGAAAGAAAACAAAGGAAGAAAAATGGAAAATGACAAAATGTCCCCTCTGGAGGACGAAAACGGAACTGGGGAAAATCAGCGTATGGGTGTTAAACCTACGTCCGTCTCAACAAAAAATGTGATGGAAGTGTATGCTGCAATGGCAGACCAGAAACTTGAAATCTCAAAAACTGCAAAAATACTATTAGCCAAAAGCGTCGGCCTTACGAAAATGATAGTTGCTGTAAAAGCCGGATCTACGCTGGATCTAAGGGCAAAAGTGCCCTTGGAAATGTGAAGATTGCCACGGCACCAAAGCACCTGAAAGAATCTAAACAAAAATACAGAGTGCGACTAAGTGCTAGACGGGTTCCCGAACGGTCGAACGGATCTCAAAGTTCCCTGAGGGCATCCTTTTAATGGACAGCCTTCTCTTCCGACCTACCAATTGCCTACTGAAACCATAGGAGCATCTTGACCTCCAAACCGACATTATTTTGGTAGTAACGACAGAGCCAAGATGATAAAATTATATCGAATGATTATATCGAAAGGTATAGGCCGTATTCTTATATCCAATACGACGCTTGTCCTCAGTGCCACACCCATCTCAGTAGACTCCCGTTCAATAACACTAAAGTCAGCAGTAACATCTCACACTATGATGTCAATATCGTCAGCGTACGCAAACAACTCTACTTAATAATTGAAAAAATTAATTTTACCCAAAGTACCCTGACAAATTAATACCAAAAAAAAATAATTTATTAACCTTGCCATCTGCGTCATATGCATGTATTTTAAGAATTTATCTCGTTTCATTTGCCCTCTCAAATATTTGTTATCCGCCTACTACTAAACCGTGTTATCACTTTGTCATAACATAACTACATGCAACGGAAAACGTTCACAAAACACGTGTAACTTTCGAGTCTGGCGAATTCCAACCATGAGACAATCTCGTGTTTCTGATAAAAAAAGAATAAAAAAACAAAATTTTGTTTCAAAAAAATGTGCTGCTGTCATTTGTGTTTGTTTAGGCAAAAATAGCGCAAAATCTAAATGTTTTCTGTTTTTCAAAATAAATTAAAACAAAATGTCAAAATATGTACTTAGCATACGGGAAAGAAATTATGACAGTCTTTTTTCTACTCCAAAGAAATTTCAGATGAAATGTCATCAATGTGTCTTATTAATGATTACAATGTCTTGAAAGCTTTCAACATGTCATGTCAACAGACAAATGAGTAGGAAGCAGATGGTGCAGGTACTTACTTCTATGTACTACGCCAACTCACATGTTTATTTGTATTTTATTTAAGGGATTTTCGAAATAGAGAAGTAAAATGGGAGGTACCTTAGGTGCACTATTAAACTACATAATTTCCCGTAATTCGGGTTGTTGTACTGCAAGACCTTGTTCTTTCTCCCATTATATAATTTATTTTCATTAACGATCTTCTATTTTTAATTTCTAATCACATCTAGTCTTTTATAAATGACAAAAGTATTCTTCACTCATACAGGGTGGCTGATATATAATGCAACAAAGTAAAGCCCTATATTTTTTTAATTTTTTTTTTTAGTTTTATTCTTCAAAAGCCAAAAACGTTGGAAATAACATCATAATTTAGAATCAATTTAGATTTGGCCACCTTCGGTGCGAATTATGGCCTTCAAACGGCCGACAAAACCATCACAAGCTACATGAAAGTGGCTCTGCGGTATTTTGCCCCACTCCCGGCGAAGTGTCGTCTTAAGATGGTCGACACTTTAGTATTTTTTAGTGAGAACCTTACTCTTCAAAATGCCTCAGGGGCAAAAGTCCAACGGGTTGAGATTCGGAGATTTTGGTGGCCATTGTGTGGTAGAAATGAAGCGACGAACCTCCTTTATAAGCCATTCTTGGTTGACGCGTGCTGGGTGCTGTGGTGCTGAGTTGTGTTGGTATGTCCATGGTCTGCGGCCGAAATGTTTATCTGTCCAAGGCTTCAATACTGTCTTTAAGATATTTTCCCGATAATATTCGGCATTTATTTTGACCCCACGGTCGATGAAAACTAGCGGGGGCGATCATCGGCCGTTACGGCGATCCACACCATTACCATCGGCGGCGCTTGAGTTCTGTAGGCCAATCGCAGGTGTAAATTTTCAGCTGACCATTTTGGCAAGTAAACCCGATATTTTGTTTGTTCACAAACTTCTCAATTTGGAATCACTTCTCATCGAAGAAAACCAAATTCGGTAACTGGTCACTTTCTTGCAAGCGAAGTAACTCTTTGGCACTTTCCAGTCTAACTTATTTTTGTCCATCGGTGAGCTCTTCCACTTTTTGGAACTTTGGCTTTAGTCCAAGCTCATTTTTCAATATGAGATTGCATCCGTTCTCGCTATATATTCAGCTTACGAGCAATTTTTCTACAACAGCGGCATGGATTTCGATCAAATCTGGCCTTCACTTTTGGGATCCTTTCGGGTGTTGTTAGCGTCTTTTTTTCGTCCACTTATTGCACGCGATAAAGCACTGCCAGTATCATGGTAACGAGCAATGGTACCAAAAACAAAAGATTTATTCAGATTTAAATGCTGGAGGGCTCTAACGATAGCCAGCTGAAGTTTTCCAGTCAAATATAAAGCAATCACAGTATCACGCTTGAATTCCATCACGAATAATTTTTTTCTGAATGCAATAGATCAAAATGCTTTTGTAAGCTTGTAAATAATAATACGAACTGTAACTGGAATAAATCTGTCAGCTGTCAGACTAGCGATTTACAAATGACAACAACCTGAAATTGGTAGCAGTTGACGGCAGAAAAGCAGACAAAAGTATGCCTTAATTCCAGCTAACAATAATATAAAAAACGGTTAAAAACGTTTATTAGACATAAGGTCTAGGTTCAAACTCCAGGTAAGACATCTCCAACAAAATGAATTATAAAAAGTATTTCTTCGGCGACTTCCTCTCAACAGATTTCTCAGAGTAAATAAAAATTGCCATGAAGAAAAATTCGGAATCGACTTTAAACGGTGGTTTCCAACAATTGTGGTAACGCATGCAGCGTAATTGGTGTGAGAAGTTAGAGAGTAATTCTGAGTGAAGGGGCATTGGATTTGTGAAATCCAAATTTGATAATTTTGTATTTTCGTTAGGCCATTCAAACACCTCTGACTTCAGAAAACTCCTTAAGAAAAAGTCGAACGGGTTCATGGAGCAAGAGCTGAGTGGCCTGGTCAAATCAGTACCATGCCCATAAATTCTCATGCAGTATGTGCAATATAGCATGAGCTGGGTGTCAACAATGATAAAGTAACACAAAATTAAAACTTTCTCCGCTTATTGAATCAATGACGTCACGAACATTGTGTTCCTATTGGCTAATGATAATGGAAGTTATATTGCAGGGCTGCCAACAACTTTCACGTAGTGCACACATTTTTCAGAAGAAATGCTAATTTGCATATATAAAAAAGACTTGGAAACCTTTAAAATAGCCCAACTACGTCATCTAAAGGGAAATCATGTGCAAGGCGTGATCTTTAGTTTATCATTTTTGCTGGGTGGCACATAAAGCGGTCCTGATGAAGTCAATAATATAAGAACATTGATTGGTATAAGAAGGTCGATCTATAGCGCTCACAGTAACATTTTCGAGAACGATTGTTTGTTGTGTTCGTTTACATATAGCCATCCAGAATTGTACTTATCGATGAAGATAATTTTTCGATGTAAATTAATATCAGTTGCCATTAGTTTTTTGATGCGAAATAATTCTCGCCTTTTTACTACACCTTTTAGATATACATTAATAGAATGCCAATCTATAAATTATAAAAGCTGTTAATAATACAACCAAATCGAAATTTCCTCCCCACGCTACAAATAGCCGCATAATGTGCCCTATCATTAAATCACAGCAATGTGTCTGATACGCATCAACAGAGAATCATTAATTTCATTAGAGAAGACGAACGAACATCATCAGAAAGCATTAAATTGTAATTATCCATGAATGTTTAACACAAACAACAAAATTCCAACAATGCTGCCTGCTGTCACAACTGTCTCAAAAATTAATCCCTCAAAACAATCAACGGATGGCCAAAGCTACACAAAGCAACAGGGTCGGCGGTACACTTTAAAATCGAAAACTGTGGCATACACAGGCGCACACAAGCAAGAAAAGTTAAATGAAGAGAGAAAACTTACTGATGAAAATGGAAAGCGAAAATGAAAATTGCAAGAAAAACGTATTTTTCGTAGAGTGACTTAAAGATGATTTCAGTACGTACGTTACGTACGTTACAGTGAGCGTCAAAAGAAGCATTAATACAGTATTCCCTCGATTTACGTTGTTTTGATTAACGTCGTCAAAAATATTGCTCCCTATTCGTCGTCCTTCGATTTACGTCGTCATTAGATTTATATCGCCTCTGTTGTTTATGAACAAAATCAGGGGACTTCCCTTTTAAAAGAAAATCAATACATATTAGATTTACGTCGTTTTGATTTATTCGTAAATCGAGGGAATACTGTACATTAAAAAAGAAACGTTAATAAATTACCGTTATTTTTATTTTTGAATTGTTTTATCGCCAGTTTTTAAAATTTAAATAAAAAATTACAGAAGTTTGGAAGTAATGTCAAATTTTTTCGGGCACTCTCCTTAAGCGGTAAAAGTTGAGTTTTTTTTTAATAAAACCCTACTCATGCAGTGCATTGTGGAGTTTTAGGATTATAGGTTATAGGAAGATGGAAAGTTTCTTGATTGTTAGAATTTTAACCATAGTGTGCAGTTAGTTTTTGGCGCTCACTGTACATTTGATGGAATAACATAAGAAAATTTGTAAAATTCACTCACGGTACTTAACCTTGCTTAGGAGTGTGTGAATGAAAGTACAAATTAAAATACGAATGCCTATTCAAACATTTTTTTGTTTGGGACTGTGACTCTGAATATGAATATGAACGTGGGCTTTTATGATAGACGTACAAATGGTATGATGTATAGGAATGAAATTCACTCAAATAGATTTTCTGTTTTTGTTGATAAGTTGTGTATACGTTTTGTATGTACTATTATCCGCACTCGAATCCGAACCCATTCATCTCTCCTTACGTGTATGAGTACAATAGTAGAGTTATGATATGCCATGAAATGTGGTGGCAGCTTATAACTTGGCAGCTTTGCCTTTATGAATTGCTATTGTTGTTGTTGTTGTTACTATATATGTCGGGCGGATCTTTTGAATCAAATAGCACCGCATTTTAACTTTGGCACTAGCGCATGTATTTGTTGTTGCCTAGATTGTTTGCTTAGATGGTTTTAAAGTACTTAACTTGTATATTAAAAAAGATGGATGGATGGTTGGTTGGTTGGTTGGTTGGCTGGTTGGATGGATGGTTCGTTGGTAAAAGCAATTCATTCAAACAGTCAAAAGAAAAAAAAAATTAACAAAAGTAATGACATACAGGCAGGACAGACATAGAGATATACAAACAGCTAGACAGACAGACAGACACATAAACAGAATGATAACTTCAAAATAAATAATAAAAAATAAAATAATAAAGAAATAATAATAAAAAAACCAACAAATAATTTTTTGAAAAAGAAAGAGAAGACCCCTTAGCGAATGGAGCTTTTATCGTTAATTTATTGCTGCTTTTTATTTCGTAATTGTGATTGATGACTACGCTGAGTATCCGTTGGTAATATCTATTGCATAGTATTCGTTGACAGCAACAGTGGTTTTTTAAGTGTTTTTTACCACTAAAATCTATCAATTAAATTAATTTTCAATAGTCTGATAAAAATTATTGACAACTAGTTTGATTGTTCTTCCTTTATTTAAATACTTCTGACTTAGTTGGTCATTACAACTATTTAGCTAAGATTACAACCAAAGATCAGTAATGAATCGTTTTTCCGCTACTCATAAGCACTCATTCAATTTTAAATATGAATTTTGTTTGTCAACGTATCCATTGATTAAAAAAAGATCTAATGCTTCGCGCATGTAGTCGTCTATGGGCGTAAATCATAATCGGACTGAATAATTGACACTAGACGGTTGTTATTAACTGTTTATAGTTCCGAAGTCCATGTTGAAAGACTCCATTTTTGGTATGGAGAGTTAAACGCAGTCCGTTTTTCTGCTGCCTGTAGCAGGATCCATGAATGCCTGAGTTATCATCTGACATTGCTTAGGAGCCAAAAGCCGCTTTGGAAATAGAATGCGAATTTTGCATTGAATGTAGTAGTGAAGAAACTGTCTGACCTTATAGTCTTCGTTTTTGGTTCAAAGAGATTTTGGATGTTCTATTTTAGGGTTAGAAATGAAGTCTCTTAGTTTTTTTTTAAATAAAATTGGTTTTCTATTTCAAATAAAATTGGTATACGTGGTATGCGTTTCTTTCGTTAAGCCGTTTAAACAGCTTAATTGGCTAAATTTCAGTTAAATTTCGAATATGTCATGTAAACTCTTTATATTATGATTAGATCGACCTGACGCTTGGAGTAGGAATGAAGCAGTATATCCCTCAAGGATTAACAAATACAACATCAGTGGTGTGAGAAACTTGGTTGTAATCAGAGATCAGCAATAAGTATTCAAAACGATAAATAGGTTCGAGTCGTACTCATAATTTCAGCTATTTATAGGCATTCCACACTTATTTTGATATCATACTCATAGATCGACCTGATGCTCGGAGTAGGAATGAAGCAGTATATCCCTCATGGATTAACACGTCCAACATCAGTGGTATGAAAAACTAGGTTTTAATCAGAGATCAGCAATAAGTATTCAAAACGATGAGTAGGTTCGAGCCGTACTTATAATTTTAGCTACTTATACGCATTCATACTTTTTTTGATATCATACTCATACTCAAAGTTGAAACTACTCGTCGTATTCACGTACTTAACAATACGCATAATGTTATTGACTTCAACTCGTCTCTACTTAACATTTACACGAAACACAAAATAAGTATGATTCGCGTACGAACACTTCTATACTCACAAGAAGATTGTGTGTATGCTTTGCTTGTTCTCTTTGTCCTTTCTTTCTTCTTTGTTTGTATATGCAACAACAACAAAGGCTGTAAATTTTGACGTATGATTCGAGCCACTCGAATGACTTATAAGTATTATAATTATTTTTTCTAAATTTATGAATCAGAATGAGTAGGCGTATGAATCAAACATATTTCGAACGTTGTGAGTTTGATGTCGATGTTGTACTCATACTCATTGCTAATTGTACTTATAAATCAAATTTGTAGTGAGTACGAATGAATCAGAGTAGTTGAATTTCAATTCTGTTGTTTCATTCATACTCAAAATTGCATGAGTGCTTATATGTAGTAGAAAAACGATTGATTGTCGACCTCTGATTTAAGCCCAAGGTTAAGTCATCTCTAACTAAGAGAAAAATGAAAAAATAATTCTTCGGCGACTCCCTCTCAACAAATTTCTGGCAATAACTCTGAGAGTAAAGAAAATTGTAATGAAAAGCTTCTCAACAACCTATCGTTCAAGGTTGACATTAAACTGTAAGTCTAGCCATTTATGTATAGTAGTAACAAACGCAACATGGTTGATGTGAGCAGCTATATCGTAATCCTGACTAAAGGGTTCTAATGGCCAATTAAGTGTATTGTTTGCATAGGTGCCAGATAAATGTAGCATCAAATCGTCAAATATTTTAGAAAAAATCGTCAAAGTCGTCAATGGAGTTCATTGAAATCGTAAAAAAATTGTCAGAAAAAATAATTGAAAGATTTTAAAAACAAAAACAAATATAAAGTCAATGTCAAGCAGCGATAATATTGCATCATCTATAGCCATGTGTGGTGAAAATATTAGGGAGTCAAAACATCTTAACTCTATGGGCATGAAAATTCAATATGATGCTCGCTAGAATTGACACATTTTTCAGTGCTTTGGTTTCTTAAGACGTTGCAATAAATACTACACTTCATCTGATCTTTTATAACCGACCGAAAATGGAATGCAGCTCTCATGAATGGGTGGCTTCTCGACCGTTTACCGATGAGGCCGTAGTACCTCGTTAACACGACAGTGTTCCAACTCCATTGATTCATTGCAACATCGTTGCAATGTGGATGAGACACAAGCCAAGTTTTATCGCTACTAAAATGGATATTGCTAGAGCGAAATAAGAGGAGTTGTTTATGAAAATTATGTAGTTCTAGGTAACATTGGTCTTTCTCGGCCAGCACATCCATATATGGTTGATTGGCCAGTGTATCGCACACTGTATTACGGACAAAGTTCGTTTGTTAGAAGGACTATTCGTATGTGGAACTGCCTTCCTTGCAGAGATCTTTCCTGTTACTTATGGTATAAAAATATTCAAACTTAGTCTCCATAAACACTGCTACCTCTTTCCTCATTCCTATAATATATTATCCTAGTTCCAAAACAATGTCAATTGATTGTTTTGGTAGTAGGAAAGTAAAAAAGTGTAATGGGACTTGCATTTCTTCTTCCGCTGGTAATATTGGACGCTATAATCGAATTTTTAAAATTGTCTGCAACGGCGTATGATAATTCATTATCAGCTACGATGTTATTTACGAATTGAAATTTTTTTGGCTTTTAAGAGATTCAAACGATGTAGAATACAGAAAAATCATGACTCGTATTCGAAAATAACTTAAAGATAGAATACTTTACATCCTCATAAAGTAAATACAAAGCTTAAGGAAGCCTTTGACGTATGAAAGTAAAGAAAATGAGGTAAATTTTTAATTACTAAAAATCGTCAAAATAACATTTTTGAAGCTCAAAATCGTCAAAATGACAATAAATCGTTTAATCTGGCAGCTATGGTTGTATGGGGAGGTATGAATGCATACCAAATTTTGACGTCTTCATATAACAATTACCGTTATTTCAATTACCGTTGATTTTTCAGTTCCGATACCACTGTCTACGATTTGCCAGAATGCTGTCGGTAAACATTTGCGCTAAATAAGCGCAATGATAAATTAATAAATTGTTTTTCCTCTCTCATTTTTCTTTTTTTTACATTTTTTTCCGACGGCTTTTTTTTGTTTTTGCGTTTTTCTTTCAAAAAACAAAATATAAAATATTATGTTAAAAAATTTTTTCCTGTGAGTTATGTTCGTCGCCTTTTTGTTTTCGTTTTTGTTTCTGTTTTCAACATTACTTATGATTATTATTTATTTTCAAGTTATTTTTCATAAGTCATTAAGTCGCCATCATTGTGCATTGTGTTGTCATTTTGAGCGTTTTTTTTTTTGTGTTTTTTGTTTGCTTTCATTAACGTTTTCAGTGAATATGATATTTTTCATGAAATTCTCCAATTTTTTTTTGTCTTTTCACTTTGCTTTTGTGGCCATATATCATATTTTGACAAGCACAACGTCGTTTTTAATCAATATTTATAAACAATTTCCAATTGCCAGCACTGAACACTGAAAAGAGGTGCTAGGGATGGGAATTTGCCTCGAAAATAATATAAAAAAGAAAAGGAAAGACATATTGTATGTGACTATGTGACTGTAAAGGAATACATATTGAAGCGTAAATATCATTATTCTTCTGCTTTGGCAATAAGTTCTTGTACGTTTCTCTCTTAAATTTAATTTAAAATTATTATGACATTTTTTTCTTCTCTTTCTTTAGCTGCTGCTATGATTATAAAACTGTCAAAAGCTTAAGCTTGAAGTAAAAAATTAAAAAACTGACAGAATAGAAGGGGTTTTCCATTTTGAGCGTGTGTATGTCATTTAAGTTTCTGTTTCAGTTTCAATTTTTCTTCTTTTTTTTATGCCTCATTCAACGTGCCAAAATGACCAAAACGTCAAATACCTATTAGCCATGACAGCGCGAACTTACCACCACTAACAGGCCGATAGCAAAACGAAGAATCGGAAAAAAGAAGACCAAAAAAAAAAACTCATTCATTTCAACTTCAAAGCATTTTGTTGTCGGCATTTTATGTTTGATGGCAAAAACAGCTTAAAATGGTTTTTGACGTTTTTAATTCTCTCTCATATACGCTCTAAATTTAGTAGAGGGGCTTCAATAAAGTTTTTTTTTTCCTTTACAAAACCGTCAAACGTCCCTTGCTGTCTGTCTGTCGTTCAATATATTGTTTTTTACAGTATTTTTATTTTGAAATTTATAAACATGACAATAAAAACGTACGTACGCCGTATACACATACTATATTGATGCCAAGATTTATGGAAGTTAAATGTCATGACAATAAACAGACACATTCGTTACGATTGACAGCTACTCAAAGGCTTAAACTGTTATTAAGTGTTATACTTTGACGTTTCTCTTGATATCTGTCCGTGATAATTGTCTACACTATACAAATACGCTTAGTATTCATACTTAGCTATGTACTGTTGTTTAGAGGAAGGGGAGAGGTAGCGAAAGTAGGCATATGCCTTTTTTTACAGGGGTTGAGTAAAAGATTTCATCATTTTATCTGATTGAGAGATGATCCTGTGCACAGGAAATTGAAAAACGAAATTATTAAAATCCTTTCAAAATACAGAAGTCAGTATTAAAAGTGAGTGCTCAGTCAAGTAGTATCGCTATGAGTCACTCCACCTAGACTTCATGTCCAAGTCGAATTGAGTACTTCTTTCGACGGTGTAAACTTGAGCTTGAAATGTTTCCGCAATGTGATTTGAATATTACGCTCTAAGGGACTGTTGCGCTCTATGTTCTTGGCTCAATCTCTCTCTTTCTCTCTCTCTCTCTCTCTCTCTCTCTCTCTTTAAAAGATTATACAGATTCTTGATTACTTTATTTACTCTTATTATTTAGACACGATAGATGGCCAAACAGTAACAGTTATGAATATGACAGAGTCCACGTATTCTTTCAGTTAGTTTGGATGCATTGAATAAAATCTTTAGGACCTCAATCCTTTCAGAATATATCATAGATATTGACCCGCTTTCAAGCAATATTTTAGTTGCAATCAAAGAATTTGCTGACTGTACATCATTCCGCCTCCGAAATACTTACTTACTTAATTGACTATTAATTGATTTTGGCCTGCCTTAACACATTCTTCCAGGCGCATCTGCTTCTTGCGCGTCTACGCCAGTTAGTCACACCAATCGATGGCATGTTGTTGACAAGCTCACTCTGCTCACTGTTGGATCGGATGAGGAAATTATCACCAACTCCAATTGGACCGAAGATCTTACGTGGGAGTTGTCTCTCGAATACTCTCAAGGCTGCTGCCTCATGTTAACTACCTCCGGATTTGATGGACATATTATGAACCCGTATTCTCCTGCAAACTTAAACTTAGCCAACGTTTGCTGCCCTTGTTGGGCTGACCAACTTCTTCTTCTTTCTTGTTTTGGAGGAACTTGATCAGTAAGGAGGACTTGTGTTCACCTGTGGCAGTCTACAACGAGTCCGCTAGGCGCCATCCAAGTGAGCTTTTGGGTATCAAAGATAAAACTTCAACCTACTTATATAACTACAATATGATAAATTAGTCTTCGTTATGCTAGATATAGTGATATTAGAGAGGAAGGGAAAACCATTTGCTCTGTAATGAAATATAGTCCAGACCTTCTGGTGCATGAATGTAAAGATACCGTAGTCTAGTAGATATTGTGTTGACTTATTAGAGATGAGGCTATGGTTTAAAAACCAGGTCAGACATCTCCAGCAAAACGAATTATGAAAAACTTTTTTCGGTGACTTTCTCTCAGCAGATTTCTAGCGTACAGGGTGGCTGATATGTATTGCAACCAACTTCAGGTTGTTATCATATGTAAACCGCTCGTCTGACATCTGACAGATTTATTCCAGTGACAGTTCATTTTATTATTTACAAGCTTACAAATTGCATTCGGGAAAAAATTTATGCGTGATGGAATTCAAGCGTGATAGTGTGATTGCTTTATATTAGTATTTAAATATGAATAAATCTTTTGTTTCTCGTACCGTGATACTGTCAGTGTTGCATCGCGTCCAAAAAGTGGACGAACAAAAAACGGTAACAACACCAGAATTGATCCAAAAAGTGAAGACCATATTCGATCGAAATCCATACCGCAGTGGTAGCAAAATTGCTCGTGAGCTGAACATATTGCGAGAACGGACGCAGCACATATTGAAAAATGGAAAAATGGCCAAAGAGGTCAGCTGAATATTTACACCCGCGATTAGCCATCAGAACTCAACCGCGGCCGATAGTAATGACGTGGGCCGCCGTAACGGCCGATGGTCGCTTCCCGCTCGTATTCATCGAACGTGGGGCAAAATAAATGCCGAATATTATCGGGAAAATGTCTTAAAAACAGTATTGAAGCCCTGGGCAGACAAACATTTCGGCCACAGTCCATGGACATTCCAAAACGACTCAACAGCACAGCACTCTGCACGCGTCAACCAAGAATGGCATAAAAAGAAGGTTTCTCGCTTTATTTCTACCGTACAATGGCCACCAAAATCTCCGGATTTCAATCCGCCTGGGGCATTTCGGAGAGTAAGGTTACCGTTAAAAAATACCCAAGTGTCGATCATCTGAAGACGGCGCTTCGCCGGGAATGGACCAAAATACCGCAGAGACACTATCGTACAGCATATGATGGCTTTGTCGACCGTTTGAATGCCATAATTCGTACCAATTCGAACAAATCTAAACTGATTCTAAAATATGATGTTATTTCCAACATTTTTTTCTTTGAAAATTAAAAAAAAATTTTAAAAATATAGCGCTTCTGTTGCATTATATATCAGCCACCCTGTATTGTGCTAGATATAGTGATATTAGAAAGGATGAAAGGACCACTTTCTCAGCCATTGTTATGAAATATGGAAATATTTCTGCCCCTTTTGAATATTAATGTGAAGACACCGTAATCTAGTATAATGTGTTGACTTATTAGAGATGAGGCTATGGTTTAAAAACCAGGTCAGACATCTCCAACAAAACGAATTATGAAAAAATTTTTCTTCGGTGACTTCCTCTCAGCAGATTTCTAGCATAAACTCAGAAAGTGAATAAAATTGCCATGACAAAGTTTCTTAAAAATCTTCCCTTCGAAATCGACTTTAAATTGTAGGTTCCTTCGCTTATGTATATAATTAACATGTCACAGCATAAGTAGTGTGAGAAGCTAGGTCGTAAGTCTAACTGAAGTGTTGTAATCAGTATTTATTTAAAAATGTTTGTAATTAACAGCCTGCTATAAATATTTCCTTTCATTATTTCCTTAACAACATCATATAAATAATCAGCAACATTTCATTTGACTTTAAAGAGTGGAGCCATAAATTAAATTTCATTAAAACACTTTGAAGGAAACAAAAAAAAAAAACGTTTTTCATGCCACTACTGTTCACTAGCCAGTAGATTGAGTGGCTTGTTTGGTTTTGCCTTGTCTGGTATGCTGTTGTCTAGCTTTGCACAATTCAGTCATTTGTCCATTTGCGTTGGCTCCCTAACTGTCTCCACAATTGCTTGGCCAGCATGGCTAAAAATGTGTGTTTATGCACTGGGTCTAGTCTACTCTACTGTAGTGTAGTAAGGAATATAATATATCAGCTGCAGCTAAAGTAAACCAAGGAAGCGAGAAGATAAATATGACATGTTCAACAATTAAAAGCTGAAAATAAACAGAAGTTCAGAACAGTAAAAAAATAAGGAAAGAAAAATAAAAATAAAACGTTTATAAATATTATTTATTCTTATGAATATGACATGTTGTATGAAATACTTGTACACACTGTAAATGAATTTATTATATGGGTTGTATATTGTTATCATATATCGTATACCCTATAATAGGTATTAGCCTAAGGGGGACATCACTTCATAATCGACAATTAATTTCAGAGAACAATAAATTCTGATACGAGTATTATATTAAGGGCACAGCTTATTTATGATAGATTTTATAAGGTCTCCTTGTATCCCTGAGAGTATCGTGTTTTTGAGACCAACAATCAGAGATGACTACCATTTACAGTGGTGGCCTTATAATTAGAAACGACTTGGCAACTTGTATGTTTGTTAATTACTTTTCAAAACTTTTTAACTCATTTTAAAACCAAGAGTTAAAAAAGTTAGAACAACATGTTAGCTTTAAGTTTAAAATTAACAAAAAATTCACAACCTCAATATCAATTTTAAAAAAATTAGCTAAAAATAAAAAATACCAATTTCAGGTTGGTCATATAATTAGAAACAAAAAATATTCTTACAAACAGCTTAAAAATATCTTAATAAGTTCACATTTAATGGGTTTATTCCATAATATTTTGTCGGATATCCCTTCTTTCGAACAACATCTGCAAGTCTCTTCGATAAACTTTGTATCAAACGTTGGCCTCTTTGTACTGATATGTTGTGCCAGCTTTGTTCCACCAGCTGAAACAATTCATCTTTATTTCGAGGGTTTTTGTCCTTATGATCTCTTGTGACAGTTATTTGAAACCCTAGAGCCAGCAGAAGACAGAATTATTTGAAGGCCCAGGAAGAGAAACCCTTTCTTGTCTTGTCGTGGAACAAAGGCTGAAATTAGACAATTTTAACGTCAGAATCATCCACACAGACAAGAGGAAGGCAATTACAGGAGTTGGGACTTCGAGGGTGCATTGCGCAGAAAAAATTGCATGTCTCAGAAAAAAAAGATATTAAAAATCGGTTACAGTTTGGAACGGATATGCTTAAAATAGTTCAGCGCTTCTGGAACAGAGTTCTCTGGAGTTTAATTGTTCCTCTGTGATGGAAAAACTTGTGTAAGACATCCTCCATTACCCAGGTACATAATTTAAAATGAGTTATAAAGTTTTGAATATAAATTAGCAAACATATATGTTACTAAGTCGTTTATAAATATAAGGCCACCACTGTATACTGCTCATTCATTGCATTGCAATACAGGAAAGATAGTTTATAGAAGAAAGAGAAGAGGGGTAGTATGAAACATCATACGGGTATAATTTCTTCTTGGACACTCTCAGTCATGTTGTTTACATTATGGAAATGTGAATTCTATCACTTTTATCAATAAATTCAGGATGATCAAAAATTCTACTTCTATTCTCCTATTCTTCTTTCTCATTAGAGCTTCGTTGTGTAGGCAAAAGCTGTTTGAGGCCAGTATTTCTTTACAACTGTTGTGAAGTTTTTGTAATGGCTTTAGGATTGGTTTGATTAAAATTTTATTTTGAATATTTTACTATTAGGCCAGATCTGTTCATTATCCCATATATCTATTGCAAGTAAGTGAAGTTGGTACTACTATCAGTATGTATACGTACATTACCATTCGTTATTCGTCAAAACCGCATTTTATCAGCTTGAATAATAGCAATACATCAGCTTACGAATGAGCTTTCCCGATAAAATTTCACATTCTTTGTTCTTTGAGAGTTTTAAGCCATTAACATAAAAAAATATATCCGCTATCTTTGTTGTAATATCATTATCAATAACGTACAGACAGCGTCTAGCCAGTACATTCAGTTCAACTATATCCATGATTTTATCGCGACTATAGGTTCTATATTTTCATGCTCTTCAGTTGCTCAGTCTTGTTCACAGCCACCTTTCCACGATTTTTTTTAGCATGAAAAACAAAGAGGAAAGCCAATGGACCTATTTCTACAACAACCTTAAGAAAGGATGGATGGAAACTAATAAATTAAACGCGACTAGTTATCTACACTACTATTTATCAAAGCGAAATCGAAGGAATTAGAAATGCGATAAAAAGTTTCTTAAAAATCTGTCCACACCACCAACCTAGTGAATTTTAATTTTATATAAAACGGGTGAGGCTTACAGTTTTAAGTCGTCTCACAACGACAGATTTTTGAAAAACTCTTTTCATTACATTTGTATTTCCTCTTAGAGTCCGCTGGAGACATCTGAACTGAAATACCTACTACACTACGGCGTGTCGAGATAGATAATTTCAATTAAATTAGTTATCTTCACAAGGCAACATTTGCCAAATGCTATGTGGCTTGATTTTTGGCTTAACCGAGTCGAAAACTTTCTCAGAATTAATGACAATAGCGAAGAGCAGCAGAGTAGAATATTGTTCGACACTTTGTACTCCCTGATGTGGTCTATATAAGTAAAGTTCGGCCAAAATCCTACTAGTTATTCCACTAGGACAAATTTTAGGGTTTTAACAATCTTGATCAGAGTAAATCTGCTGAATGCGTTTCTAGCATTCATAATATCGTGCTGCATTGAAATCGTTTAAGCATAAGACTTCTAAAGTCGCCGTGGCCTAGTAGGTAGAGTGTTGGCTTATTAGACGAAAGACCCGAGTTCGAATCCCAGGTCAGACATCAAAACGAAATAATGAAAACATGTTTTCGGCGACTTTCTCTCATCTCAGCAGATTTCTGGTAAAAACTCTGAAAGTAAAATTTGCCATCAAAAGCTTCTTAACAAATCTGTCGTTTGGAGTCGATTTTAAACTGTAGGTCCTGCCACTCATGTATAAAATTAACGCACACAACACGAGTGGTGTGAGAAGCTAGGACATTGTACAATGGATCAATTCGACCTTCGGGTACTGTACTTGTCACAGTTGAACAAGTACACGTCTTCTAACCTAATATAACCTAACCTAAACATAAGACTTGATTTAATTTGTTTTTTTTCCGTAGTCATATTGTTTTTGAAGGGCATTACATGGTTCACCATTACTTATTGAAAATTCTCCACCTTAAATGCATTTTGTGTTGATGTATTATCTTAATTCATTAAAATGAGAATGCCTCATTATAATTATAATAAAATCTAATTCAATGTTTGCTTTTAAAACACAACTTTACAACACATTTTTATTTATTTATTGTACTTGTCATATACAAATCTTACTTTATGACTGAGTGTGTTGAAATTTTCTTTTTAAATTTATTATTTGTTTAAATTTTTTTCACTTTTTGTTTTTTCTTAATTATTTATCATTTAGTTAATGTCGAGGTGTTAACACTTAATTCATATGCTTATCCCCTGGTCCCCTTCTGCGTCACAATGGTAGGTATGTGAGGGCGACAATTCAAACAATGTTGAAATGTTTGCCTTTTTGGCATTAGTAGTTTTAATTGTTTTTTTTTTTAAATCATAAAATCATTAGAGTATAAGAGATTGTTGTTGTTTCTATTGCAAGTCATTTGAGGGAATTTGTAATACAAAAACGTAGTCAAATCCTGCGATCTCCGTGGCCAGTTTATATGATCTCAATATGTTCGTACAGAATATCCAATGTGACATTTCGACGCCTCCATTCTGTAACGTTCTAAGTACACTTAATGTTTAATGCATTTTTAAATACTACGTTCTCTAACTTAAATACTGTCAAAATTTGGTTAAGATACGCCGATCCGTTCCGAAGTTATAGGAAAAAAATCTACTTAGAATACACATACAGTCGTACGTAGCATGAAAACGTTGAGGGCTCATAACTCAAAACACACTCTTTCGACTTAGAATGGTATAAAACGGTGGAGTCGGTTTGCTGCGTGGTACGTAGAGCCATCATGTTAAAATCAAATATCGTTGATGACCATATCATTCAATGCAGATCACACGAAGTCTATAAACATCAACCAACTATGGAACTAGAGTTGGCACTACTGACTTGTGCAACATCATTGGTCGTCTGCCCAAAACCCCATCAAACAGTGACTTCTTAAATGTTGCTTTGGGTGCTCTTGGATCTCATGTGTATTTGTGTCGTCCTAAATTCAAGAATTTTAGTTGTTCACGTCCCTAATTCATCCAGATCCAATGGATCTAATCGCTGAAAACGATTTTTCACTTTTAATGGTTTGGGAGTTGCTGATTTGTTGGCATAAACTAGTGGCTGCAGGGAAAGACTTTTAGAAAGAAAATTGTCATCAAATTGGTTAAAAAAAAATGGGTTGTTGAGTCGTCTTTTTGGACAAAAAAAAGTTTTGTGACCCTGACGCGATAACAATCGCCAACTCTTTGTTTAACGGCATCTTTTGCTGCATTTTTTTTTTAATGCGTGTTTGTTTTCAAAGAGTCTTAATTGTAATGTCTTCAACCTAGGATGACTGACTGGATCTACACAGCGGTGGTCAGATCTATCCTGAACTACGAATGCCTGGTGTGGTAGGAATCCCTGAATAGGACAACGAACTTGAACCTGATACGCAAATTACATCGATCTGCTTGCTCCAACGATCGCTCTGGAGATGATCTTATACCTCTCTACCGCTTGGCCTATACTGCAGGGGTGTGCTGGCTAGGGTTAGTAGACCTCTATGGACGACTGGACAATGGCATGCATCGGGCATTGGATCATACAACGATACTTGAGGAAACTGGTATTGTCGGAAGCATAGACTATATGACACCGCGATTTGACTTTTCAATGAATTTTAGGACATCCATCCCGAAAAGGGAGGACTGGAGAAAGGGTGTGGCGCAGCTCGCGGGGAATGCAGCACAAATCTACACCGATGGCTCCAAATTAGAAGGAGCCGTTGGTATTGGCATCTATTCGACATCAATCGGAGTATCCGAGTCTATGAGACTACCAGTGTTTTTCAGGCGGAAGTTGTTGCGGACAAAAATGTTTGCACTAGCGAAGGATTATTATACTTTCCGATAGCCAAGCGGCCTTCAGGGCGCTGGATTCTAGCGTGATAAACTCCGGGATAGTGTACGACTGTCACAGATGTCTCAATGAGATGGCAAACCGATATGATGTTTGTATCACATGGGCACCGGGACATAAGGATATTCCCGTCAACTGCAGAGCGGATGATTTGGCCAGAAGAGACACGACCGTCGAGCTCTCTGTCAACAGTAGGTGGGCAGCTTCGGATAAAGGCAGAGCGGCGCATAAAATCTGGCCAAGGCTGGATAAAAGCTCCAAAGAAACAGACTCAGCGCTGTTATCGGGGTTATTACGGGGCATTGTATTATAGGAACATATGGGAGGCGTATTGGTCTTGGGCAATGATGATTTGAATGATTTCTACAGAAGCTAAGGAGATGAGGAAGAGGATGAAACTATTCTTCATCTACTGTGTACATGCCCGGCACTTTGCTGGAGAATAAAGGATTACCTGGGTGCCTACTACATGGAAGACCTAAATGAACTGTTATGCATGGATATTGGCAGTCTGAGTCGCTTCATCGGAAGCTCCGAGTGGTTCCTGGAATAGGCAAGAGGATGAAACTGTGATATCACAATTGGCCTGTATGCGGCCTTAGTATCTCCGCTCATCGGGTGGACAGCCACTTCTACCTACCTAATTGCCTTCAACAACACTGTTACATATTTTTCAATTTAATAAAAATTAACAGGAAGAACAGTGGTGTCTGTAGACTTTTTTCTTTGACTTTCTTAAACGTTAAACAACTCAATACACATTGTCAATACAGTCTACCATCGTTATCTACAATGGTGCAACGTAAACCGATAAAAATTTCTGCAACCATATGTCGCTTAAAAATCTCTTCTTTAATGTTAAATTCAAAACAAATCAAAGTCCATTGAATAAAGGAGTTTCAAAACCCCCCATTCCATACCAACAAAACTAATAATAATAATAGAAAATAATATTTTATATTTAAATTTATCATAAATTTTATTAATTTTTTTCAAAAATCAAATTTTATAACACTACTTAAGTAAACAAAAAAAAAATACTTCAAAAGCTGCCGTCAAGCTTATTGTGTCATTGCATTCGAAACACATAAATAAACGCGTATAATTAATAATAACAGTCCAACTGACAATTCTATATATTTATAGAGCCAAAGTCAAATTAAAACTGAAATAGCAAAATATCATATATCACATCACATATATACATACAGACATATATGAAACAAAAAATAAATTATTAAAAATTATGATTGCAATTATTAGAAGTGATGGCATCGCTGGTTTGCTTGTCTTTATTTTTAAGGTTATCTTGAAATGTATAAATCAGTTAAGTGGCAGGCTGACACATCATTTTTATGAGCTGTCATGACAGACAGACAGACAGACAGACAGATATGAATGATTTTTATTTTTATTTATTTTTTTCTGTTTCGTTAGTTCAGTTCATATAAACTAAAAAGCGAAAACAATAGACAAAAATAAAAATGTTTTATTAAGTGGCAGTCATAATAGACAAGCAAAATTGCGATTTGTTTACGGAGATAAATAGTTTCAATATTTTTTTTTCTATTTTTATTTTTATTTTTTATTTTAATGTCTACAGATGGTATTTGCAAAAGATTAAAATATATTTTGAAAGGTTATTAGTGTGCACTTGGAAAGTGATAAAAAATTTTTTAAACCTACTTTCTTCCCTATCTGACAAGCTCATATATGTAATGGGCACAAATTTTATAAGCTTTCCATTGATGTATAATTTCTTATATTTTTATTTTGTTATACAACGAATACTTCAATTTAAACCAAAACATTTGCAATACATTCCGTTATAATGTAATTTTCTTGTAATTCCATTATTTTGATTCCCATTACATATATGAATTGAGTTAACAGCGGTGGTCAGATAGAGAAGAAAGTAGGTTTAAAAAAATTTTTATCCTTTGATCCAGCTCACCAAATATTAATCCCAGGACAAACATTTTGAGGAATGTTGTCTTACAATGAATCAAACTTTCATTTTAGTCGGGAACATTTATACCTTTTTTTTCTCCATACAAACGGGCCACCTTAGTATACATACTTTGCCGATTTATCACGTCCTTCATTGGGCGCTTCCTATCTTTGTATTTAAATAAAATTAAGTGTGCGCAGTCGTTCACGTATTCACCACGATTTCTCTGCCGGTTTAAATTTCAATCATCTGGCTGAATCCACTGAACGTAATGTATCGATTTACGCTTGAGCAACGTTGAGATTTATAGGATCAATAAGAAACTGCCCACTTTTCCAAAAATAATCATCTTCGTGGGACTGTCTCGAGTGGCTTGTGGAGGCGGTGGCATAATTGATCCATATTTCTTTTAAAATGAGGACGACACAATCATTACAGTCAATTGAGACACCTATCACTTCGATTTTCATGGTAATAATGTGAATGAAGTTTGTAATCAAATGTTTGACATAATAAATCTTTGTAGCAGGGATCTTAATCTATGTGTAATAGGTTAACAATCGTGTTCTTCAACATCCTATTCGACTTCACTGATGATAATTTCCTACCGATTACTATACTCTGGTTCTTCCCAAATGTCTGTGTGCAAACAAACAAGCCCCTTTTAACTTGAAAAAGATGTATACAGAGTGGCTGATATGTATTGCAACAAACTTCAGGTTGTTATTATTTGTAAACCGCTCGTCTGACAGCTGACACATTTATTCCAGTGACAGTTCATTTTATTATTTACAGACTTACAAAAGCTTTTGGATGCATTGCATTCACAAAAAAAGTTATTCGTGATGGAATTCAAGCGTGATAGTGCGATTGCCACATATTCGGCTGGAAAACCACATGTGGCCATCGTTAGAGCCTTCCAGCATTTAAATGTGAATAAATCTTTTGTTTCTCGTACCATTGCGTCGCAGTGGTAGAAAAATTTCTCGTAAGCTGAGCATAGCTCGAGAACGGATACACCACATATTGAAAAATGAGCTTGGACTAAAGCCATTGAAGTTCCAAAAAATGCAGAGCTCACCGATAGACAAAAAAAATTTAGACGGGAAAGAGCCAAGGAGTTACTTCGCTTGCAAATTGACCAATTTGTGAGCAAACAAAATGATCGGGTTTACTAGCCAAAGAGGTCAACTGAAAATTTACACCTGCGATGGGCTACTAGCACTCAAGCGCCGCCGATGGTAATGGTGTGGGCCACCGTAACAGCCGATTGTCGCTCCCCGCTCGTATTTATCGACAGTGGGGTCAAAATAAAAGCCGAATATTATCGGCAAAATGTCTTAAAGACAGTATTGGACAGACAAACATTTCGCCCGAAGACCACGGACATTCCAACAGCACTCAGCACCAACGCACTTAGCATATGTCAACTAAGAATGGCTTAAAAAGCTTCATTTCTACCGCACAATGGACACCAAAATCTCCGGATCTCAATCCGTTGGACTTTGCACCTAGGGCATTTTGTAGAGTAAGGTTCTCACTATAAAAATGCAAAAGTGACGATCATCTCAAGATGGCGCTTCGCCGGGAATAGGCCAAAAAAACCGCAGAGTAACTTTCGTACAGCCTGTGATGTCTTTGTCGGCCGTTTGAAGACCATAATTCGTACCAAATGTGGCCAATTCGAACAAATCTAAACTGATTCTAAAATTTGATGTTATTTTATACATTTTTTGCTTTTGAACAATAAAATTAAAAAATACAGCGCTTTACTTTGTTGCATTATATATCAGCCATCTTCGGATCTCATCAGCGGTTTTGAAGCTGTAATCTGTAATACCTGCTCATTACCATGACTTCTTTTCAGGCAATCGAACAATTCGCTTCTGTCACACTACATTTCCTTAAGCCATTGATATATCATAGAATGAAGAGTCCTT
Organism: Sarcophaga peregrina; assembly: GCA_014635995.1. Lineage (NCBI taxonomy): Eukaryota > Metazoa > Arthropoda > Insecta > Diptera > Sarcophagidae > Sarcophaga > Sarcophaga peregrina. The sequence continues at coordinate 79,795,651 of CM025791.1, forward strand.
CCCTTAAAATTGTATGTAGCAATCGAATTATTTCGTTCACTCTTATAACTTAATGCCGTTGCGAAGTATTAACCAATCTGTTTACTGGGACTGTGTAGAAAACAGTTACGAAGGAAATTGTCAATCAGCCATCGCATTTCTTAACTCTCAGAACCTCATGATGAATTTTTTTTTCCATTAAATTAATCACAGTCTCAATAGACTTGACAAAGTCTGCAGAACAGAACAGGAATAAGTTATCATTACTTCGGTTGTACCAACACATGCTCCTCTCTATATCTAAGGAGTGCGCAGAAAAAAAACTGAACTTACACTTTTCGTTATAGAAATAAAACTAAGTGATTTTTTCCTTTCATATTTCAATTAAAGTAAACAATATTTGAATTCTTTTGTGTATACAAATTTTTTCTGATCAAGGTCTCAGAGCATTCAACTTTTTGAGCCACTTTTCTTCCAGACATGTTAGGGTGTTTTAGAAAAATACGTATTATTTTACTTGCTTTGTTTTGGTCGGTCCATGCTTTCTCTCAATACTCAAAGACTCCTTATATTGTTTTATTCTTACCTTAGAAACTGTTTTTCGTTAACACTTACGAGCCTAGCTATCGTTTTTTGTAAGCGGCACAGTTTTTCATTGGAAATTTCAATTATTTTTTTATGACATTCTTGTGGGGTGCCCATTTTCATAAACTATTTTATTTGCTATTGCAATGAAATTTAGCACGTGGATTTTGAAACAGATGACTAAGAAAAACAATGTAACGGTATTCATTATTTTCAATTATGATAAAAGTTATAAGCTTAAAAGTTGGCCCCCTTTTTTTTAATGTGCACACTCCTTAACCTTCAACTTCATTTGAATTGTTTTGAAGAAAGTATTTACAACACGTTTTATTACATTTATAGGGCATTTATGTTCGATTAACATTCTTTAGGATAATTTTTCAATTTTAAGACGAGCAAATAATTTTACAAAATTTCGTTTATAATACAACCCCAACTGCCACAAAAATATTCGTAGACAAATCGTCTAATTCAAGTTGAATTTAAATGAAATTTAGTTCAAGCTTATGTGTTCATAAATAATACCACCCTGGTATTTTTCAAAAAAAAAAAAAAAATTAAAAAGAAAAACGTGCCTTTAATTTCATTTAAAATTATGTTCATTATTTATTACAACTGATGAAATTTACTTTGGCATTTCGGCCAACTAAATAAATAATTTCTACAAATTCAAACGATTATAAATAAAATAAATATTCTCTAAGCAGCACATACTTAAAGACTTCCGCTATTCAAAACATCGATCATATTTTTATTTAAGAACTTAATTACTCTAGTAAATACAATTTGAAATCAAAATCAACAAATACTCTAAAGACCCTTCAAATATTATTAAAACGCCTCCTGTGTATGCTTGATTAAATAAATCACAATAATTAAAAAGGTATTCTCGTTCTCTACTAAATATTTAGCACAGGTATTATAATTAAGTATACCTACTCATAACCGCTCATAAATTGTTTTCAAATAAAATATAAACTGGAAAGATAAAAAACAAAAAAACAAAAACAACATCTAACCCAGGAAGTTTTAATTTATTTTCTTATTTGTGGACAGTTTTATGCGCAGATACTAAAAATGTTGTAAATAGTGGCATCACATAATTAATTTGGATTTTTTTGTTTTTTGCCTTCATAACCGTGTTACGCAAGTAGAAATATGTTTTACAGTAGAGCTAGCTACGCATTGTGGCTATCTTTTTTATATGGTAACCTACGTACATACATCATAAGGGATAGAGAGATACATATTATGTTCATGCTAATGTTTGTAACAATTAAACGACTTGAAAGGAAGTTAATGTCGACTTTAAGGATATAGACAGTAGACATCAGCAATGAGTATTCAACACGAAGGGTAGTTTAGAGTCATACTTATAATTTCTAATATTTATACGCATTCATACTTATTCTAATATGTAACATACTCATAGTACTCATATTCAAAGCTCAAAGAACTCATCGTACTCATAATTGACAATACGTATGCATGATGGTGTTGATTCCAACTCTCCATTATTCTACATAAATTTACACGAATTACAAAATAACTAAGACTCGCTTACGAACACCACAATACTTACTTGATGGCTGTAAATTTTGATGAATGATTCAAGCCACTCGAATCACTTATAAGTATTTTTTTAAATTTATGAATCTGAATGAGTAGGCATATGAATCAAACATATTTCGTATGTTATGAGTTTGATGCCAACATTATACTCATACTCATTACAACCTGTACTTATAAGTTAATGTTGTTGTGAGTACAAATGAATCAGCATAGTTAAATTTCAATACTGTTTAGTCACTTATATTAAACATTTCATGAGTGCTTATGAGTAGTGGAAAAAACGATTCTTTGCCGGTCTGTGATATTTAGTACACGCTACATATGCACACATACATGCATAATTGATCACCACAGTCCTTCAGTACGGATTACGGCCTGGCTTCTCACACTACTTATGTTGTGTGTGTTAATTTTATGCATGAGTGTTGAGCCTACTGGTTAAGCTGTCTCAGAACGACAAATTTTTGAGAAACTTTTTATTGCAATTTTATCCGAGTCAGGATATCTTTTATTATATTAAAAAATGTGCTGCTTATCAAGTATTTCAAAGAAGCAACAGGAAACATACAATTGGACAAAAAGAAATTCCCAGCCATGGTTTTGATATTGGTGCTGAAGACTTATTTCATTTCAATAATCAAAACTACATAGTATTCATTGACAGTTACACGGGATATTTAAAATTTAGTAAACAGGTAATATTTTCCCTCAAGGACATTTTTTCTACATTTGGTCCGCCACTTATGCTAGAAACTGATAATGGGCCGCAATTTGCTAGTTCAGAGTTTAAATTGTTTTCCTATGCATGGAAGTTGGATCCTCGTACAAGCTCATCATATCATCTTAGGGCCAATGGATTAGCAGAAAAAGGGGTACAAATAGAAAAAAATATTTTAAAAAATCATATTGCGACAACAGTAATGTTGAATTATATGAACACACCAAGAAGAGATTTGGGCTTACCATCGCAGCGACTCTTAGGGCATGATATTCGTGGGTTACTACCAACAATAAAAGAAAAATTAGTACAATCAGATTAGCTAAAAATTTGCAAAAATCTTAAACCAGAGAGAGAGAGAGAGAGAGCAACAAAAGCTTTATGCGGATCGTGGAGCCAAAGAGAATCCCTCTCAGTTCAACGAAGGTGACACAGTAGTTTATCGTACAAATAATCAGAGCCTTTGGAATCCAGCCATAGTCATATCCTCGATTATATATCACAGAAGATAACAAAGGCAATCAATATCGCAGAAACTCCACGCATATACGTCCAACTCAGGCTAAAATTACAACACCTTTAAATCAATTCGCTGAAGACAATCAACTTGATACTACAAAACAGCCCGAAGACCACGCGACTACATCAGCTACAGATGCAAACATTAATTCGAAAATTTTAAGAAGATTTTCAAGAGTTAAATCGCAACCACAGTGTTTACAATACTCTAAATTTAGCCTCGGAAAAGAGGGATGAGAATATAACCGCAGTGCTTAGTACAACTTAGCACAGTACATTTTACTACAGCGGTTTAGGAAAAATACTATTGTTAACAACCCGGTCTTGTTAGTTTTGTAATAGGTTATACAGTGACGAGCAGAAGTGAGTGCATGTTCATAATACTGAGTTTCGTCATCCACAAAAACAAAACCATGCAATCAAACACAAAAAAAAAATTAATTTTATATTTAGTAGATGGTAGCAAGCGAAAAAAGACTATCTACAGATTCTGCAAACCCAACTTGCGAATTTTATGGACAAATGTGCTTATCCCGAATAAGAAATTATTTTCCAACAGGATGGTGATCCGAAGCACGCAGCTAAAATTCTAAAGATATGGGGTGAGAAATAAAATTTTCAAGTAATGGAATGACCCAATCCGATTAAAAATTTTTGGCCATTCGTGAAAATCCGGCTCGGACAGTACGAAACAGCCCCACCAAATATGGTCAAACTTTGGGATCGTATAAATGCGAAATGTCGTCGAACTCCGAAAGGTCTTATTGTTCATTTGGTAGAAAGCATCTCATACCACGTAAATCAAGCTATTTCTAATCAAGGTCTACGGACCAAATATTGAAATTGGGCTAGTTTTTGAAGTTTCTTGAAGCGTGCAAAATTGAGTTTATGTGGGTTATTTTCGTTTTTTCATTCAAACTCATTTACTGCATTTCATTAATTATTGTTTTTTTTACTGCTATTTGTTAAGAATAAAATAAAGAAGAAAAATTAATTTTTTTTTTTTGTATTTGCTTGCATGGTTTTGTTTTTGTGGATGACGAAACTCAATATTGTGAACATGATGCACTCACTTCTGCTCGTCACTGTATATGTATATACCACTATTCATGTGCGGAAGCCATTTTAGTTGCAGAAAGGTAATATTAATCTTCAACAAATACATTTCCGTTTGAAATCTAATAATAAACTGTTATTGGTTACGAGAATAATCAATATTTCTCCTAGTTTACCGATATGGTTAAAATCATCTTATTTTTTTAACCACATAGTACTGTAGGGCATCATATGTTCTGGCTTAAGTGGCCGTAACTTGCTTAATTGTTTTCATTGCATATCGTAATAGTTATGATACAAAAAAAAAAAAATTATAATAAAGCAGGCAAATTTGCTACCAGTTTTCTATGTTTTTATTAAATTTTTGTTCAGTTCTTTTTTTAGCAGAGCATGTTTAACTCGCGTGAATATTTTAAAATTTTTTTTTTTTGTTTATTTATGAATGATATTTAATTTCACTGACACTGTCAGCATTTCTTTTGTCTCATCATACTAAATTTCATTGTAATCAGTTTATTTTGAAATTAAAGGGGTTTTCTCCTCTTTATTTTTGCTCGCTTTGTGACAATGTCTTGGCTGTCATCTCCAAGAAGAAAATAAAAAATTTTCATTTATTCTCTTTGCCCTTCTTGCTTTTCTTAAAAATATATAAAAACACTACATAATACACTTATACAACTGTCTACTGCTCTCCTAGCTAAAGAAACTGCTGCTGTTTGAAAATTTTGTGACAGTTATGAGTACTTTGCACGAGTTTAACTGCATAGTTATAAATTTTACTGTCAGATTCACGAGATTTAAGATACAATATTTCTATGTCGGTTTTGTTTTAGTTTTTTTCTTCACTTTATTGTCGTATTGTTTTTCTAATTTCTTGAGATGATGTTGCTGTTTTTCTGTCATTTTATTTATTGCCGCTTGGTTTTCATTGTCATATCGTGGACGTTTTTTGTTAGCAATGGATTATAACGATTGGTTATTTATTAGAAGGTTTGAATATAATTTTTTAAAACTAATTAACGCTAATGAAATGGATTGCAGTAGATGGAAAATATTATCAGGTGTAGCAATGTTTTTAATTGAGATTGCGGTCTTTACTTATGCAAAGTATGATGTAAAAATTGCAAAAATGTGTTGCTAGAGGGCCAATTAATTCATCAAAAAACTATTTTCTGAAAATAAAAGTTTATTATGACTCCCGTAGTTCAAACCAAAGATCACCAATAAGTATTCAGAACGATGCGTAGGATCGAGTCATACTTATAATTTCAGATACTTATAAGCATTCATACTTATTTTAATATCATTCTCATACTACTCGTACGCAAAGTTGGAAGTACTCGTCGTATTCATACTTAACAATACGCATGATGTTACTGACTACGACTCGTCACTACTTAACATCTACACGAAGCACAAAATAAGTATGATTCGCGTACGAACACTGCTATGCTCACAAGAAGATTATGTATATGTGATGCTTGTTACCTTTGTCTTCCTATCTTGTTTGTTTGTATATGCAACAAAAAAGTCCGTAAAGTTTGATGAATGATTTGAGCCACTCGAATGACTTATAAGTATTATAAGTGTTTTTCTAAATTTATGCATCATAATGAGTAGGCGTATGAATCACACACATTTCGCATGTTGTGAGTTGTACTCATACTCATTGCTACTTATACTTATAAATCAATGTTGTAGCGAGTACGAATGAATCAAAGTAGTTGAATTTTTAATTCTGTTGCATCACTCATACTCAAAATTGCATAAGTGCTTATGAGTAGCGGAAAAACGATTCATTGCCGATCTCTGGTTCAAACACAGGCATATCGAACATAACGAAATATCAAAAAGAATTACTTTCAGCAACTACCTTTCAGCAGTCTTCTGGCACAAACTCTCGGAGTAAATAAAATTGCTATGTAAAGTTTCCCCAAAATCTGTCATTACAAATCGATTTAAAACTATAGGTCCAGCTACTTATGCATGAAATTAGCACACACAGCATGGCTGGTCCAAAAACTTAGGTCATAATCCTGACTAGAGGGTTGTAATGACCAACTAAGTAGTTAATGTTAGATAGAGTCATTCATTTAGAAAGAAAACTTTCTAGACATCATAATTCGTGCTCCAAAAAATTTGAGATTAACAGATAAGTCAATTCTGTCAATTCTTCGAAGACGTTTTTATATACTCAATCTATACTGTTTCAGCCTCCTACACTTCATAAAATTTCATCTACAAGGAAATTACTCCTGATCTCTAAAGTGCATCAAGTTTGCACATGATGCATATATGAACGCTACATGATGAATATTCAGAATGCTAAAGGGATTTGGCTGCGGTCTGTATATAAAAAGTTCCCTACAGGCTATCTGACCCTATTGTAAAGGCACAGTACAAGTCCTTCACGAATAAAATTTTAACATACGTCTTTTTCCTTGGCTGCCAGGAATTTTACAAATTTCAAATAATTTATATATCAGATTTACCGGAATATGCATGAATATGAATTGGACATCAAGGTAAAAATTTCTCCACAGGGACAGACTTCCGCTCATTCAATACATGTCCCATTTATAAAAAGAAAACCGTGGGAAGAAAGCATGTTCAAGTGAAGGCGGCGAGTGGAGTAACACTTTACAACCTAATCCTTTATTTGTATCTTGCATTATCAAATCGCCGATGCTTGACGGATAACAAGAATATTGCATAGCAACCACCATGCCACCTAGAGGTTTGTGGATGCACTGGAAATTTATGGGATATATGTCACCATTAAATTCAACAAGTTAAATCGATTGGGAGCTTTATTCTCCCATTACTCTCCCTGAACCCTTCTAATGAAGAGATCCAACTTATTACAGCATTTAGGGCCCATAGTGATGCCACATTTAATTGTACCCAGTGGTCAAGCTAGACTATAATTCTATAAATTCTATAAAGGTCGAATTATTTCCAAAAATAGTGATGTTAAGTATATTATAGTCGGTACTTTCATATTTCTTTTTAGTGTTTATGTTCCGTGATCAGATTGTATTGCATTTTCTAAAATTTATCACACATTGTTGTTTTAAAAATAATTTGAAAATTTCATTCTGTTTTGTATGGAGTTCCCATCCTTACCTATTGGTTTTGAATCTGTGTTTTTAATTATTAGACATTTTAAGTGGAGGTTTTTAAAAGAAAAAAAAGAAGTGTTGCTTGTTCGATCTTTAAGATCATCAGCAGCCGCAAACAATACAGCAGCAACATAAAACATAAAGAGGTTTCAGAATGAAATATTATGAAGCAAAAGCATTATCTTGTTTCAAACATGTGAGTGGAGGAGCATAAACAAAGACAGTCAAAAAATGTTAACAACAAAAAAAAAAGGGCGTTTCATAACAACATTATAGGGTGGGTAACTTTTAAATTTAAAAATGCAATACAAAGAAAAACGGTTAGAAATTTCGCCAAATTTATTATTTTTTTGTGATAATATTTCAATCATATGGCTACCCCAGCTGGCCGCACAGTACCTTATTCGATGGCACGAATTTTTGTGCATTTTTTCAAGTGTATGGGTTCGTATTTTGTTAATGGCATCACGAATGTTTGTCCTCAAATGCTAAATACTTTTCTTTAACGGCGCCTTACAGAATTAGTCCAATGGTGTCAAATCTCAGCTTCTTGGCGGCTTGTTGACATCAACATTTCGGCTAATTAAATGCCCATCGAACGTTTGACGCAATAAATCGATTGTGGCTTGAGATATTTGGCAAGTTGCACCCTCCTGTTGAATCCAAATATTGTTCTCATCAAAAGATGATTTTTTTTGCAAAATCGATGGCATCGTGCAAACTGCACGTTTTTCGTTGGCCTATCTACTACTTAATTGGTCATTAAGTTAGGTTAGGTTAGAGGACGTTAAGACAAGTACAGTACCTGGAGGTCGAAACTGATCCATTGTACAATGTTCTTAGAGAAGGAAGGAAATAGAGAATATAGGATGAATGGAGGGAATGTAGGTAAGGGGGCGAAAATGAGAATCGGAGGAATTACACAGAAAAAAACAGACACAAAACAAAAGAGGGTGAGAGCGCGACTACACTTATGAAGCCCTAGCACCTCTCAACCAGTCCAAGCTGCTAATGAATCTGTGGAAAGCCTTGATGTCAGCTCGTGACACAGAACTCAAGCTCTCAAAGAAGACCCTGCCAAGGGCTTTCAATCTCAACCTACCAAGTGCTGGGCAGTTACAGAGGAAGTATTCGATAGTTTACAACTGCTCCTCATCGCAACATACCCTGCAATAGTCCGGCTGGGAACTGTCCCAGATCGCCGTCACCGACCTTATCCCGCAGTGCCCCGTGATAAAACCAACAACCAACCTCAAGCTGGTCTTAACCCAGCCCAGCAGCCAATCTGTTCTCTTACTGTCCACAGCAGGCCATAGACGTCTAGAAACAGAACAACCTGATCCGTTCCCCCAACGCCTCTGCTCTTCCTCTATGACACATCCATCGATGAGGCCATAGTAGTGGCAGACTGGCTATTAACAAAACGGTTAACGGATTTTGGCCTCCCGCAACACATCCTTCCAAACACCGTTGCTTCTTGCGCGCCCACACTTGGTGGTATCACCAATCGATGACAGGTCTTCCTCGATTTGGTCCTTCCAACGGATATAAGGTCGTCTTCTTCACCTCCATTCGAACGAAATGGCCGAGCCAGTGCAGCCGCTGTATGTTACTACGCTGCACAACGTCTATGTCGTTGAGAAGCTCATACAGTTCACTGATTATCTTACGTATGAGTTTTCTCTGCGCCATAAAGAACCAATGAAAGTCTTATAGAGTATTAGTTTTGTCGTACTAGAGGGGTCACTGCAAGTCAAGCCAACACCTGTTGGCAAAAAATGGTAACTTTGGCGTTCAAATTAGCTAAAGGTGACAGAATAAAATGACAATTCAAACTTAAACCGATATATGGACCACCGGATAAAAAGAAAATTTAAAAGATTGTAAAAAGGAAACGAAAAATAATTTAAATTTCTTTCTCTGAATTTTATATCATTCGTTATTTATGGTTTTATTTCAGATTTCAAGAGTGGCTTTTGTTTCATTTTTTTGTGTTTTTTTTTTTTCTTTGTAGCAAAAGTAGAGGGTTTTGTTTTTATTTTATTTTATTATTAAGCTTTATTGTCTTATTGGATATTTAGATTTATGATTGTATGTTTGTGGCGGCTTTTGGCGGCACACCTTGTAATTAGTTTTACTACTGTGTGTAGTTGTATGTTCATATCTTTCTTTTCGGTTTTATTTTTGTGTTGATTGGCCTCCTTGTTAGATACAGAGTTTCGCTACTACATACTAAGTATGGGACATATACTAAGGAGTGCGCACAAAAAAAAAATTGGGCTTACACTTTTCGTTATAGAAATAAAACTAAGTGGTGGATTTTTTTGTTCGTTTTATATTTCAATTAAAGTAAATAATATTTGAATTCTTTTGTGTATCAACAATTTTTTCTGACAAAAGTCTCAAAGCATTCAACTTTTTGAGTCACTTTTCTTCCAGACATGTTAACGTGTTTTAGAAAAATACGTATTATTTTACTTGCTTTATTTTGGTCCTTTTTTTTCTTTCAATACTCAAAGACTCCTTATATTGTTTTGTTCTAACCTTAGAAACTGTTTCTTGGTTAACACCAGCAAGCCTAGCAATCGTTTTTTAAAGCGGCGCGGTTTTCCATTAGAAATTTCGCTTATTTTTTTACGACATTCATGTTGGGTGCCCATTTTAAAAAAACTATTTTTGCTATTGCAATGATATTTAGCACGTGGATTTTGAAACTGATGACGAACAAAAACAATGTAAAGGTATTCATTTTTTTCAAATTATGATAAAAGTTATAAGCTTAAAAGTAGGCTCATTTTTTTTTTCGTGCGCACTCCTTATAATGTTGCTTTTGCTGACGACTTGAGTGCAACCAGCTACCACCAACAACTAACTATCACCACCACCACCATTACTAACACAGCACAGCAGCAGCAATTCAGGCTCATAAATAAACTCGTCTCTATCATATCAGCTTGATTTTAAAAGTGCCATAACCTTATATCATTTATATGTAAAAAAAAACTATCTTATATTCGAATGTGTTGTACCACTACGTTCGTCTGTCCGTTCAGCCCGTTCCGTCCATTCATATGCTTGGCTCAATGTATTCAAATACTAGCTAACTGGCTGGCTGGCTATAAGAAACATAAATTTTCGTTTTATTTTCGTTGTAGTTTTTTTTTTTTTGTCCGCGCATAAATTTTTATTCTTCGTTAGATGCACAAAAAGAGATTGTAAAGTAAATTGGTAGAAATTATAAACGTATTTATGACTTAAGTGGTAATAAATTATTTTTGTTTCTTTTCTTCTTGTTAACAGAAAACAAAAGCAGCCCCCCAAAAATAAACTGCCATTGTTTTCCCTTCTGTTTTATTGCTTTTTTTTTTTATTCATACTCGAATTCATATGTGAATAGTGTGCCCAGAGTTTGTGTATAAAATTTTACGAAATCGAAAATGTTATCTAAAAAAAATTTTAATTTATTTTCTTGTAGCTACATTTTAAACAATAGTTTTGTTCATATTTAATATTTTTATGGTTCAAATATTTAAATTATTTTGTTTCGTTTCAAAAGCTTTATTTTAAAGACAATAATAATCGTAGGGCCATTAAAAATTAACATTTTTTTTGTATCAATTGTTTAATGGCACATAACATAAGACATTTGAACTGTATTTCCAAAGTTTATAATTAATTAAAAAACTATCTACATATACTTTCAAATAATTAAATTAGTTTTTAAAATGTTTAGATTTGCATAGAAGTGAAGATTTCATGATAACGGCATTTTGCTGAAGCTACATCTGTTAAATTGGTAATCATTCACTCCTTCAGTCAGTATTTCCACCTAGCTTCTCACACTACTTACATATTTATTTTATTTAATTTAAATCAATGGACAAATTCCTTACTGACTAATAACAAAAATAGGTCCAAGAAAAAAATTTAATACAAATTCTAGTTAACAGATCAGCAATAGCATAATTAGTTCTGCAGTATCGAATATAAATAAGACAAAGTTACGACAAGGAAAATTGAATTTAACAGATCTTAACAGAAATTCACAACAAATATTATTATTGATCAGGTTAATCACAAAGGATACATTTAACATTGTTCGACGACTCTTAAGGGTAGGCAGTTTTATTAATGCTAACCTGCTAGTATATGAAGGCAAATCCAAATAATTCCATCCCTGGCTATGCAAACAGAAGAGTAGAAATTGTTTCTGCACAGATTCAATGTGTTCGCTGTAAACATTATAGTGGATCCATACTCCAAAATTGATCTGACAAGCGATACAAATAGGTGTTTCGTAACATATGGATCAGAAAATTCTTTTGCCCAACGTTTTATGAAACCAAGTGCAAGGGTGCTCCTTGCCTTATTTACAGTCAAAGTGATATGATCATAAAAGTTTAATTTTGGGTCTAATAGGACAACCAAGATCCATAAAAGAGTCAACATTCTCTAATTGATGACCTCCAAGCAAGTAATTAATCGTAATAAAATTATTTCTTGAGAATCGCTTATGTGACATGTGTTAATTTTATTCACAAGTGGCGGATCCTAAAGTTTAAGGTCAACTTCTGAACAAAAGATTTTTAAGAAACTTTTCACAGCAATTTCGTACGAGGCATCTAACCTAGGTTTTTAACCGCCTCCTCACGTCTAATGAGTCAACACACTACCTATTAAACTGCGACGACTACTAGTTATCATTGATTCCGTCTGTTTCGCTAAAACACCACGGGCAACCATTCAGTGATGAGGCACACTTCTGGATATTCAAAATTTTGACCTGGGAGATGTGATTCAAGAGTTTCCAAAAACATTACGAATAAAAACCTCTTTTAGAGTGGATTTAGACTGGGACGTCCATATGTCTTTGAGATTAATTTTGGCTATGCCATCACTGTCAATAGCGAGGTCTGTACGTCGTTGACTTCTAACTTGTTTTAATGTGAATTGGACTTTAATGGCATGTAGTTTCAACAGTATGTGCTAGAGCTATACGGCTTAAGTCACATTGGATGTCGGTACGAACGATTTTAAAGATTGTTATGTACTGTGGAGACGATTTGTACTGGCTACATACATACATACATACATACATAATGGTCATTACAACCCTTCAGTCTGGATTACTGACATAGTTTCTCACACCACTTATATTGTGTGTGTTCATTTTATACATAAATGGTGGGACCTACAATTTAAAGTCAACTCCGAACGACAGATTTTTGAGAAATTTTTCATGGCAAGTTTATTTACTCTCAGATTTTTTGCCAGAAATCTGCTGAGAGGGAATCGCCGAAGAAATACTACTGCTACTAACACCACATAATTTAATCTCGTTGATTTTCTTTGTGGAGTTTTCTTATGTCTCAGCGACCTTCGAAGTCAACATCTGCCTTCAGTGAAGAGGTAGCTTCAACAAAATCATCGCTGCCAACTACCAAAGTTCAGAAGGCCGAGTTGAAAGACCCAATATTTGTAATTCTTTCAGATCGTGATTTAAATACTGTTAGACCAACACCACCCCTGTCTGTCTGTAGTTCTTTGACACACCTACAGTAAAGTCCTATGTGCAAAGGCGTACAATGACTACTAAAACATGTGTGGTGTAATAGGTTAGGCTACTGTAATAGCTCTGATAACTCAAACAAAATGAAGTATAAACAAATATTTCTTCGTAGACTTTTTCGCAGCATATTTTTAACAAACAATCTGAGAGTAAAATTTCAATGAACAGTTTCTCAAACCGGTTGTCCGGAATCGACATTAAATTGTAGTTCCCGCCACTAACGGTCAGTGGCGTTGTGAAGCCGGAACACTCGGAACGTCGTTCCGGTACTTCTTTTTTGGACAGGAACGCATTCCGGAACTAAAGATGATTTCTGATAATGAGGATTGGCTGACGTTTTGAAAAAAAAAAATTGAAAAGAATTGCAGATTTTTTTTTTCTAATTTTTGACGAATTTTTATAAACAAGGATTTCCACCGAACCCGAAACGGAACAAAAACCGGAACGAACCGTCTTGTTTTTTTGAACCGTGAACCGGAGCCCGGAACACGTTCCGGTAAAAAAAATTAGCACAATACTGCTGCTCACGGTTATACTATGTTCAGACATGCACTTTTATTAAATCAATATTCGGTTTATTAAGAACAATATTTTTAGCGTTCAGACATATAATATACGAACATTTATTTGACAACTAATAAACAAAACAGCTGATTGCTTCAACACTATTGTTTTTAATTTAATCTCTTAAATTAGTGTGCAAAAATTATTGGAAAGGTGATGTTAATGATTAACCAAAACGCCGAGTTGTTGCGGTTAATAGGGACTACTTGTGACTCCAAAGTGGCTTTCCTCAGAAGGATGAGAAAGAAAAATTTGATAATATTGGAAAGCTTGCTGAAAAAGCTTTTGCTTATGGCACTGTCATTGTTCACATTTGAGTTGTCAAATATCAATAGAAAGCGTTCGGAAAAATGTGATATGCTCACTGAACGTACTTATGACAGTGTTGTATTTAAAGTTTTAATCAATATTATAACAATTTATGAATTTATTGAGCAATAATTAATTGAAATTTTATATGAAATATTGAGATCAATAATGCCATTTATTGCGATTTACGCAATATAAGTGCATGTCTGAACATAGTATTAGAGTTAGTACACATAACTTGAGTAGTCCCAGAAGCTAGGCTAGCTAGGTAGATGCCTTATATAAAGCATTGTAAAGGCCAATTAAGAGAAAGACAACATTAAACATTTGATTTCCATATTCCGTTAGTGTATATAAACTAAAATTTTTATAAATTAATTTCAATAATTTCAACCAACTTCAGTTTATATCTCACTTTACCATGATGTATGTTCGTATATGCAATCATTTTCAATAAAAATGTATTCTTTCTCTCAAGTTCTTCTTTTTCCAAAAATGATTGTATATTTGGATGTTTAAATGTTTATACAACATTTGTTACGATTGTTGTTGTAGTGGTTCTTGTTAATGATGTATTTTTTTTTATTTTTGTTTGTTGTTGTTATTTTATGTTATCGCATGATAATCACCGGCCATTAGTCATTTTGAAGTATCACTACCATTGGTTTTAAATCAAATTGACAGTAAGACAGTGAGTAACACAACATTACCGCAGTTCGAACAGCAGCTGTTATTGCGGCAATACAAGCAACAACGAACAGCGAACAACGAAACAACCGGTAGCGTTTCTTATCTTTATGATGAAATATTTTCTTTTAACAAAAAACATACACACAAAAACACAACAACACTTGGCTTTGTATTTCACTTTATAAGAGTTTGTGTTCTGTTTTTTATTGTTTTTGTTGTCGTTTTCTTGAAACGTAAATTGAAAATGACAGTAAAACACACAAGTTGAGTGTTTTTCAAATAAAATTGACGTTTATTTTCGAAATTTTTAAAACAATATTTGCATTGGCTAATTAAGTGATCTGGTATGTGTTTTTCTGTATTTTATTTTTAACTTAACTTGTTATCTCAGTCCACTATTCTTTTTGTTACCCTACACTCTTATGCCAGATGAAGATATGGAAGTAGAAGGTAACCAATCTTCTGCTCGTCTGTTTAAATATTAATTTTTGAAAAGACGAAAGATCCATTAAAACTCGTCAATGCAAATATTTTAAGCTTTCATGGAGAAATCCGATTTACGTACTATTGGGCATATATAAATACACTAATACCCCGGTTTGCGTCGTCTCGTTCTGCGTCTGTTTCGAAGTTGCGTCTTTTTAAAATTTCTGTGTCTTCGAAGTTGCATCGTTTTTGTTTCAGTTCGCGTCGTTAATATGAAAATGTTTGTACAAAGCTAAATAAGAAAAAGGGGATTTCCTGTTAAAGTCTAACGTAAGTACACACATACATATGTATTTGTGTTGTCTGATGGTTGCAAGTTGTAGGTCGTTAGTACATTAAATATTTTTTATTGAAAAATCTATTTTTTCAGCTAAAATTATACATCTCGGAACCAATTAAATGAAAATCAATACAAATGTATGAAAAATCTCCGTGCTCCGTTTTTTCACATCCTATTAGCGACGAAACCGGGGTATTAGTGTAATATACATGTGAAAACGTTATTTGCTCCAATAGAGCAATAAAGCGTTTTGCTCCAATCCCCGGATGTTTCTTTACCCACCTGTGATCGTCGTAACCATATTTTATTTTTAGCATAGCCCGACCTTAACATAAAAATCTACGACATTTCTTATTCTTGTGGCAGTTAAAGCTCTTCGAAAAGATCTTATAGTCGGTAGGCATATACCCAAATACCCAGCAAAATCTTCTCTTTTTCTAGGTTAGGTTAGAAGACGTGTGCTTGTTAACTGTGAGGCCGAATTGATCCATTGTACAACATCCTAGCTACTCACCTTTTCTAACTTTATGAATATAATATATAAAATTCTCGTGTCACGCTGTTAATGGTTAAACGTTTTCTCTAGAATCTGCAACATAAAATTCTTGACCAGGAAGCTGAGAAAAATTTGCCAAGACATATGTTTCATCATACATTACACAGCACTCGCGTTTATTAAAGAAGACTTTCTAATTTTGGCCCTTTTTAGCCTCCAAATTTTTTCTTGCATTCTAGACACTAAATGTCTTGTTTTTTCACTTTCTTGACCAAGGTGCTCTGAGACCTAATTTTTGAGCCACTTTTCTTCCAGACATTTTAGGGTGTTTTAGAAAAATACGTATTATTTTACTTGCTTTGTTTTGGTCGGCAGAAACCTTTTAATCTTCCACTTCCACGCTTTCTCTCAATACTCACAGACTCCTTTTATTGTTTTACTCCTACCTTAGAAACTGTTTTTTGCTTAACACCAGCGAGCCTAGCTATCGTTTTTTGTAAGCGCCAATTTATTATTTTTTACGACATTCTTGTTGGGTGACCATTTTCAAAAAACTAATTTTGCTATTGCAATGACATTTAGCATGTGGATTTTGGAACAGATGACCAGCAAAAACCATGTAACGGTATTCATTTCTTTCAATTATGATAAAAGTTATAAGCTTAAAAGTAGGCCCATTATTTTTTGTGCGCACTCCTTAGTTCATAGCAGAAAGGAAAAATATGATAGTGTAGGCTAATGTAGGATAATAGGTTATCTTGTTATCACAATGTTCTTTCTCTCTATGCAAATTTGTTATGTTGTGGCATTGGATTAATTACCTATTCCTACTCCTATTCCTTTTTAAGAGATGACGCTGCCTGATCTTCCTATGATGTACGTTTGATGTACTTGTCTTTGGCTGTATTGGTTTAAGATCTACATCACGTCTGCTCATAAGAAGTTTAAACCAGCCAAAGGCCTTGTAAACCCATAACTCTATCCTCAATGAAACCTATTTAAAGCAGCTAATGATTCCATAAAAAGGAATTGTAGTTTGTAAACTCCATACTGACATAGGGTATCGTATAGCCTCTCCAAATCGCCTATATGCATTTCTACTTGTTTTTTTTTTAGTATTTCACAAGATAATATACGAATTAATGGTGCCAATATGCATATTTTAAGTGATAAAATACGTCTCACATAAATGGTGTTATAAAAGCAAGTGTAATAAATTTTTCAATATAATGAGAATATTTTCTCAATAGAATTAAGATATCCATAAAGAAAATAGCTTAATTTACGGTTTAATTGCAGTGTACGTTTGAAAAATAAAAATAATTCATTAAGTTTATTAAGACTACTGAATATGGACTCTAATTAGCATTCAATTTCATTGATTAATATCAGCAGATGTCAAGTAAATGACAGGTAAATGTAAAACAATTTATTTATTTCATATTAAAATTAGAGGTGATATTAAGTGGATAGTATATCAAGGTAAATTTTTGTAAAATTAGTCAGAATTTAAATGAAAAAAAAAAACAAGTTTTTAAACAGTTCTTTTAAGTCCTTCTAGGAAATTGGAAAAATAAAACGATTTTAATAAAATATTTCAGTTCGGTTAAAAAGTATAAGAACTCATGTCAGATATCAAGTTAAAAATGCAAAAAATAATGCAATAAACAGAGGAACAGAAGAACATTTCATCATTTTAATGCCATTTTATTTTTAAAATTTTTATAAATTCTTTTTATCTGGTGGGTCATCTAATGGTTTAAAATTTGAACCATCGGATATTTCGAATCTGGCAATACTTATGCCATTCTATTCTGTCAGAAAATTCAGTAGATTATCTCCACTGAACGTTGGAAAATTGCACGAAAATGTCATACAAAATTTGGTGCCAGAAAAGGAACAACAGTTTGTGGTATATGCAAGTTTATTGCTCAAGTTTGTGAAATTGGTTTCATTCATGCGCCAAAAAGTGAGCGTAATCATACAGTACATGCCCCCGAAAATAGCGAAGCTGTATGTGCTTGGGAATCCATTATCATCACATCGTTATCGTTTTCAAGAATTAAACATATTACGCACCAGTTTACGTTGACTTTTGCGAAAAGATCTCGGCATGACGTGAGAAGTCGCCGTGGTCTAGTAGGTAGTGTGCTGGCTCATTAGACGTAAAGCCAGGGTTCGAGTTCCAGGCCAGACATCAAAATAAAACACAAGTGGTTTTTCGGCGATTTCTGGTAAAAACTGCAATTATTCGACTTTAAACTATAGGTCCCGCCACTTATGTATAAAATTAACACACACAACATAAGTGGTGTGAGAAACTAGGTCAATAATCCTGACTGAAGGGTTGTAATGATCATGTCTCGGCATGACGCTTTTCAAAGTTCAATTAGTTCAAGAGTTGAAGCAGCATGACAAACCTCTTCATTTTCGTTTAGCTAGATGGACCAATGAGAAACTGCACGATGATGTCGATTTTTCAGAAAAAAAAAATCATCTTCCCAGATGAAGTTCATTTTCATCTTGGTGGGTAAGTTAAAAAGCAAAATTGCAGTATTTGAGGCTCAGAAAACACACACGACCTCTTACAGGAAACAATACATCCATAACGAGTGACTGTTTGGTGTGGCTAGAGGAGCGGAGGCCCATATATATTCGAAATTGTAAATACACAATAATTACGATCAGTGAAGATGCCGATCGCAACATAATACCCGCTCTTCATGGTATTGATGTGAACAATGTTTGGTTTCAACAGGAAGGAACAACTTGCCACACATCTCATGCCACAATGGATTTGGTGTGTCAATCATTTAATGCCCATTTAATTAGTCGAAATGGTCATGTCGTTTGGCTGACAAGAAACTGTGATTTATCATCGTTGAACTATTTTCTGTGGGGGCATCGTAAAAGAAAAGTGTTATGCCGACAAACCAGAAACAATTGAGTATTTGAATGCCAACTGTCAATATACGACCCTATCCACTCTCAAAAGTGCACGAAAATTTGTCCGATTGAATGAGACACTGTGAGATAATATTCCAAATGTACTTCACAAGAAAAAATAAAATTTTAAACCATTTTTTTCTTAAATTTTTGTATTTAAAATGTTAAATGAAGTCGCCGCAGTCTAGTAGATAGTGTACTGGCTTATTAGAAGTAAAGCAAGGGTTCGAGTCCCAGGCCAGACATCAAAACAAAATACAAAAAGTATTATTTCGGCGATTTCTTCTCAGCAGATTTCTGGTAAAAAATAAATAAAATTGCCATGAAAAGTTTTTCAAAAAATCTGTCGTTCGGAGTCGACTGTAAACTGTAGGTCCCGCCACTCATGTATAAAATTAACACACACAACATAAGTAGTGTGAGAAACTAAGTCAATAATCCTGACTGAAGGGTTGTAATGATCAATTATATATGTAAATGAACCACCCTTTACATATTTATTGAGAGTAACTACTGCCGTTTACGTGAAAGAAATAATTTTAAATACCAAACCAAATAAACTCCATTAACCCGTGCAAAATATACCAACAACCTGACATATTGACAACATTTGTACTTAAGCATTTAGTTTTGAAATTCCCCATACAATTGCAAATTTTGTTTGTGATGGTCTGTCTCTGTTGGAACATGTAGTAGGCAGTATGCTTAAAATGCCTCAGCGACTAGAGACAGTCTTGTGCTCACACAATACAAAATATAAACACATGTCTCCACTAAGTGCTGTTTAATTTACAGCCAAAGATCAAGTACTTAAATTATTACGATATTTACTTTCTGAAAACAAAAAAACAACAAAAACAGAAAAAACACACTAGACATCTACTTAAACGGATTTCCTTGAATTACAAACAATACAAGACACCCAACACGATGAAAACCTAAGGAAAAAACTAGACGAAAAAAAACAAAAACAACTAAAACGAAATAACGCAGGCATTAAAGAAAATTGAGAAGGGAACAGTAACAACAACAATAATATAAAAAAAAAACCTAAGACCTAATAAGGCGTCAACCTTAAAGGAGTTGCTAACACATTTTTACATCACTTTGCAGCACAAAATAAATGTCTCCCATGTGAGTGCTGACAGCATGTCACCTACAAATGTCATTTTAGGCAAAAAAAATAAAACGAAAAAAAAAGAAACAAAAACAGCCAACAAAGAAATGAACGAAAAATTAAATATCTTGTATACAGGGTGGCTGATATGTATTGCAACCAACTTCAGGTTGTTATCATTTGTAAACCGCTCGCCAGACAGCTGACAGATTAATTCCAGTGACAGTTCATTTTATTATTTACAAGCTTACAAAAGCATTTTTATCTATTGCATTCAGAAAAAAAGTTACTCGTGATGGAATTCAAGCGTGATAGTGTAATTGCTTTATATTTGGCTGGAAAACCATAGGAGGCTATCGTTAGAACCCTCCGGCATTTAAATGTGAACAAAATCTTTTGTTTCTCGTACCATTGCTCGTAACCGCGATACTGGGAGTGTTGCATCGCGTCCAAAAAGTGGACGAAAAAAACACGGTAACAACACCAGAAATTATCCTAAAAAGTTCAAGCCAGATTTGATCGAAATCAACGCCGCAGTGGTAGAAAAATTACTCGTGAGTTGACCATATCACGAGAACGGATGCAACACATATTGAAAATTGAGCCTGGACTAAAGCCCTTGAAGTTCCTAAAAGTGCAAGAGTTCACCGATGGACAAAAAAAAGTTAGACTGGAAAGAGCCAAGGAGTTACTTCGCTTGCACGAAAGTGGTTTCTCCGATGAGAAGCCATTCCATAATGAGCAGTTTGTGAACAAACAAAATGATTGGGTTTACTTGCCAAAGAGGTCAGCTTAAAATTTTCCCCTGCAATTGGCCACCAGAACTCTAGCGCCGCCGATGGTAATGGTGTGGGCCGCCTTAACAGCCGATGGTCGCTCCCCGCTCGTATTCATCGACCATGGGGTCAAAATAAATGCCGAATGTTATCGGGAAAATGTCTTAAAGACAGTATTGAAGCCCTGGGCACATAAACATTTCGGCCGACATTCCAACAGTACTCAGCACGTGTCAACCAAGAATGGCTTAAAAGGGAGGTTCCTGGTTTCATTTCTACCGCACAATGGCCACCAAAATCTCCGGATCTTAATCCGTTTGACTTTTGCGCCTTGGGCATTTTTGAGAGTAAGGTTCTCACTAAAATGTTCCAAAGTGTCGTTCATTTGGTTTTGTCGGCCGTTTGAAGGCCATAATTCGTACCAAAGGTGGCCAATTCGAACAAATCTAAACTGATTCTAAAATTTGATGATATTTCCAACATTTTTGGTTTTGTTGAACAATAAAATTAAAAAAAAAAATTAAAAGGAACATGGCGCTTTACCTTGTTGCATTATATATCAGCCACCCTGTACTATTGTTGTTGGTATTTTAAGCTATTTTGTTAATGTTGTTGTTTGGTCTTGGTGTTAGTCATTTTTTTCAATTTTTGCCGGTTTTTTTTTTCCTTCCTTCAACTGTCATTAAAAAACAAAAAACACCAACAACAGCAACAACAGCAACAACAATGACAATGACAACATTAGCTAGCTGTTGGCAGTAGTAGAAAAAAAAATGGATGGAAAGATATATGAGTGCGATATACAAGTAGAGTTTTTAGTCAAAATGTAAATGTAACATAAAGAAAGTGTCAAAGTAAAGGCATTATAAAAATGACAGAAGGAAGCCATAAATATTAAACCCAAAGAAATACAATAAAAAAAAACAATGCTACAGTTAAGGCAAAAACACAAAACCCAGTAGTGAGTGACAGCAGCAGCAACAATGTCACCAGAAATGACAAAAAATAAATAAAAATATGTATTTAACACACACACACAGACACACGCATGCACCAACATGCCACACACAACTCAAACTAACTCACTGACATTCTCTTGCTCTCACTCACAAAACCTCAAGCCCATAGTGTCAAGCCAGCAAGAAAATGTTGCAAGTAAACTTGAGCAATGTTGTTAGGCGAAGCAAATATAAGAAGGAGTTGTTGACAGTGTTACATGACATGTGAAACAAACACTATTTCGGTAGGATTGTACAAACTTGTGTCAACACCTTCACGTTTGTCAACAGCATCATCATTACGTTAATTGAAGCAATGACAACAATTTGTGGCAAAGCAATCATTTGCGCATTTTAAAAATCTTAGAAAATTTTTATATGTCTTAAGGAAATTGTTGAATGGCATTAGATGTGTACTCTACTCTTTGGTAAGCAATGAAGGGGAAGGTTCCTACAAAACAACAAATTTAGTAGAAAAATTTGGGTGCAGATTGGCCTTCAACAACCATGACTGGCTTTAATGAAACGAAGCAAGCAATGTCATAGGTTTTGTTTGCATTATTTAGTTAGAATTTGACAATCTTTGATCCATAACATATATAAAAGGTTATCCATTTCGTGGTTTCAAAAGTATGGGATTGGAATTCCAGATCTGTCATACAAAGTTGTGAAACCAATTTTTTCTTTTCAGTTGAATGTCTGACATTGACGCAAATGGATCACTTAACTATCACAAAACGCATGAAATTTATCAAAACCTACTGCAAAAATTGTGATTCTGCCACAGCCACGTATACATAATCGTCCAACTACACACGCAATTGGGAAAATTGCGAAGAAATTTGAAGAGAGTGGTTGCAAATATTGAAAGGCCTATGCATTCTCGTTTCACTTGTTCCGCTGAAAATATCGCTATTGTAAGTGAAAGTGGCGCCGAAGACCCGAATGTGTCGATTCCTCTTCGTCTTCAGGAGTTCAGGGCTCTCTTACGGCACATTATAGCATATTTTCCATTTAGATCTACACCTACATCCATATAAAGTCCAGATCACGCAACAACTGAAGCCAACGTCGTAGATACGTGTGGAATGGATACTTGAACAACAGTCGGTAGACGGCAATTATTCGAACAAAATTTTCTTCAGAGATGAAGCTCATTTCACACTCGGTATGTTCGTTAATAAACAAAATTGTCGTATTTTGAGGTCTGAGAATCATCAAGTAATTGAAGAGAGGCCATTACATCCAGAAAAAGTTACTGTTTGGTGCGCTCTTTGTTGCGAAGGTGTGATTGGACCTTACTTCTTCGAAAACGACGACGATACGACTGTCACCGTCAATTCGGATCGTTATGGTCATATGATGCATAAATACATAATTGGTCATTACAACCCTTCAGTCAGGATTATTGACCTAGTTTCTCACACCATTTATGTTGTGTATGTCAATTTTGTACATAAGTGGCGGGACCAACAGTTTAAAGTCGACTCCGGACAATAGATTTTTTGAGAAACTTTTCATGGCAATTTTATTTTATTTACTCTTAGAGTTTTTGCCAGAAATCTGCTGAGAAGAAATCGCCGAAGTAATACTTTTTATATTTTCTTTTGATGTCTGGCCTGTGACTCGAACCCTGGCTTTACGTCTAATAAGCCAGCACACTACCTAATAGACCACGGCTACTTCGGTACGAATTACTTTCTTCTTATTCGTCTATGTGTTCTGATTTAACAGGAACTAAAGAAATGGGTTTGACGGATCAAATACGATTCCATCGATATCAAATCTTATCGGATTCTTTGGTCTCCCCTAAAGCGTCGAATAGTCTTGTAATCGACCATTACTCTTCGGGCCCACAGCATGTTTTTTAATAGATATTTTTTTTTATCTGGTAAGCTGGTATAATATTTTTTATTTGTGAGTGCGCGTAAGGCCCAGATATTTGGCAAGAACTACCCCATCCAACGAGCCACAGCTCGGCAAAATGCGAGTATAACAGAGCGGCAGATTATCTGAGCAGACTGCCTTCAGCCGTTTAGTTCTCTAAGCAGCTTTAGAAGTATGTGTGCTCTGCTCACATACTTGTCACTTAACACATGATTGAGTTTAAATATGCGTTTCATCTTACATTTTAACAGAAATGAAGTGAAGAAAAAGAGGCAATTTTCAGCATTTTTTTCAATTTATTTCGTTTTGTGAGTGATGTTGACACTAATGTCTTTACTGTTCATTGTAAAACATTAAATTTAAACACTATTTTTACGAATAATTACACTGGAAGAAATATTTTAGGAGAAAATGCTTTCAAAAAAAATTTTTTTTAATAGAAATTTTTTACAAAAGAATTTAATATTACAATTTTTTTTACACAATAACACAGATTTTCATATTCAAAATTATTTTCCAAGTGTACCCCACTCCCATGTGGGGATGGGTAATATAATTTATAATGAAATACGTAGCGGGTATAGTATAAATGTCGCAATAACATGACGTTTCACTTGTAAATAGTTTTACAAGAGTGTCAGAAAATAAAATCATTTATTAAGATTTGTAGAGCATGTTTTCGTATGCCATAGAGAGATATGCTTATTAAAAATCTGTATCATTCAGCACATTCAGTCTGTCAGTAAGACAACAACTCATCTCATCTCATCTCATCTTGTCTTGTCTTCTTGTTGAGGGAGCACTAATTTTAATTTTTTTTTTTTTTTTGGTTTTTTGTTTGGGAATTTTTTTTCATTTTTCCTGTTGTTTTGATATTTACGATCAAGTTGTTAATTAGCTGAGACATCAGCTGTTATTAGATAATTTATTTCTAGTGCCGTCTAAAATGATAATAAAACTGTTTTAAAAAAAAATTTCTTTTTTCATTATTGTTGACATACATGTAGAATGGCTTGGCTCTTGACATATCATTACCATAAAAATTTATTTTCAGTTTTTTCTTTCATTTCATTTTTCTTTTTTTGTTTTTTGGTTTTTTACAGCCACTTTCAAAATTTTTTTTTATAAATTTATTAACAACAAAAAATAATTTTTTTAGATATTGTAGGATGGCAAATATTTAAAAAAAAATATGACAAATTTTATCGATAAAGTTTTTCAATGTTTGTTTTGTGTTATAAATTGGATTGACGGGAACATTTAATGAAAGGGACCTTAAAACTGAAAGTCCGGTGAATTACTGAATTAAATTAATATACACAACAGAGATCAGCAATAAGTATTCAAAACGATGAGTATGTTCGAGTCATACTAATAATTTCAGATACTTATACGCATTCATACTTATTTTAATATCATACTCATACTACTCATACTCAAAGTTGGAAAGTACTTCATCGTATTCATAATGTTATTGACTTCGACTCGTCTCTACTTAATATTTACACGAAGCACAAAATAAGTATGAGCTTTGCTTGTTGTGTTTGTCTTTCCTGTCTTCTCTGGTTGTATATGCTGTAAATTTTGATGAATGATTCGGATGACTTATAAGTATTACAAGTATTTTCCTAAATTTATGAATCAGAATGAGTAGGCGTATGAATCAAACACATTTCGAATGTTGTGAATTTGATGTCAACGTTGTACTCATACTCATTGCTACTTATACTTATAAATCAACTGTTGTAGCGAGTACGAATGAATGCAGAGTAGTTGCGATCTCATGTGTATTGCTATCGTCTCAAATTCAGCAATTTTGTTTAATCATGAACCCATTCATTTTCAAATAGGCTTAATCGCTTGGAAAAATTTTTCGATAAAAATTATGGTCAGTCTCTCACTGCTCTACAGGTTAAAGCACTATATTTTTTAATTTTTTTTTTTTAATTTTATTGTTCAAATGCAAAAATGTTGGAAATAACATCTAATTTAAGAACCAGTTTAGATTTGCCCGAATTGGCCACCTTTGGTACGAATTATGGCATTCAAACGGCCGACAAAGCCATCACAGGCTGCACGAAAGTGGCTCTGCGGTATTTTGGCCCATTCCCGGCGAAGCGCCATCTTGAGATGATCGACAATTTGCTATTTTTTAGTGAGAACCTTACTCTCCAAAATGCCCCAGGCGCCAAAGTCCAACGGATTGAGATCCGGAAATTTTGGTGACCATTGTACGGTAGAAATGAAGCGACGGACCTCCTTTTTAAGCCATTCTTGGTTGACGCGATCTGAGTGTGGTGGTGTTGAGTCCTGTTTGAATATTCATGGTCTGCGGCCGAAATGTTTGTCTACCCAGGGCTTCAATACTGTCTTTAAGACATTTTCCCGATTATATTCGTCATTTATTTTGACCTCATGGTCGATAAATACGAGCGGGGAGCGACTATCGTACGTTATGGTGGCCCACACCATTACCAACGGCGGCGCTTGAGTTCTAGTGGCCAATCGCAGGTGTCGATTTTCAGTTAACCTCTTTGGCAAGTAAACTCGATCACTTTGTTTGTTCACAAATTGCTCAATTTGGAATGGCTTCTCATCGAAGAAAACCAAATTCGGTAACCGGCCACTTTCGTGCAAGCGAAGTAACTCCTTGGCTTTTTCCACTACAATTTTTTTTTTGTCCGTCGGTGAGCTCTTACACTTTTTGGAACTTCAATGGCTTTAGTCCAGGCTCATTTTTCAATATGTGTTGCATCCGTTCTCGCGATATGTTCAGCCTACGAGCAATTTTTTTTACAACTACAGTGTGTATTTCGATCAAATCTGGCCTTCACTTTTCGGATCATTTCTGGTGTTGTTACCGTTTTTTTTTCGTCCACTTTTTCGATGCGATGCAACACTACCATTATCCCGGTAGCGAGCAATGTTACGAGAAACTAAAGATTTATTCACATTTAAATGCTGGAGGGCTCTAACTATGGCCACCTGTGGTTTTCCACCCAAATATAAAGCAATCACACTATCCCGCTTGAATTTCATCACAAATAAATTGTTTTCTGAATGCAATAGATCAAAACGCTTTTGTAAGCTTGTAAATAACAAAATGAACTGTCACTGGAATAAATCTGTTAGCTGTCAGACAAGCGGTTTACGAATGATAACAACCTGAAGTTGGTTGCAATAAATATCAGCCACAATATATTCGAGTATCAGGGCTCTCATCGAAGTACTGTGAATCGATATTTCTAATCTGAAAATTTTATACGATGAATATGTTGGATGCATAACAACTTTTTAAAGAGGTTTATTCGCATTATTTCAAAACTAATTAAAAGCTTATGTGATCAACATGAACAACAAATGATTTTTATGCCAAAAATATATAGCGATGATGATATACGATTTTCTTGTGTTTGGGCAATTATAAACAGACAAAAACAAGTTATATTTTATGCCTCATTTCTTATAATTTATAACATTTCTTTGGGTGGTAATCTTTTGATGTGATTTCCGTTTCAAATATAATAAATCAAATGCAATTATTAAGAGATTTAAAAAATTATATACAATACGTTTGTAAATAAATACCCTACTATTTGCCTTTGTTACTCTATGTCACTTTATTCAATAATATTTTTTATAACTCTTTAGAGAGGATTACAACCTATCTTCTCACACGCACTCATGTTGCGTGTTAATTTTTATCCATGAGAGGCGAATCATACAGTTTAACAGCAAGGCATTTTTATTTTACTCTAAAAGTTTTTTTCTTAAGACTTCTGAGAGGATGTCGCCGAAAGAACTACTTTTTTTCATATTTTATTACAGTCCTCTCATTCTACAATTCGTACAATATTGCCAGACTCTGGTGTAGACGTATGGACAGAAAGAGCATTGACCCATTTCAGCCTTTAAATGGTATTGCCATCCATCGCACAATAGTGATTCCTACGGGCCATTGTCCCTTTGGTAGACAAGTCGAAACACACAGCATTCCGACCAGAGTTCAGCAATAAGTATTCAAAACGATGAGTAGGCTCGATTATACTTAAAATTTCTGATACGTATACGCATTCACTTATTTTGATATCATACTCATACTACTCATACTTAAAGTTGTAAGTACTCGTCGTATTTATACTTAACAATACGCATGATGTTATTAACTTCGACTCGTCTCTACTTAGCATTTACACGAAGCACAAAATAAATATGATTAGCGTACGAGCACTACTATACTCACAAGAAGATTGTATATATGCTTTGCTTATTGTCCTTGTCTTTCCTTTCTTCTTTGTTTGTGTATGCAACAACAACAAAGGCTGTAAATATTGGTGAATGATTCGAGCCACTCGAATCACTTATAAGTATTATAAGTATTTTTCTAAATTTATGAATCAGTATGAGTAGGCGTATGAATCAAACATATTTCGAATGTTGTGAGTTTGATGTCAACGTTGTACTCATACTTATAAATCAATGTTGTAGCGAGTACGAATGAATCAGAGTAGTTGAATTACAATTCTGTTGATTAATTCATACTCAAAATTGCATGAGTACTTATAAGTAGCGGAAAAACGATACATTGCTGATCTCTGTTGTAGACTCAGGGTACACTTGTTTAGAATGAACATTGTCTCAAGCCCAATATTTAGATAAGAATGAACCACAGGACATATTCTTTGAACTTGTGAGGCATTATTCGGCATTATTCAGGTTGAAAGCTTCTCTTTTGACAGTGCACTGTAGATTTAAAGTACACTTACTTGGAATAAAGCTGCCTCGAGCTTAAGATATAATGAGACTGAATCATACGAAATAAATCAATGTTGTAGCGAGTACGAATGAATCAGAGTAGTTGAATTTCAATTCTGTTGACTCACTCATACTCAAAATTGTATGCTTATGAGTAGCAGAAAAACGATAAATTGCTGATCGTCTCGAACGAAACGGGTACAGCCTTTAGCAGATTTCTGGCAAAAACTCTCAGAGAATAAATGAAATTGCCACAGAAAATTTCTCACAAAAATCTGTCATTCGGATTCGATTTTAAAGCTTAAGTAGCGCCACTGATGTACAAAAGTATTGCACACAATATAAGTAGTGAGAGAAGTGATGACATAGTCCGGAGTGAAAGGTTGTAATGATCTATTATGTGTGTATGTAAGTATGTCTGTAATAACAAGCCAAAGGTTATTAAATGTATGGTGTAGGGTATCAAAATACTTGCATTTAAATTTAAACTTTATTGACTTCTAGGCGGTCATAATAATAAAAAAAAATTTGTTTTAAAATTTGTTTTTGTCATAAATACCAGCTGCTTGCTAATAAAGTCTCAAATATTATACATTACGAATGAAACGAATAAATTTATGGCAACGCTCGTATTGGCGAAAAAAAAATCATTTTAAAAAATACTAATAAAAGACGAGTAAAAGTCATTTATTTCGTTCATGACTGGCCATAAAAAAAATATTGTTAATGTTTAAAAATATATTAAAAAAAAAAAAAGAAAATAAAGAATAAATAATAACAATAATAATAAAAATTAATAATGAATAGCCATAAAATATTTCAGCTCTTACTTAGACGGGGAAAATAAATCGCAACATTAATCTAAATTTAAAAAGGTTCAATAAAAATATTAAAAAAAAAAAAAAAAAAATAAAAATACAAAGAATAAAAAGAAAAATAGAATGTCTGTAGACGATAAATTTTGCGGTTATCGATTGCTTGTTAAAACACATCAATTGATTACTACAATATGATGGTAATTTTTCATGCCATACCATATCATATATAATGAAAGCGTAATGAATTAAACGAAAAAAAATTGGAAATAAAAAATTAAAATAAATACAAACAAAATAGTTGTTAAGACATTTATAAACATTATTTATATTTATTGACTTAAATTTTTATTTTATTTATTTATGTATTTATGTGATCATAATAAATATTTGTTTTCTGTTTTCTATGCGAACATACATACAGTGGTGGCCTTATAATTAGAAACGACTTAGCAACATATATGTTTGCTAATTTATTATCAAAATTTTGTAACTCATTTTAAATTGTGTGCCTATGTACCTGGAACCAAGAGGGCTTTGTTTGGAGGATGTCTTACACAAGTTTTTTATCTTTGTTTTTTATTCCAAAAAAAAAAAAATCGTGGAAAGGTGGCTGTGAACACAGACTGAACACCTGAAGAGCATGAAACTATAGAGCCTATAGTCACTATAAAATCCTGGATATAGTTGAACTGAATGTACTTACTGGCTAGACGCTATCTGTACTTTATTGATAATGATATTACAATAAACATACCGGATAGATTTATTTTCTCAAAGCACATCAAGTTTTCACTACGATCTAGATCATGCGCAAATTACGAATGTAAAATTTTATCAGAAAAGCTTATACATAGATTGTTGTATTGCTATTATTCAAGATAATATAATCCGGTATCGGCGAACATCGAATTATAATGTACCCATATATACTGATAGTAAAGGAACCATTAGATCACATAGCAACTTCACTTATTTGCAATAGATATATGGGATTGAAGTGATTAGTGGTGTGTGGTGGCAGATTAGATAAAAGACATCGGGTATAGTAAAGTCAGACATCAAATGATAAAATATTCTTTGGATGAACAGCCAATTCCAAAACTCGGAGAGTAAAATTCATGAAAAGCTTTCAAAAATTGTCGTTCGGAGTACAAATGAGGTCATCATGTTAAAATTAGACCATACCATAAATGGGGTAAGAAGCGGCTTATCGTGACTGACGATTGTATGGCCAATTAATGCATGTTGTATATGGGAAAAAGATTGGCTTAGTCAAATATCAAAATAAAAGCTTTACAAAAAACCAATTTCGAGTCACAGTTCAAAAAAATTCATCATAATAATTGTAAACTAGGACAATGCCTAAAAGGCTTATGTCTAAAAACGAAGCTTAATGAAAGAAGAGATAGGAAATTCTTAGAGCAATGAGATCTCCTGAATTTATTGACAAAACTGATAGAATTCACATCTCCATAATGCCAACGATATGATATGAAGAGTGCCAAGAAGAAAATATAGCCGTATGATGTTGCATACTACCCCCTTCATACCCCTCTTCCCTTTCTATAAACTATTTTTCCTGTATTCCAATGCAATGAATGAACAGCATACAGTGGTGGCCTTATAATTAGCAACGACTTAGCAACATATATTTTCGCTAATTTATTTTCAAAACTTTATAACGCATTTTAAATTGTGTACCTATGTACTTGGATAGATGTTTAGAGGATGTCTTACACAAGTTTTTCCATCAGATTGGAACAATTAAACTTGGATTCGCCACTCCAGAGAACTTTGTTCCAGAAACGCTGAACTATTTTAAGCATTTCCGTTACAAATTGTAAGCTATGCGCAATGCACCCTCGAAGTGCCGACTCCTGTAAAAGCCTTCTTATTGTCCGTGTGGATTTTCGAACGTTAAAATTCTCCAATTTCAGCCTTTATTCCATGAGAAGGCAAGAAAGGGTTTCTCTTCCTGGCCCTTCAAATAATTCTGCCTTCTGCTTGAGTGGTTTTTCTGGCTCTAGGCTTCCCGCCTAGAGTTTCAAATAATTCTCAAAATTCATAATTCTTATTTCAGCTGGTGCAATGAAGCTGGCACAACATATCAGTACAGACATGCCAACGTTTGATACAAAGTTTATCGAAAAGACTTGTTGATGTTGTTCAAAACAAGGACTATCCGACTGAATATTAAAGAATATTCCCATTAAATGTGAACTTATTAAGATATTTTTAAGCTGTTTGTAAGAATATTTTTTGTTTCTAATTATATGACCAACCTGAAATTGGTATTTTTTAGCTAATTTTTTTAAAAATGATATTGATGCTGTGAATTTTTTTTTTATTTTAAACTTAAAGCTAACATGTTTTCCTAACTTTTTTAAGTCTTGGTTTTAAAATGAGTAAAAAAGTTTTGAAAATAAATTAACAAACATTCTTGTTGCTAAGTCGTTTCTAATTATAAGGCCACCACTGTATATATGTAGTAATAAAATAAAATAATTTTTTTTTTGTTTATTTTTTATTTAAGCAAAGCAATTCGAAAATATTATTAAACTATAGGGGGCAAGGAAATTAAAAAAAGCTTGAAGAGGCGTGTTGCTTTGGCACATTTTAAAAAAAATTAATTTTTTTTTTTAAATTTTTTTATTGCCCAGCATAAATGAAAAATTAACGAAAACTTTTGGAGCCTATTTTTCTTTTATCTTTATTAGTGGAAATGTAATTTATTTTAAAAAGCATAAATTACAGTTATCAAGCAAAAGAATAAAGCAAAGGAAAATAAGCGCATAAATTGAACACAACAAATTCCAATGGATTTAATTTTATTTTATGACTCCAATGAATTCATATAAATTCTGTAAACATAATACCATCGAATTTGGTAATTTTTTCTCATTTGCTTAAAAAACTAAATAGATTTTATTTTTATTACAATTCATTGAAATAATTCTCAGTTAATATATTAAAAGGCTCCCACATTAGATGCTGTGGTTTTTCTGATGTGGTGTTTACAACAATAATTAATAGATAGAGTACATATTCGCTTATCAGACGTGAGACTATGGTCGAAACTCAGATCAGACATGTCCAACAAAACGAAATATTAAGAAATATTTCTCGGGCGACTTCCACTCAGCCGTATTTTGGCAAAACTCTGAGAATCATTCGAAGTCGTTTTTAAACTGTAGCTCCCGGCACTGATGTAAATACGTGTTTGTTATGACCAATTATATATGTATTGCAACCAAATTCAGGTTGTTATCATTTGTAAACCGCTCATCTGACAGCTGGCAGATTTATTCCAGTGACAGTTCACTTTATTATTTACAAGCTTACGAAAGCATTTTGATCTATTGAATTCAGAAAAATAGTTATTCGTGATGGAATTCAAGCGTAATAGTGTAATTGCTTTATATTTGGCTGGAAAACCAAAGGTAGTTGTCGTTAGAGCCCTCCAGCATTTAAATATGAATAAATCTTTTGTTTCTCGTACCATTTCTCGTTACCGTGATACTGGTAGTGTTGCATCGTCTCCAAAAAGTGGACGAAAAAAAAACGGTAACAACACGGGAAATGATCCGAAAAGTGGAGGCCGGATTTGATCGAAATCCACGCCGCAGTGGTAGAAAAATTGCTCGTGAGCTGAACATATCGCGAGAACGGATGCAACACATCTTAAAAAATGAGCTTGGACTAAAGCCATTGAAGTTCCAAAAAGTGTAAGATCTCACCGATGGACAAAAAAAAGTTAGACTGGAAAGAGCAAAGGAGTTACTTCGCTTGTATGAAAGTGGCCAGTTACCGAATTTGATTTTCTCCAATGAGAAGCCATTTCAAATTGAGCAGTTTGTGAACAAACAAAATGATCGGGTTTACTGGCCAAAGACGTCAGCTGAAAATTTACACCTACGATTAGCCACCAGAACTCAAGCGCTGGCGATTTCCATCTCGTATTCATCGACCGTGGGGTCAAAATACATGCCGAATATTATCGGGAAAATGTCTTAAAGACAGTATTGAAGCCCTGGGCAGACAAATATTTCGGCCGCAGACCATGGACATTCCAAAATTACTCAGCACCACCGCACTCAGCACGTATTAACCAAGAATGGAGGTTCCTCGCATCATTTCTACCGCACAATGGCCACCAAAATCTCCGGATCTCAATCCGTTTGACTTTTGCGCCTGGGTTATTTTGGAGAGTAAGGTTCTCACTAAAGAATACCAAAGTGGAGATCATTTCTACATGGCGCTAAGCCGGGTATGGGTCAAAATACCGCAGAGCGACTTTCGTGCAACCTGTGATGCCTTTGTCGGCCGTTTAAAGGCCATAATTCGTACAAACGTTGGCCAATTCGAACAAATCTAAAATGATTCTAAAATTCGATGCTATTTCCAACATTTTTTGCTTTTGAACAATAAAATTAAAAAAAAAAATTAAAAAAATATAGCGCTGTTTCATTATATATCAGCCACCCTGTTTAACAATCAGCAAGCACCATCTTTTGTTTTTGAACAATAAAATTAAAATAAATGCAGGGTACAGCTAGTATTTTTTATATATCATCTCATCAAATGAACTTTTACTTCAAAGATTTTCAGAATTTTTGATGGATCTTGATTGGTTATTCACAAAATGTGTCCAGAAATTAGCTAATGTTTGTGTTTTATTGCAAATATTATTATTTCTCTTTGCGAAAACATTGCTTAAACTTGGAATTGATACATTTTCCGATAAGCAATCAAGATCCATCAAAAAGTCTGAAAATTTTAGAAAGTTCATTTGATAAGATCACATATTATAAAAAATATCACTCGACTGTTAGACTCTTTAAATAATAACTACGGCAATTTCTGTCCGATTTAATCAAACAAAGTGTCAGTCTCTTCGCAAGATAATGTACTTTCAGAATATTATCAATTATTTCGTATTGTTTAAGTAAAGTTTGCTACTATGAATGGACAAACTTAAAAAAATATGAAAAAAATTTGAATTTTCCAAGTTTACCTCATCAATATTTTTATTTAAGCTTTGAAACAAATTTCTTAACTCAAATTACGTATATGTCAGCCCCCTTAGTGGGCGTTAAATTTATTTATTTTTTTTTTAGTAATTAATTTATGTCAAAAGAGAAAAACTTACGAAACGATAACATATGCACATATATGCGACTCTCCATTCAACGCGTGCCTTTTGTTTCGCCTTGATCATTATGAAAGAATGTGATGAAAAAATATTTAATTTTTTTTTTTATATATTTTTTCAATTTTAAATATAAAAAAAAATAAAACAAAAGTATGTATAATAATCCAACACCTACATAAACCACTAAACATCAAATGAAATGATGACATTTCAAATACAAATTTCAATGTTAAAAGACATCATGATTATGATTATCATGGTTTTGTTTAATTAACGCCGTTTTGAATACATACTTATATGTACATACATATGCACATGGAAATTAATAATAATTTAAATAAGTAAAGAAGAGCGTTGAAATAAATAAATTTTGTCAGTCAGACAATTTATTTTTTTATTTTATTTTCCTGTGAAATTATTTTTTGTTTTTTTGGTTTTTTGCAAAATTTGATTTATGAGCGTTAATAAATTTGAGTTTTATAAACAAAAAATCCAAAAAAAAAAACAAAATAATAAAAATTTATTTATTATATTATCAGTACCTATGAATTATCAATTTCAATCTATTTTTTTTTGATTCATTGTTTTCATTTCATTTTGTCTCATTTCTTTTGCTGTAAAAATATATTTTTTTTAATTATTTTTAGATATTAGACAGACAGACAGATAGACAGGCAAGACCATAACGGCGGTTTTCTAATTTCTCATATGTCTGTTCAAGTTTGACAAGCCACTCACTCACTTATTCACTGATAATCACAGTTGTTTTTGGTTAAATCTATGATTCGAATGGAAATGATTTCATGGAAGTAAATATCTACAACGTACCCCATTCATAAGTTAAAATGAGGTGTTACCAGTAAAGAGGAGTTTTTTTTTTTTTTTGGCAAAATGACACCCCTTTAAATGTGAGTAATTAATCATTGAACATATTAAATTACGTAGATATAGAGTGGGCCATAGAAAAGTTTAAATTTTTAAAAATTTTATAAAACAAAAACGGTTTGTAGCTTTGCCAAATTTATTTTCATTTGTTGTGTCGTACAATTATTCTGTAGTACAATTTTTCCTCTACTTATAAGCACTCATGCAATTTTGAGTATGAATGAATCAACAGGATTGAAATTCCACTACTCTGATTCATTCGTTCTCGCTACAACATTGATTTATTTTGTATGATTCAGTCTCATTGTATCTTAAGCTCAAGGCAGCTTTCATTCCAAGTAAGTGTACTCTGACTCTACACTGCACTGTCAAAAGGGAAGCTTTCAACCTGGTGATGATGGTGCTTGGTGTATGCCCAATAATGCCTCACAGGTTCAAAGAATATGTTCCTGTGGTTTATTCTCATCGACATATTGAGCTTCAGACAATGTTCATTCTAAACAAGTGTACCCTGAGTCTACAGCAGAGATCAGCAATGAATCATTTTTTCGCTACTCATAAGCACTCATTCAACTAATCTGATTCATTCGTACTCGCTACATTGATTTATAAGTATGGGTATGATTACAACGTTGACATCAAACTCACAACATTCGAATTGTGTTTGATTCATTCGCCTACTCATTCTGATTCATAAATTTAGAAAAATACTTATAATTCTTAAAAGTGATTCGAGTGGCTTGAATCCTTCATCAAAATTTACAGCCTTTATTGTTGTTGCATATACAAAGACAACAAGCAAAGCATACACACAATCTTCTTGTGAGTATTGTAGTGTTCGTATGCGAATCATATTTATTTTGTGCTTCGTGTAAATGTTAAATGGAGACGAGTCGAAGTCAATAACATCATGCGTATTGTTAAGTATGAATACGACGAGTACTTCCAACTTTGAGTATGAGTATGCTATCAAAATAAGTATGAATGCGTATAAGTATCTGAAATTATAAGTATGACTCGAACCTACTTATCGTTTGGAATACTTATTGCTGATCTGTGGTTAGAAATGGAACATTACTTCATTCTTATGGCTACCGCGCCTGGTGTGATGACATTACGAATGTTGGCCTTCAAATGCTTAATTGTCTTTGGTTTTTCGGCATAACACTTTTCTTTAACGTCTCCCTCCCAAAGAAAAAAAAAATGGTGCAACGTTGTAAAATCACAGCTTCTTGGCGGCCATCAAAATTTTGACGCAATAAATCGATTGTGGCTGAGATATGTGACAATTTGCAACATCGTGTTGAAATCAAACATTGTTTACATCAATACCTTGAAGAGGAGCTACAAAAAAATCTGTTATTATTAAGCGATAGGTATTTCCATTGAAAGTAATGGTTGCATTGTCCTCATTTTCAAATAAATATGGGCCCATGATAATTCCGCTCAACAACCCGCACCAAACAGCCACTCGTAACGCGTGCATTAACTTCTCTAACACCACGTGTGGGCTTTTCTGAACCTCAAACACTGCAAATTTGCTTATTAATGAAACCATCAAGATGAAAACGAGCTTCATTCGAAAAGATGATTTTTTTTTTGCAAAATGGACATCATCGTGCAGTTGTTCTTGTTGGCCTATCTAGCGAATGATTTCTGCGGCTTCATCTCTTGAACCAATTGAACTTTGTAAGGCGACATACCGAGAACCCTTGTCAAAATTCAACGTAAGCTGTTGCTTGAAATGTTAAATTCTTTAATGGATTTTGATAGACGTTTACGGGTGCAAGGACTATGCTAGCACGCTCACATCTTGGCCCATGAACAATGAAATCCGCTTCACGAATTTAAAAATAAGGGGTCGCCGTGGTCTAGTAGGTAGTGTGC
Source organism: Sarcophaga peregrina (assembly GCA_014635995.1). NCBI lineage: Eukaryota > Metazoa > Arthropoda > Insecta > Diptera > Sarcophagidae > Sarcophaga > Sarcophaga peregrina. Next base: position 79,832,817 of record CM025791.1, read on the forward strand.
TGCCTTATTAGACATAAAGCCAGGGTTCGAGTCCGCGGGCCAGACATGAAAATAAAATAAAAAAAAATATTTTTTCGGCGATTTCTTCTCAGCAGATTTCTGGCAAAAACTTTGAGAGGAAATAAAATTGCCATGAAAAGTTTCTCAAGAACAAAAAAATCTGTCGTTTGGAGTTGACTTTAAACTGTGGGTCCCGCCACTTATGTATAAAATTAATACACACAACATAAGTAGTGTTAGAAACTACAGGCTTCTTGGGGACGATTGTTTTAGACTGTCTAGTGGTGAAGCTATAACACTGGCCTACTCGTTTCCTTGCCGTTTGCATCTTCCCTCTTTTCACCTTTCCTAAAAACCTGCACAATGCACTGCATGAGTAGGGGCCATCCCCTAAGTGCTGGTTTACAAAAAAAAAACCTTGCATGTACCGGCCACTGTTGCTCCTTCTCTGCCAACAAATTTTGACACCCAAACGGCATTTTCGTGCAATTTCCAAGCGATTGTCTTTGCTTTGGAAATGAATTTCCAATAAATCCCAATGATGCTCAAACCTAAATCGTTTCATTATCATTCAGTGGAGATAATATGCAGAATTTTGTGATAGATTAAAATGGCATAAGTATTGTCAGATACGAAATAACCGATGTTTTAAATTTAAATCCATAGATGGCCCACCCTGTATTTTGATTTTATGGTTTCAGGTATTTTTTTTTTGTTTTTAATTTGGTTTCCGCAGTGATTAATTATTTATTAAATTATTAAATAATTAACATTGCACAGTATAATTAGGGAATGGGAAACAAAATTATTAATTGTTTTCGGTTGAAATTTTTTTTGCCAAGCTTCAACTAAAAATCTATAATTATACGGTCTAGTTTTTGTTTAAGCATAAAAATTAAGATACCCTACATACATGGTAATTATTTTAGGTGTGTTGTATTTCGTAACACAACTATAGCAAGTGTATGCTGCCTATTACTTCTCTCTCATTCTCTATGAAATGGCTTTATAAAGTCTTCTATCTCCTGCATAAAAAAACAGAAAAAAATTATATTTTTGCCTAACAAAATGATTGATTATTGCCAGACATTTTTATGATTTTAACTCATGCTTAAACACCCAAATTACCAACCATCTAAATGGAAAGAAAATATAATAATTTCGGAAATGTATTAAAAAAAAACTAAATAGCAACCCGTGACTAAGATTGATTATGTTTCGTATAATTTTTTACGTTTTAAGTATGTGGTACTAAAAAACCATTACATCAATCAAAAAGCATTAATTATTGTATGAATTTTTGTTTTTATTTTCTTACATTATGATGTTCATGCATGTTCAGTCATTCATTCAGTCATTCATTCGTTCAGTTATTTATTTATTTTAAATTCAATTTGCTCAGCGCATACATACACATGCTTTAAAACATAAACTCTTAAAAGTATTTCGTGGCCAGTCAGCCAGTCAGCCAATCTGCCTGCTTGCCCACTTATCAGTTATTGTACACGTTTTGCTTTGATTTTTTCTTTTTATTTCGCTAGCTTGTCGACTCGATATATTCACTTTCACTTTATTTTTTAACCTCAGCATTTTTGTTTTATTTTTATAATTTTGAAATTGTTTTGTTAAAATCAATAGATTTTTTAAATCCGTTCGCTAAATATCAACTGGCTCGTTGGTCTAGGGGTATGATTTCCGCTTAGGGTGCGGGAGGTCCCGGGTTCAAATCCCGGACGAGCCCAAGTGAATTAAAGTTTTTTTAATTTCCAATTTTTTTTTCCTCCTTCTCTATATATATACAGTCAACCCTCCTATAACACGGTACTCTTAGTACACGGTTTCCATATAACGCGGAGCTGAAATTACAACAGCCCTCCTATAGCGCGGTACTCTTATAGCGCGATTTGCATTAAATTTCATTCCATAAGTTCCTTCCGTACAGCCTATGAATGAATAGTAGTAACTAGATATCGTAAGAGGGATTAATATTAGTTCTATTTTCCATGCAAAAGGTCAAGCGAGATACAGTACCGTGCAAAACAATAGCAGTTGAATTTTCAAATTAAAAAAACAATAAGTGAAGATGAACCAAGTGAGGATAAATATTAAAAAATTACATTTTTTTACAAGTCTATCTTAATTTTGTTGGAAACCAGTCTTTTAGTTTCGTTCTTATTTAATTTTTTTATCGATCCTTATATCCCTCTTAGCCTTGGCCAGATTTTATGCGCCGCTCTGCCTGTATCCGAAGCTGCCTACCTACTGTTGACAAGGTCCACAATTGCATTGTCTATCTTAAGCCTACAGTTACTTAAAGGGATCCCCAATTTAGAGAATTCACTAGAGAGCTCGACGATCGTGCATCCCAGAAGGAAACACATCCCAGAAGGAAACACCGAGCTGGACACTATGGTGAGCAGCGAATTGGAATTGCCGACATTAAAAATCATCATAAAATTTGTCTGTGCAGAATGCTTGGAAGAGACATTGTAGGGATACTGTATAAAGTGTGATAGAAGTAATCCTTGTTTACCTTATTCACTGGGTTGTTTGCTTAACAAGTATCCAAACACGCCGCTCCTACACTTAATGCATTATTTCTCTGACGCGTTATTCCTTCTGGTCGTTCTTTTATTTTTCTATTTACAATATATTTTATTTTGACAGGAGATTTAATTTTTTAATTCCGATCATAGATGACTGGATCTTGGACATCTACATCTCTCCGGAAACCTTGGACATCTTCATCTCTCCGGAACCCTTGGACGTATACACGGATGGCTACAGACTCGATAAGTTAGCTTTTCGAAATCACTATTTCGAAACCACTTCACCCCTACTGTCGGATCACCGTAGCATGTTTCAGACTGAGTTGCTGGCAAGTGGATCCACATTAACGACGCCCCTTTCACCGATATCTCAATCTTTTCTGATAGTCAAGCTTGTATTAGAAAGTTATGGTTAATTTCAAACTCGTTAGGGAGAGTCACCGTTGCCTCAATGCTCTTTGGCGGTGCTTATGTCTGTGAGCAGAGGGATATTCCGAGCAACTGTATGACCGATGAGCTCACCAGAGCAGGTACACTCATTCTGTAAATCTCACCTATTAACGAACTAGGTAAGCCACTTACCTCGGCTAGGTTAACTTTAGGCAAACATTTTTCATGGACGGCAAACAATCCTTGATGAATGCCAGATTTACTTGGCGTACCAACTACTTACACTTGATCTCAATGTCATCTTGAAAGCAGTGGCATGAAAAGTCACATGAAAAGACTGCTGCTACCATCAAATTACTTCTACTGTTGCTGGCCGATTAAAGAGGACCTTCATTGTCATTGACATTGCTTCGTAAATCTAACATTCTGGGGTGACTTCCAGCATAGAAAGTCCTGCTTTGTTGTTCAGTCTCTGCGCTGACCACCTTCATCGATAATCTTGATGGAATTCGCTTTGTGACGACATTCTTTCCAAAATTAATTCTGTTCTCTAGTTCCTTCGTTCATGCTTTGTATCTTTCTTGTATTTCTTGAGACGAAAGCTAATGTTCACCATTATCGCCATACGGCAGATTTATTGGAAAAAGTTGGGAAGAATTTGAACAGTGTAATGCATAGTCCAAAAGTCCATATAATGTTCCTTATGATTTCATTCTCCTTTGACAGTTAGAAGCTACACTCTGTTTCATGCAGAAGACATAACTAATTAAGTCAACTCAATCTTATATGATTCCGTATAGACCACAAGCAGTTTTTTTTTTTGTAATTTGGTAAGCTATTCTTCTACTAATCTGACTTGGTGCAGGTCTTGGCCAAGCCCTCTCTACCTAATTAATGCTACAACAGGGCTCTTTTTATATCTGTAAAGTCTGCTGTGCGGATAAATCTTTTTCAGCAATTTTTTCCCAGTGAACCCGAAATGACACAGAGGCCCAGCTTTCTCCAGTACACCGAGCTATAGAAGATGATCAAAGCCTTCTCCGATCAACCGGCATCCCATCCACTGCGAAGATATTAACATCATGAGAACTTTTAGGCTATTTGCGAGATTTCGACATAAGAATTCCCCGCTTATAAGAACTGTACAGCCAGTATTTTCGAAACTTTTTATATCCGAGAATAATAAAATTGTGTTAACCATACGAATAGACGAACGTATGAAATCGCTTGTCTTATAGAAATAGGGGATTTGAGTTTTTGCCAGAAGAGGAAGTCGCCAAAGTAATATTTGTTTTATATTTCTATTTGCCCGAGATGTCTGAGTCAGGAGAGTTGATCGCCGGCCTTACGTCTAATAAGCTAACGCACTACCTGCAACGACTTTGGCGATATTGCATCAGAAGGAGCTACATTGGTTATGACATTAAACGAGAGTGGGGTCGCCGTGGTCTAGTAGATAGTGTGCTAGCTTATTAGATGTTCGAGTGACAGGCCAGACATCAAAAATAAAAAATACAAAAAGGATTTTTTCGGCGATATCTTCTCTTTCTCAAAAATCTGTCGTTCGGAGTCGACTTTAAACTGTAGATCCCGCCACTTCTATATAAAATTATTTACACACACAACATAAGTGGTGTGATAAACTGCAGGCTTCTTGGGGACGATGCTGTATAGACTGTCTAATGGTAAAGGTATAGCACCAGCAGCAACTCATTTCCTTATCGTTCGCATCCCCTAGTGCTGGTTTATAAAAATAGATGGTTATATATTAACAAATATTCCATCAGCATATTTTCTTGTCCAGCTACTGGTGTCTTTTCAGTATAAAATCGTTGTGATAAATTTCATGTCACAGTTTGATTTACTGAAAATAATGTAGACAAAAAAATAAATATGCTAATCTAACAAATACGTATAAATCTATTGTTTTTTGCGTAGATTTAGTTTCGTAGTTATTTCAATTCTGAAAGGAGCATTATGAACTTGAAATAATATATTTAATTGAAAATTTTTGTTGTGTGAAGCTGATCAGGGCACTTTTGATAAGTACGAGTAGAAAAACCAACATTTGGACTTCAAAAGAGTGCGTGAGTCTTGAGACTAGCCCTTGGAGTGTAACTTTAGACTTTTACGAGAGACTGGTGGTATTTTCAACTTTATTTTGTATTCTTCCATGGAAAAGGAAGTAATTTTGATGTCCCTTTTAATGAATATTATTTCGTAATGGATTAATTTTCATTATGATGACTAATTCAACTATTTTATCATTTGCATTATAAATACGGCAGTATTTGTTGACTAGAAAGTAAATGTTTTATTTACAAAAAACAAATTAAGCGATAACAAATGCAGAAAGTAAATCAAAAAGGCAAGAGACAACCAGCCAACCGGATTAGTAAATTCCAAATGTCCCAAATGGAATAATTTCTTAACGCTTTCATCTAAATAATAAATCCATCACATTCTGTCATATTTACTTACTTACTTACTACGTAGATGTGTATGTCGTATTGTATTTTTCTTTTGATGATTATACTACGTAAGGTCGCTAATGTAGTATTGTTTTTCATTTCGAACAAAATAACAGCCAGTCTGCCATAATTCAATCACATTGACTTTAATACGTTTCTTTTTCTATTTGAAAAAAATAAAAATAAAAACAATAGCAATTGAAACAATATTATTAATAACAATAATCTTTAAAAGCCAATCGCAAAATCACTGTTTATAATACTTGTAGTAGAAATACATATGGACATGCCATATAAAATTTATACGATTGGCATAAAAATTTTATAAACGTTAGCCTGTGATTTGTTTCATTTTTTCTGTTTTTTTTTCTCCTTTCAATCTAATTCAAATCTGAATAACAACAACTGTTTTGTGGACTTGACTGTGTATTTATTATAATCGCTTGTATTTGATTTGATTTAGTATTTTCCGTTTTGATTAACTTATAATAAAACATGTCATAATGTCATGATATATGCGTTATTAAAGTATTAACACTTTTATATTTCATTTCGAAACTGATTTAGATTTGTATTGTGTTTTGTGTGGCATAAATATTAAGGGTAAGAGTAAAATAATATAGAAAATTTACCACACAATGTGATATTTGTACGCTACACAGTGCAGCAAGTTATTATTATTACTAGCAGATTGTACCCGGCGTTGCGCGGGTTATAAAAATATCAATAAATATTTTTATTTACTGTTTATAGGTTTCGAAACCGGTTTCTTAAAAAATGCAATTTTTCAAATTATTCGGAAACCGGTTTAGCAAATAACCAAGTATTTTGAATACTCTAAGTCCTAAATATAAATGCATGCAATTTGCCCGTTTTTCGTCTCTTTTCCTCTTTCTGGACCCCTTTTGGTCCAACTTTTTAAACAGAACAACTCCAATAGCTATTTGGGAAACTTAACCAAGCTAAATCGTAAAAAAAATACTTTTAAAACCTATAAAATACAGTATTTATGCATAAAAGTATTAATTTGCGCCCAAGAAAGCTCGAAAAGGCGTTCAGGCGTGATTGGCTAACAAACAAAAAACAGACTTACAGAGAGATTTATAATATATATTAGGATTAGGATAACCTGTACTCAATTTGCCCGTTTTCAGCCCCTTTCGCTCCCTTTTGGTTCTACTTTAGAAACGGAATACCTCCAAAAGCTATTTGCGAAACTAAACCAAGCTAAATCGTAAAAAATAACCTATTACCATTTTTCCCCCTTTTGTCCTATTTTTTTTCCCCCTTTTGGTCAAAATTTTAAAAATATTTATAGCCTATAACCTGCACTGACAAAAGTCCGATCTATATTCCAAATTTCAAAAAAATCGGTCCAAGCGTTCAGGCGTGATTGGCTAACAAACAAACAAACAAAAAAACAGACTTACAGGATTATTGTCATGAAAAATTACCATAGTCATCTTCCCTGCTTTTATAACGAACTCAGTTATAACGAATGCTTGGTTATTACGTACATATTTACAAGTCCCAACGTTTTAATAACAATTTTCATACAAAAAACTTCGTTTAGGACGAATTCTCGGTTAATAGGAACTACTTTAAATGGCGTGAGGTCGCCGTGGTCTAGGAGGTAGAGTTCTGGCTTATTAGACGTAAAGCCAGGGTTCGAGTCCCAGGCCAGACATCAAAACAAAATACAAAAAAAGTATTTCATCGATGATTTCTTCTCAGCAGATTTCTGGCAAAAACTCGGAGAGTAAATATAATTGCCATGAAAAGTTTCTCATAAAATCTGTCGTTCGGAGTCGACTTTAAACTGTAGGTCCCGCCACTTATGCATAAAATTAACACACACAACACACGTAGTGTGAGAAATCCTGACTAATGGGTTGTAATGACCAATTATGTATGTATATGCATGTATGTAAATGGTCCCAATAATTGAATTTCATACATTTTTCCTCTTTTATAACGAACCCTCAGAAAAACTATGAAGTGTGGCAATAGTCTTTACTTTTATTTAATATGGCAGCATTAAACTATAACTCAGCATCTTTAATCAGCTGATAGGCAAAAAAAATTAACACATATTTTTTGGTTTTTAATAAAAAAAAATACTTTTTGTTTTTAATCAATGATAAAAATGATTTGTATTTTATATTTTCTTCTATGACTTCACTCCGTTTATTACGAACTTTTTTTTTTTTTTCTTTTTTTTTTTTTTTAAACCAGCACTCAGGGGATGACCCCTACTCATGCAGTGCATTGTGCAGGTTTAGGAAAGGTAGAAAGAGGGAAGATGCGAACGGTAAGGAAACGAGTTGCTGCTGGTGACTGTAAAATGGTCAGTGCTATACCTTCACCATTAGACAGTCTACAGCAAATGTCCCAAAGAAGCCGCAGTTTCTCACAACCACTTATGTTGTGTGTGTTAATTTTATACAGAAGTGGCGGGACCTACAGTTTAAAGTCGACTCCGAACGACAGATTTTTGAGAAACAAGAAGAGAAAGAGAAGAAATCGCCGAAAAATTTGTATTTTACTTTTTGTATTTTTTTTATTTTTGATGTCTGGCTTGGGATTTGCTTATAACGAATTTTTTTTTTTGGTCCCATTGTGTTCGTTATAACCGGGTTTGACTGTACTAATAATCCCAGGTGTTTCCTATTGGGATGCATCAATGCTTAAATTGCCTATCCAAAAATGTGTTCTGATGATTAATTTCCATTATAACAGTATACACATACTGGTTTCGAGCTTCCAGTGCTGCAGTATGAAAGACTTTATTGTTATACTCATAATGTCTAGCCTTTGTATCTTTTCCAACTCCACTTCAACTGTTTTCAGATATATTCTCTCTGCTCAGACAATGGCCATATAAATCTCGCCATTATCAGAGCATAAGCCTTGGATTACATTTCCACTATACATACATAATTGGTCATTACAGACCTTCAGTCAGTATTACGAACTAGCTTCACCAATCCTGTCGTGTATATTAGTTTTTAAACATAAATGGCAGGAGCTTCAGATAAATGTCGACTCCGAATAAAAGATTTTTGATAACCCTCCATAGTAATTTTATTTATTTTCAGAATTTTTACCAGAAATCCGCTGAGAGTGAGTTGCCGAAGGAATATTTCTTCTTATTTCGTTTTGCCGACCTAGGGTTTGTACCGTGTTTACAAGTCTACAGAACGGCTGATATGTATTGCAACCAACTTCAGGTTGCTATCATTTATAAACCGCTCGTCTGACAGCTGACAGATTTATTCCAGGGACAGTTCATTTTATTATTTACAAGCTTACAAAAGCATTTTTAATTTATTGCAATCAGAAAACAAGTTATACGTGATGGAATTCAAGCGTGATAGTGTGATTGCTTTATATTTGGCTGGAAAACCACAAGTGGCTTTCGTTAGAGCCTTCCAGCATTTAAATGTGAAAAATCTTTTGTTTCTCCTACCATTGCTGGTTACCGTGATACTAGCAGTGTTGCATAGCCTCCAAAAAGTGGACGAAAAAAAAACGGTAACAACACTAGAAATGATCCGAAAAATGAAGGCCAGATATGATCGAAATCCACGCCGCAGGGGTAGAAAAATTGCTCGCGAGCTGAACATATCCCGAGAACGGATGCAACACATATTGAAAAATGAACTTGGACTAAAGCGATTGAAGTTCCAAAAAGTGCAAGAGCTCACCGATGGACAAAATAAAGTTAGACTGGAAAAAGCCAAGCCGTTACTTCGCTTGCACGAAAGTGACCAGTTACCAAATTTGGTCTTCTCGGATAAGAAGCCAATCCAAATTGAGCAGTTTGTGAACAAACAAAAACCTGGAGACATCTTATTTGCACAGAAAAGTCCAAATTTGTAAAGCTATGATATGAAACCACCAGGAAAGACAAATCAAATTTATTTTGTGGTCTGTGACATCGTGTCATAATCTTCAATTGAGGAATAAAAATTGAATTAGCGTTAACGGTTCTTCCAAAGTCATTTTCGAAAATATGCGGCACAGCGCAGCCTCTAGACTCTAATAGGCATCAAACAATAGGTTTTTGCTGACTGCCGATCCTTCAATCAGGCTTATGACTTAGCTTCGCACATCACTTATGCTGTGTGTGCGTGTAAATTTTATGCAAGATCGGTGAGACCTACACTTTAATATCGACTTCGAACGACAGATTTGTGAGAAACTTTTCTTAGGAATTTTACTTACTCTCAGAGTTCTTTCCAGAAATTTGCTGAAATGAAGTAGCCGAAGAAAAATTTTCTAATATTAAATTTTGTCGGCCATGTCTGACCCAGGGGTTGGAACCGTAACCTCAGCTCTAATATGCCGACATACTACCTACTAGACTACTTATACTTTTATCAGGCAGGAGTAATATATGTATGTCAGGTATAGTTTAATTTATGGTCGACTGTAACTTATTTTGTTGTAATATTTATATCTGAAAATTGTTTATAAGGAGTGCGCACAAAAAATACTGGACATACACTTTTCGTTATTGAAATAAAACTAAGTGGCGGATTTTTTTTACTTTATATTTCAATTAAAGTAAATAATATTTGAATTCTTTTGGGTATAAAATTTTTTCTGACCAAGGTCTCAGAGCATCCAACTTTTTGAGCCACTTTTCTTAAAGACATGTTAGGGCGTTTTAGAAAAATACGTATTATTTTACTTGTTTTGTTTTGGTCGGCAAATCCTTTTTTCTTGAACTTCCACGCTTTCTCTCAATACTCAAAGACTCCTTATATTATTTTATTCTTACCTTAGAAACTGCTTTTTGGTTAACAGTAGTGAGCCTAGCAATCATTTTTGAAAGTGGCGCGGTTTTTCATTGAAAATTTGAATTATTTTTTTAGGACATTCTTGTTGGGTGCCCATTTTCATTTTTTGCACGTGGATTTTTAAACTATAATGACTAACAAAAACAATGTAACGGTATTAATTTTTTCAATTATGATAAAAGTTATAAGCCCATTTTTTTTTCTTGTGCGCACTCCTTAAGTTGTTTTTTTCTCTTTTTATTTGCTACAATATACGGTTAAACGTAGTTTGCCAATCGTTTTCAGACGACTTGTGTGTATAATCGCATTGTAAATAATCTGCTAAATGAATGTGGCTTATTATTATCGCCCGGATTGTATACGTACTCGTGGAATGCGGCATTTGGCCTATTGAAGTTTGTATTTTTTTTTTCTTTTACAAAAGTAAATAATAACAATAGCCACAAAACGTAAGAGATTAAATATGAATTAATAAATTAATTCAATGAATTATTGCTAATCGTAATTTATGTTACAAATCAAAGTTATTAAATTCATTCGAAAAATAGTGATAAAAACCATAATATAGTAGAGACAACAAAATTATTTATGATTTAATAATTTTAGGGGGATTTTCAATATTAAGTCGTAGTAATAAATTACATTTTTAATCAATTATTGGGAGGGAAAAAATAATAAAATATTTATAAACGTATGGGTTATGCAGATTGCGAAGGAAGGGATTAGACGATAGAAAGATTTTATCTGGTATAGTATGTAGACGTATTTATGAAATATTATATGCAGATTATATTACAATCAAATATTTTTGCCTATTATTGACTCTTAAAAATAAATAAAATGAAATAAAAATACAAAATTCCAATGCCTTTACAAGAAAAGCTCTTAGGAAAGCTGATTCATTAATAGTCATTAAACGAAAAACTTAAAGGTCCTTGTAATTAAATATTCTTACATTTTTACCCTCTTAAAAATGTTAAAAATATGAGTTACCGTCCACCACCTGCTGTTCAAGTACCCATTCCACGTATCTACGACGTTGAGAATGGTCAGCTGGCTTCAGTTGTTGCGTTAGCTGGACTTTATATGGATGTAGGTGTAGATTTAAATGCAAAATACGGCATAATGTGCCGTATGACTGTCTTAATTTCTGAGAACGATGAGGAATCGACACATTCGGTTCTTTGGCAACACTTTCACTTACAATAGCGATATTTTCAAGCGGAACGAAAATACCCTTTTAAAAATGTTAAAAATATGAGTCCGTAGATTGCAAATAAAATAAAAGTAAATTTGTGTTTAGTTCCAAATCAATTCTTTATTGTTCACACAATTCCGTGTGCCACCTTTCACGATTTGACTTAAACAACAACAATTTGCTTATTGTTATTATTCTTTACACTCTTCCGCCTACTCAATAAGAATTGTTCAATAGATCTTTATAACAGAGGTCTTCAAGCCACAATTTTTCTCTTCACAAGCAACGCGTCTTCACACAACACTGACTGGATACTTTCTGATTTGCCGTTGCCTTTTATATCACAGGGTAAGCAGTCTGATGTATGCACTTGAATGAGAATGTCTTTAACTTCGCGAAATCTCTATAAATGTAAACAAGTTGCTAGTCGTTATATGTGTATTTTGCTGTCCTTGCAGTGCTGTTGTTGTCTGTTTCCTTGTTTATCCCTTTTTTCTACTCCACTGTTGTGTTTGCTTGTTTACTTCTTTGTTTCCTTTTATTATACTGATGTTGTTGCTATATTTTTGCTTATTCGTTGATCATGCAAACAAGTCCATTGTTTTGGTGTTTTAACTTTTATTTATCACTTTAATAACACCCTTTCCCTTTTCGTAACAATATTTTTAAAGTATGTACAGCATTCCCCGGATATAAACACTTTTAAAGAATAACAACTGTACTGGAAAGTTATTATAAGCGGGGAATTATTATTTCGAAATATCGCATATGATAGCAAATAGACGCGTGTCATTCAGGCTGATGAAATTCTACTTGACTCATTGCTGTCAATAGCTTCGTTATCGCTGGAGTGCGGCTAGTCGGAAAAGGATTTGATCGTCTTCTATACCTCGGTGTGGTAAAGAAAACTGTAATTTGCTGGTCCCCCGTGTCAATGTGAAAATATTCCTGAAGAAGATGAATCAGCAGTGGACTTTGTAGACATAGCCTAGAGTTGTATTCTTGCATTAACTAGGCAGAGAATCAGACCGTTTACTATGTCGAGATCAGCATCAGGTAGACGGAAAGCTTTCCAAATTACGAAACATGAACCTTGGTAGATTGTTGGTATTCTATCCCACAACAATTATCTGAGATTGCGTTGACTCAGTTAGTTATGCATTCTATATGGACAGGCTGCAGTCTCTGGCTCAAGGAGAACCAAACCGTAAGGAACATTCTCTGGACTTGCATTGCTCTGTCCAAGTTCTTAACTACTTTTTTCAAAAAATCTGCCGTATGGCGTTAATGATGAATATTAGCTTCCGGCCCAAAACTTCCAAAAACGATAAGCGAGGGATCTGTAGAAAGGATCAATATTGAAGAGAAAGTCGTCACAAAGTTGGCATATTAACCAATTAATTTTTATATTCAATTTAATGTATGATAAAATATTTTTCGCATTTATAAGAGGTGAATGATTAAAAGCTGAATGCATATTTTGAAGTGCTTTCAGTTTATTTTAAAGTAAAAACCTAAGCTTCAGTGCTATTAAGCGGAGAATAATTATATTTGGTGAAAGAGACACGAAACAAAAGAGAGTGAGAGCGCGGCTACACTTATGAAGCCCTAGCACCTCTCAGCCAGCCCAAGCTGCTAATGAATCTGTGAAGAGCCATTATGTCGGCTCTCGACACAGAACTTAAGCTCTCAAAGAAGAGCCTACCAAGAGTCCTCAACCTACCATGTGTTGGCCAGTTACAGAGGAGGTGTTCGACAGTCTCCAACTGCTCCTCATCGCAACATACCCTGCAATATTCCGGTTGGGATCTGTTCCAGATCCTTAATCTCGCAGCGCCTAATCAGCGACCTAATCTCGCAGTGCCCCGTGATAAAACCGACAACCAACCTTAAGCTGGCCTTAACCAAGGGCAGCAGCCAATCTGTTCTCTTACTGTCCAGAATAGGTCGTAGATGTCTAGAAACAGGACAACCCGATCCGTTTCACCAACGCCACTGTTGTTCCTCCCTGACCCATCCATCGATGTAACCATAGAGGTGGCAGACTGGGGGGTCAGAACCGACTGTCAAATCGCCCCCTGAAAGCGAACCTAACGTAGCGCAATGACCCGGAACCCAGTATAGACGCCTACGGTGTGGTCCAACACTCCTCAATGACTCTTTGCAGTCGCGAGAGAGCCGTAGTTTGCACCAGACCGACGCGATGGCCCTAAGGGCAGCCTGACTGTCAACGAAGATCATGTAAGATTCCGAATCCGAAGATGGGCTACCAGCTACGGCCTCAATTGCTAAAATCTCTGCCTGAAAAACGCTACAGTCATTATTCAACCTGAAGTGGAGTTCCAGACCGAGTTCCCTACAGAAAACTCCAGGACCTAACTTAAACCCATCTGTGAAGATGGGTATACCACTCTGCCCCTGGAGTACCCCACTATTACATTGTGCCCTATCCGGTATGCGTATTCTCAAACCAGGTAGGAACATAGCCTCAGGCACAATATAATCAGTGGCTTTTTCCAAAAGTCCATAACTTCCATCAGGAAAGACGGTATTCAGAACTCTGAAGTGACCTATCGAGCACTGTTTCCGGCAACCCGATTCCCTCACGCGTATGGCACTAAGCGCTGCACACCGCTTGACATGTAAGTCAAGCGGAGTCAGACAGAGCATAGTATTAAGAGCAGCCTGAAGGCAACTCTTCCTCACTGCAGTGATACTCAAAGAGGCAATCCGCTGAACCTTATCCAAGATTTTCCATTGAAAACTCTTATCTAAGGAACACAACCAGACAATACATACATACATACTTAATTGGCCATTACAACCCTTCAGTCAGGATTACGACCTAGCTTGTTATGTTGTGTGCGTTAATTTTATACATGAGTGGCGGGACCTACAGTTTTAAAGTCGACTCCGAACGACAGATTTTTGAGAAGCTTTTCATGGCAATTATCCAGACAATGCAACCATAAGTAATAACCGGTCTAAAAATCGCTAGTGGTAGACCCCAGTTCTTACCTATTGAGTTCCTATACTGCTAGGAAGCATTTAGTCCACTCTTCATTCTTTCCTCGGTGTTTCGTTTCCAATTCAGCTTGCTGTCCAGGACAACACCCAAGTACTTGAGCTCAGTAGACAAAGGCAGCTACCTACCAGGTAATCTTGGCAACCTGAAGGTTACAATTTTGTACCTACGCGAGAACAAAACGAGGTCCATCTTATTTTAAACTAATCTCAATTTTTATTCTAAACAAAGTTGTAATTACAGCGCACTGTAAGAGTAATTGTAGTAATAATGATAAGGATTAATGCTGTCAATATAATAAATAAAGGCCTTAAAAATGCAATGTATAAAGCAATGAAACGTTCTATTGGCACCATTGATATTTAATTATTGAACCGTTTTTTTTTTATTTGTTTCGTTTACGATTTGCTGCTATGCAGCTGTAAGCTGTATATATGCAGCTTACATTAGGCTGCATTTGTAAAATTGTTGCGCTTGACGTGCTGAGTTTATTGTGCTTGTAGCTGTTAGTCTTAAAATTTAACTTTCTTGCCCTTTAATTTCAGCTGTATATCTTCGTTTATTTTGTTTGATTTACAAGACCTTCTTTAACTTAAGAGTCCTTTAAATATGCGTTTAAAAAATAGCTACAACCACCTAAAAGTACTTGAAAATTTGTAATAAATTTTAATAAAAGCAAAAATCTAAATCTAAACAAAATTTTGTTGAGTGGCCAACAATACTATTATAAATCTTAATTTAATATGTTTTAATGACATTACTCTACCATATGCATTTGGTGGGAAACGGAAAATCTAAAATTCCCCTTAAATCTGGTTTATATTGTTCGTATTAATAACAATAAATAAAAAAAATATTTTTTATTTATTTATTTTTTTTCTTTATACAGCCCGCATTGTAACAATATTATAATTACGATTTGAAAACAACAAACAAAAATTTATAAAGAAAAGAAATAAAATCGAAAATTTATATATATATATATATATATTTCAATTGTTACTATTATTTTATTAACATTATTAATATTTATGTAGATTGCTTGTTATTATTAAAAAGTCTTTAAAAAAAACATACAAAATCACAACAAAACAATCTGTTTTAATAAAAATTAATTTTTTTTTTCTCTCCCTTTTATTACACTCTACTCACACTTTCTGATACGAGTTAAACAAAAAAAAATAAAAAAAAATAATAAAACGATAGAAATAAATGTTTTGTGTTGTTAATATGTTAGTGAACTCATAAATAAATTAATTGTGACAATGAACAATTGATTTGATTTGATTACTCTATGAAATTATCAAACATGCCATACACAATCATCATTTCATTTCACTTCATTTCAACAGCCATCATCATGTGGTGTTTTCCAAATTAAAAAAAACAATAAAAAAAACAATTTTTTTTTTATCAAAATTACTAGAAGCATGTCAGTCAAATAGACGGTTTGCCTTTATCGCAAACACTCTTTTTTTGAAATTGAAAGTTCTTAAAACGATGAGATTCTATTTGGCAGATTGCTTTACATGTTGATGGTTTGAAGTGGTTTTTCCCAGATTGAAACTGATTTTGATTTTCAAGTGACATCTTAAGATTGTTTTTAATTGACAAAAAAAAAAAAAAACAATAATAATTACAATTGGTTTATTGGTTGATGGAATTTCGATTTAATTGATAGAAATTTGTAGAATGTCTGGGCTCCTAAGGTGCCTAATGCTAGGCTCAGAGAAAATCGTGGAAAAATTACGCCTTTCCGGCAGAAGGAATCCAAAGATTTTGGCAATATAAAAATGAGAATCGACGTCTCAGAATGAATTATTTGCAATATTTTGGACCTTCTTGAATGGGTGTCAGTCCAAATTCCGCAATTTTCATTTTGCCTAACCATTCATCCAGTAATGAGCCTCATCGCAGAGAATCATCCTTGTATATAGTTATCTAACTACAGGTCCAACTACGTATTGTAACAATTGACGCATGCTGCTTTGCGCGTCACACTTAAGGCCCACCCTTTAAAGTTAAAAATTCAAAAATGCAGAACGCTCAAAAATATATTGAAATTTTTTCAAATATATTTTTCGAAGTACAATTGTTCCGGTTAAAAATGAAATTTTATTTCATTAATATAAGATACCTCATTCGATCGGAGCACTCTTTCGTATGTATGGGGTCGTATCTCGGTATTGCCATCACGAATGACAATACTCATTCATTCATTCTCATTTTTTCGAGTGTATGGAGTCCCATGTGAAAAACTAGATCGTAATTCTTGCTGAATGATCAATGATGTATAGGGTCCTATTACGGTTCTATGTTTTTTCCTTCAAATTCATTAATTGTCTCTGGTTTGTCGGCATAACATTCTTCCTATTCACGCCCCACAGAAAGTAGTTAAATCGCCACTAATTCGGCTAATTAAGTGGCCATCCAGTGTTCGACGCAATAAATCGATTGTGGAATGAGACGTGTGACTAGTTACACCAACCTATTGAAACCAAACTTTGTTCATATTAATGCCATGAACAGCAGGTACATAAAAATAGGGTATCTTGATGCAATAGGTATCTCCATTGACTATAATTTTCAAAGAAATATGAGTAGAAGTCGCATCAAAACAGTCACTCGTAATTGGTGCCCATTAGCTTCTGTTAGAACACGTGTAGGCTTTATGAGACCCCAAATGTTGCAATTTTGCATATTTCCGTACCCACCAAGATGAAAATGCGCTTCATCCGAAAAGATGATTTTTTTTGGCAAACTCGACATCATCTTGTTGTTTCTCGTTGGGTTATCTAGCGAAGACAAAACGAAGCGGATGGTCACACGGCTTCAACTCATGCACTTTGCCATTTTAAGGAATTGTGGCAGAGCCGGAATCTTTGACCTACTGCCAAATGGATGAAATGTGAAATGTGCATTATTTTCTTTCATGACTCTAGCTCTCAAATTTGAGTTGGATCAATAGGAAGCATTATCATACGGTTTTAGTTTGTAGCTTATTTACAAATACCTGCGACTGAAGAAACCCTACAAGAAAAAGTTTAACGGAGTAAAATCACACAATTTTGGTGAAAGAACCACGGTCTCTAGTCGTTTGTTCAAATTCAATGTTGCCTGAGTTGCGTGGATTTTCGAGCCTTCCTGTTAAAATAACCTCTCATCGGGGGTCCATATCATCCAATAGAAGTTGATAATCATCGGCCTATTTTGGTCCGTTGTGACAGCACTGGACTGAATGCTTTCAAGGAAATACGGACAAAGAACACTTTAGCTGAGAATCGACGACTCACTCACAATGAATTACTTGCAATACTTTGGACCTTCCTAAATTGGTATAGGCCAAATTCCGACAATTTTCTTTTAGCACACCCGTTTATTACGAAATGAGCCTCATCCAGAGAATCATTCTTGTGTATAGGTTATTTACCCTACAGTCCCTATGTGCGTAAATTTTGGACAGGAGACAGATAAATAAGGCACAAACATTCATCCACGTATAGGTCTGCGAAAGGTCATTTTGAAGAATCGTCTTCTGATTCTTTGTACACTCTCAGACGCGATATACGGTTATTGGTCGATATATACGAACGAGGACTCAAATTAGACGATTACGACATTGTGAACTGAATAAACTCGCGGTTCATTGGCGAACAGTACAACCATTAAAAATCCTTCCATTTAATTTGAAACAAATTTTAAAATTGCAATAAGAAATTTTGGTAGGACGAACTGGACCTTGAAGTTATCACTACAGTCCTGCTATCAAAACATTCTTGTAGGCCAGTCTGGTTCATGGCAATGTTTTCCAAAGCAGAATTCATGTCTTAACTCTTGTTAAGCTGCAAGATTTTTTTTTTTTTACCTCGACAAAATCTCCGACTAAGTAACGCAAGAAGTCGCCTACCAAACACCTTTTTCGAGGATCTAAGTAACACTATAGTGTTGGAGACACAGTGTTTTAAAGTCTGTCTTGAGGGCACAGACCGATATAAGGGTAATGGTTTCTTAATTCGATATGGCCAATCATCGTTAGAAATATAGTGGATGAATTGCTTTGACGGTAAACATTTCGTACTTAAATCTTATGACCAACCATCTTAAAATGGCAATCATTACGAGCCATGGCAGTTCTGGTAAGCATGCCGAAAAACTCGGCAATCAAACCAATGACTTTTGCAAGAGCTGTGAGCCTGAGGAGAAGGAAGAGATTGTCTTTCACTTTATATGTCAGTCCCCCGCTCTTGCCAAAAGGAGACAAAGGTTTCTGATCTCTCGTCGTTGATTGAGGTTGCTGCAGTAGCAAAATTTATTTTGAACTCGGGATGCTTTTCTTTAGGGAATGATTGAACCCGTGTAGAATTAATACAAAATACTGACGTAAGTTTGACTTCTTCTTCTTTCAAAGGGAGGGATCCGCCACCTAAACATCTAATTTGACAGTCATTAACTGTCAAAGTTCGAAAGTGTTTGCTGGAAGATCCAATAAAGCAATTACTATTCGTTTAATTTGAAATTGATGGCGAAAGAAAATTTTAATTCATTACCGGGGTGTAATGGAGTTTATGAAACTCATACTAATTAGCTGATAATAATTGTTAATAAATAAAAATTATGAAAAAATTATTAAAAAAAATTAAAAAAAAAATTTCAATTCACTTGGGCTCGTCCGGGATTTGAACCCGGGACCTCCCGCACCCTAAGCGGAAATCATACCCCTAGACCAACGAGCCAGTTGTTATGATCACTACACAAACAACAGCACACTATACTTTGGACCTTCCTAAATTGGTATAGGCCAAATTCCACAATTTTCCTTTTAGGCACCCGTTTATTAAGAAATGAGCCTCATCACAGAGAATCATTCTTGTGTATGGTTATTTACCTACAGTCCCTATGTGCGTTAAATTTTGGACAGGAGACAGAAGTGAAGGCACAAAATTCATCACGTTATGGTCTGCGAAAGGTCAGTTTCGAAGAATCGTCTGCTTCTGATTCCTTTGTACACTCTCAGACGCGATATACGGTTATTGGTCGATGATATACTGAACCAGAGGACTCAAATTATAGACGATTATGACAATCGTGAACTTGATAAAACTCGCGGTTCATTGGCAGAACAGTACAACAATTGAAACAAAAATACTTCCATTGTAATTTGAAACAAATTTTAATATTCCAAATAAGAAATTTTGGTCGGACGAACTGGACCCTTGAAGTTATCACTACAGTCTTGATATTGAACCTTCTTGTAGGCTGCATGATCACGGCAGTATTTCCAAAGCAGAAATCATTGCAATTTTGAAAGCGGCACAATGCTTGTTAAGCTGCAAGATTTTTTTTGTAAATCTTCTTACTTACTCGGACAGCCAAGCTGCGACTAAGTCCCTAACGAACGTAGATTTAAAGTCCGTCCTTCACCAGAAACGACCAGGGTTTTTTCGAAAAATTTCGGATCATTCAGAGATAACACTTATATGTGTTCCGAGACACAGGGATTTCGTTGGATATTGCACTGCTGATGAGCTGGCCAGGGCCGGTACAGAGATGACAATTTCCGATATGTTGAAGGGCATAAGTATTCCCATTGTTTCGGTTGACTTGGATATTATCCGCTCATTGTACGAGGAGGCTCAATCGTTTAGCAGCAGGATGATACGTGCAGTATCACTAGAATCTGCTGGACGTGTATCGACGGGATAAGGACTGACTCACTTCTGTACTTAAATCTTATGACCAACCATCTTAAAATGGCAATCATTACGAGCCATGGCAGTTCTGGTAAGCATGCCGAAAAACTCGGCAATCAAACCAATGACTTTTGCAAGAGCTGTGAGTCTGAGGAGAAGGAAGAGATTGTCTTTCACTTTATATGTCAGTCCCCCGCTCTTGCCAAAAGGAGACAAAGATTTCTGATCTCTCGTCGTTGATTGAGGTTGCTGCAGTAGCAAAATTTATTTTGAACTCGGGATGCTTTTCTTTAGGGAATGATTGAGCCCGTGTAGAATTAATACAAAATACTGACGTAAGTTTAACTTCTTCTTCTTTCGAAGGGGGAGATCCGCCACCTAAACATCTAATTTGACAGTTATTAACTGTCACAGTTTGAAAGTGTTTGCTAGAAGATCCAATACAGCAATTACTATTCGTTTGATTTGAAATTGAAAGGGAATGAAAATTTTAATTCATTACCGGGGTGTAATGGAGTTTATGAAACTCATACTAATTAGCTGATAATAATTGTTAATAAATAAAAATTATGAAAAAATTATTAAAAAAAATTAAAAAAAAAATTCAAATCACTTGGGCTCGTCCGGGATTTGAACCCGGGACCTCCCGCACCCTAAGCGGAAATCATACCCCTAGACCAACGAGCCAGTTGTTATGATCACTAGACAAACAACAGAACACTATACTCTAGTACACTTGCTCACAATCAATGTTTGTACAGGCACAAACGTGCTCAGTCACGTTCAATCATGTAGTGGTGTTGGCTGTTCATAGTCAAGACAAAAATCTATTCATACGCTTGACACACACTCACTCACAACTAAGTAGTTGTATGAAACGTTTGTTCGTTTACATGTTGTATCGTATAGGAATATGAAGAACTAAAAAACGATAAAAATTAATTTAACAAAAGAATTATTTATTAATAAGGCGAATATATGTTCGTTTTTTTTTATAATTTTTTAATATATTCATCACTATTTCGTTGGCATTACAACAAAAAAAAAAAAACAAGACAAACAATACAAATTGCTCGGCAATAAGCTAAACAATGGCATTAAAAGCGATTTAAAAATGTTACGTACTTACGATATATTGTGAATCAGTGGTGCGCTGCTGTTGATGTACATACGTATGAAAACACTTGACAATTATTAACTTAAACAAAAACTATAAAATATGCTTTTCAACACACATATTAATAATAATAATATTAATAACAAAAATAATAATAAAAAAAAATAAATATTCACATTCTATTAAAATTCTATAGAGATTTTTCAGAAATAAATAATAAAAAATAAAAATAATTTATAAATATTAATAAACCTACAAATATTTGTATAAAAAAAATGTGACAAAAAATTTTCTCATTTCCAATTAGCCACATGGTATAATAATAATAAAATTTAACAATAATAATAAAATTGTCTCCATTTAAGTATAATTTATAAACATTTTTTATGGTTTGATAAAAAAAACTTAATAAAAATTATTTTAAAATATTTGAAATAATTGACATCTAATGAAATTTAATATTCAAAGTTATTGTATCTCAATAATAATATAATTATTCATAATAATAATAATAAAAACTTATATTAAAACCAGGGGGGGGGGGGTAATTGAAATGTGATACATATATGTTAAGATGACTGAGCAATTAAAAATCTTTGTTTATTCTACTACTCTACGTTCTTCATTTCCATTACAACTTCTGAGAATGGCAATACTCAAATACTCATTCTCATTTTTTCGAGTGTATGGAGTACCATGTGAGAAACTAGGTCGTAATCCTGTCTGAAGGGTTGTAATGATCAATTATGTATTATGTAAGGGGTCCTATTACGGTTATATGTTTTTTCCTTCAAATTCTTAATTGTCTCTGTTTTATCGACGTAATATTCTTCCTATCCACGTCCCACAGAAAGTTGTTAAATCGCCACTAATTGGGATAAATAAATGGCGATTCAGTGTTCGACGCAATAAATCGATTGTGGAATGAGATGTCTGACAAGTTGCACCAACCTGTTGAAACCAAACATGGTTCGCATTAATGCCATGAACAGCAGGTAAATAAAAATAGGTTATCTTGATGCAATAGGTGTCTCCATATTGACTATAATTTTCAAAGAAACATGAGCAGAAGCTGCACCAAAACAGTCACTCGTAATTGGTGCTCATTAGCTTCTGTTAGAACACGTATGGGTTTTATGAGCCCTCAAACGTGGCAATTTTGCATATTCCCGTACCCACCAAGATGAAAATGCGTTTCATCCGAAGAGATGATTTTTTTTAGCAAAATTGATAAAATCGTGCTATTTCTCGTTGGGTTATCTAGCGAAGACAACTTCAACTCTTACATTTCGTCATTTTAATGAATTGTTGCAGAACCGGCATCTATCACCTACGGCGAAACTATGGGCAGGTGATGGATGTGCAATGTGAAATTTGCATTATTAACACCAAGGCGAGAGGTAATTGAAACGTGATATATGTTAAGACAACTGAGCAATTAAAAATCTCGGTTTATATTATTACTCTATTCTTTCCCATTACATGTTTTAAAACTGCAACATATCTCTCCCTCTTACACGATTTGCAATTCTTGTTTTTACACTTTCTATAAACACAATATGCGCAACGCAACAGACGCAGTCATGTCTTAAAAATATAATGCTGCCTTGCTTCTAGGCTAATTTCTAATTTTATTCGCCGTAATATGAGAATTAGTATTCACTGAGTAAGGATTTGTGCTGGCAATGCTAGGATTAATGCTTTTAGTATAGTAAATTGCAGGAAATATGATATACAACGCGTAAAAATGTTTCAGCACCATCATTGGCAGCGATTTAATGAACTTTTTAGTTTTTATGCTTATGCTGTGCTACTGTTGTCTTTATTACAATTAATAATACGTGCAGTTAACCTAAGTCTGTAATTGCAAAATTTTAGCGTGAGCTGCGTTGCATTTATAGTATAGTCCTGCGAATCAACTAATCAGATTGAACTCAGCGATCTGTAGGAGCAAGCCGATACTTCTTGAATTTACTATTACCATTGGCATCGCCGTGGTGTACTAGGTAGTGTGTTGGCTTATTAGACGAAAGGCCCGAGTTCGTATCCCAGGTCAGACATCAAAACGTAAAATATTTCTTCGGCGACTTCCTCTCAGCAGATTTCTGGCAAAGACTCTGAGAGTAAAAAATTGCCATGAAAAGCTTCTCAAAAATCTGTCGTTCGGAGTCGACTTTAAACTGTAGGTCCCGCCACTCATGTATAATATTAACGCACACAACATAAGTGGTGTGAGAAGCTAGGTCGTAATCCTGTCTGAAGGGTTGTAATGGCCAATTATGTATGTATGTATTGGCAATTATTCCTCCGCACCAATTGATATTCGCTGTAAATAACAGAACATTTTGCAAACTGCTTGAAAATACAGTGATGAGCAGAAGTGAGTGCATGTTCACAATACTGAGTTTCGTCATCCACAAAAATATGCTTAATATGGTGGCATGTTGGCCCTCTACATTTAGTATATGGTATCATGTGAAAAATACTATCTAAAGATTCTGCGAGCCCATCTTCCGAATTTTATGGACAAATGTGCTTATCCCGAATAAGAAATTATTTTCCAAGAGGATGGTGATCCGAAGCACACAGCAAAAATTGTAAAGATATGGGTTGGGAAACAAAATTTTCAATTGCTGGAATGGCCGCACAAAGTCCCGACCTCAATCCGATTAAAAATTTTTGGCTATTAGTGAAAATCCGGCTCCGACAGTACGAAATAGCCCCAACAAACGTGGTCAAACTTTGGGATCGTATAAATGCGAAATGGCATCGAATTCCGAAAGATCTTATTGATCATTTAGTAGAAAGCATTTCAAACCGCGTAAATCAAGCTATTTCTAATAAGGGTCTATGGACCAAATATTGAAATTGGGCTAGTTTCTTGAATTTTCTTGAAACTTGCAAAATTGAGTTTACGTGAGTTATTTTCTTATTTTCATTCAAACTCATTGAATTCATTTCATTAATTATTGTTTTTTTACTGCTATTTGTTAAGAATAAAATAAAGAATTAAAATTATTTTTTTTTTTTTGTATTTGCTTGCATAGTTTTGTTTTTGTGGATGACGAAACTCAGTATTGTGAACATGCACTCACTTCTGCTCGTCACTGTATATACAGTCAAACTCGTTTATAATGAACTCGGTTATAACGAATTCTTGATTATTACGTACATTTTTCAAGTCCCATCATTTTAATATAAATTTTCATACAAAAAACTTCGTTTATTACGAACTCGTTTTATAACGAATTGTCGGTTAAAAGGAACTACTTTATATGGTCCCAGTAAGTAAATTTCATCCATTTTAGCTTTTTTAAAACGAACCCTCAGAAATAGCTTTGAAGTGTGGCAATAGTCTTTACTTTTAATTAATATGGCACCATTAAATTATAACTCAGCATCTTTAATCAGTTGATAGGTAATAAAAAAATACTTCTTGTTTTTAATAAATGATAAAAAACTTTGGCTATAACGAACTATTTTTTCTGGTCCCACGGAGTTCTTTATAACTGGGTTTGACTGTATATTTTTTGAGTTACCCCTCTTGAGAGCATAGAGCTTCTAAAAATATTTTCTATCTTATATAATTGGCTATTCTTGTTGCCATAAGCTTCGGTTGGTTATTATCCTGCCTTGTTTAGATTTCCGTAATCTATTATAGTTCAAGCTAAGCCGGGGATTAGTCGACAGTAGCGAATAGCGAATGTGCACACCGTTAACTCAAACTCTAAGAGGAAAATGTTTCGGGTATATCGAGAACTTCAATACCAGACACACATAGAGATTTCTGGCCCACAACCATGTCTTTCAGACTTAATTCATATATACATGCTTATATAAATGGTCATCAAAACTCTTTAGACAGGTTTACGACTTAGCTTCGCTGTTTGGATGTCAAGTGATTTAAATTTCCTTCACAAGTCATTTATAGGTAAGGTAGGGGCGGACCCCTGTGCAATTAATTCTACCGGGTCAACATTTCCAGTCCATCAATATAAAACTTGCTATTACAGCAGCCTTTACATTAGAGAGCTTCCAAAGATATCAGAAACTTTCGTCTCTTCATGATAAAAGCACGGTAAATGACAGTCTCTTTCTACAGCTCATGCAGAAGTCATTAGTTGGAATATCGTTTCTTTCGCCTGCCTACCAAAAGGAAAATGTCCCGTAAGAATCCCCATACAACTTACGGACAGCAATGAGTCAGTCCTTGGCGTCATGTGGGCAGCGAGTTAGCAATATGCAGTACCGCTTGCATGTACTGCTTGATTGAGCTTCCTCGTAGAAGGAGTGTACAATATTCAAATTAATTCAAAGCAATGGAAATACTTATGCCTTGTACCATGTCGGAGATTGCTAGGTCTGTACCGGCCTTGGTCAGCTCATCAGCAATGCAATTTCCAACGATATCCCTGTGTCCCAGAGCCCAATAACAGTTACTTTTGAATGATCCAAAATTTCTCGCAGAAACTCTAGACATTTATGGGCAAAATGGACTTTAAAATTACGTTTGCTAAGAACTTAATAGCAGAATGACTATCTGGTAAAATTCAGGAGATTTTCAGCAAAATGCCACCACTCAACAAGCATTGAGCCGCGTTCAAAGTTGCCGCAATCTTCGATTATAAAACACTGCAATGATTAGGCAGCCTATAAGAAAATTTAATATCAGGACCAGCAGTGTTGTGCTAATTTTTTTTTTACCGGAACGCGTTCCGGACTCCGTTTCACGGTTCGGAAAAACAAGCCGGTTCGTTCCGATTTATGTTCCGGTTCGAGTTTGGTTCAAACCCCTTGTTAATAAAAATACGGTGTTGTGCTAATTTTTTTTACAGGAATGCGTTCCGGACTCCGGTTCACGGTTTGGAAAAACAAGCCAGTTCGTTCCGATTTATGTTCCGGTTCGGGTTCGGTTCAAACCCTTGTTTATAAAAATACATGTAAAAATTCGTTAAAAATTAGAAAAAAAAATTAGCCTATTCTCGTTATCGGAAATTATCTTTAGTTCTGGAACGCCTTCCTGTCTAAAAAGGTAGTACAGGAACGACGTTCCGGATCGTTTCGGCTCGACAACAAATGCTTTTTAATTTTTTTTTTTCAAAACGTCAGCCAATTCTCGTTATCAGAAATCATCTTTAGTTCCGGAACGCGTTCCTGTTCAAAAAGGAAGTACCGGAACGACGTTCCGGCTCGACAACACCACTGATCAGGACCCTTAATAAAACTACCACAGCCTACTTAACTTTGAGCCGTCAGTGTAAACTTCAAAGGTCCCATTGAGAACCTTCGATTACTCAGACCTTAAAGCACTGGTAAACATAAATGGATTTACCATTTCTGGAGCACAAAATTAGAAAAAAAAAATCTAGAAACAGATAATAAGAGATAATGAAACCTCTCAGATAGTGGTTAAACCAGGATTGATAACAAAAATCGTAATACAGTAGCATTAAAAGGAAAATGATTGACATTTATTTGTAGCGTTAACAATTCACAAGATTGATGCAAGCAAACCAAGAAAGTTTATTAAATACGAATTTATCAACAAATATAGTACCCGGGAAGAAATTTTAATTTTTAATTACCATTACAGAACTAAGTATCCCCCCAATTGTGAATAGACAAAACTGTTGTTTTCTTCATGCATGTGCCTGGTGATTGATTACAAGTGATACATCAAAACGTTTTCATCATCATTAAATTTTTTTTTTTTTGAATTTCAAATACATTGTACGGACAGAAAAAAAAACCAGACGCGCTAAAATTGAAAATTTTATTTGAACTTTCAAATGTCCATCAATTTGATTATTTGATTGATGGATTGATTGATATGTTTTTTAAATCACTTAATAGTCTCTGTAGATAGGGTATAATTTCTATTAACGCCCTGCTTATCAGTTGGGAAATTATTTGATTGATTGTAGAGTGTCGTGGAAACACTTAAAATTAAGTGGCCAACCTTAATAACATATGGCGTCACGTTTATTTTTGTAAGCCCCTGCGACCCCCTCTTAAACGTTAGAAGAAAAGATTCTGAAGTGAAGTTCCAAAAAGAATTATTTTGTATATGATTTTGGATTTTCTTTATAAATAAAATGAAAACTCATATGTTTTTGTATTTGTTTTTGTAATTTTTCTTTCCTTATATTCATTCATTTGTTATAGAAGTAGCAAATCTAAGGGGATTGATTACATACTACATTTGAATTTTACACATTTAAACTTATGAACTAAATAACTAAAGATGTTTTAAAAAATAAATTTATTTTATTTAATTTTAGTTTTCTTTTTTTTTAATTAAAACAATAGAAAAAATAAGTAATAAAATTAAAAAATTTTTTAACATTTTTTTTGTTGTTTTTTTTTGTTTTGTTTTTTCTTTCACATCAAGCACGAATTAATTTTGGAAGTTTTGGGATTATTTTCTTAAATTTCTTTTGAATTTTTGAAAATTATTAATGCTTTGGCTGCTTTAAATAACACAAAAAAAATAAAGAATTTAAATTCATTAAAATTGTTTTTATTTTCATCTTCTTCTTTTTGTTGTTGTTGTTGTTTTTATTGTAATTATAATTAAATACGATTTTTAAGTTTACGTTTATGAATTAAAACTAACAAAACTAGCGCTCAACTACAGTTTAGTATCACAGTATAACCGATCGGCCCTTGGTATAACGCCTCTATGTTAGACCGATGTCAACGATTTGACTCATCTTGTGGCTCCTTTGTTTCCTTTGCAAGGAGCTTAAAACTTGGTTTTCATTCATTCATGCATGCATGTCTCAATCAATAATCAGTAACTCTGCCTCTCTGGTGTTTTTCTTTTTTCAGTATTTTTTTTTTGTTTTTGGTATTTTTTTCATGAGATGGTTTGCGTTTTTTAGTCCTATACCCTCTAATCGTTGCGTAAATGGTAACGAGGGTTGTCAGCCTTATGGAATTTATTGATGTACAGCAGCCGAACCAATACGTTGGCCATACATGGCATATGGTGAGTAATAGGGACCCAAAGCAGCAGCGGCAGCAGCTGCTGCCGGATTAAAACCGGGACCACCAAAAGGCGAGGGACCACCAGCAGCCAAAGCACTTGGTGGCTTAGCATAGGGATGATAACGGGCGGCGGCAGCAGCAGCTGACATTGGACTTAATGGAGGTGTAGGATAGCCAGCTCTTAAAGCCGATGGCGGAAACAAAGAACCCAACAGTGATTGTGCCTGTGATTGAGCTAAAGCAGCAGCGGCCGCAGCAGGATCTGAGAGATTGCCAGTGTGTGTTCTTAAATGGGAGAAAAGTTCATCGGATGTTTGGAAACGTTTGCCACAATAGGCATCGCCTACTACCCAACTGCATACATAGGGAGCGGAACGGGCAGCAGCAGCACTAGCTGCTGCAGCGGCGGCAGCTTGTGAATAAGGATGACCAGGAGGCAAACCGGCACCACCCATCATGGCGGCCATGCCGTATTTCTGATGTTCACATTGAGTACAGCCAGCAGGACAGGGTGCTCCCATAAGCATTTGTTGTGTATGGGCCGAGTAAGGACAGCCTGGGCAATAGGGATCTTTACACACTGGCACTATGGCCTCAGCCGCCAGCCGGTGTTTTGATGCGTTGATAACTGATATAGGGATTAGGTTGAGCACTTGCCGGACCATTAGGGCCACCCGGATAGCCACCATTAGCGGCTGCTGCAGCCAACATGGCAGCATGATGATGGGCAAAACCCGTTCGAAGCAAAAGGAGGGCGAAAGGCAGGATTGGCAGCAGCATGTTGTTCCATGCCAGGGGGACAGCACAAGGCTGACAAAGGATTGAAACCGTACGGACCGCCAGCAGCTTTATAAGCAGCAGCTGCTGCAGCAGCCGCCTGTGCCATACTGCTCATTTCCTTGGGATGTTGAGCTGAGCCATTGGCATTATTTAACACTTCCATGCCCGACCGGACTATGGGACTAGCGCCTCTCTGTGATGAATGCGAACCCGACGGTGATACTGTCTTGCGGCTAGAATCCAAAGGTGTAGTTGAACCGCCGCTTAAATCTTGTGTTTTATTCATACCATTATCTGGTGTGGAATTTGATTTATTACGTGATGGCACTCGTGTATTGTCGCCATTATGCGACGATGATTTCGAGCTGGGCCGTTGCTTGTTGTAAATCTTCTGTAATGCTTGACGACGACTTGAATGTATTGACATTTTGTTGACTTAAAACATTCGTTTCGTATGGTTTAAAGGCCAATTTAATTTCGGTATTTGTTGGTGTTGCCGATTTGGGTGATTTCGCTTGTGTCGGTGATTTGGCCGAACCTGTTTCCGAGCTAACACTGGACGTTGATGATGATGCCGATGAGGCTGAACCCGATTTTTTTGTTTTATCCATTGAAAGTATTGGCTTGACGGCCGATGAATCGGCACCAATTTGTGAACAGGTTTGTGCCAACAGAGCGAGTGGCGATTTTTTTGCGTCCATCTAAAATGATAAGAGTAAAGGAGTGTGAGAGATTAGTAAAGATAAAAGGGAGGATGATTATGAATGTAAAGATATGTAATGTTTGAATTTAAAATTCTGCTGACTGTTGTTCGTTTTTGGACGGTTTTTCTAATGTTTTGCTAAAGAAACTCATTTTGTGAGAAATAAAGACTAGACTTTGAAAAACGTTAAGGCTTATATTATATTAAAAGCAATATTAATAGTATTTCTGTAGTTTTACCGATTTTATTTTTATTATTTTCCGTGATTCTTAAAATTCTTATAGCTGTTATAAGCCGTCGGTTATCAAAAGTAATTTTTCGAATTTTGATTTCAAAATTTTAAGTTTTTTCCATTAAAAAAATGTGCAGAAAGATTTTTAAGCATTTTTATTTATTTTACCTAGATTTTTGTTGTGCTTTATTTCTAGTTAATCTCACTTCCTAATAAAATTTTGTCAATATTAATCTATATTACGCTAATTACAGTTTTAAAGACCCATAATGTCATATTTACTACCCACACTTAAGAGATTTTTTCAAAAATCATAAAATTCGCTAATTTTTATGAAAATTTTATTATTTCTGTTTTTTAATTTTTAATCGCAAATAATTATTTTCTTCTAGAGTTCTATAAGCATAGAATTTTTTGCTGAGGCAATAATTTAATTTTTTTTATTTCTTTAATTTTTATTTTATTTGTTTCTTAAAGGGTTTTAAGCTTTTTTACGAAATTTAATTTGTCTAAATTTAAATTATGTCTTTTTGTTTCAATTATTATTATTTTTTTTTATTAAAATTTCTACATTTTTCATTAAAAATAAATTAAAATTTTTTTAATTCATTTTTTATTTTAATTTAATTTTAATTCCTGAATTTTAAGCAATTTTTATATAAAAAAGTGAACAGAAACATTTTTTTTAATTTTTTTTTTATTTTTTCTATAAAATTTTTCAAATTTTGATTTCGAAATTTTAACGGATTTTTAAATTGCAAATAAAAAAATAATTAATTTTAACATGTTGTCTGATAATGAAACTTACAATTTACAGTTTTTTTGTAACATTATTAGGCATTAACATTAAATTGTTTAAAATTTTAAGAGTTTTTTGACAACAGTTTTTTTGTTGTTGTTTTTAGCATGATTAAAAACAAATTTTAAAAAATAAATTGTTTAAAATTTTAAATCTTTTTAATTTCAAACTTTTCGTATGACTTTTTCAATTTTTTTTTGAAAGTCTTTTTGAAAATTAACGTTTCCTGTATTTAAAATATGAATATGTAAAGCATAGCCATTGATAAGTATTCTTAGGTACTGTCTAACGAATAATATCTTTAATCATCAGTAATCAAACCCTTAAGCTTTGAAGAGTAAAAAGTTTGGCAAGGAATATCTTATGGTAACAGCTGTTCGAATTACAAGAAAACTATGATTTCTGTACTATTTTAAAGAATGAAAAGAAAAAAAAATTAAATTTTATATTAAAACTTAAGTAAAATTTCTTTGGCCACAAAAATATATTTAGAAAATAAAAACAAAATTTTAAATAAGTACACATATGTGTTAAAATTTTTTTTAATTACATTGCCTCGAATAAAGATTTTTGTATGAAGAATTTTTCAATTATTTTATTTATTTTTTCTATTATTTGGAAATGTCTGAAAAACATAAATATTGGTATCTGTTTAATATTATTGCTTAATTATTTTATGCAGCCTGTTCCTATCATTTGCAAATATTTATTGCAAGGCAGAGTTTACAAAAGCGGGGCTAATTTGAAAAGGAAAATAAAGTCAATAATTTTTAAGATTCTAATAAATTATCTTCAATCAATTGGATAACATACCAAACTGGTTGTAAATTAATTTAATTGGGTAAAAAATTTTATAACTAAACTTTAAACTTTTGTAACTCTTTCATTAAACCATACAATTAACTATGAATTCCTATGGTGTTTCATTGTTCATATGTTTTAAAATTTAAATTTATTTAAGAACTTAATTATAATGCCTTTTTTTGTAATGACTAAAACACTTTTTTTAATTATTTTTTTTTAATTTTTTTTTAATTAAAATTCTTTAAATAATTGTTTTTTAATTATGTTTTCCGCAATCTTTTTTAATTTTTTTTTTTTATAAAAATTCATTATTTAATTACTTTATATTTCTAACATTAAAAGTCTCAAAAAATACTAAGCATCTGGCTTCTATCACATTCTTTTTATTTCCTTGATTTTTTCCTTCTTTAAATTCCATCCTCTAGTTGTTTTTATTTTTAAAAAATTTTTTTTTTAAATAAAAAAAATACTAACCGTTGTTGGCAATGGTGCCAAATAATCTGGTTGTAAATATTGGTTATTACCGATGGTAACAACACCACCGCCACCTTCTAAAACAACCATTTCGTTGATTTTTAAAAATTTATTTAAAAAAGTTTTTTACACAAAAAATTTGTATGGGTTTTGGTTTTTTAAATGTAAAAACCCCGTATAATGCAGCTGCTAATCCACAAAAAAATGTTGATAATAATGATGATAAAATGTTGACAGGTAAAGTAATCCACAAATTATAGAAGTTGTTGAAGCAATAAAATTTATTGCTTTAATATGATGACAGCATACAAGTAAAGTAATCCACTAGGAGTTTCAAAAAAATCTGTTTCTTTTTCTCTTTTGATTTTTTTTAATTAATTAATTAAGCACTTTGACACTTATTTTTATTATTTTCTTGTATAGTAAGTAGAGTAGTTGTTTGGTTTGATTTTTTTTAAATAATTTTTTTTTTCTTTCTTTCTCTTTTTTCAAAATGTATTTGAATTCTTTTTATATTTTATTTCTTTCTTTCAATTTTTCTTTATAATATTTTTTTCTTTTCTATTCTTATTTTCTTCCGAATACGTCTAAACGCTGCGAAAGCTAAACTCGAACTGATTTGTGTTTTGTCCATCAGCAGAGTACTTTACCTCAACGAGAATTTATTGTCAATTTTTCCCAACAAAGTGGTGTTTTCTACTCTCATTGCTTAGTACAATACTCTCTCTCTCTCCCATTTAGTTTCTTGCTTATTTATGCTCTTTATTGTGGATGTATGGGTAAATGTATTGAATTTTGTATTTGTTTGCACAGGAAAGAGATGGCCAACAATGGCTGCCGTTAAACGGTAACAGAGTAATTTTCAAATATGGCGTCTTTGTTAGCCAATCATTAAGCATGCGCCATCAGGAAAATCTTTGAAGTTTTGCCGTCTTAAGCAAAAGGCAAGTCTTGTCTGTCAACGGTATAGCTGTAAAGCAAACAGGTTTTTCCTGCTAAAGAGCCAGGCAATGGCACGGGAAAGAGTGTTACTCTCTTTCCTTATAGAAAATCCCATGTATTTTACTCTTTCCAGAGTAATAGCATCCTTTGCTTACTCTTTCTTTAGCAAGCCAATCAAAAAACAGTATTTTGTTATGTTCAACATGGCAACACTTGAAATTGGGGTTACCTTAAGTTGAATTTGAAGGCAAAGAGCAACTGGTAGCATACGGTTTGCAAAATGAGCATTTTTCTCTTGCTAATAGCAATAGCAATAGCAAAGAAGACATGAATTACGCTCTTGCTCTTCAGATTATTAATGATACGTTTTGTTTAACGAAATGTGTTAAAATAATAATGATTTTCAACAAACATATGCCTTCAGTTGATGTGGCAAAGTGTAATAAAACTGTCACGTTTATCACGCCTTTAAGGAAAATTAAAAAAAACACGAGAAAATAAAATAAAAAAAATTTTACGTAAATTGTTAGAAAATTATATAAAAAAAAAATGAAAATTGTTTTCAAATTTTCTCTTTTCTATTTGCAATTAAAAAAAAAAAAAAACTTTAATTAGTTTTTCTCTTCCCATATTAATCATATGCCTGCCAGTCTGAGTCTGTCCATCTTCATACAATTAAACTTTTTTGGCGTTGCATTTTTCTAAGTGAAAAATTGTGTTGTTTTAATGACAAACTTTTTGTATATTTTTTTCCGTAATTCCTGTAACTGCGGCTATAATTTGATGGTATTTTTTTTATTACTTTAGTGTTATGCTGAGGTTTTGTTTTGCGGTTTGTTTTTCTGTAAATGGTTTGAAGCCAATATTTTTTTTTTGCTCCTGCCGTCGGCATTTTTTTGAAAGCATTGGATAAAGTTTTAATTGTTATTATCATTTGTCATTTGCATGCAGGAGAGAAAAAAAATAGTATTTTAACTATCTTTTGAATGATTTCTATAGTGGTCATCAAAAATTTACGAACATTTTTTAACTCATTTACAACTTTGTACTGCATGAAATTGTTTTGTATTTAGCAGGTTATAAATCTTGTATAATTTTTAAATTTTTTATGGAAAACTTATTGTGAAAAGAATTAGTACAATTCTATTATATGCAGAATGCAGATGCATACATGCATACATAATTGGTCATTGCAACCCTACATTTGGGATTACCTCCTTGATTCTTACACCACTCTAATGTTGTGTGTGTTAACTTGTGGCTGGACCTACAGCTTAAAATCGACTCCGACTGACACATTTTTTAAGAAACTTTATGGCAATTTAGTTCCGTCTCAGAAGAGGAAATCGTTGAGGAAATATTTTTTTATATGTATTTCGTTATGTTCAAGATGTCTGACTAAAGGTTTAAAACTCTGGTACTAAATGCTAATCTGGATATACTATCCTCTATCCATGACCCCTCTCTTTAAAGCCTCTGGTTTAAAACATCTGGTTTAAAACCTCTGGTTTAATATCCAATACATCGAGTTCAGTGGTGTTGTCGAGCCGGAATGCTCTGGAACATCGTCCGGTATTTCCTTTTTGGACAGGAACGCGTTCCGGAACTAAAGATTATTTCTGACAACGAGTATTGACGGTTTGAAAAAAAAAATTAAAATATTTGCTGATTTTTTTGTTCTAATTTGTGACGAATTTTTATATGAATTTTTATAAACAAGGTTTTGAACCGAACTCGAACCGGAACAAAAATCGGAACACCCTATTGTCAAATTTGGGACATGAGATCTAAAAAAAAGCCTGCTGCTAGGATTATAATGGAAAATCACTCCCGTCGTTAAATTTGGGACATAAGACCATACAGAGCGGCCGCCTACGCAATATCGGCCCTGTCTATATAATTAAAAAAACAAAAATTAGAACAACACCACTTATCGAGTTCGACCAAAAATGATTAAACACGATTTACAAAATGCCGAGTTGGTCGATAATATCTTATAATTTTTAAAATAAAACCGTTATACTATCTGTGACGTTCAGAAACTCCTGGTTTTCTAAGCCAAAATTATAACGGCTTCTCAAAAAATTTACACCACTAAGAGAGATTTTTCTAAAGACCGAATTAAATGCTAATCTAAGGATGTTCGTATGGCCGATGTATCAATCTTATTCTTTAGTCACAGTAGAGATAAGCAGCAATAGTCGTGGTCTAATAGGTAGTGTGGTGGCTTATTAGACGTAAAGCCAGGGTTCGAGTCCCAGACCAGACATCAAAATAAAAAAAAAAAAATATTTCTTCGGCGATTTCCTCTCAGCAGATTTTTGGCAAAAACTCTGAGAATAAATAAAATTGCCATGAAAAGTTTCTCAAAACAATCTGTCGTTCGGAGTCGAGTTTAAACTGTAGTAAAATTAACACACACAACATAAGTGGTTTGAGAAACTAGGTCAATAATCCTGACTGAAGGGTTGTAATGACCAATTATGTATGAAAGGTTAGGGATAGGGATGAGTTTTCTTATAGTTCAATTCTTTAACTCCGAAATATGGTTCCGGAATGTCTTTACATCACTCAGCCATGACTGTAATCATTTTATTATTTTTTGTCTTTTCAAATCCAATGCATGAACAGCTTTCTGAAAGGTAATCGTAATCATCTCAATTGATTTCATCAATTCTTGGATAGGACTTAAACTTATTCGGACCTCATATCTTCCTTAACATGTTAGTGTTCAACTTGAAATGTTAACAGTGGTTGGTGTTATGCAACAATCCCTAAGCCATGATCATGCGATGTTTCTATTTGGTCAAAATTGGTGGCACACACTTCATGAACAACTGAAAATTTATACCTGCGATTGGCCACCAGATCTCAAGCGCCGTCGATGGTAATGGTGTGGGGCGCCGTAACGGCCGATGGTCGCTCCCCGCTAGTATTCAAAGACTGTGGAGTCAAAATAAATGCCGAATATTATCGGGAAAATGTTTTAAAGACAGTATTGAAGCCCTGGACAGACAAACATTTTGCCCGCAGACAATGGGCATTCCCACAGGATTCAGTACCACCGCACTCTGCACGTGTCAACCAAGAATGGCTTAAAAAGGAGGTTCATCGTTTCATTTCTACCGTACAATCCGGATCTCAATCCGTTGGACTTTTGCGCCTGGGGTATTTTGGAGCATAAGGTTCTCATTAAAAAATACCAAAGTGTTGATCATCTCAAGATGGCGTTTCGCCGGCAATGAACCAAAATACTGCAGAGGGACTTTCGTGCCGCCTGTGAAAAATTCTTCCATATTTCCTATGTTTTTTTGTTAGCTGCACTAAAAATAGTAGTAACGCCTTCGTTAATAAATTTTTCTGCAATGCTAGAGAAATTTAATACTTATCTTACGACTTACGTAAATCCATCATAAAGTAAATATTTTTACAATTGTTCTTAAGATTGTTATTGTATATTTACAAAGAAAAACTATCCTAAAGGTATCAGAGTCTTAGTTTGCTTTACTTTACCTAACTTTTACTTTCTAATGAACTACGTTTCGAAGATTTTTGTCACTTTCCAGTGTTAAATTAAATTCCTACAAAGGTTTTGGTGTTAAAAACTGCACAACACAAAGGAATTGTTTGTTGGATTGTAAAGAATTTTTAAGCGATTAGTATGCCATAAAACTAAATCTGTTCAACAAACAAGAAAAAATCGTTTGCCAATGGCATTTAAAAAAAAACAAAAAACTGGAGATTAAATTGTGCATACTTTCAGCCGAAGTGTAAATATTTTCTTAAGAAATTTCTTCCGATGCTAAGACGATATTGATCATTAGGGATTATATAATTTGTAAATAAAATATTTGTTTAAGAAAATTAAATTATTACTACGTACATACGTATAAGAGTGTGTAATAAAACAATATTCCTTTTGCACCACATTGTTTAGCTGTTAAGTTCCTTAAGAATGTTTTAGAAATACTAAGAAATTGTTTTCTGTCTGTCTTTGTGTTTTTATGACGGGATTTAAAATAAAGTTGCAACATATTGTAAAAATATGATGTACAGGGTGGCTGATATATAATGCAACAAAGTAAAGCGTTATATTTTTTTTTTAATTTTATTGTTCAAAAGTAAAAAATGTTGGAAATAACATCAAATTTCAGAATCAGTTTAGATTTGTTCGAATTGGCCACCTTCAAACGGCCGACAAAGCCATCACAGGCTGCAGGAAAGTGGCTCTGCGGTATTTTGCCCCATTCCCGGCGAAGCGCCGTCTTGAAATGATCAACACTTTGGTATTTTTTAGTGGGAACCTTACTCTCCAAAATGCCTCAGGCGCAAAAGTCCAACGGGTTGAGATTTGGAGATTTTGGTGGCCATGTGCGGTAGAAATGAAGCAAGGAACCTCCTTTCTAAGCCATTCTTGGTTGACGCGTACTGAGTGCAGTAGTGCTGAGTCTTGTTGGAATGTCCATGGTCTGGGGCCGAAATTTTTATCTACCCAGGGCGTCAATACGGTCTTTACGACTTTTTTCCGATAATATTTGGCATGTATTTTGACCCCACAGTCGATGAATACGAGCGGGGAGCGACCATCACCATTACCATCGGCGGCGCTTGTGCTCTGGTGGCCAATCGCAATTTTAAATTTTCAGCTGACCTCTTTGGCAAGTCAGACCCGATTCATTTTGTTTGTTCACAAACTGCTCAATTTGGAACGGCTTCTCATCGGAGAGAAACCAAATTCGGTAACTGACCACATTTCGTACAAGCGAAGTAACTTGTTGGCTCTTTCCAGTCTAACTTTTTTTTGTCCATCGTTGTAGCTCTTGCACTTTTTGGAACTTCAATGGCTTTAGTCCAAGCTCATTTTTCAATATGTGTTGCATCCGTTCTCGCGATATGTTCAGCTCACGAGCAATTTTTCTACCACTGCGGCGTGGATTTCGATCAAATCTGGTCTTCACTTTTCGGATCATTTCTGGTATTGTTACCGTTTTTTTGTCCACTTTTTGGACGCGATGTAACACTGCCAGTATCACGGTAATGAGCAATGGTATGAGAAACAAAAGATTTATTCACATTTAAATGCTGGAAGGCTCTAACGATAGCCACCTATGGTTTTCCAACCAAATATAAAGCAATCGTTCTATCACGCTTGAATTCTATCACGAATAACTTTTTTTCTGAATGCAATAGATCAAAATACTTTTGTAAGCTTGTAAATAATAAAGTGATCTGTCAGTGGAATAAATCTGTCAGCTGTCAGACGAGCGGTTTACAAATGATAACAACCTGAACTTGGTTGCAATACATATCAGCCACCCTGTAAATAATGATTATGAGGATATGGATTGCAGATGCTAACATTAGTAAAATTAGTGAAACTATTTTTCAAAATAATCTCCTTTTAGATGTTAGATGCTCTACTCAAACATGAAATTTGTTTATCTAGAATTGATGAGAACAGACACTACCTGTCTACTGTTGAAAATAGAAAGAAAACGCTATGAACGTATCTGGCGCTGGAAAGTTGAATGTTAAAGAAATTTAAGGATTTTCTATTATGACTATTCCTTTATCTTCATGTATTTGTCTTTGTTGGTGTAACAATAAATATGGAAGCATTGTCTTGTTTCTGTTCTATTGTAATCGAATGCATAGTACGGCTTGTATAATACTTTTTTGTCTGACTGTACCTGACATGGACAACTTGATTTGTAATTGACTTAGATAACACAGCTTCAGCGAAACTCTGCTACCTAATATTTTTATTTTATTTATTTATTAAAATACAATTAGAAAAATTGTATTTCATTATAGGAATTGAATCCACGATCCTTATGCGTACAGTCTAGCACACTACTCACTAGACTAATAGGACACGAATCGTTCCTTGTTGGCAAACTCGTCTCCACCATATGTTTACAGTGCTAGTTACAGAGCATGTAAAGAGAGACAATTTTTTTCATGTTTAACGATAAAATTGGATCAAAGAAGTCGAATCAAATTTTGTGTAGAAAATGGAATTAAAAGCTCAAAAACATTGGAAATATGTGACAGTGTCATACGGTGAGAGTACTCTGCGTAGATAAAATGTTTACAAGTTGCACAAGCGTTATATAGAAGATCGAGAAGGTGTGAATAATGCTGCTCGTTCTTGGACGCTTCAGCACATCAGTAACCAATGGAAATATCGCAAAAGTAAGGAAAATATTTTTTCAAGAAGAGGGGGCTGGAAAGGCGTGAGCGTGAGAAAGTCGAGTACATCTGTACATCGCTTGAAAATTCTATCAAAAGGTTAAGCGTCTGACCGAGGTGTATAAGCCCGGAGTGTCTTCCTGCAAGGATGAGAATGGAAACAGGGGGTATTGAGGTTGTGGAGGAAACACTTCTCTACTCTGCTGCAAGGCGATGTCGACATCAATACCGCCTCTAGAGATGATGTTCCGATCCCAATCGATGATGACGGCTTGGAGATCCCGCCACCTAGCCGTGAAGAGATTAAAGTCGCAATTATGCGACTTAAAAACAACAAACCGGCAGGTCCCGATGGCCTCCCCGCTGAATTGTTTAAAACCGAATGTAATAAGTTGGTAGGGCGCATGTACCAACTCATCTACAAAATATGGCTAGAGGAAAGTATACCCAACGATTGGAACCTCAGCGTCCTCTGTCCTTTTATGAAAAAGTGAGATCCTATGATATGCGCCAACTATAGTGGTATAAGCCTTCTCCCTATCGCATATTGTGCGCATTGTGTGAACGACTGAAGCCACCCGTCAAAACACTGACTGGACCTGCGAAGTCCACCATCGACTAGATCTTCACCCCATGCCAAATCCTGTAAAAGAAACACAAATATCGAGTCGAAACACACCATCTTTTTTTCGACTATAAGGCTGCTTTCGATAGCCCCATAAGGGATCGTGTTTTCACCGCAGTGTCTGAGCTCGGTATACCTGCAAAGCTGATAAGGCTATGCAGAATGACGTTGAGCAATTCCTTCAGCTCCGTCAAAGTAAGAATGGACCTCTCCGAACCTTTTGACATCGCACGAGGTTTCAAAGAAGGCGATCCCTTATCTTGCGACCTCTCCAACTTCGTCATGGAGAGTGTTCTGCGAAAGGCGGGAACACTCATTTGCTTGCGTACGCTGACGACAATGACATCATAGGGCTTACCAAAAGAGATGTCACTGCAGCCTTTAGTGCTATTGAACGGGAGTCTAAGAAGATGGGTCTGGCAGTAAATGAGGGCAAAACAAAGTATATGTTATCGACAAGTAGAGCCGTACGGCATATTGATTCTCAAATTACGGCCGATAACTATACTTTTGATACAGTCAAGGAATTCATTTATCTTGGATATGCCGTTACCACGGAAAATGAAGCCAATCTAAAGATCAAGCGCAGAATTACTCTTGCCAACAGGTGCTATTATGGTCTCAATAGGCAATTGAGTAGCAGAGACCTCTCTCGTAAGACGAAACTAATACTATACAAGACGTTCATCCTACCCGTGCTTTTTTGTGGCACAGAACTGATGCAGCTGCCTTGAGAGTATTCAAGAAAAAATTCATACGTAAGATCTTTGGTACAGTGCGAGTTGGCGATTCAACAGTGAGCTGTATGAGCTCCTCAACGACATGGACGTTGTACAGTGTATTAATATCCATCGGCTTCGCTGGCTCGGCCATGTCGTTCGAATAAAGGAGGATGCTCCAGCGAGACGAGTATTTGATGCGGGGATCAGCGGAATTCGGCGAATAGGATGACCGTGTATCCGTTGGAGGGACCAAATAGAGGAAGCCATGTCATCGATTAGTGTAACCAACTGGCGTAGGCGCGCAAGAAGCAGAGGCACCTGGAAGGATGTGTTGCGGCAGGCCGAAATCCGTTAATCGGGTTGTTATGGCTAATTAAGTAAGTAAGTAAGAGTGGCGAGACAATTTTATTCCACTCTCAGAGTTTTTGCCAGAAATCTGCGGAGAGGAAGTCACCGAAGAAATATTTTCTCGAATTTTCTTGTTTAGATCGAATTGTCTGTCTTAGGGTTTTTACCATAGCCTAACATCTAATACAGTAATACAGTTTAGAATGTCGTGTAGAATTATTTGGCCACCAATGTTTAAAAATTTCTTTGTATAACAAAATTAAGTACAAAATTAAGTAAAATAAATTAATGTTGTATGCATGTGTTTATTAGGTCCCGTTCCATTTCAATTTTTCTATTTCTGCTGGTGGCATACTATGACGCTCTCATAAAATAGGCCTTGAATTGCTTTATAAATTATATTGATTTTCTTAATGCACAAAGAAGAAGAAGAAGCAAAAAAAATTAAAAATATAAAAAGGAAAGAAATAATAAAAATCACTCTATCAAATGATGTCCTGCTGGTTTACTGTGTATAGCCTGCTGTTATTAGTAATGCTGCCACTGCTGTTTTTGAAAATGTCCCATAATTTATTGACAACCATTTATCTCTAATAGCCTGGAAAGCAACATACAATAGGCATATAAACTATTACAAAAAAACGAAAGGAACACCATAAATAAATCCCAACTATGGAGAGCAAATAAATAAAAAAAAATATCGAAATGATCTTTAAAACTACGTGTGTAAGTAAACACAATAATCGAATCGAAATACAAAAAAAAGGGAAGAGAAGAGAAATTTTTTTACAACCTTCTTCTGGTACTAGAACATAAATAATGTGACATTGAAAATTTTACAGTTAAATTAAGAACAAAAATGTATGTCAGTTTGGACTCTTTTTTCCCCCAGCCATACATTAAAGCAGACAGTTACACGGCAGGACATTAAAACACACGGTTTCCATTCGCTTGTACTCTCCCTGTATTTTTTATTTTTTTTTGTAAAACTATGTGACCATATCTAACCGATCATAAGCCATTGTTTAGAAATCGTGCTGTGTTCTGTAGCTCTCTCTCTCTCTGTTTTTTTGCGATACTTTACTGTGAACATTTGAGAAGGGTGTTGCCAAAACGTGAGGATAATAATAGACAAAGACGAAGGGATTTCTGCTTAAGCTGTTGTATTCTAATAAAGACCAATTAATAATACTGACATGCAACAATAGCATTATAAGGTATTAATAAATTATAGATTTATGAGGGTATTAAATTCAAAAAGAAGAAATAAAAACACAACAACAAAAGTAAATCCTCTCTAATGCTAAACTATAGTAGGCTAATGACTTAATGATTTTTTTAAGGCTTTGATAAAAAATTTCAAATCACAACATATGTTCATAAAAATTTTGATTTTTTGTTGATTTTATTAAGTGCAGATTTGTT
The DNA here is from genome assembly GCA_014635995.1 of Sarcophaga peregrina. Classification (NCBI taxonomy): domain Eukaryota; kingdom Metazoa; phylum Arthropoda; class Insecta; order Diptera; family Sarcophagidae; genus Sarcophaga; species Sarcophaga peregrina. The sequence continues at coordinate 79,875,098 of CM025791.1, forward strand.
AAGGTATTAACAACCGTTAAACACTTAAGTTTACTTTTTAAAGCAAACTTCAAATTACTTAATTTTATTTACATTCAAATAAAAATATAATTTCCGTTTTATATTTAATTTCCAAAATTTTGTTTTTTTCCTGACTTCATAATAAGCATTCGAATCTTAAATCCAATATTAGATTTAAGTCCAGCTAAGGCCAAGGCAATATTATGTATAATCTATGGACGAGAAACTGCTCATCCCTGTAGAATAAGACAAGAATCCTTTCTTTTTTGAAATGAACACTACGAAAATGTCCAATTCATGTAATGTATTTATGTAAAAGGTGATTTTTTAAGAGCTATACAGGGTGGCTGATATATAATGCAACAAAGTTAAGCGCTATATTTTTTTAATTTTTTTGTTCAAAAGCAAAAAATGTTGGAAATAACATAAAACTTTAGAATCAGTTTAGATTTGTTCGAGTTGGCCCACTTTTGGCACGAATTATGGCCTTCAAGCGGCCGACAAAGCCATCACAGGTTGTACGAAAGTGGCTCTGCGGTAATTTGGCTCATTCTCGGCGAAGCGCCGTCTTAAGATGATCGACACTTTGGTTTTTTTTAGTGAGAACCTTACTCTCCAAAATGCCCCAGGCAAAAGTTAAACCCGATCATTTTGTTTGTTCACAAACTCCTTAATTTAGAATGGCTTCTCATCGGAGAAAACCAAATTCGGTAACTGACAAATTTCGTGCAAGCGAAGTAGCTCTTTGGCTCTTTCCAGTCTAACTTTTTTTGTCCATCGGTGAGCTCTTGCACTTTTTGGTACTTCAATGGCTTTAGTCCAAGCTCATTTTTCAATATGAGTTGCATTCGTTGTCGCGATATGTTCAGCTCAAATGTAAAGCAATCACACTATCTGACTTGAATTCCATCTTCAAACTTCAAACTTTTTTTCTGAATGCAATGGATCAAAATGCTTTTGTAAACTTGTAAACAATAAAATGAACAGTCACTGGAATAAATCTGTCAGCTGTCAGACGAGAGGTTTACAAATGATAACAACCTGAAGTTGGTTGCAATACATATCAGCCTACAGGGTGGACAATTTTGCAAAAAAAAACATAAAATTCAGAAAAATGCTTGAAATCTTTATTCCATATAATTTAATGTTTGAAAATTGTTTCATGCAAATGTTGACCGCGACTACACCTCAAATGGTCCATCTGCTTAATCCAATTTTGGCATTCCCTTTCCAACATTTCGCCCGGTATCTCACGAACAAATGCTTCAATGTTGTTTTCCAATGTGTCAATTGAAGCGGGCTTGTCTGTATAGACATGAGCATTAACATAGCCCCAAAAAAATAGTCTAAAGGCGTTAAATCGCACTATCTAGGTGGCCAATTGACCGGTCGCGAAAGTGAAATAAAATGTTCACCGAACTCGCCTCTCAATAAGTCCATTTTTACGTGTGCTATGTTGCATGTAGCACCGTCTTGTTGAAACCACCTGTCAAGCAAGTCAAGCTCTTGCATTTTAGGCAAAAAAAGTTGGGTATCATCTCACGGTAGCGCTACCATTTACAGTTACGTTACAATTCGCAGCATCTTTGAAGAGGTATGGTCCAATGATGCCATCAGCCCATAAACCGCACCAAACTGTGACTTTTTCTGGATGCGTTGATAGCTTTTGCAATGCTTCTATCTGATCTTCGCTTCAAAATCGAGAATTCTGCTTAGTTACGTATCCATTGAGCCAAAAATGAGATTCATCGCTAAACACAGTTTTTCGATAAAGAAGTGGATATTCGGCAAACTTTCCAAGAGCCCATTTTGTTAAAAAAAAATGTAATGATTTGCAAGCGTTGTTCGTTTGTAAGACGATTCATGGTTAAGTTATAGACCAAACTGAAGATGTTTGACAATGAAACAAAACACGAAACGTGCGTGAGCTGTTTAAACCAGTGTTGGCAAAAAGATAATAGCTAAAAAATCACCCGTTATTACATTAGAATTGTAGGGTACAAGTGTCTAGAGACAACACCTATAGGTTTTTTTATACTTCCATCATACTTTACACATACATATGTAATTGCCCATTACAACCTTTCAGTTAGGACTAAAACCTAGCTTCTCACACCACTATCTGTTAATTTTATACAGGAATGTCTTGAGCTGTAGTTTAAAGATGGATCCGCACAGCAGATTTTTGAGAAAATTTTCATGGCAATTTTGCCAGAAATCTGCTGAGAGGAACTAGCAATGGAAATATTTTTCTTTTTTTCATATTCTCGTTTTGATGTCTGGGATTTGAACCGTCGCCTTATGTCTAATAAGCCAGCTTACTATCTACTAGACTCCGGGGACTTCTATGGATCAGTAGTAGTTTTTTTATTTTTAAACTGAAACGAAAACTCTAGGTATGTCTCTTATTTATATAGTGTATTGCCACTGGATGTTGTAAAGTAAGTTCATCATTACCATTGTGTTGAGTGTGTCTCCTCATACTGTATAGGGGGTATCATTATATTGTCTCCTCCAAGGCTAATACACTAACAAAGCTAAAGTCTTTGCTTTTCTAGAAATTCAATAATTTTTTTTAGAAATTTAAAAAAAAATTATTTAATTTCTATGACCGAACCTGCCGGTCTTTTTTAGTGTTGGAAAAACAGAATGCTTGGTGCTGCGCCTAATCGGTCTATCTTCTTACGAAAAATACTTTTTTTTTATAAAAGCTCGTAATTTTTACCATTAAATCCAATACAAATGTGCTACTTTTTCTTTAAAAATTTCTCCCTTCGCCAAACTATTTTCTTAAGCAAATCGCATACTACATAGAAATCTACGATATTTTATTACAAACAACACCACCGCCAACCATACAATGCACAATTATGCTAAAAAGTCATAAAAAATATTATGTTAAGCAATAAATTTGGCATTATTTTCTATTTTCTAGTATCTTACCATGGCATTCTGAGAATATTTGCTTTCAAATAAACACAAATTCTTGGTATGCATAGCCAGGTTTACTACTCGGGGGACCTGGAGACAATAATAAAATTTTCATGCTTTTAAGTCATAAAAATTACGCACACACTTCTTCTCACATAATAAAATAAAGACAAAAAGAGGACGTTAAATGCTTGCAAATAAATCGTAAAATATTTCAAAAGTTTAAAGGATAAGAACGAAAAAAAGGAAAAGAAATGTTTTCGCAAAATAAATGTGATTATTGGTGATAAGGCCAGACAGGAAATGAAAGGAAAAATAATGTCATAAAAGAAAAAGGATGAATTTATTAAAATGATTACAAATGAACTTGTAAAGGATAATAAATAATCTTTTAATGTCCATACACACACACACAGTTAGGAAGTTTGTTATTGTGGTGTTAAGACGATAATAAAGAATGTTTTTGAAATAAAACAAGACGGCTGATCGAATGAGTTGGGCACAATTACCGTACTTTAATAGACCCCATTCACTCCGAATAGACAACTTCAGATACCACCTAGATAGTGCTTCAAATCTGACTCGTTATTGGAGTCATAACTTCAGATTGCATTATAAATATTCAAGATAAATTCTAAAGCATTTATCGTTAATATCTGGCAAATGTCATATTTGACAGGGTCTTTTATTAAGCTCATCCTATGTTCATTAGAACAAAGAGTGTATGAGAATTATTCAAATAGTTTAAACGAGTTATTGATATCATTATGTGCTTAAATCTTTCCAATGTCCACCACTAGTTCACTAGGTAAAGCCGGGGTCTCCAATTTTTCATCTCCCTGGCCTATAAATTTGCAGGATTTAATGCGACCTCAGAAAACCACACAAGAAAAAGTGTAACGAGCGAACGAAAAGTTCACGTCAGCATGGGCTGTGTAACACCTAACACAGTTCTGTTGAGGCCGAAAGAAATTGGTAATCATAGACCTATAGAGATTGATACAGACAGTGATATCAATATCATTCTCAAGAAAATATGGTTCAATGATACCACCAGCCCAAAACCCACACCAAGCAATGATTTTTTCACCATGAATTGTAAGTTCCCCAAAGAGAACATGTATCTTGATATTGTTGATTTAATTTGGCAAAAGCGAACTGAATTTACGACAAATTAATTTGACAGTAGTAACTTCAACAAGTCAGAGTTCGGAAGTTCCTACTGAAGAAGCTCATACCTATAGTACATGTAATAAGGGTTCTAAAATTTTACCATTGTGCTATGATATTTTCCTTTAAGATCTGATAATATCGGACAAATAGGCGGTTAGGCGACTTCAGTTCTCCTGCTTGAATTTATATTTAAAATTTTTAATCATTCGATATTAAGTCTATGTCTGGCATGCTACGGGGCACAGGTTTTTTCAAATGCGTCAGTTAAGCAGGATATTTTGCGGTTGGTGAATAAGAAAGCTCTACTCCGTTGATGAAATGGGGTCAAGTGAAATTTATGTATACGAAGAATGATTGTTGAATCATACGGCTATCTATCATTCTATTGTGATTCTCATGACCCATTACATTTCTTGAAGATATGCCGAAACAATAGAAACCCCCACAGCAGCTGCAAATCTAAAGAGGAAGAGAAGACAATCTTTCAGTTTATGTATCAAAGCTCTAATTGATCATGAGGATAGCGAAGATTCTTCTCATTGCCTGTCGCTTTGGGCTATCCCTCTAAAGTATACAAGAGTTTAAGCCCAAGTATAATATCAGATGTAAAAATCCTATTTGGGGATAGACAACACTTCCCTTATTTACTCTAATCATGGAACCATTTGGAGTTCCTGACAAAGAAGATAATTACCATTTTGTTGAAGTTACATCTGTTTAGTTATAGTCGAACTTTTATAATTTGAACTTTAATTACTTGAAGTTTCAATAAATTGAAACATATCTCGTGACAAGAGCATCCAGATGATTTGTAAATTTATTTCCCAAAGTTGAAGTTTCTATAAATTGAAGCTTTTATTCTGGATAATCGTGATTCAATTTATAAAAGTTTGACTGTAGTTGGCATTTATAGGGTCTGTTTCAGTATGAACGTTTAAATAATAAAATTTTTTTCTTATCAGAATGGGTCTTCGATCTGAACATAATTTTTTTTATCAAAAAATCATTTCTTCGGTAGAATCCATTTCTTTTTGAATGGGTAGGCGAACAAATATAGGGTGATATGAAACCACATGAGCTCCAAAAGCTTTCAGAGCATTCCGATAAGATGAATGTTTGCAGTGTTCTTTATGCCGGCAGTGTTGTAAGTCAATATTTGATTTCTTTAATAATGATGTTGGCTAGGCCATCACTGTCAACGGAGAGCACGATGGGTCGAAGATATCAACTTTTTTTGGCCTAAATTCGCCACACACATACATACATAAATTGTCATTACTTCCTTTCAGTCATGATTACGATCTAGCATCTCACAGGACTTATATTGTGGGCGTTAATTTTATACATAAGTAAAAAAGGGAGAATAGGTCTGCGGAGGTATGAAGCAGACCACAAACACAAAAGAGAGCGCGACTACACTATTGAAGGCACTTCTCACAAAGCACAAACTATAAGTGAAAATCTATGGTCTTGATGAATACCCTTAATGTCGGCACTCGACAAAGAATTCAAATCCTTGAAGAAACCCTTGCCTAGGGTCTCCAATCTCATCCTACTCAGGGCTGGACAGTTACAGAGGAAGCGTTCGAAAGTTTCCAACTCCTTTTTGTCGCAACATACCCGGTTGGGATTTGTTCCAGATCATTGTCAGCGATCTAATCTTGTCGGGCCCCATAAACAAATCTTCCAAGGAATAAAAATTATTAATGTGATATCCAGCACATACCATACCATACTAAAATTGGCAATAAAAACCCTTCAGTCCGGGGATTATCGCCTAGTTTCTCATATCACTTATGTGCTGTGTGTTAATTTTACTACATAAGTGGAGGGGACCTACAGCTGTAAAGTCAAGCTCCGAACGACAGATTTTTTGAGATGAAAACTTTTTATGATAGGTTTTAGTCAGAAATTCGTGAGAGGAAGAAATATATTTTTTGTAAAGTTTAATTTTTTAAAATTTTAATGATTTGGTGGGTGGCCGGCATGATATGGAGTACAGCTGAAAGTCGCTCAGTTTTGTGAAAGACGTTTCAGGCTTTATTGACTTTTAAATGACAGCTATGAGGAAGCCGCGAAGAAATTCTTCGTTTCGTAGATGCTACTGGACTATGATCGGGCCTTGCTTATAAGCCAACTTACGATAGTGATTTACTTCGAGATAGCATCTCAGATGAGGAAAACCCTACTTCCAGTGATTAAAAATTATTTGATCGAAAAGCCCTATAAAACGAATTAAAAGGAACATTTATAAGCTCCATATAGCTATCTTGGAACTATTTTACCAACAAATGTAGATTGCAAGAAGTGTTTTTCAACGGCAGGGTATGTTGACAACAAAATTCGTTCAATTTACGCTTTTTTTGTGACATTTTGTCGATTTTTCTCGTCATTTTTGAATCCCGAATCCCGGGATATTTAAAAATCGATACCGTTTGGCATCCCTAGTAGTGCCTACTGACCACCAAGAGCGTTTGACATTTTCTTGTGCTATTTCCTCTAATGACAGGTGTACTCGTATTTATGAAATCGTGGCGAATATTTGTACGATGTTTTCTTCCACAAATAATGGCATCAATCGTTCTAAAAACTAATGTAGAAAATTATAAAAATGAAAAGATTTTATTCAGAAATTTTTTAAAAGTTTTAATACGATCTAGAAATTTGTAATGGAAAATTTTTTGTTAATTAGAAATAAAATTTTCGATTAACATTTCCAAGAATTTGTAGTTTTTCATTTTGCATCTCTGCTGTATAAATATGAATCATGTTAAATGTTATCTTTCAATCATTTTCAATAAAACTATCATAAGATTTATTATTTTCCAAGGAAAAACTATTAATTTAAATATTCTTTCAATCATAAAACCTATGTATCAGACATGCATCATATGTTTATAAAAATCAAACAAATTTCCTTATGGACATATGAAAACAATTTTTCTTTTTGGAAATTTATGCCTCAATGCCAATAAATTTCCCTTAAAATTTATGTTAAAAAAAAAAAACAGAATTAATTGAGAGAAAAAATTGAAACATATTGTTGGAAAATTAGCACGCTTATGCCATAAATTACAAATCATTAATTACAACAAATACGTCTATTTTCTATAATGAATTAAACAAGAGAGAAAAATGATCGGGGCCTCTATTTTATACCAAAAACTGTCAAAAGCATTAAATTGTTGTAAAGAATTCTGTAAAAAATTTTATTTGTATTTGTAATAAAAACAATTGGCATTTGGAATCGATAGTAAATTTTAAGGACACAGCCATTACTGTTGTGTGTGTATGTATGTGTGTGCCACAGCCACAGCTGCTACCCTTATAACCGTATACAATGAAATGTTGGTACTTTTTTAAGACCCTTTTTTATTAGGAGTTTCAACTTTAATGATCTGTTTTTATTACTGACAGTTTTTATTTTTACTGTAATTTTTTTTTTACTTTTTTGATAAATTTATAGCCTTACTGTGGGGTCCTTTCTGTATTTTATTTTATTTGTATTTTAAATTTCACATAAATTTTGTATTTCAGTTTGTAAGATAATCACACTGTCTGGGGACATTAATTTGATGTTCACACCCAACTTGGTGTTGAAAGAAAAAAATGTTTTTTAATTGATGTGTAATTTCAATTGTGCTATAAATCTCAACAAATTTGCTTTCAAAATTTTTTATCTTCTAATAAAACAAGCCAAACAAACTTCAGATCTTTCAACCAATAAACCAGATTAGCTGCAGATTCATGACTTTAAAGACTTCACATCAATTTGTCTCTTGTATTGACAATCCTTTGATTTCATTTTCAAACAGCAATTTTTTAGTTTAGAATTGTAGCAACAATTTCTGCCTACAGGGTGGCTGATATATAATGCAACAAAGTAAAGCGCTTTTTTTTTATTTTATTGTTCAAAACCAAAAAATGTTGGAAACAACATAAAATTTTAGATTCAGATTAGATTTGTTCGAATTGGCCACCTTTGGCAGGAATAATGGCCTTGAAACGGCCGACAAAGCCAACAGAGGCTGCACGAAAGTGGCTCTGCGGTAGTTTGGCCCATTCCCGGCGAAGCGCCGTCTTGAGGTGATCGACACTTTGGTATTTTTTAGTGAGAACCTTACTCTCCAAAATGCCCTAGACGCAAAAGTCCAACGGATTGAGATCCGGAGATTTTTGAGGCCATTGTGCGGTAGAAATGAAGCGAGGAACCTCCGTTTTAAGCCATTCTTGCTTGACGTGTGCTGAGTGCGGTGGTGCTGAGTCCTGTTGGAATGTCCATGGTTTGCGGGCTAAATGTTTGTCTGCCCAAGGCTTCAATACTGTCTTCAAGACATTTTCCAGATAGTACTCGGCATTTATTTTGACCCCAGGGTTGATGAAAACGACCGGGGAGCGACCAACGGCCTTTACCGGCGACGGAGTTTGAGTTCTGGTGGCCAATCGCAGGTGTAAATTTTCCGCTGACCTCTTTGGCAAGTAAACCCGATCATTTTGTTTGTTCACAAACTGCTCAATTTGGAATGGCTTCTCATCGGTGAAAACCAAATTCGATAACTGGCACAACTATCGCGCCAGCGAAGTAACTCCTTGGCTCCATCCAGTCTAATTTTTTTTGTCCATCGGTGATCTCTTGCACTTTTTGAAACTTCAATGGGTTTAGTTCAACCTTATTTTTCAATATGTGTTGCATCCGTTCTCGCGATATGTTCAGCTCACGAGCAATTTTTCTACCACTGCGTCGTGGATTTCGATCAAATCTGGGCTTCATTTTACGGATCATTTCTTGTGTTGTACTGTTTTATACGTCCACTTTTTAGACGGGATGAAAGACTGCCAGTATCACGGTAACGAGCAATGGTACGAGAAACAAAAGTTTATTCACTCTAACGATAGCCATCTGCGGTTTTCCAGCCAAATATAAAGCAATCACACTATCACGCTTTGTATCCCATCACAAATAACTTTTTTTCTAAATGCAATAGATCAAAATACTTTTGTAAGCTTGTAAATAATAAACTGAACTACCACTGGAATAAATCTGTCAGCTGTCAGACGAGCGGTTTACAAACGATAACAACCTGAAGTTGGTTGTAATCGTCAGGATTATTGACCTAGTTTCTCACACCACTTTTGTTGTTATGTTGTGTGTGTTAATTTTACACATAAGTGGCGGGACCTACAGTTTAAAGTCAACTCCGAACAATAGATTTTTTTTGAGAAATTTTTCATGATAGGTTTTTGTCAGAAATCTGCTGAGAGAAAGAAATATTTTTTGTAATTTGTTTTAATGTCTTGCCTGGGGCTCGAATCCTGGCTTTACGTCTAATAAGCCAACACACTACCTACTAGACTACGGCGACTTTACACACACTTTGGTTTAATAAAATTTAAAATTGGGAAGCGCTTAAAAAGGAACATACAATATGATTCTGTAAAGGATATGACTTATCCTGTTGTAACTAATCATGAAGAAGTAATGAACAGATTAAACTGTGTTTTTCCATAAGAATAAATTTTTTTTAATTATTTTGGATTATTTTATAATCATTTAAGTGACTTAGTGCTTCGGCATACGATCATAATTGACTCACAAATTAAAAAAACATTTTTCTTGGACACGTTTCCTCTATAAAATTTGAATACACTGATCAAGCCCTTTAATATGCACTGTCCCTTAAGAAACATTAAAATTTCCAATCAGGTTTTATTACAAGTTATTAAGAAATTTCTGGTTGTAATTGTCTTGTTATTCCCCTTTGTTTTCTAATCATAATAATTCATAAGAATTTTCATTAAAGCGAGGAAATATTTTATTTAAAAATACAGAATTTCTTTAAATATTCATGTGATAATATTTTTAATAATAAAAATATGAAAAAAAGATACAAAATTTATCGTGCGATGGAAATCAGAAAAATGAAATGACAAGAAAACGTATTTTTATGGTATAAAATTACTTTAAACAATAGAACCAATAAAGACCCCATTTATGATGAGTGGTTATAAAAATGTCTCGCATTTAAAAACACACATTTCAGGCCAAATGCCATAGACGTGCTATACTTGTGTGCAATGATGATGAAAACAAAGGAAGAGCGTTTGAAGATATAAATCTGAAAATCGGTCATAAAATAAAATATTATGGACAAACACAGAAAAATATATGAAATAATAATAAAAAAACAACAACAATAAAAAAAAAACAAAAAAAATCTATTCAATATTGTTGAAAAGTAAGACAAAAACAAAAATATCATAAAAAGAGAACAAAACAAATGACATAAAATATGTAGTCGATAAATTGCAGGGATGGAAAACCCTGTATGAAAATGCAACACAACAAATGTTGATTTCTTACGAAGTTTAGGTTAGCTGGCGGACAGTTCTGGAAAGACAAGATTCACTTGGGCCAGTGTTGGGACCTATTTTGATATCATTATCCATAACCAACACAGGAATCAAACGTTTTCTAAGGTAAATCAAATTGCCTTTAAAAATAAATTTTGCGATTGCAGCCAATCAGTCAAGAATGCCAGAATTTTTTACGAAACTTAGTCCAACATTTAGCAGAAGCGATTAATTTTCAGCTTATTTACAAAATATTGCTCAGTGTCCTTTATCCTATCCTGAAAAAGGCAGACCCTGCCCACTACTAGGGTATGAGCCTTCTCCCTATCGCATATAAGATTCTTCAGAACCTGCCTGATCTTTTCGGCTTCAGACCAGAGATCAGCATTAAGTATTAAAAACGATGAGTAGGTTCGAGTCATACTTATAATTTCAGATACTTATACGCATTCATACTTATTTTGATATCATACTGCTACTACTCATACTCAAAGTTGGAAGTACTCGTCGTATTCATAGTTAACAATACGCATGATATTATTGGCTTCGACTCGTCTCTTCTTAACATTTACACGAAGCACAAAATAAGTATGATTCGCGTACGAACATTACTATACTCACAAGAAGATTGTGTGCATGCTTTGCTTGTTGTCTTTGTCTTTCCTTTTTTCTTTGTTTGTATATGCAACAACAACAAAGGCCGTAAATATTGATGAATGATTCGAGCCACTCGAATGACTTTAGGTGTTGAAAGTACTTTTCTAAATTTATGAATCAGAATGAGTAGGCATATGAATAAAACATATTTCGAATGTTGTGAGTTTGATGTCAACATTGTACTCATACTCATTGCTACTTATAGTTATAAATCAATGTTGTAGCGAGTACGAATGAATCAGAGTAGTTGAAAAACGATTCATTGCTGATCTCTGCTTCTGACCTGACAAGTCCCACATTGACTAGATCTTAACATTACGTCATCCATGCAAAAAAAAAAATCGACACGCATCATCTCTTTTTCAACTATAAGGCTCGGTATACCTGCGAAGCTAGTAAAGCTATGTTGAGCAATCCTACAGCTCCATGAAGGTAGGATTGGATCTCTCCAAACCCTTTTGATACCGTAAGAGATTTCAAACAAGGCGACCTCTTAGGTTAGGTTAGGTTAGAGAATGGGTACTTGTCAACTGTGTCAAGTACAGTAGCCGGAGGTCGAAATGACCCATTGTACAACGTCCTAGCTTCTTAAATCACTCGTGTTGTGTGCATTAATTTTATACATGAGTGGTGGGACCTATAGTTTAAAGTTGACTCCGAAAGACAAATTTTTTCAGAAGTTTTTCATGGCAATTTTTACTCTCAGAGTTTTTGCCAGAAATCTGCTGAGAGGAAGTCACCGAAGAAATATTTTCGTTTTGAAGTCTGACCTGGAATTCGAAATCGGGCCTTTCGTCTAATAAAACAACACACTATCTACTAGACCACGGTGACTTCTAAGGCGACCCCTTATCATAGAACCTCTTCAACTTTGTCATAAAGAGTGTTCTGCGAAAAGGGGAGTCCACAAATGTGTCCAGTTACTTGTTTACGCTATCAAATTTGACATTACATATAGGGTGTACCAAGCAAAATGTTACTGCTGCATCCAGTTAAGAAGGGTCTGGCAGCAAATTAGGGCAACACGAGGGATATGCTGTCGACAAGGACCGATAATTATATTTTCGATATAGTCAGGCAATTGTTTATCTTGACTCCGCCGTTACATCCACAAATGATGTCAGTCTGGTGATCAACCGCAGGATTATTCTTGCAAAACCAGTACAATGTTTCCAATAAGCAACTGAGTAGCAGAGACACCAGATTTCTGGCAAAAACTCTGAGAGTAAATAAAATTGCCATGAAAAGTTTCTCAAAAATCTGTCGTTCGGAGTTGACTTTAAACTGTAGGTTCCGCCACTTTTGTATAAAATTAACACACACAACATAAGTAGTGTGAGAAACTAGTTTAATAATCCTGACTGAAGGGTTGTAATGACTAATTATATACGCATGTATGTATACTTCTGCTTCTTTATGACGCAGAAGAGAGCTTATGTCCACTGATGCACCAGCCTTAAGAGTATTCAAGAAAAAGGTTCTACATAAAATATTCGATCCAGTGTTAGTTGACAATGGCTTCCACATTCAATCCAACTCCTACAGTGAATTGTATGAGCTCCTCAACAACTTGGATGTTGTGAAGCATATTAACATCAAGCATTTGCACTGGCTCGACCATGTCATTCGAATGGAGAAGGATGCTCCGACGAAACGGGCATTTAATATGGAAATTTGCAGAACTCAGCGAAGAGGACGATCTTTTCGTAGCAAAAAAATAGGAACTGATAGTATTCCTGATACTTGTGTGTTATGGATGAGTTAATTGCTTGTTAATACAAGCCTTAGGTAGACCCTCTGTAACGTTATTTCCATTCAAATTAAGGATTGGTGGCACAGAATATATTATTTACTCCTTAAAATAGAAGAAAACTTCTAATTGTCTCCCACTACAATTTCAATAATTCACATCTGCCATCCCTGATGCATAATAATATACGGCGAAAATGTCTTTATATCGTGCATATTGTGGTTGAAGAGAAAACATATCAGTTTTGTTTTGTAAAGAGCAACGCGGAGAGTCATAAAAAATAACCACTTATTTGTTAACTGTTCATTTTTTTATACTTCCTTTTGAATATTCTCTGCTTTTAATGTGTTTGTGAGTAAGGAGAACATCATCATCATAAAAAAGTATATCCGTTTATGATTAAAGAGCAACGACAAACAACATTTATTTCATATCCTTTTGATGTTGTTGTGTTGTTTTCTTTTAACATAAAATTATACACTCACTCTTCCATACATATTCTTACATATATTTCTGTAATAGTATGCGTGAACACACACATACATACGTACATAAAATATAAGAATTTCTTTTCATGCATTGAAGCATAAAAATGACGACATCCTCTTTACTGTGTGCTGATAAGCTCATAAATTAAGAAAATTATTACTTGTGCAATATCACACTTATGTGTGTATGTGTGTGTTTGCAGTTTTTATATCCTGTTTTGTTGATGAATACGTGGTCTATGTTATACAATAAGTGCGTATGTGTATATGTATGTGTATAAGTGATAAATTTCAAGAATGAAAGTATGATGTTATTAAGTGTAGACCTCTGTATAACTTAAGTTTTATGGTTGATTTTATGTTTATTGAGAGGAGTGCACAAGTACGGCCATTACCAAAGCAGAGTTGCCAAAAATTTTAATTTCAAAACGGAATAATATTTTAACATTTATAAAGTCAGGCCAACAAGATGAGAAACTTTTTAATCAATCCTAAATGACGCACTAATTTCATGTGCTTAGTGTAGAACAGAGATCAGCAATAAGTGTTCAAAATCTTGAGTAGGTTCGAGTCATATTTATAATTTCAGATACTTATACGCATTTATACTTATTTTGATACCATGCTCATACTCAAAGCTGGAACTACTCATCGTATTTATACTTAACAATACGTATGATGTTATTGACTTCGACTCGTCTCTACTTAACATTTATACGAAGCACAAAATAAGTATGATTCGTGTACGAACACCATAATACTCACAAGAAGATTGTGTATATGCTTTGCTTGTTGCCTTTGTCTTTCTTTTCTTCTTTGTTTGTATATGCAACAACAACAAAGGCTGTAAATTTTGATGAATGATTCGAGCCACTCGGATCATATATAAGCATTATAAGTATTTTTCTAAATTTAGGAATCAGAATGAGTAGGCGTATGAATCAAACACATTTCGAATGTTGTGTGTTTGAGTTGTACTCATACTCATTGCTACTTATGCTAGTACTTATAAATCAATGCTGTACCGAGTACGAATAATTCAGAGTAGTTGAATTTCAATTCTGTTGATTCGCTCATACTCAAAATGGCATGAGTGCTTATGAGTAGCGGAAAAACGATTCATTGCTGATCTCTGGTGTAGAAGTCAAACTAAGCCAATGGAAGTTAAGCAAAACAGTCATCGTATAAAACCAGTCAAACTGGTGGGGTCATTTCCCCATTTTGCATGGATATGGGCTTATCTCTTTTATACTATTTTGTCAGGGGTACATTCAATATCTATGGTTTCTACTTGTGATCTCGGTTACATGATCCATTCTTATCTTATATTTTGGAAGCTAGTCTGGTCGTCTTCTATTGAGAAGACTGTTAATTTCGGTGTCCGGAACACAGGGTGGCTGATATGTATTGCAACCAACTTCCGGTTGTTATCATTTGTAAACCACTTGTCTGACAGCTGACAGATTTATTCCAGTGACGGTACATTTTATTATTTTTTACAAGCTTACAAAAGCCTTTTGATCTATTACATTCAGAAAAAAAAGTTATTCGTTATGGAATTCAAGCGTGATAGTGTGATTGCTTTATATTTGGCTGGAGCCTTCCAGCATTTAAATATGAATCAATCTCGTACCATTGCTCGTTACCATAATACTGGCAGTGTTGCATCGCGTCCAAAAAGTGGATGAAAAAAAATGGTAACAACACCATAAATGATCGGAAAAGTGAAGGCTAGATTTGATCGAAATCCACGCCGCAGTGGTAGAAAAATTGCTCGTGAGCTGAACATATCACGAGAACGGATGCAACACATATTGAAAAATGAGCCTGGACTAAAGCCATTGAAGTTGTAAAAAGTGCAAGAGCTCAGCGATGGACAAAAAAAAGTTACACTGGGAAGTGACAAGGACTTACTTCGCTAGCACGAAAGTGGCCAGTTACCAAATTTGGTTTTCTCCGATGAGAAGCCATTCCAAATTGAGCAGTTTGTAAAAAAACAAAATGATCGGGCTTACTTGCCAAAGAGGTCAGCTGAAAATTTACACCTGCGGTTGGCCACCAGAACTCAAGCGCCGCCGATGGTAATGCTGTCGGCTGCCGCAACGGCCGATGGTCGCTCCCCGCTCGTATTCATCGACCGTGGTGTCAAAATAAACGCCGAATATTATAGGGAAAATGTCTTCAAGACAGTATTGAAGCCCTGAGAAGACAATGAAGCAACGCCCATCCGAACAAATCTAAACTGATTCTAAAATTTGATGTTATTTCCAACATTTTTTGCTTTTGCATATTAAAATTTAAAAAATATTGCGCTTTACTTTGTTGCATTATATATCAGCTACCCTGTAATGCCTTAAGGCCACATTTTCTCATCACTGGTGCGTTAAGGACGACACTGGCTAAGCTACTGGCGCTAACCTTGAAGAGGCTAGTTATTGATGTAGTGGAGAAAAAGTGCTGATTTTATATTTAATTCAATGGATATAGTAAGGAAGACATGTGGCTACTCTCTTATTTAAACAGATTGTAGCAAGACAAATAGTTCCTTCAGCTTGTATCTTTCAACTATGACTTTTCAGCGCAGATCTGTTGTAATTTCTCACCAACTGGAAATCTTATGATGACAGGGAAAAGCCTCAGATCTCCTTCAGCGTATATGTAATGGGTGATTTTTTAGCTATTATCTTTTTAGCAACACTGGTTTAAACAGCTTAAGCACGTTTCGTAATTTGTTTCACTGTCAAACACCTTCAGTTTGGTGTATAATTTAACCATGAATCGTCTTACAAACGAACAACGCTTGCAAATCAAAATGAGTGCTCTGTTAAGAAAGCTCATTGCGCGCTTCTTGCATTTTATGGTCAGTTAAATCGACCCACTGAAGCGGCTATTCGGGCGATTGTGACTAAATTTCACACCAAATTTTTATTGTTGGAAATAAAACCACCAACACGTTTACGCAGAGTGCGAACTGAAGAAAATATCGCAGCTGTATAGGCCAGTGTTAATGATGAACATCAATTATCGATTCGTCGCCGTTTGCAGCAATTGGGCCTCTGTTACTCAACCATTTATGTATAAAACTTTACACACACAACATAAGTAGTGTGGGAAAGTGCGGGATTCTTGGGGAAGTCTATCTAATAATGAAGGTATAGCACTGGCCACTTTATAGTCACCTAGCAGCAATTCGTTTCCTTGCCGTTCGCATCTTCCCTCTTTCTACCTTTCCTAAAAACCTGCACAATACACTGCATGAGTAGGAGCTATCACCGGAATGCTGCTTTCATAAAAAAAAAGAACATGGAAAATTTTTCGGAAGGATTTAGGTGTGAAGCCTTTCAAAAGACTTGCATGACATGTGCTTCCAACAAGACGGTGCCACACAGCATGCGTAACAATGGACTTATTGAGAAGCGAGTTCGGTGAACATTTGATTTTCATGGGCGGTGTGAGAAACTAGGTAGTAATGCTGACTGAACCGTTGTAACGAACAATTACAGTGGCGAGTAAAAATAATGCAACTCGATGGTATATTATGTTCTGCACCGTGTCTTGTCTTATTTACGGAATGCTATTTACAGAATTTGTTTTGGGAGGCCGACAAATGTAATTTAACGTATCAGAATTCAGAAATCTTGGAATAAGACGACAGAACATGATATGAATGCCTTCAAACTATTCATTTTCTCAGAATATTTTGGCTTCCAATTTTGTTATTTTTCTATTACCATTGACAACCCTGTTATTTTACATTGTCCTTGCGTTAAAAGTGTCGAGAGCCTGGTACTCATTATGTTGTTTTTACTACAAGCTTTTTAAAACCCAAAGTGCCAAAAAAAAAATATTTTTTCAAGAAACATAAAAACTTTTTACGACTTAAAGTGTGTTTGCCAATGATTTTGTTTATCCCTCTATAAACGCTGTATAAACAAATTTCAAAAAGATAATGAAATTGTTTTCGCCACAATGTATGTCTGTGCGTAAGATGGTAGAAGGCATCCTTTTATCCTTTGGATTTGTGAAATGTATTCAAAGATTCTTTTTATTTTTTGTTGTCTAGGCTGTCAAGTGAGTATAGTAAATGCAAAATTATGATGCATAAAAATAAGCTACAGGATCTGTAAAGAAAAGAGCTTGTTTTTAAACAAACACTTCAAGGATATTAAAGGAACTCTGGTAAGACAGATAGCAACCCTCCTTTCTTTGTCACGCTAATATGCTTAATGGCCTTTGACAATAAATGAACGGACGTGCTAAACATCAATAAAAAAAACAAAATGTGGTCAATCCAGATTCATTCTACTGCTGCTCTGGCCACTGTTCGTTGGAAAATAAAATTTATGACCAGCATTTCATTATCCTTGATGCAGAATACTAAGTTCCCAGTGCATTGATTTTATAACGGCTCTAAGATATTTTTGTTTCTTTTGTGATTTATGATCATTCGACGTTATTCATTACCGGTATATGGCATTTGATTGTTTATTTGCCTTTCATCTTGTGCGTTTCATTACATGTCCCTTAACGCGCCTCTAAAGTCACTCATTGTGTGTGCCTTTCTCTCTCACTGTGTATGTTTTTTTTCCCTTCAGCCAGTGACATATTGACAAATATGTTGCCTGTCAAAATTGTTCATCCTTCTTTTCTCTTTCTCTTTTTCGCTTTCCATTCTCTTTCAAAAATTTATTTCCCTTTGTTGTATTTGGTTTTTAATTATGTGTGAAGCATTTTGTAAAGTGGTGGTGAATCTATTTTTTTTTTATGACTCTCTTGTCACTTCTATCCATTGTCATCGTTCTTGTCATTCGTTTTTTTTTTTTTTGCCAAGGACATTCAACGTATCCTTACAAATAGCTTGCAAGTGTATGTGTTAGTGCATGTAATTGTCGATTTATTATCATTTGTCCTTGACGTTAGTTACGATCTATCAAATAAACTGCTACCAGATGCTACTAAGGCTGTTGAAATGTCATTTTATAACTCCGTGAAAATCAACTGTAAATGTCAATTTATTTTTATTTATGATGCCTAGTCCATCTATTCCCTCCTCCAGTGCAGTAAGGTAAAAAGGCAAACGTTTGTGTATTTGTCTAGTCACGCGCCATTTGTTAAAATTTCTTTTGTTTTAATTTATTGGAACAGAATTGTAGTAAATTTTTACTGACAGTAATTAATTGCAGTTTTATTTTTAAAAATTTTTAATGTTTTCTGCTTTTGAAAATAGTTGATCAATACATACAGGATGGCTGATATATAATGCAACAAAGTAAAGCGCTATATTTTTTTTAATTTTATTGTTCAAAAGCAAAAAATTCTGGAAATAACATCAAATTTTAGAATCATTTTAGATTTGTTCGAATTGGCCACCTTTAGTACGAATTATGGCATTCAAACGGCCGGCAAAGCCGTCACAGACTGTACGAAAGTGGCTCTCCGGTATTTTAGGCAAAGCGCCGTATTGAGATGATCGACATTTTGGTATTTTTTTAGTGAGACCCTTACTCTCCGTAATGCTCTAAGGCGTAAAAGTTCAATGGATCGGGATCCGGAGATTTTGGTGGCCATTTTGAGCTAGAAATGAATTGAGGAACCTCCTTTTTGAGCCATTCTTGGTTGACGCAAGCTGAGTGCGGTGGTGCTGAGTACTGTTGGAATGTCCATGGTCTGCGACCGAAATGTTTGTCTGCCCAGGGCTTCAATACTTTCATTTTCCCGATAATATTCCGCATTTATTTTGACCCCACGGTCGATGAATACGAGCGGGGAGCGACCATCAGCCCTAACGCCAATCCACACCATTACCATCGGCGGCGCTTGAGTTCTGGTGGCCAACCGCAGGTGTAAATTTTCAGCTGACCTCTTTGGCAAGTAAACCTGATAATTTTGTTTGTCCACAAACTGCTCAATTTGGAATGGCTTCTAATCGGAGTAACCCAAATTCGGTAACTGGCCACTTTCGTGCAAGCGAAGTAACTCCTTGGCACTTTCCAATCTAATGTTTCTTTGTCCATCGTTGAGCGCTTGCACTTTATGGAACTTAAATGGCTTTAGTCCAAGCTCATTTTCCAATATGTGTTGCATCCGTTCTCGCGATATGTTCAGCTCACGAGCAATTTTTCTACCACTGTAACGTGGATTTTGATCAAATCTGGCCTTCACTTTTCGGATAATTTCTGGTGTTGTTACCGTTTTTTTTTTTGCGTCCACTTTTTGGACGCGATGCAATACTGTAAGTATCACGATAACGAGCAATGGTACGAGAGCCGGAGGGCTCTATCGATAGCCACCTGTGGTTTTTTGCATGCAATAGTGCAAAATGCTTTTGTAAGCTTGTAAATAATAAAATGAACTGCCACTGAAATAAGTCAGACGAGCGGTTTACAAATCATAACAACTTGAAGTTGGTTACCTGATTTGATATTGCATTCGCACAATTGCAATCATTAAAGCTATCGCTTTAGCCTGTATAATAATATAAAAGTGAGGAAGGTTCAAGAATAATTCCGCAAAGATTCACATTCGAATTTGTCTAGTGGTCCAGACTCGTTAAGACTGAAGTTTCAAAACAACGACAATTGGAATCGGAAATGTCGTACAAAATTTGGTCGCAGAAAAGGACCAGCAGTTCTCTGTATACGCAAATTTATTGCTAAAGTTCGTAGAACTGGTATTATTATTGATGCGATAAGACGTAAGCACGCTCGTACAGCGCATACACTCGAAAGTATTGAAATTGTGGCTGAAAGTGTGCGTGAGAATCCATTAGCATCAACTGATCACCGTTCTCAAGAATTTAACATTTTACTTACTAGTTTATGTCCAATTTTGCAAAAAGAAGTCGGTATGACGCCTTACAAAGTTAAATTAGATGGGGCACCTGCACTATGATGTCGATTTTGCCAAAAAAAAAAATTTATCTTTCCGGTTGAAGCTCATTTTCATCTAAGGTACGTTAATCGGCAAAATTGTCGTATTTGTGGCTAAGAAACCCACACATGGTCTTACAGAAACCAATGCACCCATTACGAGTGATCGTTTGGTGCGGATTGTGGAGCGAGGGGGCATTGGACCATATTTTTTTGAATATGAAGACTGGCGCAACCATAGCTGCCAATGGCGACACCTATTGCACCATGATAATCGATGTTTTTATACCTGCTCCCCTTGGTATTGATGTAAACGATGTTTTATTTCAACAGAATGGTGCAACTTACCAAAAATACAATTTTCTGTAGGGCACTTATAAAGAGAGTGTATGCGGAAAATTGAGCATTTGAGAGGAAACATTCGTAATGCCATTACCGAGTTACGACCCCATACATTTGAAAAAGTGAACGAAAATTGGTCCGATCGACTAAGGTACAGCTGACACGAATTTTGTCCTGTAGTACGCTAGATGGATGGTTCACTATTAGGTTGTGTATATAGCAAGAAATTCGATCATGTTATGGACGCTTTAGATGATGTAGTTCTAAGAGTAACCCTGTAATATAGACTTGATTTTGGGTACAAAATCTTACAGTCATTGAACACTTATAGAGTTGCTGCAACATGAGCCTTGGGTTTAAACTGTTATTGGCCCTTGTTAGGTTATTAGACGTGAGATCTCGGTTCAAACCAGAGATCAACAACGAGTATTTAAAACGATGAGTAGATTCACGTCATACTTATAATACGCATTCATACTTATTTTAATATGATACTCATACTACTCATACCCAAAGTTGGAACTACTCGTCGTATTCAGACTTAACAATACGCATGATATTATTGACTTCGAATCGTCTCTACTTAACATTTACACGAAGCACAAAATAAGTATGATTCGCGTACGATTCACCACTATACTCACAAGAAGATTGTGTGTATGCTTTGCTTGTTGTTTTTGTCTTTCCTTTCTTCTTTGTTTGTATACGCAACAACAACAAAGGCGGTAAATTTTGATGAATGATTCGCGTGCGAACATTACTATAACTTGTGTGAACTTTGCTTGTTGTCTTTGTCTTTGTCTTTCCTTTCTTCTTTGTCTGTGGCCGTAAATTTTGATGAATGATTCGAGCCACTCGAATTACTTATAAGCATTATAAGTATTTTTCTAAATTTATGAATCAGAATGAGTAGGCGTATGAATCAAATATATTTCGAATATTGTGACTTTGATCTCAACGTTGTACTCATACACATTGCTGCTTATTCCTATAAATCAATGTTGTAGTGAGTACGAATGAATCAGAGTAGTTGAATTTCAATTCTTATGATTCACTCATACTCAAAATTTCATGAGTGCTTATGAGTAGTGGAAAATCGATTCATTGTAGATCTCTGGTTCTAACCACAGATCAGATACTTTGAAAAAAAAACGAAATACTAAAAGGGTTCGCCTTTAAATGGTACATCCCGTCACTCATAGATAGAATTAACAAACACAGCATAAGTGGTGTGAAAAGCCAAGTCATAATCTTGAATGAGGGATGTTCGTATTTATGTATAAGAACTAGTGGGTGAGGAAAAGATTTGATAGGGTTTTTCTTCTTGAAGACGTGCCCCTGAATAACAATCTGATGTAATAAGTTGCTTTTAAGCGTGCTAAGTAAAAACGAGAATAGTTTGATGAAAAACACAATAAGATGGATAACAAATATCGTAACATGGGTAATAAATATTATCGTAAATTTTACATGTAATTTATAAAATAATTCTATACAAAACTGATATTACATTATATAATTATTGTATAGAGAATTTTTCAATTTGATTATGGTTGTCACAATCATATTTATACTCTGCATGTTATAACTTAAAAAATTATTAATAATTATAGCAACACGCCTCCTTGACGTTAAAGCGGCCAGATGTAGAATATCGAATACGGCTCCCATGTCAATTCTCTAAGCGTGTTAGATAATATATGTATACAACACGATACAATATAAGCGATTTAATAAACTGCAATTGTTGTTATTTAAAATGTTTTATTTGATGTATTACATACATATACAGGGTGGCTGATATGTATTACAACCAACTTCAGGTTGTAATCTTTTGTAAACCGCTCTTCTGACAGCTGACAGATTTGTTCCAGTGACAGTTTATTTTATTATTTACAAGCTTACAAAAGCATTTTGATCTATTGCATTCAGAAAAAAGTTATTCATAATGGAATTCAAGCGTGATAGTGTGATTGCTTTATATTTGACTGGAAAACCACAGGTGGCTATCGTTAGAGCTCTCCAGTATTTAAATGAAAATAAATCTTTTGTTTCTCGTAACATTGCTCGTTACCGTAATACTGGCAGTGTTGCATCGCGTCCAAAAAGTGGACGAAAAAAAAACGGTAAAAACACCAGAAATGATCCGAAGGAATGATCAGTTAGGATTGCGACCTAGCTTCTCACATCACTTATGCTGTGTGCGTTAATTTTATACATGAGTGGCGGGACCTACAGTTTAAAGTCGACTCCGAACGACAAATTTTGATAAGCTTTTCATGGCAATGTTTACTCTCAGAGTCTTTGCCAGAAATCTGCAGAGAGGAAGTCGCTGAAGAAATATTTTTCGTTTTGATGTCTGACCTGGGATTCGAACACTGGCCTTTTGTCTAATAAGGCAACACACTACCCACTAGACACGGACTAAAGCCATTGAAGTTCCAAAAAGTGCAAGAGCTTACCGATGGACAAAAAAAGTTAAACTGGAGAGAGCCAAATTTGCCGAATTTGGTTTTCTCCGATGAGAAGCCATTCCAAATTGAGTAGTTTGTGAACAAACAAAATGATCATGTTTACTTGCCAAAGAGGTCAGCTGAGGAAATTTACACCTGCGATTGGCCACCAGAACTCAAGCGCCGCCGATAGTAATAGTGTGGGCCGCCGTCACGGCCGATGGTTGCTCCCCGCTCGCATTCATAGACCGTGGGATCAAAATAAATGCCGAATATTATCGGGAAAATGTTTTAAAGACGGTACTGAAGCTCTGGGCAGACAAACATTTCGGACATTCCAACAGGACTCAGCACCATCGAACTCAGCACGCGTCAACCAAGAATGGCTTAAAAAGGAGGTTCTTCGCTTTATTTCTACCGCACAATGGCCACCAAAATCTCCGGATTTCAATCAGTTGGGGTTTTGCGCCTGGGGAATTCTGGAGAGTAAGGTTCTTACTAAATGATAACAAAGTGTCGATCATCTCAAGACGGCGCTTCGCCATGAATGGGTCAAAATACCGCAGAGCAACTTCCGTGTTGCCTGTGATGGCTTTATCGGCCGTTTGAAGGCCATAATTCGAACCAAAGTTGACCAATTCGAACAAATCTAAACTGATTCTAAAATTTCATATAATTTGCAACATTTTTTGCTTTTGAATAATAAAATTAAAAAAAAAATTAAAAAATATAGCGCTTTACTTTGTTGCATTATATATCAGCCACCCTGTATTATTATTATTTGTTTAATATGTTACTTTAACTGTAGTAATATTTTTTCAATTTTAAAATGTTTATTTGTAGTACAAAAGTTTTCGATCAATTGAAAATTACATGAAAAGCATTTAATAATTTCAAAAACATGCCAATTAAATTGAAACAACCTACCATACTGGCATTTAACTTTTTAATCTACGAGTAGAATGCCAGGTTAATCAATGAGTCAGACAACCAACCATAGCCCAGTAAAGTGTCCTAATCAAATGTATCTACAATGTATCGTTAAAATTTTTTAATTGTTTCATTTGATTTCATAAAACTACAAATACAAAATAATAGAATTGACAGAACAACAACAATAAGATTAACATAGACTATCAACACTTGTGGTTACAATCGAATTTTAACAACCATTTGTCCTGCGTTTTTCCATTCCCTTAAAGGGACATTTGAAAAATGTCTCAAATTAAACTGAAATATGGCAGTTACCCTTGTCCTAAAATTTCAATCGAAAAAAAGGTTCTCTATAGTAAGGAACAAAACCTTTATACAGTTTGACATGAATGAGGGAAAAGGAAAAAAGGGTTAAACTCTGGTAATAATTTAAGGTGGCATTTTGTCTTTTGTCAAGCTAAAGGACAGTAACAAATTGTCTATAATTTCTTGACAGCTTTTCATGCAACCGTAACCACAACAAAAAAAAAAAATCTAAAATAAGAATTAAGGGGAGGGTTTCGGGAAAATAATTGATATTTTCTCTGCGAATGACTACAGTATTCCCTCGATTTAGGTCGTCGAATGTTCCGGAAAAAGGCGACGTAAATCGAAATGTCGTAAACCGAATTTCAAAGAACTCATACCAGCAGATGCATTATTGTGTACATTTTATAAATAAAAGAAAAACTGAAATATTCAGATTTTTATTCCATATACAGTCGAACTTCGATAAATTGAATCACCATTATCTAGAAAAAAACTTCAACTTATAGAAACTTCATATTAAAGAAGCAAAACCTAATAGAATTTCTTTTCAAGGTGCTGTTTCTGGGATTCAACTTATAGAAAATTCAAGCAATAGAAGTTCAAATTATAAAAGTTCCACTGTATTGAATTTCTTTTAAAAAAGGAAGTCCCCTGATTTTGTTTACAAACAACAGTGCTGACGTAAATCGAATGACGTCGGAAGTCGAAGTTGAAGGGAACAAAATTTTTGATGACGTTAATCGAAACAATGTAAATCGAAACGACGTAAATCGAGGGAATACTGTATATAATTACATACATATATAATAATAGTTTATTTGTACGAATGAATTTCTTTTTAGAGAATAGAACAGGAGACTTTTCTCAAACTACTAACATTTAGTGGCGAATGGAGCGTTACAGAAAAGAAAAAAAATATTTTAATTGCAAAAAATTACACTGGAAATGTAGTAAAGTCAACTATTTTTTTGAAATTTTATTAAAATTCAATCAATTACACGAGAGAGTCAGCGAAAACTGTATCGAAAAAGTTTAACTCTCAGAACATAACACTTTGACAGAAGACCTAATTTTGCCCGAAATCTGATAAGAGAAAGTCGCCCAAGAAATAAAATGCTATCCATTTCATGGTTTCAAAAGTATGGCACTGGAATTCGACATCTGTCAAACTAAGTTGTGAAATCAATTTTTTTCTTTTTAGTTAAAAATCTGACTTTGACGAAAATGACTCGCTTAACACAACGCATCAAAATGACCAAAACCTACTACAAAAGTGGTGATTATGCCTCTTAAGCACGTATCGTGCTTTAAGAGGAGATTATGGTTTACATAAGCGTTCAACTACGCAAACAATTGGCAAAATTGTAAAGAAAAGACGGGAGTGGTTACAAATATTGAAAGGCCTATGCTTCATCGTTTCGATCGTTCCGCTGAAAATATCGCTATTGTAAGTGAAAGTGTTGCCGAAGACCCGAATGCGTCAATTCCTCGTCGTTCTCAGGAAGTAGGACTGTCTTACGGCACATGATGGCGTATTTTGCATTTAGATCTCCACCTACATCCATATAAAGTCCAGCTCACGCAACAACTGAAGCCAACTGACCATTCATAACGTCATAGATAAGTGGAATGGGTGCTTGAACAACAAGCGGTGGACGGCAATTTTTCGAACAAAATTTTCTTCAGCGATGAAGCACATTTCCCACTCAGTGAGTATGTTGATAAACAAAATTGTCGTATTTGGCCATTACATCCAGAAAAAGTCACTGTTTCGTGCAATCTTTGGTCCGAAGGTGTGATTGGACCTTACTTCTTCGAAAACGGCGATGGAACGATTGTCACCGTCAATTCGGAGCGTTATGGTCATATGATAACCGACTTTTTTTTGCCTGCTTTTGAAGAATACTACTTGGAGAATATGTGGTTTCCACACGATGGTGCCACATGCCACACAACTCGAGCGAATATGGCTTTATTGCAAAAGACATTTCCTGGCCGCGTAATTTCTCGTCGTGGCGATATCAACTGGCTACCAAGATCATGACATTAGACTTTTTTGTGGAGCTACGCGAAAGACCGTGTTTATGCAGATAAACCTTCAACTCTTGGATTTTAAAAGAAGAAAAACACCGTCAGCTCCGTATATTCCTTATCTTGTGAAAAAAATTAAAGAAACTGGCATCCTCATCGATAAACCAAAGCGTACTCCCGAGAATATTGCTTCTGTGGCAGAAAGTGTGCGTGAAGTGCCATCAACATCAATTCAATTCGTTCTCAACAATTGAACATTTCGGATACATCATTGAGACGAATTTTGCATGACGTCATACAAAGTTCAATTGGTTCAGGAGTTGAAGACAATTGACCATCCAATGCGGGCCAGCGATCGACTTACAGAAGCTGCCATTTTGTCGGGCATGTAATCAAGCAAAATTGTCGTATTCGGGGCACAGAAAACCCGCACGCATACATTGAAAAGCCGATGCACCTAAAGCGAATCACTGTTTGGTGCAAATTTTAGTCCAGAGGCATAATTGGGCCAGTTTTCTTCGAAAATGAGCAAACAGTGGCCGTTATAGTCAATGGCGATCGTTATCGGGCCATGTAGAAAGAATTTTTGTTCACAAAAATTGAAGAGAAGGATATTGGCAACATTTGATTTTAACAGGACGGCGCTACGTGCCACACAGACGAAGCTACACTCGATAATTTGCGCCCTGTTTTTGAAGATCTCATTATCAGCCGCAGGGCTGATGTCGTTTGGCAACCTCGGAGTTGCGATTTGACACCGTTGGACTATTATTTGTGGGTGTGTCGTCAAAGATAAGTGTTATGCCGATAAGCCAGAGACAATTGAAGCTTTAAAGGACAATATTCGTAAAGCCAACGGTGAAATACAGCAGCACACAGTCGATAATGTGCTTAAAGATTGGACAAATCGTATAGGCTACTGCATTTCCAGGCAGTCATTTGAATGAAATTATTAACCGGAAGGATTGAATTTTTAATTAAAAAAAAAAATTTAGAAAATATTTCGTAGTTTTTTTTAAAGCATTTTCAAAAAAAAGTTATTTGGTGGACCCTTTATTTTCCACAACACTTTTTTCAATTCTCAGCAAACAAAAAACGTGTCAAAGTTCAACATTGTTTATAGTTTATTTTGCAGAAAAGTACAATAACAAACTGAATAACGTAACAAACAAGCCAATAATAAAATAATTTCTTTAACAATTTTCAAAATTTTATATGACAGTTAATGGAGTGAATAAAATGAGATAGAAAAGGGTTTAACAACTAATAAAAAGGGGTTTTTTATGGCACTCATATTATCATTCATTCTGTTGTTTGTTTGCCAGCTAGCGAGTGTGTGAATAATTTCAACATTTTATTTGCAACATAAAAATTACTGCAACACAATTGCTGTGTGGCACACATATTTTTACTTTTACAATGACAACGACCACTACAAAAGGAAAGCATTTCAATTCATTTCACATTCACATACACAAATACTTGAATTCTTTGCTATTTATTATAACGTTTTCCTTTTCTAAGTTCTTTTATGTTTTTTTGATAAATTCACTGAAGCATAAAACCTGACAATTCCGAAAGTCATAAATACATACCAAAAAATTCTCATAAAAAATGAGGAAAGAAAAAATAGTGAAACAGGAAATATTTCTGTTTGAATTTATGAACAAAAATTTATTATCGTCATAAATATAAGAATATTTTTTTTTTTGCCTTTTTCAACTAAAATGACAATATGAATAAGGGTTGGGTTGTTTTCCTATTGAAATATGTACTCCAATAAAACCAAATGTTATGTTTTTTTTCCCCTCGTAACCCTTTTATTTTAATTTCTTCTTCAAAAAGAAAAGACTGAAAAAAGGTTGCTTCTGTTATTATTCCTATTTCATATGATTCATGCTCTTGTTTTGTAATGAAATTGAATGATTACCACAAAATTGTTAATTTATTAGACGAAATTTGATACAGTTTTTGAAGGTATGTTGACTGAAATGATATATGAAATCGAAAAAGATGGGAAAGTTTTTATAAGGGATTTTGAACTACAATAGTTGTTTGTTAATTAAATATTTTTTGTCTTAATAAATCAAATGATTTGTAAACTCCGATATGATTAATGAAGATAAAGGGCGTCAATGGGCGTGGCTCTATAAGGTATCATTGTAATGCTGATGTAACATATTTCGACAAATAAATACAATTTTGGTTGGACTTTCCCTACCATATAGAGAGTTTTAATGAAGTGGTGAATTTTATTCAAGTCTACTTTGTCCAGACACATTCTATCAATAAAATTTCAATGTCCAAAATTCTTTTTCAATACAGGGTCGCTGGTATGTATTGCAACCAACTGCAGGTTGTTATCATTTGTAAACCGCTCGGCTGACAGCTGATAAATTTATTCCAGTGACAGTTCATTTTATTATTTACAAGCTAACAAAAGCATTTTGATCTATTCCATTCAGAAAAAAGCTATACGTGATGAAATTCAAGCACGATAGTGTGATTGCTTTATATTTGGCTGGAAAACCACAGGTGGCTAACGTTCTATCTTTTGTTTCTCTTGCCATTGCCCATTACCGTGATGCCGCCAGTGTTGCATTGCGTCCAAAAAGTGGACGAAAAAAAAAAACCGGTAACAACACCAGAAATGATTCGAAAAATGAAGGCCAGATTTGATGGAAATCCACGCCGCAGTGGGGGAAAAATTGCTCGTGAGCTGAACATATCGCGAGAACACATATTGAAGAATAAGCTTGGACTAAAGCAATTGAAGTTCCAAAAAGTGTAAGAGCTCACCGATGGACAAAAAAAGTTAGACTGGAAAAAGCCAAGGAGTTACTTCGCTTGCACGAAAGTGGTCAGTTACCTAATTTGGTTTTCTCCGATGAGAAGTCATACCAAACTGAGCAGTTTGTGAACAAATAAAATGATCGGCTTTACTTGTCAAAGAAGTCAGCTGAAAATTTACACCTGCGATTGGCCACCAGAAGTCAAGCGCTGCCGATGGTAGTGGTGTGGGCCGCTCGTATTCATCGATAAATGCCGAATATTACCGGGAAAATGTCTTAAAGATAGTATTGAAGCCCTGGGTAAGCAAACATTTCGGCCGCAGACCATGGACATTCCAACAGGACTCAGCACCATCGAACACAACACGCGTCAACCAAGAATGGCTTAGGTTCTGTTAGGTAAGGTTCTCACTAAAAAATACCAAAGTGTCGATCATCTCAAGACGGCGCTTCGCCGGGAATGGGCCAAAATATCGCAGTGCTACTTTCGTGCAGCCTGTGATGGCTTTGTCGGCCATTTAAAGTCCATAATTCGTACCAAAGGTAGCCAATTCGAACTAATCTAAACACTTTAACTAAAGATAATGCGCTTGAGATACCTAAATGAACTCCTTTAGCTACCTGTAACAAGATAAACTTTTTCAATAAACAAAAAAGGAAAAAACATTATTTTTGTTGTTTTTTCTTCAGTAAAACAAATAAATAACGAGATAATGAATAATCTCTGAATATGGAAATTTCATTTTACGTATAAGTTTTCATATCCTTTGTAAAAGAAAAAAACAGAACGAAGAAATTTCCAGATAAAAAAAGCCATAATTGAGGACCAAAAACTGGACCTTATTAACATATTTTCACATACAAAAATGCAAATGAACTGAAATAATTTATGGCAACAACTTGTGTTTTTATATTTTCCTTGTTCCTTATTGTTTGTTTGAAATGCTTTTCGACAATTTTTTTTTTGTGTTTTTTTCTTTGTATTCATTTTTCTTGTTGTCTTTTTTGGTATTAAATTTTTGTGTGAAAATCTGTTAAATTTGTAAACCGAAATCCAGTTCATTGTGTAAGAATTATGAACAGGAATGAAATTTGTTGTGTCCTTTCTTTTGTATTTGGGTCCTTTTTGTCCTTTTTGAATATATTTTCTCTGTTTGCCTGGCTAAATAAATATTCTCGTTCACACTTACTCTCATATGTGTTATGAAATAAAATGTTAATTAATGGTCAGTTGCTTGCTACTTATGTTACGAATTTTGGGTTGGTTTTTTCCATAATTTTCTTTGCCTTTTTTTGTTGCTTTAACAAACAAATTTATTATTTCTTAAACGAAAACATATGTGAGAATTTAAATTAATTTGAATATTTTTACCCAAAAGAATCTATTTAATTCATGTGAAGATTTGTTTCTGTTACGCTCATTAATTGACTGTGAAATCTATTAAAAGCTGAAACACTTTTCTGTTGTAATTTTTCATTTTTCTTTTTCCCTGTCTTTTTCCTTTTTTTGTCTTCATTCGTTTACTTTAAATGGCCGGAATTATAATTAATTACGATCAAGCGTGTTAAATGTGTAAAAGAACTGCTTTAATAATTTTATTTATGCGATCATAATTTAGAATTAATGTGTAATGGTAATGGTTTCCGGTAAAATATTAAAAGGAAATGCCTGATTGTGTGTTTGTATTTGTGTGCTTTGTGACTTCGTTAGCGTTATTATGATATTCGGCCATTAAATATTTAAATTTTGATTTTTATTTCCCTACAAATTGTGGATACTTTTAATATAAATTCGTAGACGCTTTAAGTATTTAATATGAATTCGTTTAAATTCCTAAAATTTTGGTCAACAAAAGGGTCTGGGAGTTTTTTTTTTATAAAAACTCAGCACTCAGGGGATGGCCCCTACTCATGCAGTGCATTAGGAAAATAGGTTTAGGAAAATAGGTTATAGGAAGGTGGAAAGAGGGAGTAGTGTTTGTGGACATTTGATTTAAACTTACCAATATCGTAATTGATGGGAAAAACTTTCGCATGAAGATCATTCCACAAGTGGGCAGTGCGCGCAAAAAATAATTTCTCCCTGTACGGCATTGTGCGGGTCACTGGACAATCAACCGCAAAAGAATGTGCTCTGGGAGAAGCACGAGTGACATGTAAAAATATATGATTATCGGGAACCAAGCCACTTATCTTTCGAGAACACCTTCCATTATAGTAGCGATAGAAAAATGAAATACACGCCACATTGCGACGATGTTCCAACGAATCAATAGAGTTGGATACCCTACTGTCATTAATAAGCACCTTCACCCTCTCCTGTACGCGGTCGAAAAGCTTCAAAATAGACTTTGAAGCACCGGCCCATACATGAGAGTTGTACTCCATCAGGGATCGGATAAAGGTCCTGTAAATAGTAAGGAGGTCGGATGGAGTAAAGTATTTTCTGCACCGTTTCAAAAAACCAATTCACTTGAATGCTTCCTTCGGCACTCGAAAAATGTGATCATTCCTGCGAGCATCACAATATTCAATATTTATATTACCCATAGATACAGATGACAGAACACCAGTGCCAGCATCACGCCGGTGTGTCAAAAAACAACATTGGGTCTTGCACGCATTGAAATCAACCCTGTACGCGCAGGGCCTAATCAGAGATTGTTATCAGATCACTTGTGAGTGCGTCATGTTATAGGTGATTGAGCCCACATTGAAGGACAAGTGTATATGACAGTATTTTATGACCAGGAATCAAATATTTCCTATAGAAAAACAAAGCAACACAACGAATTTAGCTATCACTGCAATAGTTTAATGCATAAATGTTTGGTCATGTATCCTTCAGTCAGGATTACGACCTAGCTTGCCACACCACTTATGTTGTATAAGTTAATTTTTATCCGCAAATGGCGTGGCCTAGAGTTTCGAGCGACAGATATTTTTAAGAAACTTTATTATTTATTTTCTATAATGGTTTTTGTGAGAAATCTGCTGAGAGGAAGTTGCCAAAGGAAATATTTGTCCTATTGCATTTTGTTGGAGATGTCTGGGCTGTGGGTTCAACCGTGACCTTACTAAGGCGACAGTAATCGTTTCACTAATACTAATAATAACATTCTTCTCGTTCTCTTTATGGTGCAGAAGCCAGAACACTATTAAACACTGATGCAGCACTTGAAAGTTGTATATGCTAAGTAAATAAATAAGTAAGCAATCGTTACACTGAAGAATTCAGTCAAGGATAATAAAAAAGAAAAGATTCATAACATCCTCCACTTCATAGCAAGAGCTACGTACTGATGTAGTCTCTCCTTAAGCCCACAGTTTCTCCAAATGTCGTACGAGAGAA
Organism: Sarcophaga peregrina; assembly: GCA_014635995.1. Taxonomy (NCBI): domain Eukaryota; kingdom Metazoa; phylum Arthropoda; class Insecta; order Diptera; family Sarcophagidae; genus Sarcophaga; species Sarcophaga peregrina. The sequence goes on from CM025791.1 coordinate 79,907,529, forward strand.
TTCCAACAATATAGTTGTGCCTTACAGTCAAACAGTGACCCGCCTGAGTCACAATTATATGCAATGGATGACTATGGTCGCAGATAAGCAGTCTGTTTCTTATCCATACAAAACTTGCAGAGTTTAATCACATTGTACGTTTCTCCCTGCCGCCAACGACGTGGAAAATATCCAGCCTGAGGCTGGTATCTATAAGATTGCAAGCTCAGTACTGACTCTGAACATAAATGACATTGAACAGGCTGAATGGACCTTATTAGTGCGGCTTCAGACTTGACAAGTCCACCATCCACCAGATCTTCACAATACTTCAAATCCATAAAAAACAAGTCGGCCCCATAAGCGGTCGTATTTTTGTCGCAATATCTGCACTCCGTATACTTACGAAGCTGAATGTAGAATGATGTTGTGCAATTCCTGCAGATCCGTCAAGGTAAAAATGGACCTCTCTGAATTTTTGAAGGCGTACTAGGTTTCAGACAATGCGATCCTTTAACTTGCTACCTCTTCAACTTTCTCACGGAGAGTGTACTGCGAAAAGCGGTAGTTTTGCGAAACGGCATTATGTGCGATAAAGTGACCAATTGCTTGCCAACGCTAATATATGTCAGTAATATTATATAGGGCGTACCAAGCAAGATAATACTGCTGTCGTTAGTGTCATTGCACGGGAGTCCAACTAGATGGCAGTAAAGGAGAAGAAAATGAGGCAAAACGAAGTGTACTTATGCTGTCGACACGTAGGGAAATGAGGGGTATTGGATTCAAGATTATGGCCGACAACTATTTATTTTCTTGAATTTATTTCTTTTGACTACACCGTTACCACTAAAAATTATATTAGTCCGGACATCAAGCGTAGAATTACTTTAGCCAACAGGAGCTTGGGCATTGTGCAGCGTATTAATATTCAGCTGTAAGTAGGTAAGATTTACGAAATTGTATCCAAGTATACCAGAACGCCAACTGTTCCATATTGCAATAAGCCTAAATCCCAGTGGACCGTAGCAAAATCTAATTCATTGTTACGAAAATGGAAATTATCTTGCATCGTTTAACAGTAAAATGACAAAACAGAAGCTACAAACACAAAAACAATTAACTTGTTTACAGATAAACAGGTAAACAAAAATTTACCAACAACATTAGTTTAAAAAAAGAGGATAAACAAGTAATCAAAAATTTAACAACAAACAGTGTAAACGAAATACATAAACAACAGTGAAGCGACAATGTTTACATTTCTGGAGATCTCAAGAAGGCGAAGCCATGAACATTCGATGTCAAGATTATTTATCAGACTGTTTACGTCGACATATAAAAGGCAAGGAAATCAGGCTATGGAGTCAGTAAAAATTCAGTCTGCCTTGTGTGAAAACACGCTGCGTGTGAAGAGAATAATTGTTGTTATTAAGATCTGTCGAACAAGTGTTCTTGTTTAAACAAAATAGAGTAAAGAAGAATAACAACCAAAACAATTGTTGTTGTTGTTTACATCAAGTTGTGAACAGTGGCACACAGAATTGGGCGAACAATAAGGAATTTATTTAAAACTAAACACAAATTTGTTTTTATTTGATTTGCAATCTACGAACTCATATTCTCAACGTTTTTAAGAGGTAGGTAGTAGAAGAGCCTGTCTACCCGATGAGCGGACGCACTTAGGCCGCATATTTTTAAGAGGTAAAAACGTAACAATATAATTGAATTGATTTAATAATGCTTACGAAATACCGAACATCTCCTTGAGAACCTTTAAGTAGTTCACTGACCGATTCAGATCACTGGTTAGGTTTTTTGTCTAATTTTTGTCCTTATTCTATGGACATTATGATTCAATGCTAAGCACTGATACAGCTTGTGCAGATCCGTTAATCAAAACTTATCAGTGACGTTTGGGACATCGTTTCATGACCAGCTTTGAATGCTTTGAAGCTAGAATATTAACCCACACTTGAACAACTTTGGAATTGAATACATTTATAACAAATGTAAGTATGTATGTAAGTAATCTCAAATTAATTTAACTGTGACATTGAAACGACAGCTGAAAATCAATTTAAGAAAAAGGCCCGAAAAATTGCTGACAAAGCGAGAAAACAAACAAAATCGTATTCAAATGAACAGGATTGATGCATAAGTAAACGGCCTATGAAAGAAATTATTCAAGTGAACCGTAAGATCAAAGGCACTTTACGCTTATTTTAATAAAAATGTCTACAACGTTGTCATCTACTTCGTGTTGTTGAGTGTGTTTTAACGAAGACAGCCTTCAACAATTACTAACACAAACGCAACAAATGCCAACACAGAAGGAAATTCATGAAAATGTGTCTACGCAGGCATAAACTTATGATGGCCATGAAGATGGTGTTGATGTTCCAGATAAATTTCACGAAATATATGACGAAGATGATGTTGTCGGTTGTTGTTGCTGTTATTGCTACGGATGGTTGGCAAATGAGACGCGTCATAATATGACACGCTTTCGTTTATAATCAAAACCATATGAAAAGACCGCAAAAGTTTTGTTTTTGTTTTTGGTTTCGGTTTTTTTTTCGACTGGTTCTCGGGTATAGGTTTGAAACCAACCAGACAATTAAACTCACTCATACACACACACCCATTCTCAGGCATAGATACCAAGGAGAGAACCCTGATAATGATGATATTATAAGACAGCAAAACGAAGGTAAACGAAGGTTTCCTTCTTTTATGTCACAGTGAAGAGGCAAAAAAACAAAAAAAAGCAAAAATAAAGTTTCACGCTCTGACATTTTTAAGTGTTTATGACATTTTGAAGTCTATACAATGTCTTCAGTAATGACACATAAAATTACTTAAACATGTCCAAATGATTTTATTCATTTTCAATTCATGTACACTCCACAATGTGCCCCTTAAATGTCACGCTGACAGCGCTTCATGTTATTGTTCACGATATACTACGCGCTGATGACGGTTGATTATGTTGTTCGTTTGCTAAAGATGAGGGTTTGCCTAACAACTTACAACTCGTGTCTATAAGTAAAACGAAAACAACAAAAAATTGTCTTCTCCTCTGTTTGTAGTAGCGCCCACTTGATATGATTCTATGGCTGCTGCTGCTGCTGCTTCTTTTCTTCAATGTTTTCACGGAATTGTAGTTTTGTTGGCACTTTCTTTTATTCACTGCTGATTTGATTTTTCTTTCAACATTTTTAGTTTATTTTTCTTCTTCTTTTTTTTCACAGAAAAAGAAGGAAATAAAAGGAACTGCTTAAGATGTTTTCCTACTTCATGGCTCAGTCGAGTGGAAAGTGTGTGTGTTAAATTAGGACGTTAGTGTGATAAGTTTCCAAAACGAAATAAATTCTTTGAACTCTTCGTCTTTAGTATACCACAAGAAATTTTCTTTAAAATCTCCAAATATATACATACATACAGGGTGGCTGATATATAATGCAACAAAGTAAAGCCCAATGTTCTTTAATCTTTTTTTTTAATTTTATTGTTTAAAAGCAAAAATTTTTTAAGATAACATCAAATATTAGAATCAGTTTAGATTTTTTCGAATTGGCCACCTTTGGTACGAATTATGGCCTTCAAACGGCCGACAAAGCCTCTGGCTCTGCGGTATTTTGGCTCATTCCCGGTGAAGCACCGTCTTGAGATGATCAACACTTTGGTATTTTTTAGTGAGAACCTTGCTCTCCAAAATGCCCAGGCGCAAAAGTCCAACGGATTAAGATCCGGAGATTTTGGTGGCCATTGTGCGGTAGAAATGAATCGAGCAACCTCCTTTTTAAGCCATTGTTGGTACACGTGTGCTCAGTGCGGTGGTGTTGACTCCTGTTGGAATGTCCATGGTCTGCGGCCGAAATGTTTGTCTGCCCAGAGCTTCAATACTTAAGACATTTTCCCGATAATATTCGGCATTTATTTTGACCTCACGGTCAATGAATACGAGCGGGGAGAAACAATCGGTCGTTACGACAGCCACACCATTACCATCGACGGCGCTTGAGTTCTGGTGGCCAACCGGAAGAGTAAATTTTCGGCTGACCTATTTGGCAAGTAATCCCGATCTTTTGTTTCTTCACAAACTGCTCAATTTGGAATGGCGTCTCATCGGAGAAAACCAAATTCGGTAACTGGCCACTTTTGTGCAAGCGAAGTAACTCCTTGGCTCTTTCCAGCCTAACTTTTTTTTGTCCATCGGTAAGCTCTTGCACTTTTTGGAACTTCAAAAGCTTTAGTCCAAGCTCATTTTTCAATATGTTTTGCAACCGTTCTCGCGATAATATGTTCAGCTCATGAGCAATTTTTCTACCACTGCGGCATGGATTTCGATCAAATCTGGCCATCACTTTTCGGATCATTTCTGGTGTTGTTACCGTTTTTTTTTTCGTCCACTTTTTGGACGCGATATAACACTGCCAGTATCACGGTAACGCGCAATGGTACGAGAAACAAAAGTTTTATTCACATTTTAATGCTGGAGGGCTTCAAAGATAGCCACCTTTATTGCTTTACATTCAAATATAAAGCAATCACTCTATCACGCTTGAATTTTATCACGAATAACATTTTATCTGAATTCAATAGATCAAAATTCTTTCGTAAGCTTGTAAATAATAAAATGAACTGTCACTGGAATAAATCTGTCAGCTGTCAGACGAGCGGTTTACAAATGATAACAACCTGAAGTTGGTTGCAATACATATCAGCCACCCTGTAGGTTCTAAACTTTTCCAATATCACCCTGAATAATGTAGAGTTAATGGTAGCTGGTGATGTACCAAGTATTTGACGCCAATTTTGAACTGTTTAGGAAATTTTAACATTAAGGCCTTGAGATTAGTGGTTTGGTGACTAATACTTGCAGGAATAAGGGCCTATCAAAATAGAAGAATAAGTCTAAGCCGTACTTACTGTTTTAAAATAGTTTCAATAAATTTAACAGAGATATGGATTGGAGGACAATAAAATCATATTAAAGAGCTCATTTTACTGTAATCAAGTGCATTGAGAAAACCTTGAAAGGCTCTTTTGGAATTATCACTGTCCAAATAATTAAGCATACTTCCTGTTTTTTGTAGTAGTTAGACAAACATCCTACGTAGCAACAAGATTTTCCGTTTTTTGAAGAGGGTTCGTAGAATTTTTTTTAATTCTTTTATTTTTCTAATAGACAGTCAATGTTGTTCCTATTAAAACCCGGTTGATTTGTCAGCGGAGAGGCTCATTCATGCCAACAACCATGAACTATTGAAATTGGAAGAGAAGTGGTAAATAAAAATAGAAAAGAAGGATTCCATTACAGTTCAACCGTGGCATGCATGATGCCCTACAGTTGAAAATATTGGAAATAAATTTGATTCTTTGATGTCAGTTGCTAGTAAAAGTCGCAGGAATATGCTTGAAAAATTAAAAGCGAATGAATAACTTCGAAATGAAAAAATTTGCCTCCCTTGGATGGATCTATTCTGATCTTGGTGCTGAATAATTAGAACAATTGGAAAAACAACTTCCTTTCACTTGACCATAATAAAACAGGCAACTGTGTATTCTGCTGGGAGTTAAAGTAAATTCAAACGTCAGCAAAGTTATGGGGCTTACATCTGAAAGTATAGGGTGGGTGATGTAAAAGTTACTTTCAGAAATTCGTTTGAAATTTTGCCAAATTTATTTTTCTGTTGTGAATTTCAATCATATGGCTGTGCCCTCATTCGTTAGAACCAATTCTCATGGACTTAGACGAGTGAATAGGGTCGTATCTAGGCATTGGTATCAGGAATGTTGGCCATCAAATATTCAAGTGTCTCTATTTTATTTAACCGCGGCCCACAAAAAATAGTTCAATGTTGTCAAATCACAACTATTTGGCGGTCAAATGATATCACAATTTCGGCTAATTCAACGGCCATCAAACGTTTGACGCAATAAATTGATTGTGGCATGAGATTTATGGCAAGTTGCACTATCCTGTTGAAAGCAAACATCATTTACATCAAGTGTATCTGCTCTTTAAATAATTCGGTTATCATGGTCCGATAGGTGTCTCCAATGAATGCAATGGTTGGCTGTACACCGATATCATCGTGGTGTTCTTTTTTTGAGCGAAGAGAAAACGAATCGGATGGTCATGCGGCTTTAACTCTTGAAGCAATTGAAATTTTTAGTTTAATTGTTGAGAACGATAACGAGTTGATTTTGATGGGTTATCACGTACATTTTCAGCCACAGTTTCGATATTTTAGAAGCAATACAAGAGATCAGCAATTAGTCTTCAGAACAATGAGTAGTTTCGAGTCATACTTATAATTTCAGATACTTATACGCACACATCCTTCTTTTTTTATATCGTACTCCTACTACTCATACTCATAGTTGGAAATACTCGTCGTATTCATACCTAACAATACGCATTATGTTATTGACTTCGACTCGTCTTTACTTAACATTTACACGAAGCACAAAATAAGTATGATTCGCGTACGAACACTACTATGCTCACAAGAAGATTGTGTGTATGCTTTGTTTGTTGTCTTTGTCTTTCCTTTCTTCTTTGTTTGTTTATGCAACAACAACAAAGGCTGTAAATTTTGATGAGTGATTCGAACACTCGAATGAACTTATAAGGCTTGTAAGTGATTGTTCTAAATGTTTTGAATCAGAATAAGTAGGCGTATGCATCAACATATTTCGAATGATGTGAGTTTAATGTCAACATTGTACTCACACTCATTGCTACTTTATACTTATAAATCAATGTTGTAGCGAATACGAATGAATCAAAGTAGTTGAAATTTCAATTCTGTTGATTCTCATACTCAAAATTGCATGAGTGTTTATGAGTAACGGAAAAACAATTCATTTATGATCTCTCATCTATACCACCGTCAGAGCATGCTCATGTCCTTTTCGCTTCAACAATGCGAACAGTTTCACGGGCACTATTAGTCATGCCATGTATCATGTTTTGTACGATATTTTCGTGAAATTTCGGATCAATTGTTTTTGTTTTGGAAATAAATTTCCAATAAATCGATTCATTACGTTCAGTGGAGATAATAAATTGAATTTTTTAATGAAATAGAATGACAAAAGTATTGCCAGATTCGAAATAACCGATGTTTTAAATTTAAACCGGCATCAAGTGAAACTCGGTAATACTTCTTATCTTATGATATAGTAGGGTGTACCTAGAGAAAAGGAAAACGAACAAAATAAAACAAAAACTAAAAGAAATCGACGAAGCGAATCAAATAACGCCATCAACTTTTCCACAATAAAATAAATACAGGCGTACACACTTCTTTTTGAGCACAAACACAAAAATCACAAAATACAACCAAACAACAACAACAACAGAAATGAAGAAAAAAAGTAAGAAGGAAACAAGACGACAACTAAAAACACTTGATGCCGACGACAGGTTTAATATATTCATTATATTGTCGTAGTGGTTTATGTTAATGGATATGAATTTAATTGGTGAGGAGTATACCCATACACACTCCTCAAACAGTCGATATGCTCACTCAAACTTATTCACTTCACACATAATAAACCCCCATCCCCAGTCTGTCTGTATATGTAAGCACACATACAATACAGTTGCACTTAAGTGGTGGCATTTTTCTCTCAAGTCGAACTAAGAGAGCGTTTGGAGAATGTATAGGAAGAAAACAAAAAAAAAATTCATTTAATTTGTCAAAAAACTTTTTCGTTCTTCTACGAAATTTTTTGTTTCGAGTGTAAGGAAATAAATTTCTTTCTTTTCTCGAGTGGTTTTCCTCGTTTTTTTTGGTTTTTTTTATTGGAAAATATTTTTGTTTATTAAGGCAGCCACCATTTAAATGCATCGTATCGTAAAAATATTCTACAATTCTTAACAACTAAACTGTTGTTGTGGCAAGGGCAACGGGGGCAATAAGCATATAAATAAGGACTTTCTCGAGTAAATATTATGTGGTGGGAGAATGTTTATAACAATAATTTAATTATGTTTAGAAATTGAATGTTTAATTAGTGGAAAATGGATTTGTAAGAATTTTTCTTTTTTTTTTGCTTGACAAGTGGGCAAATATTTGAGGAACAATTATGAACGTTCATAATAATTTATGGATTCATGGGGGAGGTAAAAATGTACTCCCATACATATATTGAATGCTAATTTAATAATGAATTATAATAGATTTGAGGGAACGTGAAAGAGTAATGATATGAATGAAAGTGTTTAAAAGGAATATTATGATTAAATATTGATTAATTACTTGAATAATAAATAAGAAAGTAATTTAAAGTTCGTGGCTATATATTTGGGGATTATCCCCTCATTTATAACACAAATATTTTTAAAAAATCAACGGCTATGAAGCTAGAAGTACAAGGTATTGCAGGCTTAGCTGCCAGATAAATGAAGCATCAAATCATCAAATATTTGAGAAAAAATCGTCAAAATCGTCGTTGAAATCGTAAAAAAAATCGTCAGAAAAAATAAATAAATAAATTGAAAGGTTTTTAAAAACAAAAACATGATGTTAAGCAGTAATAATATTGCATCATCTACTCCCATAGGTGGTGGAAATATTAGGGAATCAGAAGATCTTGACGTTATAGGCATGAAAATTCACTGTGATGATCTCTAAAACTGACACATTTTTCAGTGCCTTGGTTTCCTAAGACGCTGCAATAAATATTTCATTTCATCTGATCTTCTTACCATTTACACTATTTATAACCGATCGGGAATGGAATACAAATCTCATGTATGGGTTGACCCTTAGCGTCTAATTTAATGCTTCTCGACCCTTTACAGGAGAGGCCATTTTAGCTCGTTAATCACGATAGTGTGACCAACGCTATTCGTTCATTGGAGCATCGTTACAATCGATATCGATAATGCAACGGATATTGCTCAAGCGAAATAAGGGGACTTATTTCTCGGCCAGCACATCCATATGTGTTCGAGTGGCTAGTGTAACAAAATTTGTTCTTTGGTCGGACTATTCGTATATGGAACTAACTTCCTGCGGAGATCTTTCCTTTACAAATATTTAACCTAGTGTCCATAAACACAGAGGTTCCTATAATATATTTTCTTAGTTCCAAACACAATGCCATACTCTGAGTGGTGACCTACGTTTTTCCGAAGCTATATTGGAATTTTTTAAATTTTCTCCAATGGCAAATGATAATTTATGCTCTTTATGCAGGAGTTCCAATTTTTTGGCTTTTAAGGGATTATAAAGGCATAAAATATAGAAAAATTATCACATGTATTAGAAAATAATTTAAAAATATAATAATTTACTCATTATTATTACTAATTAATGTACTAAAGTAATGAATATCATGTAAATTTTTAATTGCTAAAAATTGTCAAAATAAGTCATGTTGTCAAAGTGACATTTTTGGAGCTCAAAATCGTCAAATCTGGCAGCTATGATTACAGGGAATGCGTACATTAGGCCTCCTCTTTCTATACGTCTTTCTATCTTATTAAGAAGTAACGAAAACTATGTCAGCCTAATAATCATTTTAACACCGATACTGAACGTAGTACTTTGAAGTCCATATAAAAATTGCATATGATTTGCACCTATCCCTTGCCAGCACTAGAAAAGAATTTACATTTTTTACGAGCATATCCAACGTAGAAAACTTTCCCGAGAGTTAGGTCATTATCATTATACATTGAAAGACTCGCGGCATCGTAAAATCATACTCGGGGGCTTTATTTGTGAACGTAGTAAGTATGCTAATATCTGTCGCGGAAGTATTGCCTTTTGCAGTTATAATCACATTAGTTTGTATAATCGATACTTCCTTCCGTTGGTCCTCAGAAAGCTGAAGATCTGGTCCGAGTTGTCAACGATGTGCATCCTACAAATTATGCCTTCTTGAATTGTCGGATACATGACTCAAATATCCTCTCATAGTTATTAGCTAACAAAAGCATCACGCCCTATTGGTTCATTGAGAGTTCTACCACAACCTACTTTCTATTTCGATGCATATATCCTTATAAATATCGCCCCAACTCCATATTGATATTCAGGCCTAACAAGCTTGCTACGGAAGCTTTTGGTAGCAAGCACATCTACCTACTTATTGCCATTAATTTCCACATAACCTAGGATGCCAAAGAAGTTAAAGCAATTTCCCCACCTAACTAATTTACCTTTCCCATATAGACACATACAATCTTCGGATAAATGTCAGAGCAATGTTCTAGAATGGCAATCTGACAGTCAGATATTATTGCAATATCTCATATTTTGTGCCTTACATTCAGTTGAATATAGAAAATCTGTAGAAGGCTTTGACTTCCGCTAGGAATATACCCACTATTTTTTGAAATACTCAAAAATTGCTATTTCAACATCCGAAACAGTTTCCTCGCCGCACAATGGCCATCTCCGGATCTCAATCCGTTGGACTTTTAGGCCTGGGGCATTTTGCAGAGTAAGGTTCTCACTAAAAATCTCAAGACGGCGCTTCGCCGGAAATGAGTCAAAATACCGCAGAGCCACTTTCGTGTAGCCTGTGATGGCTTTGTCGGACGTTTGAAGGCCAAAATTCGTAACAAAGGTTGCCAATTCGAACAAATCTAAACTGTTTCTCAAAATTTAATGTTATTTCCAACATTTTTTGCTTTGGAACAATAAAATTAAAAAAAAAAAATAAAAAATATAGTGCTTTACTTTGTTGCATTATATATCAGCCACCCTGTCTGCCATTTTCAAATAATCTGTAGCCTTACCTACACCTTATTGCATACACAAAGGAGAATGGAAGACTTTTTTATCCTGCTAAGCTTATTTTTTTTCAAGATATCTCAACTCTTCCCTTCAGCCAGCTTCTCACATCACTGGCTAGCTTCTCACACCACTTATGTTGTGTTCGTTAATTTTATACATGAGTGGCGGGACCTACAGTTTAAAGTCGACTCCGAACGATAGATTTTTGAGAAGGTTTTCATGGCAATTTTTACTCTCAGAGCCTTTACCAGAAATCTCCAGAGAGAACGACGCCAAAGAAATATTTTTCGTTTTGATGTTTGACCTGGAATTCGAACACACTACTAACTAGACCACGGCGACTTTGCTCATCTCATCATAACAACAAGAAAATTCGCCTTTTCACAAAAGCCAGGTTTGAATCCAAAGAGCAAATATGAGGGTTTCTTAATTCTAATGATTTATCTCCTAGGATTTATCTAACATTGCTACTTCCATTGAAGCAAGCTTTCCCAAATTCTCTGCTTTAAGTTCATTTCCAATGTCACTGATCGTTTACTCATCATTAAGTTCGGGATAGGTAGCTTCCTATCCACATTTCTTTAACAGTTCGCAGATTTATTTCTTTTGATTAACCTCTGATTGTTTAATGAAAATTTCTTTGGCTCTCACTTCATGATAATAACAAGATTGTAGCTTACAGAAGTGAATGAGAATACTTAATAAGAAGTAGTCTTATTTGATTATATAATATCCCTGCAGAATTAAAGCAATCCCATACTATTTACACAACCGTTCATTGCAAATCATATTTCATGCCATACAATGAAATGCGACTACCCTTACTTACACTGATGGCCTATGAGTTCATATACTAAAAACTAAATAAATTATGACCTTCTGATAGAAAATATTTTATTTTCTCTTCACTGCTTTACTTTTCTTTACTTTTTTTTCAAACTACAAAATACTGTTGATTTCAGCAAATGGTGCTTACAGTCTACTTAGAAGGTTTTTTACTAAATGCCACACTAAATGAAATGAAATTATTTGCCAGCATAGCAAACCGAGATAGGCGCATACGACAACCAAACACTGGCTGAATGGCATACAGTATTCCCTCGATTTATGTTGTTTCAATTAACATCGTCAAAAATTTTGTTCCCTTCAACTTTGATTTGCGTTCTCATTCGATTTACATCGCCTATGTTGTTTATAAACTAACCAGTAGGTAGTGTACTGGCTTATTAGACGTAAAGCGAGGGTTCGAGTCCCAGGCCAGATCTTTGGCGATTTCTTCTGAGCAGATTTCTGGCAAAAACTCTGAGAGTAAATAAAATGCCACAAAAACTGCATCTGATAGTCTGAGTTCTTTGAAATTCGATTTACGTCGCCTTTTTCCGGAACATTCTAAGACATAAATCGAGGGAATACTGTACCAGATACACTATTCTGTCTGTATATGTATAAAATTAGATTTACGATATAGTTTTGCTAAGGTTGATAAAGTGCCCAAATGTATGGTTGCAAACGGGTATGACTAGGGGAAAAGAGAGAAAAAAGGGCCCCTAAAAATAATGGCTTTTATATGCAGAGTGTGGGACTTAAGTTCTTTTGCTTGCAGCCTTTTTTTTTCTTTAGACCATAATTTTGAAAGTGAAATAAGAAATACTGTAACACCCCTACCTCGCTCCCTTTGGGCCTTTCATACAAAGATTTTTATTAGAACTCTTCTTTTGGAATACATTTCGTATTTGAAGGCTTTTTGTTTTGTGGCCAATAATTTTGGATTTTTCTTTGTGGGAGCAAGGGAAGCTATTTTCCATTTTGTTTTAAATGAAGTGTGTTGTGAAATTACAATTTTGTTCTCCTCCTTTTTTTTTGTTGTTTTTGTTTTATTTTCCTCAACAACAGCAATTTGACTGTGACTACCAAACAAACAGTCACAGTGTAGAGAGTCAGTTGTTATTACTCGTGCAATGAACAGCAAATATTTTACATTTTGTGTGTGTCTCGCCAACAAAAACAAAAAAAAAAGAACGAACTCCAAGAAGGAAAAAGAGGCCAGAAAGAAAGAAAACAAAATAAACGACAAACGACAAACCATGCCATTCATGCCATTTATTTTGTATGAAATTGCTCCATAAATTTTCACATCGTATTGCCATTTAGTAATTTTTATGGTTTTTGGTCTCCAAAATATTGCCATGATGACATTTTTAGTTGTTGCAAAGTATTTTCCTGAATTATCTTCATTTCATTATTATGGCGGGGAGATAGATGGTGGAGAGATGGTTGCATTATTTACCATACAAGCACAAAAATCACTCAGCCATGTACGTACGTATACATACTTCCAATATGCCACATGAAATCTGTTTAAAGGACTATTGTATGTATAGGACAGATAGATTGACAAAGTACTGTGTGTGGCATAAATGTTCATTTTAATGTGGCATGTTGTTTGGCGCTGATATAGAGTTACAGTATTTTTTTTTTTTTAATCCAATCAACTTTTGTTACAAATTGGTCTATGAAACATAGACAAATTATATTCACAAGCTTTTAGGCCATTTTTGATGTTTAATATGTTAGCAACTAATCTACCTTTAATTCAATAACACACAAATTACACGGTGCAACAGTGAAAATACACCCGAGTAACTACATAGTTCACGTTGTTCAGTTAGTTGAGTTGAGTAGAACTCAACAATACCTTTTTTATATTTTTCGAGTACAATAGGTCAATTTCGACCTCCGGGTACTGTACTTGTCTTGACCGATAAGTACACGGCCTCTAACCTATATTTCTCGAACTCTCCAAACTTGTTTTATTTGACAATAACTGTTTTTTTCGACTTTACCCACAAAATTCTAAATTACTCAAACATTTCTAATCCGATTTTCAAAATTTTAATCTTGTTGGAAAGGGGAGAGATAGAGCTTTAAAACGTTGTACATATGTCTATTCATCGACTTAATATGATATGAGATTTGATGAGGTAAACTTGGAAAATTCGAATTTTTTTCATATTTTGTCAAGTTTGTCCATTCATTCAAACTTTAACAAAAAAAAATATAGGATAAGAGATAATATTCTTAAATTGTGTTCTCTTGTGAAGAGATCGAGTCTTCATTTGATCAAATCGGACAGAAATTACTATAGTTATTATTTGAAGAGTCTAACAGTTTTTTTTATATTTCTCGAACCCTCCAAACTTGTTTTATTTGACAAAAACAGTTTTTTCTCGACTTTACCCACAAAATTCTAGATTACACAAACATTTATAAGCCGATTTCCAAAATTTAAATCTTGTTGGAAAGGGGAGAGATGGAGTTTGAAAACGTTATATGTATATTTATTCTTCAACTTAATATGCTATGAAATTTGATGAGGTAAACTTGGAAAATGCGAATTTTTTTCATATTTTGTTAAGTTTGCCCATTCATAGGAGCAAACTTTAATAAAAAAAAAAATATACACGATAAGAGATAAATTTCTTAAAGTCTGTTGTCTTGGGAAGAGATTGAGTTATCATTTGATCAAATCGAATAAAAATTGCCGTATTATTATTTGAAGAGTCTAACAGTCGAGTGATATATTTTATATACAATGTCATCTCATCAAATGAACTTTTACTTCAAAGATTTTCAGAATTTTTGATAGATCTTAATTGGTTATCACAAAATGTGTCAATTTCACGTTTGCATGGCTTCCAGAAGTCGGCTAATATTTGTGTTTTTTGCAAATATCATTATTACTCTTTGCGAAAACATTGGCCAACTTCTGTTGGTCGTTAAAACTTGGAATTGACACAATAATAACTACGGTAATTTCTGTCGGATTTGATCAAACAAAGTGCCAATCTCTTCGCAAGATATTGCACTTTCAGAATGTTATCAATTATTTCATATTTTTTTTATTAACGTTTGCTTCTATGAATGGACAAACTCAAAAAATTATGAAAATAATTCGCGTTTTCCAAATTTACCTTATCAAATCTCATATGATATTAAGACGAAGAATAGATGTATGTATACCGTTTTAAAGCTCTATCTCTCTCCTTTCCAACGAGATTTAAATTTTAGAAATCTGGTCAGAAATATTTAAGTAATTCCAAATTTTGTGCTTAAAGTCAATAAAAACAGTTTTTGTCTAATAAAAAAGATCTACTAAACAAAACTCATAACGTACACTATGTCATAAGCCGGGTGTATTTAATTTTTTTTTATTGGTCCAACCTACTTGATTGCCAAATTTCGAAACGGCTGTGTCCAGCCCTAGACAGCAGAGAAACCAGGAAAATACCTGATTTCGACAAGATAAAAATGCGCTTTCTAACAGGAATTTTAAGGGGACACTGCCCTATTAGCAATTTCTGTCTATCTCACCAGTATTACTGCAGAAGCTGTCATGATTTAAAGGAAACGGTATCCGCGCAACATCTTTTATGCGAGTGCCCTGCAATTCAAAACAGACGTCATTGAATTTTGGTTGATGGAACATTTGAAAATCTGGGCATGGTAGTGAGCATGCCAATAAAGGAACTGGCCGGTGTCAATCGCAACTCGTAGTAGTTCAAACTCATCACTAACGAATCATGACAAGGGTCTTACCCCACACTGGGTAGTGCAAAGGACCGTATTGCCCACCGTGTGAACTTGCCTGTGAACATCAAGCTATCTACAAACTCTGCCTATTAGGTGGCATAAAATGTATAAATTTTAAAGTCCAAATGAGTTTTATCTATCTGTAGAGTTAAGCTATGGCCTTAAATCCCTTGCAATTCTACAGTATTTTTTCAATGACCCTAAAGAAGAAGCCAATTTATTGGTACCACACCCGTTTTCTTCTGTTGCTACGTTTTAGGTTAATCTTTATTACTGCCAGTTCATCGGCAACTCCACAATGCGCGGGCATTCAGTATAAACCAATTCGATAAATCGTTACAAGGAGATCTAGAAATCGTTTACTCTTTCAGACCTAGTGTGGCCCCGAAAATATGTCGCTTCCAAGCTTCCAGTACTGAGTGGTTATTTATATAAATTGTTACTCTTGAGTAGTCCCCATAGTCTAGTAGGTAGTGAGGCCATGGTTCCAACCAGAGATCACCAATAAGTATTCAAAACGATGAGTAGCTTCGAGTCATACTTATAATTTCAGTTACTTATACGCATTTATACTTATTTTCATATCATACTCATATTACTCATTCTCAAAGTTGGAAATACTTGTCGTATTCATAGTTAACAATACGCGTGATGTTATTCGACTTCGACTTGTCTCCACTTAACATTTACACGAAGCACAAAATAAGTATGATTCGCGTACGAACACTGCGATACTCAAAATAAGATTGTATGTATGCTTTGCTTGTTATCTTTGTCTTTCCTTTCTCTTTGTTTGTTAATGCAACAACAACAAAGGCTGTAAATTTTGATAAATGATTCCAGTCACTCGAATCACTTCTAAGTATTATAAGTATTTTTCTAAATTTATGAATCAGAATGAGTAGCCGTATGAATCAAACATATTTCGTATATTGTGAGTTTGATTTCAATGTTGTACTCATGCTCATTGCCACTTATACTTATAAATCAATGTTGTAGCGAGTTCGAATTAATCGGAGTAGTTGAATTTCAATGCTGTTGATTCATTCATACCCAAAATTGCATGAGTGCTTATGAGCAGTGGAAAAACGATTCATTGCTGATCTCTGGTTCCAACCATAGGTCAGACATCTCTAACAAAACGAAAATATGAAAAAATATTTCTTTATCATTTCGCCCCTTTAGTCAAGACTACCACCTAGTTGCGAATGTGTGTGTGCGGTGTTTCCATGCATGAGTGGCGGGACATACAATTTAACATCGATTTCGATCAAGAGATTTAAGAAACTTTTCAAGGTTTAAAGTTTAAATATTCTTTTCGTATTTCGTTTGATTCGAGTTCTTGTCTACTCTACTTACTAGACTGCGAGAACTTCCCAACAAAATTTTAAATTATTAGGTTTAAGTCTCGAAAATCTTTTTACCACAATAGCCACGAGGGATCTTGAATGTAGTAAGCTTCAACTCATCACATGATTATTCAGAAGTCAACTGTATGTGTTATGCAAATTCAAATTCAATCCCAAAAACAACTTTTAAAAAACAACAGAAGCAATTAAAAATTCTCAAATTCTTTTTTAATCTCAAATCCTTAACGATAAATCAACTGCCTTTCTCTAAATGTATAATCTTCCACCATTGTTCGCAAACAGAAAATTTGCTCACAAAATTCCGAGCAGTTGCCAAAGGCCATCATTTATTCTTCAAGATGTTATTAAGCAAAGGGAAAATAAAGTTGTTACAGCCTTACAGGTACATGTATATTGCGTCAAATTAACATATCCTTAAATACATACATAACCAGACACTCACGCATACATAAACACATGTACACATGTATGTACACTCTTTCACACTTAGTGGCATATTAAAAAGGCTTTTTTTTTGTTTCTCATTCATTCTGTTTAACATTAAACACTCATTAATTATCACTCACGTTCTGTAAATAAATCTTATGAAGAAGGCAGAAGAAAGAAGTTGAAAATGAAATGAATAAGAAGCGAAAGACGTAAATGTACTCAAACCGAATGCCTTTAAGACAAATAAAACGTTCCAAAAAGAAGGGAAAAGAAGGCGAAACAAATAAAAAAAAAAGTAAACAAAAGTAAATTTTTGTATAAAACGCTTGAATACACTTGGCCTGGCTATGTATGGTCTGATCTCCGGCGTGTTTTTTTGGTGTGGCAGGGAGGGAATGTAGAAACAGTCCAGGCGTATGAATTAAAACAACCACTAAATGCTAAAGTAAATCCTAATGATTTAATACAAAATTTATGTGGCAATAAATAAAAATCCTTCTTATAAAATAAAGACAAACAACACAAACAACAACAACAACACCGACATTAAAACAAATAAGCCGCCATCATTTAAAACTGGTTGTTTTTGCCTTTTTTTTTTCCTTCTCTCTCAGTTTTAAAGCTTCTGACTGTCTGCAATTATTCTTAAGGAGTAAAACACCAACAACAACAAAACTATAGACGAATACAACAACAACGGCAACTGCAACAACAAAAACAAAGCAACGAACCAACTCATGACATGGAACAGTTTTCTAAAGAACTGGAAATTATTAAAAATAAAATATACGACCTCCTGTCAGAAAAACATTCACACTTAATTTCCTCCTTTTTTCTTTGCAAGTACCCTACACCATGTAAGTATGGTTGATATACTAAAAGGTGCTAAATTTTAGAATCAGTTTAGATTTGTTCGAATTGGCTACCTTTGGTACGAGTTATGGCCTTCAAACGGCCGGCAAAGCCATCACAGGCTGCACGAAAGTGGCTCTGCGGTTTTTTTTTGCCCATTCTCGGCGAAGCGCCGTCTTGAGATGATCGACACTTTGGTATTTTTTAGTGAGAATCTTACTCTCCAAAATGCCCCAGGCGCAAAAGTCCAACGGATTGAAATCCAAAGATTTTGGCGGTCATTGTGCGGTAGAAATGAAGCGAGTAACCTCCTTTTTAATCCATTCTTGGTTGACATGTGCTGAGTGCGGTAGTGCATGAGTCCTGTTAGGAATGTCCATGGTCTGCGGCCGAAATGTTTGTATATAGAGGACTTTAATACTGTCTTTAAAACATTTTTCCGATAATATTAGGCATTTATTTTGACCCCACGGTCGATGAATATGAGCGGGGAGCGACCATTGGCCGTTATGGCGGCCCACACCATTGCCATCAGTCGTGCCTGAGTTCTGGTGGCCAATCGTAGATGTAAATTTTCAGCTGACCTCTTTGGACCAGTACACCCGATCATTTTTTTTGTTCACTAACTGCTTAATTTCGAATGGCTTCTCATCGGAGAAAACCAAATTCGGTAACTGCTCAGTTTCGTGCAAGCGAAGTAACTCCTTGGATCTTTCCAGTCTAAGTTTTTTTTGTCCATCGGAGAGTTCTTGCACTTTTTGGAACTTCAATGGCTTTAGTCCAAGCTCATTTTTAAATATGTGTTGCATCCGTTCTCGCGATATTTTCAGCAAAATTGCACGTGAATTTTTCAACCACTGCGTGGATTTCGATTAAATCTGGCCTTCACTTTTCGTGTTGTTACCGTTTTTTTTCGTCCACTTTTTGGACGGGATGTAACACTGCCAGAATCACGGTAACGAGTGATGGTACGAGAAACAAAAAAATTAATTCACATTTAATTGCTGGAGGGCTCTAACGATAGTCACCTGTGGTTTTCCAGCCATATATAGAGCAATCACACTATCAGACTTGAATTCCCTCACGAATAATTTTTTTTCTGAATGAATAGAATGAGCTTGTGAATCATAAAATAAACTGTCACTGAAGTTGATTGCAATACATATCAGCTACCCTGTAGATTCGCACACCACTTATGTTGTGTGTGTTTATTTTATACATGAGTGACAGAACCTACAGTTAAAAGTCGTCTCCAAACGACAGATTTTTGGAGAAAATTTTCATGGCAATTTTATTTGCTCTCAGAAATTTGCTGGGAGGAATTCACCAAAGAAATACTTTCATATTTCTGACCTTGGGCTTGAACTGTGGCCTTATGTTCAATAAGCCAATATACTATCTACTAGACTACGGCGACTTTTTTCAATTGCAAAGTAATCCTCACAAATTATTTAATATCAGACAGTGTTATGATATATTATACTCCGCTTTATATTCCAAGTAACTATTCCTGTCAAAATTCAGGATGCTAGGTAGGAACATAGCAAGTGATGTATACTCAAATGATTCCTTCTAGAATGCATTAATGCTCCACAAGTTCTAAGAAAATATTACGATCATTCATTCTCATTATCGCAGAAGTTAAATGTAGGAGTCGAGACTACCCCCATTGTAAATATAAGTATTCTGGGTCTATAGAGTCCTCTCAAAAGATCGTTTATCAACCACCAAATATACATGGATAATCTGATTTATGTCTTATATCTCCGCCTATAGTAATTTCTCCACACAATTTTTGATTGCCTCAAACACAGTTTTTCTTTCATTGAGCATACCTTTTCAAACATTCGTTTCCACTCCATAGAACAGTTCTAGCCATACCCTCTCCTAGCTCATCTCCTGGGTCTCTGTCTAAACTTTTAAAATAACCGTTTGCCTGATTAAACTGCCCCAGGCTATACCATACTATTTTTAATAGAATTTCGTAAGAGATGGTTTTTCGAATTGCGGTCTAGTTACTAGATAGTATTGCTATATGCTGGCCTCTGTACAGCCTATCCCAATGGGTTCGAAATATTTCATTCCAGTAAAAACACTCTCTCTCCTGTTCCATGATCCGTTCATATATATAGCTCCAAATACTTTCTCTTTCAAAAGAGTATACAGCTCCCAAATTACTCCCCTCATTTTTGTAACAAAGTCTTGTTGCGAAGCACTTTTTAATACAATAGATTTTAATGGTTCTGTCCAGAGGACAGTTAAAGAACTTACCGCTATTTTCTATTATAATATTTTGCCCAGTAGCCCAATATTCTTTCATTTGCGAAGTTTTACTCTTATTGTAAATGGTAATATTGTTATATTGCCAAGTTTATTCTCAGGCCCATTGCCAGCACCAACGACTTACAACCTCAAGACATCAGTGATTGATGTCGCAAAGAGTGCCTTCAATTGTGTCTTTCGCCAACAACAATTTGCTTCAGAATAAAGAAAATTATCGAATATGGAACGATACTAATCGACAAGGAGCATTTACTGCATACCAAAGAAAGGCAATGGTTTGAATTTTGGATTGGCGGTTTCACCGGTCCTTATTTCTCTGAGACCGGCAATCTAAAAAAAAGTCAGATGCAAGTCAGTGAGTACCAACTTCTTTTATCCTGAATTACATTATCTGGATCCTATTTACATGTGGTTTCTACAGAACGGCTCTACGTACTTCTTAACTCAAGCTGCAATGGGTATTCTGATCAACTAACTACGATAAGATGTAATTTAACCCCATTAGACTTTTTCTTGTAAGAGATTTTTTAAGTCGCAAATTTATACTAATAAGCCATTGGCCCTTGCGGACGATATTGCTCTCGTGATAAGAGGCAAACATCTTGATGAATTGGAACCAACGTGCAATGCAGCCGTTGGCAGAGTTAGAAGTTGGATCGTAAGTGTAGGTCCAAAACTAGTTGACCATAAAACGGATGTAGTATTAGTAAGCAGCAGGAAGAAAATGGAATTCATCACCATAACTGTTAGCGGACAAAGGATAACATCGAAGCAGTCAATCAAATACCTGTGAGTTATAATAGATAACAGACTCACATTCAAGGAACATCTGTCGTATATTAGTAGGAAGTGTACGGCGACAACAGGTGCACTCGCGCGGATAATGCCTAACCTGGAAGGTCCGAGGCAGGAGAAGAGGCAATTGCTGATGTAAGTGATTAGGTCGATTGCTTTATATGCAGCCTCTGTATGGGCCGAGGCCATGGACAAGAACACATATAGGATGGGAGTGGATGCGGCCTACAGAAGATCTGCCCTCCGAGTAATTTCTGCCTTCCGCACAGTATCTATGGAAGCAGCCTTGGTGATAGCGGGGATGATGCCGCTTTGAATATTAGTGGATGTAGAGAGAAGAAGATACTTATCAAATAGGAGAACGGGGCTAGTGCACCCTGACCAGCCGAATGATAATGCAAGGAATAGGTGGCAGCATGGGTGGACTTCCTCCACAAAGGGAAGATGGACTTATCGATTTATACCAAATATAGAAGAATGGCCTGGAAGGAAGCACGGCCAGGTGAATTTTTATCGTGCACAGTTCTTAACGGGCCACGGTTACTTTAGAGCATACCTCTACAAGTATGGGCATGACTTGGTTGAAAAATGCCCAATATGTCGAAATACAAGCGAAATAGCGGGACATATATCCTTTGCTTGCCCACACTATGAATATCAACGAAATTTACTGGAGAGGACAATTAGATCCCAGGTAACCCTGGATAACGTGGTTAACCTGATGCTAACATCATGTGAAAACTTGAACGCGGTATGTTTCTTCGCGATGGAAGTTCTGATACAACAAAATAATACTTGATT
This sequence comes from Sarcophaga peregrina, assembly GCA_014635995.1. Classification (NCBI taxonomy): domain Eukaryota; kingdom Metazoa; phylum Arthropoda; class Insecta; order Diptera; family Sarcophagidae; genus Sarcophaga; species Sarcophaga peregrina. The sequence continues at coordinate 79,929,400 of CM025791.1, forward strand.
GTGGTCCCGGGGGGCTACTAGGTTGGTTTTAGTACGAATGCGTTTAGCAAAACGAGAGTAAGTCTTGCGGCGAATCGTGCACATTGATAGGCCGGGCTTCCAATGTCTTTCGAAGATTACCAACCTTTAGCTCGTAAAGCTATAAAAAAAGCCATTGGCAACAACAGTTCTGAAAGCCAGCATAAAATATACCATCGTCCAAATACAGTTTGATTTATGCGTCAGTAACATGGACAATTGTACATTGAACACAATGAGGCTGTGGCAACTTTTGTTGTGGATGTGTTGTTAAGCCGTAGATGTATGTATATAAATAAATAACAAACCACAGCGACTTAGAAAGCCAACATAATCCATGCCTTCGGTCAAATTATGTGCCAATATCATGGAAATTGGATATTTCGAATGCTTTAAACAGTGAGAAGTCATAGTACACATTTGAACGATGTTATATTTTACAAATAATGGTTTCAATTGGCTACCTATTGCCAAACGAATCAACAATTTCGATGATCGACACAAACTTTATGTCATTGCACACATAATTTAGTCTTTACCGTCCTCCAGTTAGGATTACAACCTAGCTTCTCCCATCATTTATGACGTGTGTGTTAGTTTTATCCATGAGAGGCGGAACGTACGGTTTAAAGTTGACTCCGAACAATAAATTTATTTGGGAAACTTTTCAAGGCAATTTTTTATATACCTTCAGAGTTTTTGCCATAAATCTTATGCTGAGAGGAAGTCGTCGAAGAAATATTTTTCGCATACACTAATACCCCGGTAACGATTTTCCATACATTTGTATTGATTTTCATTTAATTGGTTTCGAGATTTTTAATTTTAGCTGAAAAATAGATTTTTCAATAAAAAATATTTAATTTACTAACCACCTATAACTTGCAACCATCAGGCAACATAAATACATTTGTATATATGTATTTACATTAGAGTTAAACGGGAAATCCCCTTTTTCTGTTGTACAAACATTTTCATATTAACGACGCAAATCGAAGGACTAACGACGCAACTTCAAAACATGCGACGCAAGCTGCAACAAAATCGACGCAACTTCGAAATCACATAAATTTTAAAAAGATGCAACTTCGCCGAGTTGCAGAACGAGGCGACGCAAACCGGGGTATTAGTGTATTTTGTTTTGATGGAGATGTCTGACCTGGGGTTTGTAGAGTGGACCCACGTTCAACACAGTATCTACCAGACTATGACAATTTATGTCACTTCATTTTAAAGGAAGAAAGGACTTCTAAAGGACCTTATATTAATATAATTAAGATGGTTCCAGAGCCTTTAATGAGTAATGTAAGGCATAAAAAATGTGTAGCTTAAAACCTAATTTTCATACTTGAACCTGTTTTTTTGGAAATTAAGTTTGAATTGATTTTTTTTATAAAAATCCGCAAAAATTCACAACAAATTAAAAGAAAACAAAAAACGATGGTTTTGTTGAATAAATTATGGACTATTTTGTAATTAACGAACCATAACTAACCAAAGAACTATCGTTATTTATGGCCTGTTTTGCTTTGTTTTTTTGTTGTTACTCTTTATATAGTACCACCATTGCATACGCAAAAGGAGCAACGTTTAACACTTTTCTTTCAAACGGTGTTCTTACTTAAACTGCTTGTCTTACTTAAACTGCTTGTCTTACTTAAACATTTCAACTTATGCGGCATTTATTCATGATCTTTACAACCGGTGTGTGTGTGGAGAGATACGATACGATACGAACAACAAAACTGATATACGAAGTGAACACAGACACGCATTATATGTTACGGTTGATTTTCGTATGATGACGATAATTTGATGTGCTAATGTTATGCTGAATTAAATTGTTGGCCGTTCCAACAACTCTTTCAAACGATAACGTTTTCTTCTTCTGTATGGCAGACTAAATTAAATAATGCGTGGGCCTTACTGCATGCATACATGCATACATTCATGCAGTTTTGTTCTACTCCATCATCAATATTGTGCAGCCGTTCCTTTCAATGGTCTTTAGTGTTGCCTGTCATTAAATTGTGGTTGCATATCTTATTGTTGTTTGTTGTTGCTTTCGTTGTGGCTTTTTGTTCATGTTATTTGCTGTTAAAATGCGATATAAAAAATTAAGTTTGTGTGTGCTTGTCATACATAAAATGTTTAAAGTGAATGCATCATCATCATCATAATCATGGATTTGAAAAAAACCTGCATAAAATAAATACAGAGAAATTAAAGAAGAAAACAAATAAAAAAAAATAAAAGAAGAAAAACACAGGCGTTGCATTTCACTGCTTTGTTGGTTTGGCAGGTTTGACGGTATGTATGCAACATGCAACGAACATTATGTAGCGGCAAAATTCTTTATAACCTTCAAGGATATAATTTAGTTTTTATTACAAACATTATGGTTGTATGGTTGTTGTTGTTGTTGTTATTGCTTATTTTATGTTATTCTTTTATTTTATGTCCGTATTTACTCATCAAAATGCTGAGCATATTTTTATCAACAGGATTTTTTTTATGGCATTTTCTTTTCATACCATCCATGTCTGAGGTTGGTTTTATTGGTTTGAAGAAAACATTTTTGTTTTTTGTAAACATTTTAACAGAGACGTCGTCGTTAGTTAAAGTCTCTATGAATGCTTTCCTTTAAGCCATGCCCCTGTTGTAAAGCATTCAAAAGGCCATAATAAATATGTTCATTACAATACATAACGTACATAACATACATAACAAATACTCAAACATATTGGATAATAAATAAGTTTGTAAATGCAAGCTTATCTTGTCATTTTGTCAGCTTAAATTGCTGCCCACAATCACTTTTATTTTTAAATTTTTTTCTTTTCTGAGATTTTTGTTCCGTCTGTCGTCTTATAGCCACATGTAGGCGGCTTTAAATTCTTTGATCTTAAGCATAAATCACGCAATTCCAAAGTGCTATAACAGAGAAAACAAAAAAAAAAAAAAACATTTGTTTCCGTTTATGCCAGTTGTTATCTGAGGTGTTATGCATACATTTTTAGGATATTTTCAAATGTAATCTCAATTTCATAGTGATTATCAGTAAAGCTAGGCAACAAGGCTAAGAGTTCAAAAGTAGTAGATCACAGTATTTTAGTTTCAAACAGTAATGTGTTTGAATGTAATTTTGAAAAGTCTTAAAGGCAGCTTGACGCTTCAGTAAATTTCAGCACGTTTCGATAAACATTATACATATGTACATTAGAGCGACTCACCAAAAAAAGTGCTCGATGTACCCTCCTAAAAGTGAACCTTGGACTTTTTAAGACAACATTTCAAATATTTCGGCTCGAGATTCGACCTCTCGTGAGCTGGACCATTTTGGAAAATGGTTTATTTTTGAATATTTTGTTAATTTGTGGATCTGTTTCTTTATCAACATATACAATATCTATATCATAAGAAAGGTTTTTTTAAGGCGCGTCCAACAGTGTATACAATTTGTCCAAGGACGATGATTCATGTCCTTTTTTAAGGATATTCTGTAAAAAAATGGTTTTTGAATTTTTTGTTCGGGGTTCTTCGTAATAGAAATGCCAAATTTACAAATTTTAATCTTTAGACGATTTAATGAAATACGGGTCTCAGCTTTTTCTGAAATTCGCACAAGTTCGTGTTTTGAAAAAAATGCAATGGAGTGGCAACCCTTCGTTGTAAATGGGTCAATTGGGTATCAAATTTTTTCTTTTGTCAGGTACATCATCTTTATATGTAAATAATTTAGATTTTTGCAAATTAGATGCATTTTACAGGGTGCTCTAGAATGTATAAAAATGCAATTTTATGGTAACTCTAATTTGATAGCGAAATTAGTTTCTAGATGATGTATGGATTTAGACAGGACTAAATAAAGAAAAAAAGAAATGATCCATGAATTTTTGGCGGCATATTTGTTTCCCAATTTAAAAAATGTTATAATATTTTTTTGTTTTTACTTACAAAACTACAAACTACAATTACTACAAAACGTATTTAATTAAATCGTCTAAAGATTAAAATATGTTAATTTGGCATTTATATTACGAACAACCCCGAACAAAAAATTCAAAAACCATTTTTTTTGCAGAATATCCTTAAAAAACGGACATAAATGATAGTCCTTGGGCAAATTGTATACACTGTTGTACGCGCCTTAAAAAATCCTTTCTTATGATATAGATATTGTATATGTTGATAAAGAAACAGATCAGGATTATTGACCTAATTTCTCATACCACTTATGTTGTGTGTGTTAATTTTTTACATGAGTAGCGGGACCTACAGTCTAAAGTCGACTCCGAACGACAGATTTTTGAGAAACTTTTCTTGGCAATTTTATTTTTATTCTCAGAGTTTTTGCCAGAAATCTGCTGAGAAGAAATCGCCGAAAAAATACTTTTTTTGTATTTTGTTTTGATGTCTGGCCTGGGACTCGAACCCTAGCTTTTACGTTTAATAAGCCAACACCCTACCTACTAGACCACGGCGACTGTATATAAGTATCAGAGATCTGTAAAATCGAATTATACTCACAATTTCTGATGTTTATACGCATTCATACTTATTTTCGATAAACATTATAATACCTTTAAACACACTTTGAGCTAGCCATTCCGAATTTCGGAATGATATTAAAAAGACACCGAAAAACCGTGTTTGTCTTTCGCAAGTGCTTAAATGTAAACTATCAATCTATGCATTAAATTTTTGGATTATCTTAGATCAGATTTTTAGAATCCAATTCTATACACATACATACATACAAATATACCTAACGGGTAAGCCATCTATCTGTTTAAATTTGAATCATCTTATGTTATTCTATACTCCCAATAAATTTGCTTTTTATCTCCACTGAACGTTTTGGAACAATTTATTAGAAATTTATTTCCGAAACAAAGACAATTATTCGGCAATTGTACGAAAATGCTGTACAAAATTTTTTTTGCAGAGAAGGAGCAAGCAATATACGCAAGTTTATTGCTAGAGAAACTCATTTCATTGATGATATGCCAAAACGTGATCGTTCTCGTACAGTGCGTACGCCCGAAAAGAGTGTGTTCATGAGAATTCACCAAAATCAACTCTTCATCGTTGACAAGAATTGAACATTTACCGTACCTAGGAAAGATTTCAATGTGACGCCTTACAAACTTCAATTGGATCAAGAGTTAAAGTCGCATGAACTTCACTAGATGGGCTAACGAAAAACTACACGATGACGTTGCTTTTGTCAAACAAAATTCATCTTGGCCGTATTTGGGGCAAAGAAAACCCATACGTATCCTTACAGAAGCCAATGCACCCATTATGAGTAACTGTTCGGGGCGACTTGTGCAGCATAATCATCACTGTCCCAAATTTCTTTGCAATATGAGGACGGTGCTTCCATTACGGTCAATGGAGACATCTATCGCACCATGTTAACCCATTTTTTTGTACCCTATCTTTTCGATATTGATTTGACTGATGTTTGGTTTCAACAGGATGCTATAACTTGGCACCTATCTCATGCCGCAATCGATTTATTGCATCAAACGTTTGATGGCCGTTTAATTAAGCGAACAGGTGATTTTAATTGTTTGGCAAGAAGCTGAGGTTTGACAACGCTAGATTAGTTTCTGTGAGATGCTGTTAAATAAAAGTGTTATGCTGATAAGCTAGAGGGAAATGAGCATATTAAGACCAATATTCGTGATGCCATTGCTGAGATACGACCCAATACATACATACATAATTGGCCAGGATTATGACCTAGCTTCTCACACCACTTATGTTGTGTGCGTTAATTTTATACATGAGTGGCGGGACCTACAGTTTAAAGTCGACTCCGAACGACAGATTTTTGAGAAGCTTTTCATGGCAATTTTTACTCTCAGAGTCTTTGCCAGAAATCTGCTGAGAGGAAGTCGCCGAAGAAATATTTTTCGTTTTAATGTCTGACCTGGGATTTGAACCCGGGCCTTTCGTCTAATAAGACAACATACTACCCACTAGACCACGGCGACTTTAGATACGACCCAATACGCTCCAGAAAGTGCATAAAAATTGTGCCCATAGAATAAGGTACTGTGAGACCAGCCGTGGCAGCTGTGTATATGAATAAAATAATATTTCATTTCCAACCGGAACAATTGAACTTGACAACAAACAAACAAATTTTACAAAATATTTGTTTTATCTGGATTTTTAAATTTAAACCCTATGTATAGTGAGAATTGGTCATTATAACCCTTTAGTCAGGCTTACGACCATAGCTGCCAGATAGATAAAGCATCAAATCGTCAAATATTAGAAATAAAAATCGTTAAAATCATCAAACACGTTCATGAAAATCGCCAAACTAATCGTCACAATACGCTTGAACCGACACATTTTTCAGTGCCTTATATTCTTAAGAGAGTGTAAGAAATGCTTCACTTGTTCTTACTATTTACACCACCTATATCGGAAAGCGAATGGAATACAACTCTCATGTATAAGGCGGTGCTTCAACGACTATTTTGAGACTTCTCGACAGCTTAGAAGAAAGGTGAAGTTGCACGTTAACAACGGTAGGATGTCGAACTCCAATGATTCATTGAACCATCGTTGCAATGTGATCTAGTTTCACTGTTGTATCGATATTTTAAGGGATTTTGTTCAAGCGAAATAAGGGACTTGTCCCCGAGAATCATGTATTCCTACGCAACACTTGCCTTTTTCGGCAGCCATGTATGTATGTGGTTGATTGGTCAGCGGATTGCTTACTGCATTACAGACAAAATTCGTTCGTTAGTCGGACTATTCTTATGTGGAACCCCATTCGTGCAGAGATTGTAGTTTTTTAGCTTTTAAGGACATAAGATACATAAAATTTTGGCAATTGTAATAACTGCAAACTAAATACAAAGTAAATAAATAACTGCAAAATAAATACTGAAGTAAAAAATATAATTTAAATTTTTAAAAATTGTCAAAATAAGGGTATAAATCGGTACATCGTCAATATGATATTTTTAGAGCACAAAATCGTCAAAATGACGATAAATCGTCAAATCTGACAGTTATGATTACAGGGAATGCGTACAGTAGGTGGAGAGTAAATTCCTCTTTTTATACGTCTTTCTAAATTATTAAGAAATTACGAAAACTATGTCAGCCTAATAAATAAATCATCAAATCTGGCAGCTATGCTTACGACCTAGTTTCTTACAACATTTATGTTGTGTGCGTTATTTTACACATCAGAGGACAGAAAATACAATTTATAGTCGACTCGGAATGACAGATTTTTGAGCAACTTTCTCGCAAGAATTTTGTTTTATTTTTTATATTTTCCAAATCCAAAGTGCTTTGTTGTTATGAAAAATTTATTTTTTAAAAACCTTCTGAATATTTGATCAAATTATATGTATTTTTTTTATGAAAACTACCTGTTTTTTATATTTTTATACTTTACTAATACAAACGAGACCCTTAGATTTTGTTACCACATACATACATAAATTTATCATTTCCGGTTAAGTGATTGTGCATGTTTTCATTAGTTTTGTAACTAAAATAGAAAGCCATCAAAAAATCTAAACACATAACGTTCTTATCATCATACTCAACTCCAAAAGAGAAAAAGGCCAACAATAACAAATCCAAAGAATTAATAAAAACATAACAAATCTAACATGTGATATGAAGCGTTAACATTGAGATACGGATACGATAGTAATGGTGATGGTGATGCACAGACACTTGGTTCAGACTGTCAAGGGTCATTCAGAGGCAGATACAGGAGACAGACAAACAAAAGTAACTTATGAGTATAAATTACTTGGCAACAAATTGTTTTCAAGTGTCATTCTAACAAAAAAACATCATGTATGGGTCTCAATAGATTCATAACACCATCACTACCAATAACACCATCACCGCCACCACCATCACCATCATCATCATCAACATCACTGTTTCTATTCAAACTCGTATTCGAACACAAACAATAACATTTTCAAACTCATTTTTTATTTATTTTTCGTATGTTCTTTACGTCTGTTTGTCTGTCTGTCTGGCCATACGTTTATCTATTCCTTTAGAGCCTGTGTGATAATAAACATGTCAATTTGGTAACAGAATGTAGGAAATAAGATTTTAATGAAACAAAGCCAAACATAAAGACAATAACAACAATAAGTAAACATTTTATAAAGGATTTTGTTTTTTTTTTTTGAAGAAAATATCTTCAAAAATTGATATTTGGGTTTTGGGCGTTGAAAGAAAGTAGAAAATATTTTTGAGAAAAATATTTATTTTCATTACTTTTAGAATAATATTCATATTTTAAAATGTTTCCTAACCTAACCATACATTTTATGTGAATGTATTTGTATACCAGTGTTGAAAAATTTAAATTTTGAAATAGTACTGAACTATAACTGAAAGAGTACTTTTTTCGCATCAAATGATACTTTTGTAAAAAGAAAAAGGGACTGAAATGTATAAGTCCTTCAATCAGGAGTATGACCTAGCTTCTCACACCATTTATGTATGTCGTATGCGTTAGTTTTTATACATGAATGGCGGGACATACAGTTAAAACTCGACTCTGAACGACAGATTTTTGAGAAACTTTTCATAGCATTTACTCTCAGAGTTTTCGACAGAATGGGGTCGTCGTCGAAGGAATATTTTTTTAATTTTTCGTTATTTTGAAAATGTCTGACATTGGGTATGAACCGCGGGCTTACATTTAGTAAGCCAGCACACCACCTACTATTTTTTCCTCCTCATATTTATTGCACGTACAGTACGGAACAGAACAACTTATGACTTCCTCAAATATAAAACAAAAATTGCTGATTCTGAACGTAACAGTTCCGTGTAGTCAAACGTCGACGGAACGTTATGGAACATAATTTCATTTGCAACATATCAAGTGCAATCTTAGTGCTTATCGAAATCATTTGTCTGTTCGGCAGACGTTCTCATTGATTTTTGCATTCTAAAAACGTACTTACGTTCCGTGGACGTTTGCCTAATCGGTGCTAAAGACAAATTCAACTTTTAGCATTACGTTGCTAGTGCACTAATAGTAATAGTAGTATTAATAGTAATAATAAAAAAAGTACTGAAAACGTAGCGGGTGTACTGCTGTAATTTTCAAATGGAAAAGTACTGATAAAAGTACTAAAGTACAGAATTTTTCAACACTGTTGTATATGGTCATAGAAATAAATCCTCTGAAGGTAGTACACAAAGTAATTTTAACAAAAACTCTTTAAAAATTAAATTAAAATTAATTCTGAGCTTTTAAAAACGATTTTTTTCTTAACTACCGACCTAATGGTAAATTTAGGAACTTATAGATAGGTTCTGTCATTATTAAAATAGAGTTCTTGGGGTTCACAACGAAATATTGAAAAACTATTTTCGGCAACTTTCTCTCAGCTGATATGTGGCAATAACTCTGAAAATAATTAAATTTGCCAAGAAAAACTGTAGGTGACCTCAATGATGTATAAAATTAACACTCACATCATAATTGGTGTTAGAACCTAGGTCGCTAACCTGACTGTAGAGTTGTAACTGCAAATTGTATTTTATTTCTCTTGAGCCGGAAGTGAGAATCTCTTTTGCTCCAGTAAAAATTTTGCACAATTCACCATTGCTGGTGTCTATGTACTAAACTTACCACCTATATCCTTCAACCGTTCTCTCCCAGCAAGACTGCCTAAGATATTACTTCGCGGAGGGCTGGTTAGCTTTGAAACTTTCTCGCAGTAAGTTAACTTTCCTCTTCGTACCTCAAATCTTTGGAGTTCCAAAATACCGCATCCATTCTCCGGCTGTATCGAGTCCATAGAATTCCACAGTACAGCACCTCATCTATAAGCCGGTTTGATTCAAAATTTCTTTTCTTTTCCCTCCAAAATCTGGGACAGCATTTTAGGATATGCTCCGTATATTCCTCCTCATCCACACAGTTTGAGCATATAGGGGAGGTATCATCTCCAAATCAATGCAGGTATTTCCTGAAGCATCCATGACCAGTTAGGAAACTGGTCACGTAGAAGTTGAGCTCATAATGTTTGTTCTTCATCCAAAAGGGTTATATTAGGGAAAATACCCATCCCAGTACCTTTAAACTGTTCTCCCATCGTGACCGCCATTTGTACATTGAGGTCCTTCGATCCTCCGCTTTTGTAGCTGTTGTTTGTCCTGGGTTTTCGAGACTGTAAAGTAATATCTGTCTTATCTCGTCTGTCAATATATCAAATGGTATTGTTTTCGTCACTACTAGAACCGTTTCATCAGACATTATTCTGAAACCACTTATCTGTTTAATCGCTTTGGCCAACGTATTTATGTAAGTTGCATGTGTGGAAGGAAATATATGTTGTGAGATAGTTTTCAGTCTTTTGTCTTGATATCAAAATGCATTTCATATACTTTGTAATTTTTTTGGTCAGCAGTGTCGATCAAATGTGTCTACAATCGCTGGAATAGCGCACAAATTTCAGAATAACGTGTACGGTCCAAGACCACCTTGCTGACAAGCAGAATTGCCGCGTTTAAGCAAATGATTGTTGAAAAGCCGATACGTCAACAAAGAGTGACTCTCGCTAGACCATTTCACCGTGAATGGTATGGACTATTGCGAGATGATAACGAACCTTTTTGATTGAACGGATACCAACGAAGCAATGACTGTTTTGCGTAAACAAATTTGAGCTCGTACAGAATTGAAGGGAATACGACAATCAAAGTTTTGTTTAAAGACTACAGAAGCTACAGTTCTTAGAAGATAAAAGAAGGACAGGATGTTTTTTGTTTTATATATTGGCTAACCATTATTGAAGCAAAATAGTCTAATAGATAGTGTGTTGGATTATTAGCCATGAGATCACGGTTTTAACCCTAGGTCAGACATCTCCAACAAAACCAAATATGATAAGATATTTCTTTGGCGTTTTTCTAGCAACAGATTTCGGGCAAAACGTTTTTCAAAATCTGTAGTTCAAAATCCGCTTTAGACTGTTGGTTCCGGCATTCATGTATGAAATTAAAATACACAACAGTGAGAGTAAGTCGTAATAATTACTGAATGAAGCATTGTAATGACCAATTAGGTACATATGTGTGCATGTTTTTTCCTTTTTAAAATTTACTTCGTGTACTGACTGTTTAAATATTTTCTTCTTTGAAATATTTTTTATTTAAAAAAAAATCTTTTTTAACTGATTTTAATAAAATATGTTATGAAGTATTTTTATTTTTCTGAAGTGTTTCTTTTGAGCTCTACATGTTTATATGAAAGTACATATGTACAGTGTGGCTGATATATAATGGAACAAAGTAAAGCCCTAATTCTTTTTAATTTTTTTTTATGATTATTGTACAAAAGCAATAAATGTTGGAAATAACATCAAATTTATTTGTTCAAATTGGCCACCTTACAAATTAAGGCCTTCAGACAGCCGACAAAGGCATCACAGGCTGAACGAAAGTGGCTCTGCGGTATTTTCGCCCATTCCCGGCGATGCGCCGTCTTAAGATGATCGACACTTTGTTATTTTTTAGTGAGAACCTTTCTCTCTAAAATGCTCCAGGCGCACAAGTCCAACGGATTGAGATCCCGAGATTTTGATGGCCATTGTGCGGTAGAAATGAAACGACTAACCTCCTTTTTAAGTCATGTATTTAAGACATTTTCTCGATAATATTCAGCATTTATTTTGACCCCAGGGTCGATGAATACGAGCGGGGAGCGATTGTCGGCCGTTACGGCGGCGCTTGAGTTCTGGGGGCCAATCGCAGTTGTAAATTTTCAGCTGACCTCTTTGGTAAGTAAACCCGATCATTTTGTTTGTTCAAAAACTGCTCAACTTGGAATGGCTTCTTATCGGAGATAACCAAATTCGGAAACTGGTCACTTTCGTGCAAGCGAAGTAACTCCTTGGCTCTTTTCAGTCTTACTTTTTTTGTCTATCTGTGAACTCTTGAACTTTTTGCAACTTCAACGGCTTTAGGCCAAGCTCATTTTTCAATATGTATTGTATCCGTTCTTGCGATATGTTGAGCTCACGAGCAATATTTCTACCACTGCGGCGTAGATTTCGATCAAATCTGGCCTTTATTTTTCCGATCATTTCTGGTATTGTTACCGTTCTTTTTTTGTCGACTTTTTGGACGCGATGCAACACTGCCGGTAGCATAATAACGAGCAATAGTACGAGAAACAAAAGTTTTATTCATATTTAAATGCTAGAGGGCTCTAACGATAGCCACCTGTGGTTTTCCAGCCAAATATAAAGCAATCACACTATCAGGCTTGCATTCCACCACGAATAACTTTTTTTCTGAATGCAAGTAGATCAAAATGCTTTTCCAGGCTTGTAAATAATAAAATGAACTGTCACTGGAATATATCTGTCAGCTGTTAGACGAGCGATTTACAAATGATAACAACCTGAAGTTGGTTGCAACTCATATCAGCCACCCTGTATATATGTGAACACTATTATTTGAAGAATTTTTTATATTTATTTTTTTTGTAAAAATTATGAGATTTTTTAAGTGCTTATTTTTTATAAATTTTTTGATTTATGTGTAGAATATTATGCCTCCTTTAATGGCCTTCTAAAGAAAATATGAGTTTTTGTAGAGAAGAAAACAAACGTTTTTCACATTTCTGAAAGACTAATTACTCAAGAGCGATAATAAATTATTTTTAATTTTTTTTGTAGTTCCAAGAAATGAAAATAAATTGTTTACCACATGAATTCCATTTGTAAGTGGTCTAGGCAGGTCACAATGTTAGGCATGGCCTTTGTGTACTTAGCACCATGCATTTCTTATGCCAGAAGCGTTTGTCAAGTGTTTTATAATTTTAAGGATGAAACAATTCAAAATTACAATTATTATTAGCCTAAAACGAGAGATAAAATTCTTTAAAAATAAAATTTGAAAAAAAAAAAACAACAACAACTCCATTTATGCCTTAATAAAGAGCATAATTCACCTTTGTTATCTGTCCCATAGTGACACTTCCATGAATAATCATAAAAGGAAAATAAAAAACAAATTTTCAACCTCCCCAAACTGTCTGTTCTGTCATATTTAAATGAAAATCATATCGTAATGTAACGTATCGTATTGTATCGTATAATTAAGAGTTGCCGACAAAAAAGTGACAGGCGTAGAAAAATTATAACAACTGGATTGTAATAAATAAGTTGCCAACTTCACATGTACACTGGGTTACAATGAAAAGAAAAAAATAAAAACGTACCAACAACCAACAACTGGTCAAAATGACAACCGACAACAATGGAAACTTAATATTTTAATGAGTATATTTAGAATAATAAAACGATTAATTATAATAAAATAAAAAAAAATGGAATTACACGAAAACAAAGGAAACAAACAACTGAAATGACAAAAATGTCAAAAAAATTACTAATAAATTGTTGGAGTAAAGAAAAACATCAGAATATACAAAAAAAAAATGTAAATGAAAAACTATAACAATTACCAGAGAGGAGAGAGGAAGTCAATACTACTTCAGGGGGAAAATCAAAGGCGTAATAGCCATGACTAAAAGGATTTTGTTTGCAGAACTCTAAATGTATGGGGCTGAAGCGTCAGAGACTTAATGGAATGAGTTGAATGGAACATAAGTACAGGCTTTTTAGATTCTTTGGTTTCAAAAGTAAGCTTAAGACATAAAAGTAATCGCCATTATCTAGTATACTACCTACTATACCACTGCCTACTAAAATATGGTTACTTGGCTTATTAGACGTGAGAACATGGGTTCAAACATCGGCGATTTTCTAATTTTATTATTCAAAAGCAAAAAATGTTGGAAATAACATCAAATTTTAGAATCAGTTAAGATTTTTTCGAATTGGCCACCTTTGGTACGAATTACGGCCTTCAGACGGCCACGAAAGGCTGCACGAAAGTGGCTCTGCGGTATTTTGGATGATCGACATTTGGATATTTTTTAGTGAGAACCTTACTCTCCAAAATGCCCCAGGCGGAAAAGTCCAACGGATTAAAATCCAGAGATTTTGGTGGCCATTGTGCGGTCGAAATGAAGTGAGGAACCTCCTTTTTAAGCCATTCTTGGTTGACGTGTGCTGAGTGCGGTGGTGTTGAGTCCTGTTGGAATGAAAAAGACATAAGTTACAGAAAAATCGTCAATTAAATTTGCCAAAGTAATAACTGCAAAGTAAATACAAATCTTAAAGGGGCTTTTAATGTACTAAAGTAAAGTACATGATTTCAATTTTTTATTTCTAAAAATAGTCAAAATAAGGGCATTAATCGTCATATCGTCAAATATGGCAGCTATGGTGCTGAGTCTTGTTGGAATGTCCATGGTCTTCGGCCGAAATGACATTTTTCCGATAATAATCGGCATTTAATTTGACAATGAATACGACCGGGGAGCGACCAACGGCCTTTATGGCGGCCCACGCCATTACCATCGGCGGCAAATCGCAAGTGTACATTTTCCGCTTACTTCTTTGGCAAGTAAACCCGATCATTATAATAAAGTAAACGTTTTATATTCAATTGTTATAAATGAACTCCCTTTATTAATATTTTATTTCTATTTATATAACAAAAACTTAACGAATAAAACTAACTTTACGAATAGACTACTTTGACTAACAGTGATTATAATATATAAGTGATGGCACTATATCATTTCTTTTTTCACAAACTGCTCAATTTGGAATGTCTTCTCATCGGTGAAAACCAAATTCGATAACTGGCACACCAATCGTGCAAGCGAAGTAACTCCTTGACTCTTTCCAGTCTAACTATTTTTTTGTCCATCGGTGAGCTCTTGCACTTTCTGGAACTTCAATGGCTTTAGTCCAAGCTCATTTTTCAATCTATGTTGCATACGTTCTCGCGATATGTTGAGCTCATGAGCAATTTTTCTACCAATACGGCGTGGATTTCGATGAAATCTGTTCATCTGTTTTTGGATCATTTCTGGTGTTGTTCCCGTTTTTTTTTTCGTCTACTTTTTGGACGCGATGCAACACTGCCAGCATCATGGTAACGAGCAATGGTACAAGAAACAAAAGTTTTATTCACATTTAAATGCTGGAGGGCTCTAACGATAGCCACCTGTGGTTTTCTAGCCAAATATAAAGCAATCAGCCTACCACGCTTGAATTCCATCACGAATAACTTTTTTTCTGAATGCAATAGATCAAAATGCTTTTGTAAGCTTGTAAATAACAAAATGGACTGACACTGGAATAAATCTGTCAGCTGTCAGACTAACGGTTTTCAAATGATAACAACCTGAAGTAGGTTGCAATACATATCAGCCACCCTCTATGATACATGCTTGTGTATTTGTTCAACTCACAACAACTGGGCTGTCTTTTTCAGCTCCTTCTATGAAAGAATGTAGTTCAACTCCCTTGTAAATTTTAAACATGCACTCATCTAACACAAATCCATCATTCATGTCATTTCGGAAAACAAGTCCTGCAAAGTAGCTCAACACCTTGACGTCAATATTTTCATAATGAAACGGCATTAAATTTTAAAGTTTCATATTCTCCTTGATTTCAATCCTTTACAGCACTGCCTGCGGATGATTACACTTGACAAACAGTAGCATAATGCAACATACAATGACAAACAATACTCGTATATACAGTGAAAAGCAAAACCTTTTATGTTAATAATATTTTTATTTATTTTTTATTTATTTTTTTATTATTATTTAACAAAGAGTGTCTAGCAGATAAAGAAACCCCAGTAAACATTTTATAGGTGGTCGGTCATTTCTACTGTAACAACTATTTTCTATTTTTTCTACTTTTTTTTATTTATTTTATAAAAGGTAAAAAGCAAATAAGTTATTATTATAATAACAACATTTAAGTATTTGGTTTTTAGACAACCGACACATTCAACCAGCCATTGAGCCAGTCAGCCAGCCGACCAGCCAACCAACCAACCAACATGGTTAAAATGCTATGGTTGGTTGGCTTTTCATATTAAAACTTGTGAAAAAAAGGGCTCATAAATTATAACCCCGTATAAAAGTTAAATAGTTGATGAGGAGAATTACAAAAAAAAAAAAAAAAATTAGAACATTTAACTACAAAACACGATTATGACCACTATTTATGTGAATACTTTGTAATTTCTTTTTTTTCTTTTCTCCATTTTATCCCTTTTTTAATCATAATAATAGTAGTGGCAACCAGGGTAAATACATAGTTAGTGGCAGTAAAATAGTAGAAGTAGTAGTAGGTAAAGCATAGAATTATGACAAACTGTTGGAAATAAAAAGTCATACAACTACCGGCCGTACAAATAATAATAATAATACTGATGGTATCAGCAGCAGCAACAATAATAAACGTGGTTAAAGCCACTAATGGGTGTCCAGGCTTTATAGTTATAAGGGCCAAATAAATGGCCACTATATACATGCAGACAACCCTTCAGTTAGGACTATAAACTAGCTTCTCACACCACTTATGTGTATTAATTTTACACACATAAGTGTGTGGCGGGATCTACAGTTTAAAGACGACTCAGAACGACAGGTTCTGCAGATACAGGGTGGCTCATATGTATTGCAACCAACTTCACGTTGTTATCGTTTGTGAACCGCTCGTCTGACAGCTGACAGATTTATTCCAGTGACAGTTCATTTTATTATTTACAAGCTTAAAAAAGAATTTTGATCTATTGCTTTCAGAAAAAAAGCTATTCGTGATGGAATTCAAGCGTGATAACGTGATTGTTTTATATTTGGCTGCTAAACTACAGGCAGCTATCGTTAGAGCCCTTCAGCAATTAAATGTGAATAAAACTTTTGTTTCTCGCACCATTGCTCCATTTTGCATCGCGTCCAAAAAGTGGAGGAAAAAAAAACGGTAACAACACCAGAAATGATCTGAAAAGTGAAGGTCAGATTTGATCGAAGTCCATGCCGCAGTGGTAGAAAAATTTCTCGTGAGCTGAACATATCGCGAGAAAATGAGCTTGAGCTAAAGCCATTGAAGTTCCAAAAGGTGAAAAAGCTCACCGATGGACAAAAAAAAGTTAGACTGGAAAGAGCCAAGGAGTTACTTCGCTTGCACGAAAGTGGCCAATTACCGAATTTGGTTTTCTCTGATGAGAAGCTATTCGAAATTGAACAGTTTGTGAACAAACAAAATGATCGGGTTTACTTGCCAAGGAGGTCAACTGAAAATTTACAGCTGCGATTGGCCACCAGAACTCAAGCGCCGTCGATGGTAATGGTGTGGGCCGCCGTAAAGACCGTTAGTCGCTCCCCGCTCGTATTCATCGGCCGTGGGTTTAAAATAAATACCGTATATTATCGGGAAAATGTCATAAAGACAGTATTGAAGCCCTGAGCAGACAAATATTTCTGCCGCAGACCATGGACATTTCAACAGGGCTCAGCACTACCGCACTCAGCACATGTCAACCAAGAATGACTTTAAAAGGATGTTCCTTGCTTCATTTCTACCGCACAATGGCCACCAAAATCTCCGGATTTCATTCTGTTGGACTTTTGCGCCTGGGGTTTTCTTAAGTCGTAGATGTATGAGAGCAGCGGCCTTTTATTGATCGTTTTTTCAACAAAATTCTCTTCAGCACTGATGATCATTTCCTATCCTATGGTTATATCAGCTATCACAATTATGCACATGTCACTTAGAAAATTGAGAAGTGATTGTAGAAAATCCATTGCATACGAAAAACTTGTCAATTTGGTGCTTATTATGGACTGAAGTTATCGTATGTCTTTGAAGATGAAACGAAATTTCTTTCGGTTCCTAGTTAAAGCAGAATCGTATATGATTTCAACTAGTCACTACCATGAGGCACACAACACAATAGATTTTAGCTTTATTGTATTCGAAGCTTACACTAATATTAGCTCTGGTTACTTGTCTTATCTGGAATTGGAGTAGTCTAGTGTGTTGTGTATTGTCATATTGCATTGCAGACCATGGTTCAAATTCCATATCACACATCTCGAAGAAAACGAAGTCTGCAGGACATTATGGGATATAACAAACTGTGGTTGGCCCGGTACTGGGATACAGGAATTCACTCGAGCCTCTGCGGTATTGGCAAGCTCAGTATCTCCCACTAGAATTACTGTAGAATTTAGAAATGTAAGATGGGTTTGGTATTAAAAATTGTCTGCAGTTAATACCGCCTATCTCCTGCTGGCTTCTATGACCACTATGACAAAGTTTGCCATCTCTGCTTCCAGTCCAGCACATACATATAAAACCCACACGTACATCGTTGTTTATACGTTAAGAGAGTTCATAAGGTTTTATTGTTTGTCACTTTGGCTCAATTGTAATGTCGTGTCGCATTAAATAAATTTTAAATAGAAATAGAAAAATAATTACAAACATTGTCACCGGCACACACACACACAAACATACTAAAATGTTAATTTGTTATTGTTGTTGTTGTTCTTCTCATTTTAACGGCTGTTTAACATGCATTTAGAAAATTTATTTTATTTAAAATTCTTATGAATTTGACGATAATTATGGTGGTAGTAGTAGTAGTAGTACTAGTAGTAGTAGAGTGAAATATAACCACACACAGAGAGCGAGAGAGAGAAAAATTTAAGGTTGGTTGGTAAACTATGTTATTAAACACAGAATGTTGTTGTTGCTGTTTTTAATTTTTTAACTACATGCCACCATGAATGTGTTGTAGTAGTAAGTATAAACAGTTATAAATGATGATATAGGGTGGACCATCGGTTATTCCGAATCTAGCAATACTTATGTCATTCTATTCTTTTACAAAATACAGAAAAATAGCTCCTTTGAGTGTAAAGAATCAATTTAATTTTGAGTTGGGATTTCTTGCGCCCACGAGAAACTGCACAATGATGTTGATTTTGTCCAAAAAAATCATATTTTCGGGCCTCATTTTCATCTTGTTGGGAATTACCGTTTTTGGGACTCAGATAATTCGTGCATGGTCTCACAAAAGCCAATGCACTCACTACGAGCAACAGTTTGGTTCATCTTTGTTCATATTTCTTTGAAAATGAGGACGGCGCAACCGTTATGGTCAATGGAGGCGCCTGTCGCACCATGGTAACCAACTTTTTTCTCTTTTCGCTCTTCGGGGTACTGATGTGAACGATGTTTGATTTCAACAGGATGGTAGAATGATGCAACTTGCCACACAACTCACGCCACAATTGATTTATTACGTCAAACGTTTGATGGCCGCTTAATTAGCCGTAATGTTGGTGTCAATTGGCGGCACTTTGACACCGTCGGATTATTTTCTGTGGGTAGCCATTAAAGAAAAGCGTTATGCAGCCAAAAAAGCGACAAATTGCCACATAACTCCTGCCAAAATCGATTTATTGCGTCAAACGTTTGATGACCGCTCAGTTAGCCTCAATGGTAATGCCAATTGGCGGCCAAGAAGCTGCGATTTGACTCCGTTGAACTATTTTCTGTGGGTCCCCATTAAAGACAAGCGTTATGCCGCCAAAAAAGGAACAACTTGCCACATAACTCATGCCACAATCGATCTATTGCGTCAAACCTTTGATGGCCGTTTAATTAGCCGTAATGGTGATGTCAAGTAGCGATCAAGAATCGGCGATTTGACACCGTTGGATTATTTTCTGTGGGTTGCCATTAAAGTAAAGCGTTATTCCGCCAAAAAAGAGACAACTTGCCACATAACTCACGCCACGGTTAATTAGCCGTAATGGTGGTGTCAATTGGGGGCGAAGAATCTGCGATTTGACACCGTTGGACTATTTTCTATGGGTCCCCATTAAAGAAAAGCGTTATGCCGCCAAAAAACTCATACCACAATCTATTTATTGCGTCAAACGTTTGATGGCTGTTTAATTAGCCGTAATGGTGGTGTTAATTGGCGGCCAAGAATCTGCGATTTGACTGCGTTGAACTATTTTCTGTGGGTCCCCATTAAAGACAAGCGTTATGTCGCCAAAAAAGCGACAACTTGCCACATAACTCATGCCACAATCGATTTATTGCGTCAAACATTTGATGGCTGCTTAATTAGCCGCATTGGTCATGTCAAGTAGCGATCAAGAATCAGCGATTTGACACCATTAGAACATTAAAAAAAAACCTTATGCTGCCAAACCAGAGACAATTTTCATGATGCCATTGCTGAGATATAGCATCGTACCCTCGAAAAAGTACACGAAACTTGATCTAATCGAATGAGGTCCTGTGAGGCAAGCTCCGGCAATCGTGTGAATCAAGTAATATCCTTATTCTAACAGGAACAATTCTACTTTACAACATAAAATTTAAATTCAAACCTTTAAATCGTCCACCCTATATTATAATTTTTGCCGTAGTTGTTAATGTTGTTGTGGTTGTAGTTGTCATTGCTATTGTAGCTTTCCCTTGAATTTGAAAGTTGTATGTATGCATGCTTGAAGCACTCACACACAGCGATCATTTGTTTGTTTATGAATTATTTGTTGTAAATCATGATAATTGATGTTGTATTAAAACAAGTTATTCATCACCTTTTTTGGTTTTATTATATGCTAATCAGTTTAATATTCTACCACAAATACATACACTGGATGGTGACATAACTAACGTGGTGTAGTACTGTAGTAGCACGACCAAAAGAAGCTTGCCTATACGCAATCATGATTTATTTAAAGCAGAACGGCAATGTGGTGGTGGGTAAAGAGCTTTTTAAATTCGTTACGTTGTATTAAAATTTTGACTTTCCATTGAAAAAATATTCGCATGTTGCCGTGCAATTTATGATTTAATGCCACCCGGTTTTGCCATCAGTTCCGACAGTTGCTTGTTGTTTTGTAGCACACCAATACACCCGTCTTTACAAAATTTATTCTGTAGTTTTCTCTTTCTTTCTTTCTTTTTTTCTTTTACAAATTTGTTACGTGTTCATTTGAAAAATCCCAGTTTTTATTTTGTGTTCTTTATACCCGCAAGTATATTTCAATTGAAATGTTAATTTCTGTTAAGCCGTTAATGTTTTCTTTTATTTTGTTTCGTTGTTATTGTTTTATTGTTTTATTCTTTTGTATTATTATGTTAAAATTTATTATTGTTTACAAAGAAAAAAACAGTTGTTGTTGTAATTTGTTGTTATGCTATGTTAATTTACTGGATTTGCAATTTGAAATGTCATTCATTATAATTTAATGAATTGAAATGTTGTCAGAATTAATTAAGAAAAATTCATGTTTTTAAATAATTTTTTTTTTTAAACAATGGTCTGTAAGGTTAGCCAGGTGTTTACAATGAATGTGTATTTTATTTCTATTATTAATAAAATGATTAATAAGGCATTTAAATATTATTCAAGCCTAAATAAGAATAACTTTTTTTGTTGAGTTAACACAAGTGTTTGATGCTCTACACCCAAAAAATTTACATGAAACTATTGACGTAAATCCAATGTACAAACCCCAGGTCAGTTATCTCTAAGGGCTGTCTAATAACGCCATACAATGGCGATTAGATTACGGCAACTTCAGTCTCTCCTAAAGCTTCCAGACTTTTCCTTTCTTCTTCTTTTAAAGCAGTTAATTGGCGGTTGTGATAACCGTAATTGCTTTGTAATACACGTACTGCTTTTACACTTGCATTATAATTGTAAAATTCAATCTCTGTTAAGGCTTTCAAACTAAATCTTTTTTCTTCTTTCCAGTCAGTTAATATGCTGTTATCATAATCGTAATTACACTGTAATACACGTACTGCTTTTATACCTTAATCGCAAATTTTTCTACAAATAAAATTCAAGTGTCGTGTGTCCATCTTGCTGAATCAACAGATTTTATTTGAATTTTAAATTGAAGTAAAATTCAGGCACTTAATTTCAGCGTTAAGTCGCCCTAGTCTAAATAATCTGGATACAAGAATCCAACCTCTCTATTTATCTATCTCTCTCCTGGATATTATACAGGTAGGCTGATATATATTGCAACCAAGTTCAGGTTGTTATCATTTGTAAATAGTTCGTCTGATAGCTCGTAGATTTATTCTAGTGACAGTTCATTTTATTATTTATAAGCTTACAAAAGTATTTTGATCTATTGCATTCAGAAAAAAAGTTATTCGTGATGCAATTCAAGCTTTATATTTCGCTGGTGGCTATCGTTTTAGAGCCCTCCAGCATTTAAGTGTGAATAAATCTTTTGTTTCTCGTATCATTTCATTTCTCGTTACAGTGTTGCATCGCGTTCAAAAGTGGACAAAAATTAAAAAACGGTAACAACACCAGAAATGATCCGAAAAGTGAAGGCCGGATATAATCGAAATCCATGCCGCTCTGGTAGAAAAATTGCTCGTGAGCAGAACATATCGCGAGAACGGATGCAACACATATTGAAAAATGAGCTCACCGATGGACAAAAAAAAACTTAGAAAGAGCCAAGGAGTTCCTTCGCTTGCACGAAAGTGGCCAGTTATCGAATTTGATTTTCTCCGATGAGAAGTCATTCCAAATTGAGCAGTTTGTAAAGAAACAATGTGATCGGGTTTACTTGCCAAAGTAGTCAGCTGAAAATTTACACCTGCAATTGGCCACCAGAACTCAAGCGCCGTAGATGGTAATGGCGTTGGCCGCCGTAACGTTCCATGGTCGCTCCCCGCATATATTCATCGACTGTGGGGTTAAAATTAATGCTGAATATTATCGGGAAAATATCTTAAAGATAGTATTGAAGGCAGACAAACATTTCGGCCGCAGACCATGAACATTCCCAACAGGACTCAGCACCACCGCTCTCAGCACGCGTCAACCAAAAATGGCTTCATTTCTACCGTACAATGCATTATATATCAGCTAGACTATAGGCAAGGGCTTAAAGTAGGCAATCTATATCAGACTTCAAACATCCATTAATGAGACCGAGTGGATCAGTAAGACTTTCGGGATCAAAATAAATGATTGTTCCAACTTTTTGCTCCACATTAATTCGTGTAAGTAGTGTGTTGGCTTCTTAGACCTGAGATTACTGTTCAAAGTTCAAACATTATGTTACACATCTCCAAGGAAATATGAACAAAATATTTCTAGCAAGAATGCAGAGTTTCTCAAGAGTCCGCATTCTTTAAACCGATTACTTCAGCTACTTCTTCTTCAAAAACTTAATGGTTACTAAAAGGTTCACTTTCGAATTTGTCGGTTGGTTTAGACTCTTTGGTGACTATTCACTGGGATAATATTATGTTTAAGATGGTGAAGTACAATTGTTCCGATTAGAAATGGAATATCATTTCATCCATACGGCTGCCGTGGCTGGCTTCATAATAATTTATTCAATCCGACCAATTTTTCTACACTTTTTCGAATGTATAGCGTCGCATCTTGGCAATGACATTCCGAAAGTTGGCCTTTAAATAATCATCTGTCTTTGGTTTGTCGGCATAACACTATTCCTTAACAGCGACCCATAAAAAATTGTCCAACAGTGTTACATCGCGGCCAATTGACATCACCATTACGGCTAATTAAACGGCCATTAAACGTTTGACGCAATAAATAGATTGTGGCATGAGATATATGACAAGTTGTACTATCCTGTTGAAACCAAGCATCATGAAGGGCGGGTACAAAAAAAATGGGTTATTATGATGCGATAGGATATCATGAACCGTAATGGTTGTGCCGTCCTCATTTCAATGAAATATCGGCTGAAGATGTTTCCGCTTCACAAGCCGCACCAAACAGCCACTCGTAATGCATGCGTTGGATTCTGTAAGATTTTGCTTATTAAAGTACCAACCAAAATGAATATGAGCTTCATCTGAAAAGATGATTTATTTTTTTTGAGAAATCGACATCATCGTGCAGTTTTTTATTGGCCCATCCAACCGAAGTAAAACCAAAGCAAAACCCAAGCGTGTGGTTATGCATCTTTAACTCATTAAACCAATTTAACGTTGTAAGGCGTCATACCGAGATCATTTCGCCAAATTAGACATAAACTGTTGCATGAAATACTTGATTCTGAAGAACGACGACGATTAAGTTGATTTTGATGGATTCTCATGCACAGTCTCAGACATAGTTTCGATATTTTCGAGTGCTCGTAATGTATGAGCATGCTCGAGATCTGGGCGCATCACCATTTAAACTAGTTTCACGGACTTTAGCAATAAACTTGCGTATATCGGACACTGTTTGGTCCTTCTCTGTGACCAAATTTTCTGCGATATTTTCCGGCAATTACCGACCAATTGTCTTTGTCGTATTCATTGCGTTCGGAAGCTTTGATATACTGAATATTGTCACAGAATATACTGACATTAGTGTTGCGAGATTCGAAATAAATACATTCAAACCTATGTATGGCCCACCCTATATGTATAAGCACGTGTTCCATAGTTGTATCTGCAAAGCAGTGTATGATGGTTATTTTTGAAAAATAAATTTTTGAGAAATGAATTCACGTGCAAATATCTCTTATTCAGGTTGCCAAAACTATACAGTGAGAGTCAAAAGGAATTGTACATTTAAAAATATATAGTATACATTAATAAATTACCGTTATTTTTATTTTAAAAATGTTCCATTGCCAATTTTTAAAATTGAAACAAAAATAGAAATTATAAAAAATTTCCAAATGTTGCCAAATTTTTTCGGACACTCTCCTTAAGGGAGAGATGCTACAGTCCGGACTGTAGGGTGTACGTGTCAATACGTAATGGGGACGAGCCCTCAGCCAACGGGGGAGGGTGGGTTAGTGTGAGGCCAAGGACGTTAAAAAAAGGGCTGAAAGTTGAATTTGGTGATTGGAAGAATTTTATCCATTGCTGTACAGTTTCTTTTGACTCTCACTGTAAGATGATCATATGGGCTGAATTGGAAAAAACCTAATATTTAAGTGTTAAAGCAGTGTTGAGCGCAATAAAGCCTTTAGATTTGAAAATATTTTTTTTTTGTTTTTGCCCTGCACCGAGTATATAAGGAGTGCGCACAAAAAATAACTGGACTTACACTTTTCGTTATAGAAATAAAACAGAGTGGCGGATTTTTTTCGTTTTATATTTCAATTAAAGTAAATAATATTTGAATTCCTTTTGTGTAGAAAATTTCTTTCTGAGAAAGGTCTCAGAGCATCCAACTTTTTGAGCCACTTTTCTTTCAGACATTTTAGGATGTTTTAGAAAAATACGTATTATTTTACATGCTTTGTTTTGGGTCTGTAAATCCTTTTTTTCTTCAACTTCCACGCTTTCTCTCAATACTCAAAGACTCCTTATATTGTTTTATTCTTACCTTAGAAACTGTTTTTTGGTTAACACCTGCGAACCTAGCAATCGTTTTTTGAAAGCGGCGCGGTATTTGATTGAAAATTTTAATTATTTTTTTAAGACATTCTTGTTGGATGCCCATTTTCAAAAAACTATTTTTGCTATGGCAATGACATTTAGCACGTGGATTGTGAAACAAAAACAATGTAACGGTATTAGTGATTGATTGACCACTTTTTGATTTGACCATTTTTTTTCGTGCACACTCCTTAATATTGTTCATTATTTTTATCTTAAATTTTTTTCTTTTTTGATTTCTGTATTACACGTTTAATGTTTTGTTCCATAAATTATAATTTTTATGAATTCCTGCATTACAACCGGCATTCTTTTATAAGATTTTCTTCTAATACAAGGCTATACATGTACGTACATGAGTTGACAAAAAAAATTGGTGAGTTTGTCTGATTTCTTAATTCTGTTTTTATTTCCCACTTAATGTTGCCATAAAATTTCGTTTTTATTGTTATTTTCCCTATCAAAGCATTAACATACGTTAGTCATCGTTTGTGGAAATATGCATCCAACAATACAATATAAATGACACAATTGCGTACGAACTATTCTGGCCATATTTCAACAATAATGATGATGATGATCTCGTTTTAGTGGTGCTATTTGTATTTCAATAAAAAAAAAAGAGAAGAAACATTATCTGCATCAAAAATTTATCACTGATATGCGATCTTAAGTGATTAATGTCCTTTTTAGCAGGCACTTAAAACTCAAAAACACATTCTCGTCCTTTTTATGGTAGCAATGCCTGTCATAGATAATGCTTAATTATAATTTATAGCGTAAGTATGGAAGTTGAATTTGTTTTTTGTTTTCTTTCTTCTATTTGCCCTCTTTTTCCATTTTAAGTGCACCTTTTTTCTCGCTCTCTTGTTTAGTGTTACACTACAATACAAGGGAAGGGAGGGGAAATAAAAAATTTTGTATACAAATTTCATTTCATTTCATATGGCCTTTTGAATAAAACAGTTACGTTAGCGTTTTTTTTTTTTTCGAGGGTTGCAAAAATTTCCGAAAAGTAAAAACGGAGCCATTATTTTGCATTTACGTTACGTACGCTGTTTCTATTTGTTCGTAGAACGTACATACATTTGAATTAATTGCTATTTTAATATTTATGACATCCTATAAATTTTCTTTTATTGCACTTTAAATGCTACACCACACTGTGGAAGTATGGTAATAACCCTCATGAATGTTTTTTATCTTCCTTCTTTATATTTGCGTATCGTTTTTTTTTTCGCAAAGGAAATTTGTTTCATTATATCCACGAAGAAAAAAATTAAATTATTGTGTTGGAAGATTATTTTAAAAAAGTATGACTTCGCTTACCAACACCACAAGTTTATACAGGATCTGGAAAACGTGCCAACATACATGCTTAATATTTTTATTATGGTGAAATGGTTTAAAGTCGCCGTGGATTAGTAGACTGACTGGATTTCACTAACTCACTAGCCTGCCTTGCCTTGCCTTTTATATGGCAGAGTAAACAGTCTGATGAAGTCGCCGTAGTCTAGTAGATGGTGTGCTGGCTTATTAGACGTAAAACCAGGGTTCGAGTCCAGGCCAGACATCAAATCAAATACAACAAAGTATTACTTCGGCGATTCTTCGCAGCAATTTCTGGCAAAAACTCTGAGAGTAAATAAAATTGCCATGAAAAGTTTCTACAAAAATCTTGTCCGATCGAAAGTTCGGCTTTAAACTGTAGGTCCCGCCACTTATGCATAAAATTACACACCCAACATAAGTAGTGTGAGAAACTAGGTCAATAATCCTGACTAATAGGGTTGTTAATGACCAATTATGTATAGTACTGGAACCACAAGATCCACAGTATTCCTCTCAGACTATAATGTAAGCTCCAGGAATTGTTCGACAAACTTCAGTATGTTGCTCGGTGTAAAAACCAACAATTCCATGTCTAGTACATCCTCAAATTTCTCATTAATATCTCACAACTTCAAAAATGCGTTCCGATGAAGTCATTCTCATCGTAACAACTTTCAACATATTGGACTTCAAAACAACCTTTATTTGGTTTTGATTAAGTATACTCTTGGACTACAAGTGCCCTGTCGAAAGGTATTCAAAGGTCGCTGTAGTTTAGTTGGCAGTGTGTTAGCTTATTAGATACGAAGTCTGAGTTAAACCACAGCTCTGACATTAAAACGGAATATGAAAAAATATTTCCTCAGGCGACTTCCTCTTAGCAGACATCTGGACAAAAACTCTAAGAGTAAAATAAAATTGCCATGAAAAAGTTTCTCAAAAAATCGGCCGGCTGTTGGTCCCGCCACTCATATATAAAGTTAACACACACAACATAAGAGGCGTGAGAAGTTAGCTTGTAATCCCGACTAAAGAGTTGTACAGTATTCCCTCGATTTACGTCGTAGAATATTCCGGATAAAGGTGACGTAAACTGAATTTCAAATAACTCATAATAACAGATGCATTTGTTAACTAAGATAACCCTTTTCCTGTCCTCTACATCACATGTGATGCACAGCAAGTTGGTTTCATACAAGAATGATAAACTAAAGATTACGCCATCACGCACACAAAATTCAAACTTTCTGCGCATATTAAATCAATGACGTCACGCAAATTGTGTTCCTATTGGCTAATGATAATGTAAGTTATATTGCAGGGCTGCCAACTACTTTTACGTAGTGCACATATTTTTCAGAAGAAATGTTAATTTTCACATATGAAAAAGACTTAGAAACCTTTAAAATAGCCCAACTACGTCATTTAACGGGAAATCATGCGCAAGGCGTAATCTTTAGTTTATCATTCTTGGGTTTCATACGCTTGTGCATCATATGGACAGGGAAAGGGATAATTAAATTTTTATTCTATGTATTGGATTTTTTTTTTAAACAGGGAATTCCCCTGATTTGGCTTACGAACAACAGAGGCGACGTAAATCGAAGTTGAAGGTAACAAAATTTTTGACGACGTTAATCGAAACAACATAAATGGAGAAGACGTAAATCGAGAAGACGTAAATCGAGGGAATACTGTAATGATACTGTAATTCTAAAAACCTTCTAACAACCTTTAGGTATTTCCGAATAGTCTGACGCATGTCTCAGATCACCTCTTATGGCAGCTTTATGACAACAGTTCTGATTGCCATCCATAAATCTAACCATAGACTCCAGAGCTTTGGTTTTCAATAACAAGTTGGATCCAACAGTGTCACCAGGTTCTCGTAGTCCTGTCAGACAGTGAATTCTGTAGGTCACGAAATATCCAAATGAGTTTCATGTTAGATTGGTCTCCCATAAATCTAACCATAGACTCTAAGTCTTCTGCATACCATTAAGTCATACGTCGTCTCTTTGTGAGTCCTTACTATTGGTGTGGCCATCATGTTATACTCGTATATTCAGTGCATAATTCCGGGATTGCATACGCATGATTTCTTTACAAGTCTTCTGCATACCATTGAGGCATTGTGCGAGGCCTCCATGTTAATTTATTATTTCTCCATATGGGGGTCAACCATTTTCAGTGGCATTATCGTATCCAGACGTTGAATATTTTTTCATTTAAAATTTTTTTTCTTCTTGTAAGAACCACTATTGTGGTCTTGCCCGGATTTTTTCCTTGGACCCACTATCATGCATCACTGACTTACAATCACAAGATTTCTTTAAGAGAGTATCTTCAAATATGCGTCTAGCTTTCAAAACTATATCATCTGGTTAACCTTTATTGACAACAATGGTCCACATTATGATAATGCGTCCTGCCGCGGGCTTGCGCTAGTTGTAGTGATATTTTTTGTATCGTTTCCTGCGTATGTTAACTTAAATCGTGAGAATCTCTGTAATCCTACGAACATCTATCATTCCTGAGGACTTATTAAAGGCTTATCTCAAGAATGCAACTGGTGCACTCTTCACATATAGATTTGTGACAGATGCTACATACAATTTATTTGGGAGAAAATTGATTCCAAATTTTTCGGACCAATATTTAAATTTATTGCCTCGTGGACAAAGTTGATGAAACCAAAAAAAAAATCTTCGTGTTTCTATCAAAAATCCTAACTTCTGTCATCGAAGCTCGCAAAGTTTAGCATTCCAATTTGTTAAGCTTCTTCTAATTTCCCTTAACAACAGGATATTTTATTTGTAATGTCCTTACGTTTATCTTCCTTTTTTGTTTTTTAGAAATTTTGAGAACAAGGACATCATTTTCTCATTTTCGTACTCCTGCTATTTATAACAATAGTTTTGTTGGCTACTGCTACAACAATGATAACAATAACAACAACAATTGTCAAAAATAAAAAACAAAAAAGGGAAGGAAAGAAAGAAAGAATAAAATAAATAATAAAAATAAAACGAAAAACAACAACAAAATCACAATTTATAAAATGTGACAGAACATACAACAGCAGTTGACAACTGTCAGTGTCGGTGTCAGACTGTCACAAATGTTGGTGTCATTTGCAAAACAGTGGAAACGGTGAAAGGACAATGAATAAAAACGACAAAAAAAAAACAACTTTTCCCCTATTTTTATTATATTTTTTGCTGTGTATTGTGTGTGTTTGTTGTAACAATAATAATTGCAATTGTATGTGCATAAAAGCAATCTGTTATCCTTTTATCCTTTTAATATTTAACACCCTACAGTAGGACTTAAGTTAATAATGCTTGAAATGGAGATTTTTTTTATTTGAAATGAAATTTTTCATCTTTTCCACGTTAATTACGTTAAATTCAAAACGATGAAGAGTAATCTATTATATCCTACAGGGTAGCTGCTATGTAATGGAACAATATTCGGCATTTGAATACAAGCGGGGAGCGACCATCGGCAGTTGGAACCTCTTTTCTGGACAGACTAACAAAAGAGCGTTAAAAGAGATGCATAGTATTCACCGTCGCTATAAAGTGAAGAGCTTTTGGATGGCGGGTTGCCGTTACATGGAATCCCAATACTGCCGCGTAATATTGAAATAGCCTTAAGGGTAGCAGCGTTAAACGGGTTCTTACCGTACATATGTTATTGGTCATTACAACTCTTCACTTAGTATTACGACCTAGTTTCCATCACTACTTTATTTTAAATATTTTAAGACATGCAACGTCTTAATTTTTTATATTACAGGGACCTATTGCTTAAAGTCGATTCTGAACGACAGATTTTTGAGAAATTTTTCAAAGCAATTTTATTTTACACTCAGAATTTTTGCCAGGAGTCAGTTGAGAGGAAGTTGCCGAAGAAAAATTTTTTCGTATTTCGTTTTGTTGGAGATGTCTGTATCAGGGTTTGAACCATGGCCTCAATTCAAATAAGCCAACACATTACCAAATAAACTACGACCACTTCTCAGTTAAAATTGGTTACACTAAAATTTGGTCCTCTGGATCAATAAATGGTCAACAAAACATTCGAATTTAATAATAACCAGTCAGTATCTTTTTTATTTCTTAGTCCAGTTCTAACACCCAATAATTATTCCATTACTTCTACACGGAACATAGTTTTTCTGCAACTGACTCTACAACTGCTGGCTTAAATTCCTACTTACATAGCGAGTTGCTTGGTGAACTCGATAGCTCTACTAACAGCGACAAGAGACACTGGCAAGTGTCGTATACACACAGATCTTGTAATTAACCAGTTCCACTCTAGAATTCTCTGAAACTATCCATCCAGAATCTCGTATTGCAATGGTTGCATATCAGCGTAGTTTTTCTTGATCAATCCGCAACAAGCAAGCCGCATCTATTTGAATTAATTCTTAATTTTCCGATATTTTCGGGATTCACAAAATTTCGAATCCCAAGATTTGTCCGGGGATTTTTCGGGACTGTGAATTCATATTATTAGGCAAAAGGCCCAGGTTCGAATCCCAGATCAGACATCAAAACGAAAAATATTTCTTCGAGGACTTCCTCTCAGCAGATTTCTGG
Organism: Sarcophaga peregrina; assembly: GCA_014635995.1. Taxonomy (NCBI): domain Eukaryota; kingdom Metazoa; phylum Arthropoda; class Insecta; order Diptera; family Sarcophagidae; genus Sarcophaga; species Sarcophaga peregrina. The sequence continues at coordinate 79,960,700 of CM025791.1, forward strand.
CAAAGACTCTGAGAGTAAAAATTGCCATTAAAAGCTTCTCAAAAATCTGTCGTTCGGAGTCGACTTTAGAACTGTAGGTCCCGCCACTCATGTATAAAATTAACGCACACAACGTAAGTGGTGTGAGCCAATAATGGTAATGGCCAATTATGTATGTTATGTATGAATTCATATGTATTTTGACCCTACAAAAGGTCCTGAATAAAAAATTCTATATCACTTGACTTCGATAATAGATTTTTCGGGATTTTTGGATCCCGAATTATCCCTCAATATCCCGGAATTTTGGGATCGGGATTTACAAAATTCCGAATTCCGGGACTTTTAAAAATCGATACCGTTTGGCATTCCTAATTCTTACATACAGTGAGCGAGCAGAAGAGTTTTTTATTTTATTCTTAACAAATAGCAGTAAAAAAAAACAATAATTAATGAAATAAATTCAAAGAGTTTGAATGAAAAAGCGAAAATAACCCATATAAACTCAATTTTGCACGTTTCAATAAAATTCAAGAAACTAACCCAATTTCAATATTTGATCCATAGACCCTTATTAGAAAAAGCTTGATTTACGCGGCTTGACATGCTTTCTACTAAATTATCAATAACATCTTATGGAATTCGATTCCATTTCGCTTTTATACGATCCCAAAGTTTGTCCATGTTTGTTGTGGCTGTTTCGTACTGCCAGAGCAGGATTTTCACGAATGGCCAAAGATTTGCAATCAGATTGAAGTCGGGACTTTGTGCTGGCCCTTCCATCAATTGAAAATTTTATTTAACACTCCGTATCTTTACAATTTTTGCTGTGTGCTTCGGATCACCATCCTGTTGGAAAACAATTTCTTATTCGGGATAAGCACATTTGTCCATAAAATTCGGAAAATGGGTTTGCAGAATCTGTAGATAGTCTTTTTTCGCATGACACTATCTAGTAAATATAGAGGGCCAACATGCCACCATATTAAGCATCCCCAAACCATTATATTTTCACCGCTATGTTTAACAGTTTGCTTCATATGGTATCTTTAAACGCGTTCCCCCTGGTCTTCGGTAGCAGTAGTGCTTTCCATCTAATTGGAAACGTGTTATCTGGTCTGATGAGTTCAAATGTAACCAACTTCAGTAAGATGGAAAGCAGCACTGCTAGCGCAGACCCGGGGAACGTGTTCAAAGGTACCATGTGAAGCAAACTGTTAAACATGGCGGCGAAAATATAATGGTTTGGGGATGTTTACGTCTAATAAGCCAACTAGACTACCTACTAGACTACGGCGAATTGATTTTTGGCAGATCTAATTAGGAAACGTTCTACGCTGGTTAACGTGGGCAAAGTTCGATCAGAGAACCCATACCTAGAGCAGCTGTTTTTAATCGCTGTGTTTGGGATCATTGCTATTTTTATTCTTATCTTTTAAAATATTTTCGAAAAGTTTGAATATTAAATTAAGTTAATTCCCATTCTATTAATTTCCATCACTAGACCCATCTAACCCATTATGAGTTCAAACGTCTTCTTTTTCTTTTTCTTCTCCTGCTACTTTTTCTTTTTGCACTCATAGACAATAACCAAAGGAACGAATAGAGCTCATAGACAACAAAGTTCATACGTAAATAACAAGTTGAAGAAAAGAAATAAATTATTTCAAACTGAAAAACTGTCAGGCAGGCAGTCAGTCAGTCAGGCAGTCAGGCAGGGCGGAGAAGTAAAGCAGCAAACGGCATTATCTGCCAGCACCATAACAGAAGAGCACTGTCAGCCATTAACCATGTCATGTTATAACATTTTACTCGTTTCATACTGGACATTACTAGACATCCCAGGATAAAGTTGCTATAGGATCCGTAGAAGCCAGTAGATGTACAGTGAAGTGAAGATGAAAAGTAAAGCAAATGAAAATGCAACAACAACAACAACAAGAACAACAAATGACGTGAATGTGTCTGTTAAAGATTGAGGCAGACGTAGCAGCAGCACTGTAGTAACTGAAAGCCATAGATTTTATTCTGGTAATAATGTCGGCTAAAGTAACAACTACAACAACAACAACAAAAACAAGAAGTAGAAATGAATAGAAAATAAAAATTATTGCAGTTACAAAGAAAGAAAAGAAACGAAAGAAGACGAAAGTAACTGAAACAGACGATTCAGCAATAGCAGCAACACAACATAAATCTTCGAAAAGTATGGAAAAATTAAAACGAAAGCAAAAAAAAAAAATAAATTCAGAGCGTGTTCTACCGACATAAGCAGACTTCAAAGACAGTGGGGCAAAAGTGGGATTTTTTTTTTATTTTATAATATTCGCCTACAATACACAAGTTTATAGCAGAATCAGAACCAAGTGCTTATTGTACAAAAATTGTGGCATTTGATCAATAAATCCATGAATTTTAGCGTTTCCTGCTGCTTTGCTGATAGCAAGCAAGTTTAAGTTAGCGGTGCTTCATTTACTTTGCCTTTGATACACATTAAAAGCAGACTACCGCTTGATTTAGAAGAAAAAGTTACTTTAAGATGCAAAACCAGAGAGAGAATCAAATGCAAAGACTGTTACCGTCCCAACCTACAAGAAAGTCCACCAAAAAGATTTGTACAAACGCAGGTTATTGAGATGACAAAGGCTCTATTAATAGTGAGGGAAAGTGGTACAAATATCATGTATGAGTAACTGTTTTGTTGAAAGTCGTATCCACATGAGCTAACAATTAACCAAATAGACGAGCTATGAATTGAAAACAGAATCATCACTGTTCCAGTATAAAAAAAACTTCAATTTATGAATCGATATACGATAATCGATTAAAAATGGCTTCCATATTTCACACCAGAATATAAACGATCATCTGGATGGACCATACCAGAGATCAGCAATAAGTATTCAAAACGATAAGCAGATTCGAGTCGTACTTATAATTTCAGATACTAATACGCATTCATACTTATTTTGATATAATACTCATACTACTCATACTCAAAGTTGGAAGTACTCATCGGATTCATACTTAACAATACGCATGATGTTATTGACTTCGACTCGTCTCTACTTAACATTTACACGAAGCACAAAATAAGTATGATTCGCGTACGAACACTACTATACTCACAAGAAGATTGTGTGTGTGCTTTGCTTGCTGTCTTTGTCTTTCCTTTCTTCTTTGTTTGTATATGCAACAACTACAAAGGCTGTAAATTTTGAAGAATGATTCGAGCCACTCGAATCACTTATTAGTATTGTAAGTATTTTTCTAAATTTATGAATCAGAATGAGTAGGCGTATGAATCGAACACATTTTAAATGTTGTGAGTTTGAAGTCAATGTTGTACTCATACTCATTGCTACTTATACTTATAAATCAATATTGTAGCGAGTCTGAATAAATCAGAGTAGTTGAATTTCAATTTTGTTGATTTATTTATACTCGAAATTGAATAAGTCCTTATAAGTAGCGGAAAAACAATTCATTGCTGATCTCTTGACCATACATTGTGAACCCACTTTAATACGTTGACTGCCGCGGCAGTTTTCAGAAAACTTGTCAAAATACGACAATTCAATTTTTTCACATTAGTGAATTACGAGATAACTTGTAGATTGTGTTCCTTTCTAGGAAGCCACGAGTTATCTCGTAGTCGGTAGTCAACGTATTAAGGCAGAGCTACAGTAGGCTGGCAAAGTGTTTGACATCAGTTGGACCTTATGCCAGGAATATCGATTTATTTGTAAGTCATTCGAGTGGCTCGAATCATTCTTCAAAAGTGATCTGACTAATGGGTTGTTATGACCAATTATGTTTGTATGTATGTGGTTATTTCAGCCAAGCTTAATGTTTTTTCTTCGATGTCACCACTGTAGATCATTTATTTTGTTAGTTTTGCACTCCAGCTCTACACATCGTGTTATTAATTTCACAGATACGAACAACACACACTCCATTGCTAAAAGAGTACATATCTACACGTTTCACTACCACTACTACTACTACTGCTGGTGCTATAACAAGAGCAATAACTACAACTCGGCGCTGATAGATGGAGTACCCAGTGCTATGCATTCAATTTTCCAAGATGACATTGGAGATTGTTGTTGTTGTTACTTCTGCTGCTGCTGCTGCTGTTGATGATACCATTTCTATTGCTATTATTCATGCTGTTAGAATTTTTGTTGCTATAATTGTTGTTGTTGTTAGCTTGATATGGCTTTGGTGGCATGTTTCAATGTCGATTTTAAAGATGCTGTGAACATGGATAGGAATAAGCGAGAGCGCGCGCGTTAACTTGGCGCGCCGGAAGACATAGTGGCAGTGTAATTTGAAATGAAAATTAATGACATGCAATCAATTTTGTGAGACGATGTTATTTGTTATTTTGATGGCTTCGCTTGTCTAGAAAAAGCTTACATCAACAACAACAACAGCAATGCAAACATTTGAGAGAGATGTATCAGAGAGAGAGCAAGAGCATTACAGTAAAGGAAGTAGGTATACGAGTCACACAGGGACAGTCAAACAATTTTTTGTTCGGTTCACTCTGATTCACTTTGTTGGCTTAGATGCCATCTATTATTTTCCATTTTATTCTTGTAGAAATATTCACAAATTCATTTATTTATCCTTTCATTTCCTTCTTTTCGTTCACACTCATATATACACAAACATTTTTGTATTCTTCTGTTTCTGTTTATAACGTTCGGAGCATTTTACTGATTCCTCTGTGTGCGTGTGTGTGTCTGCAGAATGTTGTACTTGTACTTGTACGTCTTCGGTTTGGTTTTATCCATTACAAACGACTTTTGAGCAATAAATTCTCCGTTTGCTCTGGTTGAGAACACTTGATCATTTGTCAAATGCATTGCAATTGGGAGTTACGCTATACAGGCAAATATACCACGAACTCTATTCAATGCCGCCACCTTACATTGGGAGATTCTTTAAAATTTATTTGCAAACACCCGTTAATATGGCTTGGTATAGTAGTTGTTGTTATTGCCTTTCTTGAAGGGGGGAAAAGAGAAAAAAAATATTGACAAATGCTATAAAAACAACGGCCATAAAAGAGAAAAATAAAAAAAACATTTTCTAGCAAATGTAGGTGTGAGAAACGTTATTTAGTTGGAGAGCATAAAATTTAGAATAATAGGGGCAATGGGAAATGGTGTAAAATAATATTTTCTTGTGCAAAATTTTTCAGCATTTAAGCAATATGTTGGAAAAGAGAGAGAGAATATTTATTGCATATTATGACTTGTATTCACCATTAAAATTCAAATAAGAAAAGAAAAGAAATCATAAATAAATTATGCAGTGAAGTTGGCTGCAGTTGGGATACATATATTGACTATATGGAACTGATGTAACTGGAGAAAATGAAGTAAAGGTTTAATGAGTTCATTTGGCATTACTTTTTTTTTATATCAGAGATGTATACCGTATTCCCTCGATTTACGTCGTAGGATGTTCCGGAAAAAGGTGACGTAAATCGAAACGACGTAAAACGAATTTGAAAGAACTCACACTATCTTATTTATGTATTGAATTTTTTAAAGGGATTCTTTATTGTTTATAACAATAGCACGTTAAATCGAATGACGACACATCAATGAAGGGACAAATTTACGACTTTATGAAAAACGGATACATTCGAGGAATATTGTACATTTATAAACATGCTTGAGCTATCAGTCAGATGTGTTTTGGTTAGGTCACCATGCAAGTTTTTTATGATGGAAAACTCCATTCCAATATCAAAAAACAGCATTGAGGTAATTAAAGTTAGGTTATGTAGGAAGAAGCCCATTTACCACATAACTTTGCAGGTAATCAATTAGTTAGTAAAGAGACCCAGGCCATAATCAATATTCAGTCAAACATTCCCTATAATCTCAAATCTAAACAAAATGTTCGTTGCAAACTAATAATATTAGAGAGTACGATGATAATGGTCAAAAAGTGGGAGATCCAAAACCTCTATTTGTATATCTTGGCCGCGCATGATCATATTTTTAAGGGATATGTAGTCAGCAGTCTAGAGACAGAAGAGTCTAGAGTCAGAAGAGTCTAGAGTCAACAGAGCCAAATAAACAGCTTTTGAATGTAGTTCAAGTTAGGTTATGTAAGGAAGAGTAATTCAAGTTAGGTTAGGTAAAGAAGAGACCCCCCTTAGGCCAGTATTGAGGCCCATTGTGATACCATAATCAATATTCGGTCAAACATTCCCTATAATCTGAAATTTATACAAAATTTTGCTGTTGCAAAATTAATTCATATTAGAAAGCTTGGTAAACAATGTCAAAAAGTGGGAGATCAAAAACCTCCGTTTTTATGACAAGAGCCAAAACTTGGCAGTGGATGGTTGTGTATTTTAGAATATGTGATCAGCAGACTAGAGCCAGCAGAGTCTAGAGTCAGAAGAGTCTAAAGCCAGCAGAGTCTAGAGCCAGAAGAGTCTAGAGCCAACAGCGTCTAGAGCTAGCAGAGTCTAGAGCCAACAGAGACTAGAGTCAGCAGAGTCTAAAGTCATCAAAAGCTAAAGTTAACAGAGTCTAGAGTTGGCAGAGTCTAGAGTTAGCAGAGTCTAGAGTTAACAGAGTCTAGAGCCAACAGAGTCTAGATTCAACAGAGACTAGAGTCAGCAGAGTCTAAAGTCATCAAAAGCTAAAGTTAACAGAGTCTAGAGTTGGCAGAGCCTAGAGTTAGCAGAGTTTAAAGTTAACAGAGTCTAGAGTTGGCAGAGTCTAGAGCCAACAGAGTCTAGAGTCAACCGAGTATACAGTCAACAGAGTCAAGAGTGAGCAGACGTCACGTTCTTTCTTGCTGACATTGGGATTGAGCCTTCTCATAATATGACCTATAACATGCCAGAGATTACAAACTCCTCACTGGATATGGCCAGCACATCAACAATGCAAATTTAAACGATGTCCTCATGAACCCACTACATACATAAGAATGACCTTTTAATTGATTAGAAATTTCATTGAGAAATCCTCAGAGTGTTGTCGTTATAATGTAATAGGTAGTATGTTGTCGCATTACACGCGAGGCCACGATTCAAATTCCAGTTCAGATATCTCTAACAAGACAAATTTTCAAAAAATATTTCTTCGGTAACTTCTTTTCAGCAGACTTCTGGCAAAAACTCTGAGAGTAAAAAAACAGCCAAGAAAAGTTTCTTAAAAATCTGTCGTTCGGAGGCGTTAACACCCATACAACATAAGTGGTGTGAGGAACTAGGTCGTAATCCTGACTGAAGGGTTGTAATGACTAGTTATGTACGTGCATAAACCACTAGACAGACACTGTAACCATTTGAAAGCCTTTATAAGCAACAAATATCTTAAACAGCACGACAACTGAAGTCTAAAGGTAATGGAAAAATGTTTAGTATGTCTGAAATGCAGTTTGATGCTTGAAAAATAAATCACTGTTGCATTAAATTATTACTGGTGATAGAAATTGCTTCATTATTACCTCGGTACAAAGGGGAAGAAATCATATGTAAAGTGAGAACAATGAACAAAATCTACTGCCAAGCATTATATCCATTGGGCCGAGTAAATGCTCTTTTTTTGTTAAGATAAGAGAAGTATGTGATCCATTGTGGACTGCATAAACTAGGCCAAACTATCACGGATGATACGTACAGATAGCAATCAATTCGTTTGAACTATTTAGTTTTGTTTGCGAAGTCTTAGATAGAGTTTCAACTACATAGGTTAACACACTGCCTACTAAACTATGGCGACTTCAGTTAATCTTCCATACAATCATTAATGAACCACTCAAAGGCAGTCTATATTTGACTATAAATTCTGCTTAAGAACCGTCACTCAGTGTAGTAAATTTATTTAAAGTTACCTCTTTTTAAATCTCTCTCTTATTCCAATCCTTTAACTGCCTTCACCTCATAAACTAAACTCATAACTTTAGAAAATTTTCTAATATTTCATATTATGCTTCCAAGTACAAAAAACAAAAACAATAATTTCCTCATGCCACCACCTGTTGTTTAATTTGCTTATTCAGAAAAGTTTTTCTTTCTTTTCTTTTCAGTTCTTTATGAAATTTCTAAAAAGTTTCTGGTTTTTCTTGCACTCATTATGCAATGCATTTATTGAAAGAGCGAAAGAATCAATTTTGTATCCATCAACGTTTTAACATTTTATTAGAAAATTCCGTACATACTGGCACACGCACATAAGTAAGCATGACTGCATTCATGCCTCAGACAGTTTTTCCAACAAGTGATTTTCCACGAAAAGTTGTATGTGTTAAGTGAAAAGCTGTCAATCGTTTAAACTTGTCAACATTCTCGTTTGCAATGCAGACGTATTTAAACGGAAGGAAATACTTGCGGTTATGTCACCTTAATCGACACTCGATTTACTTGTTAGTTGTGCAAAAACACAAGCACAACTACTACACACAGCTGCACATACAGTTGAAACGATAGTTATACGTGGAGAATAATGGTAAGAGTAAAACTTCAAACTTATGTAAAATGCATGTAAAACAGACAGAAAGCAAGAAATTTATTGTATATCAGCTTCGACCGTAAGATACCTTATACAGGGTGGTTGATATGTATTGCAACCAACTTCAGGTTGTTATCATTTGTTAACCGCTCGTCTGACAGCTGACAGATTTATTCCAGTGACAGTTCATTTTATTATTTACAAGCTTACAAGAGCATTTTGTTCTATTGCATTCAGAAAAAAAATTATTCGTGATGGACTTCAAGCGTGATAGTGTGACTGCTTTATATTTAACTGGAAAACCACAGATGGCTATCGTTAGAGCCCTCCAGAATTTAAATATTAAGAAATTTTTTGTTACTCGTACCATTGCTAGTTACTGTGATACTGGCAGTGTTGCACTGCGTCCAAAAAGTGAACGAAAAAAAAACGGTAACAACACCAGGAATGATCCGAAAAGTGAAGGCCAGATTTGATCGAAATACACGCCGCTGTAGTAGAAAAATTCTTAGTGAGCTGAATATATCGCGAGAACGGATGCAAAACTTATTGAAAAATGAGCTTGGACTAAAGCCATTGAAGTTCCAAAAAGTGCAAGAGCTCGCCGATGGACAAAAAAATTAGACTGGAGAGAGCCAAGGAGTTACTTCGCTTGCACGAAAGTGGCCAGTTACCGAATTTGGTTTTCTTCGATGAGAAGCCATCCAAATTGAGAAAATTGAGTTTACGTCCCCAAGAGGTTAGCTGAAAATTTACACCCTGCGGTTGGCCAACAGAACTCAAGCGCCGCTGATGGTAATAGTGTGGGCAGCCGTAAAGAACAATGGTCGCTCCCCGCTCGTATTCATCGACCGTGGGGTCAAAATAAATGTCGAATATTATCGGGAAAATGTTCTACAGACAGCATTGAAGCCCTGGGCAGACAAACATTTCGGCCATGGACATTCCAACAGGACTCAGCAGCACCGCACTCATCACGCGTCAATCAAGAATGACTTAAAAAGAAGGTTCCTCGCTTCATTTCTACTGCACAATGGCCACCAAAATCTCCGGATCGCAATCCGTTGGACTTTTGTGCCTGGAGTATTATAGAGAGTAATGTTCTCACTAAAAAATACAAAAGTGTCAATCATATCAAGACGTCGCTTCGCCGGGAATGGGCCGAAATACCGCAGAACCACTTTCGCGCAGCCTGTGATGGCTTTGTCGGCCGTTTGAAGGCCATAATTCGTATCAAAGGTGGGCAATTCGAACAAATCTAAACTGATTCTAAAATTTGATGTTATTTCCAACATTAAAAAATTAAAAAAATATAGCGCTTTACTTCGTTGCATTATATATCAGCCACTCTGTACACCCATGCATTATATTTTTGAGAGAAAGCTGGCCAATTCGATTCTAAAACTGATGTTATTTCCAAGATTTTTTGCTTTTGAACAATAAAATTAAAAAAAAAACTTAAAAATTATTGCGCTTTACTTTGTTCCATTATATATCAGCCACCTTGTAGTAAGAGGATGAAGGGATTTTTATATTTTATTTTCTGTTATCCTTGACAGCACTTTTCAAAATAGAGGTTTATTCTAGAGTTGGAGTGATTTCTTATAGGATATGTGTGATCCTTGGGTTGAGTATTAACTAAGGTATTCCAATGAGACTAAAAGCAAAACTAATTGAGATTTTAGCCTTTAACCAAAGATAAAATTCTTAAGAATTTTTAAATTTTATTTTCATTAATTTGTGATTTTGAATCGAAATCTGAAAAAATATATCTTTGGCGACTGCATCTCAGCAGATTTGTGAGAATAAAATAAAATTGCCATGAAAAATTCCTCAAAAATATTTGTCTTTTGAAATCGTCTTTAAACTGGAGATATCGCCTTATATGCGTAAAATTAACACACACAACATAAGTGGTATGAGAAGCTAGGTGGTAATCCTGATTGAAGGGTTGTTATATCCAATTTTATATGTATTTGTGCATGATAATGATTGATGTCTCTTCAAATATGTTACAAGCACTTCTAGAAACATAACATGCCACTTAGGCCTTAGGTAATGTGCTTGAACAGAATGACTAAGTTTGATTGCTGTTTGTTGTGTGGAGAAAAGGTAATTTCATTGGAAAATTTCAATTTTTTTCTTTTTATTTTACGAAAAACAAGGCAGAATTTTTTTAACTTTTTCTCTAACCCAACACATTGTTCCACTCTAAGTGTTATAGAGTTTGTTGAAATAAGGGGGATTCAGAAAATTGTGGTGGTTTTAAGCAAAAAACAAAGGTTACCGTATGGCATTTCTTTGGCAAAATGCAACTTCAACTTGAATGAGATCTACATCTTCAGACATAAGGGCACCCTATTTTTGCTTATTTGCATTTAGGTTTGACAGCCATAGAACTTGAAGACAAACATCACTGAGTTTAACTTTTTTTCAACTACTCAAAGTCTATTATTCAACAAAAGAAAAAACAAAATCAAGAATATTAAATGGAAAGTTCCATTGTATGGAGTTGAAAGAGTGAGAAATCTTTTCAATTAAATGTCAAATCAATGTGTTCTTTTTTTATTTTCTTTAGAACATGGTTTTTGATTTTTAAGTCATGGCAATGAAAAAAAAGATTCTCAAAATTTTAGAAATAATTGCAACTGAGAATTCTTCATTTTACAAGTACTCTTAAATAGGTACCTGTCCATAAAACCTAATCCAATGGTGCTCTTCGCACTGGGTGAAAATAATGCGTAGACCAACACCCCTACTTTCATGCTGTAAACACCAGGAAGTAGGTACCAATTCGGAGTCATGCTATTTGGACATGACTTCCCTCTTGTTTAGGGGTCGGAGACCATCTAAACTCTTTCAAATGTTAAGAATGTACCGCCACACCGTACTCGCGCACTCCCCGCGTTTTGTTTCTAAACCACAACCAGCACGTGCTCCCCGAAGGGGCCTCACCATTGATGGGCAGGGACAAATCCCTGGGGCTCCCAGCAGCCGTAGTTCCAGATAAAGACTTCTAGTCAGGCTTCGCAGCCAAGCAAGACCAGATTGCTGCCAGTTGAACCCCAAATAGTTCCTGACTGGTAGCAACACCCTTAGTCGCCGTTTACGCCAAGTATGGTGATCACTGTGGTAGTATTTTCTTTTCCCGCTACCACACGGGTATAGCGTCCCCAACAATCGGAGTACTTTAATTGCACGACTAATTAGTGAATCAGCGATCCAAAATTCAAAGCCGATATCGCCCATCTCTGTCTTACATTCTTATTTTCTCTTCATTTTCACGTTGTAATTTATTTTTATAAAAAATTTTGATTATTTGCCTTTGGCAAACGTGATTGTTCTCCAAAATATAAATTGCGGTATTTGATCATAAATTTTCAAACAAACTCAAAAGCTATAGTTGAGGGTTCAATAGAGTAAAGGGAAGTATCATGTTTTAATTTCTTTACGTGTAAACACTTTTGTCTCGATGCAGACGTTCTTTCTTGTAATTGCTAGCATCACGATTCATGACACTTTTTATGTCGATTTTATTTGAAAGGAAAGACGGAAAGGGAGAGAATATTAAGTTATTCACTGCTATGGCGGAGGAAAACGAATGAGGGAAATTGAAATAAAATGATTTTTTATTTAAAAATGTTAAAAGAGGAAACTGTTTTGGGATTTGAAATGTTCAATTGAATTATATTTGGAAGAACGAAACTAAAAAAATCTGTAAAGGAACCGCACCGGATCAGGCTTTGGTTTGAAATCGTTTCTGGAACATTTTGTTGACTTCAAGCGTTGTATGAAGTGGTCATTAGTAAGTCAATCTTTTATAATTATTAGGTTTATTATGCTTGCAGATTTCTGGCAAAAACTCTAAGAGCAAATAAAATTGCCATGAAAAGCTTCTCAAAAATCTGTCGTTCAAAGTTGACTTTAAACTGTAGGTCCCGCCACTCATGTGTTAAATTAACGCACATAACAAAAATGGTTTGAGGAACTAGGTCGAAATCTTGACTGAAAGGTTGTAACCAATTATGTATGTATGTATGTAGAATTGTGATACCTATGCTCTGTACCATATGGGAAATTGCGATCTCCGTACCAGCCCTGGCCTGCTCATCAGCAATGCAATTCGTGGTTTCAAAAGTTTTTTTTCATGATATTTCTTTTTTATTGTAAAGTTTGAACGTTGAAATTAGGTGTGAAACACTACATCATTTAAATATTCTCCATGCGAAGTGTTGCAAGAATTGATTCTTTTGAGGTAATTTTCGACCACTTTTTGACACATATTGGGCGGTATCTCAGCCATAACTTGACGAATGTTGGTTTTTAAGTGCTCAAGAGTTGAAGGTTTATCTGCATAAATGCGGTCTTTCGCTTAGCTGCACAAAAAGTCCAATTTCATGATCTTGGTGGCCAGTTGATATCGCCACGATGATAAATTTCGCGACCATGAAATGTCTCTTGCAATAAAGCCATATTCGCTTAAGTTATATGATATGTGGCACCGTCTTGTTGAAACCACATATTCTCCAAGTCGTATTCTTTAATCTCAGGCAAGAGAAAGTAAGAAGTAAGTTACAATCGCACCTTCGGACCAAAGAGCGCAACAAACAGCGACTTTTTTGGATGTAATGGCCTCTCTTCAATTACTTGAGGATTCTCAGAACCCCAAATACGACAATTTTGTTTATTATCATATCCACCGAGTGTGAAATGTGCTTCATCGCTGAAGAAAATTTTGTTCGAAAAATTACCGATACATGGCTGTGGCAGAATCACCATTTTTATAGTAGGTTTTGATCATTTTTATGCGTTGTGTGATAGGCAATGTCAGACATTCTACTGAAAAGAAAAAAATTGGTTTCACAACTTAGTTTGACAGATGTTGAATTCCAGTCCCATACTTTTGAAACCCGGAAATGGATAGCCCTTTACAACTATATACCAATGTCCTGGAGCCCAGTATATAAGTTTACTTGGAGTGATCTCAAATTCCCTTGGGAAATTCGCTGCGTTCCTGGACAAGGAAACTATGTCTCTTTTTATTTACTCTCAGAGTTTTTGCCAAAAATCTGTTGAGAGGAAATCGCCGAAAAAATACTTTTTTTTGTATTTTATTTTCATGTCTGGCCTGGGACTCGAACCCTGGCTTTACGTCTAATAAGCCAGCACAATACCTACTAGACCACGGCGACTTCATGCATGAAATTTAAACACATGCCATGGGTGGTGTGAGAAACTAGGTTATTATCCTGACTAACTGGTCTTTCAGTTATTAAGTTTTTATTCATTTCATCAATTGTTATAAGAATTATTTCCTGTTTTCAGTTGATAAATATTTTTAAATTAATTTTATTTTTATTTTATTGACTTTGAGTTTTTGATTTATTATGTATGTAAGTCTGCTAATACCTTTACAACACAATTTTACTTTAATCTCTAGCAAAACGAAATTATTTTCCATTTCACTCTGGAATATTTTCAATATTTGTTTATGGCAAATAAATTATTTTTTTTTTTGGCTTGGTTTATGAAAAAAAATAATAGAAAATATGTTTTCTGTTCATTTTTCTATTTCCACATAATGACAGACTGACAGGATAAATTACTGCTAAATGAATAAGAAAAAATAAAAGAGGAAAACGAAAAGGCTGAATCACTACCACCTTTCAAAACCATCAACATCATCGTCGTCATATCACTCAGACCGACTCACACCAATCCATATCCTTGTCGTTCGTCATCATCATCACCGCCTATGAGAACTGCTGCTGCTGCCAACGTCTGCTATTTGTTACACCTCCTTCTACTTCCCGGCTTACCCAGAAAACCCTCAGTCATTCAGTCAGTGTCTCATTCAATGCCACCATAACTAAGAGTTCGATTTTTCAAAAACTTCATTTCAAATTGTTTTAGGATTTTACTATGTTGTTCCTTAGCTATGTATGTACATACATATTTCGTTTACCTCCCTCATCCTCCTACTATTTCTCGAAAATAATTTCGAAAACAATCATTTATTATCCTGTATTTAAGCATGAGCAGGAACGGTATGTATGTGTGTATAGTGGTATGTGTAGCTCGTTAGTTCTCTTTCCCATTCATTGTTAAATTTATTGTGAGAGTGCGTGTGTATGTGTGTTTGTGTGTAGGTTTTTTTCTTGTTGTTGTTTTACTAAATTAATAGGCATAATAATTTTTTGACAGGCCAAGGATACTTAAAGGCATTTGGGAGTGTCAGCTACAGCCCTTCATTCCCAAAAAATAATACAAAAAAAAACATAAAAAAAAATCGAAAAGGGAATACAAACTAAAATTAAATGATTGAGTGTTTATCTTCTATGCATGTGTATAAGTGCGTATGTGTGTGTGTTTTTTTTTTTGTTTCATATGTCAGCGTGATTGAATGACTGACTGAGTCTTGTCAGTCATTTTTATATTTCGAAATCGTTTGGCTGCATGTAGTGGTGGTGTTGGTGATGGTGGTGTTGGTAAGTAATGTTGTGAAGTATAATTTTTGTTGTTTTCATATCAATGACTGACAGACAGACAGGTTGATGATAAATGATGTCGTCAACAGTTGGTAATGATGTTTTATTTTGCCCTTGTGTTCATTTCTTCTCTTGTTTGCCTTGGCAAACATTTCTGCAGCAATTTCTTTGTGCAAAACGGTAAAAAGGCCATTAAAATCTTTTGTTTTAAGGCCAGTTCTCTCATGAAATATTGGAATTATTTTCACTTTTTAGGTGAGAAAAATGAAACATATTTTCCAAAAACTATACTTTAGTCAATGTCTTGAGTAAATGTTTTTGAGTAGAAGTGCTGGGGGGACGGATCGGGTTGTTTTGCCTCTAGGTGTCTATGGCCTGCTGTGGACAGTTCGGGGTATTTGCGGAATACTACTACCCTCGCTAGGTGTTAGGTTCGCTTTTAGGGGGCGATTTGATAGTTGGGCCTGGCTTCCCTGTCTGCCACCTCTATGGCCTCATCGTGTAGGTCATGGAGGAAGCGCAGAGGTGTTGAGAGAACGGATCGGGTTGATCTGTTTCTAGACGTCTATGGACTGCTGTGGACAGTAAGTGAACAGATTGGTTGCTGGGCTTGAATAAGGCTAGCTTAAGGTTGTTTGTCGGTTTTATCACGGAACACTAAGAGATTACATCGCTGACGGGGATCAGGAACAGATCCTAACCGGACTATTGCAAAGCATGTTGCGATGAAGAGGAGTTGGAGATCATCGCACACCTCCTCGGTAACTGCCCAGCCCTTGGTAGATTGAGATTGAGGACCTTTGGCAGGACTTTCTTTGAAAACATGAATTCAGTGTCGAGAGCCGGACATCAAAGCTCTCCACAGATTATTTAGTGGCTTAGGCTGGTTGAAAGGTGCTAGGGCTGCATAAGTGTAATCGCGCTCTCACCCTCTTTTGTTTTACGGCTGTTTCTTTCTGTGTTATTCCTCCGATTCCCATTCTCCCCCTTTACCTACATTCCCTCCTTTCAACCTATATCCTCTATTTCCTTTCTTCCCTAAGGACATTGTACGATCAATTCAATTCAATTTCGACCTCCGGCTACTGTACTTATCTTAACCCACAAGTGCACATCCTCTAACCTAACCTATTCGATGTAGTTGCGCTCTCCCATCCTCTCTGTTGTGTGTGGTCTATGTGATTCCTACGTTTCCCACTCCCCCCTTTCTCCTACATACCTTCCTTTCATTCTTTCCCCCATTTAAGACGTTGTACAATGCCCCAGTTCGACCTCCGGGTACCGTACTTGTCTTTTTTAACAGGTACACGTCCTCTAACCTAACCTAACCTAAATGTTTTGAAAATTTTGTTTCAAAAAAAATTTTGTTTCGCACTCGTCATACCTTCAAGGAATATAGAATGTTCCTGTACCTGTTAGTTAGTTAGATTACTTGGTCTATGATCCATTAAACAAGTCATTCTTGCTAATTAGGTTTGAGGATCTATTTAAAGCAGGGCCTAGGTTTGTGACCATCTTTTTTGTCCCTCTTTCTCAGCGAAGCTGTCGTTATGTTATCCTCTCTAAGGAATCAATGGAATCCTAGATACATTTTTCAGTGAATCTGCAACCATTCCTTACATTTCAAAATTTAAACTTTATAAAAAATAGGATTGTGCACAAAAAAAACTGGACTTACATTTTTCATTATAGAAATAAAACAAAAGTCTGGCAACTCGTGTTTGAAAGTGTTTGCTTTTTTTAAAAGTGCTCTTGTTAGATTTTGTTATTTTGATTTTTTATATTGTTTTATCAGTTTTAAATTTTTAACTTTGTGTTTTTTAAGTTGTTTTAATATTTTGTTTTATATTTAATTAAAATTTTATTTCAAATTGTAAGTTTTATTTGGTTAAATACTAATATTTGTTTCATTTTGGTCAAAACAAAAACAAAAATTGTTTCTTGTGTTATTAATTTTTGTTTTGTAATCTTGTTACGGTTTTTTTTTTTTTTTTTTATAATCTCTTTTTATCTTTATTTCTTTTTTGTTTGTTGTTTTTGCTTTTTATTTTGTTTATTATTTTTGCTTGTCTGTATTTTGTTTTTGCATTTTAGAAACATTTTGTACTTTTTTCTTTTATATATATTATTTAATTTATTTATAATTGATACTGTTTCTTATTAATTTATTATTTATTTTTATTATTTTTTATTTTTATTTAATTAAAATGAATACGTGTAAGGCGTCAAAATGCATTGTGAAGAAAGAGGGTGAACGCCAGATTTCTTGCTGGTTATGTGATAATTTGTTTCACATCAAGTGCGTTGGCTTGCTTCCTCGCACCACGGACCAATTAGTGGATAGTTCCCTGGGTCTTCGCTGGTGTTGTGATAAATGCAAGGTGGTAGATATTCAATTTTATAAATTTTTTATGGGGACTCGTCGTGAGTTTACTGAGATGCACTCTGAATTTGCATCTCTTTCTGCTAGATTTCGTCGGTTTGAGGGATTATTTTCGAAGTATGGACTTTTGAATGAGCTGCTAGAATCGGAGAAATTTCTTGGCCCTCCTTCTTCTGCGGCTCCTGAGCATGTGGTGCAAGTTTCTGTGCCAGGGGAGTCTGCGACAGTCAGTACCTTGTCCACTGTTTCTTCTCTTGTGGACTCCTGTCCATCTACTGCTGATAACCCAGCTAGCAGCTCTATACAGAAGTCTGCAAATTTAGTTGAACTGAGTTCGAAGTCTACTCAGTCTCCTTTACCTTCACCTCTACCTCTGTCAGATGTCACTTTTCAGGCATCTTCTAAACCGTCTTCTGCTTCATATTCGTCTGTAGTGTCCGCTAGTTTAGATAATTCTGCTCCTAGGGAACTGGTTGTAGTTAAACCTAAGCGGACTATTTTTGTGTCTCGTCTTTCATGCGATACTTCGGTCGACGATATAAAATGTTTTGTTAAATCGAAGATTAGGGAACCTTTTGAGTTTGGTTGCTATAAGATGAGGAAATCTTTGGATAGTAGTATTTCTTCGTTTAAATTATATGTTGCTGATGAAAAGTTTAGTAAAATTGTTGATCCTGCATTTTGGCCACAGGGTGTATTGGTACGTGAATTCGTATTCAGGCTGGGTCATCGTAGGAATGGTGTTAATTTGCCTGGTTCTATTTCTCAAAAAAACTAACTTCGAAATCGTTTTTTAATTTCGGAATTGCTTATCAAAATGTTCGTGGACTCAGGTTTAAACTTTCTGCGCTTTATAATAGTAGTTTTGATTTTGAATTTGATGTAATTGCTTTTACTGAGACTTGGCTGAATTGTGATATTTTTGATTCTGAGATTATGTCTAGTAATTTTAATATCTATAGACGGGATAGAAAGTTAAAGAATGGTGGAGGTGTTCTTATTTCCATTTGTTCTAAATACTCATCCGAATTGATTGACTTGTGTTGTTCGGAGGATACTGAGTTTATTTGCGTCAGGGTCTATAATCGTGGAAAGTCTATTTACATTACTTGTTCATATATTCCTCCTTGGTCTGACATTCTTATCTATAGGGCTCACTTCGATTTGATTTCTAAAGTAATGGATTCAATGGGGCATGAGGGGATTATTGTAGTTCTTGGCGATTTTAATCTTCCTCATATATCTTGGAATTTTTCACCTGAGTCTGGGTCATTGGTGCCATGTTCTTCAGTTCCATTCTATGATGAAATTCTTTCCGCTATGTGTGATCTGGGTCTTTTCCAGGTTAATGGTGTATTTAATTCAATGGGGAGAATTTTGGACCTTGTGTTTTTGGGGGATACAAGTATTTCTTCTTTATTTCGCATTGATCCTATATCTATTCCCGAGGATAGTTATCATCCTACGTTGTTACTTTCTATTGAAGTTGATCTTTGTTTACCGCCAGTAACCGATCGCTCATTTGGTAATGAGAAGCATTTTAATTTCCACCTCCTCTGTTGATTGGTCGTCTGTACTTATTTCGCCACCGTATGACTCTCTTTCACTTGACACGATTTTGGGTGGCTTTTATGATGTATTATTTAAATGTTTTAGGGAGTGTGTTCCATTGGTGAAGAGTCGTTTGGAGCGTTCTGGTCCTCCATGGAATTCGGCTAGACTGTCAAGGTTGAGGAATAGGAAATCAAAGTTATTTAAAAAGTTTGTTAGATCAGGTTCTGATATTGATTATGTTCTTTACTCTAGGGCACGCGCGGATTATCGTAAAATGAATCATTACTGCTATGAGGAATATATGATTAGAGTCAGGTCGAAATTTGCTAGTGATCCTAAATCGTTTATGACTTCGTTCGAACTAAACGTAAATCATCTTTGTTTCCCTCTGAGATGTTTTACGGGGGCGTATCATCCGCTAGTCACCTTGATATTTCGAATATGTTTGCTGACTTCTTTCAGTCTACTTATAGGCAGTTGGATTCGGGCCCCGATCTGAGTAGCGGGTATCCTTATTCAGTGGGAAGTGTCTCTATTTCTAACATATATTCATTTGATGAGGAGTCTGTTCTTGAGTCTTTGTCTGGGCTGAAACTTACATACTTGCCGGGCCCTGACGGGGTTCCGGCCTGTATTTTAAGAAAGTGTGCTGTTGTCTTGAGTGGTCCTTTGACCTTTATATTCAATGAGCTTCTGAAAGTTGGTCATTTTCCATCTATATGGAAGAGTTCGTTTATAATTCCTTTGTATAAGTCGGGTAATAGATCTAATATTTCCAATTACAGGGGTATTGCCAAGCTCAGTGCTATTCCCAAGTTGATGGAGAAACTAGTGACGGATTATCTCTTTTTTAATACGAGATCTTTAATATCTCCTTTCCAGCATGGTTTTTTGAAAGGCAGGTCGACTGTCTCAAATCTTCTTGAATTTACTACACATGTTTTCAGGGGCTTTCTTGCCAGGGCTCGGACTGATGTAATTTATACTGATTTCAGTAAAGCTTTTAATAGGGTTGATCATAGTATTTTGCTTCTTAAACTTTCACTAATCGGTATTCCTGATATTATTCTTCGTTGGCTAGACTCTTACCTCTCTCTTAGGACTCAGAGGGTATTGTTTAGGAATGTATTGTCTAAGACTGTATATGTTACTTCTGGTGTTCCGCAGGGTAGCCATTTGGGTCCTTTACTGTTTTTATTGTTTCTGAATGATCTTCCTTCTGCTCTTTCTGATTGTAATATTCTGATGTATGCTGACGATGTTAAATTGTTTCATACTTTTGATGATGATCATGGCCAGGCTGTTCTTCAGCGAAATATTGATTTGTTTGTTACTTGGTGCAGGATAAATTTAATGGATCTTAATTTGAAGAAATGTAAATGCATGGTTTTCTCTCGTCTTAGTGTAATTACGTCCACTTATTTGATTAATTCTTGCCCTTTGGAAATTGTGCCTTCATTTCTTGATTTGGGAGTACTATTGGATATTAAATTGTCTTTTATTGATCATATTAGTTTGATGATTGGCAAGGCTCGAGCTGTTCTTGGTTTTGTGAAAAGATGGGCTAGGGAATTCATTGATCCTTATATAACAAGACTACTGTATACTTCACTTGTTAGGCCTATTTTGGAGTATGCGTCTGTCATTTGGAATCCATACTATCGTTGTCATAGTGATTCAATCGAGTCTGTGCAGAGGCAGTTTTTATTATTCTGTTTACGTGGCTTAGGATGGGATTATGCCAATGGGCTTCCGTCGTATGAGGATAGATTAGCTTTGGTAAAACTTCCAACTTTGGAACGTAGAAGGTCTGTTTTAGGTGTTTGTTTTGTTTTCAATCTAGTTAAAGGTGATATCGATTCTGAGTTTTTGCTTTCTAATCTGAATTTTAGCATTCCTGCAAGATTTTCACGGCACTATCGTCCTCTTTCTTTAAATTTCTATAGAACGAATTATGCATGTAATTTTCCTTTTCGTAGATTATGCAAGGATTTTAACATGCATTATGAGTTTATAGATTTTAATTGTAGTGTTTGTAATGTAAAGCGTAGCTTGTATACTGGCGTCAGTTTATAAATTATTATTTAAAATTCTATTTTCCTTCTTGTCTCTAATTGTTCCGTTTAATTGTTACCTCAGCTTGTGATTAAGTTCTGTAGCTGTTTTATGTTTCTCGTTGCCATAACTTTTCCCTTAGCCACTGCAGTCCGGACTGTAGTGTGTACGTGTCCCTACGTAATGGGGACGAGCCCTCCACGGTCGGGTGAGGGTGGGTTAGTGTGAGGCCGGGGACGTTCGAAAAAAAAAAAAAAAGTGGCGGATTTTTTTGCGTTTTATATTTCAATTAAAGTAAATAATATTTAAATTCCTTTTGTGTATAAAATTTTGATTCTAACAAAGGTCTTAGAGTATCCAACTCTTTGAGGCACTTTTCTTCCAGACGTGTTAGGGTGCTTTAGAAAAATACGTATTATTTTACTTGCTTTTTTTTGGTCGGCAAATCCGTTTTTTTCTTCCACTTCCACGCTTTCTCTCAATACTCAAAGACTCCTTATATTGTTTTAGTACTTACCTTAGAAACTGTTTTTTTTAACACCTGCTAGCCTAGCAATCGGTTTTTGTAAGCGGCGCGGTTTTTCATTGAAAATTTCAATTATTTTTACGACATTCTTGTTGGGTGGCCATTTTCAAAAAACTATTTTTGCTATTGCAATGATATTTAGCTCTTGGACTTTGAAACATTCATTTTTTCAATTATGATAAAAGTTATGAGCTTAAAAGTAGCCCCATTTTTTTTTTTGTTCGCACTCCTATGTGTGTAGCTGTATGCCACCAATGGATTTATTTAAAGCATGAATTGTCTTTGGCTTGTCGACGTAACACTTATCTTTGACGGCACCCCACAAATAATAGTCCAACGGTGTCAAATCGCTGTTCCGAGGTGGCCAAACGGCATCAGCTCTGCGGCTGATAATGTGATCTTCAAGAACAGGGCGCAAAACATCGAGTGTACCTTCGTCTGTGTGGAACGTTGCGTCGTCCTATTGAAACCAAATTCTGCCAATATTCTCCTCTTCCAATTTTTGTGAACAAATATTCGTTCAACATGGTACGATAACGATCGCCATTGACTGTAACGGCCACTCTTTGCTCATTTTCGAAGAAAAATGGCCCAATTACACCTCCGGACCAAAATCCGCACCAAACAGTGACTCGTTTTGGGTGTGTCGGCTGTTCAATGTATGCGTGTGGTGTTTCTGTGCCCCAAATACCACAATTTTACTTGTTTACATACCCGCCAAGATCAAAATGAGCTTCATTTAAAAAGATGTTTTTTTTTCCAAAATCGGTTTCTTTTGTAAGTTGATCGCTGGCCCACTTAGCGAAGCGAAAACGCATATACACAACCATATTCGTTCAGCGGCAGGATAAAACAAATTACCTGTCAAATTAGAAATGAGCTAAATATTAGCATTCACAAAATAAGCAGTAGTAGAAAAAAAGCTTTAGATGGCAGGCTCGATATTTAATATTGGTTATTTTTCTCAGAAAAATGGCTGCTCGATAATGTCCCGTTATTCTGATTAGTACTATATACTATTGTTTATTTTTCTGGGATTAATGGCTGATCTTTAATGCCCCGTTATGCTTGCTACTGCTAAATATGATTGGTTATTTTTCTGGTATTAATGGCTGCTCCAAGGTGGACCGCTATTCTTATTACGACTATCTACTATTGGTTACTTTTCGCAGATTAATGGCTGCTCGGTAATATCCCGCTATTCTTGTTAATGCTGTCTACTATTGGTCATTTTTCTTAGATTAATGGCTGCTCGATGGCTGATTGCTATTCTATTTAATACTATCTACTGCTGGTTATATTTCTTGTGGATTTAATGGGTTCTTATAATAACCTAAATGCCTTTATTTAGAATAGATTTTAATTTTTGCAATTAATATCGAATATGTATGTAACGGCCATTTCTTGCCTATTTTCGAAGAAAAGTGGACCAATTATGTCTCTTGACCGAAATCTGCAACCAAATAGTGACTCGTTTTGGATGCGTGGGGTTTTCAATATATGCGTGTGGGTTTTTGCTTGTTTACATACCCGAACACAATCAGCTGCACACATTTGTTAATGTGCTTAAAAATTGGACCGATCGTGTGTAGGCTACTGCATGACCAGCCGAGGCAGCCATTTGAATGAAATTATTTTCCATTATTAACCGGAAGGATTGTACTTTCAATAAGAAGTCGCCGTGGTCTAGTAGGTAGTGTGCTGGCTTATTAGACGTAAAGCCAGGGCTGGGACTCGAAATAAAATACGGCGATTTCTTCTCAGCAGATTTCTGGCAAAAACTCTGGGAATAAATAAAATTGCCATGAAAAGTTTCTCAAAAAATCTGACGTTCGGAGTCGACTTTAAACTGTAGATCCCGCCACTCATGTATAAAATTAACACACACAACATAAGTAGTGTGAGAAACTAGGTCAAGAATTCTGACTGAAGGGTTGTAATGACCAATTATGTATGTATTGTACTTTCAAATAAAAAAAGAAATTTGATATTTTTTTCTAAAGCATTTAAAAAAAAAAAAAATATTTGGCGGACCCATTACATACTTGTCCAGTATTACAATTATTCCATGGTAATAATATTGGTTGCAAGTTGCCGTAGTCTAGTATGTAGTGTATTGGATTATTGGAACGGTGTAATATTGAAAGTCCATGACTATAAATCCAAAGATACTAGGTTAGCATAAAGGAGAAGATATTAAATTTTTCATCTTGTTTTTATAAAATTTAAAAAATTAAGAATTGTTTCTGATTCTCCCAAAAATACATCCAAAAGTCCCATGATTCCCAACAGTGGATAACATAACAGTGTAAGGCAATGTAAGGTGAGGTTCTCTGCTTTTTGAAAAATTTTAAAACATACTCATCTTAACAGGTAGCATTACAACATCTAAGTTATTATTTACTATCCTTAATTGCCTCTACCATCAAACATGTGGCGAAACAATGGTCTGCCAACGCGGAATAATTTAGTCAAATAATAAAACCAATCTCGATAGGCATTAGAATGTTTTATATGACCTAAGCCTTTATTTCCACTTTCTTTATGGGGTTATAAAGATTTTCGAAATCTTAAATTATATTTTATTGAGTTAATTGCTGTAAAATGTAATTTATTGAATAAAATTTGAAAATTAGAGCAAAAACCCCGATGCATGGGTAACTCATGCTGTGTTCCATTCTCAAATAATTTGAATAATTTTCAAATTGATTTTTATGACGGAAACGCCTTTGTTATATGGAACTATAAGAAATGCATTTTCATTATCACAATAATTTAACACTCATTTAATAATTTCCTTTACTTTTTATTGTTTAATAACAACATCAAAGAAGCCCTACCGCCGACCAATGGCCAAAAATTTGTTCAATTTTATAGTGGGCCTCTATCTATTTATGGTTATTTTTCTTTAAAAGACTACAAACACACAGAAAATTATGGAATAAATCGTGTAAAAGACACGTTTTCATAAATTCATTGACAAAACAATAAAAATTCATAAGGGGGGGCCCTACTCCCCAAATAAAAAAAATAACAAAAAAAAAATATTTCAAATTGTCTTACTATACATACATATATGTATGTACAGTGAACGTCAAAATAAAATGTGCATTTCTAACAATATACATAATGTTACGAAAATGGAAATGATGTTCTGAAAAAAGCTCCAAAATCAGAAATAATGGACGATCAGTAATGGAAAATCAGTATAAAAAAGACGTCTCAACACGCAACAACAAAGTGCAGTTTAGGGTGGTTGATATGTATTCCAACCAACTTCAAGTTGTAATCATTTGTAAGCCGCTTGTCTGACAGCTGACAGATTTATTCCAGTGACAGTTCATTCAATAGCATTTTGATCTATTGCATTCAGAAAAAAGTTATTCGTGATGGAATTTAAGCATGATAGTGTGTTTGGCTATCGTTAGAGCCCTCCAGCATTTAAATGTAAATAAATCTCTTATGTCTTGTACCATTGCTTATTACCGTGATACTGGCAGTGTTGCATCGCGCCCAAAAAGAGAATGAAAAAAAACGGTAACAACACCAGAAATTATCGGAAAAATGAAGGCCAGATTTGATCGAAATCCACGCCGGAGTGAAAGAAAAATTGCTCGTAAGCTGAACATATCGCGAGAACGGATGCAACACATATTGAAAAATGAATTTGAACTAAAGCCATTGAAGGTTCAAAAAGTGCAAGAGCACACCGATGGACAAAAAAAAAAATTAGATTGGAAAGAGCCAAGGAGTTACTTCGCTTGCTCGAAAGTGCCAGTTACCAAATTTGGTTTTCTCCGATGAGAAGCCATTCCAAATTGAGCAGTTTGTGAACAAACAAAATGATCGGGTTTACTTGCCAAAGAGGTCAGCTGAAAATTTACACCTGCGATTGGCCACCAGAACTCAAGCACCGCCGATGGTAATGGTGTGGGCCTCCGTAATGGCCGATCTTCACTCCCTGCTTGTATTCATCCACCGTGGGGTCAAAATTGATGCCGAAAATTATCAGGAAAATCCCTTAAAGACAGTATTGAAGCCTTGGACAGGCAAACATTTCGGCCGCAGACCATGGATATCCCAACAGGACTCAGCACCAACGCACTCTGCACGCGTCAACCAAGAATGGCTTAAAAAGAAGGTTCCTCGCTTCATATCTACCGCACAATGACCACCAAAATCTACGGATCTCAATCCGTTGGACTTTTGAGCCTGGGCCATTTTGGAGAGTAAGGTTGTCACTAATATATACCAAAGTTTAAATAATCTCAAGACAGCGCTTCGCTTAGAATAGGCCAAAATACCGCAGGACCACTTTCGTGCAGCCTATGATGACTTTGTTGGCCATTTGAAGGCCATAATTCGTACCAAAGGTGGCAAATTCGAACGAATCTAAACTGATTCTAAAATCTGAAGTTATTTCCAACATTTTTTGGAAAAAAAAAAATAAAAAAATTTAGGGCTTTACTTTGTTGCATTATATATTAGCCACACTGTATGAAAAAGCGGATAAACAAGTAAACAGGCAACAACAACACTGCAAGTATTTTGTTTACATTTATAGAGATTTCGCAAAGGCAAAGACATTCTCCTTCAAGTACGTTCATCAGACTGCTTACCCTGCGATTTCAAAAGCAAGACAGAACAGACAATGGCATTTCAGTAAGAATTCAGTCAGTCTTGTGTGAAGACACGTTGCATGTGAAGAGAATAATTGTAGTTTGATGATCTCTGTTAAAAAGATCTATTGAACAATTGTTATTGTGTACGCGGAAGAAGTGTAAAGGATAATAACAATTAAAATAAATTGTTGTTGTTTAAGCCAAATCGCTAAAGGTGGCACACGGAATTGTGCGAACAAAAAAGTATTGATTTGAAACTAAATGCAAATTTATTTTTATTTTATTTACAATCTACAAAGTCATATTTTAAAAACGTAACAATACATTAATAAATTACCGTTATTATGATTTTAAAATTGTTTCATTACCAACTTTTAAAATTGAAACCAAAAAGAAAAAATACGAAAACTTTCGAAATTTTGTTTAATTTTCTAGGGCACTTTACTTAAATGGTAAAAGTTAAGTTTGGTGATTGTTAGAATTTTATCCATAGTGGAGAGTTTCTTTGGACACACACTGTATAATCAACAACGATATTTTATAATATTTTTTCCAGTTTCTGTTTGTTTTTTATTTGGGTGCTTGGGTGCCTACGGAATAAGCAATCACCGTATGGAGTTTTATTTCCCTTAAATTTTTTTTATTTATTTTTATTGCTGTTGTTTTTTTTTTGAGGAGAATTTACGATATTTTGCAGGTCATTTAAAACATAACGTGTAGAGATTAAAATGGGCTTTAAGAATTGTTTTACATGGCGCGGCATAGGTCTTTGAAGTTCAACGTTATACTCAAACGTTTAAAATACTGTCGAGTTGTCCGATTGTAAGCTGGTGGATATGAATGTGTGTATGTTTCCTGGTGTGTGTGCGTCTTGTTTATAACTCTCTGTGTTCTTGAATGTATTTATAAAGTGGCAGTGGCACTGTCAGCGGCTTTTGGGCTGTGGTGGCGGCAGTGGCAATGTCGGCAACTATCTTTTGATTTAGTATTTATAGTGTTTTAGTTGTTGTTGTTGTTTTGTTATTTTATTTTTTTTTTATTTCATTTCAATTCCGAATTCAGTCAATGTTAATTTGTACGTATGTGTGATATTTATTCATTCCATTCGTCTTGTATGTAAATGCATTTTTAATTAGGCATCAAAAAAATCGTATTCCTCGAAACTAATCAGTAAATTTATGTCTCTAGCCCATTAAGAATAACAAAACAAAACAATACAAAACACAACAACAACAACACAACCTTTAAATAAGAATTAAAAATACACGCCTTTCCATTTGCCCATACATAATGATTATTGGTTTGGGGGATAAGGTGTTAAAATTTTTAATTCGTATTTAAATTGGTAATAAATTATTGCGTTTGGCATTAAATAAATATTAATTTATACATATGCCCGCCATCACATGGCTGGCTATTCTATTGCTGTGTATATTCAAGCTCCACTATAAAATATTTCATAGTCTCCACCATTAGTCACTGTACAAATTTGACAATTCAAGTGGGTCGCTCCGTTAAGCTTAAAGCGAATAGAGAATATTTTATTATGCCATGTAGGTGGTAGTGTCCATTAAAATTTGTTTAAATTGTATTTTAAATTAAATCATTTGAGCTAGATTTCTAAACTTTTCAATAAATCTTTTATAACGGTTATGGCAAGTAGTATAGTATTTTGGTATAGACACAATCGATTTAAAACATTTTTTTAAGGCATGATTTCTTAAGAATTTTTGTTTAAATATTGGTGTACGGTGTGCTATATTTGGTAACATTGCAACACATTGCATTATGCAACGCTATCAAAGTCGCCGTAGTATAGTACTTAGGCAAAAAGTATAAGTGGCTAGACCAACAGTTTAAAGCCAAATCCGAAAGACAGATTTTAGAGAAATTTTTCCTCTGCAATTTTATTATTAGTCGCACAGTAAAGAAATATTTTTTTTATATTCCATTTATATACGAGATATGTAAGCCAAGCACATAGTTTAGTAGACTACATAAATAACACAATGCGACAGTGAAAATACACCCGAGTAACTACATAGTTAGTTAGAAGTCGCCGTGGTTTAGTGGGTAGTGTGTTGGCTTGTTAGACAAAAGATCAGACATCAAAACGAAAAATATTTCTTCGGCGACTTCCTCTCAGCAGATTTCTGGCAAAGACTCTGAGAGTAAAAATTGCTATGAAAAGCTTCTCAAAAAAAAAAAAAAAATCTGTCGTTCGGAGGCGACTTTAAACTGTAGTTTCCGCCACTCATGTATAAAATTAACGCACACAACATAATGGGTGTGAGAAGCTAGGTCGTAATCCTGACTGAAGGGTTATAATGGCCAATTATGTATGTATGTAACTACATAGTTCACGTTGTTCAGTTAGTTGAGTAAAACACAAAAATACCTTTTTTATATTTCTCAAGTACAATGGGTCAATTTCGACCTTCGGGTACTGTACTTGTCTTGACCGACAAGTACACGTCCTCTAATCTATATTTCTCGAACCCTTCAAACTTGTTTTATTTGACAAAAATCAGTTTTTTCGACTTTACGCACAAAATTCAGGATTACTTAAACATTTCTGACCCGATTACCAAAAATTTAAATCTTATTGGAAAGGGGAGAGATGGACCTTTAAAACGTTATACATTTATCAATTCTTCGACTTAATATGCTATGAGATTTGATGAGGTAAACTTGGAAAATTCGAATTTTTTCATATTTTGTCAAGTTTATCCATTCATAGGAGCAAACTTTAATAAAAAAATGTAGCATAAGGGATAATATTCTTAAGGTCTGTTGTCTTGGGAAGAAATTGAGTCATCATTTAATCAAATCGGACAAAAATTGTCGTAGTTATTATTTGAAGAGTCTAACAGTCGAGTGATATATTCGATATACAATGTTATCTCATCAAATGAAGCTTTACTTCAAAGATTTTCAGAATTTTTAATGGATCTTGTGTCAATTTTACATTTGCTTGACTTCCAGAAGTCGGCTAATATTTGTGTTTTTTGCAAAAATTATTATTTCTCTTTGCGAAAACATTGGCCAACTTGTGGTTTTCGCTCAAACTTGGAATTGATACATTTTCCGATAAATAATCAAGATTCATCAAAAAGTCTGAAAATTTTTGAACCGAAAGTTCATTTGATGACTCAATCCCTTCACAAGAGAACAGACTTTAATAATATTATCTCTTATCCTATATTTTTTTATTAAAGTTTGCTCCTATGAATGGACAACCTTAAAAAATTATGAAAAAATTCGCGTTTTCCAGGTTTACCTCATCAAATCTCATAGCATATAAAGTCTAAGAATTTGATAAATGTATATTGTTTTAAAGCTCCATCTCTCCCCTTTCCAAAAAGATTTAAATATTGGAAATCGGGTTAGAGATGTTTGAGTAATCTAGAAATTTGTGCGAGAAGTAAAAAAAAAGCTTTTTGTCAAATAAAAAAAGTTTGAAGGGTTCGAGAAATTTAAAAAAAAAATATTTTTGATCGGAAATTTTTTTGTTTCAATTTTAAAAACTGGCAATGAAATAATTTTAAAATAAAAATGGAGGTACAGTAGCGAGAAAAAGAAATGCAACTTGATGCCCTATTATGTTCACCTCCATTTCTTGTATTATTTAAAGAATTTTTTTTATTTACAGAATTGTTGGGAATATCTTTATTTTGAGGGCCAATGAAAGTAATTTAACCCATAAGAGCCAAATAAGTTAAACTTTGATACGTCGCACCACAAAACTTTAGTCCACTATACTTTTGACGAATCCAACTACCTTCCAGCAAAGTTGTGCCGTTTTTTCTTATTAACCTTACTTGTAAGGGGCTTCTTGGTTGGCTTTCTAGCTAATA
The DNA here is from genome assembly GCA_014635995.1 of Sarcophaga peregrina. Lineage (NCBI taxonomy): Eukaryota > Metazoa > Arthropoda > Insecta > Diptera > Sarcophagidae > Sarcophaga > Sarcophaga peregrina. The sequence continues at coordinate 79,990,659 of CM025791.1, forward strand.
AATTTGCCTCTCTTAATTGGTTTCTGGCTATGTGGATGTCAATAGAAAGCCTTAATTGCTCGTTTGCATAATTACTAACATCTTCTGCCGTTTTCCAATGATAAACTTTTCCAATTTTTACCATTCTATTGTCTTGGCGGACAGTAGATTTACGTGATCAACCACTTCCTGGGTTTCTTTGCACGTTATTTGTTTGACCATATCTTTTGATGCTTACTGTACATACCAGTTATTTACAATTCTACTGATGGATACCACAAATTTATCGTGTACACTTTGTATTATTTATCCTTAAATGTTGAAATTTAATTCAATTTTCTTCGTATGTAATAGAGAAACGGAATTAATTCAAAAGAAAAATGATTGGTAGTTAAAAGATAAATTATGCCATAATGACTTAATGATTTCAATACAACATATTTTGGCATGTCATTGTCAAATAAGACCAACCACAAAAGGCGAATTGCTGAATGTTTATAAAGAGATATTGATAACGTAGCACTATTTACACCAAGTGTAAATAGAATTCCTGCTAAAAATGAGGATTTTTCATAAATATTCTCACAACTCACTCACTCACTTACTCATTCTTTTCATTCATTCATATTAGGTTGCTTTAATCCCTCCTTTAACGCATTAACGCATAAGCAACTTCAATCAGTCATTGTCAACAGAAATGAAAGGCAGGCACACAAAAAAAAATATTGTATTTAATGTTGTCATAATCCATTTCATCAATTAATTATTCAAGTCTTCATACTTTTCATACTTTTCGAAAAACATTCTCTAGGTTATCGTGAATTTTACATTTTTATTCCCCTTTTCTGTATACTCTAACAGCAGTTGGAGATGACAAATGACATTCAAAAAATTTATGAAATTATGAAATTTATTTCTTTTCTGAAGACCATAAATTTTGAATGTCATCGATATTTATTTATTTTTGTTTTTATATTTATTTTTTCTCTATAATAATCGGTTGTTTTTCTTTTTTTTTTGTGTGTACTTAATGGGGAAAAAATGTCAAAAAATTTAATAATAATGAATTGTTTTTTTTTTTTGTTTTTGCTTTCGTCATTCATTTAATTACGGGGGCTTTTTTTACATTATAAAAGTCATTTTTTATAAATATGGCACCCATAATGATGGTAAATTAATCGAATAGCCAAGTGAATTATGTATGCACAGATCCATCATTTAATAAAATACTTAATTTTAATGCCAAATTAAAAACTGTGGCTTTAACTACTAAAGATAATATTTTTATTTTATAAACAAATTTAAAATCATTTTATGTTTATGACGCATTTGTTTATAATATCCAAGTGTGCATTCATCAGACTGCTTACCCTCCGATATAAAAGGCAAAATAGAACAGACAATGGCAATTCAGTAAGAATTCAGTCAATCTTGTGTGAAGACACGTTGCATGTGAAGAGAATAATTGTGGTTGAAGATCTCTGTTATAAAGTTTCTATTGAACAATTGTTATTGTTTACACGGAAGAAGTGTAAAGAATTATAACAATTAAAACAAATTGTTGTTGTTTAAGTCAAATCGTTAAAGGTAGCACACGGAATTGTGCGAATGCTAAAGAATTGATTTAAAACTAAACACAAATTTATTTTTTTTTTATTTGTAATCTACGAACTTATATTTTTAACGTTTTAAAATGGTAAAAACTAGGGATGTCAAACGATTTTTAAAAATCCCGGGATTCGGGATTTTGTAAATACCGATCAAAAAATCCAGGGATAATTCGGGATCCAAAAATTCCGACAAATCACGGGAAAAATCGAGATTTTCTCTTAATAATAAAATTATTTCGTAAGCAATTTGTATTCCAATTAGGTATATCAAAATATATATCATTAAAAATAAAATATAAAAATAGCATTAGTTTTAAGAAAATTGTTTGAATTCCAACAAAAAGATTAAAGCTTCTAACGTGTGATCTGAAAGGCTTGAACGAATTTTGTTGTCGACATATCCTGCTGTTTAAAAACACTTCTCGCAATCAACATTTGTTGATAAAATAGTCCAAGATAGCTGTATGCAGCTTGTAAATGTTCACCTCTACCACCTCCTGATGTAAATAAATCTATTTTGTGGACAGTTGAGTATCTAAATCATTTGCCCTATTAACTCGTTTTATAGGAATTTTGCATTCTTTGATGCCATCAGATAACTTTTTATCAATGGAAGTAGGGTTTTCCTCATCTGAGATGCTATTATCGAAGTCAAAGTGATATAGAATTTTATTTTCAGGACCTTTTGTAGGGTCAAAATACATATGAATTTATAATCCCGAATATTCCGAAAAATTCCGGGATAGGTTCTTAAAAATCCCGGGATTCGAGATTTCCCGATTGCCATCCCTAGTAAAAACGTAATAGTATTGTTCTCAAACTTTAACTTTCTATCTAAACTATTCGCGAGCAGACGAATTCGCAAAAAAAAAGCTTTCTATGAAGTGAGAACGATTATTTCGAAAGGAATACTTAATGCAAGAGAAAATAAAATCAAGAAAAACAGAGACTTTCTCATATCAAGTGGGTTTGAAACAGTCTAAACTTTTGCTGCAGTAAACTGAGGTTATTATGGTCGCCGTGGTCTAGTAGGCTAGCTTATTAGACGTAAAACCAGGGTTCGAGTCCCAGGCCAGACATTAAAATGAAATACAAAAAGTATTTTGTCGGCGATTTCTGACAAAAACTCTGAGAGTAAATAAAATTGCCATGAAAAGTTTCTCAAAAATCTGTCGTTTGGAGTCGACCCGAAATTTGTGAATAAAATTAATACACACAACATAAGTGGTGTGATTTACTAGATTAATAATCCTGACTGAAGGGTTGAATGACCAATTATGTATGTATCTATGTACCCAAGGGTTCACTGCATGACACTACCCGATTACTCAAGCTGAAATAACATCTGTAGAGCTTTCCGCTAAATGAATCTAATAGATTAGGATAGGTTAGGTTAGATGACGTATACTTGTCAACTGTGACAAGTACAGTACATTTGACCCATTTTACAACGTTCTAGCTTCTCATACGACTCATGTTTTGTGTGATTAATTTTACACATGAGTGGCGGGACCTACAGTTTAAAGTCGACTGCGAACGACAAATTTTTGAGAAGCTTTTCATGGCAATTTTTTACTTTCAGAGTTTTTCCATTTTTTTTTTGTGCGAAACCATTTGTGCATTCCTCTCCCGAGGAATACAAATTTCATATATGACTTCAATCGAATTCGCCGATGTGATATATTTTGCAAGTGCATCAGAATCCATATTAGGGCAACAATGTCTTTCTATATCCTTCAAAGTTCCCCGGCATTTTTTCACACTTTGTAGGGATCTTATGAACTCTTTACCGTCGGTAAATATATTCGATATTGTATAGTATGTCCTAGATTCACTTCTAGAAGTCTCCATGGTCTAGAAGGTAGTGTGTTGTCTTATTAGACGAAAGGCCCGAATTCAAATCCCAGGTCAGACAGCAAAACGAAAATATGAAAATACTTTTTCGGCGACTTCCGCTCAGAAGATTTCTGGCAAAAACTCTGAGAGTAAAAATTGCCATGAAATGTTTCTCAAAAATCTGTCGTTCGGAGTCGATTTTAAACTGTAGGTCCCGTCACTCATGTATAAAATTAACGCACACAACAATGGGTCAATTCGACCACCGGGTACTGTACTTGTCACAGTTGATAAGTACATGTCCTTTAACCTAACCTAATAGGAAGTCTCTCACAAAAGTTCTGCATTAAGGGTTTCGGTCTTAAAAAGTAAAAGTTATGCGGTTTCTTAAAATCTTAGCGATAATAATGAAAACAATATTTACGTCGATAAGTAATCAAAAAACAAAGAATATCACTTCAGGCCACAATAAAAGTCGTTTTAGAGTTTAAGCGCTTCTACTTTATTTGAAACAACTTTTTGAATGAACAAACCCCCCTTACCCGACTTAAAAAATGCTTTTTAAAAAATTAACAGAAACCTTTTTTAATGACGAATAATAACAAAACAAAATACAATAAAAATAATATGGAAACAATAATAATAAGAATGATAAACAAAATGTAAAGAAATTGTATAAAAAATACGCTTACAAATGAGAGTAAAAAATAACATTTTATAAATAAAAAAAAAGAAGAAGAATGGCAGTTTAATTGTTTTTACAGTTGGTCTGTCAACTTTGTTTGGTCCCCAGACCAATAATATGAAAATGTATTCAATGAAAATATTGTTGTTATTGTTGCTTTTCTTTTTCCTTTCTTTTTTTGCAATTTGTTGTTATTATTTGTGTATTATTGTTACCCCTACTGTCAAATGTTCCCTGTTGTATACTTTTGCCACTTATGATAATAACGTGGATGATGATGATGATACGAACGAACGAGGCAAACGTGAAACAGTTGAAGGAAATTAAAAGAATATTGCCTGAAGCAGCCTTTTTTCCTCACTTAACCACTCTCACACTCATGTACACAAAGCCTTTTGAAAGTAAACAAAAAAAAAGCAAAAAAATTAAAGAAAACAAAATGTAAAGTTACGAAGCAGTGATCTTTAGGACTTCACGATACCCTACACTTTAATTTATACGAAGACTGATGAGGTTATTTGAATTGTTACCATGGTTGAGCCTCGAATCCCAGAACGGTTAAAGATAGCCTTTACGCTGCTGTACAGCTACACCATCCCTTGAGGATTGTGATTAATCTGAGAGCTTTCGAGGACCTTGACTACATAGCATCGCTTTGCGACTTTTCATGGAACTCCAGAATGTTAAACGAATCCAGTACTGATGCTTTGAAGATCCTGATCAAACAGAGAGGTTTCGAGGACACTGATTGCTTGGCACCGCTTTGTGAACCGGTATTGAACCCTTGAGGATCCTGATCATTCTGAGAGCTTTCGAGGACATCCTCTGCAAAGCATCGCTTTGCGAATTTTTTTTGTGGAACTTCAGAATGTTTAACGAATCCATATTGATCCCTTGAGGATCCTGATCAAACTGAAAACTTTCGAGGACATTCTCTGCATAGCATCGCTTTGTGACTTTTCATTTAACTCCAGAATGTTAAACGAATCCAGTAGTGATCCCTTAAGGATCCTGATCAAACTGAAAGCTTCCGAGGACATTGATTGCTGGGCATCGCTTTGTGAACCGGTATTGAACCCTTGAGGATCCTGATCATTCTGAGAGCTTTCGAGGAAATTGACTGCATGGCATCGCCTTGTGACTTTTTGTGGAACTCCGGAAAGGGTAAACGATGTACCGCACCTGGTCAACCCGCTCTAGATAAACTTTACTCCGAAGAAATGTTTTTTCATATTTTCGATTGATGTCTGATCTGGGTTTTTAACCGAGCCATCACGTCTAATAAGCCAACACTCTACCTGTTAGACAACGGCTACTTCGTAGCTAGGTATAGCTCAGTCAACAAAGCTTCGTTTAAAACTGTTAATCTGTCGAACTTCAGTAACAATTATCAATGATGCCAACAACTTTAGTAGAGAAATTACCACACTTTCAGTTAGGGTAGTAAAGCAGCTGAGAGGCTATCAAATGCCGGCCAAAGCTGCCCTGGGAAAAGCGCTTCTGAAATGTCCAATTTTTTTGACTGTGGCCTATAAATCAGGTTGAATTAGGCTTTGGTCTGAGTAGCCTTTGAAGATCTTTGCGACTTCAGAAAACCCCACAAGAAAATGTGAACGGGGTTAAATCCCACGATATCTGTGACGTGTTTGCATTACTTTACGTAAACTGACTACGTTCTAAAATCGCTTGTGGAAAATATCAAATATTGGATCAGATGTGCGGTTAGTTGCGCTTTCATGTTACAATCACTTATCGTCAGCGTCCAGTTCATCTAATTTACATCAAAAGAAATTGATAGGCGTTGGGGGTTGTAACATCCATACAAAAGAGTGAGTTTTTCTTAAATCTCCTATGGATCTCATTCAGCAAAAACTATAGTCGCCTCTAGTGATTAAAAACTGATTAAAAGACTTCACCGTAGTCTAATAGGCACTACAGGATGGCTGATATGTATTGCAACCACATTCAGGTTGTTATCATTTGTAAACCGCTGTCTGACAGCTGATAGATTTATTCCAGTGACAGTTCATTTTATTATTTACAAGCATACGAAACCATTTTGATCTATTGCATTCAGAAAAAAAGTTATTCGTGATGGAATTCAAGTGTGATAGTGTGATTGCTTTATATTTGGCTGGAAAACCACAGGTGGCTACCGTTAGAGCTCTCCAGCATTTGAATCTGAATAAATTTTTTGTTTCTCGTATCATTGCTCGTTACCGTGATACTGACAGTGTTGCATCGCGTCCAAAAAGTGGCCAAAAAAAAAAACCGTAACAACACCAGAAATGATCCAAAGACTGAAGAACAGATTTGATCCAAATCCACGCCGCAGTGGTAGAAAAATTGCTCGTGAGCTGAACATATCGCGAGAACGGATGCAACGTATATTGAGAAATGAGCCTGGACTAAAACCATGAACAAAAAAGTTAGACTGGAAAGAGCCAAGGAGTTACTTCGCTTGCCGGATTGAGCAGTTTGTGAACAAACAAAATGATCGGGTTTATTTACCAAAGAGGTCTGCTGACAATTTACACGTGCAAGTAGCCACCAGAACTGAAGCAACGTCGATGACAATGGTGTGGGAAGCCATAACAGCCGATGATCGCTCCCCGCTCATATTCATCGACCGTGGGATCAAAATAAATTCCGAATATTATCGGGAAAATATTTTAAAGACCGTAATGAAGCCCTGGGCGGACAAACATTTCGGCCGCAGACCAAGAACATTCCAACAGGACTCAGCACCACCACACTCAGCACGCGCCAACCAGGAATGGCTTAAAAAGGAGGTTCCTCTCTTCATTTCTACCGCACAATGGCCACAAAAATTTCCGGATGTCAATCTGTTAGACTTTTACGCCTGTGGTATTTTAGAGAGTAAGGTTCTCACTAAAAAATACCAAAGTGGCGTTCATCTCAAGACAGCACTTCGTCGGGAATGGCCCAAAATACCGCAGAGCCACTTCCGTGTATGCTATGATGGCTTTGTCGTCCGTTTGAAGGCCATAATTCGTACAAAAGGTGGCCAATTCGAACAAATCTAAACTGAGTCTAAAATTTTTTTTGAATCTTTTGAACAATAAAATTAAAAAAAAAAATTACTACTTTACTTTGTTGCATTATATATCAGCCACCCTGTGTATTATGTTGGTTTATTAGATGTGAACTTGTGGTTTAAAACCTAGCTCAGGTATTTGAAATCATGGAAAAATATTTCTTCAGCTTCTACAGTTTCTGGCAAAAACTGTCGGACAGCAAATAAAATTGCGATGAAAGGTTTTCTCAAAGTATGCTTTGAGGGTTGTCATACCGCCTGTAGGGTATCTTCAATTCGTAACAGGAGAAAATAAATAAAAATTAAACACGTCATTATTTCAAGTGGTACTTGGGGAAAGACGGTTAATGTGAAATGTTGTTGATTTATATTTCACTTCAAATTTTCCTTTCTTTTCGTCTCTACCTTAACTCCTCTCATTGTTTTGGGATTTTTCAATGAAACAAGCAAATCAAATTGTAAAAATTTTTTTTCTTTAAAACAAGGGATTCGTAATCTTATTCCTCTTCAAGTAACTGTTTTGTTGCCAAATAGTAACGTAGGAAATTAAAATCCATTGAAAAAATGTAAAAAAGGGGTTGGAATGGTTAGAGTTTAATTTATAAAGACTTTGATTCCTTACTTTGAATTACCCTTGTTTGGAACAATGACATCATTTTGAAAGGAGTTTTAGTTCTTATTTTCTTCTTTTTGTTGTTGTTTTTGTTATTGTGTTTTTTGATATAATGTAACCAAGCATAAAAGGTTTCAGATTTCACAATTTAAGAGGTTTTAAAATAATTGTTCTGGTTGCTAAAGATGATTTGTTTGCCGTTATGGATTTAATATGAGAACAAGGCATTCAGCCTTTAGATGGCTTTGTTTTCCTCCCGTGTTTTCAATTAGGAAGTTGGGCAACGGTTTTGTTAAGTACTTTAAACAATTGATTTATTTTTTTCTCTCTTTACCATCTTAAGATGTGAACTTTTTGTGTGACCTTTTATAAATTAAAGAAGTCGTAGAGGTACGTATAGTTACATAACAAAGAGAATTTTTATATCTCAAGACATTTCCTTGCCACTTTATACAAAATAAAAAGATTTCTATTTTAAAATTCTGTATTTACTTTTACATGCCTATATAGGGTGGGCCCTTTATGGGTTTAAATTTGAACCATTCGGTTATTTCGAATCTGGCAATACTTATTGCATTCTATTCTGCCACTAAATTTAGTAGATTAGCTTTATTGAACGTAATAAATCGATTTACTTTTAAGCAACGTTGGTATTTAATGGAAATTTACTTCCAAAAACAAAGACAATTGATCGGCAATTGTATGAAAATGTTATTCAAAATTTCGACCTAGCTTCTCACACCATTAATGTTGTGTACGTTAATTTTATACATAAGTGGCGGGACCTACAGTTTAAAGTCGATTCCGAACGAGAGATTTTTTGAGAAGCTTTTCATGGCAATTTTACTCACTTTCAGAGTATTTGCCAGAAATCTGCTGAAAGGCAGTCGCCGAAGACCTACTGTTTAAAGTCGACTCCGAACGACATTTTTTTTGAGCAGCATTTCATGGCAATTTTATTTACTCTCAGAGTTTTTGGCAGAAATCTGCTGAAAGGCAGTCGCCAAAGAAATATTTTTTCTGTCATATTTCGTTTTTGATGTCTGACCTGGGATACAAACCGGGACTTTTCGTCTAATAAGCCAACGCACTACCTATTAGACTACGGCGACTAGTATACTCAAGTTTACTGCATGAAGATTCTATAACTGGTTTTATTGTTGATGCGCCGAGTCGTATGCAAGCTCGTTCAGTGCGTACACTTGAAAATATCTAAGCTGTGGCCATCAACATTAACTCGCCGTTGTTCCCAAGAATTCACGCACCAGTTTACATCTAATTTTGCAAAAGGATCCCGGTATGAGGCTTCACAAAGTTCAGTTGGTTCAAGATTTGAAGCCGCTGAACCGTCCGCTTCTTTTTCGCTTCGTTAGATGGGCAGAAGTCGCCGTAGTATTGCAGGTAGTGCGCTGGCTTATTAGATGTAAAGCCAGGGTTTGAGTCCCAGGCCAGACATAAAAAAAATACAAAAAGTGTTTCTTCGTCGATTTCCTCTCAGCAGATTTCTGGCAAAAATTCTGAGAGTAAATAAAATTGCCATGAAAAGTTTCGCAAAAATCTGTCGTTCGGAGCCGACTATAAACTGTAGGTCCCGCCACTTATGTATAAAATTAACACACACAACATAAGTAGTGTGAGAAACTGGGTCAATAGTCCTGACTGAAGGGAGAGAAGAAAGAAAAAAGAGAAATTATTTTACCGGATTAAGCTCATTTTCATTTGGGTAGATACGTTAATAAGTAAAATTGATGAATTTTGGGCTCAGCAAACCCATATGTGGGCTTACGGAAGCCAATGTACCCATCACGAGTGACAGTTTGTTGTGGGTTGTGGAGCGGAGACATCAGTGGCCCATATTTCTTTGAAAATGAGAACGGCACAACCATTACCCAATAAAGTTTTTTGTACCCATTCTTCGTGATATTAATCTGAAACGTAATTTGTGTCAACAGGACACTTGCCACACATCTCATGCCACAATTGATTTATTGCGTCAAACATTTCATAGCCGTTTGAATAGACGAAATGGTAATGTTACTTGGTCGTCAAGAATCTAAGATTTGACACCATTGAACTATTTTCTGTGGGGCACCATTAAAGAAATGTATTATGCCGATTGAAGTCACCGTGGTCTAGTGGGTAGTGTGTTGGCTTATTAGACAAAAGGCCCGGGTTCGAATCCCAGGTCAGACATCAAAACGAAAAATATTCCTTCGGCGACTTCCTCTCAGCAGATTTCTGGTAAAGACTCTGAGAATAAAAATTGCCATGAAAAGCTTCTTAAAAATCTGTCGTTCGGAATCGAGTTTAAACTGTAGGTCCCGCCACTCATGTATAAAATTAACGCACACAACATGAAGTGGTGTGAGAAGCTAGGTTGTAATCCTGACTGAAGGGTTGTAATGGCCAATTATGTATGTATGTATTATGCCGACAAACCAGAGACAATAGAGTATTTGGAGGCCAACATTCGTGATGCCATTGCTGAGATACAATCGCATACACTCGATAATGTGTACAAAAATTGATCCGATCGAATGGCAGCAGCCGTATTAATCAAATAATATTCAATTTCTATTTAGAACAATTGTACTTCACAACAAATAGAAGAATAAATTTGACAATATTTCAAACCAATTTTGTTTTATGTACAGTCAAACTCGATTATAACGAATAAAAATTTGCATACAAAAAACTTCATTTATTACGAACTCCTTTATAATGAGTTCTCGGTTAAAAGGAACTATTTTAAATGGTCCCAGTAATTAAATTTCATACATACATACATAATTGGCCATTACAAACCCTTCAGTCAGGATTACGACCTAGCTTCTCACACCACTTATGCTGTGTGCGTTAATTTTATACATGAGTGGCGGGACCTACAGTTTAAAGTCGACTCCGAACGACAGATTTTTGAGAAGCTTTTCATGGCAATTTTTACTCTCAGAGTCTTTGCCAGAAATCTGCTGAGAGGAAGTCGCCGAAGAAATATTTTTTCGTTTTGATGTCTGACCTGGGATTAAATTTCATACATTTTACCTTTTTTATAACGAACCCTTAGAAATAACTTTGAAGTGTGGCAATAGTCTTTACTTTTATTTAATATGGCAGCATTAAATTATAACTCAGCATCTTTAATCAGCTGATAGGTACAAAGAATTATCACATATTTATGGTATTTAATAAAAAAAAACACTTTTTGTTTTTAATAAATCAAAAAAATTCTTTGTATTTTATATTTTCTTCTATGACTTCACCCCGTTTATTATGAACTTTGCCTATAACGATGTCGATTTTTAAATTCAAACTTTCATTTTCCCTACCCTATGTATTTCTCATTTAAAAAACCTTATTTACCATAAACATTTATAACGTCTTACTTCCCCATTTGCAAGATTTGCTATCTCGTCGCTTTTACCGTATATCACACATTAATTTCATTAATTTATCACTGAACACTGCACACTAAATACTCAATATCTGAAAGTGTCACATAAAATTGATTTGTACACAGGAAAACAACCAACACTCACTCACAATTCTTCTGTTTGCTGACACTAGAGCCAGTATTAAATGGAAAAACAGAGGGGAAAACATAAAATCCCACAAAAGTAATCAGTAGTGAAGTAAATTACTGTCAAGCTCTTGTAGGTGATTTGTTATAAACCAACAAGAATACAATATTTACGTTTTTGTATTTATTGTTGCTGTTGTTTTTATTGATAATTTACAAAGAGCAAACATTTATCACTTTGATTTCTGATACAAAGAGGAAATATTAGTCGTAGGTAGAGCACGATTATCTAGTAGACTACACAGAAATTTAACAGAGGGATTCACCGCGTGCTTGTTCCATGAAGCTGCCGCAGTCTAGTAGGTGGTGTGCTAGATCATTAGTAGTGAGGATACGATTCCAGTCACAGGTCAGTCAGCTTCGATGAAATGGAAATGAAATTAAGGCATTTCTTAGGCGATATCTGGCAAAAATGCTGAAAGTAAATAGAGTTGCTATGAAAAAGTTTCTTAAAAATCTGTCGTTCAGAGGCAACTTTAGACTATCGCATCACTCATGTTGCACTACTCATGAATAAAATGAACACATAAAACGTAAGTGCAGTAAGAAGCTAGTTCATTATCCAAATTGAAGGGTTGTATGAACAATTATGTATGAATGCAATTATGTATGATCCATTGTGACATCCTACAAATTCATATTTCATGAACCAGTTCCTCGTACCGTTCATGTATTTTCCTTAGGAACAAACCAGCACTTCTAGTGATATTTATATTGCTCTACACCTACGTTCGTTAAGGTGATTTTTTATGAAGAAGAACATTTATAAATTAAGTGCCATTCGATGGTTTTTACTTTTCACCGAAAAAAATTCTCGTAATAGTCAACCACGCAATGTCCAGTAATAGCAACTGCAAACTACTTGCCGTCCGTCGTCTTCTCCCAAAAAAATTCAGAAATCTTAGGTTTAAACTACGTAAACTCTGCTATAACCCAAAACGCTGACAGTAGTGTTTAGATTTCTGGTGAATGAAATCTTGAGTATGTTTTGATCGTAAATAAGGCACGCACCAACAGGCGTAAGCGTATGTATGATTCAAGACAGTAGGTTAGGTTAGGTCGTAGTGGTAGCTCTGATATCACAAAGCTCTGTTGAGCACGCATGGCGGCCCGTTGCGATGCCACGGGTGAAACGCAGTCCCTGTACTAACCACGTTCCACCACCAAATCAGGGAAAAGGAAGAAGTTGATCAGCGCAAGGGCTGCACAACAAAAGCACCACTACCCCGCACTGGAAAACCAGCCAGAAAATTTGATGAACGAAGCTATATCCTTGATATCAATAGATGATAGTTCCGTTAAGCTAACAAGGAATGGGGAGCCAAATGACCTATATCTACACCTAGCAAGAGACGGGGACTGGCAAAGAAAGTGAATAACACTCTCCTCTTCCTCAGTGGACCTGCAACCACGGCAGAAGTCGTTAAAAGGGAGCCTCATTCCCTCGGCGTGCCTACCCATGATGCAATTACCCGTAAGTACGGCCACTACAGTCGAGATGACATCACGACCGAGACTAAGTAATCGGTTGGTACGCCTTGCATCCATCCTGGGCCAGGTAAGTCTAGCGCTGGAGCAGCACTCCTCATTGACACAGCATAGGTTGGCGTCCCGAAGGAACCTCCGCGCAATGGTCAACTTGACCGAGGCAAGTGGCATACCCATCTCAACAGAAGAGGATTCAAGAGTAAAAAAAAAATTATTTTGTATCGATTCTAACCGCTTCAAAGCAATAATAGAGGTAACCCATACGTTTCGCCTAATGCCTTAGCAAACATCCTAATACGAAGACAATCTTCCATTTTTTTCATTGACAGAAAATCTTATAGTATCTCATAGACATTTGATACACTTAAACCGAAATATCCTGGAGAAATGCTTGGTATTAGTGGATGAAGACAAACATTAAACTTCATTGCAATATAACTGATCGAGTAAATCAACATTGCGCCGGCTAACATTCATTGTGTCACTTTGGAAAGGAAAACACTGCAATGGTGAGACAGCCTAGAAGAATGTTTAATACCACAATACTTAACAAATATATCACAGTCCAATTGTTGCTATAAGTCTCAAGGATTCCTTTCTGAGCCACTGGATATATAGACTAGAAGTATATAGTTTGAATTCGTATATCTCTATGCCGGTCCAGAACAATAACACATACAGCTTGGCCCAGGATTTAACTGCATTGCATCTTACTGCTAATAACTCACCCATCTGCTTAATAGAAAGTCAGAAGAGTATAAGTAAGGCCTTGGTGTTCAGTACAGTTAACTGCCTGCATACTATGCTTATCATTCTACAAAACATGTACACATTAAGCAAGATTGTTTCCATCCCAATCCGATAGCTCCAGTATGTTTTTATTGATAATTTACAAAAAGCAAACATTTATCACTTTGATTTCTGATACAAAGAGGAAATATTAGTCGTAGGTAGAGCACGATTAAGTAGTACACTACACAGAAATTTAACAGAGGGATTCACTGCATGCTTATTCCATGAAGCTGTCGTAGTCTAGTAGGAAGTGTGCTATATCATTATTCGTAAGGTTACGATTTAAGCCCCAGGTCAGTCAGCTCCAATGAAATGGAAATGAAATTAAGGCATTTCTTAGGCGATATCAGGCAAATATGCTGAAAGTAAATAGAGTTGCCATGAAAAAGTTTCTTAAAAATCTGTCGTTCAGGGACAACTTTAAACTACCGCATCACTCATGTTGCACTACTCATGAATAAAATGAACACATAAAACGTAAGTGCTGTAAGAAGCTAGTTCATTATCCAAATTGAAGGGCTGTAATTATGTTACCTGATCCATTGTGACATCCTAAAAATTCATATTTCATGAACCAATTCCTCGTATCGTTAATGTATTTTCCTTAGGAACAAACCAGCACATCTAGTGCTATTTATATTGCTCTGCACCTACGTGCTTTAAGGTGCTTTTTTTATGAAGAAGAACATTTATAAATTAAGTGCCATTCGATGGTTTTTACTTTTCACCGAAAAAAATTCTCGTAATAGTCAATCACGCAATGTCCAGTAATAGCAGCTGCAAACTACTTACCGTCCGTTGTCTTCTACCAAAAAAATTCAGAAATCTTAGGTTTAAACTAAGTAAACCCTGCTATAACCCAAAACGCTGACAGTAGTGTTTAGATTTCTGGTGAATGAAATCTTGAGTATGTTTTGATCGTAAATAAGGCACGCACCAACAGGCTTAAGTGTATGTATGATTCACCAGAGCAAGACAGTCAAAAAAAAATTATTTTGTATCGATTCTAACTGCTTCAAAGCAAAAATAAAGGTAACCCATACGTTTCGCCTAATGCCTTAGCAAACATCCTAATATGAAGACAATCTTCCATTTTTTTCATTGACAGAAAATCTTATAGTATCTCATAGACATTTGATACACTTAAACCGAAATATCCTGGAGAAATGCTTGGTATTAGTGGATGAAGACAAACATTAAACTTCATTGCAATATGACTGATCGAGTAAATCAACATTGCGCCGCCTAACATGCATTGTGTCACTTTGGAAAGGCCATGACCTCTGTCCGGAAAACACTGCAGTGGTGAGACAGCCTAGAAGAATGTTTAATACCACAATACTTAACAAATATATCACAGTCCAATTGTTGCTATAAGTCTCAAGGATTCCTTTCTGAGCCACTGGATATATAGACTAGAAGTATATAGTTTGAATTCGTATATCTCTATGCCGGTCCAGAACAATAACACATACAGCTTGGCCCAGGATTTAACTGCATTGCATCTTACTGCTAATAACTCACCCATCTGCTTTAATAGAAAGTCAGAAGAGTATAAGTAAGGCCTTGGTGTTCAGTACAGTTAACTGCCTGCATACTATGCTTATCATTCTACAAAACATGTACACATTAAGCAAGATTGTTTCCATCCCAATCCGATAGCTCCAGTATGTGATGATTGATATAAAGTGCATTTGTTACTTTTGAATTCCTCTTAATAATGTTGTCGTCTCTTGGGATCCAGAAAGACACCTTTTAAAAAATTTTAATTTCATTAAACATCGTGATGCATCAATTAAGAGAATAAGCACCATATTGCATTCCAAATCCTAATAAAATCTAGGCTAGATCATTCGCATCATCATAGACCTTTAAGCCAGGTAGCGACAGCTCTTCCAAAGGGTTCTCTACAACGCTATGAAACAGCAACAGTGAGAAAATACCACCTTGTCGTAGGCCTCGATTTAAATTGTTTGGCATTTAAGCCTCACCTCAATACATACATACATAATTGGCCATTACAACCCTTCAGTCAGGATTACGTCCTAGCTACTCACACCACTTATGTTGTGTGCGTTAATTATATACATAAGTGGCGGGACCTACTGTTTAAAGTCGACTCCGAACAACAGATTTTTGAGAAGCTTTTCATGGCAATTTTTACTCTCAGATTCTTTTCCAGAAATCTGCTGAGAGAGGGAGTTGCCGAAGAAATATTTTTTCATTTTGGTGTGTGACCTGGGATTCGAACCCGGGCCTTTTGTCTAATAAGATAATGATACACTACCCACTATACCACGGTGACTTCATAAACTTCAATAATGGTTTTCGAATAAGTATTGTTGACCGAGGTTTTCACTTAGTTAAGTAAGCTAGATTTTCTCAAAGTCTCAGTGGAGCTGCTCCTAGTGTAGGCATATTAATTCATACCGATAAGTATTTGAAAATATAAAGTTGGCCCTTACTCTGTTGTTCAGAGTTCATTGCAGTATTTTGAAGGCAAGTGGATTTAAATTATTAGGCCTGAGATCATTCACAGGATATAAATGATTGCCCAGGTTTATTCTAAAAGCTAAAACGACTTTTGCCTTTCTCCAAGTATTTGAGATAGAAAATATAAATCCTCAGCAGTAAGGATAGTTTATATTATATTGGATAAGCATTTAATTCATGTCTGACGGGAACTATAGTTTAAAGTCGAACTCGAACAACAGATTATACAGAAACATTTCAAGGCAATTTTATTTACCCTCTGAAGTTTTAGCCAGAAGACCGCTGATAGGTAATGGCCGTAAGCAATACTTTTTCGATATTTCGTTTTGTGAGATAAGCCTAAGCTGCAGTTTGAACTGAGGCCTCACATCTTATGAATCGCAATGAATCGTTTTTCTGCTACTCACAACCACTCATGCAATTGTGAGTATGTGTGAATCAACAGAATTGAAATTCATCTGCTTTGATTCGTTTGTACTCGCTACAACACCGATTTATAAGCACAAGTAGCAATGAGTATGAGTACAACGTTGACATCAAACTCACAACATTTGAAATATGTTTGATTCATATGCCTACTCATTCTGATTCATAAATTTAGCAATGTACTTACAATACTTATAAGTGATTCGAGTGGCTCGAATCATTCATTAAAAGTTTACAGCCTTTTTTGTTGTTTCATATACAAACAAAGAAGAAAGGAAAGACAAAAACAACAAATAAAGCAAACAGACAATCTTCTTGTGAGTATTTCAGTGCTCGTAAGCGAATCATACTTATTTTGTGCTTCATGTAAATGTTAAGTATAGATGAGCCGAAGTCAATAACATCATGCGTATTGTTAAATATGAATACGACGAGTACTTCCAATTTGTGAGTATGAGTATGATATCAAAATAAGTATAAATGCGTATAAGTATCAGAAATTATAGGTATGACTCGAGTCTACTCATCGTTTTGAATACTCGTTGCTGATCTCTGTTATGAACCAACACAGACAATATGGCAAAAGGCTAAAATAGAATGCGGCGAATACTATTTTTTATCATTTCTGATAGATATGAAAAAGATCAATGAAAGCCAGGAATTCTTCCTTAAGGACGTGCCAAGGTATAAAATATTATGTCTATGAGTTTTACATTTTTCTTCATAATTACCTATTGACTGCATATTGATGGTAAAATTCTTGTATTAAATCGTTTAAATTACATTCAAATTGTGTATATCGTTATGGGTTTTCCAATACAATTCCAAACGTAATATTTACTACTTAACTAATTAACCTTAAATCCCATTTATATTGTCTGTATGTATGTATATACGTAAAGAAATAATTTACTTACCTTTTATGTTTCATTCACATTTACACCGAACATACAATATGAACGGTATATACGTAGACATACTCGTACATAAGCAGACAATATGGCAAAAGGAAACAAAAGGCTAGAGTATGAAAAACCAACAATGTTAAGTGTCAATTACGATTAGGAAAATTCCAATTTCAAATTACAATTTGTAGTAAATGTTGCAATAGTTACACAATAGTTGGAAGCCACAAATTGCAAAAACCCAATAACATTCCACAGCATTATACACAAAGTCTTTCTCTTCTTCCTCTAGTTTTTATTAAAGTCCTCCTCAAGCTTTACCGCATTTGGAAAAAGAGTCGAAAGACATCTCCTACACATAGAAAAAACAGTAGAGAAAAACAAAATAAAAAAAATACTTATTGTACAATTTATATGTACGTATAATCTCTATATAAAAAAGTACAGTGTGGGTAAAAAATTTACGTTCAGTTATAGATTTTTCCTAAACAGTTGTCCTTATAATTATTTTTATATAATGATTTCTTCATTTATTATTTTTCTATTTAAATTGCAATTGAAAATAATTTAGTGTACGTAGACTTTTTTATTCCACTGTTACCTTTAATGTTACAATTATATTCTAATGCATTGATATAGACTTACTATGTGTATTGCTAAGAAATATTTAAAACATTACGTTGAACATTCCACAATTGCGTAAAATGTAAAATTGTTGTTGTATTGTACGTATGTACATCTACAGCTGCAAAAACAACAACAATTGCATAATGGTGGAAAAGTAATAACACTAGAGTCAGTAGCAATTGCCACAAGTACCTTTAGGGGTAATCACATGACATCAACAACCTTATGGTTGATAACAAGGACTGCTACGCTTAACAGTAGTGTGGTCCACTACAACGGTAAGGTCATATTGGGTACTTAGTTCACCAGCGAAAGATAATTAAAATTTTAGAAGGCAAAGGTAATAAATTCTACGATGGATGGTCTGATACATAGTCTTGTAGGCATTGTGCGAAACTATTAACATGAGGTTCGTGAGTGCGATCTCCACCAGAGACTTCGGATATGTTAGACTACACCGAGCATAAGATGTAAGCTACTCCCCTCGTAATAGCTATGATTGTCTTGGTAGCCTAGTGCGTACTATGCTAGACTATTAACGTAACGGTCGTCATCATTCGAATTCACGTGGAGACTTGGTATGTTACACCAGATCATACATCTCGAACAATATGAAATAATATTTATTCAGCGAATTAATCTCAGCAGATTTCTGGTAAAAACTCTTAGAGTATATAAAATAGCCATAAAACATTTCTCCAATATCTGTTATTCGAAGTCGACTTTAAACTGTAGGTCACCACGTATGTATAAAATTAATGCACACCATATACGTGGTGTTAGGATCTCGAAATTAAAACTTTTCTTACCTTTAAAATAATTTACAGCTGACTTTGGCCTACAAACGGCAATATGAATTGCCCTCAAAATCCCAACTCTTATGATAACTCTTTATTAGACACACTAGTGCCATCCTACTATCGAAGCGGTGTAAATTGTGAATAGAGAGCCTACAGCTATAGCTTAAAATATTTGTGTAACTGTGTTGGTTTAGATATTCGCTTCAAAGTGCATTGCTGATTTGGGACCCATAAGATACCATTGTAACCTGTGACCTCATCTACTACGTCATACGATCATAATCAGTCCTGGTTGAAATCTGGCAACCTTCTTAAAGATTTGAATTCTACTTCTATCTTTTCAAGTCAATAAATACTAAGTACCGAAAATTTTCGTTCGTAGCGGTTATAATCAGAAGCTAGGCAATGGTTGCGAACGGCAGGAGACTTCCTAGTAGACTTGACCTCTGAATAGATCGTCTCATAGTCTCTATAAGGAAAAGATTTGTACTCTACAATTAGTTTCTGTATCTCATCTTTCCTTGAGTGAAACTTGTTTGAGATCATTTGTATGTATGTGATCGTATCTCGGCAATGGCCATAACGAATGTTGGCCCTCAAATCCTAATTGTCTCTGGTTCGTAGGTATAGCACTTTTCTTTAACGGCACCCCACAGCAAATATTCCAACGGTGTCAAATTGCAACTTCTTGGCGGCCAATTGACATCATCATTTCAGCTTATTAAACGTCCATCTAACATTTGACGCAATAAATCAATTGCGGCATTAGATGTATGGCAAGTTGCATCAAGATTGGGTAAAAAAAAAAATCAATTATCATGTTGCGATAGACGTCTCCATTGACAAGTTGTTAGATGGGTTGCTAGTTGCATGAAAAGTGGGTAAAAAAAAAATCGGTTATCATGGTACGATAGATGTCTCCGTTGCACCGTTCTCATTTTTAAAGAAACATGGGCCAATGATACCTCCACCCCTTAACCCGTACCAAACAAACCCTTAACTCGTAATGGGTATATTCTATAAGATCACTTGTAGATTTCTGAGTCCACCAATATGAGACTTCAGGATGTTATCATTTGTAAATCGCTCGTCTGACAGTTAACAGATTTATTCCAGTGACAGTTCATTTTATTTTTTACAAGTTTACAGAAGCATTTTGATCTATTGCAATTCAGAAAAAATGTTATTCGGTGATGGAATTCAACCGTGACAGTGTGATTGCTTTATATTTGTCTGTAAAACCGCAGGTGGCTATCCTTAGAGCCTTTCAGCATTTAAATGTGAATGAACCTTTTGTTCGTACTATTGCTCCTTACCATAATACTGGCAGTGTTGCTTCGCGTCTAAAAACTGAACAAAAAAAAAAAAACGGCGACAACATCAGAAATGATCAGAAAAATGAGGGCCAGATATAATCGAAATCCACGCCGCAGTGGTAGAAGAATTGCTCGTGAGCTGAACATATCGCGAGACCGGATGAATCAAATATTGAGAAATGAGCTTGGACTAAAGCGATTGAAGTTCCGAAAAGTCCAAGAGCTCACCGATGGACAAAAAAATTAGACTGGAAAGAGCCAAGGAGTTACATCGCTTGCACGAAAGTGGCCAGTTGCCGAATCTGGTTTTCTCCGATGAGAAGCAATTCCAAATTCAGCAGTTTGTGAACAAACAAAATGATCGGGTTTACTTGTCAAAGAGGACAGCTGCAAATTTACACCTGCGATTGGCCACCAGAACTCAAGGGCCGCCGATGGTAATATTATGGGCCGCTGTAACGGCCGATGGTCACTCTCCGCTCGTATTCATCAACCGTGGGATCAAAACAAATGCCGAATATTATCGGAAAAATTCCTTAAAGACAGTATTGAAGCAGACTGGGCAGACAAACATTTCGGCAGCAGGCCATGGACATTCCAACAGGACTCAGCACGCGTCAACCAAGAATGGCTTAAAAAGAGGTTACTCGCTTCATTTCTACCGCACAATAGCCACCAAAATCTCCGGATCTCAATCCGTTGGACTTTTGCCCCTTAGCGCATTTTGGAGAGTAAGCTTCTCATTAAAAAATACCAAAGTGTCGATCATGACGGAGCTTCACCGGGAATGGGCCAAAATATCGCAGAGCCACTTTCGTGCAGCCCGTGATGGTTTTGTCGGCCGTTAGGTTAGGTTAGGTTAGAGGACGTGCACCTGTCGGTCAAGACAAGCACAGTAACCCGGTGGTCCAAATTGTCCCATTGTACATTGTCCTTAGGGGAGGAAGGAAAAGGAGGATATAGGAAAATAGGGAAGGGTAGGGAGAATAGGAAACAGAGGAACGAAAAACAAACAGACACAAAACAACAGAGGTCGAGAGTGCGACTACACTTATGAAGCCCTAGCACCTCTCAACCAGCCCAAGCTGCTAATGAATCTGTGGAGAGCCTTGATGTCGGCTCTCGACACAGAACTCAAGTTCTCAAAGAAGGCCCTGCCAAGGGTCTTCAGCCTCAGCCTACCAAGGGCTGGGCAGTTGCAGAGGAGATGTTCGACAGTCTCCAACTCCTCCTCATCGCAACATACCCTGCAATATTCCGGCTGCGACCTAATCTCGCAGTGCCCCGTGATAAAACCGACAACCAACCTTAAGCTGGCCTTAACCAAGCCCAGCAGCCACTCTGTCCTCGTGCTGTCCACAGCAGGCCACAGACGCCTAGAAACAGAACAACCCGATCCGTTCCCCCAACGTCTCTGCTCTTCCCTCCTGACCCATCCATCGATGAGGCCATAGAGGTGACAGACTGGGGGGTCAGGACCAACCGTCAAATCGCCACCTGAAAGTGGCCGTTTGTAGTCCATAATTTGTACCAAAGGTGACGAATTCGAACAAATCGAAACTGATTCTAAAATCTTTAAAATTAATTTAAAAAAAAAATTAAAAAAATATAGCGTTTTACTCTGTTGCATTATATATCAGCCACCCTGTAATGATTTCTTCATTTATTATTTATCTATTGGAACTGAAATTATTTTGATGTACGTAAACTTTTTTATTTCACTATTCCGTTTAATGTTACAATTATATTCTAATACATTGATATAGACTTACTATGTGTATTGCTAAGAAATATTTAAAACATTACGTTGAACATTCCACAATTGCGTAAAATGTAAAATTGTTGTTGTATTGTACGTATGTACATCTACAGCTGCAAAAACAACAACAACAACAATTGCATAATGGTGGAAAAGTAATAACACTAGAGTCAGTAGCAATTGCCACAAGTACCTTTAGGGGTAATCACATGACATCAACAACCTTATGGTTGATAACAAGGACTGCTACGCTTAACAGTAGTAGCAGTAGTGTGGTCCACTACATCGGTAAGGTCATATTGGGTACTTAGTTCACAGGCAGAAGATAATTAAAATTTTAGAAGGCAAAGGTAATAAATGTCACGATGGATGGTCAGCTAGTCTTTTAGGCATTGTGCGAAACTATTAATATGAGGTTCGTGGGTGCGATCTCCACCAGAGACTCGGATATGTTAGACTACACCGAGCATAAGATGTAAGCTATTCGCCCCGTAATATTCATGGTTGCCCTGGTAGTCTAGTGCATACTAGACTATTAACGTGAGGGTCGTCATCATTCGAATCCAAGTAGAGACCCTGTGTATGTTACACCAGTATATCGAGCTTAAGATCTAAGCTACTCAGCTCGTCATAATTATGAAATAATTTGTAATTGTGACCGTCGTCAGCTGCGTCGAGTGGTCACTAATTACTCGACGCAGCTGACGATGGTCACTGTAAGTATGAAGGCATTTTGAACCCTACCTCACACACAAAAAAAAAATTTGATATGCAATTTATTAAAATTTTCGAATTTTAATACTCATCACCTAAAACATTTTATTTTTCTTGGAAAAAAAAAGAAAGAAAATTTTCATTTGTCTCTAACGACCGAAATCTGTCAGTATATATCAACTATTAGGATAGCTCAACATTTGTGCCGCAAACAGCAGCTAAACTAATAACAATAACAACAGAAAAACCAAAAATTGTACAAAATGAAAATGAAAAAGAAAGACAAAGACAGAGTCAGAGACATTGAAACGAAAGCCAAATGAAATCGTTTAGGAGAACAACTTGTGAACAAGAGCTAAATAAAGTGTCATGGCATAACAGTTTTAACCAGAGTGCTCTGATATCTGTCTAACCGTCTGTCCTTTTGGCTGGCCTTCGTTGGTTGTCTAGCTGTCTGGCTGCCTAGTCACAGCCAAAAGACTATTTAATCCACAAAATGACAATGGAAAAAAGCTTAAGAATGTCAACTACATAGAGAGAGAAACACGTTGATTGTATATGTAACCAGCTCATGCCAAAGGTGTGAGTGGCAAACAAAAACGAAAAGAAAAAATTCCAATTTTAAGTATTAAAATAAACCATGAATGGATTCCTCTTGATGTCATTGGTGTAGATGGAAAGGAATACAAGCAGAGGAATGAGATGTCCAACAATGTAGTTTTCATTACGTTTTACTTTGCGAAGAAATTTTGTTCGGGAGCTACAGACTCTTTTAACTCTTAATTATTGAAATTCTAATATGGATCCAAAGGCTTACTCACTCAACGAATGAAAGTTAATGCCAAGGATATGCAGATGATATAGGTCTGATGTCTCAATCCAAAATTTGTACAAACTTTTTGCGGAATTATTCATAAAAGTCTGCAAAAATTGTAAGCCAATAGGGCGTGTAATCAGATATTAGCAATGAATCGCTTTTCCGCTACTCATAAGCACTCATGCAATTTTAAGTATGAGTGAATTAACAGAATTGAAATTCAACTACTCTGATTCATTCGTACTCACTACAACATTGATTTATAAGTATAAGTAGCATGAGTATGAGTACAACGTTGACATCAAACTCACAGATCAGCAATGAATCGTTTTTCCGCTACTCATAAGCACTCATGCAATTTTAAGTATGAGTGAATTAACAGAATTGAAATTCAACTACTCTGATTCATTCGTATTCGCTACAACATTGATTTATAAGTATAAGTAGCAATGAGTATGAGTACAACGTTAACATCAAACTCACAATATTCGAAATATGTTCGATTCATACGCCTACTCATTCTGATTCACAAATTTAGAGAAATACTTATAATAATTTTAAGACATTCGAGTGGCTCGAATCATTTATAAAAATTTACAAGCTTTGTTGTTGTTGCATATACAAACAAAATCGCTACTCATAAGCACTCATGGAATTTTGAGTATGAATGAATCAACAGAATTGAAATACAACTACTCTGATTCATTCGAACTCACTACAACATTGATTTATAAGTATAAGTAGCAATGAGTATGACTATAATATTGACATCAAACTGACAACATTCGAAATATGTTTGAATCATACGCCTACTCATTCTGATTCATAAATTTATAAAAATACTTATAATACTTATAAAAGATTCGAGTGATTCGAATCATTCATCAAAATTTACAGCCTTTCTTGTTGTTACATACAACAAACAAAGAAGAAAGTCAATGACAACAAGCAAAGCATACACACAATCATCTTGTGAGTATTGCAGTACTCGTAGGCGAATCATACTTATTTTGTGCTTCATGTAAATGTAACGTAGATACGAGTCGAAGTCAATAACATGATGCGTATTGTTAAGTATGAATACGACGAGTACTTCCAACTTTGTGTATTAGTATTATGAGTATGATATCAAAATAAGTATTAATGCATATAAGTAATCTCAATTGGCAGGACCTAGAGGTTAAAGTCGACTCCAAACAATAAAGTTTTGAGAAACTTTTCAAGGCAATTTTTTTTACTCTTAGAAGTTTTGCCAGAAATCTGGTTTTTTCATATTTCGTTTTGTTGGAGAAATCTGACCTGGTAAGCCTACACACTACCTACTAAACTACGACGACTGCTAGGGATATCGTAAATAAAATGAAGAGTGCAATAGTCGCAGTACAATGGCTCTTCCTTACTTTGCTAACAACAATGATGAAATGCAATGCTTTATTGAATCGTAAACCGATTTTTATAAATCCTTTATGGCCCCCATGTAAAGTAAAGATTTTCCACTCCCTGATCAAATACTGTGTGAGTTAAATGTTGTAACATTCTGTTGTGGTGAGAAATAAAAACTTTGCAAAGAAATTCCATCTAATATCTGTTCACTTCATATGAAAACTGTAGAGGAAAAGGAGAATGCAGAAGAAAGAAAACAAAAAAAAAACAAAATTAAACTCATACACCACAAGTGTATAAAGCGGAAATCAACACAACCACAAAACAAATTTATAAAATGGTAGCCTTTAACTTACACATCTACGTACATTTTTACTTGCAACTGCCACAAACTTGTGTTAAACTTTTATAACAACTTGTTTGTTTTTGTTTTTGTTTGACTTGCAACATTATTCTTTCATTTATTTTTGCACAGTTTTATTCATTTTCATATAGTGACTCGGCAAATGAAAAGTATCACGACGAGTATATAAAATAATATTTAACACAGCATGTTACACAAACTTTCATTTGCTATCAAGTGAGTGAATGAGTCAGTGAGTGAGTGAGTAAGTGCAAGTGTATTTGTTAATATATGTGTATGTACTTACATTGTTAGGAAAACCTTTAAGCTTTTTGTGAAAATCTCTTTACATAAGCGACAACACGAACAATAGCAATGCATAGAATGCTGGAAGCATTTTATAACCACCAACATCATTATCGTTGGCATCATGAGCATCGTTGACATCATGTCTGCTACATACCATACAAGACTATAATATTGCTACAGTAGCAATAGCAACACACAAGTAACAAGAATAAATAAAAAAAAAACGAAGAAATAAAACGCTTACAAACATCACACCAAATTAAATGTCACAAATGTGATTAAGGGATTAATATAAACATACAATATGACTACAAATAATACATACAGTTGTGATTGAAAAATAGCAGAGTTTTGAAATGTATGTACTTTGTTTTGCTATCATTAGAACAATAGCAATTTCTGTAGTACAGGTAGTTCAACTTCATATATGAATATGCCAAACGATGAGCACGATGTTTGATTTCAAAAGGGCGGCGTAATGTGCCAGCCATCTAATTCTACAAGTCATGATGCGCACTAAGAACTGGCTGCAATCTCACGGCCTGCAGTTGGCAATGCATAAAACAGAGCTGTTGCTACTAATGAGACGACATATTCCGACTGAGATCAAAATAAATATAGGCGACTTGGTATATCTACGAAGAAATCGGTTAGATAACTTGGGATTAGACTGGACTTGAAACTGACCTACTCAGGGCAGATAGAGTAAGCAAAAGCAGCTAGAATTATAACACAGCTGAGTAGAGTAAGAGGAAGTTACTCATGGAGGCTGGAAAAAGCATACTCCTTTATGGCTCTGAAATCTGGGCTTCTACTTTGAAAACTCTAACCAGAGCCAATAAAAAACTCTTATCCGCATAGAGAATAGCAGCTCTTTACAGACCGCATCCTCGCATCGCACGGTACCGGCACAAGCCGCCTTAATAATAGCTGGAATGGTTCCTATAGACCTTCAAGCGTTTGAGCGTCAGATGATTGACAACGCTAGACAGATCACGACTCAGTTGCAGAGTATAGAAACGATACAGCACGAAGTCCTCTTAAAATGGCAATACCGATTGGAAAATGAACGGCATGGTAGGTGGACATATAAACTGATTCCAGAATTGAAAGTGTGGAAAAACAGAAAAAACGGCGAAGTGGGCTGTTATATAACCTAGATGCTAACCGGTCATAGATACTTCAGAGAGTACCTGCATCGCAAGGGGAAATGTCACTTGCCATTCTGCATCTACGAGGAAGAGGAAATATTAGACGATGCCGAACACACTTTCTCCAGCTGCAACCGATAGGCCGAAAGACGTTAGGGTCTCGAGACTGAAATCGGCATTATTAGTGTTACTAATGTCGTGCCGAAAATATTAAACGGCAAATTTACGACCGCTATAATTGTCATATGATGGATAAATTTGAGTCCGCTGGTTCTGTAAACCATCGAACAACACCGGTCATAGCATAAGATCTATTGAAAACATTGTCACTATCCGTGAGAACGTGCATATGAATCCGATACAATCAATTCCACGTCGTTCACAAGGACTAGGCCTTTCGCACACCTCAACTTGGTAAATGTAGAAAATTCAATTGAAGCGGATGCAGAAGTTAAACGATCATAGACAAAGATATGTGTTTACTGAATACGCTCTGGAGAACATGAGAGTTATACCCCATCCAAGGTTGGGGTTAAGGTCCTGTAAATAGTAAGAAGGTCGACTGGAGTGAAGTATTTTCTGTACCGTTTTAAAAAACCAAGGCACTTGAATGCTTTCTTCGACACCTTGAAAAATGTGATCATTCAAACGGGCATCACAACTAATTCTTATTCCCAGAACATCAAAAGCATCCGCCTCCTTCATATTTACATTACCCATAGATACAGATGACAGAACACCAGTACCAGTACCAGCACCTAGCATCATACCGGTGTGCCAAAAAACAACATTGCGTCATGTGCGCATTAAAATCGACCCTGTTCGCGTGGCCCCACTCAGAGATTGTTATCAGGTCTCCTGTGAGTGCATCATTCATCTTCGACCTCCTTGCCCCAATCTCCAAAAGGCTCGGCCTCCGATCAAATGCATATGAATGACAAATGTTGCTGTCATCCGCATCATCAGTAAATAGGATTCGAAGTAATAGATAGAAGATCATTAAGAAAAATATCAAAAAGAGTAGGAGAAAGAACAGAGCCCTGTGGTACCCTTGAATTTATCCTCAACTCGTCGGAAAAGACACCATCTATAACCACTCTAATAGTGCGATCTTTGTGAAATCTCGATATAAATCCAGAGAAGTGACTGCCGGCACCAAAAGCAATTAACTTCGATACCAAAGCCTCATGCCAGACCCTATCAAACGCCTTTGAGATATCCAGAGCTACAACCTTGGCCTCACCAAAGCGGTGAATGGAATCATTCCACCTTTCGGAGGGTAACGCCAAAAGGTTGCCATTAGAGCGCACTTTACGGAAACCGTACTGACTATCATTTAGCAAACCGCTGGACTCCAAATATCTCAGGTGGTGATTCATCACTTTCGAAAGGCCAGAACAAACAGCTATTGGGCGGTAGTTTTCAAGGTTATTGGCCTCATTTTTTTTAGGGATCGGTGTGATCGTGCTTCCAGCATGAAGGAAAATACCGGCACGATACGACAAACAGAAAAGCTTAGCTAATGGATGGGAAAGCGTCGAAGAGCACTGTTTCAAGACCAGTTGGTGGCATACCATCCAGCCCAGAGGACTTGTTCATGTTGAGATCCGCAAGAAGCCTCTTAATTGCCCTGGCTCTAATGAATATACTAGGCATAGTCACTGATACTCTTTCAAGTTCGGGTAGTGGTTGAGTGCACGCCGGCAGGCGAGAGTTACCTGCAAACAATCCAGCTAAAAGGTTCACCTTCTCAATCGGGTCAGTAAATATTTTGTCATTCTTTATAAGAGTTGGAACCGAAATAGCATTATTCCGCACACTTTTAACAAATGACCAAAAACTCTTACCCCCCCCGAGGAAAAGAAAGAACTTTTGTACAAAGACGCTGCTCGTATAAAGCTTTTTCGGGTCTCAGTACCTATTATTTATGCTACAACTGTATATCCTTACTGGCCTCTACAATATTTTTATTCGTATTATTATCCTCTCAACTGTTGTAATGTGGTGCGCTTCTAAGAGTTTTTGCCACTCTATAAAAACATTGTTTTCATTATGGTTAATTTGGTATTCGTACAGATGTGCTTTTCAGCTTAAAAAGTATTAAAAACACATACAATTGCACACTAATATACGGTCTCAGTCTCATGCAAACATCCATACATATGTATGTACGGGCAGACGTATACAAAAACAAATATCATATGAAAAGGAAAAATAAATGTTTTTTTCCACTTGTTTAACTTTTTATGTATAATGCTCTCTCTCTCTCTCTCTTTCCCTCTTTCGTTTTTTACACACATTTCTTAGGGGGGCTCTACAGTTATTATTGTCGGTTTCTGTGTATTTGTGGTATTCCGTTTTTTTGTTTTTTCTCTCTGCAAGCATTTCAAACTCTCCAGGCACAACATTGTTTATCAGTATTTGTAAGCGAGAAACAAACAAAGAAAAAAAAAGACGGAAGAAATCAACACAACAATTTATACAATGTTGCCGAGACTTAAAAACTTTTGAGACAACAAATTAAAATTATATTGTTTATACAGCTACATGTACAGGAACATATAGATGTATTTGTATTTGTGTATTTCAATACCTTGTCGTTGTGTTCATGTTTTGGTAAATGAGTGGGTGTATGCTGTATAAAGGAAAAACCAACCATTTGTGTTGAATCCTGTGTTATTGGGGTATTTTATAATGTTGTTCTGTTTTGTGTGTGTATGTGTGAGTGTATTGTAGTGGTTATAATTGTTTGTGTTTGTGTTTTTGTATATATTTTGTTTGGTATTGTGCATAGAAGAAGAGGAATGCCATAATGGTTTTTGTTTAAATTGTTTTTAATAAGTTTTTATTGCAGCACATTTATTTGCATAAAACATGTTAATTAGCAACATTCTTTTCAATTTTTTTTTTCATTACTTTGTTTTTGTTACTTTCATTCATTGTTATACTTTGTAAATCATAACAATTCCTTACAAAAGGAGTTTATTTCAACATGAAGCGGTTTTAAGGGTATTTCTTTCAAATAATAATCAAATGAAATGGAATTGTTTTATAATTTGAAACGTTAGAAAAGGGTTTGAGATCTCTTATCCTTTATTTATTTACTTATCTGGTCACCACAATTCTTTAGTGAGGATTACAACCTAGTTTCTCACACCATTCATGTTGTGTGTATTAATTTTATTTATGAAAGGCGGAACCTAGCGATTTTTGAGAAACTTTTTATGGCAATTTTATTTGCTCTTAGAATTTTTGCTAGAAGACTGCAAAGAATTCTTTACACATTTTCCGTTTAGTTCGGTATTCCTAAGCTATGGTTTCAACCACAATACTGAAACGAATACTAACCTCTATCGCAGCACGTTCGCCTTCTGCCATTAGGTTAGAGGACGTGTACTTGTTAACTGTAACAAGTACAGTACCCGGAGATCGAATGTACAATGGATCAAGTACAACGTCCTAGCTTCTCACACCACTCGTGTTGTGTGCGTTAATTTTTATACATGAGTGGCGGAACCTTCAGTTTAAAGTCGACTCCGAACGACTGATTTTTTCTTTTTTTTGGAAAACATTTCATTGCATTTTTACTATCCTTCATGTATGTGTAGGTTTTCTTTAGAAAAGGTGAGAGAGGGAAGATGCCGAACGGCTGCTAGGGACTATAAAATGGCCAGTGCTATACCTTCACAGACAGTCTACAGCAATCAACCCCCAAGAACCCGCAGTTTTCTCACACTACTTATGTGTGTGTGTTAATTTTATACATAAGTTGGCGGGAACATACAGTTTAAAGTAGACTCCGAAACGATAAGATTTTTTGAGAAAAACTTTTCAGGCAGTTATATTTCCTCTACAGAGTTTTTGCCAGACTCTGCTGAGAGGAAGTCGCCAAAGAATATTTTCATAATTTCGTTTTGATGTCTGACCTTGGGATACGAAACGGGCATTTCGTCTAATAAGCCACACACTACCTACTAGGACCACGGCGAAATGCATTAAACATTAGGATTATTTGCTGCTAACAGCTCGACATCATTGGACAATATGCCTACTCTTGTTTTGAATTCATCGTAATTTTAACTAGTTTAAGGGTTAGTTATTAACATACGAGTATGTCAAGGTTTGTATCAAGTGTTTTATTGCACATACAGTTATCCCTCGTATAAAACGGTGGTACGTTCAGGAAAATCCGGAGTTATAGACGACTTAGACTTTCATATAAATTTTAACACAGCCAAATCTTCCTCTTATGGTTATGTTCCAATAAAACTTTTTTTTTCAAAATAAAAAGCGATTACTAATTACATTACAACTCAAAGTCAATATTCACATCATATTACGTCATCAGAAAGAAAACTTCATCGGAAAAGTTTTCGTATTGGATAAAAAAAATCATTTTGTTTGGACCTCTTCAAGTGGGGTGTGGAATTATACATACATACATACATAATGGCCATTAAACCCTTCAGTAAGGATTTACGACCAACGTTCTACACCACTCATGTTGTGTTGCGTTAATTTTAGCATTGAGTGGCGGGACTACAGTTAAAGTCGACTCCACGACAAGTTGTTGGAGAAGCTTTATGGCAATTTTACTCTCAGAGTCTTTGCCAGAAATCTACTGAGAGGAAGTCGCCAAAGAAATATTTTTTCGTTTTGATATCTGACCTGGGATTCGAATCCAGACTTTTTATCTAATAAGCCAACACACTACCCACTAGACCACGGCGACTTCTTCCAGTGATTATACCATTGAGAAATCAGTTACCAGCCTTTATTTGCTTTTTTTTCTAAATATTTTTTTGATATCGTAATAGGTGCTAGTAATAAGGTAGTTATACAAGTCGAAATTTAGCGTTGTATCGAAAACGGGTTGTAGAAGTACCGTGTTATACGAGAGATACCTGTATATGCACAAGCATGTCGCATGTGTCTTTACAAGGTTAGCAGCTGAAAACACAACATATTGGCCTTTCCAAATGTAGTAGCAGTAACGGTGCGTTGGCATGCTAAACATGAGATCACGATTTTAAACCCCTGTCATACATTTGGAACAAAAGGAAATAAGAAAAAATATTTCTTTGGCGTCTGCCAATCAGCAGATTTCTGGCAAAAACTCTGTGAATTCAAAAAAAAAACCAATAAATGCTTTATTAAGATAGTTTTTTGAAAGAACTTACCATTGAAAGGATTGTCCATCGAAAGCTGTGATATCTTCCCAACTTTTTGGCTAATTTACGGATTCCGTTTCGAACAAAAGCCCCTCACCTT
Source organism: Sarcophaga peregrina (assembly GCA_014635995.1). Taxonomy (NCBI): domain Eukaryota; kingdom Metazoa; phylum Arthropoda; class Insecta; order Diptera; family Sarcophagidae; genus Sarcophaga; species Sarcophaga peregrina. The sequence continues at coordinate 80,022,611 of CM025791.1, forward strand.
TTGAGACGTAAAATGAATTGAACCAATTTTTGATACTCTGCTCAGAAATAAATCATTTTCCTGTGGAGACATTGGCCGTGGTCTAGTAGGTAGTGGACTTATTAGACGTAAAGACAGGGTTCGAGTCCCAGGCCAGACATCAAAACAAAATACGGCGATTTCTTCTCAGCAGATTTCTGGCAAAAATTCTGAGAGTAAATAAAATTGCCATGAAAAGTTTCTCAAAACAATCTGTCGTACAAATTAACATACACAACATAAGGAGTGTACACGAAAAAATCTGGATTCACACTTTTCGTTATAGAAATAAAATTATGTGGCGGATTTTTTTCGTTTTATATTTCAATTAAAGTAAATAATATTTAAATTCCTTTTGTATATAAAATTTTTTTTTCTGATAAAGGTCTCAGAGCATACAACTTTTTTAGCCACTTTTCTTCCAGACGTTTTAGGGTGTTTTAGAAAAATACGAATTATTTTACATGCTTTGTTTTCCACTTTCCACGCTTTCTCTCAATACTTAAAGACTCCTTATATTGTTTTATTCTTACCTTAGAAACTGTTTTTTGGTTAACACCTGCGAGCCTAGCAATCGTTTTTTGTAAGCGGCGCTGCTTTTCATTGAAAATTTCAATTATTTTTTTACGAAATTCTTGTTGGGTAGCCATTTTCAAAAAACTAATTTTGCTATTGCAATGAAATTCTGCAAGTGGATTTTGAAATAAATGACTAACAAAATTAATGTAAGGGTATTCATTTTTTTCAATTATGATAAAAGTTATAAGCTTAAAAGTAGGCCATTTTTTTTTGTGCGCACTCCTTAAGTAGTGTGAGAAACAAGGTCACTAATCCTAACTGAAGGGTTGTAATGACCAATTATGTATGTATGTGAGGGCATTCTGTATCGATCGAAGCAAATGGTAGTTGGTGAGAGTAAGATCTGGCTAAGGTAAAACATCATAGGGTATAAAATCAGATGGATGCCTCAGAAAGACAATGTTGTGTGTCTTGTAGAACCAGAAAGTTACGATATTCTACGATCTTTTAAAACCTGTTAAAACAGATCGCTATCGACAATAAATGATCAATTTTAACCATGCACTGATCAAAAACGACCAAAATGGACCAAAAAGCAAATCGTTTCAGGATTCAATTAAAAAAATTAAATTAAAATTTTTTAAGAAAATATATTATGTAAGAAGAGCGGTATTCAAGCATTAATCACATCTAATTTATCACAGTAAATTTATGTTTTTCCGAAATTTTTTAATTGTACATTCTCATGTACATTTTAAATAAAAAAATTCGAACGAAAAACATTTTATGAATTATAAGAAATATTTTTTGTAAAAAACAAAAAATTAAAATAATTTATCTGAAAATTCTCTATAAATGGCCACAGGACGAAGTCATAAATTTGTTTCGTTTTTTGTTTAACATTTCTTTGATCTTTTTGCCAACCTTCTGTTTTTTTTTATTTTGTTCTACAATTTAACTGTTCTCTGGCTTATTGGCAATGAAAACAAAAGAGAATTTCGTTTTTTTTTCATTCAATATTTTTGCAAGGAAGGCAAAGCAAAAATAAATAAAAAAAAACTCTTACTTTTTGCGGCATTGAAACTGAAAGATTTGCAAAAATTTTTCTCAATAAAAATTTCGGCTTCCTTTCATATCGTAACAAGAAAAAAAATTGCCATTTAAACACTGAAGAATGTAAGGAAAGTAGGCAACCAGAGTTTTTGTTTTATTTTCTTCCCCAAACATGACCATGGCGAGAAAGGCAAACTGAAGACAAATGTCAATGCCAATGTCAATGTCTATGTCTATTGTCTTGAAAAAAAAGTGTATGTTTCCACTACTAACAGTGGCTTAATTTTAAAATGCACATGATTAGGCTCTACATATACCGGCTAATGCCTAAACAATGTTTTACCAATTGTTGAAGTGATCCCTTATCACTTTGCTTGTAAGTCACTTCATTAATAATGATACACAAATAATAACAGAACACCTACAAATTTCCAGGATTTCTTTAATTTCTCTATTGAAAGATTTCAAAGAAAAATACAACAAAATAAAATGGATTTTTCATAAAATATTTGTTTGTAAGCCTGTCAAAGGCCAGCTTAAGATAAACGTGTTCTTAAGCCTACCAACCTACTTTGGTTAGATTAAAGAAAATGACCGCAACTTGAATTTGTATAGACAGAAAATAAAAATTTGAGTCATTTCCTGCCTTTGTAATAAGAAATAAAAAAATGGTTGAGTTTCCTTGATATTCTGAAAAGAATGTTGGAATCTGTTGGTATCACCAAGAAAGCTAGAATAAATAACCAAATTTTCATCATATTGTTACGAAAATGAAGTCGGTGTACATCGTTTAACATTAAAACGAGAAAAAACTACACAAACAAATGCAACGAACTTGTTACAAGTAAACCAAGTAAGTAAACAAGTAAGCGAGAATGTAACTACACAAACAACAATCAAGTCGGGTCTTCAAGAACCTTTATCAGACTTACGTGGGAATATAAAAAGGCAAGATAAAGCCGGGAGTAGTAGTAACAATTCAGTCAGGCTTGTGTGAAGTCGCGTTGCGTGTAAAGAGAACAGTCGTGGTTTGAAAATCTCCGTTGTATAGATCTGCTTGTTGTTAGTGAACAAGCAATTATTGTTGTATACGACAAGTTATAAACAGTGGCACACAAAAATAATGCGTGCAGTAAAGAAATTAATTGTAACTAAACACGAATTTATTTTCATTTTTTTGTAATCAACGAACTCATATTTTAAAATATTTTTTAGAGCCGAATCATCGTTTGTTACGAATCTATCAATACTTATGTTATTCTATTCTGAACATAATGAATCGATTTACACTTGAGCAACGTGGTGGGGATCATCTTCATTAATGTAAAATCTTAATATGTAAAATGACCGTATTCGTGGCTCAAAAAACCCACATGTGGTTTTACACAAGCCAATGCGCCCATTACGAGTGAGTGTTTTATACGGCTTGTGGAGTCGATGCATCATTGGCCCATATTTCTTTGAAAATGAGAACGAGGTAATCATAACGGTCTGTTGAAATATCTATCGCACCATAATAATCGATTTTTTTGGACCAGCTCTTTATGGTATTGATGTGAACGATGTTCATACATATCATGCCATAATCGATTTATTGAGTCAAACGTTGAATGAGCAGGCCATCACTGTCACCCGGCAAGCATTATTAATAGATGATAACCAACTTTTTTGACCTGAATTGAATTATATGGATTTAGATACGTGGTTTTAATAAGTGGGCGCTAATTATCTCATGGAATATACCGCACGAGCGATTTAAAGGCATACTTACTTTGAAAAGAACCACAATTTTTTTAAGTCTCAAGTATATGAGTATAATACACGAATCACAGAAATCCTCTAAGCAAATATAACCAACACAATCGGTTTAAATGTAGTCTGATTTAAGAGCGGGAAAATGGTACATTTCAGACGTAAAACCCTGACGACCCTTTAAACGATATTATCTACGATAATTCTTCTGATAACAGCTCTAGATGGCGCTGTAGTTTAGGAGAAAGTGTGTTGGCTTAGGTCACGTGACCGCAGGACAGACATTTGTAACGAAATGAAGAAATTTTTCCCCAGCGACTTCCTTTCAACTGATTTCTGGCAAAAACTCTGATAGAAAATCAAATGGCCATGAAAAGTTTCTCGAAAATCTGTCGTTCAGAGTCGACTTTAAGCTTGCAGGTCACACCACTCATATATAATATGAAAACACACAACGTTAGTGGTATTTGAAACTACATCGTATTACTCACTGAAGTGTTCTAATAACCAATCGTATATGTATGTATAGATGACGCTACTACCCCATTGGAGACTTTTTAGCAATCTCGTTTTTATTTACTGTTTGCAGGTCTAGCTTGGCCAGTTCTCTTTCTAGGCGACCCACTTTACACTCAATGTAATATATTGAGTAATATATTTACAGGCATGTTGCATACTGTGACTGTATACAGGGTAGCTGATATGTATTGCAACCAACTTCAGGTTGCTATTATTTGTAAACTGCTCGTCTGACAGCTGACAGATTTATTCCAGTGGCAGTTCATTTTATTATTTACAAGCTTATAAAAGCATTTTGATCTATTGCATTCAGAAAAAAAGGTATTCGTGATAGAATTCAAGCGTGATAGTGTGATTGCTTTATATTTGGCTGGAAAACCATAGGTGGCTATCGTTAGACCCTCCAGCATTTAAATGTGAAAAAATCGTTCAAAAAATGGACGAAAAAAAAACGGTAACAACACCAGAAATGATCCGAAAAGTGAAGGCCAGATATGATCGAAATCCACGCCGTTGTGGTAGAAAAATTGCTCGTCAGCTAAATATATTACGAGAATTGAAAAATGAGCTTGGACTAAAGCCATTGAAATTCCAAAAAGTGCATCCGCTAATATTCATCGACCGTGGGGTCAAAATAAATGCCGAATATTATCGGGAAAATGTCTTAAAGATACTATTCAAGCCCTGGACATTCCAACAGGACTCAGCACCAGCGCACTTAGTACGCGTCAACCAAGAATGGCTTAAAATGGAGGTTCCTCACTTCATTTCTACCGTACAAAGGCCACCAAAATCTCCGGATCTCAAACCGTTAGACTTTTGCGACTGGGGCATTTTGGAAAGTAATTTTCTCACTAAAAAATACCAAAGTGTCGATCATTACAAGACGGCACTTCGCTGGGAATGGGCCAAAATACTGCAGAGCCATTTTCGTGCAGCCTAAGATGGCCTTTTCGGCCGTTTGAAGGTCATAATTCGTACTAAAGGTGGCCAATTCGAACAAATCTAAACGGATTCAAAAATTTGAACAATAAAATTAAAAAATAAAATTAAAAAAATATAGCGCTTTACTTTGTTGCATTATATATCAGCCACCCTGTAAAAACTGTAAAGTTTTAAAATAAAATCGAATGGTAAACTTGCTGTTGAAAAAGCTCTCCAACACTTTTTAATTGAATTGCAAAATAGTACAGAAATGCAGCAAGAAACATTATTGGCGACAGTACTACAAACAAAAATTGGATATTGAATGATAAATGGAAACTTATTTGTTCGAGAAGAAGCAATTAAATGCAGTCTTCTAGGAATATTCAAACTCATGCACTCAAACATGATATCACACTTGCAATGCCATTGATTATAACTCTATTACTGAAATATTCAGAATATTTTATGCCTCTTTAAGCATTTATTTACACTGAAATTAGAAAACCTACCATAAAAAATCAATGCAAACTTAATTTAAACGCTTACATAAGAAGTTTTCTAGAAAAATTCCAAAATTTTGTTATAAAAACGATGAAAATTTTATGAATTTCAGTAGAAATATTTTTCAAGTGAAAAGTTTTAGTTTAACAAACCACAATGAAGTTCCTTGATCGTTGCAGTAATCGCTATACAATTGATGTTGTCAGTGGCTATGGCAGAACCAGAACCTCAAATAACTATCGCAGGAAAAACTGAAGTGTGGCCACGCGTATAAATCTTACAACATGAATGCAAAAAACTGAGGGATTATTGCGGACACCTGCACCTGTCTGCCTGCAGTCTGTTCTAAATTTCAAAACTAATAAAATAAATTCATTTTAATTGCAGAAAAATACCACCATGTTTGTACCTTATTGATTTAAAACCATTTGAATTTGTGACAAGAAAAATTTAAGTTCCTTAAAATGTTACTTCCAAAAGGCTTCTTGAAGGACTACTTGCTAACTAACTAGCATAGAATACAATTTAAATAATGTATCGAAAAGATTAAATATTTAATGTTTAAAGACAATGTCGTTTACCTTAAAATCACAATTAAAATTTTATAGCCTGCGGTCTATCAAATTGGTGAGAACTTTTAAGTAAAAACTTTTTGCTAAAGACCTGTTCAGTGGAATATGGTTCAGCTTATTATACTTTTATATACAAAGAAGACTCTATGGTAGAATTTCGCTTCCACAACTACCCATCTCTATCAGTTTCGGTCGAATGCAAAGTTCTTTCAATTTCCTTTTCCATTATTATTAAATCAACTCTACAGGGTGGCTGATATATAATGCAACAAAGTAAAGTTTTAAATTTTTTAATTTTTTTTAATTTTATTGTTCAAAAGCCAAAAAAATGTTGGAAATAACATCAGATTTTAGAATCAGTTTAGATTTGTTCGAATTGGCCACCTTTGGTACCAATTATGGTCTTCAAACAGCCGTCAAAGCCATCACAGGCTGCACGAAAGTGGCTCTGCGGTATTTTGGCCCACTCCCGGCGAAGCGCCGTTCTGAGATGATCTATTACTCTCCAAAATGTCCCAGGTGCAAAAGTCCAACGGATTGTTATCCTGAGATTTTGGTGAGCATTGTGCGGCAGAAATGAAGCGAGGAACATTCTTTACAAGTCGTTCTTCGTTGACGCGTACAGAGTGCGATGGTGCTGAATCCTGTTGGAATGCGGCCGAAATGTTTGTTTGCCCAGGGCTTCAATACTGTCTTTAAGACATTTTCCCGATAATATTCGGCATTAATTTTGACCCCACGGTCGATGAATACAAGCTATAAGCGACCATCGGCCGTTACAGCGGCCCACACCATTACCATCGGCGGCCAATCGTAGGTGTACATTTTTAGCTGACCTCTTTGGCAAATAAACCCGATCATTTTGTTTGTTCATAAACTGCTCTATTTGGAATGGCTTCTCATCGGAGAGAACCAAATTCGGTAACTGGCCACTTTCGTGCAAGCGAAGTAACTTCTAGGCTCTTTCCAGTCTAACATTTTTTTTTTTTTTTTCCATTGGTAAGGTCTTGGAATTTTTGGAACTTCAATAGTTTTAGTCAAAGCTCAGTTTTCAATATGAGTTGCATCCGTTCTCGCGATATGTTCAGCTTACGATCAATTTTCCTACCACTAAGGCATGGATTTCGAACAGATCTGGCCTTCACTTTTTCGAATCATTTCTGGTGTTTGGAGCAATGCAACACTGCCAGTATCATGGTAACGAGCAATGGTACGAGAAACAATAGGTTTATTCAGTTTTAAATGCTGGAGGGCTCTAAAGATAGCCACCTATAGTTTTCCAACCAAATATAAAGCAATCACACTATCACGAATGCAATAGATCAAAATAGTTTTGTAAGCTTGACAATAATAAAATGAACTGTCACTGGAATAAATCTGTCAGCGGTCGGACGAGCGGTTTACAAATGCTAACAACCTGAAGTTGTTTGCAATACATATCATGAAATTGAATTTTGTGTATCAGAATCAATATCTAACGTTGAAAAAATTTCAAAGCAATGAATCCAAATTTTACAACAACTACTGAAATCCTCTCTGTGTAGAGTAGACTATTATTTAAATTCTCATATTACTTCCACTTACATGATGTGTTTAAAAAACGTTAATAACATGAAATTATATTTTCATGGAATTCATGTTGTTTTCAAATATTAATAGAAGCCTACAAGTCCACAAATATTATAAACGGTTTCAATTCAATTTCGCAATGTTTAAAAGTGTGCTACAGAGTTTGTTTTTAACTTTCAACGCTTATAAAATATCTGTAAGTTCTGGAACATATTTAGCGGATCAAACGAATCAAATTAATATTTTCAGATGCCCTACAAATACAGTTTAGCATTGCAGGACGAAGACATTTTTGTACCCTGCAATATATCCGGGGTGTACTTTGCAGATAGACATCTCGATATGTCGAATATCAGATTTGAATTGTTGGCTAATGGTTCTATGCATGCGCATGGTTCAGTAATATTTACAAGAGATCTTGGCACTGAGGTATTTTAAATTATGTACAGACATACATAATACTTGCACACATATAACTGTTTCTCAAATTATTATTCTTTCCGTTCCATAGGACAATGCGTCTCCAGAACTATTTAGAAAGGATCGTGATAAATGGCCTCCTACGATTTACCATATTAACCGACCAGATTTCTGTCAATCTATTTTTAGCCCCACCGAAATGTGATATCTAAAGAAAACCGAAAATGTCCCTTCTTTGCAGGTGTAAGTATTGGAAATTTATAAGCAATTAATTTTTTTTGTTATTGTACTTTTTTGGAAAAACAAAAAAAATTATTTGCTGTAACAAATTTCAGCAAAATTTTACTTTCGATGACATTGCGGACTTGGATATTAATATGCCTAATCCAAATTTAGCTGGAAATTACATGCTCGTTTCAATGATACACTTTAAAGGAGTTGATGAGTATTTCTGCACTAAAATGTTTGCTAAATTTTATAGGAGTTAGTGGAAGTAAAAAATATTTTTAAAATAAAATTTTCTCTTTTATTGTTCTGAAGTAAATTGAATTATTTTTATTGTTGTGAAAGTCTTATAGCATTTAGGGTTCCTAGGCCACAATCGGCAACTTGTTTTTTTTTCCAAACCCCGGAAGTTTAAATATTTTATGGGAATTAATAGCCAACCATAAATATTGTTGTGATTCAATTCCGTTTAAAATATACTTACAGACCTTAACACATGTTCAAGGCTGGTTTATATGTCACAGCCGTTTACGAAGTTTTTAGGCGATGCCACTGTTTTAACGAGTTTCCTAGATGGTGGTGCTCATTATCATTCTGGCGGGTACTTTATTTAATAACCAAGACTGCCGACTCTTTGGTAAGGTTTGTGGAGCGTAGGTACCATTGAACCATATTTCTTCGAATATGAGGACAGCGCAATCATTATGGGCAATAAAGACACCTACCACACCAATTATATAGCAACATAACCGATTTATGTCATAACCGATTTATGGAGTCAAATGTTTAGTGGCTGTTTGGTTGCATTATTTTCTGTGGAGCGCTGTTACAGCGAAGTGTTGTACCGACAAACAAGAAACAATTGAGTATTTAAAAGCCTTCACTCGTATTGCCACTGCAGAGATACGACTCCATACACTCGAAAAAGTGCATGAAAATTGTTTTGTTCGAATGAGGCACTGTAAGGCCAGCTGTATAAATGAAGTGATATTCGATTTCTAACCGCAACAATTGCAATTCATTACAAAACAATAAATTTAGCAATACTTGAAGCTACTTTTTAAAGGGCTCACCATTTATGTAATACATTTACACTGCAATCTACCGTAACTGAATCAACATTTAATATAAATAAATACAGAAAAATTCGAACATATTCAGTCCTGGATCGATAAATAAATTATTACACTTAATTGAACTCCATTCACGACTATAATCTCAAATTTACAAGTGGCTAATAACTCTATCAGTGTCAAATTAGCATATGATTTAGGATAGGATAGTATAGAATAGTATATTACTGTTTTGACGGACTTGAATCATAACTATATCGCAGGGTGGCTAATTATTCACATAAAATTTAAAATTTCAGGGTTAGAAAAAGACAAGTTTTGTCCTATACATACGTACATAATTGGCCATTACAACCCTTCAGCCAGGATTACGACCTAGCTTCCCACACCACTTATGTTGTGTGCGTTAATTTTATATATGAGTGGCGGGACCTACAGTTTTAAAGTCGACTCCGAACGACAGATTTTTGAGAAGCTTTTCATGGCAATTTTTACTCTCAGAGTTTTTGCCAGAAATCTGCTGAGAGGAAGTCGCCGAAGAAATATTTTTCGTTTCGATGTCTGACCTGCGATTCGAGCCCGAGCCTTTTGTCTAATAAGCCAACACACTACCCACTAGACCACGGCGATTTGTGTCCTATACACCCCAGATAATTAAAGATTTCATAGCAATAACAATCATTCAATTTAATTAAGAAAAATGCAAGGAAAATTTTTATTTAAAAATTTATTTCCGCTAAATCCTATAAATTTCACCAAATATTTTAACGCAAACGTACTCATCGATGCCCTTAAAGTGAATCATTACAACGGCCATGTAATTTCCACTTAAATTTGGATCAGGTACATTTTGTTCAAAGTCCGCAATGTCATCGAAAGTAAAATTTTGCTGAAATTTTTTACAGGAAATCATTTTTAATAAATTACAACAAAAAAAATTAATTGCTTAGAAATTTCCAATACTTACACCTACAAAAAATGGACATTTTCGGTTTTCTTTTGAAATGTTTCTTATGTACTTAGACCATATCTGACCGGGTCTAAAGAGACCTTGGCAGAAATCTGGACCGTTAATATTGTAAATCGTAGGAGACCATCTATCACGATCTTTTTTAAATAATTGTATTGTTGTCCTGTCCTTTATAAAGAAATGAATAATAATTTTATATGCAGTAATATAAGGATGTATGTATGTATGTATTTATACGACTTAAAATACCTCTCCTACATATTCAGTACCAAGATCTCTTGTAAATATTGCCGAACCATGTGCATGAATGGAACCGTTTGGCAATAATTCAAATTTAATATTCGACATATCGAGAAGTCTGTCTGCAAAGTACACACCGGATGTATTGCAGGGTACAAAAATCTCTTCATCCTGCAATTCAACGCTGTACTTGTATGACACCTGAAAATAAAAAAATTCTACCGTTTGCTTCACAAAATGTTTTCCAGGACTTACAGATATTTTAAAAGCGTTGAAAATTAAAAACAATCCCAGTAGCACTTTTTTAAACATTTCGAAATTGAATTGAAACCGTTTATAATATTTGTGGGGTTGTAGGCTTCTATTTATATTTGAAAATTCCTTAAAAATATAATTTCATGTTGTTAACATTTTTTAAACTCATCATGTAAATGGAAGTGATATGGGAATTTAAATGATAGTCATTAGACCATATTTAAAGTGATAATTAAGTTATGCGATAAGCAAAGACACAAACCTAAACAGCAAATTTTTATGATACTCTACACAGAGGGAATGTCAATATTTGTTGTTAAATTTGGTTTTATTGAGTTCAGTTGAGTTTTTTTCTACGATAGTTGTTGTTGTTGTTCTGAAACACGAAGTTTATTTCCATGATGGTAAATATATGTTGACATCGCGCCTTAAAGTAAAAACTCAGTATCCAATATCCTGAACATAAATTTCAATAAGTAAACAGATTACCACCGCTTTTGTTTTTCGGGGATAATGGTTAACCACACTTCCCACAACGCTGAGAAGTGTAGATGGTGGTGTGATTATTAACCTTTGCATGCTTTGTGATTACTAAATGGACCATTTTTTTTAATGCTTGCTAGACAATTGTGAATATAGTTGCTGACATTATTTCGAGTTCAGAATATTGTTAAATATGCAAAGCGCAATGGGGAAATGTTTTTAATGTTCACAAAATTCGAAGTCGTTTTAAACGTAACTAGCATTCCCTATATCGCATAACTTGTGATTATCTTTGCTTAATCGATATGTTAATTACTAGTTTCAGTTTATTTTAATGGCTATCATGTGAATTTTATTACACAACCATAATCCTCACGTCACTTAAAATTTATTGATGAATTGATAAAAGAAACCGATTTAACATCAAAATTACTTCATTAATTATATGTTAACGAATTCGAATTTTTTTTTTTCGATTTAAATTAGGAGTCCACAATTATTATTTACAGTTTCATTACGAATTTATAATGTTCACAGCGTTTTATAAACTGATTTACATCGTTAATATAACATTTTTGTAAATTCATTAATTTCGCTCTAAAGCACTCGATAATCTTTGGCACGATACTATTTGCCTTTGGTATTAATACCCACCTACTTCACTCGAATTCTGACACCCTACTGACGACAAAGCCTCAAAGGGTGACTAAGGATTTCCTGTGTGAACGGTTATGCTCTGTTTTTGGGGTGGGTGGCAGAGAACTATTTTCTAAGATACTTCTACCATTACACACAAATTGCGGATTTGGCCTACAGAAAGATAAAGCGCCCGACGCTTATTTTTATGTCCTCTACCGTAATATGCAACAGGCTCCAAAATGCATATGAGATAGTTTTATTTCAGACAAACGTTAAAAACGTTCAACAATTTTCTGATCTCCAAATAACGTCATGTACTACGTTCAATGATTTGTCGAGAACAACTCCGGGGAGTAAGAACAGATGGCTGATATGTGAAGCAACTAAATAGAGCGCAATATTTTTTTAATTTAATTGTTCAAAAGCAAACAATATTGGAAATAACATCAAATTTTAGAATCAGTTTAGATTTGTTCGAATTGGCCATCTTTGGTACGAACTATGGCCTTCAAATGGCCGACAAAGCCATAACAGGCTGCACGAAAGTGGTTCTGCGATATTTTGGCCCATTCCCGGTGAAGCGCCGTTTTGAGATGATCGACATTTTGGTATTTGTTAGTAAGAACCTTGCTCTCCAAAATGCCCCAGGCACAACGTATTGAGATCCGGAGATTTTGGTGACCATTGTGCGGCAGAAATGAAGCGAGGAACCTCCAATGTAAACCATTCTTGATTGACGCGTGCTGAGTGGGGTGGTGTTGAGTCCTGTTGGAATGTCCATGGTTTGCGGCCGACATGTTTGTATGCTCTGGGCTTCTATACTATCTTTAAGACATTTTCCCGATAATATTCGGCATTTATTTTGACCCCACCGTCGATGAATACGAGCGGAGAGCGACCACCACCATAACTATCGGCGGCACTTGAGTTCTGGTGGCCAATTGCAGGTATAAATTTTCAGCTAACCTCTTTGGCAAGTAAACCCGATCATTTTATTTGTTCACCAACTGCTCAATTTGGAATGGCTTCTCATCGGAGAAAACCAAATTCGGTAACTGGCCACTTTCGTGTAAGCTAAATAACTACTTGAGTCTTTCCAGTTTAACTTTTTTTTTGTCCATCGATGAGCTCTTGCACTTTTTGGAACTTCAATGGCTTTAGTCCGAGCTCATTTTTCAATATGTGTTGCATCCGTTCTCGTGATATGTTCAGATCACGAGTAATTTTTCTACCACTGCGGCGTGGATTTCGATCAAATCTGGCCTTCACTTTTCGGATCATTTCTCGTGTTGTTACCGTTTTTTTCCGTCCACTTTTTGGACGCGATGCAACACTGCCAGTATCACGGTAACGAGCAATGGTACGAGAAACAAAAGATTTATTCACATTTAAATGCTGGAGGGCTCTAGCGATAGCCACCTGTTGTTTTTTAGCCAAATATAAAGCAACCTCACTATCACGCTTGAATTCCAACACAAATAACTTTGTTTCTGAATGCAATAGATCAAAATGCTTTTGTGACCTTGTAAATAATAAAATGAACTGTCACTGGAATAAATCTGTTAGCTGTCAGACGAGCGGTTTACAAATGATAACAACCTGAAGTTGGTTGCAATACATATCATGAAATTAAATTTTTTGTATCAGGACCAACAAACGATGAGTCAGCTCGAGTCATACTTATAATTACAGATACTTATACGCATTTATACTTATTTTGTTATTGTTCACGCTGGCCACACTACTTCAGAGGGTGTAAAAGTTTTCTTGAAATTAAGTTGGATTAGTATTTTCGAATCCTTTTTGAAATTAATTTAGATTAATATTTTCGAACCGTTTTTATTCGTTTTTGGAGTTTATCGCGAATATTGTTCTAAATTTTGTAATTGAAAGTGATATTTTCATGCACTTCTGTTTGAATTTTCGGTTTCTTTCAATGCCGCCTATTCTTCGGAGTTTTTCTTCATTATAATTAATTTAAATTGAAACCCGAAATAAAAAAAAACCCGAATTTTAATAATAGAAGATGGCCGCAATGCGCAATTTAAACAGAAATTACAATCGTTTAGCGGACTTGAAAAGCTTTATTCAGGCTATTCTGCGAGAGGAACATTCGTTTCACTCTCTAGGTGTTCATCGGCAGGAGTTTACCCGTTTGTGAGAAGCCTTTCGTGACAGTTACAAAGACTTGCCGATGACATTAAAGTCTCAACAAAAGACGCGAGGACCAATTATATGTCCCGGATATACTTTGTATTTTCAATCCGCCTCATTTATTGACGGATTAATTGATAGCCTTAAGAGTAAGGCCGCGAACCCTCCTATTAATAGTATCCCCATTCACCTTCCCCCATGTGACACCCCAACCTTTTCTGGCGATTATGCGTCTTGGCCAACATTTAGAGACATGTTCTCGGCCATTTACGGAACTAACCCCCATATTGGCAACATCCAAAGGATGTATTATTTTTTGCTAATAGACTGAGTTTGAGGCGAGTGACATAATTCGCACTTGCCCCATGACGAATGATGGTTTCGACATGCCTTGGCAGAATCTCGTCGATCAATACGAGAATAAAAGAGTATTGACTAATTCTCAATTGAAAACTCTGTTTAACCTCCCTTCGATATCCAAAGAATCTTATCCTTACATCAAAAGTTTGCAGAGAACGATTAACGATTGCATAACGAATTTGTCGTTGCTGGGCATACAGACTCAGAATTGGGATATAAACTTTGTTTACATTTGTTCCACTAGACTTCCCGAACACACCCCAGGTCTTTGGGAGCAGTCTCAAGGGCCTTGCTCAGACCTACCTAAGTGGAACAAGATGAATGGGTTCCTGACTGCCAGATACCGAACTCTCGAATCAGTTGCTGACATAATTGGCAGCCACAATTTTACACAGGCTACTGCACGAGTTAGTAATCAAAGCTGCTCTGGTAGTCCCCGAAAATACGGAACCTCTGAGACACTTGCCCTGAATATACTCCAAAGAAAATGTCCGATTTGTAATCAGAACCACTCTATTCGTCTTCTGATTTCCTAAGAATGTCGGTTAGTGAACGCATATTATGTGTTAAAGATCATAAGTATTGCACTAATGGTTTGGCCATTTCCCATGAGTCAAAAAGATGCCATAGCTCTAACGTTTGCTTTATTTGCAAACAAAAACATCATTCGCTACTTCACCGTAGCGAATCTTATACCCGGGAGAGACCGAGAGCTGAAACTAGCCCTATTAACCCGTTTTCCCCAAATCGCTCTTTGGAAATCCCCCGACCTCCAGCAGAAAACCGAAATAAAGTGGATAATTATTCATCGACACTCCCTGCTACCCCTTCTTATAACAATTTCGCTACCCGTCTACAGTCCACCCCATCTTCAACAGTTCTGTTAGGGACTGTTAATGTTAACATGGAATTTGATAAAGTCATATTTTCAACGAGAGCTCTGATAGACCCAGCGTCTCAAGCTACTTTCATCTCTCAGGAGTTACAACGGAAGCTACATCTTCCCATATGTTCGGCACCTGCTGCCACTATTGTAGGCCTTAATGGCGCAGTGGTAGCAAACTTTGAAAAAGTTTGTATTATTACGCTAGGTTCTCCTATCGATCCCACGTTTAAGTTGAGCAAGGAAGCGTATGTTGTTGAGAAGCTCACTGGTCAATTACCCACATGCTCATTGGCGAAGTATGTTGATTTTGCGGCACCCGATCTTCCGCTAACGGAAGTTAAATATGCCCATATGGATTTGCTATTGGGTGGAGATGTATACCCTCAGATAATGCTTTACGGAGTTCGAAAAGACCCCAAAAACTCTTTGATCGCCCAACGAACCGTTTTTGGTTGAATTGTAACTGGCAAAACACGTCAGCTAAATTCGTTACCCTTTAAGTCTAAAATCCTCACAGACTTGAGTCTTGGTTGATCTCGTAAAGATGCGTTTGCTCCAGGTATCTGATTCCTTCAGAGGTCCGAGATTGAAACCTCATACGAGGAGGGAATTGGGGAACACCCTACCCTAGACCACACGCGGACGATGACTCTATTTTATTCTCCTCCTAACCCAGTCACTTTTTATCCAATCATGTCGTTTTAACTCCCATCACTCATCTTTCCTCTTGTGCTACCCGAATACCCACTAGATTCCGAATTTTTGAAATTGTGAGACGCCAGCACCACTAAAACTCTGGGTTTGCGTTGAAATGCGAGCATTGATATAATTTGCTTCAAGTCAGCTCCAATGCCCTATTGCTCTATAGTCACAAAACGTTCTGACTTGTCTCAAATAGCCAAAGCTGTTTGACCCCGTTGGGTGAGTGGCACCTGAAATCATAGTTGCTAAGATTGTTATGCGACAGAGTTGTAAAGGCAGAACAGATTGTGGCGAATGTTTGGAGGCCATGACGTTTAACAGATGGCTTCAGTTTGTCGATGATTATTCGTACATCGGCAGGATTAATATCTCCCGTTGGTTTAATTTTAACCCTCAGCGTGAAATATTTCATACATTTTGTGATGCATCCCAGAGTATAGCAGAGTCCTAACCCCGTCTGGTGAATTTGTCACCCACTTGCTCGCTGCCAAAGCAAAAGTTGTGCCTGTATAAGTGTAAACTATACCCCGTTGAGAGCTCTGCGATGCAACTCTATTTGCAAAAAATTGGTATTTTCACTTCGGAAGAAGTTGAATCTTACCTTTGTGGGACAGATTCGACTATCGTTCTGTCCTAGTTTCAAAATCCCCGTGCCATTGGCCAACTTTTGCGGCAAATCAAGTATCGTTTATCGTGGACCACGTAGGCACTGACAATTGGAATCTCCCTATGATGGCCTCTTACTCATCAAAAAACCTATCGAAGAGATGTTGTTGTTTCATTTGTTATGACAATGAACCCCTACCGATCCGAAATTTGGTCTAATCCAACGAATTTATTTCGTTTCTAATTCAAAGTGAAAGTGGCCGAAATTCGAACTGCCAATGGCGTTCTAATACAGCCAAGTATGAAGCCCATGAAGTCCAGAGCAAAATTAATTCGTTCTCTTGTTTTTTCTCCCTGTTGCGTGTTTGTCGATTTAATTCCAGATAGTCCAATACCCCGCAGGCTAATTGCCGAACACCTAAAGGACAAACATCCTGAAACAAGCTAGCAACAATACGGATCCTGCTCACCCAGTACGGAAGAAGACGAGCGCAACCCACAACCAAGCCCTTGTTAGAACATGTTCGTTGCCAGCAAAACCTATCGTTTTTATATTTTATAATTTTTTTTTACCCTTACACAACTAATTTGTATTATTTTATCATAATATTATTACCCCTGAATTGTTAGTTTTGATCTTTGGCCAGGTGACTTGTCGGTCCTCTTGTTGCAATGTTGCAAGGGGGGCGGGATGTTCACGCTGGCCACCCTACTTTAGAGCCTATGATATAAGTTTAGTTTAAGTGTATAAACCACCCCTGTTCTTACGTTTCTATTATTGTGAATTGTTAAAAATCTAATTGAAAAGAGATCAATACCTGATCCAGCCCCCAACCCGAAGGTACGATTTTGTATAAATAAATAATAATTGATTGTTTAATATTAATAAATTTGTATTTTCTTTACCCGCAATATCGTGAAATATTTTATTTTATTGTTTCTCCGCTCACCCCCACAGATATCATACTCATACTACTCATACTCAACGTTGGAAGTACTCGTCGTATTCATACTTAACAATACGCATGATGTTGTTGACTTCGACTCGTCTCTACTTAACATTTACACGAAGCAGAAAATAAGTATGATTCGCTTGTTGTTTTTGTCTTTCTTCCTTCTTTGTTTGTATATGCAACAACAACAAAGGCTGTAAATTTTGATGGATGATTCGCATCACTCGAATGATGTCAACATTGTACTCATACTCATTGCTACTTATACTTACAAATCAATGTTGCAGCGAGTACGAATGAATCAGAGTAGTTGAATTTCAATTCTGTTAATTCATTTCATACTCAAAATTGCATGAGTGCTTATGAGTAGCGGAAAAACGATTTATTGCTAATCTCTGGTCTCTATCCAGCCATTCTGCGCGTGTCCGAAGGCGCCTATCTATTTTCTTTGTTGTTATAAGCTTGCAGGTTTTCAGGGCGATTCCCACAGCTGAGAATTTATCGTGTTACACGTCTGCCCTCTCACTTGCCAAGTGTTCTTAAAATTATAATTCTGCGCTTGCATTACAGACAAAACGAAGTTTTTAATCGAATTCCTTGTCCATCATCTGGGAGGAGTTGGCTAGAACGGTGGCATCTTTCCCGAGTACACAAATGAAACTTAGCTAGCGCTTCTAACAAGTAAACTAGCATTGACGATGTGTTCAGATCCGTAAGTAAATTTTTGACGACCTTAAATTACAATTAAATACCTGACATGGCTTTTAATTTCCACAAACATTTTAAATTTCAAAACTAACAAAACAAATTTTGTTCTATGTACAGGGTGGCTGATAATGTATTTCAACCAATTTCAGGTTGTTACCATTTATTCCAGTGACAGTTCATTTTATTATTTACAAGCATACAAAAGCATTTTGATCTATTGCATTTAGAAAAAAAGTTATTCGTGACGGAATTTAAGCAAGATAGTGTGATTGCTTTATATTTGGCTGGCTATCGTTAGAGCTCTCAAGTACTTAAATGTGAATAAATCTGTTGTTTTTCGTATCATTGCTCGTTACCGTGATACTGACTGTGTTGCATCGCGTCAAAAAAGAAAAAGCGGTACCAACACCAGACATGATCCGAAAAGTGAAGGCCAGATTTGTTCGAAATCCACGCCGCAGTGGCATAAAAATTGCTAGTGAACAGAACATATCGCGAGAACGGATACAACAAATATTGAAAAATGAGTTTCTACTAAAGTCATTGAAGTTCCTAAAAGTGCAAGAGGCTCATCGATGGACAAAAAAATTAGACTGGAAAGAGCCAAGGAATTACATCGCTTGGACGAAAGTGGTCAGTTACCGAATTTTGAAGCCCTGGGCGGTCAAACATTTCGGGTGCAGACATGGGCAATCCAGCAGGACTCAGCACCACCGCACTCAGTACTCGTCAACAAAAATGGCTTGAAAAGAATGTGCCTCGCTTCATTTCTACCGCACAATGGCCACCAAAATCTCCAGATCTCAATCCATTGGAGTTTTGCGCCTGGGGCATTTTGGAGAGCAAGGTTCTCACTAAAAAACACCAAAGTGTCGATCGTCTCAAGACGTCGCTTCGCCGGAAATGGGCCAAAATACGCAGAACCACTTTCGTGCATCCTGTGAAGGCTTTGTCGGCCGTTTGGAGCCATAATTCCAAAGTTTTTTGGTTTTAAGCAATAAAATTAAAATTTAAAAAAGTATAGCGCTTTTCTTTGTTGCATTATATATCAGCGACCCTATATTCAATACTAGGAACCCCACATACTTTTCGAATTCAGAACCATAAAACAAATTTAATTTAATTAAGAGCAGTAAAAGGCAAATTTTTATTTAAAAAGTAATTTTTCAATTTTACTAACTCCTATAAAATTCAGCAAATATTCTCCCGCAAACGTACTCATCTATGCCCTTAAAGTGAATCATTATAACGGCCATGTAATTTCCACCTAAATTTGGATCAGGTACATTGACTTCAAAGTCCGAAATCTCATCAAAGGTCAAATTTTGCTGAAATTTTTTACAGGAAATCATTTTTTATAAATTACAACAAAAAAAAAATTAATTGCTTAGAAGTTTCCAATACTTACACCTACAAAAAAGGGACATTTTCGGTTTTCTTTAGAAATATTTTTTGTGTACTTAGACCATAACTCAGTGGGGCTAAAGAGACCTTGGCAGACATCTGGTCTGTTAATATTGTAAATCGTAGGAGACCATCTATCACGATCTTTTTTAAATACTTGTATTGTTGTCCTGTCCTTTATAAAGAAAGGAACAATAATTCTATATGCAGTTATATTCGTATGTATGTATGTATTTATACGATTTAAAATACCTCTCCTACGTGTTCAGTACCAAGATCTTTTGTAAGTAACAATGAACCATATGCATGTATAGAACCGTTTGGCAATAATTCAAATTTAGCATTCGATATATCGAGATATCTATCTGCAAAGTACACACCGGATGTATTGCAGGGTACAAAAATCTCTTCATCCTGCAATTCAACGCTGTACTTGTATGACACCTGAAAATAAAAAAATCTATCGTTTGATTACAGATATTTATAAGAGTTGAAATTAAAACCAACTCAGGGCACTTTTAAACATTTCGAATTGAATTGAACCGTTTATAATATTTGTGGGCTTGTATGCTTCTATTTAATTTGAAATTCCTTAAAATTAATTTCATGTTGTTAACATTTTTTAAACTCATCATGTAATGGAAGTGATATGGGAATTTAAATGATGTCATTAGACATATTTAAAGTGATAATTAAGTTATCCGATAAGCAAGACACAACCTAAACGCAAATTTTTATGATACTCTACACGAAGAATGTCATATTTGTTGTTAATTGGTTTTATGAGTTCAGTTGAGTTGTTTTCTACGGTAGTTTGTGTTCTGAACACGAAGTTTATTTCCATGATGGTAATATATGTTGAATCGCACTTAAGTAAAACTCATATCCAATTCCGAACATAAATTTCAATAATAAAACTACACTGGTTTTTTTTCAGGATATGTTAACACTTCCCACAAAGAGTGTAACTTGCATATAATGCATATGATACTAAATGACCATTTTTTTATGCAGCTAACATTGTGATATAGTTGCTGACATTTACAATTCGAATATTGTTAATATGCAAGACCACGGGGAAATGTTTAATGTTCACAAATTCGAAGATTTTAACGTACAGCATTCCCTATATCGATAACTTGTGATATCATTGTGTCTTTGCTTAATCGATTACTATTTCATTTATTTTACTATCAAACCTAAACAGCAAATTTTTATGATACTCTACACAGAGAGAATGTCAATATTTGTTGGTTAAATTTGGTTTTATTGAGTTCAGTTGAGTTGTTTTCTACGGTAGTTGTTGTTCTGAAACACGAAGTTGATTTCCATGATGGTAAATATATGTTGATATCGCACCTTAAAGTAGAAACTCAGTATCCAATATCTCGAACATGAATTTCAATAAGTAAACAGATTACCACTGGTTTTGCTTTTCGGGGATAATGGTTAACCACACTTCCCACAGCGCTAACCTTTGCATGATATGCGATTACTAAATGGACCATTTTTTTAATGATAGCTGAACAATTGTGAGTATAGTTGCTAACATTATTTCGAATTCAGAATATTGTTAAATATGCCAAGACCAACGGGGAAATGTTTTTAATGTTCACAAAATTCGAAGACAACAAATAAAAGTTTTACACGTAACTAGCATTCCCTATATCGTATAACTTGTGATTATCATTTGTGTCTTTGCTTAATCGAATTACTAGTTTCAGTTTATTTTAATGGCTATCATATGAATTCTATTACACAACCATGATCCCCTTATCACTTAAAATTAATTGATGAATTGATAAAAAAAAACAGCCTTAACAACATCAAAATTGCTTCATTAATTATTTGTTAATGAATTCGGATTTTTTTTTTCAATGTAAATTAGGATTTCACAATTATTATTTGCGGTATCATTATAAATTTATAATGTTCACAGCGTATTATTAACGTTTATAATGATTTATGTCGTTAATATGGGACATCAAACGCTATAATTTTTGTAAATTCATTCATTTCGCTCTAATGCACTTGATAATCTTTGGCGCGATACTATTTGCCTTTGGTATTGATACCCACCTACTTCACTCGAATTCAGACACTGACGACAAAGCCTCAAAGGGTGACTAGGAAATTCCTGTGTGAACGGTTATGCTCTGTTTTTGAAGTGTGTGGCAGAGAACTATTTTCTATGATACTCATACGCTTATCCACATACTGCGGATTTGGCCTACAGAAGATATAAAGCGCCAGACGCTTGGTTTTATGTCCTCTACCGTAATATGCAACAGGCCCCAAATTAAATATCAGATAGTTTTATTTCAGATAGTTTTATTTGAAAACGTTCAACAATTTTCTAATCTCTCCAAATAACGTCAGTTACTACTTTCAACGATTTGTTGAGAACAAGTGCGGGAAAGTAAAGAACAGATGGCTGATATGTAATGCAACAGAGTAAAGCGCAATATTTTTTTTAATTTTATTGTTCAAAAGCAAAAATGTTGAAAATAACATTAAATTTTAGAATCAGTTTTTATTTGTCCGAATTGGTCAATTTTGGTACAAATTATGGCCTTCAAACGCCGACAAAGCCATAACAGGCTGCACGAAAGTGGTTCTGCGGTATTTGGGCCCATTTCCGGTGAAGCGCCGTTTTGAAATGATCGACACTATAGTTTTTACTAGTGAGAACCTTGCTCTCCAAAATGCCCCAGCCGCAAAAGTTCAACGGATTGAGATCCGGAGATTTTCGTGACCACAAACTGCTCAATCTGGAATGGCTTCTCATCGAAGAAAACCAAATTCGGTAACTGGCCACTTTCGTGCAAGCGAAGAAACTCTTTGGCTCTTTCCAGTCTAACATTTTTTGTCCGTTGGTATGCTCTTGCAATTTTGGAACTTTACTAGCTTTAGTCAAAGCTCATTTTTCAATATATGTTGCATCCGTTCTCGCGATATGTTCAGCTTACGATCAATTTTCCTACCACTAAGACGTAGATTTCGATCAAATCTGGCCTTCACATTTCGGATCATTTCTGGTGTTGTAACCGTTTTTTTTCGTCCACCTTTTGGACGCGACGCAACATGGCCAGTATCATGGCAACGAGCAATGGTACGAGAAACAAAAGATTTATTCTCATTTAAATGCTGCAGGGCTCTAGCGATAGCCATCTGTGGTTTTCTTTCCAGCCAAATATAAAGTAATCACACTATCACGCTTGAATTGCATCACGAATAACTTTTTTTCTGAATGCAATAGATCAAAATGCTTTTGCAGGCTTGTAAATAATAAAATAAACTGTCACTGAAATAAATCTATCAACTGTCAGACGAGCGGTTTACAATTTGTAACAACCTGAAGTTGGTTGCAATACATATCAGCCACCCTGTACATCACCTGGCAATTCAGTGATTTGTTATCGTTAGTTCCCCGAAACCATAGATGGCAGCTGTAATTTAGCATTTTACTGAATAGCGAACTGTATACGGCGTTTTCTTAGAAGCATAAGAGTATAAAGTAAAGCAATAAATATAATTTGTTGGACCTGTTATTTTTCTTCATTATAATCTATCCGAAACGCATAAGATCAGCCTAATTTTCCCCAATAAACTAGACTGTACAGCGTAAATAGTGGGGGTGCACAATGTATTACAATGCTTCAAGAGTTGTTGGCTTCTGGACCAGAGATCAGTAATGAATCGTTTTTCTTGCAATTTTGAGTATGAGTGAATCAAAAGAATCGAAATTCAACTACTCTGATTCATTTGTATTCGTTACAACATTGATTTATAAGTATAAGTTGCAATGAGTATGAGTACAATGTTGACATTAAACTCACATCATTCGAAATATGTTTGATGCATACGCCTACTTATTCTGATTCATAAATTTAGAAAAATATTTATAATACTTATAAGTCATTCGAGTGGCTCGAATCATTCATCAGAATTTACAACCTTTATTCTTGCTGCGTATACAAACAAAGAAGAAAGGAAAGACAAAGACAACAATCATCTTGTGAGTCTAGTAGGGTTCATACGCAAATCATACTTATTTTGTGCTTCGTGTAAATGTTAATTAGAGTCGAGTCCAAGTCAATAACATCATGCGTATTGTTAAGTATGAATAAGACGAGTACTTCCGACTTTGAGCATGAGTAGTATGATATAAAAATAAGTATGAATGCGTATAAGTATCTGAAATTATAACTATGACTAGAACCTACTCATCGTTTTGAATACTAATTGCTGATCTCTGTTCTAGACATAAATAATCATTGTATATGGACGATGTGGAAACGAAATGTACAGATACTATGTACGTCGTATTAATTACTACACCCCATTAAATTATTTTGAAAAATTCTTGAGGATTTAATGCCTCTCTAATCATTTATTTACACAACCATTAAAAAATTTACCATTAAAAATCCATGCAAACTTAATTTTAACGCTTACATAAGAAGATTTCCCAGAAAAGATTCCCAAAATTTTGTTATAAAAATGAAGACAATTTTATGAATTTCAGTAGAATTATTTTTCAAGTGAAAACGTTCAATTAAACAAACCAAAATGAAGTTCCTGATCGTTGCTGCAATCGCTATACAAATGATGTTGTCAGTGGCTATGGCACAAGAAGAACCAGAAATTACTAACGGAAATTATACTGAATCAGAACCACCAATTACTATCGGAAATTATACTGAAGTGTCGCCACGCGTATAAATCTTACAACATGAATGCAAAAAACTGAGGGATTATTGCGGACACCTGCACCTGTCTGCCTGCAGTCTGTTCTAAATTTCAAAACTAATAAAATAAATTCATTTTAATTGCAGAAAAATACTACCATGTTTGAACCTTATTGATTTAAAACCATTTGAATTTGTGACAAGAAAAATTTAAGTTCCTTAAAATGTTACTTACAAAAGGCTTCTTGAAGGACTACTTGCTAACCAACTAACATAGAATAAAATTTAAATAATGGATCGAAAAGATTAAATCTTTAATGTTTAAAGACAATGTCGTTTACCTTGAGATCACAATTAAAATTTTATAGCCTGCGGTCTATCACATTTGTGAGAACTTTTAAGTAAAAACTTTTTGCTAAAGACTTGGGTGAATTGTTTCAGGGGCATATGGTTCAGCTTATTATACTTTCATATACAAAGAAGACTCTATGGTAGAATTTCGCTTCCACAACTACCCACCTCTATCAGTTTCGGTCGAATGCAAAGTTCTTTCAATTTCTCTTTTCCATTATTATTAAATCAACTCTACAGGGTGGCTGATATATAATGCAACAAAGTAAGTGCTAAATTTTTTAATTTTTTTTTTAATTTTATTGTTCAAAAGCAAAAAATGTTGAAAATAACATCAGATTTTAGAATCAGTTTAGATTTGTTCGAATTGGCCACCTTTGGTACCAATTATGGTCTTCAAACGGCCGTCAAAGCCATCACAGGCTGTACCCCAGTTGCAAAAGTCCAACGGATTGTTATCCTGAGATTTTGGTGGCCATTGTGCGGTAGAAATGAAGCCAGGAACCTCTTTTTTAAGCTATTCTTGGTTTACTCGTGCTGAGTGCGGTGGCACTGAATCCTGTTGGAATATCCATGGATTGCGGTCGAAATGTTTGTCTGCCCAGAGCTTCAATACTGTCTTTAAGATATTTTCCCGATAAAATTCGGCATTTATTTTGACCCCACGGTCGATAAATACGAGCGGGGAGTGACCATCGGCCGTTACGGTGGCCCACCCCATTACTATCGGTGGCCAACCGTAGGTGTAAATTTTCAGCTAACCTCTTTGGCAAGTAAACCCGATCATTTTGTTTGTTCAGAAACTGCTCAATTTGGAATGGCTTCTCATCGGAGAAAACCAAATTCGGTAACTGAGCACTTTGGTGCAAGCAAAGTAACTCCTTGGCTCTTTCCAGTCTAACTTTTTTTGTCCATCGATGAGCTCTTCCACTTTTTTGAACTTCAATGGCTTTAGTTCAAGCTCATTTTTCAATGTGTGTTGCACATGTTCTCGCGATATGTTCAGCTTACGAGCAGTTGTTCTACGACAGCGGATTGGATTTCGATCAAATCTGACCTCCACTTTTCGGATCATATTGGTGTTATTACCGTTTTTTTTTTTCGTCCACTTTTTGGACGCGACGCAACACTGCCAGTATCACGGTAACGAGCGATGGTACGAGAAACAAAAGATTTATTCATATTGAAAAGCTGGAGTGCTCTAACAATAGCCATCTGTGGTTTTCAAGCTAAATATAAAGCAATCACACTATCACGCTTGAATTCACTGGAATAAATCTGTCAGCTGTCAGACGAGCGGTTTACAAATGATAACAACTTGAAGTTGATTGCAATACATATCAGCCACCCTGTACATCACCTTAACATATTTTTCTGTATCGTCGTCTTCATCCATAAGATAACCAAAAACCTTTTCGTATATTCATTTTCCAGGCATTCTATGTATAGTTCCGGCAATACAAGTTTTTCAAGAGCCACTCGAATCACTTATAGATATTATAAGTATTTTACTAAATTTATGAATCAGAATGAGTAGGCTAATGAATCAAACATATTTCGAATGTTGTGAGTTTGATCACAACGTTGTACTCATACTCATTGCTACTTATACTTATAAATCAATGTTGTAGCGAGTACGAAAGAATCAGAGCAGTTGAATTTCAATTCTGTTGATCCACTCATACTCAAAATTGCATGAGTGCTTATAAGTAGCGGAAAAACGATTCATTTCTGATCTCTGGTACAGATACAATGTATATCGTATCAATTACTACACCCCATTAAATTATTTTGAAAAATTCGTGATGATTTAATGCCTCTCTAATCATTTATTTGCACTACCATTTAAAAATTTACCATTAACAACCCATGAAAACTTAATTTTAACGCTTACATAAGGAGATTCCCAGAAAAATTCCAAAATTTTGTTATAAAAATGAAGAAAATTTTATGAATTTCAGTAGAACTATTTTTCAAGTAAAAACTTTCAATTAAACAAACCAAAATGAAGTTCCTGATCGTTGCTGTAATCGCTATTCAATTGATGTTGTCAGCGGCTATGGCAGAACCAGAACCACAAATTACTATCGGAAATTATACTGAAGTGTGGCCACGCGTATAAATCTTACAACATGAATGCAAAAAACTGAGGGATTATTGCGGACACCTGCACCTGTCTGCCTGCAATCTGTCTTAAATTTCAAAACTAATCAAATAAATTCATTTTAATTGCAGAGAAAATCCTACTATTTGTGTGCGTTTTGATATTTAATTTGATTTGATTCTCTAGTCTGAGAAATTTGTTCAAAACCGTTTGAATTTGAAGCAAAAAAAAATTTTTAAGTTCCTTAAAATGTGAACTACAAAAGACTTCTTGAACAAAATTTTGAAGTTAGTTGAGTTGTAATTGGGTTATGAAATTAAACAAATGATCAAATAATATTACACTGTACTACGCATATTATTAGCAATTATCGTCAATTAGGAGATCGGCAAAAATCTCTCTTTAAAAATCAAATTTTTAGAACTCATTCATGCCTCTTGAATTGTTAAATTTACCGTAAAAAAATTAATAAAAATTTATTTCTAAAATTTATTTCAATTTCCTTCAAATATAACAGGCGATGACTATGAATCGAATCCTCTTTTATGAATCGAATTCATATTCAGAAAAATTTTGGAATATTTCTTGGCAAATTTTATAATGACTTATATACAGCTACCAGCAGAGAATAAAATTAATAATTGATAGAAAAGTTGAAACCCGAACCGTAACAAAAACCGGAATGAACCGGCTTGTTTTTCCGAACCATGAACAGGAGAACGGAAAGCGTTCCGGTAAAAAAAAAATTAGCACGACACCACTGTTTGTACAGATTTAATATTCATTTTCTCGGCATCACAGTGGTCTTATTTACTACACAACGGCAACCTCTCACTAAATGCAATGATTCGATTGATTTCTTATCCCTAACCAGTTTCAAATGAGCCAAATCAGCAATAATGTGTAGCAAGCAAATGCTATTTGGTATCAATGTGTTGGTAGCTGTTTTTATTGGTCGGCAAGCCCCAAATCCTGTTGCACAGCTTACAACATTTAATTGAAAAATAAATGTCAACAAAGCTAAGGACGACAATGAAACGCTATTTCTATGAATGTACCAGAAGCTATATATTCTGTTCTGTGCAAATGATATCAATTCATATGCGATTCAAGATCGTGCATCCCGAAAATGGTCAGTCTTTGGTGAGGATTTTGTTTGAAAATTTAAATTTATCCGGCCATCGCTGTTAAGCTTAAGTATAATAGGTTGAAAATTATCAATATTTTTTGACCTAAATTGGATATTCCAGATATCACCTACATGTGGTTTTAACAGAAAGTTGCTTGGTCGATAGGTCGAAGTGGTTGCAGTCGTTTTCAAAGTTTAATAAACGAAATTGTATCTCTGATATCATTGGATGATAATTCCTTTAAAATGGCAAGGAGTGGAGAACCAAACAATCTAATTCTGCACCTCTATAGAAATCCTCTAGGAAATTGACAAAGAAGGTGGATAATAGTTAATAGTCATTAAATGGAACTCTTTGCGTATCTCCCCATAGCGGCATGATCTGTAAGCATAGACACTGTAATCGAGTTGACATTGCGATCAAGTCTGAATAGTCGGTTGGTGCGCCATTATATCTATCACATACTAAGTAAGTAAGGCAATAGAGTGCTGAGTGCCATGTAGTTTATGTCACACTCGATATTCTGCACAAGCGATTTGAGGCCGCGGTGATCAGAGATCAGCAATAAGTATTCAAAACGATGAGTAGATTCGAGTCATATTTATAATTTCAGATACTTATACGCATTCATACTTATTTTGATATCATACTCATACTACTCATACTCAAACTTGGAAGTACTCGTCGTATTCATACTTAACAATACGCATGATGTTATTGACTTGGACTCGTCTCTACTTAACATTTACACGAAGCACAAAATAAGTATGATTCGCATACGAACACTACTATGCACACAAGAAGATTGTGTGTATGCTTTGCTTGTTGTCTTTGTCTTTCATTTCTTCTTTGTTTGTATATGCTGTAAATTTTGATTAATGATCCGAGCCACTCGAATCACTTATAAGTATTTTTCTAAATTTATGAATCAGAATGAGTAGCCGTATGAATCAAACATATTTCGAATATTGTGAGTTTGATGTCAACGTTGTACTCATACTCATTGCTACTTATACTTATAAATCAATGTTGTAGCGAGTACGAATGAATCAGAGTAGTTGAATTTCAATTCTGTTGATTCACTAATACTCAAAATTGCACGAGTGTTTATGAGTAGTGGAAAAACGATTCATTGGTGATCTCTGGTGGTGATCTTACCCGGTGGTGATGTGAACTGTTAATAGAGATCTTATGGCCACGTTAGTCTGGGGTATAGGCGTGCAAACCACTGACTACAACCAAGCTCAAAATCAACATAATCCATGCCATCGGTGAAATTAAGCGTGATTTATGCGATAGAGTCATGCAAAATTGATCTATTCCGATAAGTTCTATACAGAGATGTAGTTGTGGACTTTTGTACGATATTATATCGAAAGGTCTTTAAATGGAATTAAAAATTTTCTTTTGTTTTATTTAAATTCAAATATAGAAACCTCTTGATGAAAGACTCAATGTAAGGAAGCTAATGATACGTCCTTAATATAAATTATTGCCTTATGTTTCTCTCTTGGAGCAAAGACTTGTACCAGAAGACACTCGTTTTACATTTCGTTCCTAGAAAGAATTTCTGCAATTTCAAATTTTAGGTGTCGCCTTGGTCTAGTAGGCCAGTAATGCCAGGGTTCGAGTTCCAGGCCAGACATCAAATTAAAAAATTTAAAAAGTATTTTTCGGCGATTTCTTCTTAGCATATTTCAGGCAAAAACTCTGAGAGTAAATAAAATTGCCATGAAAAATTACTCAAAAATCTGTCGTTCGGAGTCGACTTTAGACTGTAGGTCCCGCCACTCATATAAAAAATTTACGCACACAATATAAATGTTGTGAGAAGCTACGTCGCATCTTGACTGAAGGGTTGCAATCACCAATTATGTATGTACAGTATAGCTGATATGTATTGCAACCAACTTCAGGTTGGTTCACACACATAAGTATTGTGAGAAACTGCGTGCTTCCTAGGGACGATTGCTGTAGATCTGTCTAATGGTGAAGGTATAGCACTGGCTATTTTAAAGTCACCTAGCAGCAACTCATTTCCTTGCCGTTCACATCTTCTCTCTTTCCACCTTTTCTGAAAACCTGCACATTGCACTGCATGAGTAGGGGCCATCCCCAGAGTGCTGGTTTCATAAAAAAAAAAAAATTTTGTTTCTGAAACCATTTTAGAAATTTCAAGGCAATTGGATTTGATTTTTCATAAAATTACCCCAAAATTAAAAAATATAATTAAATTTTTGTTTGCAAATACTCTTATAAAGTTTATTTAGATTTCAGTTAATTATTTATTCTCCGTACTTATTCCAGTCTCTAGGCGGCATTGCTGCGGCCAATGGCAATAGCACATGAATGGCTAGAATAGCAATTGCAATGAACTTCATCTTTTTGTAACGTTTTCACTCAATAAAAGTACTAAGACACTCGTACTAAATTTCTTAAAATTTATTTCTTTTTATATAAAAATTGTTGTTGAAATTGTGCAAAAATTTCTAATTTCTAAAAGTTTCTAATTTCTAAAAATTTCTAATTTCTAATTAGTAAAGGTAGCGTAAATATTTGATTATAGAAGTATGAAAAATGTGTTGTAATCAGTTATTTGGCACAATTTATTTTAAATTAAAAATAGAATTTAAATTTAAATAAAAAATTTTATAATAAACAGAATTGGAAAACAAAATGAGCACATTTTTTTTCAAGATGTTGAAGGTCAAATGTCAAACTAGTAAACACTAAGCTGTTGATATTTATGAAATCCGACATAAACTGCTTTCAGATCTGTTTCGTTAGGCCATTAGGTTCATTCTACTAATTTTTAGTGAAATTTTACGACGTCAGCGTTATCCTTAGAATTGGAAAGTTGCACAAATTAAAAAAAAAAAAAACGAGCAATCCTACAAAAATAGAATCATTCTGCCTTCTAAGTCTGTTATCAGTAATGAAAACGTCCATTTTAAATGCTAGTAGGTGTACAACGTGCCATTAATTTGGTTCCAAAAAAGAACTCAACTGGCGAGATCACATAAACTGCAACTTAGTGGTCAGGTTGTATGAAATGCATTCGAAAATGTGCCACATTACCATGTGGTTTGTGAATTCCCGAACTTTTTAATTTCTCGGGAATACCTAGAAATCTTTTAAAAATCGCAATACTAGTAAAATGCTTAAGATTTTTATTAAAATGTTTTTTTTTTATTAACAAAAAGAAGAAAACAATAAATTTAAATTCATACTATATAAACAAAAGCAAAAAGAGTATTGTTTGAGGTCAATTATTATTAAGGATTAATTAAAAATAGTATTTGAAAATAAAAATTTTAAAAATTCTCGAAGAACTAAATTTTCAAAAAATGAGTTTTTAAAAATATTAGTGCATATAATAACTCATCGGACATTCTATTTTGTAAATTTGTTGAAAATTTTCAACAAATTTACCAGCTACCGAAAAAACACGTTCGCTTTCTACAGAAGTGGGCTTTAGCGTTAGCAATGCATTAACAAGTATGTACTAGCTTAAAGTAAAGCTAACTCTTTTTTTTAATAAGTTTACTGTTTTTAATTTGAGATTTCTTGTTTTTTCCTTAGCCCCATTAATGGCGTATTCCAATTTTTCTTTAAAACAGAAATATCTTAATCGTTTTCAGCCGATCACTTTCAGTACCTTGGAATAGGCGTTTGTACATCTGCTCTGCATAGGATTTTAACATTGTCTTTGTTACATTAATATTAAAACATACATCATTCAGTATTACTGGCTTAGTTTCTCACACCACATATGTTGTGTGTGTTAATTTTATAAATGAGTAGCGGGACCTACAGTTTAAACTCGACGCCGAACGACAGATTTGATGAGAAACTTTTCATGGCAATTTTATTTACTCTAGGAGTTTTTGCCAGAAATCTGCTGAGAGGGAATCGCCGAAAAAAATACTTTTTGTATTTTTTATTTTGATGTCTGGCCTGGGACACGGACCCTGGCTTTTACGTCTAATAAGCCAACACACTACCTACTAGACCACGGCGACCACAATATTAATAATGACATCCATTTGTCATTATAACTTTCATTTACTGACTGATTTTCATTTAATAACTGTTTATAAAGTTTATTCATAATAGCATCACCTATTATCAAATTGATTTCATGCCTGCCTAATGCTTCCACTGCATCCTTTAAGGGGTTCAAAACGTTTACCAAGTTTCCCAAGTTTGGGAGATAAATCTTCAACAAACAATGCTGATAAATGTAAATCTATTAAAGCCATTTTAATTGCATTTTTAATTTATAGAAATGATTGTATCATTCCAACCATGCTATTCCATCCAGTTTGTACATCTAGGATTATTGAATAAATTCTTCGTTTACATACTTTTGAAGAGTAGCATGTTTTAAAGCACCGGGTAGTCAATGATTAGTCTGTAGCCTAGAATACAGACCAGTTTATTTACTAGTCTACTGACCAGCCTATTGTCTAGTCCACAAAGCAATCTACTGACAAGCCTATTGATTTTTTTATGAACTAATTTATTCACCAAATATTTATCTTCTACGGAACTATCCGCCCCAAACCGTTTCATCACATTGGGCCCGTCCTACAAATCGCTAACAAATTATGAAATCTCAACACTTTTAATTTATATTTTGTTAAAATCGTGTACAAGAATACGTTAATTTAAGATTTCCCGTATTTCCCGGG
This sequence comes from Sarcophaga peregrina, assembly GCA_014635995.1. Classification (NCBI taxonomy): domain Eukaryota; kingdom Metazoa; phylum Arthropoda; class Insecta; order Diptera; family Sarcophagidae; genus Sarcophaga; species Sarcophaga peregrina. The sequence goes on from CM025791.1 coordinate 80,055,089, forward strand.
AATATTTAAAACATTTCCCGGGAATTCCCGACAAAAGTTTCCCGGGAAATACCGGCTACTCTAGGTTTCAATTCAAATTATTGCTTTTTGCAACTCTTTAATTCAGCGTGCTGTGTGCAAAATTAAAAATATTTCAGATGTAAAATTTTTCCTATTAAATCTTCTCTAATTAATTCTATTCACACTACCTTCACAAATTTCAAATGCGGAAATGTATTAAATTTTAATTACAATGCTTATATAAGATTTTTTTCAACAAAATCAGAATTTTTTTTATATATAAAAAGGAATTAATTTTTCTAAATTGGTATTAATATTTGGCCACAGTATTCATTCAATTATTTGAACACCCACTTAAAACATGAAGTTCTCTACAATTGTTATAATGGCTCTTTCATTGCTATTGCCATTGGCTGTAGCAGAACCGCAAAGTGATGATCGCTGGAGAGGATTAAAATGAGTTGATAGTTGAATAAAATATTAATTTTGCAAAATAAAAATCTAAATTTTCACAATAAAAAGGAATGTTCGATAAATATATTAAATGGGCCATAAAATAATTTCAAATTTTAATGTGAAGTGAAGTTCAGCACTTGATATGAGGCAATTGACAAAGTCCTGTTATTGCAGAGACTAAGAGGCATTGGGGGTCGCCGTGGTCTAGTAGGTAGTGTGCTGGCTTATTAGACGTAAAGCCAAAGTTCGAGTCCCAGACCAGACAACAAAATAAAATACAAAAAGTATTAATTCGACAATTTTCCTCTCAGCAGATTTCTGGCAAAAACTCTGAGAGTAAATAAACCTGCTATGAAAAGTTTCACAAAAATCTGTCGTTCGGAGTCGACTTTAAACTGTTGGCCCCGCCACTAATGTATAAAATTAACACACACAACATAAGTAGTGTGAGAAACTAGGTCAATAATCCTAACTGAAAGGTAGTAGTGAACGATTATGTATATAAGAGGCATGTATACTACATTAATGTTGAATAGCCTAATGTCAAGGTTGGTCCGTGTTAAGCTGGCGTATGGCAACAAGAAGTTTTTCCTAGGTAAGAGTTCTATAAACATTTCTGCGAACGCTTATTGTAGACGCTCTACTTGTGTAAGTTGAACAATATGGCAAATTCTTATTCAAAGCTATGCAGATACCTTATTACAGTGGGACAGTTGAATTGGGTAGAAAATGCCCCAAAAACCTTCCGAAGGTTCTGTTACTGCAATGTTTATGCAGGATATTTTTCTGGGATTCAACAGGGCTTTTGAATGTACCCAAATAGGTTCCAAGTGTACAAATAGTTAAAGCTGACACACATATATTCCGTTCTTTTCCCCTAATATGGTATCAGAATGGTTAATGGAGTAGCCTAAGTCCCAAAAGGCTTGTTGCGTTTGGTCTAACCTGATGTTCTCATGCTGGATACTTTCAAAGACTACGAGAACATCTGCATAGCCTTAAATATAAATTGGCAGATTGTTCGGCTTACAAAGTAGAGCGTCTACCGAAGAATTTACAGAATTTTTCCTGTAAAAACACCTCCTTTGGCTTTGATAAAACTGGTCGAAATTGTCAGTTAAACCCTGGCCATTCCAAAGTCAAGAATATTCAACATTAACGTAATAATCATGCCTGATAGTCTCTGCAATAACACGGCTTGCTCAACTGCATGCTTATGAAGTATTCAAGTTTGAAATTGAAACACATTGAACTTTACTTCACTGTGAAATTTTTAAATATTTTTATATACCCCAACGCCTTTAATATATTTCTCCCCCACATCAAAAGATACAAACAAACACTCTAGTTAATTCTGAATATTCAAATTTATATTTTGCAAAAAATTTATATTTTTTTTGAGTATTTTAACTCATTTTTATTATCCCATAACGATCGGTTCATATACCTTTTCTGCAGCCAATGGCAATAGCAATGAAAGAGCCATAATAACAATTGTAGAGAACTTCATGTTTAAGTGTCTTACTCAATTAATTGTGCGAATATTGCGCCTAATTATTGATCCTTTTTATATCAAAAAATTTTCTGAAATTATTAAAAATTCATTCTTATATAAGCATTGTAATTAAAATTTGAACACATTTCCGCATTCCAAATTTGTAAAGGTTGTGTGAATAATTAATTAGGGAAGCGTAAAAAAGAAAAAAATTTTTAATCTTAAATATTTTTAATTTTGCACACCTCACGCTGAATCAAAGAGCTGCTGAAAGCAGAATTTTTAATTGAATCAATGTAGTGAAATGCACATTTTTGAATGACCTGCACTAATCTGCAGTTTATGTGATGAAACTATCTTTATTCCTTCCTGAAGCTATATTAATGGACACCTATGGGCATTTAAAATTGGTGTTTTCATTGCTAATATCATACTTAGAGGCCAGTATGATTCCATTATTGTCCAGCCTTTTTAGCGGTCGGTATTTTTGATCGTGATCGTAAATTTTTATTAAAAATAAAAAATATAATCCTCATGACCATACGAGGCAGTTCTGAAAGCAGTTTATGACTGATTTCATAAATATCACCAGCTCCAGATCTCCTATATATCCAATCCTGCCAGCAGATGGCAAAATGAAGTCGCCGTGGTCTAATAGTTAGTGTGTTGGCTTATTAAACGACAACATGTGGTTCAAGATCTGGCTTATGCAAGATGTAGGTCTTTACGTTACAAGAATAGTAGGACAGTTTTCTAATGATAATTCCACTAAAAGTTTCAATTTGAATTTTGCCTCTGTACACACCTTAGATCACTCCAATGTAATTAAAATCTGATATATTCATATGCCGCTAACAGGTTTGCTGACTACTCGAAATGTCGTCCCAACACATTCAAGGTATTTTATCATACAGCACTCAAACTGTAGGGTAACAAACAGAGATTCCAATGGGTGTGTTTTTCATTATAGTCGCTATCTGGCACAAGATCTAGTTCTAAATGTCAATTACCTTCTATGTTTATACTCTGTAATCAAAAATTTCTTCAAACATATTTTCGTTTTATGGGTAGCGGAACAAATGGATGGCATTGGAAATTGCATTACTAATGAACTGGCCAGGGCCAATACAGAGCTTGCAATCACCGACATGTTACAGGACATAAGAATTTCGATGGCTTCATTTAAATTAGACATACACACAAGCATACATAATTGGTCATTACGACCTTTCAGTCAGGATGACGACCCCGCTTTCACGCCACTTATATTGTATGTTTTAATATTACACATGAGTAGTGGGATATGCAGTTGAAAGTTGAGTTCGAACGACAGATTTTTTTTTAAAAACTTTTTTTGGCATTTTTTTAATTACTCTCAGAGTTTTTTATATATTTCGTTTTGCTAAAGACTGCTGACCTGGGGTTTGAACCGTGGCCTTACTTCAGATAAGTCAACATACTGCCTACTTGAAATTGGTTATCATCCCTAGTTATTATAAGGATGCATAATCTCGGTAGTAGTCTGATGTCATAGCTGCCAGATGAATGAAGATAAAAATCGTCAAATATTTGAGAAAAAATCGTCAAAATCATCAAAGATGTTCATTGAAATCGTAAACAAATCGTCAGCAAAAATAAGTCGAAAGGTTTTTAAAAACAAAAACAAATATAAAGCCAATGTTAAGCAGCAATAATATTGCATCATCTAAACACCCATATGTGTTGTAAATATAAGAGACTTAGAAGATCTGGATGTTAAGGGCATGAAAATTCAGTGTGATGCTCGCTAGAACTGATACACTTTTCAGTACGTTGGCTTCTTAAGACGTTGCAATAAATACTTCACTTCAACTGATTTACTTACAAATTGCACCATTTATAATAAACCAAGAACGGAATACAACTCTCATGTATGAGTTCGCCCTTAAAGTCCACTTCTCGACTTCTCAACCATGTACAGGAGAGGTCGTAGTTGCGCGTTAATCACGATAGTGTGTCCAACTCCATTGATCCATTTTAGCATTATTGCAATATGGCTTGTGTTTCACTGTTCTGTCGCTACTATAACGGATACTGCTCGAGCAAATAAGTGGAATTGTTTATGAAAATCATCTCCTATTTCTCGGCCAGCACATCCGTATGTGGCCGATTGGCCACTGTATCCTACAGTACATTACAGACAAAGTTCGTTTGTTAGATGAGCTATTCGTTTGTGGAACTCCCTTCCTGCAAAGATCTTTCCCGTGACTTAATGTCCGAAAAATATTCAAACCTAGTTTAAAAAAACACTAATCCCTCTTTCCTCTTTAACTTAAAAATATAATGCTTTACTCCTTGTTATTCTAGCATAAATTTCCAACATTAGTAAATGCAAAGCAAATACAAAGTTTAAGGTGCCTTTTAATGTACAAAAGTAAAGAAAATGATGTAATTTTTTAATTGGTGAAAATCGTCAAAATAAGGGCAATCAATCGTCACGTCGTCAATATGACATTTTGCATCATAAAATCATCAAAATGACGATAAATCACCAAATCTGGCAACTATGTTTGCTGGACAAGTACAGTAAAAAAAGGACCGATTTACTTTTGTACTTGGGCCGCCATGCGTGCTCAAGTGAGCTTTGTGATATCAGAGCTACCACTACGACCTAACCTAACATACTTTTGTCTTTAAATCGTTTGGCCAAACAAACAAGCATTTGTTTTGAGGATGATATCTTCAAGTTTCTAAAATTAAAAACAATCCCTAGAGCATGCAAATTTGCAATGAATGAGGGTTTCCTTAGTATTGCGATGTTTAGAAAAGGGGCTTTGAAAAAACAATTGTCAGAAGGAAGGGTTTTTTACTTCCCAAGACGGGTGAATTAATTCTTTTTGTTGTAATTTCCGTGCAATCCTCTTACTTAAACTCTTTTATCTCTTGCGGTTATACGTTTCCCTTTGAATATCAATCACTTACCACACCTTGTCATCATACAATACTACACTTTACTTTAGCATCAGACCACGAAACTAATCAACCATATTCAAATGAAAATTGACGGCATAATTAAAATAATTTCATATTAAACTAATGCGACATGTGAGTGCAAGATTTAACAAAATGTCATGATGTCATGGTGTATTAAACATTAATGACGTAACAAAATATTGACAAACTTGGGCATCACAAAAAAAAAGGCGAATTGAAATAAAAAAACACGTTCAGACTCACACTCTTATTGTAGCAGAAGCATAAAACAGTCGGTATAATGCATAGAATCACAGAACACAACAGAACAGAACAATATGAATGAAAAATAAAGGAACAACTCATATCAAACGGTGTGTAAGAGAGCCTCTTTACGCTTCAATACCCAGACAGCAACAGCAACGTTGATGACAATTTTAACCTCAAAATGTCACATACATGGAGTGAAACGAGTATGGCGAAATAAGAATAAAAAGGAAAAAAAAGAACGAGAACTCAAAATTAATATGTGACTATAAAGGTATGGGTATTTGCCCAACTTCATGTGACATTAACAGGCTCAATACCTCAAGTATTGGATATGTGACTGACATTGTGGCTGCGACTACTGCACTCATTTTTAAAATGTTGACATTATTCATGTTACAAATTGAACCGAAAAGGAATGTGATTTCGTAATAGAGATGAGCCAGTGATGTATCATTAGTTTTATTTATAATTCCAATTTTCACGTGACCGTAGGACTTCATACCCCCGGTATGTATATCGAGTATTCCGTCTTTCAGTTTTTTCGAATCTGGCAATACTCATGTCAATAAAGTGACACAAAATATATTATCTCCACTGGACGGCATGAATCGATTTATGATTGAGGAACGTTGCAATAGATAGGCCAACGAAAAACTGCGCAATGATATACAGTAGCGAGCACAAAAAATGCAACACTGTGCCATATGATCTTTAATAAGATCTGTTTCAAAATAACGGTAACTAATTTATCTATTTTCTTTTGCTGTTAATTCTTTCAATTATAAGTTTTCAAAGTAACCACAGTTTATTCCAAATTCTGCTTTAAAAAGTTAAATATTTTTGAATTAGTGAAAAAATTGCAAATTTTTAGCGAGCAAAAAAAAATGCAACATAATAAAAAAGTAGTTAAAGTAAGTTATTTATTTAATTATAATTGAAAATTTCTTAAATAAGTTATACAGTATGTGTTTTGTAATGGAAGCAGCTCTCAGCTGACAGCAAACCTGCAATCATTAAAGCCTTAGAAGAAGGAAAATCCATGCGTGAAGTTTGACACCTCTTTGGTGTAAATCAATCAACCGTATGTCGGATTAAATCTCGATTTTCCTTGAGAAAACCAGGTAGTGGTAATCCTCGAAAAACTACCTCTCTCCAAGACCGCCAGCTGATTGGACTGGTTAAAAAAGATCCACGAAAGACCGCAGTGGACGTTGCTAATTTCGCAAATGAGCAAATGGGAGTCTCTATAAGAGTTCACACTGTTCGCCGTAGGATGAAAGAGGCTAATTTGTATGCGAGATGACCCGCAAAGAAACCTCTCATCAATGCAATCAATAAAAAGAAGCGCCTGGAATTTGCAAAACGTTACAAGGATTGGTCAAATGATGGGATAAATCCGATGGGATAAATTTTGTTCGAAGACCGCCAGGACAGAGATATTCTCCAAGATATCAACTTCCAACCGTAAAACATGGCGGTGGATCAATAATGGTGTGGGGTAAGAAACGATATGTTTAAAAAAAATTATTGATTTTACGTCACGTATTTACAGGTGCGTTTTCCCGTGATTGGGTAGGTCCCTTAACTCAAATCGAAGGAAAAATGGACGCCAAGAAGTACTGTGAAATCCTTGGAGAACACATGCTTCCTCATCTGCGGGAAAAAATGCCTCCTGGTAGCATATTCCAACAGGATAACGATCCAAAGCACTCAAGTCGCTTAGCTCGAAACTTTTTAAGCGATAATGATGTCAATGTTTTGGATTGGTCATCACAGTCTCCCGATCTGAACCCCATAGAAAATCTATGGGAGCTATTAGATCGGGAAATTAAGAGGAAACATCCGTCAAATAAGAGGCAATTAGAAGAAATTTTGAAAAGTGAATGGAAGAAAATATCCATTAACACATTAATAGCTTTAGTCGACTTTATGTCTTCTAGGTCGCAAGAAGTCATAAAAAATAAGGGCTACGCCACTAAATATTAATTTTAAGATTTTTTTGTAAGAATTACTATTTAATTTAAATAAACACATTAAAATTTATGCTGTTGCATTTTTATTGCTCCCATGAAATTCGCACTCTTTTTAATAAATGACAAAATAATATATCATTAATTAAAAATATTTACATAATGTTATTGATAATAGGTATCTATAACTGTAGGGATTAATAACCCAAAGAAATATTTTGAACTGGTCACCATTTTTTTAAAATTATCGCACTTAAAGATAATTTTACCCAACGTTGCATTTTTTGTGCTCGCTACTGTAGATTTCCACGATTTTGGATTCACGTGAACATATTATAAAAGCCCAAAAATAAAAAAAGTACATAAAGTATTTTTTCGGCGATTTCTTCTCTTTCTCTTCTTGAAAAGTTTCCCAAAAATCTGTCGTTCGGAGTCGACTTCAAACTGTAGGTCTCGCCACTTCTTTATAAAATTAACACACACAACATAAGTGGTGTGAGAAACTGCGGGCTTCCTTGGTGAAGGATTAGCACTGGCCATTTTATAGCCACCAGTAGCAACTCGTTTCCTTACCGTTCGCATCTTCCCTCTTTACACCTTTCCTAAACCTGCACAATGCACTGCATGAGTAGAGGTCATCCCCTGAGTTCTGGTTTAATAAAAAAAAAATAAGTTTAGGCATTACTATATCTATGTAGATGTATAGGATGGGCCATCTATAAGTTTAAATTTGATTCACAGACTATTTCGAATCTGGCAATGCTTATGTCATTCTATTCTGTCACAAAATTCATCTCCGCTGAACTTAATGAATCGATTTACCCTTAAACAACGTAAGGATTTATTGGAAATTTATTTCAAAAACAAAGACAATTCGTCGTAAATTGCATGAAGATGTCGTACAAAATTAGGTCACAGAGAAGGAACAGTGCTCGATATAAGCAAGTTTATTGCTAAAGTTTGAGAAATATGATGTGAAATATGTTTGGTCTCAACAGGATTGTGCAATTTGCCAAAGATCTCATGCTACGATCGCTTTATTGCGCCAAACGTTCGATGCCCGTTTAATTAGCCGAAATAGTGATGTCAATTGGCAGCCAATCAGCTGCAATTTGACGCCTTTGGTCTATTTTCTGTTGGGTGCTGTTAAAGAAAAGTATTAAGCCCACAAGCCAGAGACAATTAAACATTTGAAGACCAACATTTGTGGTGCCTATGACGAGATACGACAACATCCTTGTACACTTGAAAAAGTGCACGAAAGTAGATTCGATCGAATGAAGTACTGTAAGGCCATTAGGCAGCCATATAAATGAAATAATATTCCATTTAACACCGGAACGTACTTCACAGCAATAAATGAGGAAAAATTTCCAACCGTTTTTGCTTCATTGCATTTTAAAAATAAACTTTTAAAAGGTCCACCCTTTATATAGCCTCAATTGACTGGCGTACTATGCTTACGATTCATATTTGCAGAGGAATTTCCGCTTCTTAATTTTTGCTGTCAGTATAGTTACTGATGGCGTAGTCTAGTTAGTAGTACGTTGACTTGTTTAATTGCAGGGCAAATTCCAGGTCAGACATTTCCAACAAAATGCATAGCAAGGATTGCGAGCTAGCTCCTCACACCACTCATTTAATGGTTGTTAATTTTATACATAGAAGGCGGGACTTGCAGTTAAAAATCGATCCCAAAAGACAGATTTTTGAGAAGCATTCCATTGTAATTTTATTCTATTCTCAGTGTTGTCCAGTGGTAGCTTTGACACAACAAAGCTCACTTGAGCACGCCTGGCTGCCCGTTGTGATGCCACGGCTGAACGCAGTCCCTGTACTAACCAAGTTCCGCCAAATCAGGGAAAAGGAAGAAGTTGATCAGCGCAAGGGCTGCACAACAAAAGGACGACTACCCCGCACTGGAAAACCAGCCAGACCGTTTGATGAATGAAGCTATATCCTTGATATCAATAGATGATAGCTTCGTTAAGCTAACAAGGAATGGGGAGCCAAATAACCTATATCTGCACCTAGCAAGAGACGGGCACTGGCATAGAAAGTGAATAACAGTTTCCTCTTCTTCAGTGAACCTGCATCCACGGCAGAAGTCGTTAAAAGGGAGCCTCATTCTCTAAGCGTGTCTACCCATGATGCAATGATGTTGAGAGAAAATAATCGAAGAAATATTTTTACAGATTTCGTTATGTTCTAAAGGTCTGAGATGAGGTTTGAACCAAGGGTTCGTGTCTACTAAGCTAACACACTACTTAGTCTAGGACACAAAGTGAATCAAGGAATTTTACAGTAGGTTGCTTAAAGCCTTGATTTATTTGAAATCCCAATAATTAAAATTAAAATATTTTTCACTTCCACCATTTCATTGTCACTGTACCATCACCACTAAATTTTGTTCCCATATTTTTTTTTTTAACAATTTACTGACATTTCATGAATAACTGCGTTAACATTTTCTCCACACAAATCTTTAAGTTTCTCATTTACTCATTGTGTTACATCAACAAGCTTTTCATTTTGAATATGTAGTATATCATTGTGCCATATGACGTACCATGTCATGTTGTCATTTAGTGTCACGTCAATCAATACACATTACACATCAGAAATTTTACACAATTGCCATTGGCAATGGCAAAGTGTAGAGTAGTGTCATTACAACCAAAGCAGCGTTTAAAAGTTTATAATTTCAGTTTGAAATTTACTTACAGAAAAGGGAAAACGGCAAGAGTAGTATGTGATGTCCCAACAGGATTGCTATTTAAGGAACAATTGAAATCTAAGCATAATAGAATTGATGTTATTGTTGTTCTTATTTCTTTTATTATTTTAAATGACTGAACATTTACAAATGGACTGTTAAAATGAACTTGATATGCTGCTAAAATGTTTCTATGTAATTTAACAGAATATATATGAATTTCTGAAGTATAGTATGGCTTACGTAAGTAGACTAATTTGGTTATAAAAAAGGGTAAAATGCGTTAGTGTGATTGACTCCATACATTAAAAACTAGCTGAAAAGGGGCACATAATATGGTAATAAAAGTTTTTGTTGGAGAAGAATGGTAATTAAAATTCCACAGAATATCCAGCATTTAAGGAGCTACATTCGTAATTGGTTATTACAACCCTTCAGTCAGGATTATTGATCTAGTTTTTCACACTACTTATGTTGTATGTGTGCACATAAGGGCGGGACCTACAGTTTAAAGTCGACTCCGAACAACAGATTTTTGAGAAACTTTTCATGGTATTTTTATTTACTATCAGAGTTTTTGCTAGAAATCTGCTGAGAAGAAATCGCTGAAGAAATATTTTTCGTATTTTGTTTTGATGTCTAGCCTTGGACTTGAACCCTGGCTTTACGTCTAATAAGCCAGTACACTTCCTATTAGACCACGGCGACCTTTCATAATAGAGAAATTCTGAAATATATCGTGGAGAATTTTAAAATATATCGTGGAATGTTTGTAATTTCATAGAGTATTTGTCGCCATAATCTATATACTTAGGTCGTATTGGACCCATTGTGTTACCATAGTTATACGCTATCCCTTAGTCTCGAAACCTCTCGGAGCTCCTGATGAACCCAAGTGCTTCTTTCTCCTTTGGCAAAGAGCCATTCTTGCACCCAGCAGTTGAGCAATTGTCTTTTCTTCTTTCTCATCTCTGCAGCTTCTGCAGAAATCGTTAGTATGGTGTTCTGGGAAACTGTAGGGCCGACCACCTATCCTGGGTCAAAGAGGAGTCCAGCTCCACCTCTAGGGGGATGAATGGAAGGCGTACCAACCGATTACTTGGTCTCGGTCGTGATGTCATCTCGACTGTAGTGGCCGTGCTTACGGGTCATTGCATCACGGGTAGGTACGCCGAGAGAATGAGGTTCCCTTTTAACGACTTCTGCCGTGGATGCAGGTCCACTTCTTCGTTTCTTCCGGAAGTTATTTTAATGCACACCCATGGGCATTTAAAAAGGGTGTTTTCATTGCTGATAACATACATAGAGGCCAGTATGATTCCATTATTGTCTATCCTTTTTAGCGGTCGGTATTTTTGATCGTGATCGTAAATTTTTATTAAAAACAAAAAAACAATAATCTTCATGAACTTACGAGGGAGTGCTGAAAGCAGTTTATTACTGATTGCACAACTATCAACAGCTTACGTTACAAGAATAGTAGGGCAGATTTCTAATGATAATTTCAATAAAAGTTTTAATTTGAATCTTGCCTCTGTACACACCTTAGATCACACCAATGCAATTAAAATCTGTTATATTCATATGCCGCTAATAGGTTAGCTGACTACTCGATATGTCGTCCCAACACATTCAAGGTATTTTATCATACAGCACTCAAACTGTAGGGTAACAAACTATGATTCCAATGATTGTGTTTGACGTTATAGCCGCCATCTGCCAGAAAATCTAGTTCTAAATGTCTATTACCTTCTATGTTTATCCTCTGTAATCAAAAATTTCTTCAAACATATTTTCGTTATATGGGTTGCGGAACATATGAATGGCATTGGAAATTGTATTGGAGCTTGCAATCTGCGACAGGGCATATGCATTTCAATTGGTTCAGTTAAATTGGACATACACATACATACATAATTGGTCATTACGACCTTTCAGTCAGGATAACGACAGCGCTTTCACACCACTTATGTTGTGTGTGTTAATATTTCACATGAATGATGGTCGAATTTGAACAATAGATTATTTTTTTAGAAACTTTTCATGTCGTTTTTACATATTTCGTTTGAACCGCGTCCTCGCTCCAAATAAGCCAACATACGCCTACTATACTATGGCGATTTCAAATTGGCTATCATCCACAGTTATTATAAGGATGCTCAATCTCGGTAGTAGCAACAGAGTACCTGAAATATAGCTAGACTCTGCTGGCATAACTGCCATATAAATGAAGCATCAAATCGTCAAATATATGAGAAAAAATCGTTATAATCGTCAAAGAAGTTCATTTAAATCGTAAAAAATTGTCAGCAAAAATAAATAAATAAATTGAAAGGTTTTAAAAACAAAAACAAATATAAAGTCAAAAACAAAGTCAGAAGATCTGAACGTTATGGGCATGAAAATTCAGTGTGATGCTCGCTAGAACTGATACACTTTTCAGTACCTTGGTTTCTTCAGACGTTGCCATAAATACTTCACTTCATCTGATCTATTTACCATTTACACAATTTATAACCGACCGAGAATGGAGTACAACTCTTGTGTATGGTGTCAGAATGGTTAATGGAGTTGCCTATGATATTCTCATGCTGGGTACTTACAATAAACTACGAGAAAATTTGCATAGCCTTAAATATGAATTGCCAGATTATTCGCCTTACACAGAATTTACAGAATTCTTCCTGTAAAAACACCTCTTTTAGCTTTGATAAAACTGACCGCAATTGCCAATTAAACCCTGACCATTCCAAAGTCAAGTATATTCAGCATTAACATAAAAAACATGCCTGTTAGTCTCTACAATAACAAAGCTTGCTCAACTGCATGCTTATGAAGTAATCAAGTTTGAAAGTGAAACACATTGAACTTTACTCCTCTCTGAAATTTTTAAATATTTTTATATACCCCCCTGCCTTTAATATTTTGATGCCCCACATTGAAAGACAAACAAACATTATTTTTTATTGTAAATATTCAGATTTGTATTTTGCTAAAAAATTTATATTTTTTGTATTTCAACACATTTTTATTATCCTCTATAAATCGGTTCCCATTCCTTTTCTGCTGCAACCAATGGCAATAGCAATGAAAGAGCCATAATAACAATTGCAGAGAACGTCATGTTTTAAGTGTCTTACTCAATTAATTGTGCGAATATTGCGCCTAATTATTGATCCTTTTTATACCAAAAAATTTTCTGAAATTGTTAAAAATTAATTCTTATATAAGCATTGTAATTAAAATTTAAACACATTTCCGCATTCCAAATTTGTAAAGGTTGCGTGAATAATTAATTAGGGAAGCGTCAAAAAGAAAAAAATTTTAATCTTAAATATTTTTAATTTTGCACACCTCACGCTGAATCAAAGAGCTAGAGGAAGTAGTATTTTGAATTCAAACGACGCCGTGATATGCTCATCTACATATTTTCGAACGACCTTCAATAACCTGAAGTTTATGTGAAGAAACCATCTTAGTTCTTTCCTTTTAATGGACACCCATGGGCATTTAAAATGGGTGTTTTCATTGCAATATCATACTTAGAGGCCAGTATGATTTCATTATTGTAAGATCCTTTTTAGCGGTCCTCATGACCATGCTAGGCAGTTCTGAAAGTAGTTTAAGGCTGATTTCACAAATAACAACAGCTTAGAACAGTTTTCTTAATCTCCTAAATATCCAATCTTACCAGCAGATGGCAAAATGAAGTTGCCGTGGTCTAATAGGTAGTGTGTTAGCTTATGTGCATATGGTTCAAGATCGAAATTTGAAAATATAAGTCTATCGGCGGCCTCTTATGCCTGAAACTCTCATGACTACAACTAACACACACAAGATGTAGGTCTTTACGTTACAAGAATAGTAGGACAGTTTTCTAATGATAATTCCAATAAAAGTTTCAATTTGAACACACCTTAAATCACTCCAATGCAATTAAAATCTGTTATATTCACATGCCGCTAATAGGTTAGCTGACTACTCGATATGTCGTCCCAACACATTCAAGGTATTGTATCATACAGCATACAAACTGTAGGGTAACAAACAATTATTCCAATGGATGGGTTTGGCATTATAGTCACTATCTGGCAGAAGATCTAGTTCTAAATGTCTATTACCTTCTATGTTTATACTCTGTAATCAAAAATTTCTTCAAAGATATTTTCGTTATATGGGTTCCGGAACATATGGATGGCATTGGAAATTGCATTACTAATGAACTTGCCAGGGCCGGTACAGAGCTTGCAATCTCCGACATGTTGCAGAACATAAGTATTTCGCTTGCTTCAGTTAAAGTGGTTATACACTTGTCATACCAAATTGGTTATTCTAATCCTTCAATCAGAATTACCACCTAGCTTCTCGTAGCACTTATGTTGGTGGGACCTACAGTCTGAAGTCGCCTCCGAAAGACAGATCTTTTTTGAGAGACTTTTTAATGGCAATTTTATTTTCTGTCCGAATTTTTGCCAGAAATTTGCAGAGAGGAACTCGTCAAAGATATAATTCTTTTTCATATTTCTTTGTGCTGGATATGTTTGACATAGGATTTGAACTGCGAACTCGCTTCTAATAAGCCAACACACTACCTTAGACTACGGCGATTTCAACAGTTTCATCCAGTTGAGTTTAATTCCAAAGTAGTGAAGAACAACCCCTTTCTCTACTAAGGCCAAAAATAAAACAGAAAAAGGGAAAGGGACTAACCTTTCTCTATTGCCATATTTATTGAATAAGATGTAAAACAGAGATCGGCAACGAGTATTCAAAACGATGAGTAGATTCGAGTCATACTTATAATTTCAGATACTTATACGCATTCATACTTATTTTGATATCATACTCATACTACTCATACTCAAAGTTGGAAGTACTCATCGTATTCATACTTAACAATACGCATGATGTTATTGACTTCGACTCGTCTCTACTTAACATTTGTACGAAGCACAAAATAAGTATGATTCGCGTACAAACACCAGAATACTCACAAGAAGATTGTGTGTATGCCTGTTGTCTTTGTCTTTCCTTTCTTCTGTGTTTGTATATGCAACAACTGTAAATGTTAATGAACGATTCGAATCACTCGAATCACTTATAAGTATTATAAGTATTTTTCTAAATTTATAAATCAGAATGAGTAGGCGTATGAATCAAACATATTTCGAATGTTGTGAGTTTGATGTCAACGTTGTACTCATACTCATTGCTACTTATACTTATAAATCAATGTTGTAGCGAGTACGAATGAATCAGAGTAGTTGAATTTCAATTCTGTTGATTCACTCATACTTAAATTTCCATAAGTACTTATGAGTAGCGGAAAAACTATTCATAGCTGATCTCTGATGTAAAAGGTGGACCATTTGAAAATTTAAATTTCAAAATTCAATAAAACAAACACGGTTTAAAATTTGTTGGTTTAGAAATGGAACATCACATCATTTTTATGGCTGCAGTGGCTGGTCTCATGGTATCTCAGTTGATCGGATTAATTTTCGTACACTTTTTCGAGTGTATGAGGTCGTATCTCGTCGACAGCATCACGAATTTAGGCTTTGGACTTCTCAATTGTTTCTGGTTTGTCGGCATAACAGTTTTCTTTAAAGGCGTTAGTCCAATGGTGTTAAATCACAGCTTCTTGGATGCCAATTGACATCACTATGTATGGCAAGTTGTGCCATCCTGCTAAAACTAAAGATTGTTAACATCAATACCATGAAGAGCGCAAAAAGATGTCTCCATTGACCGCAGTGGTTGCGACGTCCTCATTTTCAAATTTAAATCGATAGATGGCCCACCCGATGTGAAATCAAACCATTATTCTGTATTAAAGTAAGACGACTATTAAATCTTTAAACTGGAAATTAGGAGAGCCCAGCACAATGGAAATTAAAACATAATTTAATAAAATTGCTGTTGAAAAGGAATTCATAAATATTTCCTTATCAAGTTTACGTACTTCAACGCATGCCCATTATAGTAGTGGAGTTGTATACAAGACTCTCTAAAGATGAGTGATGGAAGACTGCAACAGTAGAGTTTTGTAAATGAAAACCATTTCATAACCCATATGTCGTTGCCATAATATTAGTTTCATAGTTAAGAAATGTATGCTACTTACAGGAGTTTTGGAAAGCATAAGGAAGGTACGGCACCTTCCGTAAGCATATTTCGAACAAAATGATGGTCTCTCGTTTGGTAAGAATTTATACGAAAGGTATGAATACTTTACAGAGATGGATGGATGGATGGATAGATGGTTAAGAAGGATAAAAAAAATTTTGTTTGCAATCCAAATGAATGATGGTTTATAGCAACAACCAATGAAGTTTATTTGGTTATGACTGGTATACCTTATATTTGCCTATGGTATATACAAGGTGGCTGATATATAATGCAACAAAGTAAAGCGCTATATTTTCTTAATTTTCTTTTTTAATTTAATTGTTCAAAAGCAAAAAATATGGAAAATAACATAAAATTTTAGAATTAGTTTAGATTTGTTCGAATTGGCCACATTTTCTTACGAATTATGGCCTTCAAACGGCCGACAAAGCCATCACAGGATGCACGAAAGTGGCTCTGCGCTGTTTTGGCCCATTTACGGCAAAGCGCCGTCTTGAGATGATCGACACTTTGGTATTTTTTTAGTGAGAAAATTACTCTCCAAAATGCCCCAGATGCAAAAGTTCAACGGATTGAAATCCAAAGATTTTAGTGGTCATTGTGCGGTAGAAACGAAGCGAGGAACGTCCTTTTTAAGCCATTCTTGGTTGACGTGTGCTGAGTGCGGTGGTGCTAAGTCCTGTTGGAATGTCCGAAATGTTTGTCTGCCCAGGTCTTCAATACTGTCGTTAAGACATTTTCCCAATAATATTCTGCATTTATTTTGATCCCACGGTCGAAGAATACGAGCGGGGGGCGACCATCGTCCGCTACGGCGGCCCACGCTTGAATTCTGGTGGCCAATTGCAGGTGTAAATTTTCAACTGACATCTTTGGCAAGTAAACCCGATCATTTTGTTTGTTCACAAACTGCTCAATTTGAAATGGCTTCTAGTCGGAGAAAACCAAATTCGATAAATTCATACAAGTCTAACTTTTTCTTGTCCATCAGTAAGCTCTTGTATTTTTTGGAACTTTAACTTTTTCAATATGTGTTGCATCTGTTCTCGTGATATGTTCAGGTCACGAGCAATTTTTCTACCACTGCAGCGTGGATTTCGATCAAATCTGGCCTTCACTTTTCGGATCATTTCTGGTGTTGTTACTGTTTTTTTTTCGTCCACTTTTTGGACGCGATGCAACAAAAGATTTATTCACATTTAAATGCTGGAGGGCTCTAAAGCCAGCCACCTGTGGTTTTCCAGCCAAATAAAAACAATCACTATCACGCTTGAATTGCATCACGAATAACTTTTTTTCTGAATACAATTGATTAAAATGCTTTTGTAAGCCTATAAATAATAAAATAAACAGTCACTGGAATTAATCTGTCAGCTGTCAGACGAGTGGTTTAGAAATGATAGCAACCTGAAGTTGGTTGAAATACATATCAGCCACCCTGTAGATGGACTGTGTGCAATTTATAAAACAAAATTCACTTATTCTTACTACCGAAACTACATATAAATGATGTTGCATGTATTCAACTTATATTGTTAGGATTACAAACAAACTTCAAAATCATACCTATGTTAAGATCTGTCCGTCTCTGTAGAAAACTTCTCTGATAGACGAATCTTTGTGTGTGGGTACGTGTTAAGGTTTCATTACAGTTTCCATCTGAAACCCTAGGTTGACATGACATTGTTGTAGTGAATGATGTTTACAAATGTAAGCCAAACTGGACAGACGACTATTGGGCACACAAAGCAGCACAGAGTATCCATCAGTTTTCTTGGATTTCCTTTACATGTTTGTATGAACAATTTCACAAGTCTTGTGTAAATTTTTAAATAAAACCCAACAAAAATTATTGGCTTGGAAGTATAAATTAAAGCCGTAAAGGATAAGACAACTTTTACATTTTATCCTGATGCATGTATGTACATGTACAGTGGGTGTCAAATGCAACTGTACATTAAAAAAATAATACATTATTAAATTATCGTTATTTTTATTTTAAAATTGTTTCATTGCCACTTTTTAGAATTGAAACAAAAGCAAAAAAAGTTTTTCGAAATATTAAGAAATTTTTTCGTGCACTCTCCTTAAATGGTAAAAGTTTTTTGTGTTCGGTGATTGTTAGAATTTTATCCTTAGTGTACAGTTGCTTTTGACGTTTACTGTATGTGAAGGCATATACAGTTTTTGTTGTACGGAAATACAAACCGTATATCGAAAAATGGGAACTACGTACACTGCTTTTATTTAAAACTCCTTTAAGTACGCATGAATGGTTTTTTACCAATTAAGGTACAATACAATGAAGATGAATGACCAAAATCATGTATGTATGCAGGGTGTGAGAACAAGAGAGAAGCTTAAAGGAACAAGAGATGCAGCAGTTTACGAATGGATGTGAACTGATAGAAGAGAAGTCTTCAGAGACATACAAAAAGTACAAAAAGTTTTTAAAAACGGACAAAATTTAATTCAAAACCCTTTTTTCTAGAAACATTCTATCAATTCTTAAGAATCGTTCATTTAGCTTC
This sequence comes from Sarcophaga peregrina, assembly GCA_014635995.1. Lineage (NCBI taxonomy): Eukaryota > Metazoa > Arthropoda > Insecta > Diptera > Sarcophagidae > Sarcophaga > Sarcophaga peregrina. The sequence continues at coordinate 80,073,611 of CM025791.1, forward strand.
GTAACCAAAATTCAATTATAGAGAATATGTTCTGAGGTCCCTTTCCCACTTTTTGCTTCTCAACTTTTTATGTACTTATCTTGGAGTATATGCCATAAAAAAAAGACCCGTTATTACTGCTTTGACGTTTTTAAGATGGATTCTATGAAGAGATTTGTTTGGTCTCTAAACAAATCTGTTCTGTCTTTCCTTTACGATTGTATAAAAACTGGGATAGATCAACTGTTTGCCGTATTATTTTTTTTTTGTGTTTGGCCCTTGCCAACGTTGCCGTCTTACTCTCAGTTCAGTACTCCCCACTGGGCCGCTCAATGGATCCTCGCATACAGTACTCCTTTCACCCGCATCTCGTTCTTTTCTGGTTAGTCAGGCTGCCATAAAATCGCTGTCGAACGTTGTGACTAATTCCAGGATCGTCTGGGAATCGCCGCTGTCTCAAGCTTCTTTCAGTTTCACACTTATCTGGGTCCCCGGGTACTGTGACATTCCCGGTTACTGTGCAGAGCCGACTAGCTCGCCAGAGCTGGTGCACTACTTCAGGAATCCACTTCAATCAAATACCTCTTTCAAGCTGACCATCGAGCGGAAATTCTTTCGAGATGCCACACTATCCTGGATCAATGAGGAGCCCTGCTTCACCGCAGGGCTCACTTAGCTCTCAATGAAATATTATTGGGAAAATGTCTTAAAGACAGTATTGAAGCCCTGGGCAGACAAACATTTCGGCCGCAGACCATGGACATTCCAACAGGACTCAGCACCACGGCACTCAGCACCACGGCACTCAGCACGCGTCAACCAAAAATGGCTTAAAAAGGAGGTTCCTCTCTTCATTTCTACCGCACAATGACCACCAAAATCTCCGAATCTCAATCCGTTGGACTTTTGCGCCTGTGGCATTTTGGAAAGTAAGGTTCTCACTAAAAGATACCAAAGTGTCGATCATCTCAAGACGGCGCTTCGTCGGGAATGGGCCAAAATTCCGCAGAGCCACTTTCGTGCAGCTTGTGATGGCTTTGTCGTTTCAAGGCCATAATTCGTACCCAATATTTAAAAAAAAAAAGAATTGGTAATATATTGCGCTTTACTTTGTTGCATTATATATCAGCCACCCTGTATTTATTTTCTTATGCTACTTTTTGAAGTACATTCATATGAATTTAAAATTTTACTAAAAATTGTTGTGAGCATATGGCAAAACAAAAATTGTATATGGTAGTGTACAGATTAAATGAATTTATGTTAGGAAAAAACTCTTTTAAATTAATGCCATAAATATGTACTAAGGTACCTCACCATTAAAGCTTAAACCGAATTCTTTATTCTCTCCAATGAACTGTTGTATATCAGTGGCTTAAAATATTATCATTCTCGTATTAACCTTCTACCACCAAGCCTGGTTATTGTTATGTGTTTTATCTGTGATGTATCTTTATGTATTACATGTCATATGACAATAGCACTACAACTCAACTCTGGTTACAAACCTGTGTCCAATACCAAAAAAAAAATCAAAAATGAATTGAAATATTTTACATTCTGCAGCAGCAACAACAACATCATTATTATCATATTGATGTTGCAAATTCTCAAAAAAAATTCAACCTTTTTCTTAAACTCTGCTTGTTTTCATATCGGTTGGTAGTTGCATTTGTACACCTGCCATGTTATTTGCATCTTGGGTTTGTGTATTCAATTTCATTCACATTTAATTGAATATTCTTCTTTGGAAATCGGCATTCAATCCATTTCGTGCTTCAAGTCTTTCTTGCTACTTGTAAATTTTGGGAGTCGCATATGTATACACAGTTTAAAGACGTTGATGCATTACATTGTATTTTGACAGTTATTAAGCCGCTAATTGACATGTGTCAACAGAGAAGAGAAACGTCAGCTAATGACAGAATAAATTAAAAACTTTTTTTTTAAACGTACAGGGAGTGCTGGAATAAGATTTTTAAGCAGTCGTTTCAGTATTCATTATAAAATTTTGTTTAAAATTTATTTTTAATTACCATGTATATATGTACACTGAGCGCCGAAAGTGAGTCAACACCACTGAAATAATTCATTTTCTTAGGATAAGTCGAATAAATTTTCAAAAAAAATAAAAACGTTTATTTATCTTCTTCTTCTTCTTAATATATAAAAATTAATGCCACTTTTCGTTCTCATTTTATAACTCAAGAACGGGCTCACCTATCCAAGCCAAATGTTTAGACTTTGTTCGGACTATTTAGTAGATTTTACGACCACATTTTCTCTTTATCTAAAATCAGAAAAAGGCTCCATCTATTTGACTAATTTTTCTTTTAAAATGCTTGTATTTATCCATTTAAAGTTTTCATCAATAGAAAATATTGCCCCGCCCAGTTTTGCGCCCACTTTTTTTGATTTACCTAAAATCAGAAAACGGCTCCATCGAATTGACTAATTTTTCTTTCAAATGTTCGATGCAATCCAATTTAACTTTTCAGTCATTTTTGTATGAATGACTTTGACATATATAGGAACAAAATGGGCGTATCGGCTATAGTGGGCGTGTCACCTCCCATAGTCTATATATATAAAAATGAATGTTTGTCTGTATGTACCTTATAGAATCGTAAGCTATGCATTCGATAATGTTATAATGTTTAGAAAAGTTATTGTGCATGAGCCGATGAAGATTTCTAAGTTGTTATGACCTATATTCTATAGATGGCGCCACTGAAAATTACTTAAAATCAATTAAATCGTAAACTGTGTATTCTTTAACAAAGTTGTTACGTATGAGTCGACGGAGGTTGGTGCGATTAATTCAAATTATTTAAAATGAATGACAAGCAATTGGTCGCCCTACACCCGAAGCACCCAAGGAAAGAGCATTACGAACCTCAGAATTAGACGAGCACTGTGACTGGAAAATCTTCCAGTATATGCCGCTGAAATTGCGTACTCATCTGTTCGCTCATCCGTTCATCTGAATCATCAAGACAACGGGAAACAAAATCAATAAAATGATTCAAAATTAATTGGACATTTGTGTAATGTCTTCCTTCAAATTTATTTTAGTTGGAGGCGCAGCAACACGTACAGGGTACGGCTAGTTACTTATAAAATGTTTAAACAAAAATAAAAAACAAAATTATTGTTGTGCTACAAGTATATTTTTTAAAATAGAAAATTTAAATATTATAATAGGTGTTCACTTATTTACGCCAGTACAAGTTGGCGATTATTTTTGCATTCGATCCAACAGTGAGCTCTATGAGCTACTCAACCAGAGATCAGCAATAAGTATTAAAAATGATGAGTAGGTTCGATTCATACTTATAATTTCAGATACTTACGCATTCATATTTATTTTGATATCATACTCATACTCAAAATTGGAAGTACTCGTTGTATTCATAATTAACAATACGCATGATGTTATTAACTTCAACTCGTCTTTGCTCAACATTTACACGAAGCACGAAATAAGTATGATTCGCGTACGAACACCGCAATACTCACAAGAAGATTGTGCGTAAGCTTTGCTTGTTGTCTTTGTCTTTCCTTTCTTCTTTGTTTGCAACAACAACAAATTCTGTAAATTTTAAATCACTCGAATCACTTATAAGTATTATAAGTATTTTTCTAAATTTATGAATCAGAGTGAGTAGGCGTATGAATCAAACACATTTCGAATGTTGTGAGTTTGATGTCAACGTTGTACTCATACTCATTGCTACTTATACTTATAAATCAATGTTGTAGCGAGTATGAATGAATTTCAATTCCATTGATTCATTCATACTCAAAATTGCATGAGTGCTTATGAGTAGCGGAAAAACGATTCATTGCTGATCTCGACGTGAACGTTATGCAGTGGCAGGGCTAGCTCGGCAATTTCGCTCGAATGGAGAATGATCTGTGGACGTCGGCGAAGAGTTTGCGAACACGTTCGCTTTGGAAGGACAAGATCGAGGAAGCCCCCTAATCGATTGGTGTAACCAAATAGTGTAGGTGAAGGATATGTTAAAACAGTTGGAAGTCCGTTAATCGGGTTTTTAATGGCTAATTGTTCGAAGTACCGAGTATATTAAAAATCTATAAAATGTCAAAAAGCCTTTTATTTCATTACATTACATAAACGTCTCTTAATACACTGACCATGCGTTGGTTTGAGGCGCAAGCATAAACGCTTGCTCCTGTAACATCCGGCAACATGTAGCAATTCGATGGCAACCACCATTAACTTATTACGATTTGGGCAGATATTTATGTTCGACACGCTTTCATTTTTTTCCTTAATAACTTTTGTTGTTCTTTTTGTTTTTTTGTTGTTTTTTGTTCTGTTGTGGGATGTTTAAATGTCCAATATTTTTTCGGTCATAAATTTTGTGGTTATTGTCAACGTTTTGTTTTGTTGTTCATTTGTATTGTTCCTCTCTCTCTCACTGAAATTAAAAGGCCAAAAGTTGCTACGCATACACACATATGCGTACGTGTAATGGGATGTTATTACAGAAGCAGTGGTTGTGGCAATAGCCACAATAAAATAGGCGTGTGTGTGCTTTACTTAATAATGGTCATAAGGATGTGTGTTAATATTAAATCGCAAAGCATTCCTTCCAACCATTGCAAAAAGGTTCGTACGTGCGTTAAGCTGGTGTGTGTCTGTGTTAAGCTGACCCAATATACAGAATCATACGTTTACCATCATTTATTTCCTAAATACTTCATGGCTACTTAACAGACAGACAATAGTAGGACAGACGGACATCAGGACAGACACCCAAAAAACGGACATCATTTGTGATAAATGCGATAAAAGTGTGAATTATTTTCTTCTTTGTTTCATTTCATTTCAAAAAGTATTTCCATTCCGGGGGGGAGGTAGGTTTCTGGGTTGATTTACCATTTCAGATTGTTTATAAATGCTGTTCATATTCTCTACAATCTGTTGTCTGTCGTTTATTATTATGTTGTGCTGGACATTAAGTTTTATGACACTTACGCCCACTTTATGAATAATGTTCAGTTATTTTGAGGTGGATTAAGTGGAGAAAAGTTCGTTTCCCTTTTTTTGGTTGCTGAATTTTTGGCAAAAAAGTAAATGTTAATACGGGAGAGAGAAGAATATTTTTTTGGGCTTTGAATCTATAAAGTTAAGGGTTATCATGAATATTGCCATGTCAGCCAAAGTGTTTAAGTTTTATTTTTTTAGCTTTTACTACAGTTGTATGGAAGGTACAGTAGCTGTTGAAGAAAATTTTTTAACTTATACTGGACAACGTAATCCAATAAGCCTATAGAAATTAAAGGTGAAGATAATTTTCAAGCTTATACTGGACGACGTAATCAAATGAGCCTATAGAAACTAATAGTGCGATAATAAAAAATCTGGAATTTTGTGCTTATCTTAGACGTATTCTAAATTTCACTGGAAGCTTAAAACAGGCGTTCTTAAATCCATTAAAACTCTACACAGACATTTAATCCACGAATCCTATTAAATACAAAACCAGATCCTTGGTCTTCCACTTTATTTAATTGGCTGTAAATCATACTTAATTGGCCACCCAACATTCCTTTCAGTCAGTATTACAAACCAGCTTCTAACAGCATTTATGTTGTGGGTGTTAAATTAACTCATGAGTGGCGTTGACTTATAGCTTGAAAACGATTCTAAACGACAGACTTTTGAAAAATTTTTAATTGCAGTTTTATTTATTCTACATGTTTTTGTCAGAAATCTGTTGAGAGAAAGCGATCCGAGATATATTTTTTTCATATTTCGTTCTGTTGTAGATGTCTGACCTGAGCTTTGAAACGTTACCTTACATCTACAGGATGGCTGTTATGTAATGCAATAAAGTAAAGCGCTATATTTAATATTTTTTTTTATTTATTATATTTTATTTTTTAGTGAGAACCTTACTTTCCAAAATGAAATAGAAATGAAGTGAGAAACCTCCTTTTTAAGTCATTCTTGGTTACGCGTGCTGCGTGCTGTGGTGCTGAGTTCTGTTGAAATGTCCTTGGTCTGCGGCCGAAATGTTTGTCTGCCCAGGGCTTCAATACTGTTTTTAAGACATTTTGCCGATAATATTCGGCATTTATTTTGACCCCACGGTCGATGAATACTAAGTGGGGAGCGACCATCCGCCGTTACGGCGGCTCACATCATTATCAACCGCGGCGCTTGAGTTCTGGTGGCCAATCGCAGGAGTAAATTTTCAACTGACGTCTTTGGCAAGTAAACCCGATCATTTTGTTTGTTCACAAACTGCTCAATTTGGAATGACTTCTCATCGCAGAAAACCAAATTCGGTAACTGGCCACTTTCGTGCAAGCGAAGTAACTCCTCAGTTTTTGGACGCGATGCAACACTGCCAGTATCACGGTAATGAGCAATGATACGAGAATCTTAAGATTTATTCACATTTAAATGCTGGATGGCTCTAAAGATAGCCACCTTTGGTTTTTTTTCAAAATAATCACACTATCACGCTTGAATTCCATCACCAATAATTTTTTTTCTGAATGCTTGTAAGCTTGTAAATAATAAAATGAACTGGCCTTCACTTCTCGAATCATTTCTGGTGTTACCGTTTTTTTGTCCACTCTTTGGACGCGATTCAACACTGCCAGTTTGTAAGCTTGTAAATAATAAAATGAACTGTCACTGGAATAAATCCGTCAGCTGTCGGACGAGCGGTTTACAAATGATAACAACATTAAATTAAGAAAAAATCAAATTTTCTGGAAATTTGACGCCTATATCAGGCTGAATTCGACCGATGATGTGGGTAGTGTTCGCTTTGACGTCGAGTATGGTTTGTGGCTTATTCGTACACATCTGTAACCTTAGAATGCCCCACAAAGAGAAATGTAACGGGGTCAAAATGGATGATCCATGTAATCAGCCTATATCACTTCATCGTGAGATGCCCTCAAAACGCTTTTGCAGAATACACATCTAGTATGAGCTCTGTGCCTGCCGTTTGTCGCCGTGGTGTAGTAGAAAGTGAAAGGCTTATTAGACATAAAAGCCAGGGTTCGAATCTTAGGCCAGACATCAAAACAAAATACAAAAAGTATTTCTTCGGCAATTTCCTCTCAGCAGATTTCTGGCAAAAACTCTGAGAGTAAATAAACTTGCCATGAAAGGTTTATCAAAAATCTGTCGTTCGGAGTCGACTTTAAACTGTAGGTCCCGCCACTCATGTATAAAATTAACGCACACAACATAAGTGGTGTGAGAAGCTAGGTCGTAATCCTGACTGAAGGGTTGTAATGGCCAATTATGTATGTATGTATGTGAAGGGTTGTAATGACCAATTATGTACGTATGTATGTAAATGGAGCGTAGCAAAAATAGTCTTTGTTTGAAGAAGACCTTTGTAAGGAAACTCATAGGTTTCTTAACGTACGATTTCCAAAAGATATGAAAGCATTTAATCTCACTATTAAATAACTTAAATTCTTTATTAAATTCTCATAACTTAAGTTTGTATCTTATCCGGCCTCCTAAGCCAACCACATTTTTTTCAATTTTAATTTTGTGTTCATGTAAGTGGCTTATAAATGTAGTTTATTCAAACGCAAACTTAATATTACAATTCAAAAAGCCATAAAAACAATCTGTTGTTGTATGTTGGCAATAATAATTGCTAGCAAAGCGAACAACGAACAAACATTAACTCTTACAATTATCATGCACAGCTACAGATATATGGTACTTATAAGGGCCATAAACTATGAATGTAACGTACGTACGAGTTTTGCGAAAAGAAAGATTCTTTTTTATTAAAAACCATAAACTTACACTAAATACACACTAAGATGACATAAATGTGGCCAACATAAGGCATTTTATGATCTGAAACAAAACAAAACAGAAGACAAGACCGACCGACCATTCACTTATTCATGGGTTTTGTGTTGTAAGCAAAAAGAAGGAGAAACAGATAATAAAAGGACAACCAAGCAGGGGAACTTAAAGGTTTTAGGTTTTGTACAACGACAGAACAATTTATGTGTGTTGTGAAAAGACTTTTAGTTTCCCTGGTTTAAATATGGCTTCATTCAGGATTACGATCTAGTATCTCACACCACTTGTGGTGTGTGTGTGTTAATTTTATACATAAGTGGCGAGGTCCACTGTTTTGAAGACGACTCCGAACGACAGATAATTTTTGGAAACTTTTCATGGCTATTTTATTTACTCTCAGAGTTTTTGCCCGAAATCTGCTGCGAGGAAGTCGACGAAGATATATTTTTTGCTTAGTTGGTGATAGCTGACCAACCTACTACTTACCTGACTACGGCGACTTTATCTGTCAAATAAGTTATGATCTATTGAGTCTGATTTGCCAAATCACCATGAAAAAATATAGCCAACGAGGTGTCAATTCCCTAAATAGGGTCTGGATTAGTTGGTAACTCTAATTCTAATTTTCATTGCAACATCATCTTGAGCCATGAGGCCCATTTATACATGAAAACAGAAAATTATTTGCTTTGAGGTACTAATATCGACATGGAATCCAAGAGCATATTGAAAAAGTGGTTTTGATTTCCCGCTTAGTGTGTTAGCTTATTAGATGACAGCATATGATTCATTCCCTAGCTCAAAAAAATAATTACAACGCTTACTTAAATTATGCAGTATGGCCTCGTTAGACTCCTTCGTAAGGGATTTTCTTAGGTCGTCTTTGAAGTCGCCGTGGTCTAGTGGGTAGTGTGTTGGCTTATTAGACAAAAAACCCGGATTCGAATCCCAGGTCAGCCATAAAATAAAGGAAAAATATTACTTCGACGACTTCGTCTCAGCAGATTTCAAAGACTCTGAGAGTAAAAATTGCCATGAAAAGCTTCTCAAAATTAATAATTGGTCATTCAAATAAAGTAAAAAGTTTCGGTGATATCTGATACGCTATGTTTTAAAGATAGATGTTCTTACAACACGACTTAATACTTGGAGCTGGGGTATATTTAATACTCTAGCATTAAAGTCGCCATAATCTGGTGGCTAGTAAGGTAGCTTATTATATGTGAGACCGCTCAGCAGTCTTCTGGCAAAAAAAGTTTGAAAGCAATTAAGATTGCCCCGTAAAAGTTACACAAAAATTTATCGTTTGGATTCGACTGTAAACTGTGTGTTCCACCAGTCATGGGTAGAATTATTACACGGAATATGGGTCGCCGTAGTCTAATAGCTAGTATATTGGCTTATTAGATGTAAGATAACATTTCAAACCTCAGGTCAGCTAACTACACCTGAAAGAAATATTAAAAAATATTTCTCCGATCTCTTTCTCTCAACAGATTTCTGCCAAAAACTCTGAGAGTAAATAAATTGTTTCTCAAAAAACTATCGTTCGGAATCGACTTTAAACTGTAGGTCCCACAACTCATGTATAAAAATTAACGCACACAACAAAATGTCGTGAGTAGCTACGTTGTAATCACGACTGAAGAGTTGTAATAACCAATTATGCATTTATGTTAACGATGTGGACCGCTATCGTTTGCGGTTTATTCGCAAACACTTGCAACTTAAGGAAGCCACACAAGAACGGTATAACAGCATCTACATAATTCATGCAAATTAGGAATTTCGGATGCGCCGTTTCCAGAGAAGTTGTTGCGTACATTTGGCATGAATACGTCTATCAAAAATCTGCAAAATTTTCGGTGATATTTGTTGAAGAATGAATTTGATATGGCAACACGAGTGCATAATATTTATATCTGGCAACAATGAATTATATTTAATTATTATCTGGTAATACTATATAAGATCTGTAAATAGTTAGCTTGTAAGTTTTTGAATTACTCTGGAATAAAGCGTGTATTACTCTGGAATAAAGGTCGTCTCGTCTTTCACTGCGGATATAAAGTATTCCCAACATAGGTTATGGGCCCAGAGCACATTGTTTTTAAAAATTAAAAAATATATATATAGTGAAAAGTAAAAGTGTAACTGTGAAAATAAATAATAAAAATGAGTTTGTATCAAATAGACAAACTGGATGAGAAAAACTACGATGCCTGGTGTGTGCTGATGAAGAGTGTCTTAATACATTCAGGCCTGTGGTCGGTAGTAAATGGCAGTGAAGTTAAAGAAAGTGCTACAGAAAGAAAATGGATTGAAAGGGATGAGAAGGCCCTTGCAACGATAACGTTGTGTATGCAAGCGACACAACTTAACCACATAAAAAACTGCAAGACTTCGCTAGAAGCTTGGAACAGATTGCAGGAAGTGTTTCGTCCAAGTGGTCCAGTCAAGAAAGTGTACCTGTTTAAGCAGTTATTAAATGCACGTATGGGAGACGATGATAAAATGTCGGAACATATCAATAAGTTCAGCAGCATTGTTGATAAATTGACTGAAATTGGTATTGATATGAATGAGGAGCTGATAACCATCATATTATTATCTAGTTTGCCGACGCAGTATGAGCAGTTTGTCGTAGCCATGGAGACCAGAGACAGTTTACCAACGCTGCAAAATTTAAAAGTAAAGTTATTGGAAGAATTTGAAAGAAAGACACAAAAAGAAAATGAAAAGCCGCAGTCAGCTTTTGCAGCAAAAGCAAAAACACAAAATGCCGAAAATAATAAAAAACAACATTTTGAAAACAGAACCCAGCAACAAAATAGAAAGAAAAATACAGGCTGTTGTTATATTTGTGGCAAACAAGGGCATTTTGCAGCTACCTGCTATTCGAGACAAAGACGAGATAATAAGCAAGAAAATAAACAGTTACAATTTACAACATTGGCGACAGCAGAAACAAATACATTAAAAAGAAACATCTGGTGCATTGACAGTGGCGCAACCGCACATATGTCTGGTGATCGTGAATGTTTTACAACAATAGATAAACACAAAGAACGAATTGTACTAGCAGGCGACAATTATATATATTCAGAGGGTATTGGTAATGTAAACATCATAACGGAGCATGGAGATATACTTTTGCGAAATGTTCTGTATGTGCCAAATTTAACTGGAAATTTTATTTCTGTCAGCAGAGCTGTTGATAAAGGAATTATTGTAAAGTTTGAAAAAGAAAAAGCAGAATTTATAGACAAAAATAATGAAGTTGTCTTGGTAGCAAGGAAGCTAAACAATTTGTTCGTGCTCAAAGTAAATAAAAAAAACAAATTGTTTCATATGAAACGAAGCTGTGATGTTAAGTGGCACAATAGATATGGACACCTAAATTATAAAAGTCTGCGCCAATTACAACAGAAGGAAATGGTACGAGGTCTTAATCAGGCATGTTTTAAAAACAATCCGAACTGCATTACTTGTATGAAGGCAAAAATCCATGTAAAACCTTTTACAAGTACCAATGAAATAAAATCAAAGAACATATTGGATTTAGTACATACGGATGTATGTGGCCCATTCAACACACAATCGCTTGGAGGTTCGCGTTATTTTATAACATTCATTGACGATTATTCACGGCGCATATTTGTATATTTTTTGAAAACCAAGGACGAAGCTTATGACAAATTTGTGATGTTTCATAATATGGTAGAACGGCAATCAGGGAGAAAAATAAAATGTATCAGAAGTGACAATGGCGGTGAGTTCGTAAACAGTAGATTTGATGATTATTTAAAGAAGTGTGGAATCAAAAGACAACTCTCCGTTCCATACACACCACAACAAAATGGCGTGGCCGAGCGTGCCAACCGTACGCTGGTTGAAATGGCAAGAAGTATGTTAATTCATAGCGGTATGACAGAAAATTTATGGGCAGAAGCCGTTTCAACCGCAGCATACATTAGAAATAGAGCGCCAACGAAAATGATTGCAGATAAGACACCATTTGAGATGTATACTGGTTACAAACCCTCAGTTGGACATTTTAAAATATTTGGTTCGACCGCAGTGGCTCTTGATAAAACATGGAAGAACAAATTTCAATCAAAAGGCAAAAAGTATACAATGGTTGGTTATTCACTAACTTCGAAGGCGTATCGATTATTTGATCCAGAAACCAAAAAAGTTGTAGAAAGACGTGATGTATATTTTAATGAATCTGAAGATACAAATAATATCGAACCTAAAGAGCAAAACAACAATATGGATGCCAGCAAATTCTTGGTTAAGTTAAGCATTGATGGAGATTCGGGTGATGCTGAAAATAATTGCGATGAGGAGAATGCTAATGATGTGAACAATGAGGAGGAGCCACAGAAGCCAACAAGTGATAGCGGAAATCCAATGGTACTACGAACTGGAAAAAAGGTTTACAATACTGTTAATGCACTACAAGAGGTAACAGATATATCTATTCCAAGTTCCGTCACAGATGCTTTAAGTAGTAAGTACAAAGATGAGTGGAAGAAGACCATGCAGAAGGAATATCAATCATTCTAGAACGAAACATATTGACATAAAATACAAGTTTATTAGGGATTATATGAAGGATAATTTATTGAAGGTGGAATATGTTTCGACGCATGATATGGTCGCAGATATACTGACGAAGAATTTGGCAAAACATAAACATAGGCTCTTTGTTAATAAGTTAGGTTTAATATGAACCAAATGAATAATGTAATGTATTTTTAAGCAAATGTGTATTATTATTATTTTTTTTTTGTTTATGCACTCGTGTTGAGGAGGAGTGTTGAAGAATGAATTTGATATGGCAACACGAGTGCATAATATTTATATCTGGCAACAATGAATTATATTTAATTATTATCTGGTAATACTATATAAGATCTGTAAATAGTTAGCTTGTAAGTTTTTGAATTACTCTGGAATAAAGCGTGTATTACTCTGGAATAAAGGTCGTCTCGTCTTTCACTGCGGATATAAAGTATTCCCAACAATATTTTCATACACGTTTTGCTTTTTTCACATTCAAAAATATAGCATTAGTGACAATGTCGTTGCTCAAATCCCTGCTCAGACATCTTGACCGCAACGTAAAGTGAAAAAATATTTGTACGGCAACTTCCATACATAATTGGTCATTACAACCCTTCAGTTGGGATTACTTACCTAGTTTCTCGCACTACTTATGTTGTGTGTGATAATTTTATACATCAGTGGCGAGAACGACGACGATTTTTGAGAAAATTTTCATGACAATTTTTTTTACTCTCAGAGTTTTTACCAGAAATCTGCTGAGAGGATATTGCCGAAGTAATAATTTTTGTATTTTATTTTGATGTCTGGCCTGGGACTCGAACTCTGGCTTTACGTCTAATAAGCCAGAACACTACCTACTAGACCACGGCGATTTCCCCTCAGTAGATTTCTGGCAGAAGTTTGAAAATTATAATAAAATTACCAAAAAATTTTTCTTTAATTTGTCGTTCGGGATCGCCTTAAAACTGCAGGACACACACTACACGAGTGGTATGAGATGTTCGATCGAATTCCTGTTTAAAGAGTTGTAATGTCTAATCATGTATGAGTGCTACATCAAGAACAATTTGTTACAAAAGTGAATAGATTGAAGGGAGAAAAAATCTTAAGCGTTGTTTGCTTGCCAATCTAACTAGTCTTTCGAACTTTTTAGTTGCAAATGGGAAATTTGCTAAAAATTATTGAAATTATTTCCTACGCGAAAAATGAAATAAAAATGAATGAAAAGTATTGTTATTTAGGTAGCTTAAGAAACCAAGTTTCAAAATGACAAGCGGAAATAGATAAGAACATCTGTATACTACATTTCAAATGCACATACAATTAAAAATTACTTCAATAAATTCGTCTAAACCTGGAATGCAATTTCTTATGCGATACGGGAACCGTTTAATTTTTTAACCTCATTTTTCACAGTCTTTATCTTAATCGCACATAAACTAAATGCTTCCCGTCAGCCTACTTAATCTGCAAATATATTTACCAATTAAAAAAAAAATCTGTTTGCCTTAATAAACCCACTCTGCCAGCAGCTATTCTAATAAGGCCCCTAATAATTATTTTTTTATTATTTTTTTGGTTACAATCAACAGTACAACAAGAGATAACTCGCTATATAATAAATGCAACACTTAAGCCAAATATTTATTTCCTTATAAAATTAACATAAGCTAATGGGGATCGTAAACAAGTATTTGGATCACCACCGCTTTCGAGTCGAGTGTAAATAAATTTAACAATTTTATTAAAACTGGTTAATGAAATCACTTTATGAAAATATTGTAGTTTATGTCGGCCATAAAATGGCATTAAAGTCATTATAAACGATCAAAATCTATGACAAATACTCGTACACCTTTTTCTTTGTTTTTGTTTTTGTTTTTTTTTTGCATCTTAATGCCACATTATATGTTCTCAATCAGCTTACCAGTGGTAAGTAAATTCATTACACAAGTTTAAAGCGAAAAAGAAAACAAAACTGAATTCAGTTTTTAATTTACGAGTTAAAATAGCCACAGAACTGATACACTCGCATTTAAATGAGTGCTTAAAGATACACAATTAAATTCGAAACTTTACGATGGCCATTCGCTTTCAAAATTCCAAATGAGCGTGTATCAAGTGAGAGGGGAAGCTTGAAAAAAAACAGAAAATTAGTTGGTAGACCCATTCGTTATGAGTGCATAAGTTTTGGTTTTCATGTAGGCAGGCAGTAGTGGCCATGTTAAATGGGGGCTTAAAAGTCAATTGGAAAAATCATTCAACCATAACTACTATTTAAAATGTTCAACGAACAAAAAAGAACTGATTTTAAGAACATGTTGTAATTTTACAAATAATGGGTGTAGAACAGCAATGATCGAAATTATAGCGTTAAAGTCGCCGTAGTCTGTAGCCTTATTATACGTAAGGCCAAGACTCAGATTATAAATCAGTAATGAATCGTTTTTTCGCTACTCATAAGCACTCATGGAATTTTGAGTATGAATGAATCAACAGAATTGAAATGCAACTACTCTGATTCATTTATACTCGCTACAGCATTGATTTATAAGTATAAGTTGCAATGAGTATGAATACAACGTTGACATAAAACTCACAACATTCGAAATATGTTTGATTCATACGCCTACTCATTCTGATTTATAAATTTAGAAAAATACTTATAATACTTATAAGTAATTCGAATCACAACTTACAGCCTTAGTGGTTGTTGCATATACAAACAAAAAAGAAAGGAAAGACAAAGCCAAGCAAAGCATTGACACAATCTTCTTGTGAGCATAGTAGTGTGCGTACGGGAATCATACTTATTTTGCGATTCGTGTAAATGTTAAGTAGAGACGAGTCGAAATCAATAACATCATGCGTATTGTTAAGTATGAATACGACGAGTACTTCCAACTTTGACTATGAGTAGTATGAGTATGATATCAAAATAAATATGAATGCGTATAAGTACCTGAAATTATAAGTATGACTCGAACCTACTCATCGTTTTGAATACTTATTGCTGTTCTCTGATTCAGACTCCAGGTCAGATATAAAAACAAAATATGAAAAAACATTTTTTCGGTAGCTTCCCCTCAGCAAATTTCTGGCAAAAACTTTGAGAGAAAATAAAATTGTTCTGAAGAGTTTCTAAAAATCTGTTGTTCGGAGTAGACCTTCAACTGTACAGGGTGGCTGATATATAATGCAACAAAGTAAAGCGCTATATTTTTTTAATTTTATTGTTCAAAAGCAAAAAAATGTTAGAAATGAAATCAAATTTTAGAATCAGTTTAGATTTTTTTGAATTGGCCACCTTTGGTACAAATTATTGCTTTCAAAGGGCCGACAAAGCCACCACAGACTGGTCGAAAGTGGCTTTGCGGTATTTTGGCCCATTCCTGGCGAAGCGCCGTCTTGAGATGATCGATACTTTGGTATTTTTTAGTGAGAACCTTACTCTCCGAAATGACTCAGGTGTAAAAGTCCAACGGATTGAGATCCAGAGATTTTGGTGGCCATTGTACGGTAGAAATGCCTTTTTAAGTCATTCTTGGTAGACGCGTGCTGAGTGTGATGGTGCTGAGTTCTGTTGGAATGTCCATGGTCTGCGGCCGAAATGTTTGCCCAGGGCTTTAATACTGTCTATAAGACATTTTCCACATAATATTCGGCATTTATTTTGACCCCACAATCGATGAATAAGAGCGGAGAGCGACCATCGTCTCAATTTGGAATGGTTTCTCATCGGAGAAAACCAAATTCGGTAACTGGCCACTTTCGGGCAACCAAAGTAACTCCTTGGCTCTTTCCAGTCTAAGTTTTTTGTGTCCATCGGTGAGCTCTTGCACTTTTTGGAACTTCAGTGTCTTTAGTTCAAGCTCATTTTTCTCGCGATATGTTCAGCTCTTGCACTTTTTGGAACTTCAGTGTCTTTAGTTCAAGCTCATTTTTCTCGCGATATGTTCAGCTCACGAGCAATTTTCAATCAAATCTGGCCTTCACTTTTCAATTCATTTCTGGTGTTGTTACCGTTTTTTTTTTGTCCACTTTTTGGACGCGATTTAACACTGCCAGTATCACGGTAACGGGCAATGGTACGAGAAACAATAGGTTTTTTAAGTTTTAAATGCTGGAGGGCTCTAACGACAGCCACTTGTGGTTTTTCAGCCAAATATAAAGCAGCCACACTATCATGCTTGAATTCCATCACGGATAACTTTTTTTCTGAATGCAATAGATCAAAATACTTTTGTAAGCTTGTAAATAATAAAATGAACTGTCACTAGAATAAACCTGTCGGCTGTCAGACGAGCGGTTTCCAACTAATAACAACCTGAATTTGGTTGCAATACATATCAGCCACCCTATAAATTCCGCCACTCATGTATTAAGTTAACACACACAACATGAGTGATGTGAGAAACTAGGCGTAATCCTGACTAAAGGATTGTAATGGCAAATTATGTATGTCCCTGTCATCTGAAGAATAACTTAAAGCAGTAGATGGATGCTATCGCTACTATTTCGCTTAACACTAGTGTTGTCACGTTTGAAATTAAATGAAAATTGTGTTAAAATTTTTAGAGTTTTGTTGTGATTACATGGTATTTACTCTGTAGTTTGTTTGAGTTTTTTTTTTGTGTTCATTTACTCTATAACTCTGAGCCATATACTCGCTAATTGATTTGCATTCATAGTGTTATTTATCACAATGTTGGTTACCTACAGGTTATAACATTTAAGCCGGCTTTTTATAGGTATTGATTATATTTATTTGTTAATGTTGTTGTTGTTTTTGTGGAAAGCAGAGTATATACAGTGGGCGTCAAAAGAAACTATATACTAAGGATAGAATTTTAACAATCACCACTTAAGGAGAATGCCTGAAAAAATTTATTAATATTTCGAAATTTTTTTGTAAAACTTTTTCTGTTTCAATTTTAAAAACTAGCAATGAAATAATTTTAAAACAATAATAACGGTAATTTTTTAATGTACAGTACAACTTCGATAGTTCGGATATGAGCTAAACATTAGTGTTTAAATGAAAAGTTTTATATTTTACAAAGATTTGTTGAACGAAAAACTATTAGGCGGGTTGCCGAAAAATTCCATGTGATAAAACAATTTGTTTCGAATACCCACAATGGACCCGGTAGAGACATAACTGATGAACTGATATGATAGAATGATTGGACAACTGGTACAAATGAATTTTTATTACATTAAACTGTAGGTGTGAGAAGTTAGGTCGTAATCCTGACCTAAGGATTGTAATGGCCAATTATGTATCTGTGTATGTATTCAGTGGGATGAGGATAATAATATAGATGTGCAGGATATCCTATTGTTGAAGAGGGCTAGAGCAAAAAGCACAAATTAACCAACTTCGTTTTTTAATAAATCGTAGTAAGGAGTGTGCACGAAAAAAATTTGCATACTTTTAAGCTTCTAACTTTTATCATAATTGAAAAAAATGAATACCGTTATATTGCTTTTGTTAGGCATCTGTTTCAAAATTCACGTGCTAAATTTCATTGCAATAGCGAAATTCGTTTTTTGAAAATGGGCACCCAACTAGAATGTAGTAAAAAAATAATTTAAATTTTCAATGAACAACCGCACCGTTTACAAAATTACGATTACTAGGCTAAAAAATAGTTTCTAAGGTAAGAATAAAACAATGTAAGAAGTCTTTGAGAAAACGTGGAAGTGGAAGAAAAAAAGGATTTGCCAAGCAAAACAAAGCAAGTAAAATAATACGTATTTTTCTAAAACGCCCTAAAATGTCTGGAAGAAAAGTGGCTCAAAAAGTTGGATGCTCTGAGACCTATTCCTTTCTATAACGAAAAGTGTAAGTTCAGATTTTTTTGTGCGCACTCCTTATATACAAACATACATACAGTCCGGACAACTCGATTATCCGGATGTGTCTAAAACTATATGTGTCCGGACTGTATATAATTTTTTTTTATAAACGTCTAGTTTCTTTTGACCCTCACTGTATGTGTGATTTTATAATTTACAAATTTTATGGTTTGAGTTTTTGTTTGTTGCTTTTAATTTTCGATGATTTTTTTTTACTTTTTTTGTTTTCAATTTAATGGGTGTTCATTTAGTACACTTTTCTAAACGGTCTTAAAATTAACGTTAATTTATGTTAATTGTTTTGGTAGTACCCCTGGTCTATTGTATGCCATACAAATATACACTGTTTGGTAACTTGTTGTTGTTGTAGTTGTTATTATATATGTATTTAGTGTCTGTGGGTAGTCGCTAGTAGGTAGTTAGGGTAGGTAGGCTGAGTAGTGTTATTGTTAAGTCTGTGTTAATTTTTTTTTTTCCTCCATTGTTTGTTGTATTTCTCAATTCATGCTTGTTTAAATAGCGTTGAGGTGGTCCCTTCAATACGATTTATACGATTTTTTCCCTTTTTCTTGTGCTGTTGTTGTTGTTCTAAGTTATTCTTTTATTAACAACTACCGTACATTGTGCTTATGGTATTTTTTTCTTCTTTTCTTAGTTTTAACGCTTTCATTGTTGTCTAGTTTTGATTATTATATGACAGACTTTGTTTTGGATTTAATTTGATGGACGTCTATTTACAGTTTATGGCTGCTTTAAGTATTTATTTAAATATAAAGTGTAAATAAATACGAAGAACAATAAACAATCGAAACAATCAAAAATAATACAAAGGAATACGGGTATTTGTGTGAAGATAAAATACAAATGAAATCTTCTACATGGAGGTCGTTTTCGAGCAACACAAAATATAGTGCTCTGCACATGTATGGGCTTGTACTGTAAGAAGTTTATTTAGGTACTATTTAACGTGTGAAATGCACATGCATTACAAGATAAAGTACTTAATATACGATTTTTAACGTAAACAAAAAAATTTCTATTAAGCCGCCCTAAATCTAATAAAGCTTCAATGTAAATATTACGAGAAAAGTACAAAGCCTTCTAACAAGGACTTTAGAAAATTTCTAGTTGATAACGGTCATCTTGACGCAGTTACAGCTGACAAATTAGTTGAAAAATAACCATGAAAGAGTATAACATTGAGTACACTCAACCCTCTTATAATGTGGTACTCTCAGAACACGCTTAACATTTTTTTAAGAGCAAGTCGCCGAAAAAATA
The DNA here is from genome assembly GCA_014635995.1 of Sarcophaga peregrina. Classification (NCBI taxonomy): domain Eukaryota; kingdom Metazoa; phylum Arthropoda; class Insecta; order Diptera; family Sarcophagidae; genus Sarcophaga; species Sarcophaga peregrina. Next base: position 80,093,133 of record CM025791.1, read on the forward strand.
TATTTTTTTTTCATATTTTGTTTGGTTCGAGAGAACTGAGCCTGTGGCTGAACCAATGTCTCTCGTTTAATAAATCAATACACTACCTTCTAGAATTCCGAGAGTTAATTACAGATTAAAAATCATTGTTTATTTTCGACTCAAAAGCTCAGCCGAGATACAGTAACGTGCAAAACAACAGCATTTGGATTTTCAATTAAAAAAAAAAAACAATGATTGAAGATAAACCAAGTGAGGATAAATATTAAATAAATTACATTATTTTACAAGTCTTTCTGAATTTTGTTGGGAAACCAGACTTTTAGTTTTTATTTAATTTTTTTTATCAATCCTTATGTGAACTCTTGAATTCAATAAAAATAATTCATAATTTATCTTTCCTTTTGTATTTCTTAATCTCCATAGAACGCAGTACGAATGAAGTGATTTGTACTAATCCTGTGTTTCTTATAGCGCGGTTACCATACAACGCTGTATACGAGTTCCATAGAACGCGCTACGAATTAGCCTGGTTTGTACCTGAAATAAAAGTTTCTAATAGCGCGGTTTCCATATAACGCGACGTGCACTTACTGCGTAATAGGAGGATTGACTGTACATGCAAAAAAATAAAAATTCTTTTTAACAAAATGAGTGCTTTTTTGCGGACAATGTTGAGCGCACTTTCCCACTTTACGATCAGCATAATCGTATAATTCATATGGGTGGATCTGAAAGCTGTAGACCCACCCTTATATGTCCAGTAAACCCAAAAATTAAAATTTCGCACAGCCAACAATAACTCGTCCTTTGGCAGATCACAAGTGGCCGACTTTTGCATTGCCGCTTCTCACAACACATAGGTTGTGTGTGTTAATTTTATTCATAAGTGGCGGGGCCTTCTTCGAAGGATAAATTTTTTTAAGAAACTTTCCATTTATACCTTTTTATTATTTTATATATACCCATTGCTTTTACCAGAAAACAGCTGAGAAGAAGTCGCCGAAGAAATATTTTTTCATATTTGTAGTGTATAAGCAGTGGTCTCAAGTCGAATATGCGAATACACTTCGTGTTTGCACCTGTACAAAATTTAACTAATCCACTAACTGAAGAAGAAAATATTCTTCAAAGGAAAGAAAAAATTATCGAAATTGGACCAATAGACATTAGATTCAAGAACATCCAATGTCGGTCTACAGTTCTCATCAATGACGAGTACTATAAGTCGATAATTATCAATTTGTTTCAACATGAACTGGATGATCTGGGCACCATCAAGATGTGGAATTTTGCGCCTGGAGCATTTTGGAGAGTAAGGTTCTCACTAAAAAATACCAAAGTGTCGATCATCTCAAGACGGCGCTTTGCCGGGAATGGGCAAAAATACTGCACAGCCACTTTCGTGCAGCCTGTGATGGCTTTGTCGGCCGTTTGAAGGCTATAATTCTTACCAAAGGTGGCCAATTCGAACAAAACTAAACTAACTCTAAAATTTGATTTTATTTCCAACATTTTTTGCTTTTGGACAATAAAATTAATAAAAAATTATAAAAATCCGCCAACCTGTATGTATGTAGATAAAAATATATAATAAAAATTGAAATTGATGACCAAATAAATACCTTTCGGTATTTACTCGTATTTACCCATTATGAATGCTCTTCTCTCTTGTACCTTTTCCGTGTTAACATCGCTGTATTAATGATGACTTGACAAACAAACATTTAATTGTGAAATGTCAAAATGACAGCTACCGATATTTAATTTTTATAAATACATTTCAAAGAAAGAAACTCATCGTCGACATGCAAGGAATAAATAAAAACAAAAATCTCATCAATTTTATTTCATTAATTCCTTAACAAATATTGTCTTTTACTTCAGCTGTCTTCTTAAGATTTATTTGGGGATTGTTTTCTTAATTTTTATATTCATCGCTTGAGAGCTACTGTTCATATTTGTTATAAAAGGGTCTACCCATTTCATTCATATGTCTGTATTATATTTACTTCAAGCGACCGCAAATATCATAAAAAGTTGCGATAAACACAGTGAGCAACCAAAAAAAAAAATTTTTTTTATTTGATTGTTGTCGGTTCAAGTCAACAATGAATTGTCATCAAATGAAAAACAAAAATATCTTTGACAAGCGCTACTCTTTTGACATCACATCTGAATAAATGATTGTCTATGTGTATATGACTGTTGTCTGCATGAATTTCTAACCAAATGTACATATGTATGTGTGTAGAAGGACACATACACAAGCATTTATTCAATGACTGGCAAAATGAATGAATTTCTATTGTTTGTGAGATTCTTTATGAGTATTTGCGGCATAAACTACCATAAGTCACTTGAGTTCCAAAGTGTTTGTTTTGTGTATGGTATTTGCATATGTAGGTATTTGCATCTATGTGAGGAGTGCGCACGAATAAAAATTGTCATACTTTTAAGCTTATAACTTTTATCATAATTGAAAAAAATGAATACCGTTACATTGTGTTTGTTAGTCATCTGTTCCAAAATCGACGTGCTAAATATCATTGCAATAGCAAAAATAGTTTTTTGAAAATGGGCACTCAACAAGTATGCCGTAAGTAAAAAAATAATTGAAATTTTCAATGAAGAAAAACGAACCAAGGTGTTAACCAGAAAACAGTTTCTAAGGAAAGAATAAAACAATATAAGAAGTATTTGAGTATTGAGAGAAAGAGTGGAAGTGGAAGAAAAAAGGACCTACCGACCAAAACAAAGCAAGTAAAATAATACGTATTTTTCTAAAGCACCCTAATACGTCCGGAAGAAAAGTGGCTCAAAAAGTTGGATGCTCTGAGACCTTGGTCAGTAAAAAATTTTATATGCAAAAGAATTCGAATATAATTTACTTTAATTGAAATATAAAATGAAAAAAATCCGCCGCTTGGTGTTATTTCTATAACGAAAAGTGTAAGTCCAGTTTTTTTTGTACGCACTCCTTATACAAAACTGAATGTGTGTTTGTTTGTATGTTTGTATGTATGTATGTTTGAATTTTATAGACGACAAAGGGGCTGAACCGCTTTTCTTAAAATTTTCACAGTATCTGGAAGGAGTCATACACCACTTTTTATTTTGATATTTCAAATTAGCGATGTGCCACGCCCATATATGGAACATTACCTGCTATTGTAAGATAATAAAATTAATATATTGGAAAAACTATAACAGCAAGATACCTCATATTTTGTGCAAGTAACTACAATTTCAATACAAATATTTCGGACAAAAATAGGCGAACTAGCAATAGTGGGTGTTGCACTTTCTATATAATGTAAATACGAAAATCTGTATATCTGAGAAACTGTAACAGCTAGAATCCCATTTTTTGGGATCAAATCTAGCTAATAAGCCTTTGGGGACATGTTCACATTCTAAAATTAACTACCAAAATGGATTTTCAGTTGCAACCTGATGCTTCAGCTTCAACTTTTTCCAAACAATTGCTTGATTTAGGTAATGGAAGAATTCCAATGGGATCCTACAACGAAGTGTATACAATTTCCAACAGACTTTTGCAGAATGACACAACAAAAGAAGAATTAATAAATTCTGTATTTCCCAATATTGTGCAAAATTTTAAAAATATCAAATGGTTATGTGAACGTGCGTTACTAGCATCCAAAAATATTAACGTTAATTCCATCACAACAGCAATATTCTCAACAAGATCGAAGGGAATCTAAGAACTTATTAATCGATCACACACAGTTTCAAATATTGAGGATGTCGTCAATTATCCAGTCGATTTTTTAAATTCTTTAGATTTACCAGGCTTTCTATACCACATGACTTACAGTTAAAAAACGGTGTTCCCATTATTTTACTTAGAAGTATTGATCCTCCACGATCTTTTGTAATGACACTCGACCAACCGTAAAAAAAAATAATGAGCAATATTATCGAGGCGAACATTATAACTGGAAAGTTTAAGTGATATATTTCTTCCACGTATTCCTATGACTACATCGGAGATGCCTGCAATTTCCTTTTCGCCTAGCATTTGCAATGACGATTAATAAAGTTCAAGTTTGTGGACTTAATCTAGAAAATCCATGTTTCTCACGTGGATAGCTTTACGTTGCATGTTTACGGGTAGAAAAACCCGCAGATTTATATGTATACGAATCAGAGGGAAAAACAAATACTATTGTGCATCCCAAGACATTAGAATAAGAATTATTTATTTAAGACAAAAGTATTTATTAAATTTTAGTAATTAATTACTAAATAAATAAATTTTTTTAATTATTATGTATTTAATTTCGATTGGGGGTAGAGAAGCACACCGGGTATTAGCTAGTATCTAATAAATGTTGTTATTATTATTTTGCATAGTCATTATTGCCTTATCGTTCATGAAATTGATCTTTTTTTTACATTTCAATTCTATGCTCAATGCTACATTATAAGTAACGTTGTAGTTAATGATGTTGCACGTTAATAATGCAGCATAATAGTGAAAAACCTTTCATAAAATGCGGCATGTTTGGAAAAGTGAAGATATTTTTTTAAGGAAATACTACATACGTACATATACTACGAATTTATCCCATAAAGTTTTCTTTTAAGGACTGTAAACAGTCTTTTACGTTAAGGCTGGCTGTACATTAAAATGACATAAACTTGACTTAGGATTCCGAAAGTTATATTCAATTTTTAATCTCCGATTTGAACCGTATTTCAGTGAAATACTTCAGCTTGGTTACTTACCGATTAGATTTCGGCAATGAAAGAAACATTATTAAAAGATTTTTTGTCAGAATACTGCTGAGGGAATGGTGTTGAAGAAATATTTTTTTCACAATTTCCGCGGCCTCACGTCTAATAAGGCAACATACTTCCTACTAGACGGAAAATAAAAAGTTCAAATATTTGGGTAGAATAACATAAAAACCGATTACTGCTTTATTAAGATAGTTTTTTGAAAGAACTTGTCCTTAAAAGTATTCTCCATCGGAAGCTATGACTTTTTTCCATTTCCTTGGCAATGTATTGGATTTCATCCTTAAAAAACGCTAGACTCTCAAGGCAATGAATGAACCGAACCAATTTCTAATACTGCTGAAGTGAAGCCTATTCCATTTAAAGCATTTTGCATCGGTTGAAACAAATAGTAGACAGAAGTGGCAAGAAATAAAAATTCGGTGGGTGAGGTGAAAGTAAGAAGATGGAAAATAACGGACCCATCTATGAGTGCATATTCGGGGCATTTTTCGGTCAGTGCTTGCTTCAAACTAATTAATTGTTGCCAATATAGGTCTCCCATTAAAGAATGGCCAGCTTTAGCTGCCCATAATGCATTACACCTTTCTGATACGACCAAATTTCGTAGTATTACAGACATAGCTGCCAGATTTGATGATTTATCGTCATTTTGACGATTTTGTGCAGCAAAAATATCGTATTGACGATATTACGATTTATATCCTTATTTTGTCGATTTTTAGAAATTAAAAATTTTTTTGTACATTAAAAGCCTCCTTGATATTTGTGTTTGTATAACAATAAGTAAAGCATTGTTACGTTGAAAATATGAGCTCGTAGATTGCAAATGAAATAAAAAATAAATTTGTGTTCAATTTTAATTAAAATTCTTTATTATTCGCACGATTTTGTGTGTAACTCTTCACAACTTTATGTAAATAACAACAACTGCCTTTTTTTGTTATTCCTCTATTTATACTCTTTATATCAATAATAACAATAACAATTACGAGACAATTATTTGACAGATCTTTGAAACGGAGATCTTCAAAGCACGATTACTCTCCGCAAACATACAGCGTCTTTACACAAGACTGACTGAACTTTATCAATTCAGTCGCCTCCTTTATCTTGCCTTTGATTTATAAGTTTAAACAGTGCGATGAATGCTCTTTCTATAAATGTAAACATCGTTGTATTTATTTTTTCTGGCGATATTTTTATGACCTTTGCCGATTTTGACGACTTTCTTTCCAATGTTTGGCGATTTGATGCTTTACCTATCTGGCAGCAATGATTACAGAGCGTGCAATGTGCTTAATGTCGCCGTAGTCTAGTAGGTAGAGTGTTGGCTTATTAGACGTAAGGCCCGAGTTCAAATACCAGGTCAGACATCAACACGAGAATATGAAAAATAGTTCTTCGGTGACTTCTTTTCAGCAAATTTCTGGAAAAAAATCTGAGAGTAAATAAAATTGCTCTGGAAAGCTTTTACAAAAATCTGTCGTTCGAAGTTGACTTTAAACTGTAGGCCCCGCAACTCATGTATAAAATTATCGAATAACAACATAAGTGGTGTGAGAAGCTAGGTCTTAATCCTGTCCGAAGGGTTGGAATGACCAATTACATTTTGTGACAAAATAAAAAAAATTAAATACACCCGGCTAATGACATAGTGTAGGTTGTGAGTTTTGTTGAGTAGATCTCAAAAAAATTTTTTGTTATATTCCTCGAATCCTCCAAGCTTTTTTATTTAACAAAACTGTTTTATTTTTCGACTTTCCGCACAAAGTTCTAAATTACTCAAACATTTCTGACCTTATTTCTAATATTTAAAACTTTTTGGAAACAGGAAGCTTTAAAACGGTATACATATATCGATTATTTGGTTTAATATGTTAAGAGATTTGATGAGGTAAACTTGGAAAACGCAAATATTTTCATATTCTTTTAAGTTTATCCGTTCATAGTAGCAAACTTTACTTAAAAATATGAAATAAGTGGTAACATTCTGAAAGTGCATTATCTTGAGAAGATACTGACACTTTGTTTGATCAAATCGGACAGAAATTACCGTAGTTATTATTGAGAGAGTGTAACAGTTTTCAAATTATCTTTCGATTCAAAAATATTCAGAATTTTTGATGGATATTGATTGTTTATCGGAAAATATATCAATTCCAAGTTTGAGCGACCACCAGAAGTTGGCCAATGTTTGTGCAATGAGAAATAATAATATTTCCAAAAGATACAAATATTAGCCGACTTCTGGAAGTCGTGCAAACGTGAAATTGAAACATTTTGTGATAACCAATCCATAAAAAATTCCAAAAATGTTTGAAGTAAAAGTTCATTTGATGAGATGACATATAAAGAAATGTCACTCGACTGTTAGACTCTTCAAATACAATACGACGACAATTTTTGTCCGATTTGATCAAATGATCACTCAATCTCTTCACAAGAGAACAGACTTTAAGAATATTATCTCTTATCCTATATTTTTTTATTAAAGTATGTTCCTACGAATGAACAAACTTGACAAAATATGAAAAAAATCCAAATTTTCCAAGTTTACCTCATCAAATCTCATAGCATATTAAGTTGAAGAATAAATATATGTATACCGTTTTAAAGGTCCATCTCTCCCCTTTTCAACAAGATTAAAATTTTGGAAATCGCGTAAGAAATATTTAAATAATCCAGAATTTTGTGTGCAAACTCGAAAAAACTGTTTTTGTCAAATAAAACAACTTTGGAGGGTTCGAGAAATACCAAAAAGGTATTTTGGAGTTCTTGTCAACTAACTGCACAACATGGACTACGTAGTTACTCGAGTGTATTTTCACTGTCGCACCGTGTTATGTATGGATGTAATGTTGTCGCAATGAATCGGCAGTTCATGCACGCAAACTCGTCTTTCAGCGTCAGTTAACGTTACAACCAATTGTCTTACGAACGTAGTCCATATAAATGCAAGTTATCAAACGAGTCCAAACTAGCCAGTCACACATGCCTCTTTGCTATAAATTCTTTGGAAAGTTTAATACAATCTCTGTTAGCGAATACCCAGTCATATCAAATCCCAGTTCTTAATGAACCAAATGCTTCCAATTTATTATTAATTTTTTTTGTTTACTGGCAGCCTTATTCAATATAATTTATTTAAAAGTCAAAAATTTTGCATGAAATTAATTAAAATATTCAAGAATTTGCCAAAAAGATTTTGTTTGTATGTGTAGTAGCCAGTAAATAAGACCTAAAAGTAAATATTTTACCTGGAAACCTACTGCATACACATCCTTTACAACAACCATGAAGCACACACTTTCGTTTACTAAATCTTACAACACTTTTCAGTTTTATGTGGCATTCATACGTTTGTACGTATGTATTTATGTGGAAGTAGTGATGCCTGTATTTTATGTTTGTGGTATAGAATTTCTCTTTTAAGTTGAATGTGCAAATATTTTATGTGCGTATATATTGCATAAAGTCTATATACATACATATGTGTATATACAGGGTGGCTGATATATAATGCAACAAAGTAAAGCGCTTTTTTTAATTTTATTGTTCAAAAGCAAAAAATGTTGGAAATAACATCCAATTTTAGAATCAATTTAGATTTGTTCGAATTGGCCACCTTTGGTACAAATTATGGCCATCAAACGGCCGACAAAGCGATTGCAAACTGCACGAAAGTGGCTCTGCGCTATTTGGCTCATTCTCGGCGAAGCGCCGTCGTGAGATGATCGGCACTTTGGTATCTTACTCGCCAAAATGTCCTAAGGCGCAAAAGTCTAACGGATTGAGATCCGGAGATTTTGGTGGCCATTATGTGGTAGAAATGAAGCGAGGAACCTCCTTTTGAAGCCATTCTTGGATGACGCGTGCTGTGTGCGGTGATGCTGAGTCCTGTTGGAATGTCCATGTTTGTCTGCCCAGGACTTCAATACTGCCTTTAAAACATTTTCCCGATAACATTCGGCATTTATTTGAATCCTAAGGCGCTTGAGATCTGGTGGCCAATGGCAGGTGCAAATTTTGAGCTGACCTCTTAAGCAAGTAAAACCGATCATTTTGTTTGTTCGCAAACTGCTCAATTTGGAATGGCTTCTCATCGGAGAAAACCAAATTCGGTAACTGGCCACTTTCGTGCAAGCGAAGGAACTCTTGGCTCTTTCCAGTCTAACTTTTTTTGTCCATCAGTGAGCTCTTTGGAACTTCAATGGCTTTAGTTCAAGCTCATTTTTTAACATGTGTTCCATCCGTTCTCGCGATAAGTTCAGCTCACGAGCAAATTTTCCACCACATTTCTGGTGTTTGGACGTGATGCAACACTGTCAGTATCATGGTAACGGGTAATGGTGCGAGAAACAAAAGACTTTTTCACATTTATATGGTGAAGGGCTCTAAACCGATAGCCACCTGTGGTTTTTACAGCCAAATATAAAGCAATTACACTATCACACTTGAATTCCATCACGAATGACTTTGTTTCTGAATGCAATAGATCAAAATAAACTGTCAGACGAACGGCTTACAAACGAAAACAATCTGAAGTTGGTTGCAACATATATCATCCACCCTGTTTATATGTATGTATGTGGCAAGAGTTGAGCTGTCATGTCATACAATCCATATTACATTTTTGTTATTTGGTTTTTATGTTTGTGGCATATAATTGAAAGCTTGCTAAATTAATTTTCTTGTTCCTTTTGATCTTTTACTTTCATACCATACCATACTATACATACAAACATGCTATACGTAAATACATATATAAATATGTGCATACACATATATGTACATATACATATGTATGTATGTGATGCATGAATATTTCTTTACAATACTCAAGTGCTTTTACAACAAACGCCCATCATCACCCCATTGCCATTGCCATCACCATTCACCATTACCATCGTCATCACATAACATTAACCATTAAATGACACTCTTCTTTCTCAATTCTTGTTCTTGTTATTATAAAATCTGTTTTTTTTTATTCCTATCCTCTATTGTACACAATATAATATGAGTACATCTGACATGTACTAGAGAATATTTGTTCGTATGGGAGAGTGAATTGACAAAAACTCACTGGAATATATTTATTCGTTAAATTTCAAACGAAACAAATTGTATGATAAGTATTGGATGTAGATCTAATGCAGTTGTCTTACAACAGTTCCAATTGAATATCCATTGTATCAAGATAGTTGGTGCAATCAGAAAGTTGTCATCCATTATGAGCAGCTAAAACCGCATCTGTCTATAACAGGAGGCTTTTGCAGACAACAATCAATTCGTTTGAAGCATGCACTGGCCGTAAAACTCTCCGAATAGATCACTTCTCGTTACTTCTGACTACCATTTACTTTGATTTATGCAGAACGATTTCAATGAAATACGCTTCAGTTCAGCATTATTAGAAATTGACTCGATTCATTCTTTGTCTCAAAATCAAGCGGATTTTTTTAGGACGGAGTCCATAAATGGGAGAAGGGAAAAATCGTAGTTTCTGATGTTCACAAGTTCTTTCATTTAATAAAAGATTTAAATTCACATCTTTCTTCAAAATACTCTTTAGTAATGTTCGTGAACTTTTCCATTGTTCAGCACAACGACGAGTCGAGGTTAGTTGCTGGATGCGCAAGGACATGGGTTCCCACAATTCCTACATAATATAGGGTGGCTGATATGTATTGCAACCAACTTAGAAGCTTACAAAAGCATTTTGATGTATTGCATTTAAAAAAAATATTCGTGATGGAATTCAAGTGTGATAGTGTGATTGCTTTATATTTGGCTGGAAAACCACAGGTGGCTATCGTTAGAGCTCTCCAGCATTTAAATGTGAATCAATCTTTTGTTTCTCGTACCATTGCTCGTTACTGTGATACTGGCAGTGATGCATCGCGTCCAAAAAGTGGACGAAAAAAACGGTAACAACACCAGAAATGATCCGAAAACTGATTTGATCGAAAATCCACGCCGCAGTGGTAGAAAAATTGCTCGTTAGCTGAACATATCGCGAGAATGGATGCAACACATAATGAAAAATGAGCTTGGACTTAAGCCATTAAAGTTCCAAAAAGTACAAGAGCTCACCGATGGACAAAAAAGTTAGATTGGAAAGAGCCAAAGAGTTACTAAGCTTGCACGAAAGTGGCTAGTAACCGAATTTGAGTTTTCTCCGATGAGAAGTTTGTGAACAAACAAAATGATTATGTTTACTTGCCGAAGAGGTCAGCTGAAAATTTGCACCTGCGATTGGCCACCAGAACTCAAGCGCCGCCAATGGTAATGGTGTGGCCCGCCGTAACGGGCGATGGTCGCTCCCCGCTGGTATTCATCGACCATCGGCCGCAGTCCAACAGGACTCTGCTCCTCCAAGAATGCCTTAAAAAGGAGGTTCCACGCTTTATTTCAATCGCACAATGGGCACCAAAAGTTCTGGATCTCAATCTGTTGGTCTTTTGCGACTGGGGCATTTTTGAGAGTAAGTTTCTCACAAAAAAATTACTAAAATTACCAGATCATCTCAAGACGGCAATTGCCGGGAATGGGCCAAAATACCCCAGAGCCACTTTTGTGCAGCCTGTGATGGCTTTGTCGGTCTATAATTCGTACCATAGGTGGCCAATTCGAACAAATCTAAACTAATTTCCAACATTTTTTGCTTTTGAACAATAAAATTAAAAAATTTGATAAAATTATACCGCTTTACTTTGTTGCATTATATATCATCCATGAAATATGAAATTTTCGAATTGTGAACAGGATTGTGCTGACCAGAAACAATCATATAGTGCTCGAAATGCATTTTGATTCAATAACCCTAACATTGTGTTCCATTTTGTAACCGTCCATGGTTGAGTTTGTTAAACACTGAAGTAAAATATCAAATGAAGTTGCGTAAAAAACTCTCGTTCGATATCATGCCTTATGGTTTTGGATTGCCCTTTATTACCTCTTTGATATCATACTGTGACGAATATAGCGCCTGGTATGAAGTCAAGCTTTTGGTGTATATTTACGGCTCATGAGAGACAGTTGTTATTTGATTCTGTGAATACTAATCAGAGAACAAAGTGCTCCAATGGCTGCCTGACTACCTGTATTCTACAACATTCTTTCCTTTGTAGCTTCTTTCCAAATTGAATTGAGATGTATATCGATAGCGTAAGTTTCCATTTGAAAAATATGAGTGAATATTCCCATTGCTTTTGAGTATTTTATTCTGACTCCGAACTGCCCTGCTCATGTACCGGTACCAGTTTTGATACATCCATAGACTATCGAATGCACTTCTGCTTTCCCAAAATCTCTACCAAGCAAATGACTGTTGAAGGGGTACATATTAAGGATGCCAGACGAGATCGATTTTTAAAAATTCCGGGATTCGGATCCCGATCCAGAAATCCCGGAATATTTCGGGATAATTCAGGATCCCGAAAAATCACGAGAAACATCGCGATTTTCTCTTAATAATAAAAATATTTTTTTAACAAAATCATTTGTATTCCATTTATGTATATCAAAATTATATATCATTAAAAATAAAATATAAAAACAGCAAGACAAATGCATTAGTTTTAAGAAAATTATTTGAATTTCAACAAAAAGATTAAAGCATCTCACATGTGATCTGATAGGCTTGAACGAATTTTGTTGTCAACATACCCTGCCGTTGAAAAACATTTCTCGCAATCAACATTTGTTGGTAAAATAGTTAGAAGATCGATGTATGCAGCTTGCAAATATTCACCTCTACCATCACCTGATGTAAATAAATCTATTTCTTTGGAGTATATAATTCTTTGAGTATATAATTCAGTTACCCTTTTAAATCGTTTTATAGGGCTTTTCCATTCTTCGACGCCATCAAAGAACTACAACTAGTCCTATAATTAGTCCTACAACTAGTGCTACAACTAGTCCTACAACTAGTCCTACAACTAGTGCTACGACAAGTCCTACAACTAGTCCTACAACTAATCCTACAAGTAGTCCTACAACTAGTCCTACAATTAATCCTACAACTAGTCCTACAACTAGTCCAACAACTATTCCTACAACTAGTCCTACAACTAGTCCTACAACTACTCCTACAACTAGTCCTACAAGTAGTCCTGCAACTAGTCCTACAACTAGTCCTACAACTAGTCTTATAACTAGTCCTACAACTAGTTCAAAACTAGTCCTTCAACTAGTCCTATAACTAGGCTTGCAACTAGTCCTACAACTAGTCCTATAACTAGTTCTACAACTAGTCCTACAACTAGTCCTATAACTAGTCCTACAACTAGTCCTGCAACTAGTCCTACAACTAATTGAAAACTTGTCCTTCAACTAGTCCTATAACTAGGCCTGCAACTAGTCCTACAACTAGTCCTATAACTAGTTCTACAACTACTCCTACAACTAGTGCTACAACTTGTCCTACAACTAGTCCTACAACTAGTCCTTCAACTAGTCCTGCAACTAGGCCTACAATGTAATGTACTTTACAATGAATGTAAAAGAGCCAAACGGGTTCCATTTCGAAGCAATCCCACAGTAGTTCCGGAGTAGGCAAAACTCCGATGAGGGTTTTTTTCATCTCTCTTATCGAAGTCAAGTGACATAGAATTTTTTTCAGAAACTTTTGAAGGGTCAAAATACATATGAATTCACAATCTCGAAAATCCCGAAGAATCCCTGGACAAGTTTTTAAAAATTCCGGAATTCCCGGGATTCGGGATTTCCTGTTTGGCATCCCTAGTACATATATGACTACATACATACATAATTGGTCATTACAACCTTTCTGTCAAGATTATTGACCTAGTTTCTCACGCCACTTATGTTGTGTGCGTTAGTTCTATATATAAGTGACGGGTCCTACGGTTTAAAGTCGACTCCGAATGAAAGATTTTTTGTATTAACTTTTCAAAGCAGGTTTTTTTTTGCTTTCAGCGTTTTTGCCAGAAATCTGCTGAGAGGAAATCGCCAAAGAAATACTTTTTGTATTTTATTTCGATGTCTGGCCTGGGACTCGAACCCTGGCTTTACGTCTAATAAGCCAGCACACTTGCTACTAGACCACGGCGATGAGTGAAGTTTGTTTATGCAGTTGCATTCTATTACGTATTTTTTACCTCTTACCTTCATCCTAAAATTTCTGTCATCCTTTCGAATGTCAATGCCATATCTACAACCGCTTAAACAGTATCCAAAAAACTGTAATCCAAGGCCTTCGAATTGCTCCGACCATATTCAGGATGCCTATAATGGTATTTTAACTCTCCACATTTTCTATATAAGCGCAGTGCATTTGCTAACCTTTCCAATATAAACTTGTGCGAGAATTCATAACTTTAAACGTCTGCTAACGATTGTATGTTGTGTATGCAAGAGGAGGATATCATAGAAAATGTGTTTTTATTATTCGAAAAAAAAAACTGACAGCAACTCTAATAACATTTTTCACACATGACTGCAATTGCTAACAGCAACAGAGTACCCTGACATCGACCACATCCTCTCATACCAGTACTTATAACGATACTCAAACGCACATGTCTAAATGTATCGCATCGTAACGTAACGTAACGTAACATAACGTATCGTATTGTATGAGAGTTGAAAACTCTTATGGCAAAGCAATTTGTATGACATTTTTGACAAGTCATCTCCATTCAGTACTGTTTTGTGCGACTATGACTTAAAACAGAAAGAGAGAGATAGAGAGGGTGCCCATACCGGGTAACAAAAAACCCCAAATGTTTTTATGAATTAAGTTGCTGGCAAGAATTTTTTATTTTCATTGGGCCTACAAGAAATTTTTTTCGCATCCCTTTGTAAATAAAATACTTGTCGTTATAGAGAAGAAGAAGTGGAAAAAAGCCTAGTTACACCTGAAATGTGTATGGGATGGTGTTCTATAGGATGGTTTGTAAGTAAAAGTAAATTTTTTTCGGTTTCCATAATTAATGAGAGTTGATGGTAACGTGGCAACATAAACAAAGAATTTTTTGCGACTCTTGAAAAGGTTCTCGATAGTTTTTGGAAGAATTTGTAATTTAAAGCTTTGTCCATTGGGAGTTATGACTTTTTCCCATTTCCTTAGAAGTTTATAAATTCCGTCGTAAAAAAAACCTCTCGACGTTTGAGGAAAATAATGAATCGAAACTATTTCTAATAATACTGTACTGAAGCATATTCCATTGAAAGTAGTCTGCATCGATCGAAACCAATGGTAGTCAGAAGTGGCAAGAGCTGAGCTATACTCCGAGTGAGGTGAAGATAGAAAAATGGAAAATAAGGGACGTACGTCTAAGTGCATATACAGGGCGATTGCTTGCTTCAAACTGTACAGGTCTCCTATTATTGACTTGCCCGGATTTAGCTCCACTTAATGGATGACAATCTGGCGATCCCACCAAATATAGAGCATTACTGAACGTGCAATGGATATTCTGCTTGGTTGCTGATTTATCTCGTTACCTATACTTCACATGTGTTTCCTAGAGCTTCGTGAAACTCCGTGAAGCTTCGTGAAGCTCTTCGTCATTTCTGATAATTTAATGCAGAAATGATTTTTTCATAAATTGATCCAACAGCAGTTTAAGCATATAAAATCATCTATCAGCTTAAGTTCCTGTGGCAGCCAATTTACTTGGTGTTGAGGGAATACTACTGCTTTTAAATGCTCTAAAATGGCTATTTAAGTCGTGCATAATGATTTGTGAAAGCTCTGCTTTCAAATTCTTGCCAGATGTACATAATTGGTCAATACAATCCTTTAGTCAGGATTACAACCTAGTTTATCCCATCACCTATGTTGTGTTGGTTAATTTTATCTATAACTGACGGGACCTACAGTTAAAAATTGACTCCAAACATAAGATTTATTTTAGGGAGTTTAAACCAAGAGAAACATAGGCAATTGCGTAAGATCTGTCTGTTTATTCGTTGTTAGTTTTTAGATTAAATGGAAGATCCTATGGTGTTAAGGTTATTAACTACATCGCCAAGAGAAAAAGTCCTTCCTGGCAATTGGTTTGGTTGTTATGTGCGATATAGTTGTAAGAAACTTTGCTCATGAGCTATCCTTATATGTGACATCAATGAACCATAATTATTTAACCTCAATGTCGGGAAGATAAACACAGACAAGGACTCTTCTACGACTTAATGGAATTGCGAAAATTAAAACTTTTATTTCGTTTGAAATTTAAGTTGTTCTTCAAACTAGCCTGTCAAGCCAAAGCACATTTGCTTTGAATTTTGATACTAAAAATTACTAAATTTGAGAAGAGTGCGGTAAATAATTAAAAAAAAAATCCAACAACATATTTTTATTTTATATTTGCAATAATCAAACAATTTATTTTCTCAATATTATTTTCGAAATTTAACCTATTCTGATAGGTCGCGATTCTGCCTCAGCCTTGGCCAGGGACAAAAGTAATTGTATAGCGATAACAGCAATGGTCAGGAAATTCATTTTGCCTTGTAAAACGTCTTCACTTTAAGAAAAGTTAGCATGAAATTACCAAATTTTCATTTCTTTTTATAACCGAACGATGAAGTTGTTCTGAAATTTTTCTTATGTAAGCGTTACAATTAAATTTGTTTCGATTTTTAGAGGAAAATTTGTTTCGATTTTTAGAGGAAAATTTGTAATGGCACTGCAACAAAACGTAATTAAAATGCCATGAAGTGTATCACATTATTATTGGTCTCTTAATTAATTAAATGCAAACCAAATTTGACCTTGATGAAGGTGATAGCTTTTAGTACTTTGCATAAGTGGCCTTGGGAATTTGCGATATGTGTATGGTCTACGATGGATCTTGTAAACCCAAATGTACATCAATATTCATATCCAAGAGATTTTCAGTTTTAATCTAGTAAGACGAGAGACGATTATTCCGCCATTTTGGAAGACGATTTAGGATTGAAGATTTAGTTATAGTTTTACAGACTAAATATTTAAAAGTATTTGAATCGTTTGGGGAGTTTTACATGATTATACCCTTTTTTCTTAGAAATTTACTAGCTGAATCGGTTAGATAAGCCCCTTATCAAGGGACCTCTTTAACTTCGTCATGGAGAGTGTTCTGCGGAAATCGGAAATGAATCGCAATGGCACTACTTTACAAAAAAATGTTCAATTACTCAAAATCGCTAACGACATAGGACGTACCAAGTGAGATGTTACTGTTCCATTAAGTGCTATTGAACGGGATTCCATTAAGTTTGGTCTGGCAGTAACTGATGACAAAACGTAGTATATGTTATCGACAAGTAGTGACATGCTACATATTATATCCTAGAATACGGCCGAAAACTATACTTTTGATACAGTCAAGGAATTTATTTTTCTTGGCTCCACCGTTACCATCAAGAAATCATTTCAGTTGGGAAATGAAGCGTAGGATCATTTTTGCCAACAGGTGCTCAATAGGCAATCGGGTAGCAGACACATTTCTCATACGAAAAAACTAATACTTTATAAGGCGTTTATCCTTCCCTTGATCCTTTATTGCGCAGTGGCATGGATACTATTAAGTACTGATCAGAGATCAGCAATGAATCGTTTTTCCGCTACTCATAAGCATTCAAGCAATTTTGGGTATGAGTGAATGAACAGAATTGAAATTGAACTACTCTTATTTATTTGTACTCGCTACAACATTGATTTATAAGTATAAGTAGCAATGAGTATGAGTACAATGTTGACATCAAACTCACAACATTCGAAATATGTTTGATTCATACGCCTACTCATTCTGATTCATAAATTTTGAATAATACTTATAATACTTATAAGTGATTCGAGTGACTGGAATCATTCATCCAAATTTACAACCTTTGTTGTTGTTGCATATACAAACAAAGAAGAAAGGAAAGACAAAGACAACAAGCAAAGAATACACGCAATCTTGTTGTGAGTGTAGAAGTGTTTGTACGCGAATCATACTTATTTTGTGCTTCGTGCAAATTTTAAATAGAGACAAGTCGAAGTCAATAACATCATGCGTATTGTTAAGTATGAATACGACGAGTACATCCAGCTATGAGTATGAGTAGTATGTGCATCATTTTAAAATAAGTATGAATGCGTATAAGTATGACTCGAACCTATTTTAATTGAAGACATTCTTATATGTGACATCAATCCATCATAATAATTTACCCTCAACGATATTTTATGTGCGTATATATTGCATAAAGTCTATATAAATATGTATATATATATAAAGGGTGGCTGATATATAATGCAACAAAGTAAAGCGCTTTTTTTAATTTTGTTGTTCAATAGCAAAAAATGTTGGAAATAACATCAAATTTTAGAATCAGTTTAGAATTGTTCGAATTGGCCACCTTTGGTACAACTTATGGCCTTCAAACGGCCGACAAACCCATCGCTGGCTGCACGAAAGTGATTCTGCGGTATTTTGGCCCATTCCCGGCGAAGCGCCGTCTTGAGATGATCGACGCTTTGGTGTTTTTTAGTGAGAACCTTACTCTCCATAATGCCCCAGGCGCAAAAATCCAACGGATTGAGATCCGGAGATTTTAGTAGCCATTGTGCTTTAGAAATGAAGCGAGGAATCTCCTTTTGAAACCATTCTTGGATGACGCGTGGTGCGGTGCGTGCGGTGGTGCTGAGTCCTGTTGGAATGTCCATGTTTGTCTGCCAAGGACTTCAATACTGCCTTTAAAACATTTTCCCGATAACATTCGGCATTTATTTTAATCCTATGAGCGGGGAGCGACTATCACCATTACAATCGGCGGCGCTTGAGTTCTGGGGGCCAATGGCAGGTGCAAATTTTCAGCTGACCTCTTAGGCAAGTAAAACCGATCATTTTGTTCTTTCACAAACTGCCCAATTTGGAATGGCTTCTCATCGGAGAAAACCAAATTCGGTAACTGGTCACTTTCGTGCAAGCGATGCAACTCCTTGGCTCTTTCCAGTCTAACTTTTTTTGTTCATCAGTGAGCTCTTACACTCTTTGAAACTTCAATGGCTTTAGTCCAAGCGAATTTTTCAACATGTGTTGCATCCATTGTCACGATATGTTCAGCTCATGAGCAATTTTTCTACCACTGCGGCGTGGATTTCGACCTAATCTGTGTTTGGACGCGATGCAACACTGCCAATATCACAGTAACGGGCAATGGCACGAGAAATAGAAGATTTATTTATTTAAATGCTGGAGGACTCTAACGATAGCCTACAAGAAATTTTTTTCGCATCCCTTTGTAAATAAAATACTTGTCGTTATAGAGAAGAAGAAGTTGAAAAAAGCCTAGTTACACCTGAAATGTGTATGGGATGGTGTTCCATAGGATGGATTTGTAAGTAAAAGGAAATTTTTTTCGGTTTCCATAATTAATGAGAGTTGATGGTAACGTGGCAACATAAACAAAGAATTTTTTGCGACTCTTGAAAAGGTTCTCGATAGTTTTTGGAAGAATTTGTAATTTAAAGCTTTGTCCATTGAAAGCTATGACTTTTTTCCATCTCCTTCGAAGTTTATAAAATCCATTCTAAAAAACCTCCCGACGCTTGAGGAAAAGAATGATTCGAGAGTATTTCTAATAATGCTGAAGTGAAAGCAGTCTGCATCGATCGAAACCAATGGTAGTTAGAGTGGCAAGAGCTGAGCTATCTTCTGAGTGAGGTGAAGATAGGAAGACGGAAAATATAGGACTTACGAGTGAGTGCATATACAGGGCGTTTGCTTGCTTCAAACGAGTTAATTACTATCTGCACAGGTCTCCTATTATTGACTTGCCCGGATTTAGCTGCACTTAACGAATGACAATGTTCCGATCCCATAAAATACAGAGCATTACCGAGCGTGCCTATGCTCACATGTAATTTCTAGAGCTTAGTGAAGTTCTTCTTCGGTTGCGATAATTAAATGCAGAAATGATTTCTTCTTAAATTGATCCAACAGCAGTTCGATCAGCTTCAGTTCCTGTGGAAATACTACTACATTTAATGGCGCTGAAATGGCTATTTGAGTCGTGCATAATGATTTGTGAAAGCTCTGCTTTCAAATACATACATAATTGGCCATTACAACCCTTCAGTCAGGATTGCGACCTAGCTTCTCACACCACTTATGCTGTGTGCGTTAATTTTTTACATGAGTGGCGGGACCTACAGTTTAAAGTCGACTCCGAACGACAGATTTTTGAGAAGCTTTTCATGGCGATTTTTACTCTCAGAGTCTTTGCCAGAAATCTGCTGAGAGGAAGTCGCCGAAGAAATATTTTTTCGTTTTGCTGTCTGACCTGGGATTCGAACCCGGGCCTTTTGTCTAATAAGCCAACACACTACCCACTAGACCACGGCGCTTTCAAATTCTTGCCATAATTAGTCAATACAACCCTTTATCCCAACCTAGTTTATCCCATCACCTATGTTGTGTTGGTCAATTTTATCTCTGACTGATGGGACCTACAGTTTAAAGTTGACTCCAAACAATCGATTTATTTTAAGAAAATTCTTCACATTAATTTTATTTACTCTTAGAGATCTTATCAGAGTTTAAATCTGGAATTAGGTTTGGTTGTTATGTGCGATATAGTGGTAAGAAACTTTTCTCATAAGCTATTTTAACTGACGACATCTTTATATGTGACAGCAACGGATCATAATTATTTAATCTCAATATCGGGAAGATAAAGACAGGCCCTTGCCTCTTCTACGACTTAATGGATTTGTGGAAATTATTTTTATTTATTTACTAATTACAATTTTTATTTTTATTTAATTGGCCATAACAACCCGATTAACGGATTTCGGCCTGCAGCAACACATCCTTCCAGGCGCTTCTGCTTCTTGCGCGCCTACGCCAATTGGTCACACCAATCGATGACGGAGCTTCCTCGATTAGGTCCTTCCAACGGATACAAGGTCGTCCTCTTCGCCGACTTCCGCAGATCACCGCATCAAATACTCGTCTCGCCGGAGCATCTCCTACATTCGAACGACAGGGCCGAGCCAGCGCAGCCGCTGGATATTAATACGCTGTACGACGTCCATGTCGTTGAGAAGCTCATACAGGTCACTGTTGTATCGGATGCGAAAATCATCGCCACTCGCATTGGACCGAAGATCTTACGTAGGACCTTTCTCTTGAATACTCTCAAGGCAGCTGCATCAGTTCTTAATAGGGTCCATGCTTCTGCGCCATAAAGAAGCACGGCTATGATGAGCGTCTTGTAGAGTATTAGTTTTGTCTTGCGAGAGAGGTCTCTGCTACTCAATTGCCTATTGAGACCATAATAGTACCTGTTGACAAGAGTAATCCTGCGCTTAATCTCCAGACTGACATCATTTTCGGTGGTAACGGTGGAGCCAAGGTAAATGAATTCCTTGACTGTATCAAAAGTATAGTTATCGGTCGTAATTTGTGAATCAAAACGCCGCACGGCTCTACTAGTTGATAACATATACTTCGTTTTGCCCTCATTTACTGCCAAACCCATCTTCTTAGACTCCCGTTCAATAGCACTAAAGGCAGCAGTGACTTCTCGTTTGGTACGCCCTATGATGTCGATGTCGTTTGCGTACGCAAGCAAATGGACACTTTTTTGAAAACAAGTCCCATTACGATGCACTCCCGCCTTTCGCAGAACACTTTCCATGACGAAGTTGAAGAGGTCGCATGATAAGGGATCGCCTTGTCTGAAACCTCGCACGGTATCAAAAGGTTCGGAGAGGTCAATTCCTACCTTGACGGAGGTGCAGGAATTGCTCAACGTCATTCAATACAATTACAAATTATATTATAATCCTATACGAGCTGAGTAACTTCGACCATATGCCCGGTGTAGTGTCGCAGACCAGAGCCTCTGGTGGGAATCGAACCCACGACCCTCACGCTAATAGTCTAGCACACTACCCACTAGACTACCAGGGCGCTCGATTGTGGAAATTAAAACTTTTATTTCGTTTGAAATTTAAGTTGTTCTTGACGGTCTTTTGGTAGGACACTGTCAAGCCAAAGCACATTTGCTTTGAATTTTGATACTAAAAGTTACGAAATTTGAGAAGAGTGCGGTAAATAAATTAAAAAAAAAATCCAACAACACATTTTTATTTTATATTTGCAATAATCAAACAATTTATTTTCTCAATATTATTTTCGAAATTTAACCTATAGGTCGCGATTCTGCCAACTCCTCAGCCTTGGCCAGGGACAAAAGTAATTGTATGGCGATAACAGCAATTGTCAGGAACTTCATTTTGCCTTGTTAACTAAACGTCTTCACTTCAAGAGATCTAGTAATGAAATTCAGAAATTTTCGTTTCTTTTTATAACCGAATTATGAAATTCTACTGAAATTTTTGTTATTTAAGCGTTACAATTAAATTTGTTTCGATTTTTAGAGGAAAATTTGTAATGGAACTATAACAAAATGTTAAAAAGGCTTGAAATATTTCACATTATTATTGGTCTCTTAATTAATTTAATGAAAACTAAATTTGACCTTGATGAAGGTGATAGCCTTTAGTACTTTGAATAAGTAGCCCAGGGAATTTGCGATTTGTGTATGGTCTACGATGGGTCTTGTAAACCCAAATGTACCTCAATATTCATATCCAAGAGATTGACAGTTTTAATCAAGGGAGACAAGAGAGTATATCGTTCAATTTTAGACAAAGGCGGTTTTTCCGGATAAAAGGATTTGAATCGATTAGGAAGTTTTACTTGATTATACCCTTTCTTCTTAGAAATTCACTAACGCAATCGGTTAGATAAGTCCCTTATCAAGGGACCTATTTAACTTCGTCATGAAGAGTATTCTGCGGAAGACGGAAGTGAATTGCAATGACACTACTTTTCAATAAAAAATGTCCAATTGCTCGAAATCGCTGAAGACATAGGACGTACCAAGTGAGATGTTACTGTTCCATTAAGTGCTATTGAACGGAAGTCTATTAAGTTTGGTCTGGTAGTAACTGATGACAAAACGTAGTATATGTTATCGACAAGTAGTGACATGCTACATATTATATCCTAGATTATGGCCGACAACTGTACTTTTGATACAGTCAAGGAATTTATTTATCTTGGCTCCACCGTTACCATCAAGAAATCATTTCAGTTGGGAAATGAAGCGTAGCATCATTTTTGCCAACAGGTGCTCAATAGGCAATCGGGTAGCAGACACTTTTCTCATACGAAAAAACTAATACTTTATAAGGCGCTTTTCCTTCCCTTGATCATTTATGGCGTAGTAGCTTGGATACTATTAAGTTCTGATCAGAGATCAGAAATGAATCGTTTTTCCGCTACTCATAAGCATTCATGCAATTTTGGGTATGAGGGAATGAACAGAATTGAAATTCAACTACTCTGATTCATTCGTACTCGCTACAACATTGATTTATAGTATAAGTTGCAATGAGTATGAGTACAACTTTGACATCAAACTCACAACATTCGAAATATGATTCATACGCCCACTCATTCTGATTCATAAATTTAAAAAAATACTTATAATACTTATAATTGATTCGAGTGGCTCGGATCATTCATCAAAATTTACAGCCTTTTTTGTTGTTGCATATACAAACAAAGAAGAAAGGAAAGACAAAGACAACAAGCAAAGCATACACACAATCTTCTTGTGAGTGTAGAAGTGTTTGTACGCGAATCATACTTATTTTATGCTTCGTGTAAATGTTAAGTTGAGACGGGTCGAAGTCAATAACATCAAGCGTATTGTTAAGTATAAATACGGTGAATACTTCCAACTGTGAGTATAAGTAGTATGAGTATGGTATCAAAATAAGTCTGATTGCGTATAAGTATCTGAAATTATAAGTATTACTCGAAACTACTCATCCTTTTGAATACTTATTGCTGATCTCTCTTGTGAGTATAGTAGTGTTTATATGCGAATCATACATATTTTGTGCTTCGTGAAAATTTTAAGTAGAGACAAGTCGAAGTCAATAACATCATGCGTATTGTTAAGTATGCATACGACGAGTACATCCAACTTTGAGTATGAGTAGTATGTGTATTATATTAAAATAAGTATGAATGCGTATAAGTATGACTCGAACCTACTTATCGTTTTTAATACTTATTGCTTATCTCTGGTAGTTAAGTAGCAGTCTTGACAGTATTCGAGATAAAAGTCTTACAAGTTATATCGAATACATCTTGTGTTATATGGCGATCATGCTCTATCCGAAGTCTTATGGAAATATGATAGCAACGATTCAGAGAAGTAGATATTGGATTGCAAATAATATTGAATGAAGATGACACATTGGAATTGCTTAAGATCTGTCTGTTTATTTCATTGTTTCATTTTAGATTGAATGGCAGATCATAGGGTGTTAAGGTTACCATTTACGTTGCCAAGAAAAGTACTATTTCCAGGAGATGGTGAAAAACTTTTCTCATGAAGTATTTTAACTGATGACATTCTTATATGTGACATCAATGGACCATAATCATTTACCCTCAACGAAGGGAAGAACAATACTTTTGTTGAGGAATTGCAGTAAGAGGAAATTTAAGTTGTGCATCAAACTTTTCACGAATAACTCGATGTTATTAGTAACCAGTCTTTTGATAGAGCACTGTAAAGCCAAAGTACATTTGCTTTGAATTTTGATGCTAACGAACCTAAGAGGAAAAATTTTACAAAGTTTCAAAATCGGAGAAATAACAACACAATTTTATTTTATTGTTTTGCAATAATCAAACAATTTATTTCTTCATTATTTTTGAAATTTAGGACCATGTGGTTGGTGGAAGCTCAGGTTTAGGGTCAGCCATGGCTAAAGGCATAAGCAATTGAATGGCGATAACAGCAATTGTCAGGAACTTCATTTTGCCTTTTTAACTAAACGTCTTCACTTCAAGAGATGCAGTGATGAAATTCAGAAATTTTCATTTCTTTTTATAACCGAATTATGAAATTCTACTGAAATTTTTGTTATTTAAGCATTACAATTAAATTTGTTTCGATTTTTAGCAGAAATTTGTAATGGAACTATAACAAAATGTTAAAAAGGCTTGAAATATTTCACATTATTATTGGTCTCTTAATTAATGTAATGAAAACTAAATTTGACCTTGATGAAGGTTATAGCCTTTAGTACTTTGAGTAAGTGGCCTAGGTACGGTCTACGATGGGTCTTGTAAACCCAAATGTACATCAATAATCATAGCCAAGAGATTGACAGTTTTAATCTACTGAAGGAAGAGGGCTTATCGTTCAACTTATATTTCAAGCAAACGAGATTTTTACTTGATCATACCCTTTCTGCTTAGAAATTTACTAACTTAATCGGTTTGATAAGCCCCTTATCATGGGACCTCTTAAACTTCGTTGTGGAGAGTGTTCTGCGAAATGCAGTTGCTAGAATACGATGACGAAATTAATATCCTAGGGTGTACCAAGTGAGGTTTACAACTATTGAACGGGGGTCTGGCAGTAAATGATGGCAAAAAGAAGTATCAGTTATCGACAATTAGGCAAATGCCGGATGTTAGAGGCACGCCAGCCTAGGGTAACTTCTAGCGATTTTCAATTGGATTTTGAATAAAATACAAAAGCTTCAATATTCAAATTTATTTCGCTAATGTATTTATATTAAAATTCCTAAATAAATAACAATAATTAGGAATTAAATAATTATAAAAGTAACTAAATTTATACATACTTTTTGGTTAGAAAACCACTAGAAAATTTTACTTCTTTTTAAGTTTTAACTTTAACAAAATTTCCTCTGGATACTGCCAACTTTATGGTCTGGAATTTTCTTGAAGAATAAAATAACAGTACAAATTGGCTGCTTAAATAAGCTACTTTAGAACAACTTTTTTCTACTTTCGTTAAATATAAACAAATACAATAAAAAATTCTATGATTTAAATTAAGCGTTGCCAGACCGATCAACTAAAGTTAGGGTTTTTGGTAGTGGCGTTAACATTCCCCCCGCAGTATGGCAAGAAGCCTCTTCGCCGCCAGACTCCTCTTGATGCGCAACTTCCAAAATAGCCAACTTAGCTGCAGGCCTTTCAAGCACACCATGTTGGGTAAGTACCTTTGCACTACGTACTTGACCGTCACTTGCCAATCTAACTTCTAAGACTTTACCACGTAACCACACATTTCGAGGAACTGATGGGTCCACAATAACCACTAAGTCCCCCTGACATAAAGGTTTTGGTCGGCCATGCCACTTTGACCTACAAGTTAAAGATGGCAAATATTGGTTCAGCCACCTTTTCCAAAAAATATTTGCATATTGTTGTGAAGCAAGCCAACGCTGTTTTAGTAATATGCCACTATCGTCGCAAGTCGTCATAGGCTTTAGTCCTGAAGAAGAACCTACTAGGAAGTGGTTTGGAGTTAATGCCTCACCAGATTCGGCATCCACAGGAACATAGGTTAAGGGCCTTGAATTTATAACGTTCTCTACTTCTAACAGCATACTTTGCAAAAGCTCATCGCTTGGTGACCTTGAAGGCATTATTTGGTACAATATTGTTTTTATTGAGCGTACTAGACGCTCCCAGGCACCACCCATGTGGGGTGATGCAGGCGGATTAAATTTCCATTTTGTTGTGGTGGTAGTGAATGCTTTAACCAGCTCATCTTTATCGACATCAGCCAATGCTATACGAAGTTCGCGTTCAGCACCGACAAAATTTGTGCCGTTATCGCTGTAGAATTCATGGGGAATTCCGCGACGTGCCATAAAGTTACGAATGGCTAAAATACAGGAGCTAGTTGTTAATGAATGTGCCACCTCTATATGGACTGCTCTGATAGTCAGGCAAGTGAATAGACACCCATAGCGTTTTTCTTTATGCCTATTTACAACGACGGTAATAGGCCCGAAAAAGTCGATCCCAGTATATGTGAATGGTGCAACATTAGAAGCTACACGAGCAAACGGCAATGCAGCCATTTGAGGGTTGTGAGGTACTGCCTTCTTAATTTTGCACATTTGACAGGAACGAACTACAGATTTGTATGTTGCACGAAGTCTAGAAATATTAAATTTTTGTCTAACTTCATTGATGACAGTCTCGTGATTCATATGATGATAATTGCAATGGTAGTGCATCAAAATAAGCTTCGTAATTTGACTCTTTCTAGGCAAAATTATTGGACGCTTTTGATCAAATGGAATATCTGCTTTGTCGATTCTGCCATGCACACGCAAAATACCATCTTGCAAGTATGGAGTTTTGTTGTAAATATCACTGGATTTATGTATGACCAGGTTAGAATTTAATAAGGAAATTTCGGAAGAATATTTTTCACGCTGTGCCTGTTTATATAAAATATTTTCAGCGCTTTGTAGTTCTTCTTGGGTTAATTGACCATTTTGTTTTTTAATTAACCGACAATTATGCACGAATCGAAGAACGTAGGCCACAGCTCGAACCAGTCGATTCCACTTTGAAAATCTGCGGATGTCAAAGATCGGCTCAAATTTCGTCATATTGAATGCATGGTGCACACGCTCCTCTTCCGTAGAGGCCGATGTCAAAACTCTTTGCGGCCATTCATTTTCTGGGAGACGTAAAAATTCAGGTCCTTCAAACCATCTAGAGGAATTCGTTACTTTTGGAATTTTGAACCATTTGGTAGCTTCATCGGCTACATTTTGTTTACTTGCTATCCACCTCCAGTCCTTGATTGATGACAGCTCCAAAATCTCTGTAATGCGAAATGCAACGAATTGGTTGTACTTACGGTGATCGGAATTCAGCCAACTTAACACCGTTTTGGAATCGGTCCAAAAATATTTTTCATTAATTTTTATATCATGATTATCTGACACATATTTGGCAAAACGCGCCCCTATAAGGGCAGCCATTAGTTCAAGACGTGGGACGGATGTTATTTTTAAAGGGGCAACTCTAGTTTTAGCTCCAATAAGTGAGCAAATAATATCATCACCTCTTCTCAATCGAAAATAACAAACAGCTGCGTAACCGTCCTTACTTGCATCTACGAAAGTATGGAGATGAACTTCAATGTTGTGGTAGTTTTCAAAATATTTTAAATAACAACGTGGAATTTTTATGTTCTCTATTTCAGGTAAAATGTTGATCCACTTTGTCCATTTGTTGGTTAATTCGGGAGGAATCTTTTCATCCCAATCTATTTTTGATCGCCAAACATCTTGCATAAGTATTTTGACATACATAACAATATGTCCTATTAGACCAAGGGGGTCATAGATTGACATTACTAATCGCAACATTTCTCTTTTTGTTGGTATTTTTTGAACAGAAAAAATGTTGCACTCTCTTAACCAAGGGGATATTTTAAAAGTAATAGCATCTTCTTGATGCTCCCAAAAAATTCCTAAAACCTTTTCAATTTGCTTCTCATCTTTCGAGTTTAAGCATTTAGAATCAGAAATTGGTTTTGAACAAA
Organism: Sarcophaga peregrina; assembly: GCA_014635995.1. Taxonomy (NCBI): domain Eukaryota; kingdom Metazoa; phylum Arthropoda; class Insecta; order Diptera; family Sarcophagidae; genus Sarcophaga; species Sarcophaga peregrina. The sequence continues at coordinate 80,121,312 of CM025791.1, forward strand.
TGGATTTAAGTACTGACTTATCGTTAGAAATCCAATTTCTAATATTAAATCCAGCTTTACGATGAACATATGTAATATCAGTTACAATTTGTATAGCCTCTTTCGGATTATCAACGGATATAAGGAGATCGTCAACGTAATGGTTTTCTTTAATTGCTTTTGCAGCCAGCGGAAATTCGTTTTGAAATTTACTCGCGTTAAGATTTTTTATGTATTGGCTAATGCTAGGGGCACATGTAGCTCCAAAAATCATAACATTCATCACAAACACATCGGGAGGCTTTTCGTCCATACAGTCACGCCAAAGAAAACGTTGAACATCACAATCTTCAGGCCGTATATGCACCTGGTGGAACATTTCCTCAATGTCACCGCAAACAGCCACAGATTTCTGCCTAAATTTAAAGAGTATCGAAGGCAAAGAGGCCAAGTAATCAGGCCCTTTCAATAAATAGGAATTCAGAGACATACCATTTGATGTGGCAGCTGCATCCCAAACAATTCTCGTTTTATTTGGTTTGTTCTTATTGAAGACTGCGAAAATTGGAAGGTACCAAATTTTCCCATCACTACGCTCAATTTCATGAGAATCTAGTTTTCGAATGTAATTCTTTTCTAAATATTTAGAAATAGTTTGTCTAAAAACATTAAGAAGTTCGGAATTTTGACGCAATTTTTTCTCAAGACAAACTAGTCGTTTAAGTGCCATCTGATAACTATCAGGCATTTCCACTAAATCAAACTTCCACAGAAGGGGGACCTCGTAGTGCCCACATGGCTTATATTTTGTATATTTTTCCAATAAATCTAATGCACGAGCTTCGCTTTCAGCTATGAGTGGATTTTTAACACTTACCCCCACACTATCTAATGAGTAAAAGCTTCTAACTAACTCATCTAATTCATTTACTCTTGCAGAGCAATCACATACATGAAAATTGTAGTTAGTACTTGCCGTTTTATTTGCTGCAACAGCGCCGTAAATAAACCATCCAAGTTTTGTGCAAACGGCAACAGGTTCCTGTGGTGATCCCTCACGGATTTTGTTTGAGACCCCAAGATCGAAATGATTCAATCCTATCAATATTTGTGGCACAGCATCACTATAACTCTCTATAGGAAGATTTCGCAAGTGGCGATAGCGCTCCGATAATGTTTTATAATCCAGCGACTGAACAGGCAAATTTAATGATTTCACAGTGGAAACATCAATGGATACATGTTTTTTATTACCACCTGAAATATTTATTCTAAGTTTTTTGGAATTTTGTTCACTTCTTTCCATACCTCCCGTCCACCGCAAACATAAGGGGTTTGGTACTCCATCGATTTCTAATTCATTTGCTAACGACTCATCCATCAAACTTATAGATGATCCCTCGTCAATAAAGGCAAATGTATTGACTGTTTTATTATTGTTTCCAAATATTTTAATTGGAATTATTTTAAATAGAACATTTTTAATTTCTCCACTATGAGAATTATTTACTGCTTTATTTGATAAATTATTGTTTTCACTTTTACTTTCGATTGAAGTTTCTTTTGTTCTATTTAGCGGTGTAGAATATCGGTGTAATGACGGGTGGTGAAAATATTCGCACCCTTCCTTACCGCACTTCTTTTTTTTATTGCAGTCTCCGCTATGTTTAGACAAGCAGAACTTACACAATTTGTATTTTCTTACTGCATTCCATTTCTCACCACGATCCATAGATAAATATGTTGGGCAGTTAGCGACTGCGCTGCAACTATTGTTGTTATTACACACAATGCATTTGCGCTCACTATGGGAATGTATAAAAGCTCTCTTGTTTGTTATTGTTGCATTTGATTTATTTATCGTCTTTTCTTTGTTCCACTTGTTCGTATGTTGATCAAGAATTATACTGCTAGCTGTTATACCAACATTAAAAAACCACTTGTCAAATTCGAACAAATTTGGTTTTTTATTTTGGTTTATCAGCTGCATTTTTTGTGATGCCCACTGCATTTGATACGAGGGTGGAAGTTTTTGCATGATGTCAAATAGAAGTGATGAATTATTTAATTCATCAAGCATATTACTAGCAGTAATTGTGGATATCAAACTGCGAACTTCAATCGATAAAGAGGTAAGTGTTTTAAGGTTATTCTCTTCTACTTTTGGAAAAGAATTAATCCTATTTTTTATTGAATTTATTATTTTTTCAGGTTGGCCATACAATATACGGAGAACTTGGAGAACGATGCTTACATTAGAGGGATGGATTAACATCTGTTGGACACTATGAAGTGCTTCTCCTTTTAAGGCCCTTTGAAGGCGAATGAGATTTTCGGCATCGGTAAATGCACAGGCTGTGGTGGACCACTCATAGGTCGAGATAAATACCGGCCAATCTTCTGGATGGCCTGAAAATTCGGGGAGCTCTTTTGGGAGAGATTGGCGATAATTAATTTGGTTCTGCAGCACTGTAGGTGGTGATGTTAAATGTGTTGGCGGGCAAGGGGGTGCCATTGTTTGTGCATGTTGAGGGAAATGCAATGTAGACGGCGTAGGATGAGGTTCAATAAATTGTTGTGGAACTGAATTAAATAAATTTTGTGCGTTATTATTTGTATAGTGGGATGAAAATACGCTGCTGACGGGACAAGTATACACTGGAGGTACTGTAGGCTGCGTTCGTTGTTGATAGCCACTATGGGTGGAAATGGTCGTAGTACAATTTGGTACTGCGACCATGGTTGATGACGAATTAATTGCAGCCGAGGTAACTGTCGGTGGTACAAATCCAACTGAGTTTTGTGGCATCGTATTTAAGCCATTACAAATGAGTGTTGATTGACTTGTTTTTGGCACGAAATTACTTGGTATTGAAGATGAATTTTTGTTGTCTGTTTGATTCGACAAATTAGGTGTTTGCAAGTTTGTAGGGTGATTAATATTAGAAACAGTAGGTTGTTCGGTGTTATTAGGGGATTCATTTGAAACCAACCAATCACGGCCGGATTGAGAAATATCATCTGAGATATCGGTGAGGTCCTCAGCTTCTTCAAGAAGCTTATATTTATCATCCAAATACTGCTTGTTCAATTTGCGTTCTTCTTCAAGCTTTTGAAGTTTTAAATCTAATTTTCGAGATTGCGAAGCATGAGAACGATTCGAGCAATGACTTGAAGTACTTGGCGCAGGTGAAGTTGACCTTACGGTAAAACACTGAGGGCATTTGAAGGTTATGTTGTTGTCTGCGACATTAACGCAATTTTTGTGAAAAATTTTGTGGCAATCGACGCAGGTGACTACATTTTTGTCAGGGGGTTTGTGGCAAAGCGAACATTCTTGGTTAGACTGTTCATTTAGCGTTTGACTTTCGTAGTGTGGTAAAGACATTTCTACTTACTGCGAGATTGGCAAGTTGTTAGGGCAGAGGTGGTCCAGAAAAATGATGAGAACAAAAAGAATTTTAAAAAATGTTAGAGGCACGCCAGCCTAGGGTAACTTCTAGCGATTTTCAATTGGATTTTGAATAAAATACAAAAGCTTCAATATTCAAATTTATTTCGCTAATGTATTTATATTAAAATTCCTAAATAAATAACAATAATTAGGAATTAAATAATTATAAAAGTAACTAAATTTATACATACTTTTTGGTTAGAAAACCACTAGAAAATTTTACTTCTTTTTAAGTTTTAACTTTAACAAAATTTCCTCTGGATACTGCCAACTTTATGGTCTGGAATTTTCTTGAAGAATAAAATAACAGTACAAATTGGCTGCTTAAATAAGCTACTTTAGAACAACTTTTTTCTACTTTCGTTAAATATAAACAAATACAATAAAAAATTCTATGATTTAAATTAAGCGTTGCCAGACCGATCAACTAAAGTTAGGGTTTTTGGTAGTGGCGTTAACACCGGATATTGCCTCTCAGATTACAGCCGATAATTATACTTTCACTATAGTCACTGAATTTCTTTAACTTAGCTTCGCCGTTACTACCAGAAATGTTGTCAGAATGGAGGATCACTCTGCCAACAGATGCTCAATAGGCAGTTGAGTAGCAGAGACCTCTCTCGTACGACAATATTAATACTCTAGAAGATCCAGAGGCATGAACACTGTTAAGTGTGGATGCAGCAGTATATATACGAGAGAAAAGAACTACTGATCGAACAGTGAACTAACTGCACAAGCTCCTCAACAACTTGGATGTTGTGCAGCGTATTAACATCCATGAAGTCGCCATGGTCTAGTAGGCATTATTAGACGAATCCCAGGTCAGACATCAAAACGAAAATATGAAAATACTTTTTCGGCGATTTCCTATTAGTAGATTTCTGGCAAAAACTCTGAGAGTAAAAATTGCCATTAAATGCTTCTCAAAAAATCTATCGTTCGGAGTCGACTTTAAATTGTAGGTCCCGTCACTCATGCATAAAATTAACGAACACAACATAAGTGGTGTGAAAAGCTAGGACGTTGTACAATGGGTCAATTCGAACTCTGGGTATTGTACTTGTCAGAATTGGCAAGCACACGTATTCTAACCTAACCTATTAACATCCAGCTCCTGCGCTGGCTCGGCCATGTCGTTCGAATGGAGGAGGTTTCTGTAGCAGGACGGGTATTTAATGCTTAGAACTGCGGAAGTCGGATGAAGAGGACGACCTTGTTTGCATTAAAAGGACCAGAACGAGAAAGCCCTGTCATCGAATGGTGTGACCGACTGTCGTAGCGGTGCAGAAAGTAGAGAAGGAGGCAGTTCGAAATCTATTAACCGGTTTTTTAATGGCCGATTAAGTAAGCTAGCATGTAATTGGTTATTGCAACCATTTAGTCGGGACAACAACTTAGCTCCTCCCGCCACTCATGTCGTGTGTGTTAATTTTATACATGAGTGGCGGGATCTACAGTTTAAAGTTGACTCCGAACAATACATTTTTGAGATAACTTTTCATGGAACATATTTTTTCAATTCTCGGAGTTATTACCAGAAATCTGCATGAGAGGAAGTCGCCGAAGAAACATTTTTTCATATTTCGTTTAGTTGGAAAGGAATGCCATGGTGTTTGATTCGAGGTATCCTGTTAATAAGCCAGCACACTACCTACAAGACTACAGCGACTTCTATTGCGAAATTGATAGTAAAACTACTAGAATAAACGGACAATATACGTCAAGTTAGCATTGCAACATGACAATACACCTTAACACAAAGCAAAAGTATTGGCCTTGAACAGTGGTGTTGTGCTAATTTTTTTTTTTACTGGAACGCGTTCCGGAACCCCTGTTCACGGTTCGAAAAAACAAGCCGGTTCGTTTCGGTTTTTGTTCCGGTTTGGGTTTATAAAAATACAAGTAAAAATTCGTCAAAAATTAGAAAAAAAAACAAATCAGCAATTCTCTTTAAGTTTTTTTCATAACGTCAGCCAATTCTAGTTATCAGAAATCATTTTTAGTTCCGGAACGCGTTTCTGTTCAAAAAGGAACGACGTTCCGGAGCGTTCCGGCTAGACAACACCACTGGCCTTGAATCTACTGACCCCAAACGATGTATTCAGCGGATTTGTTTTTATTGATAGGACACGCAGTGGCTGAGTAGCAGTTAGATTCCTCCGAGGAGGATGCAAATTGGATATCTGACTGATTGTCTGGCGTGGGACCACATGTTAAAACATAATAAAGCTTTTCTTTTACACATATTTTATACATTGGAATAGAGAAAAAAGAATAAAAAAAGTTTTTGGAAAATAATAAATAATTTCCTGACGTGGTTTAGAATTTGACTTCAAACAAATATCGATTTAAATCGATTCGATTTGATTCAATCGATCAATCAAGCAAAAATATTTATATTTTTTCCACATTATACGATTACTAATTTCCATTTTTACAAAATCATAAATAAAATTAACAAAAAAAAAAAAAATAATAGAGAAAAAAAATCTAATGCAAAATTCTTGGAATTTTATTTAAAAAATGAAAAAATAAAGGAAAATAAGCATGAAAATTCTTTAATCTATTCACTGATCAAATGCGAGAAAATTTGAAATGAAATGAAATGAACACACAATGAATGTGAAATAAACATGTCTGTTTATCACTTGTACGTGAACGAAAAACAACCATCGATCCATCAAACGATTTCATCAATAAAAATCGATTTAAACAAAAATATATAAATACGGGGTATTTAGAAGGAAAAAAAAAGAAAACGAAAAACAAAATCCAATATTTTAGCAACAACAGCAAGAAGCAATAATTTATGGTGTTTAACACTTTCTTTAAGAATTCAACTATTTTAACACATGTTGTACTAAAATATCGAACAAAAAAGATAAAAATTCTAATCGAATAAATTTTGTATACCCTACGGAACCATATCAATATTGAAGGCATACATACTATGCTTGCGCTACTATTTTTAACACAAGCTCTTCTCTGAAAACTCGTCTCTACTTAAAAAATTCCCTTGCACAAGACGCCGTGTTCTAGTAGGTAGTATGCTGGCTTATTAGACGTAAAGCTAGGGTTCGTGTCCCAGGCCAGACTTCAAAACGAAATACAAAAAGGATTTTTTCGGCGATTTTTTCCCAGCAGATTTCTGGCAAAAACTCTCAGAGTAAATAAAATTGCCATGAAAAATTTCTCAAAATTCTGTCGTTCGGAGTCCACTTTAAACTGTAGGGCCCACCACTTATGCATTAAATTAACACATACAACATAAGTAGTGTGAGAACCTAGGTAAATAATTCTGACTGAAGGGTTGTAATGACCAATTATGTATATATGGTGCCTTAGTACTGCAACCACAAGATCCAAAGTATTCCTCTCTGACTATAATGTCAGCTCCAGATAAATTGTTCAACAAACTTCAGTATGTTGCTCGGTGTAAAAGCCAACAACTCCAGGTCTAGTACATCCTCGAATGTATTAATACCTCATAGCTTCTCATCGTTACACTTTCAACATATTGGACTCAAAACAACCTTCATTTTGGTTTTGATTAAGTATACTCTTGAGCTACAGTGCCTTGTCTAAAGGTATCCAAGTCTCCGTAGTTCAGTTGGTAGTGTGTTAGGTTATTAGACACCAGGTCTTAGTTCAAACCACAGATCTAACATAAAAACGAAATATAAAAAAATATTTCTTCAGGCGACATCCTCTTAGCAGACATCTGGCCAAAACTCTAAGAATAAAATAAAATTGTAATTAAAAAGTTTCTCAAAAAAACTGTCGTTCGGAGTCGACTTTAAACTGTAGGTCCCGCCACTTATGCATACAATTAACGCATTAATGCCATGAAAATTTTCTCAAAAATCTGTCGTTTCGAGGTCGACTTTAAACTATAGGTCCGCCACTCATGCATACAATTAACGCATTAATGCCATGAAAAGTTTCTCAAACAAACTGTCGTTTGGAGTCGACTTTAAACTGAAGGTCCCGCCACTTATGCATACAATTAACGCATTAATGCCATGAAAAGTTTCCCAAAAATCTGTCGTTTCGGGGTCGACTTTAAACTATAGGTCCCGCCACTCATGCATACAATTAACGCATTAATGCCATGAAAAATTTCTCAAAAATCTATCGTTTTGGAGTCGACTTTAAACTGTAGGTCCCGCCCACTCATGCATACAATTAACTCATTAATGCCATGAAAAGTTTTCCAAAAATCTGTCGTTTCGGAGTCGACTTTAAACTGTAGGTCCCGCCCACTCATGCATATAATTAACACACACAACATAAGTAGTGTGAGAAACTAGCTCAATAATCCTGACTGAAGGGTTGTAATGACCAATTATCTATGTATGGACTCGTATAGTACATTAAATAGTCGACTTTATGCAGTTCATAACTCAACCAATTCATTCCCCCCCCTCCAATCTTAGCTGATAATCTATATTAGACGAAGCAATTATTTTTACACAAAAATTTTTAAATCCTTCTTCTCTGCTCGTTTTTTTGGTATTTTTTTTTTTTTGTTTCTTCGAAAGAAAAACATTCAACAAAGGCGTTGACTGATGGACAAACGAGTGTAAAATTTAAATTTAAATACAACAACAACAACATCAACAACAATAACATAAAGACTGATTAGTTTTATAGGAAATGTTGTGTTGTTTGTGTTGTATTACTTTGTAGAAATTTTTTGTTTTTTTTTTACAAAAGCTTTGGCGGTCATAAGATCAAAGACCGCCTGGTGATCTGTAATGACAGCTTTGATCATAGACAGGCCTTTGAAGTCGACCGATCATCAAATGTATATGTGATATATGATGAAACGAAATGAAACAAACTGTGTGTAGAAATTAATTAAAATGTAAATAACATTGCATTTCACTAAACATTTCAAATTCCAGTGATTTAGTGTAGAGTGTTAAATCAAAACGATTCAATAAATCATTAAAACGCGATTTTAATTACACAAATACCAACCAACCTATACCATCGTATTCTTTACATTTTTTCCTCATTTCAACAATTGATATGTATGCAGCGTGCAGAGAGACCCACCTCTGTGTTACAGCAGCATTGGGGGGGGCCTTAACCCATTTACGCCTGGCCTTAGAAACAGTATTTGGAGTATTTATGTTGATATGAACATCAAGTAGGTCTAGTAGGTAGTGTGTTGGCTTATTAGACGTAAAAGCCAGGTTTCGAGTCCCAGGCCAGACATTAAAACAAAATACAAAAAGTATTTTTTCGGCGATTTCCTCTCAACAGATTTCAGCCAAAAACTCTGAGAGTAAATAAAATTGCGATGAAAAGATTCTCATAAAATCTGTCGTTCGGAGTGGACTTTAAACTGTAGGTCCCGCCAGTTATGTATGAAATTAACACACACAACATAAGTGGTGTGAGAAACTAGGTCAATAATACGGACTGATGAGTTCTAATGACCAATTATGTATGTATGTATGAACATTTTTATTTATTTTTAAGTGTCGTGCGATCCTCTGTAGGGCATGAGTATTTTTCTACCCACTTCGGCGTAAGTCAGTTCTAAAATAAATTTTTTTTAGACAACATTGTTAAGCTATTTTTGAGAGTTTTATTGAAAATATCACGTTTGTGACAATAATAATCCTGACAAGAATGATAAATTCACCAAAATTACTCCATTGAACAATGGACAAAATAAAAGTTTCTACAATTTGGCATATTTTCCCATAATCTTTCTATGGACGAACGAGATGATCGCATATTATGGTCGCCATTTGTGTACAAATACTGGGTGTTAGCTTCTATGACAGAATATTGTTATTCCTTTATCCCATATGCTGGCGCTTCTGCTAAAAATAAGACTGACTACGGCCTTGGAGAAAACGTGGTACTACGGCTATTAGAGAATATTTTAGATCGAAGTCAATATAATGTTACGTTGGACAAGCTATAGTTTATTATGTACAATATCTCGAAAAGGTTATTTTGCATCCGGTACTGGTCGCGATAATCGGAGCAATCACGCATTGCTGGATAGTATTAAATTATATTAAATAAAAGGAACCTCGGGATTCATTAGATTTTTGCTTTGACAAAAATAACAATAATAAATACCGAACGATGATAATTCAGTAATTAACTCTACACATATTTAATATCATGTTATATCTAGGTACAGTGGCGAGCAGAAGTGAGTATATGCTCACAATACCATACAAGCAAATACAAAAAAAAAATAATTTTAATTTCTTATTTTATTCTTAACGAATAGCAGTAAAAAACAATAATTACTGAAATGAATTCATGTGAGTTTGAATGAAAAAACGAAAATAACCCACATAAACTCAATTTTGCACGTTTCAAGAAAATTCAAGAAACTAACCCAATTTCAATATTTAATCCATAGACCCTTATTAGAAATAGCTTGACTTAGGCGGTTTGACTTGCTTTATAAAATAATCAATAACATCTTTCGGCAATTCGATTCCATTCCGCATTTATACGATCCTAAAGTTTGTCCATGTTTGTTGGGCCTGCTCCATACTGCCCGAACCGACTATTAACGAATGGCCAAAGATTTTCAATCGGACTGAGGTCGGGACTTTGTGCCTGGCCATTCCATCATTGTAAATTTTGTTTCCTACTCCATATCTTTACAATTTTTGCTGTGTGCTTCGTATCACCATTCTGTTGGAAAACAATTTCTTATTCGGAATAAGCACATTTGTTCATAAAATTCATAAGATGAGTTTACAGAATCTGTAGATAGACTTTTTTCGCATAATACCATCTACTAAATATAGAAGGCCAACATGCCATCATATTAAGCATCCCCGAACCATTATATTTTCACCGCTATGTTTAACAGTTTGCTTCACATGGTATCATTGAACGCGTTCCCCGGGTCGTCGATAGCAGTACTGTGGATGACGAAACTCAGTATTGTGAACATGCACTCACTTCTGCTCGCCACTGTATATATTTTAAATCTTTCTGAATCTTTTCGGTGCAGAACCGATGTGCAAAACGAAAAGATATGATCGTAAACTTAGCAAGATGGCTGTCATTGAACAATCATACACAATACATGCGTATAATCAGCGAATAGGTGGAGTTGACTTATCCGATAATGGCGTCAACAATTATCGTATGCGAGTCCGCTGAAAAATGTGGTAATGGGCATTAGTCAGTTATTGTGGAGCTATTTTAAACGCAACGAAACAACACTGCTTGTGCAGGGGATGTTGCGTTGTTGAAGCGTTGGACAAAACTCGTGAAAATCATCGCTGTTCGCAATACGGTGGGAAAATACAGTACGGTTGTGCATCCAAAAGATTCCTTTGCACAATTTTATACCGGAACTCTCAAAAATATAAAAAAAAAATAAATAAAAAAATTTGAAGTTTATATTTGAAATTCATTTTTAAAAGTTTTATGAAATATATTTCATACCAATGCCTAAGTGGGTGTTTTTATACCCATGCCATTTAATCGCACCTGTAGCTTAGGTAACTAGACCAATTTAAGTGAAAGTATTTTCATCGGCTGGAAGATATATAATATTACATGGCATCTAAAGGTTTTTGTGAGAATACCATCCACACATATAACACAGAAGTTCATTCTACAAAATTTTGATTTTGAAAAACTCGTGATCTTTGACCTTTTTTCTGTCATCTAAAATAAGTGAATATCATGCCTTACAAATTTTTTTTAAACCGTTCTAAGTCTTCTCTATTCGTTCTTAAAGAAGATTGTGGGCTCTCGTTTAATTGGTTAAGGATAGAAATTTTTAAAACAAAAACATCTTTTTTGTTGGGTATTTTTCTACCATTCGGCGTTAATGGGTTAATGAGAATTAAAAATGAAAATTGCTTTTAATTTCTTTCTTATTGTTGTTTTTGTTTTTGGTATATTTATATGTCAATTAAAAATAAAATCGAAACAACAATATTGGAAATTTACAAACATTTTGACAAAAGCTTTGTTCAGACAACAACAAGTGGTTTTTGCGGTTGATGAATTTGTATCTTATTAAAGTGCATGACGATTAAAAATAAAGATTGACACTTAACGATAGATGTTATTGATACGACTGCCGGCTGTTACAACAATATCTTACAGATGCTGTAAAGCATATTAAAATTTGCATGTTAGATTGCTAACACGGAACGTATTGCACAATTTTGAGGAATGTTTTCTTGTATCATTGTCTGCTGCATCAATCCAAAGTCAGATTTATCTTTCCATTATTCAGTTATGCAGTTCTCTCAAAAAACGACAAAAAATGTGACATAAGTTATTGCGTATTCTTACAGTTGATTACTGCAAAACACGAGATTAACTGTTTACCTGCATGATTAAACCTCACAATAGGTTTAAGATATCGCATGATTTTGTGGCATATGCCAATCCACTTTATTTCTTTCATTTGGAATGAAAAAGTCAATAATAATCTCGTGGAATCTCATTCCATTAACTTCATCGTTGTGATTATAATCATTCAACCAGTTGGGTCATCTAACGATTTGAATTTAAGCCATCGGTTAATTCGAATCTAGGAATACTTATGTCATTCTGTTCTGTCACAAATTTTATCTCCATTGAGCATAATAAATCAACTTAACGCTTAAGCAACGTTGGGATTTATTGGAAATTTATTTCCAAAACAAGGACAATTACTTAGAAATTGCAAGAAATTTTGCAAAAAAAAAAGCGGACAGTGCCCGGTATAGACAAGTTTATTGCTAAAGTTCATGAAATTGGTTTCATTGTTGATGCGCTAACACAAAAACCTACTCGTACAGTGCATACATTCGAAAATATTGACGCTGTGGCTGACATCAACATTAACTCTTCATCCTTCTTAAGAATTAAATACCAGTTTACGTTGAATTTTGTAACAATATCGCGGTGTGAACGTCTTATAAAGTTCAATTGACACAAGAGTTGAAACCGCATGACAATCCGGTATGTTTTTGCTTCCCCAGATGGGCCAAAGATTTTACCAAAATAATCATCACTCATGGATTAATACGCCGGCGATGGCAAAGTAGATGGAGTGAAGAAACATGCGGAAGATGGACTTATAAACTTATTCCGTCTATAGAGGCATGGATACGGAGAAACTTTGGGGAAACTAACTATTTTCTGACCCAGTTTCTTTCGGGTTATGGTTATTTCCAAAAATAAATATACCGCATGGGCAAGGTGACTTAGTCTGGCTGCATTCATTGACGACGCTGAACCAGATTCTTCCATTGCATTAAATGGCAAGACGAGAAGAGCGTGTTGATAGAGCAAGTTGATGAATTTATACCCTACACCGTTGTGGACGCAATGCTCGAAAGCGAGACGAAATGGAGAAGATACGTTGAATGTGTACTCCGCAGAAAGAACTTCGACCTTGACACAATACAACGAAATGATACATGAGAAGACGAGCCAATAGCATGAAGCTGGCTTCAAATATGGCGTACCCAGTTGTGAGAGAGTAGACAACGGTTCTTAACTGGACGTCGTTCTGGGCCCTTCCCGAAGTGTTGCAGATAACCGTTCCGTAAGTATCCCCAGATGAGGAAGAGGGATTGTTTTAGTGGCAGCACCACACGACGTGGCTGACGACGATCACTGCGAAGACATTTAGCACCCTAACTCACACGTTAAAAAAAAAGCCATTAATACGCAAAATTGCCATGGTTTGGGCTCAGAAAACCCTCACATGGTCTTATAATGGATGATTTTTTAAGAGCTAGAGGGAAATTTAAAAAAAAAAACACAGAAAATTGAGAAAAATGCATAAAATCTTTATTTGAATCGATAGTACGATCCATATAATTTAATGTTTGAAGAATATTTCATGCAAATGTTGACCGCGACTGTCATTTTGGCATACTCTTTCCAACATTTCGGCCGGTATCTCACGAATAAATGCTTCAATGTTGTCTTCCAATGCGTCAATTGAAGCGGGCTTGTCTGTATAGACGTGAGCTTTAACATAGCCTCACAAAATATAGTCTATATATGTATTAAAAAATGAAGACAGCGACACCTATCGCACCATGATAACAGATTTTTTCATAATCGCTTTTCATGGTATTGATGTTTCGTTCCAAAAGGATGGTGCAACTTGCTACACATCTCATGCTACAATCGATTTATTGCCTCAAATGTTGAATGGTGATGTCAAAAGGCTGCCAAGAAGGTGCTGTTTAATATCGTTCGACTGGTATTCTGCATGTCGCCGTGGTCTAGTAGGTAGTGTGCTGGCTTATTAGACGTAAAGCCAGGGTTCGGGTCACAGGCCAGACATCTAAATAAAATACAAAAAGTATTTCTTCGGCGATTTCCTCTCAACATATTTCTGGCAAAAACTCTGAGAGCAAATAAAATTGCCATGAAAAGTTTCTCTAAAAGTTTTAATAAATATTATGCAGGAATGTACTTATTTCAATGACCGCATGCATATCTTAATACCCACTACGTATATAAAGAAAGTCACCAGCATTTTATCAACTCTATACTGATCCTCTATCATTATTAAGGGATTACATTTCAGTTTGTGGTATAAATATTGTCACATAATGATTGACTGACTTGACTGCTCAGTGAGGTTGTTATAATATTTTGTTTATGTCAACATTGTTGACAGAATTTCAATATTAAATATCAATCAATTATTAAGATTTTCAAGGTTGTTGTTGTTGTTTTTTTTTACTTTCATAAAATATCAATTATTTGAATGAATGTAGAATTTATATTTAAAATAATATAAAAAAAAATGAAATATAAAATATATTGTATTAGAAAGTACTATGAATATATCGATTTTTATTATAATGATTTTAATACAAGAAAAAAATTTACTTTTAATTAATATGGCAGCATTAAATCCTAACTCCGTATCGTTATAACTATAACTACTCAGTTCGTTATAACCGAGATTGACTGTATATGCAAAATAGGTCAACCCTTCAATCAAGATTACAACCTAGCTTCTCACATTACTTATGTTGTGCAAGTTAATTCTATACTTGAATGGCGGGTAATGCAGCCTAAAGTCAACAGTTTTTTGAGAAACTTTTCACGAAAATTTCATTTAATCTCGGAGTTCTTGTCAGAAATTGGCAGAGAGGAAGTCACCAAAGAAATATTATTATATATTGCGGTTTGTTGAAGATATCTCACCAGGGATGTGCACTCTGTGGGCTCACGTCTAATAAAGCAAAACACTGTCTACTACACTAGACCGGATCATTGTTAGTGTCATTGCTGTACATGCTAAACAATTTCTGCAGAAGTTGTAGAGACGAGAAACAGGAGCAAATGGTTTTTCAATACTACAGGTTGGGTGTACAAACGGTTTGAAATTTTTACCAAATTAATTTTTTTTATTGTGAAAGAGATCTATTTCGGTTAGGAATGGAATATTGTTTCATTCATGCGGCTTCCATAGCTGGACTCACATTATATCATTCGATCGTCTCAATTTGCGTGCATTTTTTGCAGCGTATGGATACATAACTCGGCAATAGCATCACGAATGTTACTCTAAAAATGCCCAACACCGGTTTGCCGGCCATAACACTGTTTTTTTAATGGCGGCCCACTTAAAATAATCCAACGGAGTTAAATCTCAGATTTTTGTTAGCCAATTGACATCACCATTTCAGTGTTTTCAGTGACCGTAATGGTAGTGCTGTTCTTATTTTCAAACAAATATGGACAATGATGCTGCCGCTCCATTTGCTGCAGCAAAGAGTTACTTCTGTAAGACCACATTTGGGTTTCCTGGTCCTGAAATGCTTATTAACGTACCCACCAAGATGAAAATGAGATTCTCCCGAATCAAAGAATTATTCATAATGGGTGTATTGGCTTCTGTAAGACCACATTTGGGTTTACTGAGTTCGAAATGCTTATTAACGTATCCACCAAGATGAAAATGAGATTCATCCGAAAAAAAGTTTTTTTTTTAACAAAATCAACATCATCGTGCAGTTTGCCGTAGGCCCAAAATTCCAATAAATCGCAGTTCATTTCAGTGTAAATAATACGCTGAATTTTGTGACAGAATAGAATGACATAAGTTTTGCTAGATTCGAAATAACCGATAGTTTAAATTTAAACTGATAAATGGCCTACCCATTCTATAAACGCAATGAATCAGCTTAGGTTTGAGGCTCTATAAACGTAGAGGACAATTGGTGTTTAGGTTGCCGTGATCAAATAAGCAGTGTGCTGGCTTATTAGACGTAAAGCCAGGTTTCGAGCCCCAGGCCCGACATCAAAATAAAATACAAAAAGTATTTTTCGGCGATTTCTACTCAGCAGAGAAAATAAACTTGCCATGAAAAGTTCCTCAAAAATCTGTCGTTCTGAGTCGACTTTAAAACTGTAGGTCCCGCCACTTATGTATAAAATTAACACACACAACATAAGTAGTGTGAAAAACTAGGTCAATAATTCTGACTGAATGATGTAATGCAATAGGTGTATACAGACAACCCTCCTATAACGCGGTACTCTCAGAACGCGGTTTCCATATAAAGTGGGGCTGAAATTGCGACAAACCTCCTATAAGGCTGTACTCGTATAGCGTGGTTTGCGTTCAACTTCATTGATTGATGCAAACACCTCAAATGCTATGTTAGACGAAAATATGGAAAATGAATGGGTGCCAAATTTCGATTTACAGGATGTGAAAAAAGGGTTAAATTGGAACAAAGTTTAAAAGAGATTTTGCTCCCTATAGAGAGGTTTTGAGTGATGTTAGAAAAAAGCTACAATCGAAAAACAATGATTGAAGATGAACCAAGTGAGGATAAATATTAAAAAAATTACATTATTTTACAAGTATTTCTTAATTTTGTTGGAAACCAGTCATTTAGTTTAGTTTTTATTTAATTTTTTTTTTATCAATCCTTATATGAACTCTTGAATTCAACAAAAATAATTTATAATTTATCTTGCCTTTTGTATTTCTTGGTCTCCATATACTAATTCTGTGTTTCTTATAGCGCAGTTTCCGAACTACGAATTAGACTGGTTTGTACCTGAAATTCGACTTTTTTATAGAGCGGTTTCCATATAACGCGGTATGCACTCACCGCGTTCTATGAAGGTTGTCTGTATTTGCCTTACAGGACAGCTTTCTATTCAATACAAGCCACCACAACTGTGTCTCATTTTTAAGTTCAATGGTCATGAACAGGCTATTTGCACTTTCTATGGAAAAGTAACACCTTCAGCTTTCATAGTTTCTTTTATTTCTTTGGTTAGAGCAATACTAGGCTCTATTTTTAATTACTTTTTTCAATCTTACAAAGAGAATTTCGCAATTAACTGGCAACTTATCTAAAGAATGCTATTCTTAGCAGAACTTTTATTAACGACTGATAAGTCTAACGAATGCTAGGATGCTTGAAAGTAAAGTGCCACCAAAAGTAACTTAAATCTAATGATTTTATATCTTAATTCGCTGGTTTCTTTTGCTGTAGTTTTTAATACTTTAAATATATATTTTTTGTTTTCTTTTTTGATAGACTTCAATCGTTTTATACCATACACTCACGTCAATTTATTTTTTTATGGATTAAATTGTCAAAAAATTTTGACATTTGCATGAAAATCAATTTGCAAACTGTCAATCAACTGGTATCAAACAGATTTCTAAACTTGACTATGAATAATTCTCCTGTTTTTTTTTATTTTATCACAAATTCAAATAGAACTCAACGGCGCACGTTAACCAAAACCTAAAGAAGATTGTGTGAATGAATGAGTGAATGAATGAGTGAGTGAATGAGTGAGTGAGTAAGTAAATGTTGTTGCCACAACAACCAAATCAAAAGTAGTGCATGTGACAGCTTAAAAATATTAAATGAAAAAAATTATTTGGTATGTATGAGTAGCTGTGGTACCACCATTCTTTATAAACACTTGTATACGAATAATAATCAAAAAAGAATCGTAAAAAAATATTCTTCGGAAAGAAATAAAAAATTTTGCTCGTAAATATTTTTTAATGACATTTAAGTAGATTAAGTTCGAAACCATTAAAGTCTTATTAAACGAAATGAAAAAAACTCTCCATTCATTTTTATGAAGAGGATTAATACTCACTCTCCACAAGGAGCTTGGCTAACATCACCTCCTACTGATCAATATAAAATATGCTGCCACTGTAGTTATCCCATTAGTCTTTGTTTTTGTTGTTGTTGTTGTTTCTATATTTTACATTTGATCATAATTTAGCAGATTAACGAGTTGAAAATTGATTTCATTGACACTTAATGTCATACTCTCGTAATTTGAATACAAAACAGTTTATAAAGTTTCAACGTATTTTTCCTTTTTCTTTTTGATTTTGAAATTTTCACTTCACTGTCATTAAAGTTAATCTGACATAAACATGAGATAAAAAGAAAAAAGAGATAAAAAAAGTAAAAATAAAAATAGAAATTAAGTTAACAAATCCTCTTCTTCATCTGCAGACATAAATATGTAGTACGTATGCGTTCATTTTTTTTTAAATAAAAGTTCTCCTGATGTTAAGTGTCAACGGATTTTATGACAGCATTTAAAAGCTTAAACTTTATTAGTTAAGGGGGGACTTTTTATTTGCACAGCTAAGTAAAGCTTATCTTATACACACATACACACACTATTAAGCAGGAAGAGAGGCGTTAAAAATACTGAACCAAAAAGCAAGTTCATATTGACAAAAAAAATGAGTAAAAGGCTGCATAGCATAGCCTAGGTGAACCAAAGCAAGGAACTATACAGTGTGGCTAATATATAATGCAACAAAGAAAAGCGTTATATTTTTTTTATTTCTTTTTTTTCAATTTTTTTTGTTAATTTTATTGTTCGAATTGGGCACCTTTGGTACGATTTATGGCCTTCAAACGGCCGACAAAGCCATCACAGGCTGCAGGAAAGTGGCTCTGCGATATTTTGGTCCATTCCCGGCGCTTTCCATTCCCGAAATGATCGAGAATTTGGTATTTTTTACTGAGAACCTTACTTTCCTAAATGCCTTAGGCGCAAAAGTCCAACGGATTGAGATCCGGATATTTTGGTGGCCATTGTGCGGTAGAAATGAAGCGTGGAACCACCTTTTCAAGCCTTTCTTGTTGACGCGTACTGTTGGAATGTCCATGGTCTGCGGCCGAAATGTTTGTCTGCCCAGGGCTTCAATACATTTTCCCGATAATATTCGGCATTTATTTTAACCCCATGGTCGATGAATACGAGCGGGGAGCGACCAGCGGCCGTTATGGCGGCGCTTGAGTTTTGTTGGCCAATCGCAGGTGTAAATTTTCATCTGACCTCTTTGGCATGTAAACCCGCTCATTTTGTTTTTTCCCAAACTGCTGAATTTGGAATGGTTTATCATCGGAGAAAATCAAATGCGGTAACTGGCCACATGCGTGCAAGCAAAGTAACTCTTTGGCTCTTACCAGTCTAATTTTTGTTTGGCCATCGGTGAGTTCTTGCACTTTTTGGAACTTCAATGGCTTTAGTCCAAGCTCATTCTTCAATATGTGTTGTATCCGTTCTCGTGATATGTTCAGCTCATGAGCAATTTTTCTACAACTACGACGTGGATTTCGATCAAATCTGGCTTTACTTTTCGAATGATTTCTGGTGTTGTTACCGTTTTTTTTTTTCCTCCACATTTGGGACGCGATGCAAGACTGCCAGTATCACGATAACGAGCAGTGGTACGAGAAACAAAAGATTTATTCACATTTAATGCTGGAGGGCTCTAACGATAGCCACCTGTTGCTTACTAGCCAAATATAAAGCAATCACACTATCACGCTTGAATTCCATCACGAATAATTTTTTTTCTGAATGCAATAGATTAAAAATGCTTTTGTAAGCTTGGAAATAATAAAAAGAACTGTCATTGGAAAAAATCAGCCAGCTGTCAGACTAGCTGTTTACAAATGATAGCAACTTGAAGTCGGTTGCAATACATATAAGCCAACCTTGTAAGTGGCGTCAACCATGGATTGAAGAGTTGTAATTACCTATTATGTATGGTGCTCCCAGTCCATATTGGTTGCACCAAATCGATAGTAATCTCAGCGCAGATTTCAGAAATTCTGAAAGTAATTTTCGATCTTTGCCTAGAGTCACTGCGAAGGCGATACTCCATGGTTTTAACTAAAGTACGTTAGTAAGCCTCCATGGTTGTTTTGTTGTAAGTTTTGTTGTATTTTATAGCAGATTTTCTGTGAGTGTATTTAAATTTTTTTGATTATATTTCCTTCATAGCACAACCTCTTGCCATAAACTTCACATTTAACATGACGAGGACAACTATTTACTTGCTATCCATGATGCTGATGCTGTGTTGCTGTTACTCTGTTGCTGGTTGCCGTAGACAATGATGGTGATGGCTATGACTATGGGGAGACGCCTACTTACGCTTGATGAGGCTAACACGGTCTATGAGTACGAGTGTATATGTTTTTTTATGATCAGTTTACCTTTTTTTTTTTGTGTTGTGTGTGTTGTATTATTGTGTTGCTGTTGCGAGTGTCTCATTAAGTCATTTTATTGTTGTGAAAATTAAAAGCCCGCTCATAAACTGACAAGCTTAATAGCGTTGTGCTGTTTAACTTAGTAGTTTTTGTTGTTATTATTATTGTTGTTGTTGTTGTTGTATGATAACTGACATATAAATAATGTCATAATCTGAAAGTTTATTGACAGTACAACTTAACTGCATTCTCTTTTACTGTCAGTAGCTGTCAATATCAAACAGAGTTTTTGTTTTGTTTCCTTTTTATAGCTGCTGCTGCTGCTGCTACTTCTGCTTAAATTCTCTTTTCATTTTTCCATTATATTGGTTTGACATAAGGAATAACTACAATGGGATGCGTGATTGTTTTTTTTTTTTGTGTTTTGGTTTTTTTTGATATAAAAAGAAGGAAAGAAATAAAATCATGTCGGTGAAGATTTCTTCCAATTCATAAGCCCAGTAAATTCTGCTTCACTGCCACACGGTCTATCTTTCGTTTTCGATTTTTGTTATTTCATATAAAAATTGTATCATTCTAGACATGTTTCAAAGTGTGTATACGTATACGCAAACGTATGTATGTAGACATTAGAAAATATTTAAACTGACATTTATACTCTACATGACGTCCTCTCATATAGGCACACATGAACATTTGTACATTTTTTTTTGTTGCATCATCTCCTTTATTTCTATTCCTGACGTTTATTCTTCTCTTTTTTTTTTTGTTTTAATTTCATTCTAAAAATGGTTGTTGGCCTGTTGGTTCCTATATGGCATCATCATTCATGTGTCTTAAGGTGTAGCATTTCGGTTCGCGTATATACAAAACACGGCTACTGTCACTGTCAGATTGTCAGTAATTGTCACTTTGTTGTCAGCTTCCATATTGTATTATTTGATTTGACATTATTGAATACTGTACACTGAAAAACGTCAGAATAGGAGCAAAAAAAAAATAAGGAACACAAATAGAAACGTTCTATGAAATAATGTGTGGCATACAAAATGAAAACGAATCAAAGAACAAGGTGCGCTCCTTATGTATGCCATAGCATACATAACTCGTTGTTTCTGTTTTTTTTTTTTTTGGTTCCTGTGTCATGATGATTTTCTTTTATGTTTGACAATTTCTATAAAAAGAAAATTGTGCTGAACACTCGCCTGTATAATGTAAGTGGCTAGATTGCCATTGTATATTTCTTTCAGACCCAGTTGGAAATGTCAATTCCAATGACGGCACCCCTCTGCTATAGTAATTTTCTTTCCTTCATTATTTTTCTTTTTTTCTTTTTGACTTTTCAATTCAAAGAATTGTGGGTTCGTTGCGTTTATTGGCCTGTCATTTACAATTTTCTGAATATAAAAATTTTAATTAAATCTTAAGTTGGAAATTTTCTTGCTGTTTTTCAATAGAATGCAGCAAAAAAAAGTTAATTTCCTGGAAGGAGGGAGAACAACAAGGGAATAATTATGTACGTATGCACATAAGTATGTAAGGAGTGCGCACAAAAAAAAAAACTGGACTTACACTTTTCGTTATAGAAATAAAACTAAGTGGCGGATTTTTTTCGTTTATATACCAACTAAGGAGTGCGCACAAAAAAAACTGGACTTACACTTTTCGTTATAGAAATAAAACTAAGTGGCGGATTTTTTTCGTTTTATATTTCAATTAAAGTAAATAATAATTGAATTCCTTTTGTGTATAAAATTTTTTTATGACAAAGGTCTCAGAGCATCCAACTTTTAGAGCCACTTTTCTTCCAGACATGTTAGGGTGTTTTAGAAAAATACGTATTATTTTACTTGCTTTGTTTTGGTCGGCAAATCCTTTTTTTACTTCCACTTCTACGCTTTCTCTTAATACTCAAAGACTCCTTATATTGTTTTATTCTTACCTTAGAAACAGTTTTTTGGTTAACACCAAGCGAGCCTAGCGTGTCTAGCGAGTCTAGCAATCGTTTTTTGTAAGCGGCATTCTTGTTGGTTGCCCATTTTCAAAAAACTATTTATGCTATTGAAATGACATTTAGCACGTGGAATTTTGAAACAGGTCGCTAACAAAAACAATGTTAGGGTATTCATTTTGTTTAATTATGATAAAAGTTATAAGCTTAAAAGTAGGCCCATTTTTTTTTTGTGCGCACTCCTTATTTTGGTTTATAAAAAATAACAACTGTTGAAATAGTAATAATATTTTTTCAGGGTCTACAAAAGGATAAAAATGCCTTAAGTACTCAACTTCAGTCAGAATTACAATCTAGCTTTTCACACCACTTATGTTGTGTTTGATCATTTAATACTTGTAGTGGTGGCACCTACCATTGTAAGTCGTCTCCGTCGTCTTTCAATGTAATTTCCTTTACTCTCAGAGTTTTTTCTAGAAATCTGCTCCAGAGCAAGTTGCCGCAGAAATATTTTTCATATTTCGTATTGTTCTGAATATGTCCGACATGGCGTTAGAACTGTAGCCTCATGTCTAATAAGCCAACACACTACCTAGTAGACTCTGGCGACTAGCCTAGAGGGTATATAATCTCTTAAAATAACGATCATTATGTGGTATATATGTTGTGAAAGGAGCAAGAGGTTTTTACCCCAAAATAGAATATTTCAAGCCAATTTGGAACTCACGACTCCGACTTCTAAGCAGACACTTAAATCATCGCAATATAAATTCATTTTAATTTGGAAAATAGTGTGTATTGTTACGTTTTTACCTTTTTAAAAGCGTTTAAAATATTCGCCGTAGGTCTAGTAGGTAGTGTGTTGGCTTATTAGACGTAAAAGCCAAGGTTCGAGTCCCAGGCCAGACATTAAAATAAAAAACACAAAGTATTTTTTCGACGATTTCTGGCAAAAACTCGGAGAATAAATAAAATTACTATGAAAAGTTTCTCTTAAAATCTGTCGTTCGGAGCTCGACTTTAAACTGTAGGTCCCGCCACTTATGTATAAAAATTAACACACACAAGAGAAGTGGTGTGAGAAGCTAGGTCAATAATCTTGACTGATGGGATCTAATGAACAATTATGTATGTACGTTAAAATATAAGTTTCTTGATTGTATTCTGTCTTCAATTAAATTAAAACTATTGTTCGCACAATTTTATGTGCCACTATTTACAACTTAATGTAACCAACAATAATTTCATTTAATTCGGTATTCTTCTCCCTTACGCCCTTTGCGTAGCAACAACACTGTTTGGCAGATCTCTACAACGGCGATTTTAAAAACACGACTGTTTCCTTCACACGCAACGTGTCTTTACACAAGACTGACTGAATTCTTAGAATCCGTTGTATGTTTTGTCTTGCCTTTTTATTGAGTTATTGAAAATTATTTGATTAGTTTTGGATTACTTTTGATTCTTTTTGATAATTAGACTAATCGCCAGTAATCCTTAACTATTTTAACCAAAAATAATCGTAATTGTAAACATTATTTCACCATTCAAAAAAAGTAATTAAATTACTAATCATTACGTTTACAAATCATTACTTAAGAACTCTGATATAAGTGTAGAGTATTTTTACATGAAAATTACTAACAAACAAGCCTACACTGTTCTACATTCATCCCACAATACACTCAATACAACGGCTTGGGTGAATTGATCCTGTATGACACAGGAATAAAGCTGGCTAATAAAATAATGTTTTATGTCCTTTTGCATTCTTGCTTATTTTAATTGATCACATACCCACAAGTGAATATGAATTTTCTTTGTTCTTTCAAACTTATTCTAGGCACTATTTCCAGGATCTTAAGAAAATCAATTTAAATTTTTTCTTCCTTAAAATTCCGATATTTTTACCCAAGTCTCTCAGATCAGAGAAAAAAGATTCATTAATTTAAGTACCAAAACCAACATACATCTACACACAGTAGTATTATTTTGCAATAGTAATTAATTTATTTCATTATTATTGAAATTGAACAGAAACATTGAATGGTTTTTTAGTGCACTGTTATTGGTTCTGGAGTTGTTGGGTCCTGTTCTCCGGCTGCTCCCATAGCTAAAGATAACAACAATTGAATAGCAATTGCAGCAATGATCTGGAACTTCATTTTGGTTTTATTTAACTGAACCTTTTCACTTCAAAAATAGTTCTACTGAAATTCATAAAATTTTCTTCATTTTTATAACAAAAATTATGGAACTTTTCTCAATAATTCCTTATGTAAGCGTAAAAATTATGTTTGAATTGATTTTGTTTGATTTTATGGCAAAATTTGTAATGGCAGTGTAAATAAATGATTAAAGAGCCTTAAAAAATAAAAAAAAATTTCAGAATAATTCAAACAGGTGTAGTAATTGATTCGATTCAAAACAGAGTCTTTATAAATTATAATTTTAATTGAGTTTTTTATGGCAAATATTTTAAAGGTGGTGGAAATCAAAGGCTAAAAGGGGCATAATAGTTCATATTTCAAGGAGGCATATTATTATTATCATAAAGAGGAGACTTACTACTGTGACCATAAGATCTATTGTACTTTTTCTAAGGTATCCCTATAATGTCTCCTCCAACTCCAAGACTATTTTTCTCGCAAATTTCAAAATGCTGTCTTCACTTTGTTTGCTTTGGACCTAATATGCATTCATTAATGCATCACAAATTCGAAGATTGTGTTCCGCCGATTAATTCCCTATAGGATCTATATGTTGGGCTTTTGACAACACTCTGTTTCTATTGAGTCCTCGCAATGTATCGGTTACAAACCTCAATTACCCCTGCTTAGTCTGATCTATATTTCAGATTTCGGCCTACTGTAGTATTAAAACAAAATTTCTGATTGCCTCAAACCCATTTTGTTTGAACTAAAGCCTTGGCACTCTTTAATTTCACTGCACAACAGGCTGCCTATCGGTTTAACGCATCAGTTGTTTCGAATCTGGCAATTCTTATGTCATTCTATTCTGTCACAAAATTCAGTGTATTATCTACACTGAACGTAATGAATCGATTTACGCTGAAGCAACGTTGGGATTTATTGGATCAGGTGGGCCAATGAGAAACTGCAAGATGATGTCGATTTTGCAAAAAAAAAAGAAAAAATCTTTTCATATGAAGCTCATTTTCATCTTGGTGGATACGTAAGTCGCCGTGGTCTAGTGGGTAGTGTGTTGGCTTATTAGACAAAAGGCCCGGGTTCGAATCCCAGGTCAGACATCAAAACGAAAAAATATTTATTCGGCGAGTTCCTCTCAGCAGATTTCTGGCAAAGACTCTGAGAGCAAATAAAATTGCCATGAAAAGCTTCTCAAAAATCTGTCGTTCGGAGTCGACTTTAAACTGTAGGTCCCGCCACTCATGTATAAAATTAACGCACACAACATAAGTGGTGTGAGAAACTAGGTCGTAATCCTGACTGAAGGGTTGTAATGGCCAATTATGTATGTGTATGTGGATACGTAAGTAAGCAAAATTGCCGTATTTGGGGCTCAGAAAATCCACACATGGACTTACGGAAGCCAATGCACCCACTATCAGTGATTGTTTAGTGCACCTTGTGTAGTGTTGGCATCATTGGGTCATATTTCTTTTAAAATGAGGTTGACGTAAGCCTTATGGTCAATGGAGACATCTATCGCACCAGGATAACTGCTCTCTCTAAATGGCGTTGATGTGAAAGATGTTTGGTTTCAATAGGATGCAGCAACTTGCCATACAGGCCATGCCATCCATAATCGAGTTATTTCGTTAAAAGTTTGATGGTCGTTTAATTAGCCGAAATGGTGATTTGGTGAATTGGCCGCCAAGAAGCAGCGATTTGACATCGTAGGACTGTTTTCTGTGGGGCGCCGAAACAATGGTCTATCTTTTATTTTCCGTTCAAATTGGGATAAATCTACACTTGACTTACATTTCTGCTTAGAAAACATTAATTAGTTTCAAATGGGCTTGCAATATTACTTGTTGGGGATAAAACCCTTCGCACTTGTCACAACATCTATTGTATATCACTTAAGCCGCTTGAAAGTATAGACGCCATGGAGTAGTAAGTAGTGTGTTGGGTTAGGTCAAGCATGTCCACTACAACGAAAAATGAAAAAAAAAATTTTTCATCATCTCCACAGATTTCTGGCAAGAACTCGGAGAGTAAATAAAAATAGACGAGAAGTGTTTCTCAAAGATTTGTCATTCGAAGTCGACTTTAAACTCTAGGCTCCGTCACTCATACAAAATAAAGTCAACACAGAGAAGCTAGGTCGTAATCCTGACCAGAGATCAGCAATGAATCGTTTTTCCCCTACTCATAAGCACTCATGCAATTTTGAGTATGAATGAATCAACGGAATTGAAATTCAACTATACTGATTCATTCTTACTCGCTACAACATTGATTTATAAGTATAAGTAGCAATGAGTATGAGTACAACGTTGAGAACAAACTCACAACATTCGAAATATGTTTGATTCATTCGATAAATTTAGAAAAATACTTACAATACTTGTAAGTGATTCGAGTGGCTCGAATCATTCATCAAAATTTACAGCCTTTGTTGTTGTTGCATATACAAACAAAGAAGAAAGGTAAGACACCAAGCAAAGCATACACAAAATCTTCTTGTGAGTATAGTAGTGTTCGTAAGCGAATCATACTTATTTTGTGCTTCATGTAAATGTTAAGTAGAGACGAGTCGAAGTCAATAACATCACGCGCATTGTTAAGTATGAATACGACGAGTACTTCCAACTTTGCGTATGAGTAGTATGAGTATGATATCAAAATAAATTAAATTTTAAAAATTGGCAATGAAACAGTGACAAAAAAATAACGGTAATTTATTAATGTATATTTTTTTCTAATGTACAACTTCTTTTAACGCTCACTGTACGTTGTCTATCTATATATATAAAAATGAATGTGTGTTTATTTGTATGTGGCTTTGTTTGTTTGAAGTTTATAGACGGCTAAACGGCTGTACCGATTTTCTTGAAATTTTAGCTGTACATTCCTGTATGTGGAAGGAACTATAGGCTATATTTTATTTTAAAATTTCAAGTAGGCGAGGTGCCATGCCCAAATACCCAATAAGTATTTAATATAGCATATCTTATAAACTGCAACAGCTTAAGTCCTCAAATTTTGTATGGATGTCCTTGACGTATATATGGACAAAATGGGCGGATTGGCTATAGTGGGCGTGTCACCTCCCATCGTTTATATATATAAAAATTAATATTTGCTTGTATGTACCTTATAAAATCGTAAACTATGCATTTTATTGTTTTATGATCTTTAGAGAAGTTATTGCGCATAAGCTGGGGTAGGTTTCTAAGTTGATATGAGGCTAATTTCCGGCAGGTGGCGCCACTGAAAATTACTTAAAATCAATCAAATCGTAAACTGTGCATTTAATCATATTATGATCTTTAGCAAAGTTGTTGCCGATGAAGATTTCTGAGATGGTATGATCAATATCTAATAGGTGGTGCCACTGAAAATTACTTAAAATGAATTTAATCTTAAACTGTGCATTCTTTAACAAAGTTGTTACGTATGAGTCGACGGAGATTGGTGCGATTAATTTCCGATGAATGGCGTCACCGAAAATTATTCAAAATGAATGGAAAGCAATTTGTCGACCTGCAACCCAAGCACGGAAGAAAAGACCATTATGAGGCTCAGAATCAGACGAACACTGTGACTGGAAAATTTTCGAGTATATGCCGCTGAGACCCATTCGCATGAACCACTTGAACAACGAGAAGAGAGATTAGAAACTGATCACCTGAAACATCAGGACAACGGGAAATAAAATCAATAAAATGATTCAAAATTAATTGGACATTTGTGTAATGCCTTTCATTCAAATTTGTTTTTGTTGGACGCGCAGCAACACGTGCGGGGTACAGCTAGTAATTTTTAAAGAACATAAATAGCATTTATTACTTTTCCTTTTAGAAATCAAACTGCAATACTAATTAAAGAACAATGTGTTCATAGAAATTGAAAGTTTTTAATAAATTGTTGGTAATGTAGGAGGCCAAAAATGTCTTCCAATAGACAAGCAAACAAACAAATAAATATTGAGGAAATATTTCGTGGAATTTTTCGTTTTTTTTTCTTGTTTTGTTTACTCAATGTTATTACAAGCCTATAACGATGGTCGGATGGTTGGGCAAAGGGAGGTAACCATATTATTAGGCTATGAATTACAGTAAAAACAAAAAAAACAAAAACGAATATTTGGCGGAAATATTAAAAAAGAAATTTCCAGCTGATTCTAAGAAATTATTGTAGAAAATCAAATCAACAAAAACAATATGTTGGATAATCTTTGATCTTTTCGCCCTTAAAAAACAACATTAGAAAACACAACACAACACAATACAACACCGCACTATAGGAATTCTGCTTTGCCTACCGTGAATATAAAAAGGCGCTTATTCATGCATCCACCCGCTCACCACGCATCAAATCAAATCTTTAATATGAAAATAAAAGCAACTCATTACGTAGTCATCATGTCTGGTAATAATGCCCCGCTGTTTACAATATCAGTTTGAACTTCTGAATTATTCGTTTAATTTCTTTTGTATTGTATTTCCTTACGCTCCTCTCCTAACGTCTACATTGATCGTCTTACGTTTGTTTATCGTAATAAAATGAAATGAAAACGATCTGCTTAATAATTTATTTTTTCATCTCAAGATCACTCATTCACTCAATCACTCATTCATTCACTTACTCACTCATACATTCATTCAGTCGATATTCTTTGCGGTGTTTTCCTCAATCATCATGATTGTTCATCAATCACTAATAAATGATGACGATTGTTGAAGATATTTTTGGTATTTTCTTGGCATTGTTATTGCCACATGTTGCTTGTGACTTGTGGGCAGGCACAACATACATAACAATTTGGATTTCTTTTTATAACTTCTTGAAGACTATCACAGTGTGGTTTAATATCAAGTGGATGTACTGGTTGGATTTCAAAATGCTAGTGAAGTGAAGACAAATAAACGGTTTTGGTATTTCTGAAGAGTATTTTTTAACTCATCAAAGCTAGAGTGGTTGTCAGGCTATTTTCCTATTGTTTCCTATGTCCTCCGTGGCTACTAGTCATAAATTTCTTTCCAAATTTTGACAACTTTTGCCAATAAAACTGATCGTAGGCCGAAATATTATCTTCCATTCCCTCAACCGTTGCTAGTTCCTCAAAAATTTGTTGTTCTGAGACTACTTTCAACCGTAGGTAGTAGTAACACTCTGGGATAAAATAAATTTTTTTAATTTTAAACTTCAAAACTAAAAATATTGGAAATAACAACAAATTTCAGAATCAGTTTAGATTTGTTCAAATTGGCCACCTTTGGTACGATTTATGGCCTTCAAACGGCCGACAAAGCCATCACAGGCTGCACGAAAGTGGCTCTGCGGTATTTTGGCCCATTCCCGGCCACTTTAGTATTTTTTAGTGAGAACCTCCAAAATGCCCCAGGTACAGAAGATTTTTGTGGCCATTGTGCCATTGTGCGGTAGAAATGAAGCGAGGAACTTCCTTTTTAAGTCATTCTTGGTTGATGCGTGCTGAGTGTGTTGATGCTGAGTCCTGTTGGAATGTCCATGTGGTCTGCGGCCGAAATGTTTGTCTGGCTTGGATTTCAATACTGCCTTTAAGATATTTTCCCGATAATATTCGGCATTTATTTTGACCCCACGATCGATGAATACGAGAGGGGAGCGACCATTGGCCGTTACGGTGGCCTACACTATTGCCATCGGCAGCGCTTGAATTCTGGTGGCCAATCGCAGGTGTATATTTTCAGCTGACCTCTTTGGCATTTTGTTTGTTTACAAACTGCTCAATTTGGAATGGCTTCTCATCGGAGAAAAGCAAATTCGGTAAGTGGCCACTTTCGTGCAAGCGGAGCTACTTGGCTCTTTACAGTCTAACTTTTTTGTCCATCAGTCAGCTCTTGCACTTTTTGGAACTTTATTGGCTTTAGTTCAAGTTCATTTTTCAATATTGCATCCGTTCTCGCGATATATTCAGCTCACGAGCAATTTTTCTTCTACTGTGGCGTGGATTTCGACCAAATCTAACCTTCACTTTTCGTATCATTTCTGGTGTTGTTACCGTTTTTTTTTTCGTCCACTTTTTGGATGCGATGCAATACTGCCCGTATACGCTAACGATCAATGGTACGAGAAACAAAAGATTTATTCACATTTAAATGCTGAAAGGCTCTAACGATAGCTACCTAGGGTTTTCCAGCCAAATATAAAGCAATCACACCATCACGCTTGAAATCCATCACGAATAACTTTTTTTCTGAATGCAATAGATCAAAATGCTTTTGTAAGCTTGTAAATAATAAAATGAACTGTCACTGGAATAAATCTGTCAGCTGTCAGAAGAGCGGTTTACAAATGATAACAACCTGAAGTTGGTTGCAATACATATTAAGAGGCTATATATATATTAAGAAGCTTTGTTTTATACTAAAAAATTCCAAAAACTATCTTCATTAGTTCATGCAATTAGTTACAGGGCATTATAACAACTTGACTTCTATAAATCATTTGTTGTTGCATTCAGACTGAATACATTAGCTGTAGATAAATAAGAAAACAATACTAAAAATTTGTTGTTTTGTAAATAAAAACTAAAAAAAGATAAATTCAAGAAACTCCAATAAATTTTCCAGTTTGTCTTTATGACTAAATGGTTTCAGATGTTATTGTTGCTGCTGTTTTCAAATGTTGATATTACTGTGCCAACTACTGGGAAATGCCACCATCACTACTGCTGTTACTGCTGGTCTTACTTACCCAGTGTTTTATATTTTTGGTTTTTTTTTTTTGTGTATTTAAGTAGACTCATGAATATATTTATGGATGGAAGAGGGAACAAATAAGCTCCCGCTTGCCTTTTACGGGCCACGCAATAATCAAATGATCAAAGGCATTGTGCGATCCATCAACACAGGCAATCAAATTGTATATAAACAAGCAAGAGATCAAAAAGCCGCCCCATCCATGAAATATTCTTCACATGTATGAATTGTTGTTCATTCTTTCACTCACTCACTCACTCACTCAGTCATTCATTTATTCATTCATACATTCATACATACATTCCTACATACAACATACAAATGAAAAAATAATGGAAACGATGAAATGGGAAAACATATTAAAACAAATAATAAAAAAAAGGAAAGGAAAATACGATTCAAACAACGCATATATACAGACAGACAGACAGACAGACGGACAATATAACAAACCAAAAATCATTTCAAATTAATTAACAAATTTGAAAGAAATACTCGTAATGCCTGCATTCTTTCAGACATGCTGAGATAAATGAAATTTAGCGTTTAATCAACACAACATGATGGGGAGAACTAAAACGATTTAATATGTTTGTAGTACACATGTATGTATGTATGTATGTATGTATGTATGTATGAAATGATATGAAAATGATCATAATAATTAGGAAGAGATTTCATTTCATTTAATTTGTTTTTTATTTGTTTTTTCTTCTTTTCTTTTATGGTCTTTTGTTGGACTTTTTTTTTGTGAAATTTATTACTTCCGACTTGTGTTTTAATTGGTGTTTTTTTTTCTTGTTTATGTATGTGTTTGTATGACTAAGGAAATTGGGTGAAATTGCTGTTTGCATACAAACACACTCGGATATTGTATTGTGAGATTTAAACGAAGTGATTTTCATTAATATTGCTCGTGTCTGCTACACAATGGCTTCATTTCACAAGAATTTCAAGTTTTGCTTTAAGGTTTCGTGATTTACTTAAGTACCCTATGGTCTCAAGTGACCAGCATAGAAGTAGGAAGTAGAAACAACTAAAGCTTTTCATTGTCCCTCAAAAGTATTTGTTACTACAAAGCATTTATGCCCTTATAAGCTGCTAATTTCAAGTATCACTGAATCAAAGCAAACCCAATCTTTGTCGCCAATAATCGTCATTATTAACAGCTAAAGATGAAGTCGCCGTGGTCTAGATTATAAGGGGCTTAGATACAACTTGTCTACAACAATTACCTT
This sequence comes from Sarcophaga peregrina, assembly GCA_014635995.1. NCBI lineage: Eukaryota > Metazoa > Arthropoda > Insecta > Diptera > Sarcophagidae > Sarcophaga > Sarcophaga peregrina. The sequence goes on from CM025791.1 coordinate 80,153,320, forward strand.
CAATATTATTAAGGGGATTTACGAACTACTGTTGGAAAATTATAAACATAGGTTTGACAATCTTTAGACAACTTAAGAACTTCGTAAAATAAATACCTACCGCGTAAACAAAAATTTTTTGAAATTTCCCAAAGAACAAAGAAACTAAGAAAAACGAAGACAAATAAAATTTTTCATCATTATTTTCCATCTTTAAGGATTAAAAGTCTGTCTGGTTTAATTGCGCCCTTCAGCAAATAGTCCAGTTGTGTCAAATCACAGCTTCTTGGCGGCCAATTGACATCACCATTTAGGCTAATTAAACGGCTATGAAACGTTTGATGCAATAAATCGTTTGTGGCATGAGATATGTGGCAAGCTCCACCATTCTGTTGTAACTTGTTGTAACATCAGTAACCTGAAGAACAAGTACGAAAAAATCGATTACCACGGTACAATAGGCGTAATGGATGCGCCGTTTTCATTTTTAAAGATACATATACTGGTTCACGATGTCTTCTCTCCATAAGTTGGCTTCTTTAAGATCACATGTGGATTTTATGAGCCCCAAAAACGGCAATTTTGCTTATTAGCATACCCACCAAGATAAGCTTCATCCGAAAGATGAACTTCGCTAAAGAGTAAATCAATTCATTATGTTCAGTGGAGATAATCTATTGAATTTTGTAATGGAATTGAATTGCCAGTTTCGAAATAACCGAATATTTAAATTTAAGCTAAAGGAGTCGCTGTAGTCTAGTAAGTAGAGTTTTGGCTTATTAGACGTAAAGCCAAAATGGAATAGAAAAAGAATTTTTTCGGCGATTTCTTCTCAGCAGATTTCTGCCAAAAACTCTGAGAGTAAATAAAATTGCCATGAAAAGTTTCTCAAAAATCTGTCGTTCGGAGTCGACTTTAAACTGTAGGTCCCGCCACTTATGTATAAAATTAACACACACAACATAAGTAGTGTGTGTAACTAGGTCAATAATCCTGACTGAAGGGTTGTAATAATTATGTATGTATGTATTAACAGCCTGGGATGCTAATCGGGTAATTCCGAATCTTGAAATCCCGGGATTCACAAAATCCGGAATTCCGGAATTTTTAAAAATTTGTCCCGGAATTTTTCGTGATTGTGAGTTTATATGCATTTTGACCCTACAAAAGGTCCTCAACAAAAATTCTAGGAAAACCCCACTTCCATTGATAAAAAATTATTTGATGGCATCGAAGAATGCAAAAGCTTTATAAAATGAATTAAAAGGATAATTGATTTAGGTACTCAACTAACCAATGAAATATATTTATTTACGTCAGGAGATAGTAGAGATGAATACTTACTAGCTGCATATAGCTATCTTGGAAATATTTTAACAACAAATGTTGAATGCGAAAAGTGCTTTTCAACAGCAGTGTATGTTGACAACAAAATTCGTTCAAGCCTATCAGATCACATGTTAGATGCTTTAATCTTTTTGTTGGAATCCAAAGAATTTTCTTAAAACTAATGCATTTGCCAGTTTAAGAATAATTTTTATTTTTTTTAATTTACGCTTTTTTGTTACTTTTTGTCTAGTATATAATTCTGATATACAGTCAACCCTCCTATAATGCGGTGAGTGCGTACCGCGATATAGGGAAACCGTGATATAAGAAACTCGGATTTCAGGTACAAACCAGGCTAATTCGTAGCGTGTTCTATGGAAACTGTCTACCGCGTTGTATGGAAACCGCGCTATAAGAAACACAGAATTAATACAAATCCCATCATTCGTACCACGTTATGTGGAGACCAAGAAATACAAAAGGCAAGATAAATTATAAATTATTTTTATTGAATTCAAGAGTTCATATAAGGATTGATAAAAAAATGAAACAAAAACGAAACTTAAAGACTGGTTTCCAACCAAATTAAGAACGACTTGCAAAATAATGTAATTTTTTAAAAGTTATCCTCACTTGGTTCATCTTAATTTATTGTTTTTTTAAATTGAAAATCCAACTCCTATTGTTTTGCACGGTACTGTATCTCGGTTGACCTTTTGCATGGAAAATAAAACTAATATTAAACCCTCTTATAATATCTAGTTACTATTCATTCATAGGCTGTGCGGAAGGAACTTATGGGATAAAGTTGAACGCACACCGCACTATAACAGTACCGCGTTATAGGAGGGCTGTGGCAATTTCGGCCCCGCGTTATATGGAAACCGCGTTCTAAGAGTACTACGTTATAGGAGGGTTGACTGTACATATATAATTGGAATACGAATGATTTTGTGAACGAAATATTTTTATTATTAAGAGAAAATCGAGATTTTTCCCGTGATTTTTAGGTATTTTTGGATTCCGAATTATACCGAAATATCCCGGGATTCGGGATTTTGTAAATCCTGATCCCGAAATCCCCGCATACATAGTTTGACTAGCAATTAACTCATGAAGCTGGCTTTTTTACAACATAGAAAATGGTCACTCTTTACCTAGAATCTCAGTTAAGTATTTGAAATTCATGAACATGGAACTCTCGTGTATCTTTCAAGTGAATGTAATTGAAAGTTGTAAGCAATTTGACGGCACAGTTTAAGACTCATTCGAGCAGTCAATTCGTATAAGGTTGCGTGGAAAATGGTACGCATTCTCTGGACAAGCGTGTTTAACTTGGCATAGAACAAAGGATGCCAAGATACCTTAGTATGGACTGTCTGGACAAGTTCATTCAGTTTGGCATGGAACAAAGGCTACCACTGAATGTAAGCAAAAAGATGGATTTGTTTCCACGTTGCTTATAATCTCAAAACCTTTCTGTGGAGCAGCAATAGAAGTTTGAAAGAGTATTCTCAAAGCAAATGTATGTGAAATAATCCAAAACGTTGTTGGAAAATTACAAATGGAAGAGAATGCCATTGTCTTCGGACAATATCGACTTAAAAAAAAAAATTTAAATTAAGTCATGTTTGCAGAGAATATATTCCCAAACTACACTCTTGAAATCCGCATGAAGTTAATGTCTCTGGAAAGGAAAACATAGTGATGGGTATTAAAGAATAGGCAGGGTATCATGTTTTTTATATCGAATAACATTCTGCCGTATGCATGTTGTCTACTAGGTAGTGTGCTGTCTTATTAGAGGTAAAACCATGGTTCGAGTCCCAGGCCAGACATCAAAATGAAATACAAAAAGTATTTTTTCGGCGATTTCTTCTCAGCAGATTTCTCGCAAAATCTCTGAGAGTAAATAAAATTGCCATCAAAAGTTTCTCAAAAATCTGTCGTTCGGAGTCGACTTTAAACTGTTGGTCCCGCCACTCATGTATAAAATTAACACACACTAATGGTGTGAGAAACCAGGTCAATAATCCTGACCAAAGCGTTGTAATGGCCAATTATGTATGTGTAATAATATTTCCCATGTGTAATAATATTTCGTAGGATATTTTATGGATAGATTCAAGCTGTTTTGTATTTTTTCTAGTTTAGTATGGAATTGATTTGTAAATATAATTTCATTCATGCAATAATAAATCATGTGATTATCATTAATCACAGTTGCTAGCCTTTATATACGAATGTATGTCAGCAATTGGAAAAAAAACCTCAACTTCAACTGATTAAAAAATGTATTCGTTTAGCGAATTGCTTTAAAATTTTAAATGAATTTATTTCTCAATATCCCTTCAAACTGCCAACTGTTTAATGTTGAAACTAAAGAGATATAAAATTGAAACCAACAAACAACAACAATAACAACAAGAATAATATATAATGGAAAAAAAAAATAAAATAACAGAAGAGCCTAATGAAAGAATGATGGCATCGTTTGCAAATCTTGACAGCCGGCAACTTTTTATTTAATGTTTGTCTTATTTAAACCACCAAATGGAAACAGTTTGAAAGGCAAAAAATAAAAATGAAAAAAAGACGGCCAAACAATTGCAACGATGTGATTTTATGTGCCAAATGATGGCAGCATAAAGTTAAGCAATTGCTTTGATCTCAAGCCGCGAACACACAAAATGTCAAGTTGTTACACATTAACAAAGAAATAAAAAAAAAACAGCAATTCGTACGTAACATAAGCAACACAACTAATGCGGCAGCAATATGTGTATCCAGCAGTAGCAGCAGCAGCAGCAGCAGCCATATTAAATCAAGAAAAAAAGGAAATAAAATGCTCTCCACAATGGCTAAAGTTAAATAGATGTATGCTATGTATGTATGTGTGTATGTATGTATGTGTTCCTTATTTTATTTTTTCTTTATTATTGTCCACGACCACTTTATGTTTTTGTACAAGCATGTGGCATTTCGGAGTTGATTCTTTATTTGTACGATTTTATTCTGCGGACTTTGTTTTTCTGTTTCATGTCCTCTTTTATGTTGCCCATGCAGTGGTCCACATTATTACTAAAACGATTGTAGGTAAGGAAGCTGTTCAAACTGTCAAGATATCGTACGCCTGATATGGAACTGTATTGACAAACATACATACGCTACACGCACAGAAAACTTAAACGTTCTATGCATGTTTGTATAAGATAATCACCAAAACAAAAACGGTAGATTGTTAGAAGTGTTTTGTGGGAGAGATAACATATTGTAGTAAAACAGGGCGTTAATGTTTGAATTCATTAAGAATTTGAATTCATTAAGAATTTGAATTCATTACGAAGTATTCCGTAAACTTTGTTTGTTGCTCGGTCTTACAGGATTTGTCTTAAATCCAACACAGCAACGTAACTCGTTTGTTAGTCTATCCAGATAAGAAAATAATTCTCTTTTTAAGGTTCCCCCTAGCTCTCCTTCAAGCCGTTTAAGACTACAGGGTGGCTGATATATAATACAACAAAGTAAAGCGCAATATTTTTTTTAATTTTTTTTTAATTGTATTGTTCAAAAGCAAAAAAATGTTGGAAATAACATCAAATTTTAGAATCAGTTTAGATTTGTTCGAATTGGCCACCTTTGGTACGAATTATGGCCTTCAAACGACCGACAAAGCCATAACAGGCTGCACGTAAGTGGCTCTGCAGTATTTTGACCCATTCGTAGCGAAGCGCCGTCTTGAAATGATCGACACTTTGGTATTTTTTGGTGAGAACCTTACTCTCCAAAATGCACTAAGGCGCAAAAGTCCAACGGATTGATATCCGGAGATTTTGATGAACATTGTGCGGTAAAAATGAAGCGAGAAACCTCCTTTTTAAGCCATTCTTGGTTGACGCTGAGTGCTGAGTGCGGTGGTGCTGAGTCCTGTTGGAATGTCCATGTGGTCTGCCCAGGGCTTCAATACTGTCTTTAAGACATTTTCCCGATAATATTCGGCATTTATTTTAACTCCACGGTTGATCAATACCATCCATCGGTGAGCTCTTGCTCTTTTTGGAACTTCAATGGCTTTAGTGCAAGCTCATTTTTCAATATGTGTTGCATCCGCTCTCGCGATATGTTCAGCTCACGAGCAATTTTTCTACCACTGCGACATGGATTTTGATCAAATCTGGCCTTCACTTTTCAGATGATTTCAGGTGTTGTTACCGTTTTTCATCCAATTTTTGGACTCGATGCAACACTGCCAGTTTTATGGTAACAAGAGATGGTACAAGAAACAAAAGATTTTTCACATTTAAATGATGGAGGGCTATAACTATAGCCACCTGTGGTTTTCCAGCCGAATATAAAGCAACCTCACTATCACGCTTGAATTCCATTACGAATAACTTTTTTTCTGAATGCAATAGATTAAAAATGCTTTTGTAAGCTTGTAAATAATAAAATGAACTGTCACTGGAATAAATCTATCAACTGTCAAATGATAACAACCTGAAGTTGGTTGCAATACATAACAGAAACTCTGTATTCTTACCACAAGATGAAGAAATCATTTTTACCATAGAAAACTCCTGAAATAACTGGAATAGTTTGTGGCCAACCACAGTCGATATACATAACAGCAGCAGCCTAGCTTTTGATTACATACCGAAAGATTAAAGAATAACAAATTTGAGGTTCATTGAATGACAATAAAATGTATAACTCATGTTGAAAACACTTGTATTCCGAATGACGTCGCATTATTTAACACTCTTCACGGTGTCATAAATATTCAAAGTCACAGTAGTCTAGCCGGTTGAATATTCGCTTATTAGACTCGAGGTCTCGGTTCCAACTTCACGACAAATATCTCCAACAAAAATAAATATGAACAAATATTTTTCGGCGATTTTCTCTCAACAGATTTCTGGTAAAAACTTTGAAAATAAATAAGATTGCCATGAAAAGTTATCTCAAAAATCTGGCGTTCGGAGTCGACTTTAAACTGTAGGTCCCGCCATTTATAAATAAAATTAACGCACACAACATAAGTAGTGTCAGAAACTAGGTCAATAATCCTGACTGAAGGGTTATAATGACCGATTATGATGTATGTATGTTTCTACAATACAACCTCTCGATATTTAGCTATTTCGGTAATCTTCTCTTTCACTCCATGGTAATTCAGTAGTAGTTTAGCTTGGAATTAATTTCAATCCTACTAACGTACACCATCTACTCACAACCTCAAGGAAACGGTGAATGAAGCTCCAAGATAAATTCTTGTAAACCATATAATATTAGTATCTCTCAGAAACGCTATTAGATGTTGAGCTGGGAGTTTTACTATTTGATATCGAATTGTATTCTGAACTTTGTAAAAGTGATAGGATTGGACGTGATATTAAGAGTTTAAGGTTAGTACAGTAGAACGTAGGATCGCAGTACTATGGTACTTCGATAATATAATAATAACCATAGGAATCATATAAGGTCCCAAATTGTGCATTGTGAATCTTACCATATATAGCATGACCACAGTACTATGGCATTTTGATACTACGTTAATAGTTTTAGAATCCCTGTAAGGCCCTAATTTACTTCTCGATATAAAAGTGCCTAAGAGAATAGAGAGTTAAGATTAATAAATGAAAGTTCAGCTACAAGGTATTTATTTAAGGCAATGAATTATGATAGTTGCTGTGGACTACCAGGTAGTGTGTTGGCCCATTAGATGCTAGCCAGGCGTTTAAATTACAGCTGAGACATTTCTTACAAAAATGAAATACGAAAAATATTTCTTCGGCTACTTCCGGCCAGCAATCTGCCGACGAAAACTCTCCGAGGTAAATAAAATTTTCATGTAAAGTTTCTCAAAACTCTGTTGTTCGAAGTCGATTTTAAACTGTAGGTCCCGTCATTAATACAGGCAACATAAATGGTGTGAGAAGCTAAGTCGTAACCCTAACTAAAGAGTTCGAAAGACCAATGAATCCAATACTTTAAAGTAAGTTACTAAAAAAGATATACTCTGGGAAGGGAAAAGCATGAACATATGATCAGTCCATTTCCATAAGTGAAAACAAATGTTACAGTTTTGTTTCAGTGTCCCTTTGATAATCGAAAAAAAAAAAAAATAAAATGAACGAACGAAAATTGAACATATTGATCTAGATTTTTGAAAACTACACACCACAATTCATATTTCAAGTACAATTTCAGTTATGTTAAGTAAGTTTACGTATATATTTTTTCATTGCGTTAAATGTCAATCAAATTGAAAATCAAAGCTAGTATACGTATGTATGTCTATCTTATCCTGTTTAAAATATTTATTTTTCATTTTCATTTTACTTTCAGTTACACTGACATTATTGTACGTCAAAAAAAGGCAAAAAAAAAAAATTCAAAAATAAATAAAAAAAATTTTTTTGCAAGCGTAGTTCGGATCAGAAATGGCACAGTAAACGAAAGAAAGCAAGCAAAAAATAAAAAAAATGCCAAAGAAATGAAAAAATGAAATGAAACTTTTATACAACAACTTATAAACAACATGCCTGTCAAATTGAATGACTTGACGTTACATTTTATGTCAGACAAATGTCTGTCAATTCGATTTTTGTGTTGGTTTATTTGGTTTTGTTTTTTTTATTTTCTTATTTCTTTGTATTGTTGTTATTCATTTAGTATATACAGTGGTGGCCTTATAATTAGAAACGACTTAGCAACATATATGTTTGTTAATTTATTTTCAAAACTTTGTAACTCATTTTAAATGCTATGCCTATGTACCTGGAACCAAGGGCTTTGTTTGGAGGATGTCTTACACAAGTTTTTCCATCAGATTGGAACAATTAAACTTGGATTCGTCACTCCAGAGAACTCTGTTCGAGAAATGCTGAACTATTTTAAGCATTTCCGTTACAAATTGTAACCGATGCAATTTTTTCTGCGCACTGCACCCTCAAAGTCCCGACTCCTGTAAACGCCTTCTTATTGCCTTTATTCCACGAGAAGACACAAAAGGGTTTCTCTTCCTGGCCCTTCAAATAATTCTGTCTTCTGCTGGAATGGTTTTTCTGGCTCCAGGCTTCCTGCCTAGGGTTTCAAATAGTTGTTAAAAGAGATCTTAAGGAAAAAACACTCAAAATAAAGATGAGTTGTTTCAGATGGTGCAACCAAGCTGGCACAACATATCAGTACAAACATGCCAATGTTTGATACAAAGTTTATCGAAATGACTTGCAGATGTTGTACAAAACATGGGCTATTCGACAAAATATTAAAGAATATGCCCATTAAATGTGAACTTATTAAGATATTTTTAAGCTGCTTGTAAGAATATTTTTTGTTTCTAATTATATGGCCAACCTGAAATTTTTTTATTTTAAACTTAAAGCTAACATGTTGTACTCTTGGTAAAAGTAAAAAAGTTTTGAAAAGAAATAAACAAACATACATGTTGCTAAGTCGTTTCTAATTATAAGGCCACCACTGTATGTACACATGTATTGTATTTATGATGTTTATTTTATTTTTGCAGTTGTTGGGTTAATGAGTGAGTGATTGCAAATAATAAACTCGGCTGTTATAATTTTTTTACATGTTTTGTGAAATGCATTTGTACGTATGTACGTGTTTGTAATTATAAGTTCACACATCATTCTCAATCCATCATTGCCACACATGCAATCATACTCATGCATTTGCATTCTAATCACTCAGATGTTAATATTCGTATAAATATTTGAAATATTTAATGAAAAAAAAAAAAATATTTCGAAAGGGAAATGACTCATGTGGACTATAACACTGTACATGTAACGGCTTGTAAAAATAATTCATTCAAAACCTTTTTTATTTAACTGTATTAGCAGGTGTACCGGTATGAAGTGAGCGTTTGCTCTAGATAATAAAACCTAAAATTTTAATGAGATAACTAACAATATTTGCCAAGTCTTGGCCATCGATAGCTACAAGCAATTTCTGGATTTTACGCCAATGTAACTGTTCAAAACACGAACAGCAAACCAACTAGACACTTACATACTTTCCGACCTGCTCTTTGGAATCGATGTGCTGCTTACACAATGCTTGTCCCATCGATAGAAACAAACCGTAGTCAGAAGCAGCCAAGTCTGGTGAATTCGGAGTATGCCTAATGCTGTGATTGTATCCGGAACCAGTTTTGCTTTTCATTGCCGTGTTACAAAATCGTGTCGCAAAATATTGTGATCCATTCTCCTTATTTCCAACTTTTTTTTGCCCAAATTGCAAGAGCTTGACTTGCATGACATGTGGTTTCAACAAGACGATGCCACATGCTACACAGCACGCGTAAATATGGTCTTATTGAGAGGCGAGTTCGGTGAACATTTCATGTCACGTTCGGGACCAGTCAATTGGCCGCCTATATCGTGCGATTTAACGCCTTTTGACTATTTTTTGTGGGGCTATGTTAAAGCTCATGTCTATACAGACAAGCCGGCTTCAATTGACGCATTGGAAGACAACATTGAAGCATTTATTCGTGAGATACCGGCCGAAATGTTGGAAAGAGTATGCCAAAATTGGATCAAGAGAGTGGACCATTTGAGGCTCAGTCGCGGTCAACATTTGCATGAAATATTTTTCAAATATTAAATTATATGGACCGTACTATCAATTCAAATAAAGATTGCATGCATTTTTCTGAATTTTATGTGTTTTTTTTGAGAAAAATTTTCTATAACTCTTAAAAAATCACCCGTTATTATTATTATTTTCCTTATATAGGACAGTATGTCTATTCAAGTATTTAAAAAATTTAAAAAAGATCGTAATAGATGGTCAGAGAAACAGTAAACCACATTGCAACAATGCTCCAATGAATCAATGGAGTTTGATACCAGGCCGTCATTAATCAACAACTTTGCTCTCTCCCTTGTACGCGATCGAAAAATCTCAAAATAGACGTTGAGGCACCGGCCTATACTTTCTTAACAAGCTGAGGCACTGTAAAATATTACGATTCTAGGGAACATCACTCTGAATTTTCATAGCGATTTTGTGATGATTAGTTTTACGATTTCTATGAAAGTTTTTTGATGATTTTCTTTCTAATATTTGACGGTTTAATGCTTTATTTAGCTGGCAGCTATGTTTCCGCCACTTATATATAAAATTAACGGACGCAACATACTTACATAAGAGTGTGAGAAGCTAAGTCGTTATATTGACTGAAGGGGTTATAATGACGAATTATGTATGTATGTAATACACTAATACCCCGGTTTACGTCGCTAATGGGAAATACGACGCAAACCGAAACGACACAAAACGAAGCACGATTTTCTATACATTTGTATTGCATTTCATTTAATTGATTCCGAGATTCATAATTTTAGCTGAAAAAATAAATTTTTCAATAAAAAATACTTAATTTACTAACGGCCTACAACTTGCAACCATCAGACAACATAAATACATTTGTAGGACCATTGTAGGTATGTATTTACATTGGACCAAAACGGGAAATCCCCTTTTTCTGTTTTAGTTTTGTACAAACATTTTCGTATTAACGACGCAAACTGAAACAAAAGCGACGCAACTTCTAAATCATAGAAATTTTAAAAAGACGCAACTTCGCCAATTTGGGAACACTTAATAATTAAGGCAGTATAAAAAAACTGTTTGCTCTGGGTTATTTATTTTTGCATTATTGTGTAATGGAAAGTACTCTCAATCAATACTAAAGCAAACAATTTGTCTACATTTATTGTTATTGCTGTAATAATCTCTCAAACTTCGTTAGCAATACACATGTGGAGGTATGGTAACCAAAGTTATACTTTGTACGTAAAGCTAATAGTCGTTATTTGTATTATAATATAAAATTCAATAAACAGAGAAACATTGAAAAACATTTTTAGTTTCATATATCAAATTTATAAGATCTTATAAGACATACAATAATGCTGTTCCAATTTGGGTACAATGGCCACAAGTATAATAAAAACAAATTATAAACTAAGTTTGTTCTAATTTTTTTTACACATAGTATTCAGTCTAAAATAATCTGATAATGTAATGTCACCTGTCAGCCAACTCACTTTGTTCCCAGTTAGTTGTTAACAGGTGTAATAAGTTCACAAAGATGAACCATTGTCTGCGAAAAGGGCTCGTTTGAGAACCAAAATCCCACGACGTGCTATTACTACAAATAAATCTAAATTGAATGTTCCGTCGTGGCGAAAGTCTGCTCCAAATTACTCAAAGACTTACTTTGAAACTGACGACAGAGTCAGAAATTAAACTCGTATGAAAGAGGCATTGGAGAACTTGACTCCTGTTCAAATATTTGAAATGTTTTTCGATGAAGAGGTTTTTGAAATGATATGGGATTTTAGTCAGCTGTATGCTTATCAAAACAATCTTCACAACTTTAGTGTCACTGTTGCAGAACTAAAGGTTTTTCTCGGGATACTGATTCTATCTGGCTACCACAAACTTTCAAGGGAAGAGATGTAGTGGTCGTTAGATGAAGATATTGGAGTAGATGTAGTATCAAATGCTATGCCCAGAAACAGGTTTAAAGATATAAAAAGAAATCTACATCTTGTAGACAATAACGACGCTGCAAAAACTAATGACAAAATGTTTAAAGTACGCCAACTTGCTGATATTCTTATCAGAAAATTTAACCAATGAGGTGTTTTCCACGAAAATATTTCTATAGATGAATCCATGGTAAAATATTACGGTCGCCATTCAGCAAAACAATATATACGAGGCAAACCTATTTGGTTGGTTATAGAAACTGGGTTGCAGCAAGTTCCTCTGGATATTGTTACTGTTTTGATATTTATTGCGGTAAATCAACTATACCTGTTTCTGAGCCATTGGGTACTAGGGTTGTGAAAATGTTGGTACAAAAATTGTCTATGAATCCTGCCAACCACAAAATCTTTTTTGATAATTTTTTCACAAGTTTTGAGTTACTCAATGATTTATGTAATTTAGGATATCGTGCCACAGGAAAAATCCGAGAAAACCGCACTAAAAAATGCCCTTTTGCAAATGCAAAAGAAATGATGAAGAAATCAAGAGCCGATTTCGATTACAGATTTGACAAAAATAATGAATAATTACTGGTCCGCTGGAAGGATAACAGTATCTGCACAATGGCGACAAATTATGATTCATATGAACCAGTAGGAAAAACTAAAAGATGGTCTTCTGAAAAAAAAAAGGTTGATATGGAAATACCTCACTTGTTTCAAACTTATAACAAAAACATGGGTGGAGTGGATGAAATGGATCAATCTATATCTTTGTACAGAATTAGCATCCATAGCAAAAAATGGTGGTGGTGTTTATTTACGTACATGGTTGACCTGGCAATATCAAATGCGTGGCGCCTACATGAATGTTGTAAAGAAGATGCAATGGACCAATTACAATTTCGTCGATCTATAGCTAGATATTATCTAAAACAATCATCCAAAAGACATTCTGCTCGGCCTTCGTCATCAAATATTGAGGGTCTAAATCTAGACGGCGCTGATCATGTTCCAGAAAAACTTCCAAAGCGTGTGCGTTGTGTCATCGGCCACAATAGAAGCCGCTGGAGTTGCAAAAAATGCAAAAAAACATTCTGTCTTGACAAAACGTGTTTTGCAAAATATCACTCATAAGTGGCCATTGTACCAATTTGGGTACACCCCTCTAATGTCCTGAATTCAATTTTTTTTTTATTTTTTTTCTACGTTTCTGTTTATTTGTATTGTTAAAAATAAATATACCATAAAATTTCAAAAATTTTACTTGTACTTTTTGATTGGCTGTAAATGGGTTAAAACGGGAAGTCTTCTTTTTCCTTTTTAGCTTTATACAAACATTTTCGTATTTACGACGCAAATCGAAGCACTAACGACGCAACTTCGAAACATGCGAATAAATGGACCATTTTTCTAATGCTGGACAATTGTGAATATACATAGTTGCTGACATTATCTCGAGTTCAGAATATTGTTAAATATGCAAAGAGCAACGAGGAAAAATTTTTAATGTTCACAAAATTCGAAGACAACAAATAAAAGTATTACACGTAACTAGCATTCCCTATAACACAGTCACAGAAATTTTAAAAAGACGCAACTTCGAAGCAGACGAAGAACGACTTTGGAGTTCTATTTTTAATGATGCCGAATTTGAAATCAAGTATTACGATATATGGCAAGTATTACGATATTCTTACATATGCACACTGCATAAATAAAACCTAAGCTCTTTTTATTACCTGATTAACTGAGTATTACCTGAGTAACTTTGACAACATGCCGGGCGTAGAGTCACAAGGTAGAGTCTCTGATGGGAATCGAACATACGACTCTCACGCTCATACCTAATACCAGGGCAACCTGCTTTTTTCACTTTCTTCTAGGAGTACTGTCCCGCAGTCGTTTGATTCAGCAAGTTATCATATGAAAAGATTTTGTTGTCGTTATCTAGCATCTTCAATTTTCTAGTTAAAACAGAATACATACCTTGTAGCATATAATCCAGCCTTAAAGATATGCTAAGTAAGTAAATGTTTGCGAAAATAGCTCGCATTGCTATTAACTGCCATAGAAAATATAATTTCGCGAGATTTGTCGCGGAACTCCAGATACTTTTCGAATTCATAATCATAAAAACAATTCGATTTAATTCAGAACAACAAAAGAGAAAATTTTATTTTAAAAATATTTTCTACTTCCCCTAACTCCTATAAAATTCACAAAATATTTGAACTCAAAAATACTCATCCATTTCTTTAACGTGTGACGTTAAAACGACCATGTAATTTCCAGCTAAATTTGGATTAGATATATTAATATTCAAGTCCGCAATGTCATCGAAAGTCAAATTTTGCTGAAAATTTTTGCAGGAAATCATTTTTAACAAAAAAAAATTTTAATTGCTTTGAAATTTCCAATACTTACACCTGCAAAGAAGGGACATTTTCGGTTTTCTTTAGAAACATTTCGGTGGGCCTAAAGATAGATTGACAGAAATCTGGTCGGTTAATATTGTAAATCGTAGGAGGCCATTTATCACGATCCTTTCTAAATAGTTCTAGAGACGCATTGTCCTATAGAGCGAAAAGAATAATAATTTGAGAAACAGTTATATGTATGCAAGTATATATGCATGTATGTATGTATGTATGTCTGTACATAATTTCACATACCTCAGTGCCAAGATCTGTTGTTAATATTACTGAACCATGCGCATGCATAGAACCATTAGCCAACAATTCAAATCTAATATTCGACATATCGAGATGTCTATCTACAAAGTACACCCCGGATATATTGCAGGGTACACAAATTTCTTTGTCCTGCAATGCTAAACTGTATTTGTAGGGCATCTGAAAATATTAATTTGTATCGTTTGATCCGCTAAATGTGTTCGGGAACTTAGGGATATTTTATAAGCGTTGAAAGTTAAAAACAAACTCAATAGCACACTATTAAACATTGCGAAATTGAATTGAAACCGTTGATAATATTTATGGGCTTGTAGATTTCTATTTATATTTGAAAACAACATGAATTCCAGTTAAAATATAATTTCATGTTATAAAGTTTTTTAAACACATCATATAAGTGGAAGTAATATGGGAATTTAAATAATAGTCTACTCTACACAGAGAGGATTTCAGTAGTTGTTGTAAAATTTGGCTTCGCATTGCTTTGAAATTTTTTCAACGTTCGATGTTAATTCTGATACACAAAATTCCATTTCATGATAAGTATTGCAACCATCTTCAGGTTGTTATCATTTGTAAACCGCTCGTCCGACCGCTGACAGATTTATTCCAGTGACAGTTCATTTTATTATTTACAAGCTAACAAAAATGTTTTGATCTATTGCAGATCAGAAAAAAGTTATTCGTGATGGAATTCAAGCGTCATAGTGCGATTGCTTTATATTTGGCTGGAAAACCTCTGATGGCTATTGTTATAGCCCTCCAGCATTTAAATCTGAATAAATTTTTTGTTTCTCGTACCATTGCTCGTTGCCATGATAATGGCCGTGTTGCATCGCATCCAAAAGGTGGACGAAAACAGACGGTAACAACACCAGAAATGATCCGAAAAGTGAAGGCCAGATTTGATCGAAATCCACGTCTTAGTGGTAGGAAAATTGATCGTAAGCTGAATATATCGCGAGAACGGATGCAACACATATTGAAAAATGAGCTTTGCCTAAAGCCATTAAAGTTCCAAAAATTGCAAGAGCATACCAATGGACAATTAAAGTTAGACTGGAAAGAGCCAAAGAGTTTCTTCGCTTGCACGAAAGTGGCCAGTTACCGGATATGGTTTTCTTCGATAAGAAGCCATTCCAGATTGAGCAGTTTGTGAACAAATAAAATGATCGGGTTTACTTGCCAAAAAGATTAGCTGAAAATATACACCTGCGATTGGCCACCAGAACTCAAGCACCACAGGTGGTAATGGTATGGGCCGCCGTAACGGCAGATGATCGCTCCCCGCTCGTATTCATCGACCGTGGGGTCAAAATATATGCCAAATATTATCGAGAAAATGTCTTAAAGACAGTATTGAAGCCCTGGGCAGACAAACATTTCGGCAGCAGACTATGGACATTTCAACAGGACTCAGCACCATCGCACTCAGCATGCGTCAACCAAGAATGGCTTAAAAAGGAGTTTCTTCGCTTCATTTCTACCGCACAATGGCCACCAAAATCTCCGGATCTCAATCCATTGGACCTTTGCGCCTGTGGTATTTTGAAGAGTACGGGAAATGAGCCAAAATATCGCAGTATCACTTTCGTGCAGCCTGTGGTAGCTTTGTCGGCTGTTTGAAGACTATAATTCGTTCCAAAATTGGCAAATTCGTACAAATCTTAACGGATTCTAAAATTTAATGTTATTTCGAATATTATTTGTTTGTGAACAATAAAATTAAAGAAAGAAATTAAATAATTTTGCGCTTTACTTTGTTGCATTATATATCAGCCATCTGTTCTTTAGTCTCCCGCAGTTATTCTCAACAAATCGTTGAAAGTAGTAATTGACGTTATTTGAAGAGATCGGAAAATTGTTGAACGTTTTTAACGTTTGTTTGATATAAAATTATCTGATATTCATTTTGGAGCCTGTTGCATATTACAGTAGAGGACATAAAAGTAAGCGTCCAGCGCTTTATGTCTTCTGTAGGCCAAATCCCCAATATGTGGATAAGCGTAAAGGTATCTTAGAAAATAGTTCTCTACCACACACTCCAAAAACAGAGCATAACCGTTCACACAGGAAACCCTTAGTCACCCTTTGAAGCTTAGTCGGCAGTAGGGTGTCAGAATTCGAGTGAAGTAGGTGAGTGTTTAAACCAAAGGCAAACAGTATCGTGCCAAAGATTATCAAGTGCATTAGAGCGAAATGAATGAATTTACAAAAATTATAGCGTTTGATGTCCCATATTAACGACATAAATCATTATCAACGCTGTGAACATTATAAATTTATAATGATACCGATTAATAATGATAATAATTGTGAAATCCTAATTTACATTGAAAAAAAAAAATCCGAATTCATTAACAAATAATTAATGAAGCAATTTTGATGTTGTTAGGGCTGTTTTTTTTATCAATTCATCAATTAATTTTAAGTGATAAGGGGATCATGGTTGTGTAATAGAATTCATATGATAGCCATTAAAATAAACTGAAACTAGTAATTCGATTAAGCAAAGACACAAATGATAATCACAAGTTATGCGATATAGGGAATGCTAGTTACGTGTAAAACTTTTATTTGTTGTCTTCGAATTTTGTGAACATTAAAAACATTTCCCCGTTGGTCTTGGCATATTTAACAATATTCTGAATTCGAAATAATGTTAGCAACTATACTCACAATTGTTCAGCTATCATTAAAAAAATGGTCCATTTAGTAATCGCATATCATGCAAAGGTTAGCGCTGTGGGAAGTGTGGTTAACCATTATCCCCGAAAAGCAAAACCAGTGGTAATCTGTTTACTTATTGAAATTCATGTTCGGGATATTGGATACTGAGTTTCTACTTTAAGGTGCGATATCAACATATATTTACCATCATGGAAATCAACTTCGTGTTTCAGAACAACAACTACCGTAGAAAACAACTCAACTGAACTCAATAAAACCAAATTTAACCAACAAATATTGACATTCTCTCTGTGTAGAGTATCATAAAAATTTGCTGTTTAGATTTGTGTCTTTGCTTATCGCATAACTTAATTATCATTTTAATATTGTCTAATGACTATCATTTAAATTCCCATATCACTTCCATTTACATGATGAATTTAAAAATTGTTAACAACATGAAATTATATTTTTGAGGAATTTTCAAATATAAATAGAAGCCTACAAGCCCACAAATATTATAAACGGTTTCAATTCAATTTCGCAATGTTTAAAAAAGTGCTACTGAGTTTGTTTTAATTTTCAACGCTTATAAAATATCTGTAAGTCCTGGAACACATTTTGCGAATCAAACGATAGAATTTTTTTATTTCCAGGTGTCATACAAGTACAGCGTTGAATTGCAGGATGAAGAGATTTTTGTACCCTGCAATACATCCGGTATGTACTTTGCGGATAGGATTGTCGATATGTCGAATGCTAAATTTGAATTATTGCCAAACGGTTCTATACATGCATATGGTTCATTGATACTTACAAAAGATCTTGGTACTGAACACGTAGGAGAGGTATTTTAAATCGTATAATTACATACATACATACATACGTATATAACTGCATATAGAATTATTATTCATTTCTTTATAAAGGACAAGTTAACAATACAAGTATTTAAAAAAGATCGTGATACATGGTCTCCCACGATTTACAATATTAACAGACCTGATCTCTGCCGAGCTCTCTTAAGTCCCACTGAGTTATGGTCTAAGTACACAAAAAATATTTCTGAAGAAAACCGAAAATGTCCCTTTTTTGTAGGTGTAAGTATTGGAAATCTCTAAGCAATTAATTTTTTTTTTTTGTTGTAATTTATTAAAAAGGATTTCCTGTAAAAAATTTCAGCAAAATTTAACCTTTGATGAGATTTCGGACTTTGAACAAAATGTACCTGATCCAAATTTAGCTGGAAATTACATGGTCGTTTTAATGATTCACTTTAAGGGCATAGATGAGTACGTTTGCGGAAAAATATTTGGTGAAATTTATAGGATTTAGCGGAAATAATTTTTTAAATAAAAATTTTCCTAGCATTTTTCTTAATTAAATTGAATGATTTTTATTGCTATGAAATCTTTAATTATCTGGGGTGTATAGGACACAACTTGTTTTTTTTAAACCCTGAAATTTAAAACTTTATATGAATTAATAGCCTTCCTGCGATATTGTTATGATTCAAGACCGTCAAACCTAGTACCTGACTATACTATACTAGACGAGACTAGACTAGACTAGACGAGACGAGACTAGACGAGGAAGAGACGAGACGAGACGAGACGAGGACGAGACGAGACGAGACTATACGAGACGAGACGAGACGAGGACGAGACGAGAGACGAGACGAGGACGAGACGAGACGATACGAGACGAGACGAACGAGACGAGACAGACTAGACTATACGAGACGAGACGAGACGAGACGAGACGAGACGAGAGAGACGAGACGAGACGAGACGAGACAGACTAGACTAGACTAGACTAGGACGACTATACGAGACTAGACGAGACGAGACTGAGACGAGACGAGACGAGACTAGACGAGACTATACGAGACGAGACGAGACGAGAGAGACGAGACGAGACGAGACGAGGAACGAGACGAGACGAGACGAGACGAGACGAGACGAGACGAGACGAGACGAGACGAGACGAGACGAGACGAGACGAGACGAGACGAGACGAGACGAGACGAGACGAGACGAGACGAGGAGAGACGAGACGAGACCGAGACGAGACGAGACCGAGACGAGACGAGACGAGACGAGACGAGACGAGACGAGACGGAGACGAGACGAGACTGAGACGAGACGAGACGAGACGAGACGAGGACGAGACGAGACGAGACGAGACGAGACGTAGACGAGACGAGACTATACGAGACGAGACGAGACCGAGACGAGACTGAGGACGAGACGAGACGTAGACGAGACGAGACGGAGGACGAGACGAGACGAGACGAGACGAGACGAGGACGAGACGAGACGAGACGAGACGAGACACGAGACGAGACGAGACGAGACGAGACGAGACGAGACGAGACGAGACGAGACGAGACGAGACGAGACGCGACGAGACGAGACGAGACGAGACGAGACGAGACGAGACGAGACGAGACGAGACGAGACGAGACGAGACGAGGACGAGACGAGACGAGACGAGACGAGACGAGACGAGACGAGACGAGACTGAGACGAGACGAGACGAGACGAGAGAGACGAGACGAGACAGAGACGAGACGAGACGAACGAGACGAGACGAGACGAGACTAGACGAGACTAGACGATACTAGACTAGACGAGACGAGACGATACGAGACGAGACTATACGATACTATACTATACTATACTATACTACTATACTATACTTACTATACTATACTATATACTATACTATACTATACTATACTATACAATACTATACTTGCTGTAACGGCGCTCCACAGAAAATAATGCAACCAAACAGCCACCAAACGTTTGACTCAATAAATCGTTTGACTCAAAATACTCATCCATTTCTTTAACGTATGACGTTAAAACGACCATGTAATTTCCAGAAAAATTTGAATTTGGTATATTAATATCCAAGTCCGCAATGTCATCGAAAGTTAAATTTTGCTGAAATTTTTTACAGGAAATCATTTTTAATAAATTACAACAAAAAAAAATTAATTGCTTAGAAATTTCCAATACTTACACCTGCAAAGAAGGGACATTTTCGGTTTTCTTTAGAAATATGTCTTGTGTACTGACACCACATTTCGGTGGGGCTAAAGATAGATTGACAGAAATCTGGTCGGTTAATATTGTAAATCGTAGGAAACTATCTATCACGATCCTTTTTGAATAGTTCTAGAGACGCATTATCCTATAGAACGAAAAGAATAATAATTTGAGAAACAGTTATATGTGTGCAAGTATTATGTATGTCTGTACATAATTTAAAATACCTCAGTGCCAAGATCTCTTGTAAATATTAGTGAACCATGCGCATGTATAGAACCATTAGCCAACAATTCAAGTCTGATATTCGACATATCGAGATATCTATCTGCAAAGTACACCCCGGATATATTACAGGATACAAAAATGTCTTCGTCCTACAATGCTAAACTGTATTTGTAGGACATCTGAAAATATAAATTTGATTCGTTTGATCCGCTAAATATGTTCCAGAACTTACAGGTATTTTATAAGCGTTGAAAGTTAAAAACAAACTCAGTAACGCACTTTTAAACATTTCGAAATTGATTTGAAACCGTTGATAATATTTGTGGGCTTGTAGATTTCTATTTATATTTGAAAACAACATGAATTCCATGAAAATATAATTTCATGTTATTAACGTTTTTTAAACACATCATATAAGTGGAAGTAATATGGGAATTTAAATAATAGTCTACTCTACACAGAGAGGATTTCAGTAGTTGTTGTAAAATTTGGTTTGATTGCTTTGAAATTTTCTCAACGTTAGTTGTTGATCCTTATACAAAAAATTCAATTTCATAGTACTATACACTAGGGATGCCAATCGGGAAATCCCGAAACTCGAAATCCCGGGATTTTCGGGATTCACACAATCCCGAATCCCGGGATTTTTAAAAACTTATCCCGGGATTTTTCGGGATTTTTGGGATTGTGAATTCGTATGTATTTTGACCCTACAGAAAGTCCTGAAAAAAATTCTATATCACTTGACTTCGATAATACCATCTCAGATGAGGAAAACCCTACTTCCATGGATAAAAAATGGTTTGATGGTATCGAAGAAAGCAAAAGCCCTATAAAACAAATTAAAACGGTAACTGATTTAGATACTCAACTGTCCAAAGAAATAGATTTATTTGCATCAGGCGGTGGTAAAGGTGAATATTTATAAGCTGGATCCAGCTATCTTGGAACTATTTTACCAACAAATGCTGATGTGTGAATAATTTTTATTTTTGTTATTTTACGCTTCTTTTGTTACTTTTTGTCTTGCTGTTTTAAAATTTTATTTTTAATGACATATAATTCTGATATTTGCCATGAAAAGTTACTCAAAAATCTGTCGTTCGGAGTCGACTTTAAA
This sequence comes from Sarcophaga peregrina, assembly GCA_014635995.1. Taxonomy (NCBI): domain Eukaryota; kingdom Metazoa; phylum Arthropoda; class Insecta; order Diptera; family Sarcophagidae; genus Sarcophaga; species Sarcophaga peregrina. The sequence goes on from CM025791.1 coordinate 80,174,924, forward strand.
CTGTAGGTCCCACTACTCATGTATAAAAATTAATACAGACAACATAAATAGTGTGAGAAACTAGGTCAATAATCGTGACTGAAGCGTTGTAATGATCAATTATGTATGTATATGTATATATAATCATGATATACATACATAATTGGAATACAAATGATTTTGTTAACGAAATATTTTTATTATTAAGAGAAAATCGCGATTTAGCCTATGCTTTTTCGGGATTTTTAGATCCCGAATTATCCCGAAATATCCCGGGATTTCGGGATCGCGATTTACAAAATCCCGAATCCCGGGATTTTTAAAAACCGATCCCGTTTGGCATCCCTACTATACACGGTGGCTGATATGTATTGCAACCAACTTCATGTTTTTACCATTTGTAAATCGCTCGTCTGACAGCTGACAGATTTATTCCAGTGACAGTTCATTTTATTATTCTCAAGCTTACAGAACTATTTTGATCTACTGCAGATCAGAAAAAAAGTTATTCGTGATGAAATTCAAGCGTGATAGTGTGATTGCTTTATATTTGGCTTGAAAACTCCTGATGGCTATCGTTAGAGCCCTCCACCATTTAAATGTGGATAAATATTTTGTTTCTCGTACCATTGCTCATTACCGTGATACGAAAAAAACGGTAACAACACCAGAAATGATTCGAAAAGTGAAGGCCAGATTTGATCGAAATCCATGCTGCAGTGGTAGAAAAATTGCTCGTGAGCTGAATATATCGCGAGAACGGATGCAAAACATATTGAAAAATGAGCTCGGACTAAAGCCATTAAGCCGTTAGCTTAACGGAGCTATCATCTATTGATATCAGGGATATAGCTTCGTTCATCAAATTTTCTCACTGGTTTTCCAGTGCGGGGTAGTCGTGCTTTTGTTGTGCAGCCCTTGCGCTGATCAACTTCTTCTTTTCCTTGATTTGGCGGAACTTGGTTAGTACAGGGACTGCGTTTCACCCGTAGCATCACAAGGGGCCGCCATGCGTGCTGAAGTGAGCTTTGTGATATCAGAGCTACCACTACGACCTAACCTAACCTAAAGCCATTAAAGTTCAAAAAAGTGCAAGAGCTCTCCGATGGACAATAAAAAGTTAGACTGGAAAGAGCCAAGAAGTAACTTCGCTTGCATGAAAGAGGCCAGTTACCGAAATTGGTTTTCTCCGATGAGAAACCATTGGAAATTGATCGGGCTTATTGCTGAAAATTTACACCTGCGATTGGCCACCAGAACTCAAGCGGCGCCTATAGTAATAGTGTGTTTTTGGTCAAAATTGGTGGCACACACTTCATGGTCAGCTGAAACTTAATACTTGCATTTGGCCACCAGAACTCAAGCGTCACCGATGGTAATGGTATGGGCCGCCGTAACGGCCGATAGTCGCTCCCAGCTTGTATTCGTCGATCGTTGGATCAAAATAAAAGCCGAATATTATCGGGAAAATGCCTTAAAGACAGTATTGTAGCCCTGGGCAGACAAATATTTCGGCCTCTGGCCATGGACATTCCAACAAAACTCAGCACTGTCGCACTCAGCTCGCGTCAACCAAGAATGGCTTAAAAAGGAGGTTTCTTGCTTCATTTCTACCGCGCAATTGCCATTTTTGCGCCTGGGGCATTTTGCAGAGTAAGTGTTGTATTTAGAATGTGCATATTAATCTGTAAGCTTACAAGGACATACACATGTGTATGTACGTACATAGATTGAGGATATAACTTTGTAAATAATGAATCAGCGACCAGTTGTGAACTAAATTTCAGTCTTTCAATAACACATGGCGCAGTCGTTGCGGAATGTTTACAAGAAGTACGACTAAAGATCAAGAAGACAGAGATTCCGACGGAGTATTATATGAGGATCCTATTGCGATGACAATAACCATGAGTAGATTTGATGTTCATAAACTAGAGCCCCTTAAGTTAGATGGCAATTTAGCTGAAAATTGGCGTGTCTTCAAAAAAAATTACGAAATTTTTTCGATTGCAACCGAATTAGAAAACAAAAAATTGCAGCAACAGATTGGAATATTTTTAAATCTGTGTGGTCCTGCTGTGGATGGTTATTGTACACCGAAAAAGAACGAAGTTTATGAAACTTTTAAGTTTAATAAAAGGAAACAAGAGGAGGGGGAAACATTTGATTCATTTGGATTTCATTTTGGATATAAATTTAATTATCATATAAATCAGTACTAACGTTAATAATACGCTGTGAACATTATAAATTTGTAATGAAACTGTAAATAATAATTGTGAACTCCTAATTTACATCGAAAAAAAAAATTCGAATTCGTTAACATATAATTAATGAAGTAATTTTGATGTTAAATCGGTTTCTTTTATCAATTCATCAATAAATTTTAAATGACGTGAGGATCATGGTTGTGTAATAGAATTCATATGATAGTCGATTAAAATAAACTGAAACTAATAATTAACATATCGATTAAGCCAAGACACAAATGATAATCACAAGTTATGCGATATAGGGAATGCTAGTTACGTTTAAAACGACTTCGAATTTTGTGAACATTAAAAACATTTCCCCGTTGGTCTTGGAATATTTAAAAAATGGTCCTTTTAGTAATCACATAGCATGCAAAGGTTAATAATCACACCACCATCTACACTTCTCAGCGTTGTGGAAAGTGTGGTTAACCATTATGCCCGAAAAGCAAAACCAGTGGTAATGTGTTTACTTATTGAAATTCATGTTCGGGATATTGGATACTGAGTTTTTACTTAAAGGTGCGATGTCAACATATATTTACCATCATGGAAATAAACTTCGTGTTTCAGAACAACAACAACAACTATCGTAGAAAAAAACTCAACTGAACTCAATAAAACCAAATTTAACAACAAATATTGACATTCCCTCTGTGTAGAGTATCATAAAAATTTGCTGTTTAGGTTTGTGTCTTTGCTTATCGCATAACTTAATTATCACTTTAAATATGGTCTAATGACTATCATTTAAATTCCCATATCACTTCCATTTACATGATGAGTTTAAAAAATGTTAACAACATGAAATTATATTTGTAAGGAATTTTCAAATATAAATAGAAGCCTACAACCCCACAAATATTATAAACGGTTTCAATTCAATTTCGCAATGTTTAAAAAAGTGCTACTGAGTTTGTTTTTAATTTTCAACGCTTATAAAATATCTGTAAGTCCTGGAACACATTTTCTGGATCAAACGATAGAATTTTTTATTTTCAGGTGTCGTACAAGTACAGCGTTGCATTGCAGGATGAAGAGATTTTTGTACCCTGCAATACATCCGGTATGTACTTTGCGGATAGGATTGTCGATATGTCGAATATGAAATTTGAATTATTGCCAAACGGTTCTATACATGCATATGGTTCATTGATACTTACAAAAGATCTTGGTACTGAACACGTAGGAGAGGTATTTTAAATCGTATAAATACATACATACATACATACGTATATAACTGCATATAGAATTATTATTCATTTCTTTATAAAGGACAAGTTAACAATACAAGTATTTAAAAAAGATCGTGATACATGGTCTCCCACGATTTACAATATTAACAGACCTGATCTCTGCCGAGCTCTCTTTAGCCCCACTGAGTTATGGTCTAAGTACACAAAAAATATTTCTGAAGAAAACCGAAAATGTCCCTTTTTTGTAGGTGTAAGTATTGGAAATCTCTAAGCAATTAATTTTTTTTTTGTTGTAATTTATTAAAAAATGATTTCCTGTAAAAAATTTCAGCAAAATTTAACCTTTGATGTGATTTCGGACTTTGAACAAAATGTACCTGATCCAAATTTAGCTGGAAATTACATGGTCGTTTTAATGATTCACTTTAAGGGCATAGATGAGTACGTTTGCGGGAGAATATTTGCTGAATTTTATAGGAGTTAGTAAAATTGAAAAATTCCTTTTTCAATAAAAATTTGCCTTTTGTTGTTCTAAATTAAATTGAATTTTGTTTTATGATTCTGAATTCGAAAAGTATGTGGGGTTCCTAGTATTAAATACAGGGTGTCTGATATATAATGCAACAAAGAAAAGCGCTATACTTTTTTAAATTTTAATTTTATTGCTTAAAACCAAAAAATCTTGGAAATAACGTCAAATTTTGGAATCAGTTTAGATTTGTTCGAATTGGCCAACTTTGGTACGAATTATGGTCTTCAAACGGCCGACAAAGCCATCACAGGCTGTACGAAAGTGGCTTTGCGTATTTTGGCCCATTTCCGGCGAAGCGACGTCTTGAGATGATCGACACTTTGGTGTTTTTTAGTGAGAACCTTGCTCTCCAAAATGCCCCAGGCGCAAAACTCCAATGGATTGAGATCCGGAGATTTTGGTGGCCATTGTGCGGTAGAAATGAAGCGAGGCACATTCTTTTCAAGCCATTTTTGTTGACGAGTACTGAGTGCGGTGGTGCTGAGTCCTGCTGGATTGCCCATGTCTGCATCCGAAATGTTTGAACGCCCAGGGCTTCAAAATTCGGTAACTGACCACTTTCGTCCAAGCGATGTAATTCCTTGGCTCTTTGCAGTCTAATTTCTAACTTCAATGACTTTAGTAGAAACTCATTTTTCAATATTTGTTGTATCCGTTCTCGCGATATGTTCAGTTCACTAGCAATTTTTCTACCACTGCGGCGTGGATTGCGATCAAATCTGGTCTTCACTTTTCAAATCATGTTTGGTGTTGGTACCGTTTTTTCTTTTCGTCCACTTTTTCCATTCGATGCAACACTGCCAGTATCATGGTAACGAGCAATGTTACGAGAAATAAAAGATTTATTCACATTTAAATGCTGGAGGGCTCTAAAACGATAGCCAGCCAAATATAAAGAAATCACACTATCACGCTTGAATTCCATCACGAATAACTTTTTTTCTGAATGCAATTCACCAAAATGCATTTGTAAGCTTGTAAATAATAAAATGAACTGTCACTGGAATAAATCTGTCAGCTATCAGATGAGCGGTTGACAAATGATAACAACCTGAAATTGGTTGAAATATATTATCCGCCACCCTGTAAATAGAACAAAATTTGTTTTGTTAGTTTTAAAATTTAAAATGTTTTTAGGGAATTAATAGCCATGTCAGCTATTTAATTGTGATTTAAGCTTGTCAAAAATTTACTTGCGGATCTTAACACATCGTCAAAACTGGTTTATATGTTACAAACGCTCGCTAAGTTTTTAGAGAATATTTCATTTGTGTGCTCGGGAAAGATGCCACCGTTCTAGCCAACTCCTCCCAGATGATGGACAAGGAATTCGATTAAAAACTCGATTTGTCTGTAATGCAAGCGCAGAATTATAATTTTAAGAACAGTAGGCAAGTGAGAGGGCAGACGTGTCACAACCATCGAGCTTCACGATAAATTCTCGGCTGTGGGAATCGCCCTGAAAACCTGCAAGCTTATAACAACAAAGAAAATAGATGGGCGCCTTCGGACACGCGCAGAATGCCTGGATAGAAACCAGAGATTAGCAATAAATCGTTTTTTCGCTACTCATAAGCACTCATTCAATTTTGAGTATGAATGAATTAACAGAATTGAAATTCAACTACTCTGATTCATTCGTACTCGCTACAACATTAATTTATATATATAAGTAGCAATGAGTATGAGTACAACGTCAACGACATCAAACTCACAACATTCGAAATATGTCTGATTCATACGGCTACTCATTCTGATTCATAAATTTGGAAAAATACTTATAATACTTATAAATGATTCGAATCACTAGAATCATTCATCAAAATATACAGCCTTTGTTGTTGTTGCATTTACAAACAAAGAAGAAAGGAAGGACAAAGATTACAAGCAAAACATACATACAATCTTCTTGTGAGTATAGTAAAGTTCGTACGCGAATCATACTTATTTTGTTCTTTGTGTAAATGTTAAGTAGAGACGAGTCAAAGTCAATAACATCATGCGTATTGTTAAGTATGAATACGCCGAGTAGTTCCAACTTTGAATATGAGTAGTATGAGTATAATATCAAAATAAGTATGAATGCGTATAAGTATTCGAAATTATAATTATGACTCGAACCTATTCATCGTTTTGAATACTTATTGCTGATCTCTGATAGAGACCACACAACATGTCAACTTAAACTGAATCAGCATTTAATATAAAGAAATACAGAAAAATTCCAACACATTGAGTCCTGGATCGATTAATAAATTATCACACTCAATTGAACTCCATTCAAGACGATAATCTCATATTTACAAGTGGCTAATAACTCTATCAGAGTCAAATTACCACATGTTTTTAAAGAAAAGAAAGAAAATGTTATTTGCGGCATTATTTAAATTTTTTATTTTTTAAAAAAGTCTTACTAACGTTATTTCCAATTCTCCACGCTTTTCATTAAGTAATCCCATGCTCCGTATTGTCTCTGACTCTGAACACATTGAGCGTACTTATTTGGATTTTAAATTGACTTGTTGTGTGGTATCTATCAGAGATCAGCAATAAGTATTCAAAACGAAGAGTCGGTTCGAGTTCTGGGGTTTGGAAAAAAAAACAAATTGTCGTTGTGGCCTAAGAACCCAAACGCTTTAAGATTTCACAACAATAAAAATAATTCAATTTACTTCAGAACAATAAAAGAGAAAATTTTATTTTAAAAAAATTTTTTACTTCCACTAACTCCTATAAAATTCAGCAAACATTTTAGTGCAAAAATACTCATCAACTCCTTTAAAGTGTATCATTGAAACGAGCATGTAATTTCCAGCTAAATTTGGATTAGGCATATTAATATCCAAGTCCGCAATGTCATCGAAAGTAAAATTTTGCTGAAATTTTTTACAGGAAATCATTTTTAATAAATTTCAACAAAAAACATTATTTGCTTTGAAATTTCCAATACTTACACCTGCAAAGAAGGGACATTTTCGGTTTTCTTTAGAAACATGTCTTGTGTACTGATACCACATTTCGGTGGGGCTAAACATAGATTGACAGAAATGTGGTCGGTTAATGTTGTAAATCGTAGGAGACCATCTATCACGATCTTTTTTAAATACTTGAAGAGACATCGTGTCCTATATAATGAAAATAATAATAATTTTATATACAGTTATACACGTATGTATGTGTATACAATTAAATAACTCTCCTACCTGTTTAGAGCCAATATCTCCTGCTAATAATACACATCAGATGTATTGCAGGGTATAAAAATTTCTTCGTCCTGCATTGCTATACTGTATTTGTATGACACCTGAAAATAAAAAGTTCTTTCGTTTCATCCACTAAATGTGTTCCAGGACTTACAGATATTTTATAAGCGTTGAAAGTTAAAAACAAACTCAGTAGCACACTTTTAAACATTGCGAAATTGAATTGAAACCGTTTATAATATTTGTGGGCTTGTAGGCTTCTATTTATATTTGAAAATTCCTTAAAAATATAATTTCATGTTGTTAACATTTTTTAAACTCATCATGTAAGTGGAAGTGATATGGGAATTTAAATGATAGTCATTAGACCATATTTAAAATGATAATTAAGTTATGCAATAAGCAAAGACACAAACCTAAACAGCAAATTTTTATGATACTCTACACAGAGAGAATGTCACTATTTGTTGTTAAATTTGGTTTTATTGAATTGAGTTGAGTTGTTTTCTACGGTAGTTGTTGTTCTGAAACACGAAGTTGATTTCCATGATGGTAAATATATGTTGATATAGCCGCTTTAAGTAAAAACTCAGTATCCAATATCCCGAACATGTTTTCAACAAATAAATAGATTACCACTGCTTTTGTTTTCCGGGGATAATGGTTAGCCATACTTTCCATAAAGTTGAGAAGTGTAGATGGTGATGCGATTATCAACCATTGCATGCTATGTGATTACTAAATGGTCCATTTTTTTAATGCTTGCTGGACAATTGTAGATGTAGTTACTGACGTTACTTAGAGCGTGGTATTGCACCATAGAAACCTCTCAAACAATCAACAAGATTCTGCCAAAATCTGTAATTTGTTGTTATATGGTAGCACAATCATTGAAAATCCCTCTACAAAACAAATTGCAAAAAGTGTATCGGTTGATACCTCATATTAGCGTTAATAATACGCAGTGAACATTATAAATTTGTAATGAAACCGTAAATAATACTTGTGGACTCCTAATTTACATTGAAAAAAAAAATTCAAATTCGTTAACATATAATTAATGAAGTAATTTTGATGTTGTTAAGTAATATGGGGATCATGGTTGTGTAATAGAATTCAAATGACAATTATTAGCCGAACTGATAGTAATAATTAACATTTTGATCAAGCAAAGCTATAAACCATAATAGCAAATCTATATGAAATAAGTGCCGAATAAAAGGTTTTCGCATAATTATTCAATATTACCAGTCCCTGTGTTTAGAGTAAAACAAGAATTCGTTATTTAGGTTTGTATCTTGGCTTATGTAGTAAGGTAATTATCACTTTCATATTGTCTAATGACTATTATTTTCATATCATTCTAAACTAGGATACTCTTGTGGCTTCCACTTATGTGATCAAATGAAAAACGCTAACAATGTAATATTCTGAAGGAATTCATTTTATTTTTAAATATAAATTGAGATCTACAAGTCCACAAATATTATTAACGTTTTCATTTCAATTTCGCAATGTTTAAAAGTGTGCTACTAACTTTGTTTTTAACTTTCAACGCTTATAAATTATCTGCACGTCCTGGAACACATTTTGTGGATCAAAAGATAGAATTTTTTATTTTCAGGTATCTTACAGCGTGACATTGCAAGATGAAGAGATTTTTGTACCCTGCAAACATCCGGTATGTACTTTGCATATAGATATCTCGTTCTGGTTCTAACCATGCACATGGTTCTGCATTAGTTACAAGAGATCTTGGCAGTGTACATACATACAGGGTGGCTGATAATGTATTTCAACCAATTTCAGGTTGTTATCATTTGTAAACCGCTCGTCTGCCAGCTGACAGATTTATTCCAGTGACAGTTCACTTTATTATTTACAAGCTTACAAAAGTTATTCGTGATGGAATTCAAGCGTGATAATGTGATTGCTTTATATTTGGCTGGAAAACCATAGGCGGCTATCGTTTTAGAGCCCTCCGTCATTTAAATGTGAATAAATCTTTTGTTTCTTGTACCATTGCTCGTTACCATGATACTGGCAGTGTTACATCGCGTCCAAACACCAGAAATGATCGATAAAGTGAAGGCCAGATTTGATCGAAATTTACGCCGCAGTGGTAGGAAAATTGCTCGTAAGCTGAACATATCGCGAGAACGGATGCTTCACATATTGAAAAATAAGCTTGGACTAAAGCCATTAAATTTACAAAAAGTGCAAGCGCTTACCAATGAACAAAAAAAATTTTCGCTTTCACGAAAGTGGCTAGTTACCGAATTTGGTTTTCTCCAATGAGAAGCCATTCCAAACTGAGCACTTTGCGAACAAACAAAATGATCGGGTTTACTTGCCAAAGAGGTCAACTGAAAATTTAAACCTGCGGTTGGGCACCAGAACTCAACCGCCGCCGATTGTAATGGTGATGGTCGCTCCCCGCTCGTATTCATCGACCGTGGGGTCCAAATAAATGCCGAATATTATCGGGAAAATGTCTTAAAGGTAGTATTGAAGCCCTGGACAGACAAACATTTCGGCCGCAGACACTTTGGTGTTTTCTAGTGAGAACCTTGCTCTCCAAAATGCCCCAGGCGCAAAAGTCCAACGGATTGAAATCCGGAGATTTTGGTGGCCATTGTGCGGTAGAAATGAAGCGAAGAACATTCTTTTCAAGCTATTCTTGTTGACGAGTATTGAATGCGGTGGTGCAGAGTCCTTGGAATGTCCATGGTCTGCTGCCGAAATGTTTGTCCGCCCAGGGCTTCAAAATTCGGTAACTGACCACTTCGTGCAAGCGGTGTAATTCCTTGGCTCTTTCCAGTCTAGATACGAGTCGAAGTCAACTTTGAGTATGAGTAGTATGAGTATGATATCTGTGGGGGTAAGCGGAGAAACAATAAAATAAAATATTTCACGATATTGCGGGTAAAGAAAATACAAATTTATTAATATTAAACAATCAATTATTATTTATTTGTACAAAATCGTACCTTCGGGTTGGGGGCTGAACGAGGTATTGATCTCTTTTCAATTAGATTCTTGACAATTCACAATAATAGAAACGTAAGAACAGGGGTGGTTTATACACTTAAACTAAACTTATATCAAAGGCTCTAAAGTAGGGTGGCCAGCGTGAACTTCCCGCCCCCCTTGCAACATTGCAACAAGAGGACCGAGAAGTCACCTGGCCAAAGATCAAAACTAACAATTCAGGGGTAATAATATTATGATAAAATAATACAAATTAGTTGTGTAAGGGTAAAAAAAATTATAAAATATAAAAACGGTAGGTTTTGCTGGCAATGAACATGTTCTAACAAGGGCTTGGTTGTGGGTTGCGCTCGTACTTTTCCGTACTCGGTGAGCAGGATCCGTATTGTTGCCTGGTTGTTTCAAGGTGTTTGTTCTTTAGGTGTTCGGCAATTAGCCTGCGGGTTATTGGACTATCTGGAATTAAAACGACAAACACGCAACAGGGAGAAAAAACAAGAGAACGAATTAATTTTGCTCTAGATTAGAAAGCCGCATGGGCTTCATACTTGGCTGTATTAGAACGCCACTTTCACTTCGAATTAGAGACGAAATAAATTCGTTGGATTAGACCAAATTTCGGATCGGTAGGGGTTCATTGTCATAACAAATGAACAACAACATCTCTACGATAGGTTTTTTGATGAGTAAGAGGACATCATAGGGAGATTCCAATTGTCAGTGCCTACGTGGTCCACGATAAACGATACTCGATTTGCCCCAAAAGTTGGCCAATGGCACGGGGGTTTTGAAACCAGGACAGAACGATAGTCGAATCTGTCCCACAAAGGTAAGATTCAGCTTCTTGCGAATTGAAAATACCATTTTTTTTCCAATAGAGTTGCATCGCAGAGCTCTCAACGGGGTAAAATTTACACTCAGACAGGCACAACTTTTGCTTTGGTGGCGAGCAAGTGGGTGACAAAATCACCAGACGGGGTTAGGACTCTGCTATACAGAATGGCATATGCTTTCTTCGATGTATTACAAAATGCATGAAATATTTCACGCTGAGGGTTAAAATTAACCCAACGGGGGATATTAGTCCTGCCGATGTAGGAATAATCATCGACAAACTCAAGCCATCTGTTAAACGTCATGGGTTCCAAACATTCGCCACAATCTGTTCTGCCTTTACAACTCTGTCGCATAACAATCTTAGCAACTACGATTTCAGGTACCACTCACCCAACGGGGTCAAATAGCTTTGGCTATTTGAGACAAGACAGAACGTTTTGTGGCTATAGTGAAATAGGTCGTTGGAGCTGGGTTGAAGCAAATTATATCAATGCTCGCATTCCAACGTAAACCCAGAGTTTTAGTGGTGCTGGCGTCTCACAATTTCAAAAATTCGGAATCTAGTGGGTATTCGGGTAGCACAAGAGAAAAGATGAGTGATGGGAGTTAAAACGACATGATAGGATAAAAAGTGACTGGGTTAGGAGGAGAATAAAATAGAGTCATGGTCCGCGTGTGGTCTAGGGAAGGGTGTTCCCCAATTCCCTCCTCGTATGAGGTTTCAATCTCGGGTCTCTGGAAGAATCAGATACCTGGGGCAAACGCATCTTTACGAGATCGACCAAGACTCAAGCCTGTAGGGATTTTAGACTTAAAGGGTAACGAATTTAACTGACGTGTTTTGCCAGTTACAATTCAACCGAAAGTGTTTTTGGGGTATTTTCGAACTCCGGAAAGCATTATCTGAGGGTATACATCTCCACCCAATAGCAAATCCATATGGGCATATTTAACTTCCGTTAACGGAAGATCGGGTGCCGCAAAATCAACATACTTCGCCAATGAGCATGTGGGTAATTGACCAGTGAGCTTCTCAACAACATACGCTTCCTTGCTCAACTTAAACGTGGGATCGATAGGAGAACCTAGCGTAATAATACAAACTTTTTCAAGAGTTTGCTACCACTGCGCCATTAAGGCCTACAATAGTGGCAGCAGGTGCCGAATCTAGCTTCCGTTGTAACTCCTGAGAGATGAAAGTAGCTTGAGACTGCTGGGTCTATCAGAGCTACTCGATGAAAATATGACATTATCAAATTCCATGTTAACATTAGCAGTCCCTAACAGAACTGTTGAAGATGGGGTGGACTGTAGACGGGTAGCGAAATTGTGGAAAGAACGGGTAGTAGGGGGTGTCGATGAATAATTATCCACTTTATTTCGGTTTTCTGCTGGAGGTCGGGGGATTTCCAAAGAGCGATTTGGGGAAAACGGGATTAATGGGGCTATTTTCAGCTCTCGGTCTCTCCCGGGTATAAGATTCGCTACGGTGAAGTAGCGAATAAAGCAAACGTTAGAGCTATGGCATCTTTTTGACTCATGGGAAATGGCCAAACAATTAGTGCAGTACTTATGATCTTTAACACATTAATATGCGTTCACTAACCGACAGTCTTAGGAAATCAGAACACAGACGAATAGAGTGGTTCTGATTACAAATTGGACATTTTCTTTGGAGTATATTCAGGGCAAGTGTCTCAGAGGTTCCGTATTTTCGGGGACTACCAGAGTAGCTTTGATTACTAACTCGTGCAGTAGCCTGTGTAAAATTGTGGCTGCCAATTATGTCAGCAACTGATTCGAGAGTTCGGTATCTGGCAGTCAGGAACCTCATTCATCTTGTTCCACTTAGGTAGGTCTGAGCAAGGCCCTTGAGACTGCTCCCAAAGACCTAGGGTGTGTTCGGGAATCCCAATTCTGAGTCTGTATGCCCAGCAACGACAAATTCGTTATGCAATCGTTAATCGTTCTCTGCAAACTTTTGATGTAAGGGCCAGATTCTTTGGATATCGAAGGGAGGTTAAACAGAGTTTTCAATTGAGAATTAGTCAATACTCTTTTATACTCGTAACGATCGACGAGATTCTGCCAAGGCATGTCGAAACCATCATTCGTAATGGGGCAAGTGCGAATTATGTCCCTCGCCTCAAACTCAGTCTATTGCAAAAGATAATACATCCTTTGGATGTTGCCAATATGGGGGTTAGTTCCGTAAATGGCTGAGAACATGTCTCTAAATGTTGGCCAAGACGCATAATCGCCAGAAAAGGTTGGGGTGTCACATGGTGGAAGGTGAATGGGGATACTATTAATAGGAGGGTTCGCGGTCTTACTCTTAAGGCTATCAATTAATCCGTCAATAAATGAGGCGGATTGAAAATACAAAGTATATCCGGACATATACTTGGTCCTCGCGTCTTTTGTTGAGACTTTAATGTCATCGGCATTTTCCAGCAAGTCTTCGTAACTGTCACGAAAGATTTCCCACAAACGGGTAAATTCCTGCCGATAAACACCTAGAGAGCTAAACGAATGTTCCTCTCGCGGAATAGCCTGAATAAAGCTTTTCAAGTCCGCTAAACGATTGTAATTTCTGTTTAAATTGCGCATTGCGGCCATCTTCTATTATTAAAATTCGGGTTTTTTTTTATTTCGGGTTTCAATTTAAATTAATTATAATGAAGAAAAACTCCGAAGAATAGGCGGCATTGAAAAAAACCGAAAATTCAAACAGAAGTGCATGAAAACATCACTTTCAATTACAAAATTTAGAACAATATTCGCGATAAACTCCAAAAAGGAATAAAAACGGTTCGAAAATATTAATCTAAATTAATTTCAACCAGGGTTCGAAAATACTAATCCAAATTAATTTCAAGAAAACTTTTACACCCTCTAAAGTAGGGTGGCCAGCGTGAACATAACAAAATAAGTATAAATGCGTATAAGTATCTGTAATTATAAGTATGACTCGAGCTGACTTTTCGTTTGTTGGTCCTGATACAAAAAACTTAATTTCATGATATGTATTGCAACCAACTTCAGGTTGTTATCATTTGTAAACCGCTCGTCCGACCGCTGACAGATTTATTCCAGTGACAGTTCATTTTATTATTTACAAGCTATAAGTGATCTATTGCATTCAGAAAAAAAGTTATTTGTGTTGGAATTCAAGCGTGATAGTGAGGTTGCTTTATATTTGGCTAAAAAACCACAGGTGGCTATCGCTAGAGCCCTCCAGCGTTTAAATGTGAATAAATCTTTTGTTTCTTATACCATTGCTCGTTACCGTGATACTGGCAGTGTTGCATCGCGTCCAAAAAGTGGACGGAAAAAAACGGTAACAACACCAGAAATGATCCGAAAAGTTAAGGCCAGATCTGATCGAAATCCACACCGCAGTGGTAGAAAAATTACTCGTGACCTGAACATATCACGAGAACGGATGCAACACATATTGAAAAATGAGCTCGGACTAAAGCCATTGAAGTTCCAAAAAGTGCAAGAGCTCACCGATGGACAAAAAAAAAGTTAAACTGGAAAGACTCAAGTAGTTATTTAGCTTGCACGAAAGTGGCCAGTTACCGAATTTGGTTTTCTCCAATGAGAAGCCATTTCAAATTGAGCAGTTTGTGAACAAACAAAATGATCGGGTTTACTTGCCAAAGAGGTTAGCTGAAAATTTACACCTGCAATTGGCCACCAGAACTCAAGCGCCGCCGATAGTAATGGTGGTGGTCGCTCTGCGCTCGTATTCAGCGACGGTGGGGTCAAAATAAATGCCGAATATTATCGGGAAAATGTCTTAAAGACAGTATTGAAGCCCAGAGCAGACAAACATATCGGCCGCAAACCATGGACATTCCAACAGGACTCAACACCACCCCACTCAGCACGCGTCAACCAAGAATGGTTTACATTGGTGGAATGGTTTCATTTCTGCCGCACAATGGTCGGATCTCAATACGTTGGACTTTTGTGCCTGGGGCATTTTGGAGAGCAAGGTTCTTACTAATAAAAACCAAAGTGTCGATCATCTCAAAACGGCGCTTCACCGGGAATGGGCCAAAATATCGCAGAACCAGTTTCGTGCAGCCTGTTATGGCTTTGTCGGCCGTTTGAAGACCATAATTCGTACCAAAATTGGCCAATTCGGACAAATCTAAACTGATTCTAAAATTTAATGTTATTTTCAAAATTTTTTGCTTTTGAAAAATAAAATTAAAAAAAATATTGCGCTTTACTTTGTTGCATTATATATCAGCCATCTGTTCTTTACTCTCCCGCACTTGTTGTCAACAAATCATTGAACGTAGTAACTGACGTTATTTGGAAATCAGAAAATTGTTAAACGTTTTCAACTTTAAGTGAAATAAAACTATCCGATATTCCTTTGGAGTCTGTTGCATATTACGGTAGAGGACATAAAAATAAGCGTCTGGCGCTTTATCCTTCTGTAGGCCAAATCCGCAGTATGTGGGTAATGGCAGAAGTATCTTAGAAAATAGTTCTCTGCCACCCACCCCAAAAACAGAGCATAACCGTTCACACAGGAAATCCTTAGTCAGCCTTTGAGGCTTTGTCGTCAGTAGGGTGTCTGAATTCGAGTGAAGTAGGTGGGTATTAATACCAAAGGCAAATAGTATCGTGCCAAAGATAATCGGGTGCTTTAGAGCGAAATGAATGAATTTACAAAAATTTTATATTAGCGATGTAAATCAGTGCCAACGTTTATAATACGCTGTAAACATTATAAATTTATAATGATACCGTAAATAATAATTGTGGACTCCTAATTTACATCGAAAAAAAAAAAAAATCGAATTCGTTAACATATAATTAATGAAGTAATTTTGATGTTAAATCGGTTTCTTTTATCAATTCAACAATTTGTTTTAAGTGGTATGGGGATCATGGTTGTGTAATAGAATTCACATGATAGTCATTAAAATAAACTGTGATTAATAATTAACATATCGATTAAGCAAAGACACAAATGATAATCGCAAGTTATGCGATATAGGGAATGCTAGTTACGTTTAAAACTTTTATTTGGTGTCTTCGAATTTTGTGAACATTAAAAACATTTCCCCATTGCTCTTGGAATATTTAACAATATTCTGAACTCGAAATAATGTCAGCAACTATATTCACAATTGTCTAGCAAGCATTAAAAAAAATGGTCCATTTAGTAATCACATAGCATGCAAAGGTTAATAATCACACCACCATCTACACTTCCCAGCGTTGTGGAAAGTGTGATTAACCACTATGCCCGAAAAGCAAAACCAGTGGTAATCTCTTTACTTATTGAAATTCATGTTCAGGATATTGGATACTGAGTTTCTACTTTAAGGTGCGATGTCAACATATATTTACCATCATGGAAATCAACTTCGTGTTTCAGAACAACAACAACAACTATCGTAGAAAACAACTCAACTCAACTGAACTCAATAAAACCAAATTTGACAACAATTATTAACATTCCCTTTGTGTAGAGTATCATAAAAATTTGCTGTTTAGGTTTGTGTCTTTGCTTATTGCATAACTTAATTATCATTTTAATATTGGCTAATGACTATCATTTAAATTCCCATATCACTTCCATTTACATGATGAGTTTAAAAAATGTTAACAACATGAAATTATATTTTTAAGGAATATTCAAATATAAATAGAAGCCTACAAGCCCACAAATATTATAAACGGTTTCAATTCAATTTCGCAATGTTTAAAAAAGTGCTACTGAGTTTGTTCTTAATTTTCAACGCTTATAAAATATCTGTAAGTCCTAGAAAACATTTTGTGAATCAAACGATACAAATTTTTATTTTCAGATGTCCTACAAATACAACGTTGCATTGCAGGATGAAGAGATTTTTGTACCCTGCAATACATCCGGTGTGTACTTTGGAGATAGGATTGTCGATATGTCGAATCTTAAATTTGAATTATTGCCAAACGGTTCTATACATGTACATGGTTCATTGTTAGTTATAAAAGATCTTGGTACTGAACACGTAGGAGAGGTATTTTAAATTGTATAAACACATACCTACATATGTATATAACTGCATATATAATTATTATTCATTTCTTTATAAAGGACAAGTTAACAATACAATTATTTAAAAAAGATCGTGATAGATGGTCTCCTACGATTTACAATATTGTCAGATCAGATCTCTGTCAATCTATCTTTAGCCCCACTGAGTTATGGTCTAAGTACACAAAAAATATTTCTGAAGAAAACCGAAAATGTCCCTTTTTTGTAGGTGTAAGTATTGGAAATTTTTAAGCAATTAATTTTTTTTGTTGTTGTAATTTATTAAAAAAAAATGATTTCCTGTAAAAAATTTCAGCAAAATTTTACCTTTGATGTGATTTCGGACTTTGAACAAAATGTGCCTGATCCAAATTTTGCTGGAAATTACATGACCGTTATAATGATTCACTTTAAGGGCATAGATGAGTACGTTTGTGCGAGAATATTTGCTGAATATTATAGGAGTTAGTAAAATTGAAAAATTACTTCTTAAATAAAAATTTGCCTTTTATTGCTCTAAATTAAATTAAATTTTGTTTTATGATTCTGTATTCGAAAAGTATCTGGGGTTAATAGTATCATCATATAAGTAGTACAAAATTTGTTTTGTTAGTTTTGAAATTTAAAATGTTTGTGGGAATAATAGCCACGTCAGGTATTTAATTGTAATTTAAGGTCGTCAAAAATTTACTTACGGATCTCAACAACTCGTCAAAACTGGTTTATATGTTACAAACGCTAGCTAAGTTTTTAGAGAATATTTCATTTGTTTACTCGGGAAAGATACCACCGTTCTTGTCCCAGATGATGGACAAGGAATTCAATTAAAAACATATTTTGTCTGTAATGTAAGCGAAGAATTATAATTCTAAGAACAGGAGGCAAGTGAGAGGCTAGACGTGTCACAACCGTTGAACTTCACGATAAATTCTTGGCTTTGGGAATCGCCCTGAAAACCTGCAAGCATATAATTGACAATGCGATAGTCGTTAACAACAAAGAATATAGATAGGCGCTTCGGACACTCGCAGAATGGCTGGATAGAGACCTCACAACAAATCAAGTGTGTTCTGAGTGAGAGTCATTACGGGACATTGCATTATGGGCAAGCATGCGAACCGCATTAGTCGTAGACTTCTTTGTAATTATTTCTGCAGGAGTTGAAGAGATGAAAAATTGGAAAAGACTCTTTGTACAAGAAGTAAGCAATGGTGTTTTGTTTATATAATTATATAGACAGGGCCGATCCTGGGTAGGCGGTCAATTTAAATGCGGTTAAGAAAATGGTTTTAAACTCCGAAGAATAGGCGGCATTGAAAAAAACCGAAAATGCAATCAGAAGTGTATGAAAACATCACTTTCAATTACAAAATTTAGAACAATATTCGCGATAAACTCCAAAAACGAATAAAAAGGGTTGGAAAATATTAATCTAAATTAATTTCAAAAAGGGTTCGAAAATACTAATCCAAATTAATTTCAAGAAAACTTTTACACCCTCTAAAGTACGCTCAATGTGTTCGGAGTAGAGTCATTACGGGGCATGGCATTACTTAATGAAAAGCATGGAAAATTGGGAACAACGTTAGTAACACCATTAAAAAAAAAATTATGAGAATTAACCCATTTACAGCCAATCAAAAAGTACAAATAAAATTTTTGAAATTTTATGGTATATTTATTTTTAACAATACAAATAAACAGAAACGTAAAAAAAAATTTAAAAAAAAATTTAATTCAGGATATTAGGGGGGTGTTCCCAAATTGGTACAATGGCCACTTATGAGTGATATTTTGCAAAACACGTTTTGTCAGCGCAGAGTGGTTTTTTGCATTTTTTGCAACTCCAGCGGCTTCTATTGTGGCAGATGACACAACGCACACGCTTAGGCCGAGCAGAATGTCTTTTGGATGACTGTTTTAGATAATATCTAGCTATAGATCGACGAAATTGTAATTGGAAGTTTGTGGTAGCCAGATAGAATCAGTATCCCGAGAAAAACCTTTAGTTCTGCAACAGTGACACTAAAGTTGTGAAGATTGTTTTGATAAGCGTACAGCTGACTAAAATCCGATATCATTTTAAAAACCTCTTCATCGAAAAACATTTCAAATATTTGAACAGGAGTCAATTCCAATGCCTCTTTCATACGAGTTTCATTTCTGACTCTGTCGTCAGTTTCAAAGTAAGTCTTTGAGTAATTTGGAGCAGACTTTCGCCACGACGGAACATTCAATTTAGATTTATTTGGAGTAATAGCACGTCGTGGGATTTTGGTTCTCAAACGAGCCCTTTTCGCAGACAATGGTTCATCATCACTGCTGTTTTCAGAATTTGATAGAGCACTAATGTCACGTGCAAACACCTCGATTTCACCAGGCACATCATTTGGCAAATTTGATGAAGCTGTGTTTTTATCAAACTTCTCTTCTTCATCAGTTACAGCACTAGGTTCTGAAGGAATTATGACTAAGTTATATTCCAAGAAATCGTCACTATCTTCAACTATCGTATTTACGGCTTCCTCTAAGCCTCGAAAGTGATTACTGGCACTATAATGTCGGCTCATCTTAGTGAACTTATTACACCTGTTAACAACTCGAAGGTTAAAAATCAACTAAATGTTTCAAAAATTGTAAATGTAATAACATAAAAGAACTTTTGATATTATTTGGGGATTTCCCACATTAGGAAAGGGCTGCCACACTAACTGGGAACAAAGTGAGTTGGCAGACAGGTGACATTACATTATCAGATTATTTTAGACTGAATACTATGTGTAAAAAAAATTAGAACAAACTTAGTTTATAATTTGTTTTTATTATACTTGTGGCCATTGTGCCCAAATTGGAACAGCATTATTGTATGTCTTATAAGATCTTATACATTTGATGTATGAGACTAAAAATGTTTTTTAATGTTTCTCTGTTTATTGAATTTTATATTATAATACGAATAACGACTATTAGCTTTACGTACAAAGTATAACTTTGGTTACCATTGACCTACCTCCACATGTGTATTGTTAACGAAGTTTGATAGATTATTACAGCAATAACAATAAATGTAGACAAATTGTTTGCTTTAATATTTATTGAGAGTACTTTCCATTACACAATAATGCAAAAATAAATAACCCAGAGCAAACAGTTTTTTTATACTGCCTTAATTATTAAGTGTTCCCAAATTGGCACAGCGACCGTAAATGGGTTAATAGCCACCCAGGGATATTGTTATGATTCAATTCCGTTTAAAATATAAACGGTTTTGTAATGAAGTACAATTGCTACGGTTAGAAATCGAATATGACTTCATTTATACAGCTGGCCTTACAGTACTTCATTCGCACGAAACAATTATCGTGCACTTTTTCGAGTGCATGGAGTCGTATCTTGCCAGTCGCATTTGTCGGTACAACACTTTGCTGTAAGCCAAAATACGTCAGTTTTGGTTATTAAATAAAGTGTCAGCCAGGATGAAAATGAGCACAACCATCTAGAAAACTCACTACAACAGTGGCTGTGACATATAAACCAGCCTTGAACATATGTTAAGATCTGTAAGTATAGTTTAAACGGAATTGAATCACAACAATATCCCTGGATGGCTAATTAATTTTTTAAAGGTGTTACTAACGTTGTTCCCAATTTTCCATGTTTTTCATTAAGTAATGCCATGCCCGTAATGACACTGACTCTGAACACATTGAGCGTACTTCTTTGGAGTTTAAGTTGACTTTTTATGTGGTCTCTATCAGAGATCAGCAATAAGTATTCAAAACGATGAGTCGGTTCGAGTTCCGGGGTTTGGAAAAAAAAAGAAGTTGTCATTGTGGCCTAGAAACCACAAACGCTTTAAGATTTCACAACAATAAAAATAATTCAATTTAATTCAGAACAACAAATATTTTTTACTTCCACTAACTCCTATAAAATTCAGCAAACATTTTACTGCAGAAATACTCATCAACTCCTTTAAAGTGTATCATTGAAACGAGCATGTAATTTCCAGCTAAATTTGGATAAGGCATATTAATCACCAAATCCGCAATGTCATCGAAAGTAAAATTTTGCTAAAATTTTTTATAGGAAATAATTTTTAATAAATTACAACTAAGAAAAAAAAAAAAAATTATTTGCCTTGAAATTTCCAATACTTACACCTGCAAAGAAGGGACATTTTTGGTTTTCTTTAGAAATATGTCTTGTGTACTGATACCACATTTCAGTGGGGCTAAACATAGATTGACAGAAATATGGTCGGTTAATGTTGTAAATCGTAGGAGACCATCTATCACGATCCTTTTTGAATAGTTGTAGAGACGCATTGTCCTATAGAACAAAAAGAATAATAATTTGAGAAACAGTTATATGTATGCATGTATGCAAGTATATATGTCTGTATATAATTTCAAATACCTCAGTGCCAAGATCTTTTGTAAATATTAATGAACCATGCACATGTATAGAACCATTAGCCAACAATTCAAATCTGATATTCGACATATCGAGATATCTATCTGTAAAGTACACCCCGGATATATTGCAGGGTACAAAAATTTCTTCGTCCTGAAATGCTAAACTGTATTTGTAGGACATCTGAAATTATAAATTTGTACCGTTTGATCCGCTAAATATGTTCCAGAACTTACAGATATTTTATAAGCGTTGAAAGTTACAAACAAAGTTAATAACACTTTTTTATGCATTGCAAATTTATAATGAAACCGTTAATACTATTCGTGGACTTGTAGGTCTTTATTTATATTTGAAAACAACATGAACTCCATCAAAATATAATTTCATGTTATTAACGTTTTTAATCACATCATGTAAGTGGAAGTAATATGGGAATTTAAATAATAGTCTACTCTACACAGGGAGGATTTCAGTAGTTGTTGTAAAATTTGGTTTGATTGCTTTGAAATTTTCTCAACATTAGATGTTGGTCCTGATACAAAAAATTTAATTTTATGATATGTATTGCAACCAACTTCAGGTTGTTATCATTTGTAAACCGCTCGTCTGACAGCTGACAGATTTATTCCAGTGACAGTTCATTTTATTATTTACAAGCTTACAAAAGCATTTTAATCTATTGCATTCAGAAACAAAGTTATTCGTGATGGAATTCAAACATGATAGTATGATTGCTTTATATTTGACTGGTAAACCACAGGTGGCTATCGTTTTAGAGCCCTCCAGCATTTAAATGTGAATAAATCTATTGTTTCTCGTACCATTGCTCGTTACCATGATACTGGCAGTGTTGCATCGCATCTAAAAAGTGGACGAAAAAAATGGTAACGCCAGAAATTATCGAAAAAGTGAAGGCCAGATTTAATCGAAATCCACGCCGCAGTGGTAGGCAAATTGCTCGTAAGCTGAACATATCGCGAGAACGGATGCTTCACATATTGAAAAATGAGCGCGGACTAAAGCCATTAAAGTTCCAAAAAGTGCATCCGCTCGTATCATCGACCGTGGGGTCAAAAGTAAATGCAGAATTTTATCGGGAAAATGTCTTAAAGTTACTATTGAAGCCCTGGATATTCCAACAGGAATCAACATCACCACACTTAGTACGCGTCAACCAAGAATGGTTTACATTGGAGGCAGAGACCTGCGCCGAACAATTTGTCGGCGGCGGCGGCTGAAATTGAAAAGTTTCGGCGGCGGCTTTAAGCCGGCTGTCAGCCGAAATATCGTAAAGTTTCCGCGGCGCCTTTATGTCTGCCGTGATCCGAAATGACATAAACAAAAAATGGCCCTGGTTGCTCCACTATGTTAAAGGGCCTTAGATCTCTGCAGCTCATTTGCACAAGGAGACGTGCGTTAGTAAATTTTTAGAACTTCCTGACAATATGGATTTTGTTTTGGCATTCGAATTTTACAAATTTTTTGATTTTACTTCAATACCATGAGCACGTAAATTGATGTCGACGTAGAAACTCCAAACCTGAAATTAGTTTGCATTTTATAACACTTACAAAACAATTATCAGAAATAAATATTCAAAATATAATTTCCCGAAAAATTTGGCTAAAAGCTAATTGAAATTGGAGTTTCAATTATTGTTTTGGGAAAATATCCTTTTAATTATCTTTAAATTTAATTCCTAGATAGAAATAATATATGTATGTACCTACCCCTTCAAACCCATGGGGGACTCATCAAAGCAAACTTTACACATATGATACTCTTTAGCACAGGTTTATTTCCAATAACCATTTAACCAAAATGGTGCCAAACTATGGACCCTGCTGAAGTTTTCTTTGTTTAAAAGGATTTGGGTTGTTTCTTTAATTTTTGCTTTAGTGGCTAGTATTTTTTCGTATTCGTTTATGTCATTGTCAATACCATAAAAAATACCAAGTCGTCATCGGAATCAGATGAATTTAAATCATTTAAATTATTATTTAAATTTTGAAAGAAATTTGTATTTTTTTGGTTCTCCATAATAATTTTTTGTCTTTTAAAAAATTTAACGTTAAAATTGTTACCACATTCACCAAAATCAAGAAAGGGTGTTCAAAATCACCATATCAAAAAATTAAAAATTTTTCTATTAACATATCACAAAATGAACAAAAAACTTCTTTAATGTGTTTAAGTCAAGTAAAATAATAATATATAAATATCATATTTTATATATAATTAAAATTTATTGTATTAAAAACATATTTTCATATATTTTAATTTTCTTACAAACATATAACGGCGGCTGAATTTAAGCCGACTTAAGCCGAATAAATATTTGGCGGCGGCGGCTTTTAAGTTTTGTCGGCGGCTCGGCTTAGCCGGCTGTCAGCCGATCGGCGCAGGTCTCTGATTGGAGGTTCCTTCCTTCATTTCTACCGTACAATGGCCACCAAAATCTCCGGATCTCAATCCGTTGGACTTTTGCCCCTGGGCCATTTTGGAGAGTAATTTTCTCACTAAAAAATACCAAAGTGTCGATCATCTCAAGACGGCGCTTCTCTGGGAATGGGCCAAAATACCGCAGAACCACTTTCGTGCAGCCTGTTATGGCTTTGTCGGCCGTTTGAAGACCATAATTCGTACTAAAATTGACCAATTCGGACAAATCTAAACTGATTTTAAAATTTAATGTTATTTTCAACATTTTTTGCTTTTAACAATAAAATTAAAAAACTATTGCGCTTTACTTTGTTGCTTTACATATCATCCATCTGTTCTTTACTCTCCCGCACTTGTTCTCAACAAATCATTGAAAGTAGTAATTGACGTTATTTGGAGGTCAGAAAATTGTTGAACGTTTTCAACGTTTGTCTGAAATAAAACTATCCGATATTCCTTTGGAGTCTGTTGCATATTACGGTAGAGGACATAAAAATAAGCGTCTGGCGCTTTATCTCTTCTGTAGGCCAAATCCGCAATTTGTGGGTAATGGTAGAAGTATCTTAGAAAATAGTTCTCTGCCACCCACCCCAAAAACAGAGCATAACCGTTCACACAGGAAATCCTTAGTCACCCTTTGAGGCTTTGTCGTCAGTAGGGTGTCTGAATTCGAGTGAAGTAGGTGGGTATTAATACCAAAGGCAAATAGTATCGTGCCAAAGATTATCGGGTGCTTTAGAGCGAAATGAATGAATTTACAAAAATTATAGCTTTCGATGTACCATATTAACGATGTAACTCAGTGCCAACGTTAATAATACGCTGTAAACATTATAAATTTATAATGATACCGTAAATAATAATTATGGACTCCTAATTTACAGCGAAAAAAAAAATTCGAATTCGTTAACATATAATTAATGAAGTAATTTTGATGTTAAGGCTGTTTTTTTTATCAATTCATCAATAAATTTTAAGTGACGTGAGGATAATGGTTAAGTAATAGAATTCGTATGATAGTCATTAAAATAAACTGAAACTAATAATTAACATATCGATTAAGACTAGCCACAAATGATAATCACAAGTTATTGCGATATAGGGAATGTTAGTTAAGTTTAAAACTTTTATTTGGTGTCTTCGAATTTTGTGAACATTAATAACATTTAAATTCCCATATCACTTCCATTTACATGATGAGTTTAAAAAATGTTAACAACATGAAATTATATTTTTAATGAATTTTCAAATATAAATTGAAGCCTACAAGCCGACAAATATTATAAACGGTTTCAATTCAATTTCGCAATGTTTAAAAAAGTGCTACTCAGTTTGTTCTTAACTTTCAGCGCTTATAAAATATCTGTAAGTCCTAGAAAACATTTTGTGAAGCAAACGATAGAATTTTTTATTTTCAGATGTCCTACAAATACAACGTTGCATTGCAGGATGAAGAGATTTTTGTACCCTGCAATACATCCGGTGTGTACTTTGGAGATAGGATTGTCGATATGTCGAATCTTAAATTTGAATTATTGCCAAACGGTTCTATACATGTACATGGTTCATTGTTAGTTATAAAAGATCTTGGTACTGAACACGTAGGAGAGGTATTTTAAATTGTATAAACACATACCTACATACGTATATAACTGCATATAGAATTATTATTCATTTCTTTATAAAGGACAAGTTAACAATACAAGTATTTAAAAAAGATCGTGATAGATGGTCTCCTACGATTTACAATATTGTCAGATCAGATCTCTGTCAATCTATCTTTAGCCCCACTGAGTTATGGTCTAAGTACACAAAAAATATTTCTGAAGAAAACCGAAAATGTCCCTTTTTTGTAGGTGTAAGTATTGGAAATTTCTAAGCAATTAATTTTTTTTTTGTTGTTGTAATTTATTAAAAAAAATGATTTCCTGTAAAAAATTTCAGCAAAATTTGACCTTTGATGAGATTTCGGACTTTGAACAAAATGCACCTGATCCAAATTTAGGTGGAAATTACATGATCGTTATAATGATTCACTTTAAGGGCATAGATGAGTACGTTTGTGCGAGAATATTTGCTGAATTTTATAGGAGTTAATAAAATTGAAAAATTCCTTTTTAAATAAAAATTTGCCTTTTATTGTTCTAAATTAAATTGAATTTTGTTTTATGATTCTGAATTCGAAAAGTATCTGGGGTTAATAGTATCATCATATAAGTAGTTTTGTTAGTTTCGAAATTTAAAATGTTTATGAGAATTAATAGCCATGTCAACTATTTAATTGTAATTTAAGGTCGTCAAAAATTTACTTACAGATCTCAACACCTCGTCAAAACTGGTTTATATGTTACAAACGCTAGCTAAGTTTCTAGAGAATATTTCATTTGTGTACTCGGGAAAGATACCACCGTTCTTGTCCCAGATGATGGACAAGGAATTCAATTAAAAACATAGTTTGTCTGTAATGCAAGCGAAGAATTATAATTCTAAGAACAGGAGGCAAGTGAGAGGCTAGACGTGTCACAACCGTCGAACTTCATGATAAATTCTTGGCTATGGGAATCGCCCTGAAAACCTGCAAGCTTATAATTGACAATCCGATAGTCGTTAACAACAAAGAATATAGATAGGCGCTTCGGACACTCGCAGAATGGCTGGATAGAGACCTCATAACAAATCAACTTAAACTCCAGAGAATCACGCTCAGTGTGTTCAGAGTAAGAGTCATTACGGGGCATTGCATTATGGGCAAGCATGCGAAGCGCATTAGTCGTAGACTTCTTTGTAATTATTTCTGCAGGAGTTGAAGAGATGAAAAATTGGAGAAGACTCTTTGTACAAGAAGTAAACAGTGGTGTTTTGCTAATTTTTTTTTTTTACCGGAACGCATATATATATAATTATATAGACAGGGCCGATCCTGGGTAGGCGGTTAATTTAAATGCGGTCGAAAGGGTTAAGAAAATGGTTTTAAATACTCAAATTCTTCACGGGGTTCGAGTTCACGTATTTGTTTCGGTTCGGTTCGTGTTCCGATTCGGACTTCGGACTCCGGTTCAGGGTTCGGAAAAACAAGCCGGTTCGTTCCGCTTTTTGTTCCGGTTCGGGTTCGGTTCAAACCCTTGTTTTTAAAAATACATGTAAAAATTTGACAAAAATTAGAAAAAAAAAAAGAAATCAGCAATTCTTAAAAATTTTTTTTTTTCAAAACGTCAGCCAATTCTCGTTCTCCAAAATCATCCTTAGTTGCTGAACACGTTCCTGTCCAAAAAAGAAGTACCGCGACGACGTTCCGGAGCGTTCCGGATCGACAACACTACTGGAAGTAGGAACTCTGATTGTATATGAGCTGAACAAACTGTCACGTACTCTTTTTGCCAGTTTGAGACGTTACGTCAGATGCTCAGAGTGTTTCTGGGTGTAGAGGATAATGGAAAACTGTGATAACATAATAGGCACTAAATGGCTTAGGGGCCTTCTAGCAATAGAAACTGGAGAAACTGTCACATATTAACATTGGGGGATTGAGATGTTAAATCAGAAGCTGCATGTGTTTTTTGATATACAAGGCAATGGGAAACTTCGCCAGCCACCTTTACCTACCTATAGGATATTATCGTAAGATTAGCATTTCTGTAAAATTCTGGTACTTAAAATGTTTGGAACCGCCAAAGCCTGGTATATATATAATGTGATTTTATTTTCTTCGGGAGCTAACACCAATCAAATAAACGAAATTGAGTTTCTCTGTAATCAAAGAAACGACATTTAAAGTTTATTATTTCGGTATTAATTCTTTTCCGATATAGAAATTTTGTCTATTTCTTTCTTACGAAATATTTTAATAAATGACTGTTGCTTCTATGCCTTATAAATCAAAATTAAAACTATTAACAAAGTATTTTAACAAATGACAATCTGTTTCTTCTATGCCTTATAAATCAAACTTCAAACTGTTATAAAACAGATATTTAAATAAATGAACTCATTTTCATTATATATAATGCGTTGGTTTATTGGACGTGAGGCAACGGTTCACACCCCAGCTTAGACATTCAATTAAAACAAAACAAAATATGAAAAAAATTTTTCTTCTGTAAGTGCCTCTCAGCAAATTTTTGTCAAAAACTTTCTGAGTTGATAAATTGCCATGAAAAAGCTTCTCTGAAATTTGTTGTTCTAAGTAGACTTTAAACTGTAGGGCTGGCCAAACATGTGTTAAATTAATACACAAAACATAAGTGGTGCGACAAGCTAGGTTGTAATCATGACTGAAGGATTGTAATGACCAGTTTGGTATGTTGCATAACCAATATGACTCTACAGAGACATTAGATTCATTACAGAGATCAGCAATGAATTCTTCGTAAGAAGTATCTCCTTAGTTTTCTCCATTGCGAGATTGAGTCCTCTGTGCACGAGCCATAACTGTACTTGTAGAATAGAGTTGCAGCAGATGCCAATCAGTTTGGACATGAAGTTTGCAATTAGAAGGACACACTTAGCTCTCACAGAAAATACAAGTGCTAATGAATTGTGCTTTCTTACTTAAGATTAGTTTTACAGCACGATCTATACACATTATCTACATTAATTAGAGAATTTCTCAAACCACCTTGTACTTAGGTTTAAAAGGAAATACTGGAGCGGAGTTTTTATATGAACAATTTTCCTAGTTTGGGATTCTATAGGCTATTTTTTATATTCTTTGACAGCTGGTTGCAAGCAGGTCAGATTAAATTTTTCAGCAACATTTCTGTGCCAACCACCGGTGAGGTTTCGGAGCAGAGATCATCAATCAATCGTTTTTCTGCTACTCATAAGCACTCATGCAATTTTGGGCATGAGTGAATCAACAGAATTGAAATTCAACTACTCTGGTTCATTTGTACTTGCTACAACATTGATTTATAAGTACAAGTAGCAATGAGTATGAGTACAACGTTGGGATCAAACTCACAACATTCGAAATATGTTTGATTCATAAGCCTACTCATTCTGATTCATAAATTTAGAAAAATACTTATAATACTTATAAGTGATTCGAATCATTCATCAAAATTTACAGCCTTTGTTGTGGTTGCATATACAAACAAAGAAGAAAGGAAAGAAAAAGACAACAAGCAATCTTCTTGTGAGTATTGCAGTGTTCGTAGGCGAATCATACTTATTTTGTGCTTCGTATAAATGTTAAGTAGAGACGAGTTAAAGTCAATATTATTATGCGTATTGTTAAGTATGAATACGACGAGTACTTCCAACTTTGGGTATTAGTATGATATCAAAATACGTATGAATGCGTATAAGTATCTGAAATTATACGTATGACTCGAAACTACTCATCGTTTTGAGCTCTGATTCATTAGTTGTTAAAAAAATATCAAGCTTTAGTTAAAAGAGTTTTTTTTTATTATATTTTTGAGATGTCTATGTAATGAAGAGACATTCCTCTGAAACTTAACAAATCACATCAGCAAAGTTTAATGAAATTTTTCATTTCAAAGAAATCGTTTAAAGCACATAAACATACACAAAAAAAATATTGAAAAATGTCGGAATATGACATGACTCCGAAACCCTTGTCAAATATACAAAAAAAAATTTTCAACATGAAGCCGGAGATAAATAACAACAACAGAAACAATACAAGCAACAAGCATAAGAAAATTTATAACCATTGGCATAAACGTCAAAATCATTCCCATTTATGGTAAACAACAAAGTGAAAAATAAAATGAATTATGAAATGGGGAAAAAACAAAATGGAAAAAAGGAAAAGTAAAAAGAAAAAATTAATAAAATTTTGCATGTAACCATGTGATTACAAAGTAAAAGAAAAATGACAAATGACAAGTTCAATTAGTGACAACAAAAAACAAGCATTTTTATTTGTTGAGATGGCATGCATTTACATATAGAACGTATGTATACATGGAAAAAAATGTGTAGAATGAATTTTTAATATAATTTATAATAAATTTTTTGTTGTTTTATAAAAAATAATAATAAATATGACAGCAACCGCAATAAAAAGAGGGGGCTGGGGGCTGGGGAGGTGTTGTGTAGTGGTTATTACAAGTAGGTGGAAAAGGAACAAAACCAAATGACACGCAAACAACAAGTTAAACTCGCAACCGCATATGGGTAACAAGAACACCAGCAATACAGCAACAAAAATTATAAAATAAAAGTCAAGTTTTTGTTTTTTGTTTTTGTATTATTTTTGTACATTTCTACAAGTCTATTTGTACATGTGTATTTGCAAATATCACATATACAGAAAACATACACTCACACTCGCATACATACAGAAAGAAAAATAAATTCTACTCATTTTACGATAACATGTGATGACAGTGATGATGGGTTTGCAAAAGAACTGTCATTTCTCATGTCATGCATTTATGAAAAATTATGGGCTTATGTCAATAAAAACGACAATGATTGATTTGACACCAGGCCAAAAGCATTAAAATGTGAAAATTATTATTTGTGTAAACATACTACACATACACCACACATACATACATACATATGTACATACCGCAGCCAACTAAAAGTAAAAAATAAAACCAAAAAGACAACAAAAAACAAAATTCGTTTGACAATGATGCGACGTCAATAGATGTTGTGAATGATGGCGATGGTGGTGTGTGGTTTGGATAACATTAAGAATATAGAACGAGGGTAGTGTATTAAATTAAAGTCAAATTAAATTGGGGGCCAAAATATTTAAATATATCAAAGCATCTATTTAATCTGCCATAGTGTAATAACTTTTTAATGGCTTATTAGACGTGGAGTCATGCACACTGGTTTTCCCCATAGGTCAAAAATCAAAAAAATTACTTTTTTTTCTAAGCATTATTACATTAAATTCATTGACAATCCTCTAAATTTTATGAATGTAACAAATTTTGTTGTTTTATTTGCGAGATTAAAAATTTCCGACATTTTAAAGTGGAGTTATGTTCATAGTCCATATATTGTGTTCGCATAGTCCTACAAAAAAACCGAAGTTTAATTAAAAAATTTTTGCTGTTATTGTTTCAGAAGTCTCCAAAAAACCTAACAAAAATTAAATTTTAACTTGTTTTCTACCACATTAAATGATAAAACTTGCAAAAATTTAAGCACATTAAAAAATCCCTGAAGAATACTTTTTTTGACCTTTTCAAAACACACTTTTCTTAAAAACAAATTTTTCACGTAGGCGTTTAGTTATTTGGCCCGCATCTGCCCACTACTTATTATACATTAAATTGTAGATTTTTTATCCGTCTTCGAATTAAATAATATTGTGGCTGCGGATTTTTGCATATTTTCGAATGTGGCCGTGATTTGCATAGTCATCCTATGAAAAATAATAAAAAAAAATGCCTTTTTGAGTATAAATGGCACATGATGTGATGCCTTGCGTACAAAAATGAATGCTATTGCAAAATGCCTCCAGAAAAAAAGTAGATGAAGCTCGTAACAAATTCGGGCTGTCACTATTACATGCCAACCTACGATTTTTTGAGTACTTCATTCACTTATCGTATAAAAAAGTGTTTTGAAGAGAAAAAAATTTATTCAACAACAATTTCGAAATGGGACTTTTGTTAGATAGGCCAAAAGCTTGTGGTTTTGGAAATTCGAACGATAGTAACCCAGCGCGCAGATTTTTTCAAAATTCCGTCCTTTCATCAAAAATAACAAGAATTGTTAAGGACATTTTGCAAAGATGTGCCACAAATCTTCAAGCTATAAATTTAGGATTTGAAATTGATGCCGAAAAGTTTGAGGAATATGCTTTAGAGACAGCCAGAAAACTTGTTGAGGAGCATTCCTGTAGTACCAGATACATAAAATTCTAATCCATGAAGCTGAGGTGATTAAGCATGCATTAGTGCCCATAGGTGAATTATCGAAGGAAGTAGCTGAAGCAAAAATAAAGTATATAAAACAGTTTAGATTGCAAAATACAAGAAAAATATCGCGCACTGCTACAAATACAGACCTTGTAAATAGTCTCTGTTGAAGTTCAGATCCATGTGTTTCTGTAGCCCGAGACTTACCAACTTGAGTTACAAGTAGTTTAAGTCAAGGATTTTTAATTTACTTAATATTTGATATTTATTAATATCTTATTTTAATTATTTTTAAAACAAATCTATAAGTCAATTAACCCTTCAGAGATCAAATGGCTACTTTGGCTACAGTTGTTAAAATTTTTTCCTAAAAATTTGTATAATTTAAGCTCTTAAGACATGCTATGGCCTGCCCGCTTTTTTGGTTTTGGAGATATTGATTTTTGATCGCTTGTTCATATAAGAGAAACAACTGTGCCATGGTTCTAAACCCAGGTCAGACATACAAAAAACGAAGTAAGAAGACAATATTTCTTTTGGGCGACTTCCTCTTAGCGGATTTCAGGCAAAAAAAGTTTCTCAAAAAACTCTAGCGTTCGGAGTCGCCTTTAAACTGTAGCTTTCGCGCCTCATATATAAAATTCAGACACACGCAATATAAGTGATGTGAGTAACTAGTTTTTTTTTGAAGTCGCCGTGGTCTAGTAGGTAGTGTGTTGGCTTATTAGGCAAAAGGCACGAGTTCGAATCCCAGATCATCAAAACGAAAATATTTTTTCGGCGACTTCCTCTCAGCAGATTTCTGGCAAAAACTCTGAGAGCACAAATTTGCCATGAAATGCTTCTCAAAAAAATCTGTCGTTCGGAGTCGACTTTTAAACAGTAGGTCACGCCACTCATGTATAAAATTAACGCACACAATACGAGTGGTGCGAGAAGCTAGGATGTTGTACAATGGGTCAATTCGACCTACGGATCACAGTTGAACAAGTACACGTCCTCTAACCTAACCTAACCTAACTGGGTTGCAATCCTGGCTGAAGGGTTACATTTATGATATGGCCGGAATGGTAGCTCTGATATAACCAAGCTCTCTACAGGACACATAGCGGCAAGTTGTGATGCCACGGGTGAACGCAGTCAAGTTCCACCAAAATCAGGAAGAAGGGTGAAGTTGGTCAGAGCAAGGGTTGCACGCCTGAAGAGCTGTATTGACCAATTATGTATGTATGTAAAGCGTGTAATTATTTTTTCCGGTCAAAGACTTCGTCAACGGCAGGTGGCCGGCTTCGATTACGGCCGGAACGGCGCAAAAAATTTGTCCAAGGCTGAAGAATGGAAGGCGGCACTGCAATGCTGCTTAAACTTCAAAGAAGCATGCTTAGCGTAGTTGTCAGAGATGTGATGGCATATTGCATCATGATTATGCATGCGAGGTACATTAGTTTCTGTAGAAGTTGCAGAGATGAGAAGGTTCTTCACCTACTGGAAACAGACCCGGCAACATGTCAAAAGAGAAAAAGACATCTTGGTGTTTACCACAACGATGATCTAAGTGATTTATCGAACATTAACATCGACAGTTAAAGTAGCTTCTTGGGAAGCTCTAAGTGGTGCCAGAACTAGGGGAGAATTGGCAAAAACTATGTTATCACAATGGGCCCTATGTGGCCTAAGTGCGTCCATCCGAATTCTTTTGGGGGGAACGGCCACCTCTACCTGTCTATCTGACTATAAACATGTTGCCATAAAGTCATGACACCATAAACCTAAGATGCCTAAGTGTATGATATATGATGGTATGTCAGTTTATTTTTCGAGAATCTTTACTAGCATTTAAGTGGCCTTAGTCCAGTAGATAAAGTGTTGGTTCCAACCTCCGTACAGACATCAGGAACTAAACGAAACCTAAAAAAAAATAAAATTATTTCGGGAACTTTCACGCATCAGTCTTCTGATATAAACTCTGGGAGTAAATTAAATTGCTAAGAAAAGCTTCCAATAAATCTGCTACCTGCAGACTATTTTAAACGTTAGGTTCCGCCACTCATGTGGAGCACACAACATGGTTGATTTGAGAAGCTATGTTGTCATTCTGATTAAAGGGTTGTAAAGACCAATGAAGGGTTTCGTAAGTTCATCCGAATTCTTTCAAACTGTAAAATGAAAATTATGAAATTATCACACACCCCTCGCACTAAAGGGAAAACACATATTTTTTTTTTCTATTATTTACTCAACATGCTTTACTCTTGCAGTTGCAAAAACTGAGAACGGGGTGAGTTTCGGGTAGAATGATGGTTTCAGTGCGAAGCAAAATAAAAAACGGAGGCACAAAATAAATAAAACTTAAAAGGGGTTGCCATAGTGCAAAATGAAAAGTAAACAGAACGTGTGTGTGTGTTTGTGTATGTGTCTCAATATTATTTATTTTTCTCCCTTTCCGTCCATTAGACGTACTTGTCAGTGTTACGCACTAATGAAGACAAATATTTTTCTATTTGTTGTTTTTCTTTTCATTTTTTTTTTGTTGTTGTTTCCTACGTCAACGTCGTTGTTCTTGTTATTGTTAAGCTATGGCAAAAACATTTTTTTTTATTTATTTATTTAAGTTGTTGTCGTTACTCGTTTTTGCCTTTTTGCCAAGGGCTAAATAAGAGTGAATACAGACACACACACTCTTTCTCTCCACATCTCTACTTAGCAATTGTGCACATTTGTCAACATTTGTCAGTTGTTGTCAATTTTCTGACAGTTTTTTTTCTTTTCGTTCTGTTCTGTTCTGTTCTCTATTTTTGTTATTTGTCAAAACCGAAACTAAAAATGGGAAATAATAAAAAGAAGTTATTGCGGTAGCAGGTGGTGGTGGTGGTTGAATTGTAGACATCTAAATGTCCTTAAGGAATTTCATTATAACTCTGAAATTGATAAATAAAAGGCTTATAAAGGGATTAGGGTAGGGGTATTTTAAAGGATTGAAAATCGATATTGAGAAAAAATATTTTTTTTAAGCTGTATTAGTACCGACTTTTGAAATGAAATGATTTTGAAGAATATTTTTTGTATATTTTGTATGTTACCCAGCTTAAACCAGTTTACTGGAGAACAGTTTTGTATTTAATATTCATGCCATTGAGCACTGATGCTCAAATCTTTAACGATAAGATTGCTTTTGCTAGAACGCACCGAATAAATTGTCTCAGGTATTTACATGAAATAGCGATATGTTCATGTCCCTTTCTTTCGCTTTAGAAGTATACACGTACAGGCTGGCTGATATATAATGCAACAAAGTGAAGTGCAATATTTTATTAATTTTTTTTTTAATTTTGTTGTCCAAAAGCAAACAATGTTGAAAATAACATCACATTTCAGAATCAGTTTAGATTTGTTCGAGGTTCTGCAGTATTTTGGCCCATTCCTGGCGCCGTCTTGAGATGATCGAGACTGGTATTTTTTAGTAAGAACCTTACTCTCCAAAATGCCCCAGGCGCAAAAGTCAAACGGATTGAGATCCGGAGCTTTTGGTAGCCATTGTGCGGTAGAAATAAATCGAGGAACTTCTTTTTAAGCCATTCTTTGTTGACGCTGAATGCGGTGGTGCTGAGTCCTGTTGAAATGTCCATGGTCTGCGGCCGAAATATTTATCTGCCCAGGGCTTCTTACTACATACATAATTGGTCATTACAACCCTTCAGTCAGGATTACGACCTAGCTTCTCACACCACTTATGTTGTGTGCGTTAATTTTATACATGAGTGGCGGGACCTACAGTTTAAAGTCGACTCCGAACGACAGATTTTTGAGAAGCTTTTCATGGCAATTTTTACTCTCAGAGTCTTTGCCAGAAATCTGCTGAGAGGAAGTCGCCGAAGAAATATTTTTCGTTTTGATGTCTGACCTGGGATTCAAACCCGGGCCTTTTGTCTAATAAGCCAACACACTACCCACTAGACCACGGCGACTTCAGGGCTTCTTACTGTCCCGATAATATTCAGCATTTATTTTCACCCCACGGTCGATGAATACGAGCGAGGAGCGACCATCGGCCATTACGGCGGCCCACACCATTATCATCGGCGCCGATTGAGTTCATAGGTGTAAATTTTCAGCTGACCTCTTTGGCAAGTAAACCGATCACTTTGTTTTTTCACAAACTGCTCAATTTGGAATAGCTTCTCATCGGAGAAAACCAAATTCGGTAACTGGCCACTTTCGTGCAAGCGAAGTAACTCCTTGGTTTTTCCAGTCTAACATTTTTTTGCCAATCGGTGAATTCTTGCAATTTTTAGAACTTCAATGGCATCCGTTCTCGCGATATGTTCAGCTCACGAGCAATTTTTCTACCACTGCGGCGTGGATTTCGATCAAATCTGGCCTTCATTTTTCGAATCATTTCTAATGCTGTTAATGTTTTTTTTCGTCCACTTTTTTGGAGGCGATGCAACACTGCCAGTATTACGGTAACGAGTAATGGTACGAAAAACAAAAGATTTATTCACATTTAAATGCTGGAGGGCTCTACAGATAGCCATCTGGGGTTTTCCAGCCAAATATAGAACAATCACACTATCACCCTTGAATTCGATGACGAATAAGTTTTTTTCTGAATGCAATAGATCAAAATACTTTTGCAAGCTTGTAAATAATAAAATGAACTGTCACTAGAATAAATCTGTCAGCTGTCAGACGAGCGGTTTACAAATGATAACAACCTGAATTTGGTTGCAATACATATCAGCCAGCCTGTATTAGTTACATGCTCGGCCTACCTCAAGAGAAAAAACGCTTGGTGCTTACTGAAATGCATGATCTATAGGAACTCTTATGTATCAACAGTCTGAGCTGTTTCATAAGAAGTTCCAATTGGTTACGGACCTAGGAGATAGCGTATAGCCATTAGAATTTGTGATTGCTTTGTGTTCTTATGGGCTTCATCAGATGATTATATTGATTTTAGCTTA
The DNA here is from genome assembly GCA_014635995.1 of Sarcophaga peregrina. NCBI lineage: Eukaryota > Metazoa > Arthropoda > Insecta > Diptera > Sarcophagidae > Sarcophaga > Sarcophaga peregrina. The sequence goes on from CM025791.1 coordinate 80,211,641, forward strand.
TCCTTATTAATAATGAAAATTATTTACGATTCATAGATAGAATTTTGAAAGTAACATAAGGACTATGTGTCATCTGTTTGGTTGATTATGAGCACCCTGTTGTTTAACACCCTGCTGATATTGTAACTTTACAACATCCATTTCAAATACTCATAATTACCTTGGTTTCAGACAATGATTTAAAAAAAATTTATTTTCTCTTTATAAATTTCCTTTGAATTTCTCTTTATACTTTAAGAAAAGAGTCATAAAAACATGAAAACACTGTTCTGTTCTGACTTTAAACCAAAGTCAAGTTTCATGGTGGTCAAGGAAAATTTATTGTTTTATTTTCAAATCCATTAAATTTCTCTCTGCAGTGTTCCTTGTTTCCTATACAGTTTTCTATTAAAATTATTGCATTAGTTTGTGTATGTGTGTGTGTGTGTGTGGGTGTGTAGTTGTATATGTATTTGAGAAACATTTATTGCAATTGTTATTAGAGTGAAATTTATATCCTTTTAGTGTCAAACTTTCTCTCATCTGTTGTTTATTTACAATGGCAGCACACTTTTCTGCTATTTTTTTTTTTTCTATTCCTTGTTAGTGTGTAGGTAGAGAATCGTGCTAAAGGATACCTTAAAAGTCCTAGAGTGTTGTGTTTGTGTTGTGTTAGTTTATTAACTAATTCACCTTGGACACCCCCTGCTGTTTAACTAACATTTCATGACAATTTTATTAACATCTTAACTTTAGGATTTTTCATCCTTTTGTTGTTTCCTTAAACCAAAGTTAATAAAAAAAAGAAAGAAATAAAGGTCCTGGTGGTTGTTTGCTTGCCTTTATTAGTGGTTGTCAAGATGAGTTGACATTTTAAGTGAAAATTTTATGTTCCTTCGGGGCGGTTGAGGTTAAATCGTAAAGTATTTAGTTTATTTAGTAATTGGAGAAGATTTTTCCTGTACAGATTATAAAAACGTGTGCACAGGATAGAATTATGTGGAGAAAATATTAGGCGGACAGTTACTTTATTCGTAATTTTATAGCAGTTTAAGGATAAAATATTTTATCTACCAAAACTAAATTATTGGAACGAGAATATGAATTTACGTTTTTACGAGACTGATTTATATGTACAGGGTCTTTTATTCAGCGTTTCCTTTCTTTAAAATTAAATAAAATCAAGTGCGTATGACAAGTCTTGAAAATTTTTGTGTGTGGCCAGATTTGATCGAAATCCATGCCGCAGTTGTAGAAAAGTTGCTCGTGAGCTGAATATATTGCGAGAACGGATGCAACACATATTGAAAAATGAGCTTGGACTGAAGCCATTGAAGTTCCAAAAAGTGCAAGAGCGTACCGATGATAAAAAAATGTTAGACTGGAAAGAGCCAAGGAGTTACTTCGCTTGCAAGAAAGTGGCCAGTTACTAAATTTGGTTTTCTTCGATGAGAAGCCGTTCTAAATTGAGCAGTTTCTGAAGAAACAAAATGATGGGGTTTACTTCCCAAAGAGGTAAGCTGAAAATTTACATCTGCGAACTCCAGCGCCGCCGATGGCAATGGCGTGGGCCGCCGTAACAGCCGATGGTCTCTCCCCGCTCGTATTCATCAACCGTGGGGTCAAAATAAATGCCGAATATTATCGGGAAAACGTCTTAAAGATAGTATTGAAGCCCTAGGCAGACAAACATTTCGTACGCAGACCATGGACATTCCAACAGGACTTAGTACGCGTCAAATAATAATGGCTTGAAGAGGATGTTCCTCGCTTCATTTCTACCGCACAATGGCCACTAAAATCTCCGAATCTCAATCCGTTGAACTTTTGCGCTTGTAGCATTTTGGAGAGTAAGGTTCTCACTAAAAGATACAAAAGTGTCGATCTTCTCAAGATGGCGCTTCACCGGGAATGTGCCAAAATACCGCAGAGCCACTTTCGTACAGCCTGTGATGGCTTTGTCGGCTGTTTGAAGTCAATAATTCGTACCAAAGGTGAACAATAAAATCAAAAAAAAAAAAATTAAAAACTATAGCGCTTTAGATTGTTGTATTATATATCAGCCACCCTGTAGAAGTCGGCTTAGTCTGATAAGTATCTTATTAGACCCGGTCTTACAACACGAAATTTGGAAGAAAATATTCTCTAAGAATGAATAACAATTGCCATGAAAAAGTTCTAAATCTGTCGTGTAAATTCGGTTTTTGTTACTAGTATTATGAATGAATCCATTTTCTTTAAATTGTTTAACCATTAGCTTGTTTTCATGATTTTTTGAAAGATTTTCTATACCTAATGTTTAGTGATTACATACAGATACAGTAGCGAGCACAAAAAATGCAACGTTGGGTAAAATTATCTTTAAGTGTGATAATTTTAAAAAAATTGTGACCAGTTCAAAATATTTCTTTGGGTCATTAATCCCTACAGTTATAGATACCTATTATCAATAACATTATGTAAATATTTTTAATTAATGATATATTATTTTGTCATTTATTAAAAAGAGTGCGAATTTCATGGGAGCAATAAAAATGCAACAGCATAAATTTTAATGTGTTTATTTAAATTAAATAGTAATTCTTACAAAAAAAATCTTAAAATTAATATTTAGTGGCGTAGCCCTTATTTTTTATGACTTCTTGCAACCTAGAAGGCATAGAGTCGACTAAAGCTATTAATGTGTTAATGGATATTTTCTCCCATTCACTTTTCAAAATTTCTTCTAATTGCCTCTTATTTGACGGATGTTTCCTCTTAACTTCCCGATCTAATAACTCCCATAGATTTTCTATGGGGTTTAGATCGGGAGACTGTGATGGCCAATCCAAAACATTGACATCATTGTCGCTTAAAAAGTTTCGAGCTAAGCGACTTGAGTGCTTTGGATCGTTATCCTGTTGGAATATGCTACCAGGAGGCATTTTTTCCCGCAGATGAGGAAGCATGTGTTCTCCAAGGATTTCACAGTTACTTCTTGGCGTCCATTTTTCCTTCGATTTGAGTTAAGGAACCTACCCCATCACGGGAAAACGCACCTGTAAATACGTGACGTAAAATCCATAATTTTTTTTAAAGATATCGTTCCTTACCCCACACCATTATTGATCCACCGCCATGTTTTACGGTTGGAAGTTGATATCTTGGAGAATATCTCTGTCCAGGCGGTCTTCGAACAAAATTTATCCCATCGGAGCCAAACAAATTAAATTTGCTTTCATCGCTCCACAAGACTTTAGTCCATTGTTCATTTGACCAATCCTTTTAACGTTTTGCAAATTCCAGGCGCTTCTTTTTATTGATTGCACTGATGAGAGGTTTCTTTGCGGGTCGACTCGCATGCAAATTAGCCTCTTTCAACCTACGGCGAACAGTGTGAACGCCTATAGAGACTCCCATTTGCTCATTATCAAAATTAGCGACGTCCACTGCGGTCTTTCGTTGATCTTTTTTAACCAGTGCAATCATCTGGCGGTCTTGGCGAGAGGTAGTTTTTCGAGGATTACCACTACCTGGTTTCCTTTCCACACTATTTCTCAAGGAAAATCGAGATTTAATCCGACATACGGTTGATTGATTTACACTAAAGAGGTGTAAAACTTCACGCATGGATTTTCCTTCTTCTAAGGCTTTAATGATTGCAGTTTTGCTGTCAGCTGAGAGCTGCTTCTATTACAAAACACATGTTGTATAACTTATTTAAGAAATTTTCAATTATAATTAAATAAATAACTTACTTTAACTATTTTTTTATTATGTTGCATTTTTTTTGCTCGCTAAAAATTTGCACTTTTTTCACTAATTCAAAAATATTTAACTTTTTAAAGCAGAATTTGGAATAAACTGTGGTTACTTTGAAAACTTTTAATTGAAAGAATTAACAGCAAAAGAAAATAGATAAATTAGTTACCGTTATTTTGAAACAGATCTTATTAAAGATCATATGGCACAGTGTTGCATTTTTTGTGCTCGCTACTGTATATAAGGAGTGCGTAGAAAAAAAAACTGGACTGACACATTTCGTTATAGAAATAAAACTAAGTGGCGGATTTGTTTCGTTTTATATTTCAATTAAAGTAAATAATAATTTGAATTTTTTTGTAAATAAAATTTTTTTCTGACAAAGGTCTGAGAGGATCCAACTTTTTGAGCCACTTTTCTTCCATTCATGTTAGGGTGTTTTAGAAAAATACGTATTATTTTACTCGCATTGTTTTGGTAGGCAAATCCTTTTTTTCTTCCACTTCCACGCTTTCTCTCAATACTCAAAGACTTCTTATATTGTTTAATCTTATCTTAGAAACTGTTTTCTTGGTTAAAACCTGCGAGCGTAGCAATCGTTTTTGTAAGCGGCGCGGTGGGTTTTCATTGAAAATTTCAATTATTTTTTTACTTACGGCATACTTGTTGGGTGCCCATTTTCAAAAAACTAATTTTGCTATTGCAATAAAATTTAGCCCGTGGATTTTGAAACAAATGACTAACAAAAACAATATAACGGTATTCATTTTTTCACAATTATGATAAAAGTTATAAGCTTAAAAGTAGGCCCATTTTTTTCATGCGCACTCCTAATGTTTGTTCTAATTTTATACATGAGTGTTTGGGCGTTCAGTTTGAAGTCAGATTTTTTATGGGAGTTTTTATTATTTACTTTCGGAGGTTTTCCCCGGAAATTTGCTGAGACATATTCGGTGAAGAAATATTTTTCATATTATGTTTAGTTGTCTATGGCTTGAATTCGTTGCTCATATCTAATAAAACAGACACTACCTGCTAATCTATGGCGACTCTAGTGTTTCAGTTTTTCGTGAAACGTTCGATATTAACTAAAAAAAAAATTTATTAAAATTTTGGTTAAAAATTACAAGTAAGAAAAACTGAAAACAAAATTAAATTGATGCCTCAATTTTGGAGAATTTATTTAAGATAGGAGAGGATTTTGTAATAAATTCTTTGTTTTGCATACCTTTTAAGTTTTTTTATGTGCCAGACTAAGCTTTCTTCTCAATAGAATCGTTTCAATAAATTACACGTTCGATTGAAATATTTTACGATTTTCAAAAAATCTACACCATAAAACGGAAATAAAAGCAGTCACATGCCAAAGCAGGGTATTCTCTCTGCTTAAAATAAAAACATTATTGATGGCAATAAATTAACATCGTTTTTGGGGGAAAATCTTTTACATGATTAAATGAAAACATTTTAACTTAATCCAGGAAAATTTATCTTCCACCATGTAATTGATATAACTTGTGATCAATTTATTACCGCATAAGTTCTTACTTCTACTTTGGTTTTGTTTCGTTTTTTGTGGAAAGGGGGGGGGGTTTTTTGTTAAAGCAATTTGTAAAATTTATGGACCATTTAGATAGCAAAACATTTACAAAATGGACATTTGACTTTCTTTGTAGAAATTGTTATTGTTGTTGTTGTTGTATAGACATTTTCAACTCATCGGCAAAAGGAAAAAAGTGTGGAAAGTGTATCCCAAAATATATGCTAGTGAGTGTTTAAGTAAATAACATCCCATAAAACATCTTGCATTAGAAAAATATTTATTATCGTACACATTCGATTTGGTTGGGTTCTGTATTTTATTTCTTTCTCTTTTTTCTCTCCCCGCCCTTCTTTCTGTTTTTGTGACTCTGGCCACACTAAAAGTGAATGACTACGTGTATTTTGAAAGGTATTTTGCACCCTCTTTATTTGTAAATTGTTGCTAAAAACTAAAATGTGATCATTAATTCTTATTTTTCTTAGCCAGTTGCCATTTCTTTTTTTTTTTGTTTCTTTTAACTAAAAACTACAACACATTGTTTGAAAATCACTAAAAACACAATCAAGTGATAAACGATGTAAAATATTTTGTAACATTTTTTCCTACGTATGTATTATGCAGTGGAAATGGGGAGTACAATACTATACAGGGTGGCTGATATGTATTCCAACCAACTTCAGGTTGTTATCATTTGTAAACCGCTCGCCTGACAGCTGACAGTTCATTTTATTATTTACAAGCTTACAAAAGCATTTTTAATCTATTGCATTCAGAAAAAAAGTTATTCGTGATGGAATTCAAGCGTGATAGGGTGATTGCTTTATATTTGGCTGGAAAACCATAGGTGGCTATCGTTAGAGCCTTCCACCATTCAAATGTGAATAAATTTTTTATTTCTCGTATCATTGCTTGTTACCGCGATACTGGCAGTGTTGCATCGCGTCCAAAAAGTGGACTAAAAAAAACGATAACAACACCAGAAATGATCCGAAAAGTGAAGGCAAGATTTGATTGAAATCCACACCGCATTGGTAGAAAAATTTCTCGTGAGCTGAACATATAGCGAGAACAGATGGAACACATATTGAAAAATGAGGTTGGACTAAAGCCATTGAAGTTCCAAAAAGTGCAAGAGCTCACCGATGCACAAAAAAAAGTTAGACTGGAAAGAGCCAAGGAGTTACTGATGAGAAGCCATTCCAAATTGAGCAGTTTGTGAAAAAACAAAATGATCGGGTTTACTTGCCAAAGAGGTCAGCTGAAAATTTACACCTGTGATTGGCCACCAGAACTCAAGCGCCGCCGATGGTAATGGTGTGGGGTCAAAATAAATGCCGAATAATATCGGGAAAGTGTCTTAAAGATATTAATGAAGCCCAAACATTTCGGCCGCAGACCATGGACATTCCAACAGGACAACAGAATGGCTTAAAAAGGAGGTTCCTCGCTTCATTTCTACCGCACAATGGTGACCAGAATCTCCGGATCTCAACCCGTTGCACTTTTGCGCCTGGGGCATTTTGGAGAGTAAGGTTCTCACTAAAAAATACCAAAGTATCAATCATCTCAAGACGGTCGGTAATGGGCCAAAATACCGCAGAGCCACTTTCGTGCAGCCTGTGATGGCTTTGTCGGCCGTTTGAAAGCCATAATTCGTACCAAAGGTGGCCAATTTGAACAAATCTATACTGATTCTAATATTTGATGTTATTTCCAAAATTTTTTGCTTTTGAACAATAAAATTACAAAAATATAGCGCTTTACTTTGTTGCATTATATATCAGCCACCCTGTAGTTGGTTCATACAGCGACATGACTGTTAAAATGAATGACTGAAGAAAAAAAAAGAATTGAATGAACAGCGCGAAAGGAAAAAAGTCATGTTTTGTTGGTATTATTTTTGGTTGAGTTTAACCGGATACAACACAAATAACACTTAACAACAGTAAAACTTTACGACTAATGATAGTCACTAGCAAGCAAGGAAACAAACTAACATACTTCCTAATACATTTATACGCACACAATGGAGAAAAATAAAGAAAATGAGAATGAAATTAAAACGAAAGTGTTCGCATAATAAAGTATCCAATTGGAAAAGTTCGCAAAGCAGAACTCCAATGTTGTATAAATAACTTGAGTCCCTATTTGTAACACCGTTAGTGCCTATTCCGTTATGGAATAACAGATCTTGGCATTCAACTCTCAGTTATAACAATAGCTTTATAAAGTTGTGAGTTCTGCCAAATCATCTTTGACTATTCAAACATACATACCAGAGATCATCGATGAATCGTTTTTTCGCTACCCATAAGCATTCATGCAATTTTGAGTATGAGCGAATCAACAGAATTGATTCATTCGTACTCGCTACAACATTTATTTATAAGTATAAGTAGCAATGAGTATGAGTACAACATTGAGATCAAACTCACAACATTCGAAATATGTTTGATTCATACGCGTACTCATTCTGATTCATAAATTTAGAAAAATACTTATAATACTTATAAGTCATTCAAGTGCCGCGAATCATTCATCAAAATTTACAACCTTTGTTGTTGTTGCATATACAAACAAAGAAGAAAGGAAAGACAAAGACAACAAGCAAAGCATACACACAATCTTCTTGTGAGTATAGTAATGTTCATATGCGAATCATTATTTTGTACTTCGTGTAAATGTTAAGTAGAGACTAGTCGAAGTCAATAACATCATGCGTATTGGAAAATATGAATATGACGACTACTTCCAACATTGAGTATGAGTAGTATGAGTATCATATTAATCATATCATAGTATCATATTAATTATCTGAAATTGTTAGTATGAATCGAATCTAGTTATCGTTTTGAATACTCGGAAAAATGATTCATCGCTGATCTCTGGAATTTAACGATGTGAGTCGACCTGTTGCCTGAGCCAAATCCAGAGAATTTTCTGATCTAAGGCTATTAGCAATGCTCAATTAATATTGTAACCACGACTTCTCTAGGTGGAGCGCATCCGAAATGTCTAAATTTCCATAATTCTTGCGCATCAATCATACTAAATTTGATGGATGGTGATGCATTATCTTGGCCTACATGGGGCTCGAATACATGTGCAACGTTAGACAACTCTACAAGAAAAAGTCTAAGTCGCACAATCTCGGTACTCAGTTCATATTACCGCCACCTAAGATAATCATGAGCTAGTTGTGTGTGTCAATTTTATCTGCGAGTGGTGAAATTTACAGTTTAAAGTCATGGTAACTTTATTTTTGTCAAAGAGTTTTTTTTCTTTGCCAAAAGTCTGCTGAGAGAAAGTTTCCGGAGAAATATTATTTCGTTCTTCGTTTTGTTAGAGATGTCTGACAGGAGGCTTGAACTCTGGTCTCATGTCTGAGAGGCCAACACATAACCTACTAGACTACAACATTCATTCTGTTAAGAGACTTTCCTAATGGCTTATGCATGTAATGTCATCCCTTATAGTAGCAGACTTAAGTGGAGAACGTTTTATGGGTGTTGTTGGTGGCCTTGGCCTCCAATTTAGAGGCTTGAAATGTTTTATCGACACATAATTCAGATTTTTTTTTAGAAATTCTTTTGAAAAACATTACAATTCCTTGCTACGAACTCCCACTGTGTTGTGTTTTCCCATTGGCCTTCTTTTTTTTGTTTTTTTTTTTCTGAGTGGATGGAATATATTTCGTTTCAGTTTTGGCACTCGGTTTTGATTTCCTTCTATTTTAAACACTATTTGCTGCTATCAACGTTCATTGTAGACAATTTCTATTGTCAAGTCATTAATCTTATTTTCTTCTTTTGGTTTTCAATTTCTCTTCTGTTTTTTTTGTTTTTGCGCCAAATGTTAACTCTCCTCAAGTAGTAACAATCAGCTTAGCCAGCCCACTATTTTTTTTTTCAACGTTAGGAGTCTCTTACCACTTACCAACACATTGAAGTTGACTGCGTGATATCCTTTCAAGCGAAAACACATGCGATTACTTGTGTATTTCCTCTTCCTGAACACATAGTTTTCTTTATTTTCTTGGTTTTTTGTTTTCATTTATTCCACTTGTATTTAGTTTCCTTTGGACATTGACATTCGGACATAGTCCTTTATAGATATACAGTGTGTGGCAAAAGGAACTGTACACAATAGATAAACTTAACTCTTACAACTTAACTCATTAACGCCTAACCCCAGAATACGTGGTTTGATTTCGGTGAAATTTGGCACAAACAGCTTTAGGAGTATTTGTATTGATATGAACATTTTTATTTTTTTTAAGTATCGTGGGGTCCCCTGTGTTCTAAAATAAAAATTTTTTTCGCTTTGTTATATGACGGCTAAACAACATATTTGAGCTATTTTTGAGAGTTTTATTGAAAACAACACGTTTGGGACTATAATAATCCTGACAAGAATGATAAATTCACCAAAATTACTCCATTAAACAATACAATGAATAAAAAATTCATACAATTTGGCATATTTTCCCATAGTTTTTCTATGGACGAACATATGATCGCATATTATGGTCAGCGTTACCGATGGAAATTTTTAAGAAGTCGCACAAAAAGGGTATTTTGGCAGTAAAAAGGGGCAACAAGAAAAGAAAATGAACTAATACAGATAAAAAAATAAATTTTTTATTGGATTTTGCAATATACATTAACAAACATGCATGTAATAAGTTCATTTTTTAATAATTTTTCCAATTGTTTATATTAGAAACAAATTTTTAACCAAAAATTAATAAGCCTAAATGAAAGTTTTAATTTTTTTAAAATTATTGGTCTGTTTTATTTCTAGCTTTAAAATGTAATTTCATTCAAATGTATGAACGCTAGGACATTTAAATTTCTAAAATAAAAAATGCATTTTTTATTTTATTAAAATTCTATTAAATAAAACTTTTTTTTGGTAATCCACTATATAATAATACAAAACAAAACTATTATTATAACAAAAAAAAAAACAGTTCATTAAAAATAAATACAAAATTGAGTATTTTGTAACAAATTAAAAAAAAAAAACAAAAAATATAATATATGTTTAAAAAAAAAACAATTGAAAATTACTAATTTTGTAATAAATTAAAAGATATGAAGTTAATAAGGTACATACATTTCAAATAATTACGCTTCACATGAATTGATTCATCCGATGATGAAATAATTTCCTTTTTGCATTCTATAAGACTTTCATGCCTAGATGACGGCTGATCTCTTTTGTTTTTTAATTAAAACCTAACATTTAAAGTTATTACTATTAGTTATACAATTATAATTCCAAACCTAATTTATATTTTAGAGTAATCGAAAAAACAATGATGAGATGAATCAAAGATCCTTTTTAAATATTTCATGATGTTTTCATATTTCTTACAAAGAAAATATACGAAAATTTGGTATCGCATGAAAGGTCTTTGAAAGACGTATTTAACAAACTTTTTGGTTTTTGAGTTTTTTTTTTATTAATTTACACAGACCAGAAAATTGTTAACACAGAAACCAAAGTAAATAAAAGAAAAAATACTTTTTCTAAAAAAGAGGAAAAAAGGGTCAAAAATCTTGAAAAGTGTCAGATTTAGTTCATTTTAGTAAGGGGGCACAAAAAGTGGCGAGGTCGCTGAAAAAGTGTCAAATTGCGACTTTAGTCGCTCAACGGTCACGCTGATTATGGTGCCATTTGGGTACAAATACTGGGTGTTGGCTTCTATGACAGGATATTGTTATTCCTTTATCCCATATGTTGGCGCTTCTGCTAAAAATAATGTTGACTACGGCCTTGAAGAAAACATGACACTACGACTATTAGAGAATATTTCAGATCCAAGTCAATATAATTTTACATTGGACAAGCCACAATTTATTATGTACTTTATCTCTAAAAGGTTATTTTGCAACAGCTACTGTTCGAGATGATGGGAGCAATCATGCATTGCTGGATGATATTAAATTGATGAAAAAAAAACCTAGAGGTTAATCAGATTTCTGCTTTGACAAACTACAATATTATCGCAGTTCTCTGGAACGCTAATTCGGTATTTATTATCATGTTATACCTACAGACGTATGCATATATTTTAAATCTATCTGAAGGTGGTGACTGTGATGTCTATCTTTTTGGGTGTATACCCGGTGTGCAAAACCTAAAGATATGACCGTAAACATCGCAAAGTAACTGTCGCTGAACAACCATACACAATACATTCGTATAATCAGCGTATAAGTGAAGTTGTTTTATTTGATAATGGCGTCAACAATTAGCGCATGCGAGTCCACGAAAAAATGTGGTATTATCCATTACTCAGTAAAGCTATTGACGCAGCTATGGTAAACGCATGGAAACTACTCTGCTTGTGCAGGGGTTGTGAAGGTTTGCCACCTATGAGCCAATTCGATTTTCGGATTAGAGTTGTTGAAACGTTGTTAAAAATTCGTGAAAATCGACGACGTGATGGAAAAGTTGTCACAAATGCGCAGCAAATAGCAAAACACACTGACGAATTTGACCACATGATTGATTAAATTGAAAAACGCGGTCCCTGTTCGCAATGTGGGGGGAAAACAGAGTACGGTTGTACCAAATACGGTTTGTTCGTGCATCCAAAGGCTTCTTTTTCACAATTTCATGCCGGAACTATCAAAAATATAAAAAAAAATATAAAAAAAATAGAGAAAAATAAATGATTTGAAATTTCTATTTGAAAGTTTTATGAAAAATAATGCATATCAGTGCCTAAGTGGGTATTTATATACCCAAGTCATTAAATCACACCTTTCAAGTGAAAGTATTTTCATCGCGTAGAAGACATATAATATTACATGGCATCTAAAGGTTTTTCTGAGAATGTCATCCATACCTATTCCATAAAAGTTCTTTTTACAAAATTTTTTAATTTTGAAAATTCGTGGTCTTTGACCTTTCTTCTGCCTTACAAATTTTTTTTTAATCGTTCTAAGTCTTCTTTATTCGTTCTTAATTCGTTCCTTGGGCTCTCGTTTAGTTGGGTGAAGATAGAATTTTTTAAAAAAAAACTTATTTTTTTTGGGTATTTTTCTACCCATTCGACGTTAATCGGTTAGGGAGAATGACCGTAAAAATTTGTTAATATTTCGAAATTTTTTAAAATTTTTTTTCGTTTCAATTTTAAAAACTGTTAATGACACAATTTTTAAATAAAAATAATGGTAATTTAAAAATGCATATTTTTTAAAGGACAATTTCTTTTGACACTCACTGTATATATACTAAAGCGCACACACATTAGTATTTACTTTGTAAACGTGCTGAGTTCTACTGGCATGTTAGTGTTATGCTTTGGCTATTACTGTAACTGTAGCTCTTGTATTTCATTGTCGTTTAACTCATCAGGCGACTGCCATGATTAAATGTCATTTTGAAAAGTACTAAAATCCGGTCATGGCAGGATAATGTTGAATTCTCTTTTTATTTATTGTGTTCCATCTTTCTTACTGCCTGTCTCCTATCGCTTATTGACGCTCTTTGGCATGTCAAAGTGTCAATGATATATATTTAGTCGTATATTACAATAAGATTCCTTAGTAGTTTTTGCCCAAAACGATAAATACATTATTTTGTATTGTTGTTATTGCCTTTTTAAGGACAACAAACAGGACATCAATAACATATACACACGTTTACCATACATACATACTTACATAACAGTTTTCCAATAATTTACAAAACAATCATGTTTATGTGTATAAGTAGATTGGATAGCCGTTTCTAAAGAGTAAACGGAAGTAACATACTGCCTTCGTACAATATCGTATGTTTTTTATTTCCTTTTCTTTCTCATACACTCATGTACTCCTGTATACGATAAAATTGTTGCAAAATCATTGCACGTTTCTGTCTTAATATCATTTCTATTGTATTAAATGAATCTTTTGTATGAAAGGAAAATAGAAACAAAAATGTTTCCCTGTCATGCCATTAAATGGTTCTTTACTTATGTTATAGCATTGGTCTGAAGGAAGTAAATCCCAAATAACTGAACAATGACTTGGCATATGATTTATCTACATATGTATGGTATTTGAAGGCAGACAAATGGTATTGAATTGTTTCAAATATAGGGTGGGGCCATTTAAAACTATAAATTTAAAAATCCAAATGAAATAAAAATGGTTTGAAATTTTACCAAATTTAAGATCTTACTATTGTTCCGTTTAGAAATGGAATATTATTTAATTCATATGGCTAACGCGGATGGTCTCACAGCACCGCATTCCATTTAAGTAATTTTCGCAAACATTTTCAATTGTATGGCATCGAATATCAGTAATGGCTTCAGGAATATTGGCCTCTAAATGCTCAATTGTCAGCATAACACTTTTCTTTAACAGTGCCCCACAGAAAATAGTTCAACGGTGTCAAATCACAGCTGCATGGCTGCCAATTGTTAACACCATTTCGGTTAATTAAACCGGAATCAAATCTTTGAAGCAATTAATCGATTGTGGCATGAGTAGTGTGATAAGCTACGTCATCCTGTTGAAACCAAACACCGTTTACATCAATACCATAAAGAGCGGATGAAAAAAACATCCATTACCATGATGTGACAGGTGTCCCTATTGATCGTAGTGGTTGAGCCGTCCTCATTTTCAAACAAATATGGGCCAATGATGCCTCCGCTCCACAAGCCGCACTAAACAGTCACTCGTAATGGGTGCATTGGCTTCTGTAAGACTACGTGTGGGTTTTTAGGACTCAAAAAATAAAGCAATTTTGCTTATCAACGTACCCACCAAGATGAAAATAAGCTTCATTTTAAAAGCTGATTTTTTTTTTGGCAAACTCGACATCATCGAGCAATTTCTTGTTTGCCCAATAAATCCCAACGTTGCTAAAACATTAAATCGAGGCATTACGGTTTCTAGTTTCTAGCACAGACGTTTAATAAAATTTTTTTTTTTGGATCTCTTAAATCATTTGTATTCTATTTCTTTAAGCATATTTACTACAGTACTGTGATCAAACGGTCATTAACACTGCACAGCCTACATCACAATCACATTAAAATTTCTTTGTTTTCGATGAGAAGGCCTATTACTGTTCCTACGTAGCTAACGTGCATATACGTTATATTTCAAATCCATCAGACTTTAGAAAAGCCTCTGCCTTTCTTTATCTTTCCTTTCGCCTTTCTTTATCTATCTTTCTTTTCTATCTTTCTTTGCCTAGGTTCAAGCCTTTGCTCCAAATCTGGCAAAAACTCTGAAAGTAAATAAAATTACCATGAAGGTTAGGTTAGGTTAGACGACGTGCACTTGTCAACTGTGATAAGTACTGTACCCGGAGGTCTGATTGATACATTGTACAACGTCCGAGCTTCTCACACCACTTGTGTTGTGCCGGGACATGAGCGGCGGGATCTACAATTTAAAGCCGACTCCGAACGACAGATTTTTAAGAAATTTTTCATGGCAATTTTTACTCTCAGAGTTTTTGCCAGAAATCTGCTGAGAGGAAGACGCCGAAAAAGTATTTTCATATTTTCGTTTTGATGTCTGAAGTCGGATTCGAATTCGGGCCTTTCGTCTAATAAGCGAACCCGCTATCTACTAGACTACGGCGACTTCAGGATAAAAAAAATTGCCATAAAAAATAATCCCAAAAAGTCTGCCATTCGAAGTCAACTTGAAATTGTTGGTCCCGCCACTCGTTTATGAAACTAACACACGCAGCATAGATAATGTGAGAAGCTAGGTTGTACTCCTTATTCTCTCAGCAGATTTCTGACAAACTCTTTGAGAATAAATAAAAGGTGCCATGAAAAAGTTTTTCAAAAAATTTGTTATTCGGAGTCGATTTTAAACCGTTGGTCCCGGCGATCATGTTTAAAACTAGCTCACCTAACGTAGATGGTGTGAGAAGCTACTTCGGAATCCTTACTGAAGGGTTTAAGGACCATTTATGTATGTGTATTAGAGGGGATATGTATCGAACACAGAGCGTTCATTTGTAGTGAGCATAGCCCTAATATATCAGCACGATAACACAAAGTCATATGATGCAAGACAAGTTAAAAATGGGCGGGTTCATGTTACTGTTTTCTGTGGTATGGCTCTGTTAATTATAAATAATTTTATATGATTATAGATTACAAAAGAAAAAAAAAATGTTCTTATAATTAAGGACTTTCAAACCAACATATGAAGTCTATGCCATCTAACTACAGAATCTTTGCATTCATTCTTCTTATTCATTGCGAGTATATTTATGGGCAAAGCTTAACGAATTTAATTACAGCAGGCATGAAAACATTTATTTACCCAACTGGAGTTGTTAATTATAGGCCGATAGGAAAAAGCCAAAAACAAAAAAATATTTTATGGCTGGCACATCATAAAACTACAAATAATTACAGTCTACGAGAGTCAATAGCCAAAGAGGGAGGCTGGCTATGCTATTGTATATCACGGTGGTTTACAAATACCACAAAGCGAAAGCAGAGAGGGATAGAGAGAGAACAAAGGGGGATAATAATGTAATATGACAGGGTGTTACAAATGCGTAAAACTGCAATTAGCTAGATTTATGATTATCCTTGTTAAAGCACAAATAATTTTTGGCAATTTAATGTCAATGTCAAAACTAACCCTTAAAAAAATTTATTTCCGACGACAATTTAGCAAGACAAGCCCAGAATACGAAATCATTTACACGCGTACGTATGTAATAGAAAATAACATTAGGGATGAAATTAAAACCAACGTCTGTAAACACACATTGAAATAAAAGTTTCCATAAGCGTAAGGGAATCAAAAATTAATACAACAACAGGCCATAATCATAATTTATAGAGAATCAGACAGAATAAAAACCACCCAAGAAAAAAGGGCCATAAAATCAAATTGAAATCTGGTTGAAATATGATACAAAACTATATTGAAAATATATTAGATTAGAACACAGGGGTCTCTCTGATAACTTTGTCCGTCATCAATTGAAATAATAAGTCTTGAAGTTGCAAAAAAAACAGGACAAAACAAAGCCAACCAACCCTCTATGTCAAACAGGATAATGTTGACACCGAGTCTGTGTCTTTGTGTGTATGTTAGGCCAAACCACATTGTTAATGAAAACCTTGACAAGCCGCAAGCATATGCCTGCAAGTCATTATTTCTTTCGTTTCTTCAAATGACACTAACAAACCCACATGTACCCACTTCTCCCTGCTAACATTTGAAAAACCCTTTTCGTCACAATCCAAGTTGACAATCTATTGAAATGACAAGCGAGCCTGTCATTAGTATTTGGCATACGTCTCTCGTACTTGTCATACAAATTCAATGTTTGTCAAGAGTTAAAGTGCGAAAAAATAATGGGCTAAACCAACAAACAAAAACAACAACAAAAATATCATATTTAAGTATCGTATTTACTTATGCAGTGTAGTAAATTTGAATCCCTTAAGGCATTTCAAAACAACTGTTCCTCTACACGTTTACAGTGTCATGTATGGTAAAGCAAATAAAAGGAATACATTTGCAAGCATTTAATAGTTTCTGAAATTGCTATGGACGTTTGTCAAATAAGAAGAAAAGAAAAATATGCATGGGACTTCTATATTTTCCATTAGGAAGCTTTTTTATAATGTTCGCCATTTCTGGCCACTGTCGTCCTCAAAAAAATATGCTTCGAAAATGTCCCTGCCTTGGTCTAGTAGGTAGTGTACTGGCTTATTAGACGAAAGGCCCGAGTTCGAATCCCAGGTTAAACATTGAAACGAAAATATGAAAATATTTTTTCGGCGACTTCCTCTCAGCAGATTTCTGGTAAAAGTTCTGAGAGTAAAAATTGCCATGAAAATCTCCTTACAAAAAGAAAAAAATCTGTCGTTCAGAGTCGACTTTAAACTGTAGGTCGCGCCACTCATATATAATATGATCGCACTCAACACGAGTGGTGTGAGAATGGGTCAATTCGACGTCCGGGTACTGTACTTATCACAGTTGACAAGTACAAGTTGTCTAACCTAACCTAACCGAAAATCAACACTAAACAATGATTTTTTCGGAATGTTCGGAAATTTATTTAATTCACGTATACACATATTCAAAAAATGGGCTGCATGGCCGACGATGATTTTTCAATGAAAATTAGAATCAACTTTAAGACCCATTCAGCGCATATAGATTGTGGTATAGGCAAACCAGGCTGAATAAGTGACAATTAATTTTGACCATAATGAGGCCTCAACTTTAAACGATTTTTTTATATGAACTTAATCAATGGAACTACGGTTTAATGATTCGTTTAGAAAAAATATGATTGTCCTATAAGGATGGTGGCATGTACGATAAAAAGTTTTCGCCGTGGTCTAGCAGGTAGTAGACGAGTTCGAATCCCAGGTCAGACATCAAAACGAAAATATGAAAAACTTTTTCGCTGACTTTCTCTCAGCAGATTTCTGGCAAAAACTCTGAGAGTAAATCAAATTGCCATGAAATGCTTCTCAAAAAATATGTCGTTCGAAGTCGACTTTAAACTGTAGGTTCCACCACTCATGTATGAAATTAACGCACACAATATAAGTGATGTGAGAAGCTATGACGTTGTACAATAGGTCAATTCGACCACAAGTACACGTCCTCTAACCTACCCTAACCTAACCAACTTTAAACTGTAGGTCCCGCCATTCATGTATAAAATAAACACACACAACACGATTAGTGTGAGAAGCTAGGATGTTGTACAATGAGTCAATTCGACCACCGGAATTGACACGTACATGTCCTCTAACCTAACGTAACCAAATATCTATTTTCCAAGTGCTAACCGTTATTGCGGGGAAAAAATGTGAAAAATGATTCAAAGGAGGCGTACATCTTGAAACGTTCAAACGTTGCCTGTATATATCGGGTCCGCCATCTTACGTTTTTTTCAACTAGTGCTTATTTTATGAATGATAATAATCGTTTTATCCTTCCGCTGAACGAATATTGACCATCCAATGTGTTTTCGTTTCACTAAGTAGGCCTGCGATCGCCTTACAGAATATGCCGATTTTGGCAAAAAAAAAAAACATCTTTTCAGATGAAGCTCATTTTAATTTTGGCGGGTATGTAAACAAGCAAAATTGTTGCATTTGGGGGACAGAAAACCCACACGCATACATTGAAAAGCAGATGCACCCAAAACGAGTCACTGTTTGGTACGGATTTCGGTCAAGAGGCATAATTGGTCCATTTTTCTTCGAAAATAGGCAAGGAGTGGCCGTTACATACATATTCGATAATAATTGCAAAAATTAAAATCTATGCCAAATAAAGGCATTTAGGATACTATAAGAATCCATCAAATCCAAAAGAAATATAATCAGCAGTAGATAGTAGTAAATAGAATAGCAAACCGCCATCGAGCAGCCATTAATCCAAGAGAAATAACCAATAGTAGATAGCATTAACAAGAATAGCGGGACATTATCGAGCAGCCATTAATCTGCAGAAAGCAACCAATAGTAGATAGCATTAACAAGAATAACGGGACATTACCGAGCAACCATTAATCTGCGAAAAATAACCAATGTAGACACCGGACCACCATGTAGCAGCCATTAATACCAGAAAAATAACCAATAATATATAGCAGTAGCAAGCATAACGGGGCATTAATGAGCAGCCATTAATCCAGGAAAATTAACCAATAGTAGACCAGACCATTAACCAGTATAGAGTTACACTATAGAACAACCATTAATCTGCGATAAATAACCAATAATTGATAGTATTAACAAGAATAGCTCATTTTGATCTTGACGGGTATGTAAACAAGTAAAATTGTAGTATTTGGGGCACAGAAAACCCGCACGTATACATTGAAAATTCGAAGCACTCAAAACGAGTCACTGTATGGTGCGGATTTTGGTCCAGAGCCATAATTGGGCCATTTTTCTTCGAAAATGAGCCAGGAGTGGCCGTTACAGTCAATGGCGATCGTTATCAGGCCATATTGAATGACTTTATGTTCACAAAAATTGAAGAGGAGGATATTGGCAACATTTGGTTTCAACAGGATGGCACTAAGTGCCATACAGCCGAAACTACTCTCGAGCTTTAGCGCCCTGTTTTTGAAGATCCCATTATCAGCCGCAGAGCTGATGTCGTTTGGCCACATCAGAGCTGCGAATTGACTTTGTTGGACTGTTATTTTTGTGGGTGCAGTCAAAAATAAGTATTACGCCGACAAGCTTGAGACAATTGACGCTTTAAAGGACAATATTCGTGAAGCCACTGGTGAAATACAGCTGCACACAATCGATAATGTGCTTAAAAATTGGACCGATCGTGTAGGCTACTGCATGGCCAGCCAAGGCAGCCATTTGAATGAAATTATTTTCCATTACTAACCGGAAGGATTGTACTTTCAAATAAAAAAGAAATTTGAGAAAATATTCAATAGGTTCTTTTTAAAGCATTTTCGAAAAAAAAAAGTTATTTGGACCCTTTAATCGTTCGATGTAATGAAAAACTTTGCCAGTTGTTCGCCTTTTTTCCTAGAGAGATGCTGCAATGTCTTATTTGGTTGTGTGCTAAACTTCTAGTGTTGAGGCCTTGGGTTCGCTACCCACCAGAGACCATGGGTGTTTTTTTTTGTCTGCTGACAAAATATATGATTCACTGGGAGTAGCAAAAGAAAGTGAGAATTATTTCAAAGCAATACATGCGTACAAGTGGCGATTACGACCTTTCAGCTAGGATTACGACCTAGTTTTATACATGAGTGGCAGTTTTTAAGGACTTATCATAGCAATTTTATTTACTTTCAGAGTTTTTGCCAGAAATCTGCTGATAGGCAGTCGCCGAGGAAATATTTTTTCCTAATTTCATTTTGATGTCTGACCTGGGTTTTGAATCTGGTCCTTACGTCTACTAGACTGCGGCGACTACAGCAGACAAAGCAATTCTCAATAAAAATAAAGCCAAATCAGATTTATAATCTAGCTTCTTACACCACTCTTGCTGCCTGTATTAATTTTATCAATCGGTGGCGGGACCTACAGTTTAAAGTTTTTGCCAGAAATCTGCTGAGAAAGCAAGTCGTCAAAGAAATATTTTTTTATAGTTTCGTTTTGTTGGTGATATTTAACCTATGCTTTGAACCAGAGACCAGCAATGATTCGTTTTTTCCGCTACTCAAAAGCATTCATGCAATTTTGAGTATGAGTAAATCAACAGAATTGAAATTCAACTACTCTGATTCATTTGTACTCGCTACAACAATGATTTATAAGTATAAGTAGCAGTGAGTATGAGTACAACGGTGACATTAAACTCACAATATTCGAAATGTGTTTGATTCATACGCCTACTCATTCTGATTTATAAATTTAGAAAAATACTTATAATACTTATAAGTGATTCGAGTGATTCGAATCATTCATTAAAAATTTGTAGCCTTTGTTGTTGTTGCATATACAAACAAAGAAGAAAGGAAAGACAAAGACAACAAGCAAAGCACACACAATCTTCTTGTGAGTATTGCAGTGCTCGTACGCGAATCATACTTATTTTGTGCTACGTGTAAATGTTAAGTATAGACGAGTCGAAGTCAATAACATTATGCGTATTGTTAAGCATGAATACGATGAGTACTTCCAACTTTGAGCATGAGTATGATATTAAAATAAGTATGAATGCGTATAAGTATCTGAAATTATAAGTATTACTCGAAACTACTCATCCTTTTGAATACTTACTGCTGATCTCCCTTGTGAGCGTTGTGTTCGTACTCGAATCATACATTTTGTGCTTCGTGTAAATGTTAAGTGCAGACGAGTCTAAGTCAATAATATTATGCGTATTGTTAAGTATGAATACGACGAGTACTTCCAACTTGGAGTATGAGTAGTATGAGTCATATTAAAATAAGTATGAATGCGTATAAATATCTGAAATTTTAAGTATAACTCGAAACTACTCATCGTTTTGAATACTTATTGCTGAGATCTGCTTTGAACTGAGATCTTACATCTAAAATTGGAACACCCTACCAACTAGACTACGGTGACTATGAATATTTCTATTCCCCCCTCTATAAGAAAGAATGATATTTGTTTTCCCCCTTTTTTTCTAAAGGAAAAAATCGAATTTTTGGTACTTTAAAGTGACTACAGCTGCAATTATTGACAGCAAGAGATACGATACAATTTAAACCAGCAACGTAAATTAGATGAGGCATTAAATACCAAAATATTTAAAAGTGATAAAATAAGAATTAGTCACGGCCAAAAATATTATCACACATTACATGGAAAAGAGAGAGAGGGGGAAATCAAAGCAAACAATAGATTAAAGACTTCAGCAGATGATACTCGTGACGAACGAATGAACGAACAGAGAAGTGTGAGTCTTTTCTTTTTCAAAATTTCTTAAAAATGACAACTACTTGAGGTATTTTATTGCTACAAATTATCATGAAAGGGTTCATGTCGTAAAATTTTTAAATGCTTTACTTAAAGAGAAAAACAGAAATGGTTGCCCTTGATGATAATTTATGGTTTATTTGACAACTTTGGTTAATGAAATGAAAACTAAATCAACTCAATATGAAATCAGTAGTCCACACGCACAAGACTTTCTTCTCCGAGAAATAAAGATTAACAAATAAAACTCGCCTATAAAATTACAATGAAAATTATTTTAGTTTTCCTTTCTTTATTTCCTTAGAAGTGTGGCTGTTTGGTTCATTGTATTTGCTTTCTTAAGTTCTTTGTAAAGAAATGTTTCAACTACTCTTCCAGCAACTGAGATTCATTCAGAGATTAACGTTAACGGAAATTGATAACGACTAGATGGTGTAAATGAGTTGGACTTTTATTACGTTTTTTGGATTATAAAACTTAAGATTTATGGATTTTTTTCTTTAACAGATTATGAGAGGCTTAGATACAACTTTTTTACAACAATTGCCTTCAATATTATTAAGGGGATTTACGAACTACTGTTGGAAAATTAAAAACATAGGTTTGACAACCTTTAGACAACTTAAGAACTTCATAAAATAAATACCTACCGCGTAAACAAAATTTATTGAAATTTCCCAAAGAACAGATACTAAAAAAAAGGAAGACAAAAAATTTTTTCATCATTATTTTCGATATTTAAGAATTAAGAGGTCTGTCTGGTTTAATTGCGTCTCTCAGAAAATAGTCCAGCTGTGTCCAATCACAGCTTCTTGGCGGCAATTGGCATCACAATTTCGTCTGATTAAACGGTTATGAAGGTTATGAGGTATGGTCTAGTAGGTAGTGTACTGGCTTATTAGACGTAAACCCAGGGTTCGTGCCCCAGGCCAGACATCAAAATAAAATACAAAAAGTATTTCTTCGACGATTTCCTCGCTGCAGGTTTTTGGCAAAAACTCTTATAGTAAATAAAATTGCCATGAAAAGTTTCCCAAAAACAAAATCTGTCGTTCAGAGTCGACTTTAAACTGTAGGTCCCACCACTTATGTATAAAATTATCACACACAACATAAGTAGTATGAGAAACTAGATCAATAATCCTAACTTCAAGGTTATAATAACCAATTATGTATGTATGTAAACGGTTATGAAACGTTTGATGCAATAAATCGATCGTGGCATGAGATGAGTGGCAAATTACACCAGCCTGTTAAAATCAAAATCGTTCACATCAATACCCTCAAGAACGGGCGCAAAAAAACGGTTATAACTATACAATAGGCGTAATGGTTACGTTGGTTTTCATTTTCAACGAAATATGGGCCAATGATGTCTCCGCTCCACAAGCCGCACCAGACAGTCACCCTTAATGGGTGTATTGACTTCTTTAAGACCACATGTGGGTTTTATGAGCCCCAAAAATGGCAATTTTGCTTATTAGCATACCCACCAAGATGAGCCTCATCCGAAAGATGAACTTCCTTAAAGGGTTTTGCCTTTGCCAATACCAATACCGCTTCATCGGATGCTGTCCTGAAGCCACTTATCCGTCTAATTGCGCTTAGACAATACATCGAGGACAGTATTCTCCTTGTCGTCCCCACGAAAAGTGCATCCGACCATATGGGGCAAGCATACAGGATTATTGACGTTACTACCGCTGAAATTATCCTCCTCTTGAATGGACCTCGTCCTCCAATATTTGGCATCATCCTCCCTGCGTTACAGATGCCTTTTCGCCGATGTATTTTACGTGCTCCTTGAAATTCAACCTGTCGTCAATAATCACTCCCTAGTATTTTATTGCCCTCTTTAATTCGATTTCTGTACCTCCAACGTTCATTTTCATCCTCTCCACTATCTTGCGGCTACTTATCAAGACGGCTTCCGTTTTATGTGCAGCAAGTGTCAAACCACCCTCATCCAGTCATTCTCCAAGATTTCGAATTGCTGTGTTAGTTTTCTCCTCTATTTCTTGTACTGTCTTAGCTACCGAAACTATGATAATGTCGTCTGCAAAGCCTACAATTGTAATTCCGTTTGGCCTGTGGCTTCAACAGTATGAACCGCACTGTTCTTGCAATATTTTATATTCCGCACAAGCGATTTTGTGACATGTTCATCTCTCGCCTACTGAGATCGTGTGAATCGATACCATGAAACTGTTTCTGATGGGGTTTTAGGTGTATAAACCACAAACCACTGTGGTCCTCTAAATCAACATAAAACAACACCGTCGTTTAATTTCTGTCTGATATATGCGTCAAAGTCATGTAGAAATTTGTGATTTCGGATAGGTTTCACCCGCTAGACGCAATAGTATCAATAGGGAACATAATTTATCTTATTTAAATTTTAATGAAGCGTTTAAAAAAAGACTCTGAAATAGATAACGTAAATAAAAATTGTAACTTACGCTTAAAGGAGCCTTCCACAAATGTTTCTTTCGTATAGAAGCCACCACAGTTTAGCAGGTAGTCTTAGTTTTAGATAGTGGATAGCTTACTTTTTACAAGCAAGTTCACAGTATATTAGCCAGTTGGACGAAAGTACCCTTGTCATGATCCATTCGTCATGAGCCACGCCGAACTTCGAGTGGCACTTTTGCCACCATGAACTGATCTTGAAACGTTCTGTCACCCAAAGAATGATGACGTCTGTATTGAAGTGCAGGGCACTCGCACAAAAGTTATTGAAGCGATTACGTTTCCTCCGCATCATGTCAACTTCTGGCATAATACTGATGGGTTAGGCTGCCTATCAGTGGTATTACCATTGCAGTGTCCTGTTGGATCGCGAATCTTTTTCTTGTCGAACTCAAATAGTTCCTCAATTCTCCTGCTGTCCACTGCTAGAGACACCAAATTTGCCATTCCAGGTATGTTGGACTATCCATGGTTTGTTGAATTTCAAGCTGTTTTATCAAAATTGGAAAAGTATTCTTGCCTCTTCCTCAGACATCTCTGATCCTTTACGTGCCAGTTCCTCAGTCTTTTCTAGTAGAGGCGGGTGTCAACGTATACAGGATAGAGCCTAATTTTTAATACATTTTTATTTGATGATATGGGATCCTAGCTCTTTAATTGTTGTTCGACTGTCCGCAATCATATGATCAAATTCAAAGAAGGTAGATTCCCGGTTTCAAACATACGTGTAGCTTGTTCAATAGCATAAATCTTAGTCTGAAATATTTAGCTTCGGTTAGATAATATGTATGATCCGGTCAGTTCCAGTTTATTGTAATGGAGTCCAGATCCAGTTTTACATTCTATTTTTAAGTCATTGGTGAAGATCGTTATATCACTGTACATGGCGATATCGTTAGCAACCCGTGCTTTGGGTGTGAGAGTGTGTATTATGTACGTTCGTCCTCAAACAATCTCTAGTACCATGTAGTCACATCTAAAATAAACATTTGTACAATGGGTCAATTCGATCACCGGGTCCGGTACTTGTCAGTATTGATAAGTACACTTATACACTAACCAACAAATCTATTTTCCAAGTCCCAACCGTTATTGAGGGGAAAGAAGTGAAAAATTATTCAAAGGCCTACATCTTTCGTTTAAAACGTTTCCTGTATATATCGGGTCCGCCATCTAACGTTTTTTTTTCAACTAGTGCCTATTTTGTGAATGATAATAATCGTGACAGATAATTAGTTTTATTCTTCCGCTGAACGAATATTGGCCATCCAATGCGTTTCCGTTTCGCTAAGTGGGCCTGCGATCGCCTAACAGAAGGTGCTCCGATGATTTAAATTTAAACTAAAGGATGGCCCATCCGATAGTAGTCGCCGGCATGTTTTTTTTTGCCTTAAGCCGGAGGTGGTAAATCTTCGAAAAAAAGCATGCACGATTCACCATCACTGGTGCCTACGTACTAAACCCACCCCCTACACACTTCAACCACTCTTCCCCCGCGGGATTGCCGTAAGGTATTACTTCTCGGATGGCCTGTTGGTTCGAAAGCTTTATCACGTTATCTTAAATTTCGCCTGCGTTGCTCCAACCTTCGGAGTACTATCATTACTTCGGCTATTTTCTGGGTGGATTGGCTCCATAGCATCCTAGAATTCAACAGCTCCTACATGACAATGTTAGAATATGCTCCACATCTTCCTCTTCATCAACACAGGCATATAGGGGAAGTATTGTGTCCACATATGTGCAGGTACTTCCTAAAACATCCGTGACCAGTTAGGAACAGGACCACGTAGTAATTCAATAAAATCATCTTTTCAGATGAAGCTTATTTTTACCTTGGCGGGTATGTAAACAAGCAAAGTTGTCGGTACGGATTTCGGTCAAGAGGCATATTTGGCCCATGTTTCTTCGAAAATAGGCAAGGAATGGCCGTTACATACATATTCGATAATAATTGCAAAAATTAAAATCTATGCCAAATAAAGGCATTTAGGATACTATAAGAACCCATCAAATCCAAAAGAAATACAACCAGCAGTAGATAGTAGTAAATAGCCATCGAGCAGCCATTAATCCAAGAGACATAACCAATAGTAGATAGCATTAACAAGAATAGCGGACCACCTTGCAGCAGCTATTAATCCAAGAGAAATAACCAGTAGTAGATACTATTAACAAGAATAACGGGCCATTATCGAGCAGCCATTAATCTAAGAAAAATTACCAATAGTTGAAAGAATTAAGAAGAATAGCGGGACAATATCGAGCAGCCATTAAACCGAAAAAAATTACCAATAGCAGAAAGTATTAATCAGAATACAGTTACATTATCGAACAGCCATTAGTCCAAGAAAATTGACCAATAGTAGATAGCAATAACAAGAATAACGGGACATTACCGAGCAACCATTAATCTGCGAAAAATAACCAATGTAGACACCGGACCACCATGTAGCAGCCATTAATACCAGAAAAATAACCAATAATATATAGCAGTAGCAAGCATAACGGGACATTATTTAGCAGCCATTAATACAGGAAAATTAACAAATAGTGGACCAGACCATTAACCAGAATAGAGTTACACTATCGAACAGCCATTAATCTGCGATAAATAACCAATAATTGATAGTATTAACAAGAATAGCTCATTTTGATCTTGACGGGTATATAAAAAAGGGGGCACTGGGGCACTGAAACCCCGTAAGCATACATTGAACAGCTGACGCACCCAAAACGAGTCACTGTTTGGTGGGGTTTCTGTCAAGAGGCATAATTGGGCAATTTTTCTTCGAAAATGAGCTAGGAGTGGCCGTTACAGTCAATGGCGATCGTTATCTATGGGTATGGGCCACGCCTATCTTCAAGTGGCACTTTCGCCACTATGAACACATCTTTAAACGTTCTGTCATATGGACGTCTATATTGAAGTGCAGAGTATATGCATAAAAGTTATTGTACCGATTACGTTTCCTCCACATCATGTCAGCTTCTGCCATATCTGCTGCTGTCCACTGCTAGAGACACCAAATTTGGCATTCCCTAACCAGGTATGTTGGACTATCCATGGTTTGTTAAATTCCAAGCTGTGAATCCTGGCCCAAAAGCTTGGCACATAAAAAGAAAAAAAGAATTATTTACGTCAGCTGCCACGGCTTACTAAATTTGGAAACTTTTCTGAATTCATATACCTTGTAGTCCCATCTTCTTAAGGCTGATGCGGTTACAGCAGTCAAGAAATAATCTAATGTTGATAAATGGTCCTTACACAGGGCACTTTATATTTAGAGTACAAACTATGATAGATTCCGGGGCGATGAAATTGAATCATTTGAACACATTCTTGGAAGCTTGGAGAAAGTCTTAGGAAGATACCAGGTGCTGGACAGAGAATTGGCGTTGTTGACACCGAGCAATGTCCTATTTCAGCGGACAAAAGGCTTGAAGGTGGCTATGAGGCTACTTTATATTGTATAGGGCAAGTGCAATGCATCTTATGGTAGCTCTATTAACAAACCTCTTCACGACAATAACAATAATAAGAAGGGATTTAGTTGGTACAGTTGGAACTGCCATAATAATTATTTTATTATTGACTCTTCCAAAAATAGTTATGAAAAGCCTTTGAAATATAATTAATAAGAAAATTCTTCCTATATAACCATCTTTATAAACAGACTCCTTCTTTTTTTTGGATTCCTTTCTTTTGTGTATAAAAATTTTCGTATCGACTTTTAGTTGTGTGTCCCATGTTGCCTGTTAACTCTTGTCATGTTACAAAATCGTTTGTCACATTTTAACAGATTTGTTATCCTGTCGAGTTACTGTCACCCCTTAGTCATTTGTTACAAAACTTTGACCATGTGCTGTCATGTTAAAAACACACACACACACACATATCCATACCTTCATACATATACAAACACAATACAGTCAACAGAAAATGTCGTTATCCTGCAGAAAGTAGTTATTTTTTCCATAGACAGACTGAAGGATAACAAAAAAAATAAAAGTCCTGCACTAAAAAACTTATGGTGTTAAATATGTTTTAAGTAGAAAGACAAACAATATTACAAAGGAATGGAGAATGTAGAAGTGGAAAATAATATGTGCTGGAATTGATCAGTCCTTTAAAACTTAAGTCATACGCTACGAAGGATAAATTTTTATAAAAACAGCTTTTTTCTTTACAAGCCAAGCTAAAAAAAGTATTTCAGCTTGCAGGATTTGGATGATATTTGTTTAGAATAAGCAGAATGCTCTGATTGTTGCCTTTGAATTGTGGTTACTAAGGCTGGAGGGTATCCTTTCAGCCCAATACACTTTTAACAACCGCATTCAACAAGCTCCACACCATATCGGTATTAAAGAAACAAACTGTCTTGAAGTAGTCATCAATAGATGTCCCTTCCGAGTATATAGGAAATCATAGCTCCCTCAGATGGTTTTCTATGTGCAATTCAATCTTTAATTCTTTGATTTTGGCCATAACAATGGCTCTCCAAAGAGAGCAGCGGATTTTAGCCTGACGACCTTGCTGTGAAGACTTTGAACAAAGTGTTCAATAATGTGGGCAGCCTAACCGAACTATGGTTATTGGCTTGGCATTATGCCAGCTCGATTTTGCATTTTCTACAAACGCCCTTACGGTGTTGTTATGATGTTTGTTTCTAGGACATTCATTCATTGAACACACCGGGATTCGACATGATAGAGAGGCTCGTAGTGTATAAATTTATTGGGTGTGTCTATAAGACCTCCTACGTAACTATTCTTTTGACTGATTAACTAATGAGTGGTTGTATGGTGCTGTTGTAGCGATCATTGTAAAATCTATAGTACTCTCTGGCCGAAAACTAGTTTGAGAGATACGTGCATTCCCGTTTCCTGCAGATTATGAGTAAAGAAAAAAAGGCAGAGGTGGTCGAAGAGATCTGTGAAGAAAATATCACAGCCTAAGTCAATCTTCGTGTTCACAAAATTTCCGGGGCTAACCTTGTCATGGAATTTGTGCACATTGCTTGAAATTCTATTTTGCAGGCTAGATTTGAACTAGAAATCAGCAATAAGTATTCAAAACAATGAGTAGGTTCGAGGCATACTTAAAATTTCAGATACTTATACGCATTCATGCTTACTTTCATATCATACTCATACTACTCATACTCAAAGTTGGATGTACTCGTCGTACTCATACTTAGCAATACGCATAATGTTATTGACTTCGACTCGTCTCTACTTAACATTTACATGAAGCACAAAATAAGTATGATTCCTGTACGAGCACTGTAATACTCACAAGAAGATTGTCTGTATGCTTTGCTTGTTGTCTTTGTCTTTCCTTTCTTCTTTGTTTGTGTATGCAGCAACAGCAAAGGCTGTAAATTTTTAACGAATGATTCGAGCCACTCGAATGACTTATAAGTATTATAAGTATTTTTCTAAATTTATGAATCAAGATGAGTAGGCGTATGAATCAACGTTGTACTCATACTGATTGCTACTTATACTTATAAATCAATATTGTAGTGAGTACGAATGAATCAAAGTAGTTGAATTTTAATTCTGTTGATTCACTCATACTCAAAATTGTATGAATGCTTATGAGTAGCGGAAAAACGATTCATTGATGATCTTTGATTTAAACGAGTTATCAACAAATTCATGTTTAACATGGGGAATTTTCAAATAGGATCGTGATCAAATAAAATACAATTCCAGTGTGAGAGCATAATAAATCGTGTTGCGACAAGTGCTCCATATAATCTGGCAAGAAGTCTAGATTAAAGCCAAAGAAGTATAAGCATAAGCGTGTAGTGTAATCGAAATTTGTATTATAATTGATTTTCTTACATTATCAAGTAACTTAATATTGCCCTTGGGTCTTTGAGAACACAATTTGAATCCAATTTAAATCCAATATTGCCAAAGGCATAACGTATGAAGTCACTGTAGTCTAGTAAGTAGTGTGTTGACTTATTACACATGAGGTGACGGTTCAAACCACAGGTAAGACATCGAAATGAAATACAAAATATATTTCTTCGGCGACTTCCTCTCAATAAATTTCTGGCAAAAGCACAGAAAATAATATAAAATTTGCCATGAAAAGTTTCTCAAAAATCTGCTGCTCGGAGTTAGTTTTAAATTTTAACTATGGCTGCCATATAAATGAAGCATCAATTCGTCAAATATTTGGGAAAAAAATAAATAAATAAATTGAAAGATTTTTAAAAATAATCATCTATTCCCATGTGTGGTGTAACAATTAAGGAGTTAGAAATATATTGACGTTATGGACATGGAAACTTAGTGTGATGTTTGCTGACATTATTCAGTGACTTCACTTCAACTGATCTTCTTACTACCTACACAATTTATAACAGACCGATAATGGAATACAGCGGTCATGTTAAGGTCGGTGCCTCAACGTTTATTTTGAGGTTTCTCGACCATTTACAGGAGAGGCCGTAGTAGGTCCTTAATGAATCCATTGATTGATTGGAGCATTTTTATATTTGGATTTTCCTCAAGCTAAATAAGGGGACTTGTTCATGAAAATCATGTCGTCGCCGTGGTCTAGTGGGTAGTGTGTTGGCTTATTAGACAAAAGGCCCGGGTTCAAATCCCAGGTCAGACATCAAAACGAAAAATATTTCTTCGGCAACTTCCTCTCAGCAGATTTCTGGCAAAGACTCTGAGAGTAAAAATTGCCATGAAAAGTTTCTCAAAAAATCTGTCGTTCGGAGTCGACTTTAAACTGTAGGTCCCGCCACTCATGCAAAAAATTAACGCACACAACATAAGTGATGTGAGAAGGTAAGTCGTAATCCTGAATGAAGGGTTGTAATGGCCAATTATGTATGTTATGTATGTTCATGAAAATCATGCAATCATTCGTAACCTTCGTCTTTCTCGCTTAGCACATCCGTATGTGGTCGACTTTTTTTGGTGAGGCTATTCTTATGTGTCTTTCCTTTACTTATGGTATAAAAGTTTTCGAACCTAGTGTCCATACACATTGCTTCTTCTTTCCTCCTTTCCATAATATATTTTCCTAGTTCCAAAATAGTGCTCTGCATGAGTAGGGGCCATACCCTGAGTGTTGGTCGTACGAAAAGAAATAATGCCAAATGCCTTTGTCCTTCCGATGGTAATATTCGAAGCTATAATCAATCAATGACAATAAATCATCAAATCTGGCAGCTATGATTGTAAGTTCCGCTAGTCATGTACAAAATTAACACACACAACTGAAGTGGTGCGTCAAGGAAGACTTGTAAAAATCAATTATGTATGCCATGTCATGACCTTCACCATAGGACAAGAAAAATATTCTCCTTAAAAAATCTTTGAGAAATGTTTTTAATAAAAACTTAATTGCCTTTAGTAGAGTGTATGGCAATATTGATGAATCCTATAAAGTCCCAAACAAAAATCAATACATGAGATTGACGAAAAGTGTGTGTGTGTTTGTGTGTGTGTAAATTTTTTTGCGAAAAACATTTTCTTTGAGAATTTCTTTTTGATTTATGCTTCGTATTCCCTTGCCAAACAGCATCCCTCTGATCTATTTTCAATATTCGTGCAATACTTAACCAACGAGTTCAGTCAAGTGCAAAAGGAAGGGATATGTGGTGACTGCTATTGCCAGGAAAACTAATATGTTTTCATTACTAATAGAATTGTTGTTGCTGTTGTTGTTGTTGGCTGTTCTTCATTTAATATCCTTAGATTTTTTTGTGTATCCTTATGTATGTTTTTTTTTTGCTTTTGAAATGAATTCCTTTTTTTTCTGTGGTGGTTTGTAATGTCTTAACATTTGACACGTCTTTGTCGGTCATAGATTATACACTTAAACTAAGCAGGATTACGATACGATACGATACGATACGTATAAGGAGTAATTTTTGTTGTTTGTGTAAAATATTTACTAACAAGCATTTGAGCTGATATAAGCGAATGTGTGTGTGTGTGGATTTTATTAAGGATATTGGTCGTTAGTTAAGGTTTCATTTGTTTTGTTTTGTTTGTTTGTTACAACAATAAAATTTGTTTGGCTTACAATCATTGCTGTTGATAAATTATATTCTTTTTTTTATTTCAATTCCATTTATCCTATGCGTTTAAGTATACTCCCCTTCAAACATTTCATTTTTCTTTTTTATTTCTCTTTGTCCTGTATAGCTAACGACAAAGGACTCTTAAGGGTCATTTCAGTGAAAAGAATAATAATTCAGTTCTCTTTCACCAATAAATTACATACAGTTTAGCGTATAATTCCATATCAGATATGACCACACTACAACCGGAAATGACCCACACACACATACCAATTTTTGCTAACGAGCATATATTAGTACATGTCATATGTGTTACACATAAGGCGCTTGTGTGATTTATATCTCGACATTTTTCATATGTGCCACAATGTTTCTACCCTTAAAATTCATATTTTTATTGTTGCAAATAATTCTTTATGTTTTTTTCTTCTCAAGTTTTTACTATTTTTCAAATCTTTTGATGTAGAAATTATTGATTGTGTGTTTATAATACAGGTTGACTGTTATATAATGCAACAAAGTAAAGCGCTATAATTTTTTAATTTTTTTTTTTAATTTTATTGTTCAAAAGCAAAAAATATTGGAAATAACATAGAATTTTAGAATCAGTTTAGATTTGTTCGAATTGGCCACCTTTGGTACTAATTATGGCCTTTAAAAGGCCGACAAAGCCATCACAGGCTGCACGAAGATAGCTCTGCTGTATTTGGCCCATTCCCAGCGAAGCGCGGTCTTGAGATGATCGACACTTTGGCGAGAACTTTACTCTCCAAAATGCTATTTACGCAAAAGTTCAACGGATATTTTGGTGTTTATTGTGCGGTAGAAATGAAGTCATTCTTGGTTGACGCGTACTGAGTGCGGTGGTGCTGAGTCCTGTTGGAATGTCCATGGTCTGCGGCCGAAATGTTTGTCTGTCCAGGGCTTCAATACTGTCTTTAAGACATTTTCCTGATAATATTCGGCATTTATTTTAACCCCACGGTCGATGAGATCCGGAGATTTTGGTGCCCATTATGCGGTAGAAATGAAGCGAGGAACCTCCTTTTTAAGTCATTCTTGGTTGACGCGTGCTGAGTGCGCTGGTGCTGAGACCTGTTGGAATGTCCTGCCTGTCTGCGGCCGAAATGTTTGTCTGCCCAGGGCTTCAATACTGTCTTTAGGACATTTTCCCGATAATATTCGGCATTTACCATTGACACCAAAGTCGATGAATACATGCGGGGAGTAGCCATCGGCCGTTACGGTAGCCCACACAATTACCATCGGCGGCGCTTGAGTTCTGGTGGCCAATCCCAGGTGTAAGTTTTCAGCTGACCTCTTTGGCAAGTAAACTCGATCATTTTGGGTGTTCACAAACAGCTCAATTTGGAATGGCTTCTCATCAAAGAAAATCAAATTCGGTCGTGCAACCAAAGTAAATCTTGGCTCTTTCCAGTTTAAATTTTCTTTGTCCATCGGTAAGCTCTTGAACTTTTTGCAACTTCAATGGCTTTAGGCCAAGCTCATTTTTCAATATGTGTTGCATCCGTTCTCGCTATATGTTCAGCTCACGAGCAATTTATCTACCACTGCGGCGTGGATTTCGATCAAATCTGGCCTTCACTTTTCGGATCATTTCTGGTGTTGTTATAGTTATTATTCGTCCACTTTTTGGACGGGATGCAACACTGTCAGTATCGCGGAACTTGCAATGATACGAGAAACAAAAGATTTATTCACATTTAAATGCTGGTGGGCTCTAACGATAGCCACCTGTAGTTTTCCAGCCAAATATAAAGCAATCGACACTATCACGCTTGAATTCCATTACGAATAACTTTTTTTCTGAATGCAATAGATCAAAATACTTTTGTAAGCTTGTAAATAGTAAAATGAACTGTCACTGGAATAAATCTGTCAGATGTCAGACGAGCAGTTTACAAATGGTAACAACCTGTAGTTGGTTGCAAAACATATGAGCCACCCTGTAGGTATCATGTTAAGCATCTAACTTGCAAAGTCTGTCTGACTGTCAGGTTATTATCATGATTGTGCTACGATGATTTTAACTTATGAGCATCATGTTATAAAAACATTTATTCAATGCTTTACTAATTTATTGTATTGAATAAATGATGACTTTATTAATATTTTTAAAAATATTTACAAGAAGACTTAAGGAAATATTCATTTAAGAACTCAAGGAGATGTTTCTGCCGCCTTTGGGTGCTATTGAGGGGGAGTTAAGCAAAAAAAAAGGGTCTGGCAGTAAAAGAGGGCAAAATGTGGTTTATGCTTTTTGACAAGTAGGAACGTAAAACACACTATTGTCCAGAAATTTACTGAATAAACGACAGAAGGGTTTCATTCAAATAAGCACTCCATTAAATGCATGAATATCATATCAAAAAAAGTATAAATGCGTATAAGTATCTAAAATTATAAGTATGACTCGAATCTACTCATCATTTTGAATACTCGTTGCTGATCTCTAGCGTTAACTGAAAAATTTTTGATCTTTTGTTTAATTTTCATTCGTACAAGAAATATGAATTACCACAGCTGTTTGAAAAATATTTTTCTTTTGTAACACAAATTACCATACAACTACTACGAGTGCAATATATTTGAAATCCATTCAAATTGTCTAAACGACACTTAACTGACGAGACGAAAAGACAAGAGAAAATCATAAATATTTCACACTTACTTAAGAGAATCTATGAAAAATGAAAAACTTAATACGAAACAAAACATTTTCACGCTTTAATAAACCAATTTACAGAAAAATATTCCGTTTGTGTTTGTGCTCGTTTGAATGCAACATTATAAGACCGAAAATAATTTCATTGTGTGTGGATATGTCTCACTAAATTGTCATAATTTTCAATGTTCTGTAACATTTTAGGAGACACTGCTGCGATTTGTTACAGATTTTTATGAGAACAACGAACAATATGACGGTGGTAGAGGAGGCCCACATGACAATCGAAATATGTATGCCATGCTATGGCATTATATTAAATGCAGCTCATACAGTGGGAGCAAAGAAAAAACGTAAATATCATGGCATTTTTAAATTTATGAAATGCAAGAATGCATTTCTAGAAAAGCGTGAATACAATTTATATTTCGTTTCATGGTAGATTTTCCACATATTTTCGTATGTGTGTGTCTGTATTTATTTTTAAATTATAAAATTTAAGACGATAGAGATTTAAAAGCAGAAATACTCGTAAATTAAAATTTGCTGCCAAAGGATTTGGAAAATTTGTCTCGAAATGCATATCATATCATATGTTTTATTTTTAGAATTTTTATTTATTTTTCTTATGCTTAATTTTAATATGCTTTTAAGCCATAAATTTTCCTCTTGTATTACATACACATGTACATAATTGGTCATTACAATCCCTCAATCAGACGATCCCTTAGAATGACGACTTACCTTCTTACACCAATTATGTTGTGTGTTAACTTCTAGTAGGTAGTGTGTTAGCCTATTAGACGAAAGGCCCGAGTTTGAATCCCAGGTCAGACATCAAAACGAAAATATGAAAATACTTTTTCGGCGACTTCCTCTCAGCAGATTTCTGGCAAAAACTCTGAGAGTAAAAATTGCCATGAAATGCTTCTCAAAAAATCTATCGTTCGGAGTCGACTTTAAACTGTAGGTCCCGCCACTCATGTATAAAATTAACGTAAACAACATAAGTGGTCTGAAAAGCTAGGACGTTGTAAAATGGGTCAATTCGACCTCCGACGACGACGACTTGTTAGAGTTGACAAGTACACGACCTCTAACCTAACCTAACTTTTATTTCGAATGACAGATTTTATGAGAAACTAATTTTTTTACAACAATTTGTAGTCGTCGTGGTCTAGTGGGTAGTTGACTTAATAGATGTGAGCCTACAATTCAAATCCGAGATCAGACATCTCCAGCAAAACGAAATATGAAAAAATATTTCTCCCAACACTTTCCGAGAGTAAATAAAATTGCCCTGAAATGTTTTTCAAAAATCTGTTATTCGGAGTCGACATTAAACTATAGATTCCGCCACTTGTGTATAAAATGTTCTTATGGCCATTGCATCGGTCTAGTGCAAATCACAGCTTGTTCGCGAGTGCAAGAAGTCGTTGAGGACTTTTAGACCAGACCGTATCCGTTGGTCCTGACCTCCGAGTCTGCCACCTCTACGGCCTCATCAATGGATGGACGGTGGGGGGACGGGTGGGGTTGTTTTGTTTCTAGGTGTGGACAGTAGGGGCTTGAATAAGGCCAACTTAAGGTTGTCTGTCGGTTTTGTCACGGGACACTGCGCGATTAGGTCGTTGACGAGGATCTAGAACATATCCCAGCTAGACTATTGCAGGGCATGTTGCGATGAGGAGGAGTTGGAGACCATCGAACACCTCCTCTGTAACTACCCAGCCCTTGGTAGATTGAGAATCCCTGGCAGGGACCTTCTTTAAGAGCATGAATTCAGTATCGAAAGCCGACATCAAGGCTCTCCACAGATTCATTAGTGGCTTAGGCTGGTTCAAAGGTGCTACGACTTCATCGGTGTAGTTGCGCTCTCCCATCCATTTTGTTGTGACTGGTCTGTGGGATTTCTCCATTTCTCACTCCCCTCTTTCTCCTCCATACTCTGCTTTCATCCTTTCCCCTCCTTTAGCACGTTGTACAATATGTCAGTTCGACCTCCGGGTACTGTACTTGTCTTGTTTGACAGGTACACGTCCTCTAACCTAACCTAGCCTTAGTATTACAATTTCTGAAATAATTACTGAAGGATTGTAATGACCAAGTCTTAAATTTAAACAAATGGACTGTTTGGGAGATACCATAGACATTTGTTAATCTTCCCATGGAGAGCATCAGAAATGCAAATGCATCAGGCAGAATTTGATCGACAATATTGGTTATATTGGCTTTAATCTAAAGGGTCTCCTTCATGCCTTCATGTGGTATACATATCATCCAAGTTAGACTAAAAGAAATTGTGTAATCAGCTGTTTATAATGCAGTTGGCAATACTTCTCTATAAAAATAAAAAGATAAAAAGAATTTGTACATATTTTTGGCTTTTAATAAATGAAAAAAATTATTTGGATTTTACATTTTCTTCCATGACTTCACTCCGTTTATTACGAACTTTGCCTATAACGAACTATTTTTTCTGGTCCCACGGAGTTCGTTATAACCGGGTTTAACTGTAATTACCTCTAATTCGATAATTTTGTTCAATCACGTTCATTCGTCTTGAAAAAGGATTCATAAATAAAAATGATTTTTAATATCAATTTGAATCAACTGCCAACTGCTCCAGTGAATACACTTTGTTGTTTATAGTCTTCTATTGTAATTTGCAAAGTAGACTGAATGAATTATAATTAATTTGCCGTTATTACTTTTTGGAGTCCTTGGTGAGAAAACCAGCACCATCGTTCATTAAATAGCAGTTAAATATTTTTAAAGAAATTTTAAATAGTTTTTTTTTTTGCTAGGGCCAACAAAAGTTCTTATTTTCAAGGCTATCCAATTGACAAGCCAATAAATATATTTTGGTCAAATTGTTAAAGGTCAACATCATTGTGGTGATTTATAAATTTATTGTTGTTAGATTTTGTTACGGACCTACATATGTTTTCTATTGATTCGAAACATATTTTTATGACAAGTTTTTATTTCCACTATCCCTTATCAAATGTAGGAAATTTTTCAAAATGTCATACTTTTTTGGGTGTAAAGGAATATTTCGTTCAATTCAATAAAGAAACTAAAGTTCTAAGAATAAACCACGTTAGCATAGGGTACACCATGTTAAGAAGCCAACCAGTATACAAACAGTTTCTCACTCAGTATGTCTAAGCTTAATAACTAAATTGCACTAACTAAAACGGGCTAATATTACAAGAATTCGCTGTTTACACACATACTACTAGCGAAACTGATAATAAATCCGACCGACTAACAGCGAAAAGCTCAACACTTTCAATTTTGCGATAAAATCGTTAGAGTGGAAGCGTCAAGGCTCAAGAAGTCGTTATATAGTAAATAAATTTGGTAAATATTCTCTTTTTCAGAAGTGATCGTGTTCAATAATTCCATTATTCAAGCGATTTAACGTTTCTAAGACCCTGTTAAACCATATATTTGTGCCGACTAAACCACCAACTTTTGAAACGCTGGAAGTCAATATTTATGCAATAACGGCGGGTAGCGTATTACATTAAATCATTATATAATATTAGGAATTTCTGTCATGTATTCCCTGTTCATGTTCTCAAGCTCTTAAGAAACTATCCTATAGGATAGGGCCCCTTTGTTGTATCGCAGTTTTCCATTACCCCCCAGTACCGAAACAACTCGGAGCGTCCGATAAAGCGACTTAGACTGCCAATGTCAATGAATGACAGTTCCAACACTTCACCTATATAAGAAAGAGTTAAGTCCCCTTTTCTCTTGAGATAGATTTGGGCATGTACCCTGTAGGTAAAGAACAGTCTCCCGACTCGGAACTACTACAAGTTTCTGAACGATTCAGACCGCCAATGTAAATGCATGACATTTTTTCTAAATACTTTACACACGAATCTCTACAATACTTTCTTCTTATATGACATAGATCCGGTAATGTACCCATGACCCATGGGTAAAGAATGGAATTTCTTCCTTTTTCCACATCTGTAGTTTGTGAAGCAATAATTAGCAAGCTGTCCAAGACGAATGCATCTCTGGGCATGTACCCTGTAGGTAAAGAACAGTCTCCCGACTCGGAACTACTACAAGTTTCTGAACGATTCAGACCGCCAATGTAAATGCATGACATTTTTTCTAAATACTTTACACATGAGTCTCTACAATGCTTTCTTCTTATATGACATAGATCCGGTAATGTACCCATGACCCACGGGTGAAGAATGGAATTTCTTCCCTTTTCCACATCTGTAGTTTGTGAAGCAATAATTAGCAAGCTGTCCAAGACGAATGCGTCTTGCATGCGTGCTGATGACGAAAATCTTCTGCATATTTCCTCTAAACACACCGGATGTTATAAATATCTTAACTGAAGTGCAAGTAAACAAAAATTTCAAAGAAAAATTTACAATTCAAGAGACCTCTAACACCATGTGACAAATCTAATAACAGGCAGAGAGATAAATCGTTCATGGCTTGTAGAAATTTCCAAAAACATGTTTAACAAAGATTTCAAAGAAATTGTTAAACAAATTGAAGATTTAAAGCAAAAAAAAAAAAAAACTTAAGAAACAACAAATAAATTAGAATTGTAACTATTTCGATTAAAAAATAATCCTCGCAACACAATTTACTGTCACTTGAAAACCACAATCACGTACGCAACAAGTTAAGAATCTTGTCAGTTAGTGAGTCAAGTATTAATTTTATAAATAAGAAGAAGAAGAAAAAAAAGGAATTCTATGAAAAATATATTTACGAGTGTTATAAACAAAAGGAATTAAAACAAATGAAGAAATTTTATTTCTTATAAAATAATCAGTCTGGCCATCAAAATCACGAACTCACAACAGCAAAAACAAAAAGAAGAAAAAGGAAACAACAAAAAAAGTAATACGTTAACCAGGTTTAATTGAGAAAATAAAAAAAAAATCAAAGAAAGAACAAAACCTGTGACATAGAATTGTGGCTCCTTATCACACAACACATAAAGTTCTTTGTTGCACACAGAACTCAATAATTACTTGAACCTGCAAAGGAACATTTATAATCCTTAGTTGCATGTCTCACAATTTTTTTTTTTGTTCCTTTTCTAATTGTCCAGCCATTAAATCTGGTTTACACCTGCCTGCTATTATCAAAGCATATACCAAAGGGAATAAAAACAATGAAATTAAAATTTTAAACAGGATTTCACTTTTTAAAACCAAATTGATTACAATTCTATGCCTTCAATAAATTTCAAGGGACAGTGTAGAAAATTTATGGTCATAGACAAGGATATTTCAAATAAAATCACAATTTACATCCTACACCTTTTTGAAGAGATAATTAAGGAATATATCGGGTGGGCCTTCTATCGGTTTAAATTCGAACCATTGGCTAGTTCAAATCTAGCAATACTTATGCCATTTTATTCTCTACAAAAATTCAGATTATCTTTACTGAACGTAATGCATAGATTTATGATTGAGCAACATTGGTGGGGATAAATCCAAATAAGACGGACCTCGTTTTGTTCTCGCGTAGGTACAAGATTGAAACCTTCAGGTTGCCAAGATTAGCTGGTAGGGAGCTTCCGTTGTCTTTTGAGGTCAAGTACTTGGGTGTTATCCTGGACAGTAAGCTGAACTGGAAATGAAACACCGAGGAAAGAATGAAGAAGGGACTAAATGCTTTCTACCAGTGTAGGAACTCCATAGGTAAGAACTGGGGTCTTCCGCCGAGAGCCATTCGCTGGATATATCTGGCGATTGTTAGACCGGTTATTACTTATGGCTGTGTTGTCTGGTGGTGTGCCTTAGATAAGAGTTTTCAACGGAAAATCTTGGATAAGGTTCAGCGGATTGCCTCTTTGAGTATCACTGGAATGAGGAAAAGTTCCCCTCAGGCTGCTCTTGATACTATGCTCTGTCTGACCCCGCTTGACTTATATGTCAAGCGGTGTGCAGCGCGTAGTGCCATACGCCTGAGGGAATCGGGCTGGTGGAAACAGCGCTCGATAGGTCACTCCAGAGTTCTGAATACTGTCTTTCCTGACGGAAGGTACGGACTTTCGGAAAAAGCCACTGATTATATTGTGCCTGAGGCTATGTTCCTACCTGGTTTGAGTATACTCATACCGGATAGGGCACAATGGAGTGGTGGGGTACTCCAGGGGCAGAGTGGTATACCCATCTTCACAGATGGGTCTAAGTTAGGTGGATGTACAGGTGCTGGGGTTTTCTGTAAGGAACTCGGTTTTGAACTCCACTTCAGGTTGAATGATGACTGCAGCGTTTTTTAGGCGGAGATTTTCGCAATACTGAAGGCTATTGAGGCCATAGCTGGTGGCCCATCTTCGGATTCGGAATCTTACACGATCTTCGTTGACAGTCAGGCTGCCTTTAGGGCCATTGCGTCGGTCTGGTGCAAATCACGGCTCGTTCGCGAGTGCAAAGATTCGTTGCGGAGTTTTGGACCGGACTGTATCCGTCTATGCTGGGTTCCGGGTCACAGCGGAATACTGGGCAATGAGACGGCGGATGCCTTCGCTAGGTTAGGTTCGCTTTCAGGTGGCGATTTGACGGTTGGTCCTGACCCCCCAGTCTGTCACCTCTATGGCCTCATCGATGGATGGGTCAGGAGGGAAGAGCAGAGACGTTGGGGGAACGGATCGGGTTGTTCTGTTTCTAGGCGTCTGTGGCCTGCTGTGGACAGCAAGAGGACAGAGTGGCTGCTGGGCTTGGTTAAGGCCAGCTTAAGGTTGGTTGTCGGTTTTATCACGGGGCACTGCGAGATTAGGTCGCTGACGGGGATCT
The DNA here is from genome assembly GCA_014635995.1 of Sarcophaga peregrina. Classification (NCBI taxonomy): domain Eukaryota; kingdom Metazoa; phylum Arthropoda; class Insecta; order Diptera; family Sarcophagidae; genus Sarcophaga; species Sarcophaga peregrina. The sequence continues at coordinate 80,253,318 of CM025791.1, forward strand.
GGAACAGATCCCAGCCGGACTATTGCAGGGTATGTTGCGATGAGGAGGAGTTGGAGACTGTCGAACATCTCCTCTGCAACTGCCCAGCCCTTGGTAGGTTGAGGCTGAGGACCCTTGGCAGGGCCTTCTTTGAGAACTTGAGTTCTGTGTCGAGAGCCGACATCAAGGCTCTCCACAGATTCATTAGCAGCTTGAGCTGGTTGAGAGGTGCTAGGGCTTCATAAGTGTAGTCGCACTCTCAACCTCTGTTGTTTTGTGTCTGTTGTTTTTCGTTCCTCTGTTTCCTATTCTCCCTCCCCTTCCCTATTTTCCTATATCCTCCTTTTCCTTCCTCCCCTAAGGACAATGTACAATGGGTCAATTTGGACCTCCGGGTACTGTGCTTGTCTTGACCGACAGGTGCACGTCCTCTAACCTAACCTAACCTAACATTGGTGTTGGTTGGAAAATTACTTTCAAAAGACACTACACGAGAATGTGGTATAAAATTTTAATACCAATAGACCAAGTTCATTGCAAAATATGAAATTCTAATCGTAAAACTAATTTCATTGTTAATGCGGCAAGTAGTGAACTTGCTAGTACAGTGCGTGCACCCAAAAATTTCGACGATGTTTCTAAAAGTGTGCGTAAGAACTAGGGATGCCACACAGGATCGATTTTTAAAAATCCCAGGACTTTGTAAATCTCGATTCCGAAATCCCTTGATATTTCGGGATAGTTTGGGATCCAAAAAGCTCGAAAAATCATGGAAAAAATTTCCCTTTATAATAAAAATATTTCGTTAACAAAATCATTTGTATTCCAATTATGCATATCAAAATTATATATCATTAAAATATAATATAAAAACAGCATTAGTTTTAAAAAAATTATTTGGATTCCAACAAAACCACGTAATCTGAAGGGTTTGAACGAATTTTGTTGTCAACATACCCTGCTGTTGAAAAACACTTCCCGCGATCAACATTTGTTGGTAAAATAGTTCCAAGACAGCTTGTAAATATTTATCTCTACCCTCTCCTGATGTAAATAAATCTATTCCATTGGACATTTGAGTATCTAAATCAGTTACCCTATTAATTCGTTTCATAGGGCTTTTGCATTCCTCGATGCCATCAAATAATTTTTTATAACTGGAAGTAGGGTTTTCCTCATCTGACATTATTATCGAAGTCAAGTGATATAGAATTTTTTTCAGAAACTTTTGTAGGGTCAAAATACATATGAATTCACAATCCTGAAAATCCCGAAAAATCCTGGGACAAGTTTTTAAAAATCCCGGGATTTTCCGATTTGTATCACCTAGTGAGAACCCATCAAAATCAACTCATCATCATCTTCAAGAATGGTACACTTTACACATCAGTTAACGATAAATTTTACGAAAAGCTCTCGGTATGACGACCTAAAAAGTTCAATTAGTTTCAGAGTTAAAGTCGCATGATTGACTAATGGGAAACAGCACAATTTTGCTGATCTTGCCCAAAAAAATTGTCTTTTTGGATGAAGATTATTTTCGTCTTGTTGGTACCCAACATTAATAAGTAAAATTGCCATATTTGGGGCTCAAAAAACCTACAAGTGGTCTTGCAGAAGCCAATGCACTCATTACGAGTAACTGCTTTGTGTGCATAGCTGTCAGATTTGACGATTTAAAAAATGTTTTAATTAAGATCCACAATTCTGTGTGCCACTGTTCAGAACTTTATGTAAACAACAAAAATTGCTTTTTGTTTGTAAATCCTTTGCTTATTTCACTTTGCATGAACAATACCAATTACTAGACAATTATACGAGCGATCTTTGTAACGGGGATTTCAATCCATTTAATCTATAGGTCCCATCACCTACGTATAAAAATAACGCACACAACGGATGTGATGTTGAGAAGCTAGGACGTAATCCTGACTGAACTACGATTGTCTGTAAGGCTGGTAGTGTAGTTAAGAATAATAAATTAGGGAAACACAAGAGTGATTTGTTAATGAAGCATTATTAAAAACGCACTTGCATACGCAGTGTAGACTTTATTAAGCAGTGCAATGTTCCCTTTCCAATCTAAGCTGCTATACTAACAGACAATTATACGAGCGATCTTTGTAACGGAGATTTTCAATCCACGATTACTCTCTCTTCAAACACATCGCGTCATCACACAAGACTAACTCAACTCAGGCGGGTGCTTTGTTTGTTTTATATATGACAGAGTAAATAGTCTAATGAATGTTCTTGAAGGCAAATGTTCGAATGTTAAACATTGTTGTTTACATTTATTATTGTAGTGTTGTTTGTGTATTTTGTTTTGCTTTTAGTATTGTAGTGTTGTTTGTGGATTTTTGTTTAATTGTTTACCATTTTTTAATATCTGGTTGTTGTTGTTATATTAAGCAGTACGATAATTTGTAAACAGGTTTGTTTATTGCATTGTTTTTTTATTGTAGTTTTTGTACGGTGGAGACATAGCTGCCAGATAAATCGTCATATCTGCAATTTTGAGCTTCAAAAATGTCATTTTGACGACATGACGATTTATGCCCTTATTTTGACGATTTTAGCAATTAAAAATTTAAATTATTTTCTTTACTTTAGTACATTAAAGGCTTCCTTGTAATAACCCTTCAATCAGGATTATTGACCTAATTTCTCACACCACTTATGTTGTGTGTGTTAATTTTATACATAAGTGGCGGGACCTACAGTTTACTGTCGACTCCGAACGATAGATTTTTTGGGAAACTTTTCATGGCATTTTTTTTACTCTCAAAGTTTTTGCCAGAAATCTGCTGAGAGGAAGTCGCCGAAGAAATACTTTTTTTTGTATTTTATTTTGATGTCTGACCTGGGACTCGAACTATGGCTTTACGTCTAATAAGCCAGCATACTACCTACTAGACCACAGCGACTTCAAATTTGCCTTATTTGGGGCTCAGGAAACCTATATGTGGTCTTGCAGAATCCAATGCACTCATTACGATGGGACTGATTTGTGTGGCTTATGAAGTGGATGCATCCTTGGCCCATATTCCTTTGAAAATGAGGACAGCACAGCCATTATGCACTCTGATAGCCGATTTTTTGTACTCGCTTTTGATATTGATGCCAAGTATGGTTGATTTCAACAAAATAGTGCAACTTGCTACACTTGTCATGCCACAATCGATTTGCGGCGTCAAACGATTGATGGCCGTTTAATTAGCCGAAATGGTGATGCCATTTGGCAAGCAAGAATTTGCGATTTGACATCATTGGTGTATTTTCGGTGGGACGCCATTAAAGAAAATTATTGTGCTGGTGAACCAGATACAATTGAGCATTTGAAGGCCAACATTTGTGATGATATTGGCGGGATACGAAATTTAAACTTTTATAAAAAAAAAATAGTTCCCATTGGCTTTGTCTTAAGGAACAAGCAATTGGTTCCCACTTCAAATACAATTTAATTGAATAATAACTTCATAAATCATTGATTTTGTATGGTTATTAAGATGTTTTGTAATAAATCGTTCAATCACGTTTTAGCTGCCTGGTTGAGAATACAGTATTCCCTCGATTTACGTCGTAGAATGTTCTGGAAAAAGGCGACACAAATCGAATTTCAAAGAACTCATACTAAATTTTTATTATGTGCATTGAATTTTTTAAAAGGGAAGTCCCCTGATTTTATTTATAAACAACAGAGGCAACGTAAATCGAATGACGACGCAAATCGAAGTTTAAGGAAAAAAAATTTTTGACGACGTTAATTGAAACAACGTAAATCGAGACAACGTAAATCGAGGGAATACTGTATTTAACTGCCTAAATATATAATATGAAGACAGTTTGAGCTCCATTGTTTTCTAACAACCTATTAATTATTTCAAGTCTTCTGTAGTCACCTTCCTCTCTCTCTCTCTCTCTTCTCTCTAAGGGGTGTATTTTGTGTTTTTTTAAATATATTTTATGATTTAAGAAAAAATCAAGCAATTGAAATCAAGGGGTTGTTTAAAAACTAAAAAAATTTCCTTTTGAATTCAAATTAATTTCCACTTCATTAGCATTTTCCCATTTATGCTGAAGAACAACGACACCCTGTGGCTTACTTACTTGTGCTCACATCAATGCTTTCGTAATGAAACCTTAGAAAAGTCTTTTAAAAATAAAGAAATAATTTCGTTCAACTGCTGCTTTTTGTTTAAGCGATTCGGGTCAAATGTATCCCCTCTTATAGTAGAATATAAAAAAAAAAACAGAAAAGAAAAGAAAGAAACGATAAACCAGCGTAACATGATTAAGAAATTTAACACTTAAAATGGGAAAATGAATGTGAAAAGAAAAGGTCTTTGAGGTCGATTATTTATCGATTGAGTCTTTTGTCATTCTGTTATTGAATAACAACAGGATGTCAATAATTTTTCAAGAAAGACATTTTTAAAACCTATTACCTCCGCTCTCTTTTCTCTCTCATCTGTAACTGAAAACTGAATTGAATTTAATAATTTATGTAGCAGATTAGAAAGGTCCTATTATTACTATCATACAGGGGTTGTTGGTACATTATCCCCCTTGGCATAAAATTAAGGTCCTTTGATAAGTCTAGTTTTCTTTTCTGTTATCATTGTCTAGTGGTGTAACAAATGCTGAAGGATGGCTAATAAATTTAACGATTACATAAAACATTCACATGTTCAAACTAATTGCGAATGTCACATAAAATATTTATGATAATAAGGGTTAACAATTTCGTTTTATTTTAAAATTTTATGTTACGTATCGCATCAGATTCAATACTATAAAATGCAATTTGGACGTGATATATTTATTTAAGCATAAGTTTTTGGTAATCTTTATTTTAACTATAAGATTTAATTTTATTCCATCTTTTTATTTCATAATTCGATCAAAAAGTTGAAAGTTACGTTAACTTATAGGCGCTTCAGGGAATACTGTACATTACTTAAGTATAGTTTACACGATAAGTATTTTAAGGTCGAAGAGAAAATATTGTTAAGTTTTTAATTTTTAAGTTCGTAGATTGCAAACAAAATAAGTTTCAATTAAACTCTTTACTGTACGCATCACTTTAGTGTGCCACCATTTACAACTTGATGACTACAACAACAATTGCTTGTTCGATATTCTTCTTTGCTGACAATGCTGCGACTAGCAATGAATCGTTTTTCCGCTACTCATAAGCACCCAAGCAATTTTCAGTATGAATGAATCAACAGAATTGAAATTCAACTACAGTATTTCCTCAATTTACGTCGTAAAATGTTCCGGAAAGAGCCGACGTAAATCGAATTTCAAAGAACTCATACTAACAGATGCACTTTTCATGGCATTTTATTTACTCTCAGAGTTTTTGCCAGAAATCTGCTTAGAAGACATACTTTTTTGTATTTTATTTTAATGTCTGGCCTGGGACTCGAACCCTGGCTTTACGTATAATAAGCCAGCATACTACCTACTGTTTTGTTTATAAACATTTGCGACGTAAATCGAATGACGACGCAAATCGAATGTTAAAGGGAACATAATTTTTGACGACGTTTATCGAAACAACGTGGATCAAGACGATGTAAATCGAGCGAATACTGTACTTTGATTCATTCGTACTCGCTACAACATTGATTTATAACTATAAGTAGCAATGAGTATGAGTACAGCGTTGACATCAATCTCACAACATACGAAATATGTTTAATTCTTACGCCTACCCATTCTGATTCATAAATTTAGAAAAATGTCAAGTAGAGACGAGTCGAAGTCAATAACATCATGTGTACTGTTAATTATGTATACGATGAGTAGTTCCAGCTTTGAGTATGAGTAGTATGAGTATAATATTAAAACATGTATGAATTCGATATAAGTATGACTCGAACCTATTCATCGTTTTGAATACTTATTGCTGATCTCTGTTACAACACTAGATCTTTCAAATGGCAATCTTCAAACCACGACTGTCCTTTTTCTTCTTACTGCTCATCGTCTGCTTTGTCTAGCCTTTTTATAGGCCCACGCAAACAGTCTGACGAACATTCTTGACGTAGAATGTTCGTATTTTAGCTTTCTCGAGAACTCTATTGCGACTTCATTGTTGCTTGTTTAGTTTGTTTACATTACTTGTTGTTGCGTTCTTACTTACTTGTCTATTCCCTTCTCTTTCATACGCATGGTTTGTTTTCGTTGTGGTGTTACACCGTTTCCCTTTTCGTAACAGTATTACAAAACTCTATGCGTTTTTTTTAATGTGAGATGTGATAATATTCTCCTGCATGCTATGATCTGAATTTGTTTATACAGGGTGGCTGATATATAATGGAGCAACGTAAAGCGCTATATTTTTTAATTTTTTTTTTTAATTTTATTGTTCAAAAGCAAAAAATTTTGGAAATAACATCAAATTTTAGAATCAGTTTAGATTTGTTCGAATTGACCACCTTTGGTACGAATTATGGCCTTCTAACGGCCGACGAAGCCATCACAGGCTACACGAATGTGGCTCTCCAGTATTTTGGCCCATTCCCGGAAAAGCGCCATCTTGAGATGATCGACATTTTGGTATTTTTTAGTGAGAAAATTACTCTCCAAATGCCCCAGGCGCAAAAGTTCAACGGATTGAGATCCGGAAATTTTAGTGGCCATTATGAGGTAGAAATGAAGCGAGGAACCTTCTTTTTAAGCCATTCTTGTTTGACGCGTGCTGTGTGCGGTGGTGCATGAGTCCTGATGGAATGTCCATTGTTTGCGGCCGAAATGTTTGTCTACCCAGGGCTTCAATACTGTCTTTAAGACGTTTTCCCGATAATATTCGGCATTTATTTTGTCCCCACGGTCGATGAATATAAGCGGGGAGCGAATATCGGCCGTTACGGCGGCCGACACCATTACCATCGGCGGCGCTTGAGTTCAAAAGTGTAAATTTTCAGCTGATCTTTTTGCCAAGTAAACCCGATCATTTTGTTTGTTCACAAATTGTTCAATTTGGAATGGCTTCTCATCTGAGAAAACCAAGTTCGGTAACTGGCCACTTTCGTGCAAGCGAAGTAACTCCTTGGTTCATTCCGGCCTAACTTTTTCTTGTCCATCGGTAAGCTTTTGTACTTTTTGGAACTTCAATGGCTTTTATCCAAGCTCATTTTTCAATATGTGTTGCTGCATCCGTTCTTGCAATATGTTCAGCTCACGAGAAATTTTTCTATCACTGCGGCGTGGATTTCGATCAAATCTGGTCTTCACTTTATGGATCATTTCTGGTGTTGTTCCATTTTTTTTTTGTCCACTTTTTGAACACGATGCAATACTGTTAGTATCAGGGTAACGAGGAATGGTACGAGAAATAAAAGATTTATTCACATTTAAATGCTAGAGGGCTGTAACGATAGCCACTTTGTGGTTTTACAGCCAAATATGAAGCAATCACTCCATTACGCTTAAATTCCATTACGAATAACTTTTTTTCTGAATGCAATAGATCAAAATGCGTTTGTAAGCTTGTAAATAATAAATATGTCAGCTGTTAGACGAGTGGTTAACAAATGGTAACAACCTGAAATTGGTTGCAATACATATCAGCCATCCTGTATTTCAAGTAGGCATACTTCTCTTCTTCAATGGAAGGCTTTCGAAAAAATTACCGTTTATTTATTACTACTTCTATTCAAAACCTTTAATTAAACTCAATAAAAGATAAAGAATAGAAATTTATATTCGTTGATCCGAAAATACAAACTTAATTCAAGAATTTTGGCAGGTAGTTTTGGCGTATAGCTATACCGAATCATTGTTGAACAATTAAAACGTTTCACTGGCAGTTGATTGATGTGTTCTGACACAAACAATAGCCGTGAAAACAAAGGTTTGAACAAATTATTTGGCTACGTTAAGAATTATTTTTTTTTGTTCTTTGAAGTTTAACGCTTTGGCAAGCCAGGCAGATAGAATGTTTGAGAGCAGCAAGCAGTTGGAAGGTATTGAAGAAAAGGGGCGCCTTTTTAATGGCTGCGTATAAATATGAGAGATTTTAACAAATTAATATTAAATTACAGTAGTTCCACCTTCTGCTTTTGTTTGTTAAATTTATCATTTATGCTCCATCAATGATTTGAAATCATTTTCAAAGGTTTTCTTTTTCACAACACTGCCATACAAACAGACTCTGACTGTACAGATTGTACGTTCATTCATTATGAATGATGCACCAATTATTTTTCATTTCATTTTTATTAATGATTTAACTCTCCTCTACATTTATAGGCATTTTCGTTTACTACAATAGAAGATAAAATTTCATTCTGGTTTCAAATTTATCAAAATTAATACCTGGTTTCTCTTGCCATGCAATGGGGGGACGCTTAAAATTCAGAAAAACAAAGAAAGACAAAGAAAAAAAACAAAAAGTTGGTAATAAAAATTAATAACGACTTTTGTGTCTGGAGTAGGCGAGAAATTAACATCAACAAAATGTCAGACTGTCAGTGAACGTTTTTAGAATTTCGACGCTTTTTACCAACGTTGCCTTTGTTAAAAAATTTTTTTTCTTCTTTTTTTTTCGTTTTTGGTTTACTGAGACGGAAGTCATAATTAAACGTTATTTTAAAGGAAAATAAATGAGTTGTTTTTGTGTTAAAAACTTTTCTTTCGGCGCCAAATTATTAATCATTTATTTTGGTCACGTACTGAATTATGGAGTTCTTTATTATGATTAACGGATTTGTTAACAAAATTTCACTTCAATCAATGCCTTCAAGCTTAATGGTTAATTAAGTTGATCTTGAGACGAACAGAATGGCCGAATATGTTGTAAGGCTAGCTAGATTAGCAACAGTTAATATTAACAACTCTAAAGAATTATTATACGTAGATAGATATTATATAGATGTCGTAGTAGGTAGTGTGCTGGCTTATTAAACATAAAGCCAGGGTTCGAGTCCCTGGCCAGACATCAAAAATAAACAACAAAAAGTATTTTATCGCTGACTTCTCAGCAGATTTCTGGCAAAAATTCTGAAAGTAAATAAAATTGCCATGAAAAGTTTCTCACAAATCTGGCGTTCGCAGTCAACTTTAAAACTGTAGGTCCCGCCACTTATGTATAAAAATTAACACACACAACATAAGTAGTATGAGAAACTAGGTCAATAATCCTGACTGAAGGGTTGTAATGACCAATTACGTATGTACATGTATGTGTAAAATGATGTGGATTGAGACATGCATCAGATTATTCAAATCTTTTAATAGGGCGAATATATTGAAAGCTCTCTATCACCCCTAAACTGATTATTTGAGAATCCCCAAAATCCAGTAGATTAAAATTAACAACGAATGTAAGAAGAATAACATTCAACATTCAAAAAACTTCCTTATCACTAACCCGATATATCCACAGAGAACATAGTTTGCAGGTAACAACAAATGAGACTGCTATCGTAAGCCAAGCTATAGTAGACCAATCAAGATCTGGGCTGGACGACCAAATGAACGACCAGGAAATAAATATTCAGTGGATATTTGCAATTTGTGGATAAATTCTAAACTAATATTCGTCGTTTCGCCTTCTAGCGCGGTTTTATTATTGTTTGTGTATTTTGGTTGCATTCCCGCTTACTTGCCTATGCCCTTTTCGTTCATACTAATGGTTCTTATTATTGTTGCTTTCGTTTGTCGTTTAAATGTTAAACGATGTTAGACTGCTTCCATTTTCGCCAAAATAGGGACAGTGTTATATGATAACTGCTACGTAGTTCCACAGATGAGTCTGGTCAGTCTTAAACTTCTGGTCAGTCTTACAATTCTAAACTAAACGAAAACTTATGTAGACACAATAGACTGAGGATACAATTATTTATAAGGGGCTAGTCTTGCAACCGACATTAATTCTGTGATGAGGATAAATCATTGGAACACATTCTTTGAAACTCTGTGGCCAATAATGCATTTCAAAAATAAACCCGTCTGTGCATATCGAGCATCATCCTGAAATTTTTTAGGGCAATAAGATTGATGTCGCCGAAATCTAGCAGATAGTGTAATATGAGGCCCCGGTTTAAACCCCAGAACAGACATTTCCAACAAAATGAAATATCGAAACATGTCTTTCAAAACATGTCTCTCAAATGTTAATATAAATTGTAACTCCAAATCCTGAATGAAGGGTTGCAATGACCAATTATGTATGTATAATGGATAGATAAAAATACTTGTTTCCGAAAATCATTTATTCTTACGTAGCACCCGTCTCTCTCGGAAAGCAAGTCCGCTTGTGATCGATTAGCCAAATGTGCTTTAAGACTGACTAGAACCCATCTGTGGAACCACATAGCAGTTGTAATATAATATATAAGAAGAGCACGAAACATTGCCATTAAACAGGCATTTAGGCTTCTGAGACAAAGCACACTTTGGCTGACAGAATTTATTGACAGATAACAGATTGGGAACCGGAACCGAAGCGACAAAATGGAAAAAATTTAGTACACCCGGCTAATAATATAGTGCAGGCTGTGGGATTTATTGAGTAGATCTCAAAAATATTTTTTTATTTCACGAACCCTCCAAACTTTTTTTATTTGACAAAAAACAGTTTTTTTTTTTACTTTAGACACAAATTTCTGGATTACTTAAACATTTCTGACCAGATTTCCTTGATTGTTTATCAGAAAATAAGTCAATTTCACGTTTGAACGACCATAACCAGGGAAATTTTAATATTTACAAAAAATACAAATATTAGCCAACTTCTGGAAGTCGTGCAAGCTTGAAATTGACACACTTTCTGATAAACAATCAAGATCCATCAAAAATTCCGAAAATTTTTGAACTAAAAGTTCATTTGATGAGATGATATATATAAATTATATCACGCAACTGTTAGGCTCTTTATGTAATAACTACAGTAATTTTTGTCTGATTTGATCCAATAATGACTCAATCTCTTCACAAGAGAACAGACTTTAAGAATATTATCGCTTATCCTATATGTTTTTATTAAAGTTTGCTACTATGAATGGACAAACTTGAAAAAATATGAAAAAAATTCAAATTTCCAAAGTTTACCCCATCAAATCTCTAGGCATATTATGTCGAATAATAGATATATGTATACCGATATATAGATCCATCTCTCTCCTTTCCAACAAGATTTTGGAAATCGGGTCAGAGATGTTGAAGTAATCCAGAAATTTGTGCATAAAGTCCAAAAAAAAACAGTTTTTGTCAAATAACACAAGTTTGGAGGGTTCGAGAAATATAAAAGAGGTATTTTTGAGTTCTACTGTACTAACTGAACAATGTAAACTATGTAGTTACTCGGGTGTATTTTCATTGTCGCACCGTGTTATTCACATCCCGCATTTCAAATTTGATATAGAAAATCAATTCAAATTTAATTGCAACGCTTCAGTGAGAAATATTTCTGAAAAATGTTAAAATTTTTCAATAAAAAGAAAGCAAATTTGTAGATTGAATATCAGTGTGTGTTACAGTTCAACTATTTAGTAAATCAAAAGGTCCGCATATTAAATTCTAAATGACATTCCACGCAATTGCTGTAATCGCTATTCAATTGCTTTTGCCAATAGCCTTAGCAGAACCCGATATTGATCCATCTGTCATAAATAATCTTAAATATTACGGATGATTGAATAAAAAAAATTATGTTTGATTTGCAATAATTTCTTTTTGTTGTTGTTTTCTAAAGATGGAAATATTTTTTTGATTCTGGAAAGTCTTAGTTTCATTATTCAATAGATGATATGAAGTTAATTTGAAAAATATGGTGTTACAGAACGATGGGAGATTATAGGTGCAAGAGGACGTGAAAACTGCAGGGATTTCGATTTGGTTTAGTAGTTTTATTATTGATTGCCTACTGTTATATTTAAGAACTTCGTTTTGAATATCGTTGGCACAGTAAATTGATTAAGGCAAGCGCCATGATAGCACGTAGAGCTGCCTTCCTGAAACTATATCTCGTCCTGATCTGTGCCGTCCAGTTGAACTCCACAAGAATGTCCACGAGAACTCTATTACACATTATGTTTCTATTTCATATTCAAACGAGTTAGACCCTATCACACTGGCTAACCAAATCTGCATGAAACAGCAACTAGTTGTGTTTCCATTACTTGCTCATGGATCGTATAAAGATTTTCTGCTTTTTTCAGGAAAATCCGGGAATTTTGTGCATTCACTAAGCCTTTAAGATGCAAATGCGTTTCATTAGAGAAATGGCACCTTGATGCCTTCCCTACTAAAAGAATTACCGGAGCTAACATACTACCTACTAAATTATTGGCATTAATTCGCGATTTCAAAGTCGCTGTAATCTACTAGGTAGCGTATCGCCTTATTAAGCGTAAAGCCATGGTTCAAACATGAACAAAATATTTCTTCGGCGACTTCTTCTCAGCAGATTTCTATCAAAAACTTGAGAGTAAATAAAATTGCCACGAAAAGTTTCTCAGAAATCTATCGTTCGGAATCGTCTTTAAACTGTAGGTCCCGCTACTCATCTATAAAATTAACACGTACAACATGAGTGGTGTGAGAAGCTAGGCCGTAATCCTGACAGAAGAGTTGCAATGGCAAATTATGTAAATAATTTGCGATTTCACAGAATCATATCATTTGACTATCGGAACGACGGACAGCGAATGTGACTATATTTTATACGGAAGTCTGCATAGCTTCGCATGAACTCTTTCATTCCATTTTCATTGGCAGGTCCAAAATGGATACGCGCATGGATGGCTTTCATTTTGAAGACAAATGTGAGGAAGTTAAATAGCCTGCCGGCGGCAGAAAATGGTGTTTTTCATTCGGAGATTCTGGCGATCGTTCAGGTAACCGAAGAGATCTAGAAACCCATACTGTAGAGCTTAGGAGTTACAATTTATATTAACGTTTGAGTGACATGTTTTTAGGCCACTTCTGGCCATTCCACAAAGACAAATGTGAGGAAGTTAAACACATTCCCGGCGGCAGAAAAAGATGTTTTTCATTTGGAGATTCTGGCGATCGTTCAGGCAACCGAAAAGATCAATTAAACCAAACCGTAGAGCTCAGGAGTTACAATTTATATTAGCATTTGAGAGACATGTTTTTAGGCCACTTCTGGCCATTCCACATTTCGTTTTGTTGGAGATATCTGAGCTGGGGTTTAAACCGGGGGTTCATGTTACACTACCTACTAGACTTCAGCGGCTTCAATCCTTTTGCCTTAACAAATTTCAGGTTGATGATCGCTATGCATAGACGGGTTTATATTTGAAATGCATTATTGGCCACAGAGGTTCCAAGAATGTGTTCCAATGATTTATCCTCATTGCCACAGAATTAATGTCGGTCGCAAGACAACTCCCTTATAAATAATTGTATTCAGTCTATAGTGTCTACATAAGGTTTCGTGCCGTTTAGAATTTTAAGACTGACCTGAAATTTACGACTGACCAGACCCATCTGTGGAACCACGTAGCAGTTATCATATAACACTATCCCTATTTTGGCGAAAATGGAAGCAGTCTAACATCGTTTAACATTTAAACGACAAACGAAAGCAACAAAAATAAGAACCATGAGTATGAAGGAAAAGAGCGTAGGCAAGTAAGCGGGAATGCAAAACAAAGATGCAACCAAAATACACAAACAATAATAAAATCGCGATAGAAGACGAAACGACGAACATTAGTTTAGAATCCACAAATTGCAAATATCTACTGAATATTTATTTCCTGGTCGTTCACTTGGTCGTCCAGCCCAGATCTTGATTGGTCTACTATAGCCTGGCTTACGATAGCAGTCTCATTTGTTGTTACCTGGAAACTATGTTCTCTGTGGGTATGTAAATATCGGGTTAGTGATAAGAAAGTTTTTTGAATGTTGAATGCTATTCTTCTCACATTCGTTGTTAATTTGAATCTATTGGGTTTTGGGGATTCTCAAATAATCAGTTTAGGGGTGATAGAGAGCTTTCAATATCTTCGCCCTATTAAAAGATCTGAATAATCTGATGCATGCCTCAATCCACATCATTTTATATATACATATACATACATAATTGGTTATTACAACTCTTCAGTGAGGATTATTGACCTAGTTTCTCACACTACTTGTGTGTTAATTTTTATACATAAGTGGTGAGACCTACAGTTTAAAGTCGACTCCGAATGACAGATTTTTGAAAAGCTTTTCATGCCAATTTTATTTACTCTCAGAGTTTTTGCCAGAAATCTGCTGAGAAGAAATCGCAGAAGAAATACTTTTTCTATTTTAATTTGATGTCTGGCCTGGGACTTGAACCCTGGCTTTACGTCTAATAAGCCAGCACTGTATCTACTAGACCGCGGTGACTCACACTTCTTTTTATAGTTACCCAAAATAAAAGTTTTTATTGCCTCAAATGTAGATGGTTTTGAAAAGAGCCTTTGCCACTCTTTATCTTCCCGTTCATTGACTATTTCTTAGTAAATCTCACGTTTTTTTTTCAGCGTTTTTTTTAATGACTAACTGCCGCATCCTACAATCTTAACATTATCGTGTGTATCATTATTATCTTATCTCGACTATAATTTCATTTAAACATCAGAAAAGCTTCTCTTTGTTTATGTTGACGCTCCCCTTCTTTGGTATTCTAAGAAATTAAAAACTTCTACGAAAAGAAAAAAACATTTCCAAGATAACGGTAATTTTTAAGAATCTTAATATCCATTGATCAAATCAAACCAGTAATCATCAATAACTCTGAAGCTGAAGCAAAAACTAAGCTTTAAGATCCAACACTATCAAAATAAAGGCAAAAAAGAAAGTTTTATGAAACATTTAAGCCAATAACCATTAACATATAAATGAAAAAGGCGTTAACTATGCTTAGCCGCTAAAGAAAAACAACAACAAAATTAAATGCATATTAAACTCAAACCAAATTATGCATTAAATTTAATAGAGCACCAGCAGCAGCAGCAGCATCACTCAGTGATTATTATGGAACACTAACGTGTTATCAAATCAAAATGCATAATTATAGTCCATAAAACATTGGTAAGAGCAGAGGCAGCCAACATACAATTAGCACAACATGAATGGATTGCGGATGATGATAAGACTGACGATCAATTTAATGAGAAAACAGAAAACAGAACACCAAACTGTATTTGAAACAAAAACAGGCGGATAAACTAAGATTTCCTATTGATATGCTGTTTAGATTTTTCTAAACGTTAATTAATTTTCAGTTGAAATACTGATTATGGAGTTGCCATATACTGTGTGGCACAAAATAAATTCAAGCAGAATAATTTTTGCAAATGATGGTAAATGGTCTTATGGTTTAATCTTTACGTTTAAACGTTGTTATTTTTTATTTGATTAATTTTTAATTTCATTTTTCGTTCGTTTTCCATATCCAAAACCTCTTTTGTCCATAGTGTTATGGTTTTGGAAATAAAACAAATGTTTTTAAAAATGTTTAAAATGTATTTTATAGTTACAAATTCAAAACCAAAAGCAAGGCAGATTTATATAACAGGTAGGAACGTCTCTACAACAAATACAACAATGCAAAAACAACAGGGATTTTGTTTTTGTAAAGAGTATGCCTAATGTCAAAAACAGCTGACCAAGTGTATTCATCACTGACTGACGAATAACAATAGAAAGAAAAATGTTAAAAAATTTATAAAAATGGCTACAACAAACACTAAAAAAACAACAACATTTTGACATTTTAAACAGCATCAGCTGTTTAGTTACGGTTACCGTCTATAAACATACCGTGACCAAAAGTTATTTTTACAATTTGACATAAAATGTCTTTGAATCATTGTTATTTTATAATATTGCAAGTAAAAACGTAGCAAGTATTTAATTACAATATTTTCCTTTGTTTTAAAAGGTTTTATAATCTTTCATTCAATTAGGAAGTTGATGGAACTGAGTCAAACTCTATTGAATCAGACGTAGAGTGAAATGAAGATTCCTCTTCAAGTTGAATGTCTTCTTCAGTATTGTGATTATTTTCTAAAGATGATTGATTTAGTACATCTAAATTTGAATCTGATTTACAACCCTAACTTATTTGTAAAATGTTGTGTAAATCAAACATTTGCAATAATAAGTGTGTTGAATTTATTCGATCTTCGTTACCATATCTTCTCTTAATCTGATTTGCATGCGAACGTATAAGTCTTTGTTTGTTTTTATCATTTACTAATACATTGTAGTTTACAGTTCCTATACGTTCAATTATTTCGCCTGCAACCCACATGTATTTATTAGCTCTGAAAATTTGAGCATATACCTTCTCTCCTGCTTTGAAACTTCTGTCTTTTGCTCCATGTTTTCTGTTAAAAATTCTCTCTTTTCGAACATTCCGAGCAGTATGTACTGGCTGGTGCGGTTTCAATAAGTCCATGGTGGTTCTAATTTTTCGATTTAGAAACAGTTCTGCTGAAGATTTTGATTCTAATTTTGGCGTTGATCTATAAGTTTGAAGAATATTTTCCTTACTTGTCCCTTCATTTCCGAGTTTCACAAGAGCGCGTTTTAACGTTCCTACAAATCACTCAGCTTGACCATTAGATTGTGTGTGATATGGTGCAGATTTCAAATACAATGAATTTTCTGGATCAAAATAGAATTCGGCTATACAATTCGATAATTTATCCATTAATTCCTCTTGATGTGTCGAAACACCCAATGATAATATCGAGAAGATTTCTCCTTGTTTTTGAAGTAATTCAAGAATTTTAGGATCTGTAGCCATTGTCCTCGTTGCCACAATTTTATGTTATAGTTTTGGAAATAAAACAAATGTTTTTAAAAAATGTTTAAAATGTATTTTATAGTTACAAATTCAAAACCAAAAGAGTAATGAAAGTTATTTTTACAATTTGACATAAAATGTCTTTGAATCATTGTTACATAGTGACTAGGGATGCCAATAGGGAAATCCCGAATTCCGAAATCCCGGGATTTTCGGGATTCACAAAATTTTAAATCCCGGGATTTTTAAAAACTTGTTCCGGGATTTTTGGGATTTTCGGGATTGTGAATTCATATGTATTTTGACCCTACAAAAGGTCCTCAAAAAAAAAATTCAACATCACTTGACTTCGATAATAGCATATCAGATGAGGAAAACCCTACTTCCAATGATAAAAGATTATTTGATGGCATCATAGAATGCAAAAGCCTTATAAAATGAACTAATAGGGTAACTGATTTAGATACCCACCTATCCAAAAGAAATAAATTTACAGTAAAACTAGGTTATAATGAACTCCGTGGGACCAGAAAAAATAGTTCTTTATAGGCAAAGTTCGTAATAAACGGGGTGAAGTTATAGAATAAAATATAAAAAACAAAGAATTTTTACATTTATTAAAAACAAAAAGTATTTTTTTTAATAAAAACCAAAAATATGTGTCTTTAGCAGCTGATTAAAGCTGCTGAGTTATAATTTAATGCTGCCATATTAAATACAAGTAAAGACTATTGCCAACCTACAAAGTTTTTTCTGACGGTTCGTTATAAAAAAGGTAAAATGTATGAAATTTAATTACTGGGACCATTTAAAGTAGTTCCTTTTAACCGCGCCAACCAGCAACGTCTGGCTTAAAAAGGATGTTCCTCGCTTCATTTCTACCGTACAATGGCTACCAAAATCTCCGGATCTCAATCCGTTGGACTTTTGCCCCTTTGGCATTTTGGAGAGTAAAGTTCTCACTAAAAAATACCAAAGTGTCGATCATTTCAAGACGGCGCTTCGTCGGGAATGGGTCAAAATATCACAGAGCCACTTGCGGACAGTCTGTAATAACTTTGTCAGCCGTTTGGATGCCATAATTCGTATCAAAGGTGCCCAACAGTTTTTGCTTTTGAACAGTAAAATTAAAAAAAAAGTTGAAAAAAAATTAAAATAATATAGCTCTTTACTTTGTTGCATTATATATCAGCCACCCTGTATATTTAAAGCAATTCATATTTGAAACTTAATGGCTAGAGTTTTTCCAATCTTAATATAAGCAACGGATGGCTTAATAGTAATCAAGAAGCGGTTTGTGCAGAATGTACTTATCCTGCATAGTCAATTTCGAGCTTGTTTATTGTCAAGCTTTGACAATGGGCAAGAATACTGATGATTTATGTTATCAAGTTTCTAACCTGATATCACCTTATCAGCACGGTTTCAGGAAGAAGTGTTCAACTACAACAAACCTGCTTCATCTTTCAACAGTTATTTATTGTGGATTTTTTCATCAGCAACAAACAGACGTTATCTACACGGATTTCAGCAAGGCTTTTCATAAAGTTAATCATGTCCTTTTGAAGAGAAAACTTCATTTAATGGGACTTACTGATCTTAGCTTAAAATTAGGATTTACTCATATTTAACTAACAGAAAACAAACTGTCCTTTACAATACAATTACAAATTATATTATAATCATATACGAGCTGAGTAACTTCGACCATATGCCCGGTGTAATGTCACAGACCAGAGTCTCTGGTGGGAATCGAACCCACGACCCTCACGCTAATAGTCTAGCACACTACCCACTAGACTACCAGGGCGCTCATCTGTACTTTTTGAAAACTGCTGCTCCAGAAGTATTGATGTCCTTTCTGGTGTACCTCAGGGTAGCCATCTTGGACCGCTTCTGTTTCCATTGTTTATTAACGGCATACCTGATATGATTCACTATTCCAACATCCTAATGTACGCTGATGACGTAAAAATTTTCCTAAGTTATCGCCGAATTTCCAACCAGAAACTACTTCAAAAGGACCTAAATTCGTTTCAGTTATGGTGTAATTAAAATTTAATGCAGCTTAATCTAAAAAAATCTAAATACATGAGATTTGTAAGGAAGAATCCGATTCCTGCAAAATATGCTTTTGATGGATACGATCTTGAGCTTGTAGATAACTGCCTGGATTTAGGAGTTTTACTTGATCCCAAACTAAATTTTATTCCGCACATAGCTATGACAGTGAATAAAGCAAGAAGCATACTTGGTTTTATAAAACGATGGGCAAAATAATTTAACGATCCTTATGTTGTTAAATCGCTCTACACATCTCTTGTGAGGCCTATACTACAGTATAGATCCATAATATGGGATCCTCTATATAAAAATATTCCGATGTCATCGAATCTGTACAAAAGCAATTTCTGATATTTTGTCTACGAGGACTGAATTTTCATCCCACTAGTTTACCATCTTATTCTGCCAGACTAGCATTAATCAAACTACCCAAACTTAAAAGCCGTAGAACTATGTTAAATATCTCGTTCTTATGCAATGTAATCACTGGTGATATTGGATCCATGTTTTTTAATCCATGATAACACTTTTTATGTTCCTCAACGTCCGTCACGTTATTTTACCCCATTCTCAATACAATTTTTTAGAACCAACTATGCTGGTGCTGATCCAATAAGGAGAATATGCAGCGAATTCAATAAATTGTATAATCGGATTGATTTTTCTTTATCGATTAATGTCATAAAAAATAATATAATTAAGTATTTAAATTCTTAGCTTTTGTAAATTAAATTTAATGCCATAGTTTGTAATATTAGCTTGCTTGGAGGAATATTTCATAGGCAAATAAAAAAAATAAATAAATAAGCCTATTCACATTCTGATTACAATATGCCATATATTTATAAAATCATATTTAGATTCTTTTCTGAATAAAAAAATTGAATTTTTTTTTAACTTTTTTTTCTTTCATATGTTATGCGGCAATAAAAACGTATGCTTATGGAACTTGTTCAATCTCTGTAAACTAAACACTATTTCTATGGCATAGGCTCACCACCATATTGTATCGCAAATTATGATGCAAATAAAAATAAATTTTATAAACACTAAACAAACTATTGTTGATTTTTATTAGAATTTTTCATCTTCTTTACCCTGTTAAACAATTTAAGTGTGACCATCCATTGGCCATCTAAACAAACATTCATGCTGTCATTGTAGCTTGTTATGGTAAATTTACAATGTTTAACAATATTATTCTGTTCCTGTATTATATTTCGTTCAATTGCACAACAAACACAACCACAAAACAATGTAATGCTGCTCTTGTACTGTTAGCGGCAGCAGCAGCAGCATCATCAACATTTTAGTGATTGTGTCCGCAATTGAGAGCCCAAGCCAGTCGCAATCTAACACATGTAGGCGTTGCACCAAAAGAAATGCATTCAAGAAGGATATTTTTTTTAAATGTGTTGGCACTGAAAATCAATTTTCTACGGTAACAATACAAATAACAATTTCTATAAATTCATTCACGTATATTTAACTCATGTTGTTGGAATTCATAGAAACAGTTTTAATACATTATAACGATATACATAATCCCACTGTGCCTGCCTGCCACATTTGCTCTTTGCAGCCTGCAGAGCTAAACGAATTTTTAATTTATCGCAATTCATTTTGTTCAATTGACCATAAAGTATACCCCGGTTTTTGTGTATACATACATACATACATACACATATACGAATGAATTTTCGTAAATGTATTCAACAAACAATTTTTATTATTGTTTTCATATGTTATTTCCCAGCTAACATTTGAAAGATTGTTAAAAAAAAATCACCTTTCAGAGTCTTTTTAAAGTACTTTTCGTGATCAAAAACTTATTTGTCAGTTACACAATTAAAAAAGTATTCAAAAATAATTCCCACCAATGAGTTCGATTTAAAATAAAATTAAACACTGCTACATACGTAATTGGTCATTACAACCCTTCAGTCTGGATTATTGACCTAGTTTCTCACACCACTTATATTGCGTATGTTAATTTTATACATAAATGGCGGGACCTACAATTTAAAGTCGACTCCGAACGACAGATTTTTTTTTGAGAAACTTTTCATGCAGAGATTTTGTTAGAAATCTGCTGAGAGGAAATCGCCGAAGAAATAATTTTTGGATTTTGTTTCGATGTCTTTCCTGCAGCTCGAACCCTAGGTTTAAGTCTAATATGGCAACACACTACCTATTGGACTACGACGACTTCATTATTAAGCACTGCTTCTCTCTATAAATTTTCATTAATGTAAAAGAGGGCTAGGTTAGGTTAGCTTAGATGACGTGTACTTGTCAATTCTGACAAGTACAGTACTCGGTGGTCGAATTGACCCATTGTACTATGCCCAGCTTCTCACATCACTTATGTTGTGTGCTTTAATTTTATACATGAGTGGCGGGACCTACAGTTTAAAAGTCGACTCCGAACGACACATTTTTGAGAAGCATTCCATGGCAATTTTTTTGCTCTCAGAGTTTTTGCCAGAAATCTGCTGAGAGGAAGTCACCGAAAAATTATTTTCAAATTTTTGTTTTAATGTCTGACCTGGTATTCGAACTCGGGTCTTTCGTATAATAAGCCAACACACTACCAATTTTGTTTTAAATTGAAAATTTTTCTTTGTTATTTAACGAAAAAAAAAAAAATATTTCTTTAAATAAACTTTGATGTCTGATATGTATGTAGGACTCAGAAAACTGACTAAAAATACTTTAAGGGAGTAAACAACATTTTGAAAGACGAGTAATGGTAGATAATAAAGCGATTCGAAAACGATTATAAAACTACTAGGAAAAAGGTCTCAAATTACTCTAAACAAATATAGAAAATGACTCATAAATGATAATAAAAGGACTCCTAAACATAATGATAAATTACATATAAAAGACTCATATGCGATTAAACGATGACTGACAGGCGACTCGAAAAAGAATCATGAACAAAGGTAAATAAGACTAATAAATGTTTAGAAAGTGATTCGAAAATGATTATAAAGCTATTAGAAAAAGGGTCGAAAATGACTCATAAGTGACTTTTTAAGAAGAGTCGCTCGTAGTCACTTTTATGATCAGCAAATGAGCGCATATTCAAGCTTTTTAATCGCGCAGAAGAATCAAAAAAGACTCGAATTTGATTAAAATTTTAATCATAAATGACATAAAAAAGAGTTCAAATTAACACGAACATGACTCGTAAAAGACTCGTATGCGATTATACGATGACTGAAAGACGACTTGGAAAAGAATCATAAGCAAAGGTAAATAAGACTAATAAATGATCAGAAAGTGATTTGAAAATGAATAAAGCTACAAGAAAAAGGGACGAAAATTACTTTAAAATAATATAGAAAATGATTCATAAGTGACTCTTTAAGAAGATTCGCTCCTAGTCACTTTTTTCTCACGACGAAAGAGTCTTTTATGATCAGAAAATGAGCCCATATTCGAGTCTTTTTAATCACGCAGAAGAATTAAAAAAGACTTGAATTTGATTAAAAACTTTCAAAAATGCTTGCTGGGTTGTACTGTATTTGAAATCCAACAATAAAATAATTTTTTTTTTTTTTTGTTGTGTATAACATACGTTATGAGATTATGGTCGTTAAAGAAGACACAAGAACACATAAAATTTTGACACACTGTCTCTTTCCTAAATTGTCTGTCAGAGTTAAGGCAGATGTGTTTTATTTCCTATATTGTATGGATTATAAACAAAGAAAGAGTCAACAGCAGTTAGCCAATGAAAGGATGTTATAAATCATTATTATACAACAACATAGTATAACAAAAACGATAATTTTTAATAAATGACATTTTACTTTTCGGTTTCTCTCTTTTTTCTTCTCTGTTGTGCAAAATTTATCACAAGGATTTTAAAATATTGCCAGTATTTCTAATTCAATGCTTTGAAGTAGAGTATGAAAAATAAGGGAATAGAATTTGAATAAAAATTTAAATTTGTTAGAGCATCTGACATACATACCCGGTTTTAAATGAAGGTTTTATTACTTAATGCAAGGAAGCTGCTCCATTTGGAATTTGAGTATCACCAATTTGAACTTACAGATGAAGTTTTGGAGTTTGGTTGTTCATTACAACCATTCTGTCAAGTCACCGAGGAAATATTTTTTACGTATTCAGGGGTCTCCACGCTATAAATAATTCATCGATGAATCTTAAGATCAGTTGCCAATGCTCATTTCGATTAAATAATTTCACTACAGTATTCCCTCGATTTACGTCGTAAAATGTTCCGGGAAAAGGCGACGTAAATCGAATCGATCGTATGTATATTTAACAAAAAAAAAAAAACTAAAATAATTAAATTTTTATTCCATGTATTCAATTTTTTAGAGAGGGAATTCCCCTGATTTTGTTTATAAAAAGTAGAGGCGATGTAAGTCGAATGACGACGCAAACCAAAATTGAAGGGAACAAAATTTTTGACGACGTTAATCAAGACAACGTAAATAAAGACGACGTACAGCTGCTTATTAGAGACGCAAATGCTACATCGATGTTAACGAAACATCGATGGTTTACACATAAATTTCGATGTTCAACATCGATGTGTTTATAGACGATACATCGGCGTTTAATAACGATACATCGGCTTAAGCTGATGGTCAAAGGAAAAGTAGTCAGTTACCTTAATAAATACGTTGGAGAATATAATGGTTCTCACTCTTCTACAACTTCCAATAGTGAAACATTTGATGGCGACGAAAATGATTTACAATCCGATATTTGAAAATATCACAAACTATTAACCCATAAAAATGTGAAACAAAAATCATTCTCTGCTATAGACACCATTAGCGAAACGGAAGTACAAATCGTTGGTCTCATATAGAAAGGCCCTAACTCACACTTTTTTCAAAATTGATTTTTTTGTGATCCCAATACATTTAACACAAATACATACCTCATCATAAAAATTTAATAAGAAATAATATTTGCGAGTTAGGGCCTTTCTACATGAGTCCAACAAAATGCACCTATAATCCCCGGTAACACCAGTAAAAAGTGACGCAATTGTTGTTTGGCAGGGCATGAAATCTTTGTTTCCAAAACTTTCTTGAATTCCACTTCAAAATCTCCCAATTATTGTTACTTCTGTGCCCAGCGAGCGCTTGTTTTCGGAAACTGGTACTACAATAACACATGAAAGAAATAGCTTTTTGAGATCTAGGCTTTCGAAGCTACTTTTCCTTAACCCTATAGAAATATACATACACGCATACAATATGTTTTATTGCCTATGAGTTTGTTTTGCTTTGCTTTTTATTAAAAGCTAGCTGTACCCTGTACGTGATCCTGCACCTCCAACTAAAATAAATTTGAAGGAAAGGTATTACACAAATGTCCAATTAATTTTGAATCATGTTATCGATTTTGTTTCCCGTTGTCCTGATGATTCAGATGACCGGGCCTGAGTAGTACGCATTCGATCATTTTCTAATCTTGCTTCTCGTTGTTCAAGTGATTCATGCGAACGGGTCTCAGCGGCATATACTCGAAGATTTTCCAGCCACAGTGCTCGTCTGATTCTAAGGCTCGTAATGCTCTTTTCTTTTGTGTTTGGGGTGTAGGTCGACAGGTTTGCAGAATCTGGGATAAGCACTTATGTCCATAAAATTCGGAAGACAGGTTTACAGAATTTGTAGATAGTCTTTTTTCGCATGATACCATCTACTAAATATAGTAATAAGAAATTGTTTTCCAACAGGATGGTGATCCGAAGCACACAGCAAAAATTGTAAAGATATGAAGTTGGAAACAAAATTTTCAATTAATGGAATGGCCAGGACAAAGTTTCGATCTCAGTTCGATTGAAAATCTTTGGCCATTTGTCAAAATCCGGCTCGGGCAGTACGAAACAGCTCCAACAAACATGGACAAACGATCCCAAACGTTTAAATGCGTAATGGAATCGAATTTCGAAAGATGTTATTGAAAATTTGGTAGAAAGCATCTCAAACCGTATAAATCAAGCTATTTCTAATAAGGGTCCATGGTCCAAATATTGAAATTGGGTTAGTTTCTTGTATTTTCTTGAAACATGCAAAATTGTGTTTATGTGGGTTATTTTTGTTTTTTCATTCAAACTCTTTCAATTCAATTCATTACTGTTTTTTACTGCTATTTGTTAAGAATAAAATAAAAATTTAAAATTAATTTTTTTTGGTATTTGCTTGTATGGCTTTGTTTTCATGGTTGAACATGAACTGACTTCTGCTAGCCACTGTACATAATAGGTTACAATTTACAATTCTTCAGTTAGGATTTCGACCTAGCTTTTCACACCACTTATGTTGTGTGCGTTAATTTTATATATGAGTGGCGGAACCTGCAGTGTAAAGTGGACTTCGAACGACAGATTTTTTGTGAAGCTCTACTTGGCAATTTTATTTACTTTCAGAGTTTTTCCCAGAAATTTGCTGAGAGGAAGTGGCCGAAGAAATATTTTTTTTTTGTATATTTCGTTTTGATCTCTGACCTGGGATACGAACCCGGCCTTTTCGTCTAATAAGCCTAACACACTACCTATTAAACTACGGCGACTTTCGATGTTTTATCACCGATGTTTTTTGTTTTCGATACATCGATGTTGCCAGCAATGATGATTTCTTAAGGATTTTGCATCCCTAGTGTTTATACCTCCATAAGGATTTGGTTGAAGTAATTACAAAAAAATTTGACTGATGTTTCTTTAACAAGATGACCGTTAGCAACTGTTAAAATTCGGAAGTTCTTATGTAATATTGAAAATATGAGTTCATAATTGAAACTATTGCTTTATTTCGATTGTGAACTTTAAATTTTAGAAATTTCCCTCTCTCCGTTATTAAATTTGTTATAGGATTCAATATAAAGCTTTTATAAAAGGCTTAATTAAATGCCTCATGCATTTTAAAATTTCGCTTTACAGCAACGTACGAAAGGCATTCAATAAGTTCAAATAAATTGAAACCAGACTAAGCAAAACAGAACACAAAAAATAAATAAAAATTGAAAAAGAATTTAAAATAAATACTAAAACTAACTAAAACCCTCATTATATGTACTCAATATAGTAGACTCGTATTATAGGCAGTCAATCATTTAAGTAATCCGCATTTAAAACGCGTTTTACGTTTTATATTCTACAAAATGGCTACAAAGGGAAGGAAACCAAATAGAAAAAATAGAAAAAAAAAATTAAAACAAAAACTGTTTAAAAACCCATTGAAAAACTTAAATACATTTTTCTGGTTGACTATAGCAGGATTAAAAGTAATTAGTGAATTTGAACATGGAAACCATATAGATGATGTGATAATGCCAGTAACAACAACGACAACAACAACAACTGCAACTACAACAATAGCAACAAAGAAAACAAAAATGAAAAACAACTGAACTAAGTACACAAGAAACTGCAAAAGACTTTTATGCCATTCAACAAAGACACGTAATGTTGCTCTCTCTCTCTCTCTGTGGTGAATATGGTTTGAAGAAAAACAGTTGAAAATTAGAAAATAACAACAACGACAATAAGAATGTAAAGGAATTAAAAAGGCATTAGCACATGTATTAACACAATACAATACAAATTTAACCAGAGAACAGAGATGAGAGAAGAGAAGAGATAAAGAGTTTAAATTGCAAGATATTTTAAGGGAAAATTTAAAGAGTCATGTTGCATTTTAATTTACCACGAAAGGGTAACTTATGGTTGCTATATGAAAAGTATAAAATGCAAAACCGTCCGTACAAGGTTTTCAGGACCGTAATCGTCAAGTCTTTTTGTCATCGAGTCCTGTAAGTGCAACGCTGTCCGATTGTATATATATACCCATAATCGAATGGCGGTATTTCATGCACATTATTTCAAAAAAGTAAATGGTCTTATTAAAATAATCAACAAAACCTCCAAAAGCAACACAATGGATAAACAAAAGCTCCAAAAATAAAATAAGGGATTTGTTCACGTGATCAACGAATAAGTAAAAAATGTAGCACCAAAAACAATGGACTTGTTTACAAGATCGATGAATAAACAAAAATATACCAACAACATCAATATAAAAAAAATGTAAAGGTTCAAGATGTAAACAGCCAACAACAAAGTGCAGCGGACAACGAAGTAAACAAGCAAAAACAAAGCGAAGTATAAAAAAAATAGCGGATAGACAAATACACAAGCAACATCTACTCTGCCTGGATAAATGTAAACAAGATATATAAACAACAATAATGAAAACCAGTTGTTTACCTTTTTAAATATTTCTCAAAGGCATTCTCCTTCAAGTGCATTCATCAGACTACTGACCTTTGTGATATAAAAGGTAAAACAGATCAGGTAATGGCGATTTATTCAGAATTCCGTCAGTTGTGTTCAGCGTTGGCATACAGAGCAACTCTTCCTTTCCAATATTCTTATCAAAACCTACCAAAATTATTTCACTCCTACCAAGATATGAAATTAAAGTTTTATTGCTAAAATTAACAAACATTTCGCTGTTCCTTATGCAAAAAACAGGGTTTCTAACTACATATTTTCTTACTTAAGCATTTTATTGTCGGTTTTAGACCTAAAAATAAATAATACTCTCAACTTTAAATCTTACAGATATTAATTATATTTTCCTACCAAAAAATAAATTAAATTCGGACAAACCAACCAAACTACCAATCGTAGCATTTTTAAATAAAAACTACCAATTTTGGTCCAATTGGACACGACACGAGATTCAGTTAGAAGTCAGTCAGTCGTGCGTGAAGACGACGCGTGGAATTCAGTAAGAATTCGGTCAGACACGTTGTGTGTGAAGAGAATATTATGGTGTTGCTTACAAAAAGTTTGTAGGCGGAGAACAATAACGAACAGTTGTTATTGCATACGCTGAAGAGTCTGAAAGAAGAATAACAATTAAGGTAAATTGTTATCGTGTAAATCAATTTCTAAAGAAGGCACACGGAATTGTGCGAACAATAAAGAATTGATCTAAAATTAAACAAATATCTATTTTTTTTTTCATTTGAAGTCTACGAACTCATATTTTTAACGTTTTTAAAAAGGTAAAAACGTAACAATATTATCAAACTATGTATTTTTAAATAGCTTCACTAATAATAACTTGGCTATGAAGGTCACTTAATGAAAATGTCGTTAAAATTATAAAATTTTCCGAATATGATGAATAATTAGGGGCATTGTAATGTAACGAGTGTTATTCATTTTAGCTGTATGTGAACCATGGACGATAATTAGCATTTGCCAGTTACGAATGCCAAGGCTACATAGCCTCCTATCGTAAGCCAGCGAATGCCAAGTTAGATAGGTGGTTGGATAATTATTCGTAAGATTCGTAGCTTTGATTGCTAATCTCACTTATGTACGCATACCGGTCTATTGTAATACCTTAAGTAAGACAACGAATGCAAAACTGTGTTGGGATTGCTATTCAGTAAATTTTTTAATTCTGGCATTCAACGTTTGAAGTCCAAATGCGCTTTGTATAATCAACATTAGCATTAGCATTAGCTATTAGCATTAGATATCGTCGCAGTCTAGTAGGTAGTGTGTTGGCTTATTAGACGTAAGGCCACGGTTCAAATCCGAGGTCAGACATCTCCAAAATAAACGAAATATAAAAAAATATTTTTTTTCTTTGGCAACATCCTCTCTACAGATGTCTGGCAAAGACTTTATGGGAAAAATAATATTGGCATGAGGAGTTTCTTAAAAAAAACTGTCACTTGGAATCGACTCATCTATAAAATGAACACACACAACATAATTGGTGTTGGAAGTAGTTTGTCATTCCTAATTGAAGGAATTTAATAATGGAAGGAATGTCTTTACTGAGGTATGCATCTCAGTACCCTTTGTCCTGTCCTAAAAAAGGGAGACTCTACGATATGCGTCAACTACAGGGGTTTAAAACTTCTCTCTATCACATATAAGATCTTACAGACGTATTATGTGAACAACTGAAGCCACTCGTCAAAACACTGATTAGACCTTGTCAATGTGGCTCTAGGCCTGGCAAGTCCACCATCGACCAGATCTTCACACTATGGCAAATCCCTGAAAAGAGCAACGAAAAACAAGTCGACACACACAATCTATAAGGCTGCTTTAGATAGTCCCATAAGGGATCGTGTTTTTGCCGCAATGTCTGCGCTCGGTATACCTGCGAAGCTGATAAGGCTATGCAGAATGACGATGAGCATTTCCTGCAGCTCCTTCAAGTTAGGAATGGACCTCTCCGAACCTTTTGATACTGTGCTAGGTTTCAGACAAGGCGACCTCTTATCATGCGAACTCTTCAACTTCGTTGTAGAGAGGGTTCTGTGAAAGGCGGTACTGAATTGCAATGGCACTATTTTTCAAAAAAGTGCCCAGTTGCTTGTGTATGCTGACGACTTGATGTCGCATCATATTGCGTACCAAGCGAGATGTTACTACTGCCTTTAGTGCTATTGAACGTAAGTCTAAGGAGATTGGTCTGGCAGTAAATGAAGGTAAAACAAGGTATATACTATATATCGACAAGTAGAGATGTGCGGCGTATTGAATCTCAGATTACGGCCGATGACTATACCTTTGATAAAGTCAAGGCATTCATTTATCTTGGATCCACTGTTACCACCAAAAATGATGTCAGTCTGAAGATCAAACGCAGGATTAATTTTGCCAACAGGTGCTACTACGGTCTCAATAGGCAATTAAGTAGCCGAGACCTCTCTTGTAAGACAAAACTAGTGCTCTTCAAAATGCTAGTTCTACCGTACTTCTTTCGGCGCAGAAGCATGGACCCTATTAAGTACTGATGCAGCAGTCTCGAGAGTATACGAGAGAAAAGTCCTACGTAAGATCTTCGGTTCAGTACGAATTGGTGATGATTTCCGTAGCCGATCCAACAGTGAGCTGTATGAGCTCCTAAACGACAAAGACGTTGTATAGCGTATTAATATCCAGCGGCTGCGCCATGTCGTTCGAATAGAGGAGGATGCTCCGGCGATGCGGGTATTTGATGCAGAGATTTGCGGTAGTCGGCGAAGAGAATGCCCTTGTAATGCCAAATTGACGAAGCCCTGTCATCGATAGGTATGACCAATTGGCGTAGACCAGCATGAAGCAGATTCGCCTGGAAGGATGTATTGCGATAAGCTGAAATGCGATAATCGGGTTGTTAATAGCCAATTAAGTAAGTAAAGTAAGTACTTACTAGACTCTGGAGTATATATAAGAAATGCAAAATTTTTTTTTTTGTAAAACCAGTACTCAGGAGATGGCCCCTATTCATGCAATGCATTGTACAGGTTTAGAAAAATAGGTTATAGAAAGATGGTAAGAGGGAGTAATGTTTGTGGACATTAGATTTATTCTGTTTACTTTCCAATATAAAATAGCATAATTGCTCAAAAATATATAACTTTTTACTGATTGATTTAACATCAAACAACTATTTTTAAACTCCGAAATGAATTCAACCCCTCATTTCCCAGTAACCCCTTGTTTGATAAGTAAACTTTACATTTTAATCCAATAATCACATAATTGGCCATCAAAAAATTGAAATTGAAATTGAAAAATGATACACACAATGACAAATAAGTCCTGTCATCACAAAAGGCATTTTGTTTGTCTTTCATTTCATTCAACTGATTATTGTTATTGTCGCTTTCATCAACATCTTCTCAAACACATAGACCCATGACAGTTGGTATTCAATTGTCATTTATTTTAAAGCCGTTGGTATAAAAACCCCAAATGCAATCTGTTGAAACAGCAACCCTTATTTGTCGATTATTTATTTATTTTTGAGATTTGATTCATTGAAACATTAAAATTTCATTTTACTTTTCTTTTTTTTTGAATTATTATTGTTAAGAGTGTTATTTTTTTCTCTAGTTAATTCAATGCTCCTTAAGTACAGTCAACCCTCCTATAATGCGTTATATGGAAACCGCGCTATAAGAAACTCGGATTTCAGGTACAAACCAGGCTAATTCGTATCGCGTTCTATGGAAACCGTCTACCGCGTTGTATGGAAACCGTGCTATAGATACACAGAACTAGTACAAATCACATCATTCGTACCGCGTTTTATGGAGACCAAGAAATAAAAAAATTAAATAAAAACTAAACTAAAAGCCTGGTTACCAACAAAGTTAAGAAAGACTTGTAAAATAATATAATTTTTTAATATTTATCCTCACTTGGTTTGGTTCATCTTCATTCATTGTTTTTTTTTTAATTGAAAATCCAACTGCTATTGTTTTCCACGGTACTTTATCTCGACTGAGCTATAGCGTCGAAAATAGAACTTATATTAAACCCTACAATATCTAGTTACTATTCACTCATAGTCTGTGCGGATGAAGTTGAACGCAAACCGCTCTATAAGAGTACCGCGTTATGGGAGGGCTGTCGCAATTTCAGCCCCGCGTTACATGGAAACCGCGTTCTGAGAGTACCGCGTTATAGGAGGGTTGACTGTATTTTTTTCCCTATGCTCTGCTGTTATTTCAGAATATATTGTTACAGTTGAAATTAAAAACAAAAAACCCTTAATCACGATATAATATTTTAAATGTTGTTTTTGTTTTTCTTTTGTATTGTGTTCCTCATTCCATTGTAGTTTATTTCGAAAAATTGTTCATTGTTATTGGTGGCAAAGCTAAAGGAAAATTTTCATTTCGTCTATGTTTAAAAAAGAATTCTTAGTCCTGAAGAAATAACTATTTTCATGAGGACTTTATAAAAGCGGCCTGCTTATCATTTAAAAAGTTAAACGTATAACCAACTGGAGAAGGCAGTCCGAAATCCAACAATCGGGTTGTTGATAGCCAGTTAAGTAAGTGTGCAAGTTCTGTCAGAAACAGTGTTCAGGAGGTCACTACAATATTTTGAATATCTTTTTCTCCAGGAAATTACCGATTATATAACCGCCGGGCCTGCATTTGCTTCCATGTTAACCATTATCATACCAGATAGTAACTTATGGAACCGCAAGCCTGTTACATTAATTTCCATTGATTTTTGGAGACTGCAAAGGATAAATTGCGCTACAGTCTTTTTGGAAGACTATCGAACTGATGATGCTGATTTATTACAACGTTTTTCAGAAGAAAACCCTGTATATCCTGATCAGAGATCAGCAATAAGTATCCAAAACGATGAGTAGATTCGTACTTCATACTTATAATTTCAGATACTTATACATATTCATACTTAATTTGATATCATACTCATACTCAAAGTTGGAAGTACTCGTCGTATTCATACTTAACAATACGCACGATGTTGTTGATTTCGACTCTACATGACTCAGCATATACACAAAGCACAAAATCAGAATGATTCGAGTGCGAACCCTACATACTGACAAGAAGGTTGTGTGTTTGCTTTGCTTGTTGTTTTCATATTTTCTTTCTTCTTTGTTTGTAAATGCAACAACAACTGAGACTGTAAATTTTGATAAATAATTCGAGTGACTCGTATCATTTATGATTATTGTAAGTATTTTTCTAAATTTATGAATCAGAATGAGTAGGCGTATGAATCAAATATATTTCGAATGTTGTGAATTTGAAGATAGTCCCACTGTGTTCAATTGCAGCTTCTTGGCGGCCAATTAAATCCCCTATTTCGTCTAATCAAACATTTGATGCAAAAAATCGATTGTGGCATAAGATGTGTAGCAAGTTACATCATTGTTGAAACCAAACATCGTTCACATCAGAGATCAGCAATGAATCGTTTTTCCGCTACTCATAAGCACTCATGCAATTTTGAGTATGAGTGAATCAACAGAATTGAAATTCAACTACTCTGATTCATTTGTACTCGCTATAACAATGATTTATAAGTATAAGTAGCAATGAGTAACAATCGAAATATGTTTGATTCATACGCCTACTCATTGTGATTCATAAATTTAGAAAAATACTTATAATACTTATAAGTGATTCGAATCATTCCTCAAATTGATGTTGCATATACAAAAAAAGAAGAAAGGAAAAGACAACGACCACAAGCAAAGCATACACACAATCTTCTTGTAAGCGTAGTAGTATTCGTACGCGAATCATACTTAGTTTGTGCTTCGTGTAAATGTTAAGTCGAAGTCAATAACATCATGCATATTGTTAAGTATGAATTCGGCGAGTAGTTCCAGCTTTGAGTATGAGTCGTATGAGTTTCATATTAAAATCAGTATGAATGCGTATAAGTATCAGAAATTATATGTATGAATTGAATCTACTCATCGTTTTGAATACTCGTTGTTGATCTCTGGTTCACATCAGTGCCATGAAGAGCGGATACAAAAAAATCGTTGATAGGTTTCTCCATTGGTTTGACTACCTTTAGATTTTGAAAGAATAATATTCCTTTTCTTAAACGAAAATCCTTGAAAATAATGGCATTTTATTTGAAAAGTAAAATGCTTTTAATTTTACCATAAAAACAGAACTAAGTACTGCTGTAGGTGTTCAAAACGGTCGTTTTTGATCCCACTATAAACTAATTGAGCTTGTTCAGTAGTTATCATATTTTCCATAAAGTTGTTAAATACTTGAAAAATACTGTAGAAAATTTATAAATTAGATTTTAATTAGAATACAGCTTTGAGGTTAAACTATCAATGTAAACCTAATTTTAAAATCCTCCTCTACCCTTATGCTACCTACACCAATCCAGCAATGCAAATTATCCAACTCTCTGTGGAGCAATAAAGTGAAAAATAATTTCATTAAAATGCTGAAAACTATTATTGAGAACACACATACAACAACATAAAGCAGCAGTATGCTGGTGGTAAATACAAAAACTATGCCTGTTGGGCCCGAAAAATTTACATGAAAAGAGAGAGAGAGAGACAGAGAAGGGAGAAAAAAACAAAATTATTACAATAATTTTACATAGAGTATGTAATTGTATTGGTATCATTGGCTGCATTTATAATTAGTAGATAAAATTCTCGAACGCCAACTCTTTGGGGCATGTTTAATGTGAATAAATATGGTACAATGTAACGGAGCACCACTCCCTTTGCTTTTGCTATGGTGCATGGAAATTATGTTTCAAATGAAACAAATAATTTTATGTTTTTTTGGGTGGGGGGGGAGGAGCCTATTAAATATAATCATTTTATTATACAATTATGTGCATATGAATATTAAAATTACTCGCTTCATAATATAGACACATCTAATTGCATACACAATCGTATACATACAGTGAGCGTCAAAAGAAGGTTAGGTTAGAGGACGTGTACTTGTCGGTTAAGACAAGTACAGTACCCGGAGGTCGAAATTGTTCCATTTTACAATGTTCTTTGATAAGGAAGAAAATAGAGGATATAGGATGAAAGGAGGGAATGTAGGTAAAGGGGGGCGAATGGGAATCGGAGGAATTACACAGAAAGAAACAGACATAAAACAAACGAGGGTGAGAGCGCAACTTACACTTATGAAGCCCTAGCACATCTCAACCGGCTAAAGCTGCCAATGAATCTGTGGAGAGCCTTAATGTCGGCTCTCGACACAGATTTCAAGCTTTCAAAGATGTGTCCTCAACCTACCAAGGGCTGGGCAGTTTTAGAGGAGGTGTTCGATAGTCTTTAACTCCTCCTCATCGCAACATACCCTGCAATAGTCCGGCTGGGATTTGTTCCAGATCCCCGTCAGCGACTTAATCTCGCAGTGCCCTGTGATAAAACCGACAACCAACCTTAAGCTGGCCTTAACCAAGTCCAGCAGCAAATCTGTTCTCTTACTGTCCACAGCAGACCATAGATGTCTAGAACAGAACAACCCCATCCGTTCTCTCAATGCCTCTGCGCTTCCTCCCTGACCTACACGATGAGGCTCATAGAGGTGGTAGACTGGGAAGCCAGGATCCAACTATCAAATCGCGCCCTCAAAGCGAACCTAACTTAGCGAGGGCATCCGCCGTCTCATTGCCCAGTATTCCGCAATGACCCGGAACCCAGCATACACGGATACGGTCTGGTCCAAAACTCCTCAACGACTCTTTGCACTCGCGAATGAGCCGTGATTTGCACTCAGACCGATGCAATGCCCCTGAGGACAGCCCGACTGCTAACGAAGATCATGTAAGATTCCGAACCCGAAGATGGACTATCAGCTATGGCCTTAATCGCCTTCAGTATTGCGAAAATCTCTGCCTGAAAAACGCTGCAATTCATCATTCAACCTAAAGTGGAGTTCAATACCGTAGTTCCCTACAGAAAACCCCAGCACATGCAAATCTACCTAAATTAAACCCATCTGTGGAGATGGGTATACCACTCTGCCCTTGGAGTACCCCGCTATTCCATTGTGCCTCATCCGGTATGAGTATTCTCAAACCAGGTAGGAAAATAGCCTCAGGCACAATCTAATCAGTGGCTTGTTCCGAAAGTCCATACCGTCAGGAATGACGGTATTCAGACCTCTGGAGTGATCAATCGAGCACTGTTTCTAGCAAGACGATTCCCTCAGGCTTATAGCACTACGCGCTGCACACCGCTCGACTTATAAGTAAGACAGAGCATAGTATCAAGAGCAGCCTGAAGGCAACTCTTACTTAACCAGTGATACTCAAAGAGGCAATCCGCTGAACCTTATCCAAGATTTTCCGTTGAAAGCTCTTGTCTAAGGTACACCACCAGACAACACAACCGTAAGCAATAAGCGGTCTGATAATCGCCAGATATTTCAAGCGAATGGCCCTAGGCGGACGACCCCAGTTCTTACCTATGGAGTTCCTACACTGGTAGAAAGCATTTAGACCCTTCTTCATTCTTTCCTCGGTGTTTGGTTTCCAGTTCAGCTTGCTGTCCAGGACAACACCCAAGTACTTGACCTCAGAAGACTACGGCAGTTCCCTACCAGCTAATCTTGGCAACCTGAAGGTTTCAAATATTCTGAAAAGTTTTTTTATTTTTTAAGACGCTTTAATCATTTATTTACACTGCCATTACAAATTTTGCCATAAAATCAAACAAAATCAATTCAAACTAATTTCAATGCTTTCATAAGGAATTTTTAGAATTCTAATCCTGTAAGTCTGTTTTTTTTGTTTGTTTGTTAGCCAATCACGCCTGAATATCTAGACCGATTTTCTTGAAATTGGGATATAGATTGAGCTTTTGTCGATGCAAGTTATAGACTACAAATCTTTTCAAAATTATGTTCAAAACGGGAGACAAAATGGGCAAAAATTAATACTTTAATGCATAAATGCTGTAATTTATGTGTTTTAAAGCTATTTTTTACGCTTTAGCTTGGTTAAGTTTCCCAAATAGCTATTAGAGGTGTTCCGTATATAAAGTTGAAAAGGGGTCCAAAAAGGGGGAAAGGAGCCAAAAATGGGAAAATTAAGAACATAACCAATCACGCCTGAATGCTTGAACTGATTTTCTTGAAATTAGGATATTGATCGAGCTTTTGTGGGTACAGGCTATGGGGTTTTAAAAATTTTGAACCAAAGGGAAAAAAATGGGACATAGGGTGAAAAAAGGGCAAAAATTAGTACTTTATGCATAAATGATGTATTTTATTTGTTTTAAAGGTATTTTTTTACGATTTAGCTTGGTTAAGTTTCCCAAATAGCTATTGGAGGTGTTGCGTTTACAAAGTTGAACCAAAAGGGGACCAAAAAGTCGGTAAGGGGCGAAAAACGGGTAAATTGCATGCATTTATATTTAGAACTTAGAGTATTCAAAAAACTGGGTTGTTTGATAAACCGGTTTCCGAATAATTCGAAAAATTGCATTTTTTAAGAAGCCGGTTTCGAAACCGAATTTTTATTTATTTTTATTCTTATAACCCGCGCAACGCCGGGTACAATCTGCAAGTTTTATTATAAAAATGAAGAAAATTTTATGAATTTCAGTAGAACTATTTTTCAAGTGAAAAGGTTATAAAATTTACTGTAAAAAATCAATTCAAATTTTAATTTGTAAAGACTCTGTTTTGAATCGAATCAATTACTACACCTGTTTGAAATATTCTGAAAATTTTTTTTTACTTTTTAAGGCTCTTTAATCATTTATTTACACTGCCATTACAAAATTTGCCATAAAATTAATTCAAACTAATTTTAACGCTTACATAAGGAATTAATTCAGAAAAATTCCAATATTTTGTTATAAAAATGAAGAAATTTTATGAATTTCAGTAGAACTATTTTTGAAGTGAAAAGGTTCAGTTAAATAAACCAAAATGAAGTTCCAGATCATTGCTGCAATTGCTATTCAATTGTTGTTATCTTTGGCTATGGGAGCAGCTGAAGAAGAGGACCCAACAACAACTCCAGAACCAATAGTAATGAAATAAAAAACCATTCAATTGTTTCTGTTCAATTTCAATAATTATGAAATAATTACTATTGCAAATAATACTACTGTGTGTAGTGGGTTTTGGTACTCAAATTAATAAATCTACTAATACACGTAATTTTTTTTCTCTGCTCTGAGAAGCTGGGGTAATAGATCACATCGGAAATTAATTTTGATTTAAATTGATTTTCTTAACCCGTTAACGCCTAACCCCAGAATCCGTGTTCCGATTTCGGTATTCGGATTTGGCACAAACAGTATTTGGTGTATTTATATTGATTTGAATATTTTTATTTATTTTTTATGTGTCGCGGGGCCTCTGTTGGGCATGGGTATTTTTCTACCCATTTCGGCATAAGGTGTTCTAAACTAAAATTTTTTTCTCTTTGTTATATGGCGGCTAGACACTAGTTAAGCTATTTTGAAGAGTTTTATTGCAAATAACATGTTTGTGACAATAATAATCATGACAAGAATGATAAATTTGCCAAAATTACTCCATTGAACAATAGATTGAATAAAAAATTCATACAATTTGGCATATTTTCCCATAGATCTTTCTATGGACGAACATATGATCGAATATTATGGTCGCCATTTGGCTACAAATACTGGATGTTGGCTTCTATGACAGGATATTGTTATTCCTTCATCCCATATGCTACCGCTTCTGCTAAAAATAATGTTGACTAGGGCCTTGGAGAGAAAGTGGTTCTACGGCTATTAGAGAATATTTCAGATCCAAGTCAATATAATGTCACATTAGACAAGCCATAATTTATTATGTACTTTATCTCTAAAATGTTATTTTGCAACCGGTACTGTTCGAAATGATGGGATCAATCATGCATTGCTGGATGATATTAAATTGATGAAAAAACAACCTCGAGGTTCATCAGATTTTTGTTTTGACAAACAACAATATTATCGTAGTTCTCTGGAACGATAATTCGGTATTTATTATCATGTTATACCTACATGCGTATGTATGCATATATTTTAAATCTATCTGAAGGTGGTGACTGTGATGTCTAACATTTTGGGCGTATAAGCCGATGTGCAAAACCTAAAGATATGACCGTAAACATCGCAAGATAAATGTCGTTGAACAGCCATACACAATACATGCGTATAATCAGCGTAAAAGTGAAGTTATTTTATTTGATAATGGCGTCCACAATTATCGCATGCGAGTCCATGGAAAAAAGTGATATTGGCCATTACTCAGTAAAGCTATTGACGCTATGGTAAACGCATGAAAACTACACCGCTTGTGCAGATGAGAAGGTGAAGGTTTGCCACCTATGAGCCAATTCGATTTTCGGGTTGGAGTTATTGAAGTATTGGAAAAAACTCGTGAAAATCGACGCCGTAATGGAAAAGTTGTCACAAATGCGCAACAAATAGCA
Source organism: Sarcophaga peregrina (assembly GCA_014635995.1). Taxonomy (NCBI): domain Eukaryota; kingdom Metazoa; phylum Arthropoda; class Insecta; order Diptera; family Sarcophagidae; genus Sarcophaga; species Sarcophaga peregrina. The sequence continues at coordinate 80,291,888 of CM025791.1, forward strand.
AAACACACTGACGAATTTGACCACATAATTGATAAAATTGAAAAACCCGGTTGCTGTTCGCAATGTGGTGGGAAAATAGAGTACGGTTGTGCAAAATACAATTTGGAATGTGCATCCAAGGTCTTCTTTTTGGCACAATTTCATGCCGGAACTACCAAAAATAAAAAAAATAGAGAAAAATAAATGATTTAAGATTTCTATTTGAAATTAATGTTTAAAAATGTTATGAAAAATTTTTCATACCAATGCCTAAGTGGGTATTTTTATACTCATGACATTTAATCGCACCAGTAGTGTAGGTAAGTAGACCAATTCAAGTGAAAGTATTTTTATCTGGCAGAAGACTTATAATATTACATGGCATCTAAAGGTTTTTCTGATAATGTCATCGATACATATTCCACAGAAATTCTATCTACAAAATTTTGATTTTGAAAAAACCATGATCTTTGACCTTTTTTCTATCATCCAAAATATGTAAATATCATGCCTTACTCATTTTTTTAAACAGTTCTATGTCTTCTTTATTTGTTCTTAAGGAAAATTTTGGGCCCTCGTTTAGTTGGGTCAAGGTACAATTTTTAAAAAAAAATCTTATTTTTTTGGGTATTTTTCTACTCATTCGGCGTTAATGGTTAAGGTCCTGCAATTATTGTGTAGAATAAGTTTGAAAGAATGAAGAAAATTTGTATTCACTTGTGATTTTATTCATCAGCTTTATTTCTATGTAACACTCTAGTACGGATGTTATCAGTTATTGCTAATTAGAGGAATTCCAAATATCTCTCCTCTTAAAAAAAAAAGAAAAAAAAATTAAAATATATGGCTTGATGCCACAGGACTGCTAGGACTACTTTACAACTAACATTGATTAAAATTAGGTGGTTATTTTAGGTCATAATTAAAATAATGTGCCCCTATTTATTTTCTTCGAAAATACTGATTTTTTTTTTAAATACTTGTTCCATTTCTTCTATACGATCTGCTTCGCAAAGCTATTCATGTTTTATCTGCAAAAACTTTAAATTGTAAAATAATTTGTAATTTTTTAATATTTATCCTCACTTGGTTCATCTTCATTCATTGTTTTTTTAAATTAAAAATCCAACTGCTATTATTTTGCACGGTACTGTATCTTAGATGAGTTTTCGCGTTGAAAATAAAACTTCTACTAAACCCCCTTACAATATCTAGTTACTATTCATTCATAGGCTGTGCATAAGGAACTTATGGAAAGAAGTTAAATGCAAACCACGCTATAAGAGTACCGCGTTATAGGAGGGCTGTCTCAATTTCAGCCCCTTGTTACATGGAAACCGCATTCTCAGAGTACCGCGTTATAGGAGGGTTGACTGTATATGGTATGTATGTAAGAAAAGTTTCATGGAAATCCTAACTTTATAGGTGAAAAATTTAAAACTAAAAATCCAATGCTTGTACTTTATAAAATTTCTTTAAAATTGAAAATTTGTTTTATAAAGCCTTATAAAGTGATAAAATATTTTATGATCCAATCCCCAAACATTTATTAAATTTTGTGTTAAGTTTTGTGTAATTATGTATCAGAGATTAGCAATAAGTATTCAAAACGACAAGTAGGTTCGAGCCATACTTATAATGTCTGATACTTACACGCATTCATACTTATTTTAATATCATACTCATACTACTCATACTCAAAGTTGGAAGTACTCATCGTGTTCAAACTTAACAATAAGCATTAAATTATTGACTTCGACTCGTCTCTACTTAACATTTAAACGAAGCACAAAATAAGCATGATTCGCTTACGAATACTACTATACTCACAAGTAGATTGTGAGTATGCTTTGGTTATTGTCTTTGTCTTTCCTTTCTTCTTTGTTTGCATATGCAACAACAACAAAGGCTGTGTATTTCGATGAATGATTCTAGTGATTCGAATCATTTATAAGTATTATAAGTATTTTTCTAAATTTATGAATCAGAATGAGTAGGCGTATGAATCAAATATATTTTGAATGTTGTGAGTTTGATGTCAACGTTACTGCTGATACTTATAAATCAATATTGTAGCAAGTACAAATGAATCAGAGTAGTTGAAATTCAATTCTGTTGATTCATTCATATCCAAAATTGCATGAGTGCTTATGAGTAGCGGAAAAACGATTCGTTGCTGATCTCTGGTATATATATGTACTCATATTAATTTCCTTCTTATATGCTTTTGTGAGAGTGTCATTATAATAAAATTTTTTTTAGTTAATTATGCGACATATTTTTCCAGCTCCAACACTTAATTATGTTTCTCTTTTATGAGAAAGAATTTCTGTGGGTAAGTATTTAATGCTTAACTGTCTGCCTAAAAGACCGTATAACCTAATGTCTGTCTGTCTGCCTTAAGGTTTTAATATTCATAATTTACAGAATGTTTTTTTTATTTATTTTGTTGTTGTTGTTGTTGTTAATTTAGTTGGTTGTAAATTTTTATGTTTGTTTAATTGTTTATTACAATTCACCACCAGTGGCGCCCATTTGTTGAGCATAAATCATTACTTTTACGGGGTAATTCTTTAAATTTTTTGTAGGCAAGAGAAAATTTTTTTAATTTTTCATTCAATTAATATGCAGAAAATGTTGTTGAAATTTTCTTCTTAATCGTGTTGTTTGTTTATTAGGAATCAAAGAAAATGAATAAATGAATGAATGAATGATTTTAATAATTTTTTGGGCCTTAAATGCCATGAATATTAAACGTGGTTTTTCTTTTTGGTACTAAAAGACTGCAATTACAAGTTGTAAATGCTTAATGAGGCTTTGGTTACTTTTTTTTTAATGTTTGGAACGAGACACAAAATACATAAAACAGTCATAAACGAGTGTCATAATCAAAATAATGTTGAAATGTTGTATGCAGTTTGGAAATTAAGAAAATAAGAAATCATTTGCCTAAGAAATAAAGAAGAATGTGGTGAAATAACTTTAGTAGGCAATGTGATGGCACATTAGATGTGAGAGCAAATTTCGAAACTTATATATTTCATAAGATCTTAATTCCTCATTAGTTAATAGTATGTTTCAGACGTCTTCGAATAATTTTTCTTTCAATCTTTCGTTCTTCCGCTACACATAAGCACTCATGCAATTTTGACTATATATGTATTAACAGAATTAAAATTCAACTACTCTGATCCATTTGTACTCGCTACAACATTTATTTATAAGTATAAGTAGTAATGAGTATGAGTACAAGCTTGACGTCTAACTCACAACATTCGAAATATGTTTGATTCATACGCCTACTCATTCTGATTCATAAGTTTAGAAAAATATGTACTTATAATACTTATAAATGATTCGAATCACTAGAATCATTCATCGAAATATACAGCCTTTGTTGTTGTTGCATTTACAAACAAAGAAGAAAGAAAAGGCAAAGACAACAAGCAAAGCATACACACAATCTTCTTGTGAGTATAGTAGTGTTCATACGCGAATCATACTTATTCTGTGCTTCGTGTAAATGTTAAGTAGAGACGAGTCGAAGTCAATAACATTATGAGTATTGTTAAGTATGAATACGACGAGTACTTCCAACTTTGAGTATGAGTAGTATGATATCAAAATAAGTATTAATGCGTATAAGTATCTGAAATTATAAGTATGACTCTAGCCTACTCATCGTTTTGAATACTCGTTGCTGATCTCTAATGTTTATACAGAGTGAAGTCTTTGTAGTCTAGCAGGTAGTATGTTGGGTTATTAGATGTGAGACCAAGTGTTATACCCTAGGATAGATGATAGGTTAGCTCTGATATCAAAAGCTCACTTGAGCACACTTAGCGGCCCGTTGTGATGCCACAGGTGAATGCAGTCCCTGTACTAATCAAACACTACGAAACCAAGAAAAGAGGAAGACGTTGGTCAGCATGAGGGTTGCCCGTCAAAAGTAAGACTAACCTACGCTGGAAAACCAGCCAGTGAGTTTGATATACGAACCTATATCCTTGATATTAATAGATGCTGACAAGAAATGGAGAGTCAAATAACCTATATCTGCACGTAGCAAGTGACGGGCACTGAGAAAGAAAGTGCATTGCCATGAGGATTTTCTCAAAAATTTGTCTTTCATAGTCGGCTTTAAACCACTCATATAGAAAATTAGCAAACCCGATTTACATAGGTTGATTAAAGGGCTGTAAGGGCCATTTATAAATATATGTATGTATGTCTGGAAGCCCATAAAAGAATGAGTGGACATATGAATAAGCAAAAATATCTAATTTGAGACAAATTCAATTCTCATGACATCTAAGATCGTTCAATGCGTTTATAATTAGTTACTATTGGTAGTGAATTTTCGGCTGACGACGTTATTTGTTAATATTCCACTGAGCACTGTAAGTCCAATGACTACCATCATAAGTGGTATAAGAAACTAAATGGCTAAATGGTTGTAATGACCAATTAAGTTAAGTAAGTAAAAGAGTTAATAAAATTCCCAAGACAAATTTTCAATATCTGACGTTAGGAGTAGACTTTAAACTGTAGGTCCCGCCACTCGCGTATAAAATTAACGTACACAACATGGGTGGTGGGATAAGCTAGGTTTTAGTCTTGACTGAAGGGTTGTAATAATCAGTTGCGTTACGTTACGTAAATGATTGCTTTTTAATTTAATAAAGGTGTACAGGATGGTTGCTTTGCCTGTCTTATGTTTGAATAACACTAGGATAGACCCCCACATTTTTACTGCCTAGTTTGTTTTTTTGTTTGTCAAATTTCTCAATATCTGGCGTTAGGAGTAGACTTTAAACTCTAGGTCTACACAACATGGGTGGTGGGAGAAGCTAGGTTTTAGCCCTGACTGAAGGGTTGTAATGATAAGTTGCGTTACGTTACGTAAGTGTTTGTTTTTTAATTTAATAAAGACGTGCAGGACGTATGTTTTGCCTGTGTTATGTTTGAGTAACATAGAACCTCAACATTTTTACTGCCTTATTTCCCTTGTTTGTGTTGTTTGCCAATGAATTAAAAATTTTCTAATTAAACAAATCCAATTCAACAAGTAATTTCTTTAATTCCTTCCATTATCCATTACAGGAAATCTGGCGCTACACGTAATACTGTAGACACGAGTCTTATAAAATTTTATTTCATAAACTCTCTCCAACTACCCCAAGAGCAAAACAAAACATGTTTTTTATGACCATTTTTTTTTATGGATAATTACGCTGTTTACCAAACAAAAATATCAAAAAAAAAGAAACAACAACAATAAATATTTTAATAATTTTATAGTTTTTCCATGAAACGCAGTCATAAACGTAATAAAAAAAATCTAAATTTTTAAAATCCTCATATTACTTTAAAAAACAAACAAAAAATCTAAAAAAAAAACTTCATGTTTAAATGCATTCATGTAGGTGTTGTTTACCGTATAAATTATAATTCATAATACACTGGCTTATACACATACGAGTGTGTTTAGTTTTTAACGATAATTTGGTAGCAACATTTTATTTAACATTATCGCACGTTACAATCTTCATAATTTTCTATGTAAGACAGAAAGGTTTTCTACTTCTTTTCTTCTTTATTTTAATTGGAAACACCAATTTATTGTAAAACTACACGCATTAATTGGATACCCACCGCAGTTACAGTTGTAAACAGTCTACTCTCACCTTCATAAACAATTAGTGGTTATAAGAAATGGTATCAGAGATGGGCAACAACAGGAGCACGTGTGCTATGGCTACAGTATTTTGTATTCTGTGTTGTTTGGATGTAATGTTAGTAGCAATAGGTGGCATAAAAATGTACGATTTAGTTGAAATCGTTCGCTTCTACATATGATTCTCACCAAAAATCAGCCAAAAACATAGGTTTACGAAAATTCTATGTTCCAAAGATCAAGGTTTATATTACTTACTTACTTAATTGGCCATTAACAACCCGGTTAACGGGTTTCGGTCTGCTGCAACACTTCCTTCCAGGCGCCTCTGCTTCTTGCGCGCCTACGCCAGTTGGTCACACCAATCGATGACAGGGCTTCCTCGACTTGGTCCTTCCAACGGATACAAAGTCGTCCTCTTCGCCGACTTTCGCAGATCCCCGCATCATCTATCCGTTTCGCCGGAGCATCCTCTTCCATTTGAACGACATGGCCGAGCCAGCGTAGCCGCTGGATATTAATACGCTGCACAACGTCTATGTCGTTGAGAAGCTCATACAGCTCACTGTTTGATCGAATGCGAAGATCATCGTCAACTCGCACAGGACTGAAGATCTTAAGTAGGACTTTCCTCTCGAATAGGCATTCTTGCCTATCGCCGAACACTCTCCATGACGAAGTTGAAGAGGTCGCCTGATAAGGGGTCGCCTTGTCTGAAATCTCGCACTGTATAAAAAGGTTCGGAGTCATTCATTCCTAGCCTGTCGGAGATGCAGGAATTGCTCAACGTCATTCTGCATAGTCTTATCAGTTTCGCAGGTATACCGAGCTCAGACATTGCGGCATAAACACGTTCCCTTAATGGGGCTATCGAAGGCTGCCTTATAGTCAACAAAAAGATGGTGTATGTCGACTTAGTTTTCGTGGGTCTTTTCCAGGATTTGGCGCAGTATGAAGATCTGGTCTATGGTGGATTTGCCAGGTCTGAAGCCGCACTGATAAGGTCCAATCAGTGTTTTAACTAGTGGCTTCAGTCGTTCACGCAATGCACCTGTAAGAACCTTATATGCGATAGGAAGAAGGGTTGTAGTTGGCGCATATTGTGAGGTCTCCCTTTTTTCAGGACAGAGTGAGGACACTGAGGTTCCAATCGTTGGGCATACTTTCCTCTAGTCCTATTTTGTAAATAAGCTGGTGCATGCGCCCTACCAACTCATTACATTCGGTCCTAAACAAAGGTTTTTAAGGCGCATAATCGTGACTTTGACCTATTCATGGCTAGGCGGCGGAATCTCCATTCCGTCATAATCGATCGGGTTCGGAACATCATCTCTAGGAAGTGGTATTGGTATCGTCATCGCCTTGTAGCATGAGTACAGAAGTGCTTCCTCTACAACGTCAACACCCCCTGCGGATCTGTAACCAGGTTTCCGTTCTCGTCCTTGCAGGAATACGCTCCAGGTCTATAACCCTCGGTTAGACGCTTAACCTTCTGATAAAATTTTCTAGCGTTATTCCTACATCTATGTATCTCGACTTCCTCACGCTCACGCCTTTCTTGCTCCCTTTTCTTGCGTCTAAAAAGTCATCTCTCTTCGCTTCTCTTCTCTCTGTAGTTCTCGACAATGACTCGCATAGCGGCAGACTGCAACGTGTTCTTGCATGCAGCGTTTTTCGCTGCAGCTGCCTCGCGACACTACCATTGATTTCGTTGGGGTGGGCGCTCGAAACCAAAGACTGTTTACGCAGTAGTGCTCAAGAAGTGGGAGATGTTGGGTCACAGTCCACCAATGTCGTTGACATTAGATGGGGATCGACGGAGCTTATCCGAGAGTTGAGCGGAGAACGCCTCAGCTGTCCTTTGTGATGGCAGCTTCCTAACGTCCAGCTTTCGCAATGTACTAGAGCGCGCAATCCTTGAGGCGCTTATGCGCAATCGAAAATTGACTGCGACAAGGTAGTGCGCACATCTAGTTCACTGTACATGCACTGTGTACATGCCTTCCATCAATCACAATATAATCGATCTGGTTGGATGTTGATTCATCGGGGGACATCCAAGTGGCCTTGTGGATGTCGAGATGCTGAAACCTGGTGCCTCGCCTCCTAGTCAAATTTGTGACATGAGACCTAAAAAAAAAAAATGCCGCCACCAGGATTATCATGTAAAATCACCGCCGTGGCTAAATTTGGGACATGAGACCGCACAGAGCGTTCGGTAAAAAAAAAATTACCTCAACACCATTGGTTTTAATTTGATTATGGAGCAGTGCAAATATGTGATGCCCGCAATTTATAATTAAATTTAAAAGTGTGGGGCAGTGATAAGTACTTGGAACTCCATAGGATATGTGATTATGGTGATGTTCACTGGACATTTCTAACTGTTGTCGACCTTCTTTTTTTATGAAACCAGCACTCAGGGGATGGCCCCTACTCATGCAGCGCATTGTGCAGGTTTTTTTTTTAGGAAAGGTGGAAAGAGGGAAGATGCGAATAGCTAGGTGACTATAAAATGGCCAGTGCTATACCTTCACCATTAGACAGCCTACAGCAATCGTTCTCCAAGAAGCCCGCAGCTTCTCACACTACTTATGTTATGTGTGTTAATTATATACAGAAGTAGCGGGACCTATAGTTCAAAGTCGACTCCGAACGGCAGATTTTTTCAGAAACTTTTTATGGCAATTTTATTTACTCTCAGAGTTTTTGCCAGAAATCTGCTGAGAAGAAATCGTCTAAGAAACACTTCGAACCCAGGCTTTACGTCTAATAAGCCAGCACACTACCTAGTAGACCATGGTAGTAGGTTGTTATTAAAATTCTAAAAACATAATTTCGAAAAACCAGTTTAAATTATTATACTTGAGTAAGTATTTCTACAATCACTGAAACTCATAAATAAAACCATAAAAAAAAGAATTTCTTTCTATAGAAAAGAGGCAAGCAAAGCAAAGAAACACCTTAAATTGATATTCCATAGGCACTTAGCTTAAGTCAATAATGTATGTACGTATGTATGAACGATAGGCAATAAAATCATAAAATAAATGTTTATGATTATTGGAAAGATTTTTTAAAAATTTTAAAATTTTTATTACACTTCACAAATTATGTAGAAAGTACAAGCATTTAAAACTAATAGTTTCGGGAAATCGTACTTCTGTGTACTAATTACACGGAAAAATTACAAAAACAAAAAAGAAAAGAAGAAAACCACCATAAAGATTCAAGGTAAAACAAGTCAAGTACGTGTAAACAATGTAAACAATACATAACAAAAAAACAAAAAAACCAAACAAACATTTTGAAAATCTTTATAAAATAGTCTCCTTCAATAAATTAAGAATTAAATTGAAAATTATGAATAAAAACCTAAGGCACGTAAAATTTATGAAAAAAAAATGTTAAAAATATTGAACGAGTTGAGTTGAGGTTGCTGGCACGCATGCGCCAGGCGTAAATTATAAAAATTGTTTTTGTTGTAGAAAAAATTATAAAGAATTTGTTTTCTGTTAGTAGCAACAGCAGTTGTTGTGTTTTTAGTTGTTCTACAATTTCTTGGAACTTTACAATTTTCAATTAACATGGGTAACATAGGAAAATTTAAAGAAAACATTTTGTTTCGCTTGTTATTGAGCGTATAATATACACGCCACACTAGTCTGTCCTTTGTTTGTATTTGATTTTCCTAAAAATGTGTTTAATTTGTGGTGGAGCGTGTTGACAGCTTGTTGTAGATATAAGGGGTGTTGTACTATGTTCAGCCATTACTGTCAAAATATTTTTGAAAATATTTTTTTTTCCCTTTTTTTTTTTTGTGGAAAATTAACACTTTTTCTGTTAAACGATAATAATTTCTAAGAAAAACAAACAAATATTATTGTGGTCTGTCATATAGGCATGTACGATTAAACCAGGGGTTACCAAAATTTTTTTTGGTTATGTATTAGTAAGTGAGAGAGAGAGAAACTGAGTTGAGAGTTTAAAGTCGTAGAAAAATGTTAGTAAAATATCCTATTTAAATTTTTATTTCATTTCAACATACATGGAGTTACACAGGTTTGACTTAATAATTAGGGATCTAATTTTGGTTCATAAATTTCCTCTGCTGCTAATAACCAACCTCTTAATTTTTCCAAAATATTGTTTTATATCTATAAAAAAAGTTGTTCTCTTCCCATATCATCTAAATTATTTACTTGATTTAATTTACAATTATAACAATAAAAAAATATTTTAAGAACATAAAAGATTTTGAATTTAAAAAAAAAAATAATTTTTTAACATGAAATATTTTTTGAGTGTAAACTTAAAAAAAACAATATTATAGCATCCGCCAACATGTGGGCTTGTCGCAGTCTGATCGATGACTAAATAAAAGGGCATAAGCAATATGTATGAATTCTCTCTGCACAATTGTGCTATGAAATGGTAATCCCTGACATAAACCCACTAGATTATCACTGAAACATTGTTTTTGGAAAATTTTGTGCTATAATTAGAAATCAGGTTCCACAGTAAATGATAAAAATTTTTGATGAAAATTAAATTTAGGAAGGCAGCCATACTCGCCTAGGCAATTTTTCATGAATGGTTAAAAAAGATTCTGAAATCAGGTTTATCTAAACATAACACGGTGCAACAGTGAAAATACACCCGAGTAACTACATAGTCCACGTTGTTCAGTTAGTTGAGTAGACTTCAAACATACCTTTTTTTATATTTCTCGAACCCTCCAAATTTTATTTATTTGGCAAAAACTGTTTATTTTTTTCGACTTTACGCACAAAATTCTAGATTACTCAAGCATTTCTAACCCGATTTCCAAAATTTAAATCATGTTAGAAAGGGGAGAGATTGATCTTTAATCCATTATTCGAAATGTGATGAGATAAACTTGGAAAAATCGAATTATTTTCATATTTTGTCAAGTTTGTCCATTCATAGGAGAAAACTTTAATAAAAACATATAGGATAAGTGATAATATTCTGAAAGTTTGTTCGCTTGTGAAGAGATTGAGTCATCATTTGATCAAATGCCGTAGTTATTTGAAGAGTCTAACGGTCGAGTATATATGTCATCTCATCAAATGAACTTTTATTTCAAAGGTTTTCAGAATTTTTGATGGATCTTGATTATAAAATGTTTCAATTTCACCACGACTTCCAGAAATCGGCTAATATTTGGGTTTTTTGCAAATATTATTATTTCCCTTTGTGAAAATATTGGTCAACTTCTGGTGGTCCTGGGTTAGCGGAATTTTTGTTTATTAAATTTCGTTGTGAGATTCTTGAACGATGCCGGTTTGATGTCCTAGATTTCAGTGGCATTATACCAGCAATGTTTCCTAAACTAAAGCTGGTAAGCTGATGCACGAGAACATTACTGTTTATAATCGAGATAATTTCTTAAAATTTTGTGATTACTCTTCGCATTTTTTGCCGTTTCCCGACTGAAAGTTCTAAGAAGTTTTGTCAGCCGCCTTAGCTCAACTCTATGATGTTTTGTAATACAGTCAACCCTCCTATAACGCGGTAATCTCACCACGCGATTTTTATATAACGCGGGGCTGAAATTGCGACAGCCCTCCTATAACGCGGTATTCTTTTAGTGCGGTTTGCGTTCAATTTCATCCCATAATGTAACTAGATATTGTAAGAGGGTTTAATAGAAGTTTTATCTTCGCCACAAAAGCTCATCCGGGACACAGTACTGTGCAAAACATTAGCAGTTAGATTTTCAATTTAAAAAAACAATGAATGAAGATGAATCGAGTGAGGATAAATATTAAAAAATTACATTATTTTACAAGTCTTTTTTAATTTTGGTGGAAACAAGTTTTTCAGTCTAGTTTTTATTTAATTTTTTCTATCAATCCTTATATGAACTCTTGAATTCAATAAAAATAATTTATAATTTATCTTGCCTTTTGTATTTCTTGGTCTCCATATAATGCGGTACGAATGATGTGATTTGTACTTATTCTGTGTTTCTTATAGCGCGGTTTCCATACAACGCGGTAGACGGCTTCCATAAAATGTGCTACGAATTAGTCTGGTTTGTACTTTGAATTCGAGTTTCTTATAGTGTGGTTTCCATTAGCACTCACCATGTTATAGGAGGGTTGACTGTACATACATATATAATTGGTTATTATAACCACTGGCAGCAAACTTTTTATCAGAAATGTGCTGAAAGGAAGACGCTGAAGAAATATTTTATCATATTTCGTTCCATTGGAGATGTCCGACCTGGGGTTTGAACCGTGGCCTCACATCATATAAGCCAACACTAAAGATACCCTTTTTTAAGCCGTAAAGGAAGTTAGTAGATGTATTGTATTTAAAATTGTATTTTTCTTATATTCAGCTGTTAGAAATTGTTTTCTCATCATGTAATTTTGTGGCAATCAAGCTATGCAACATTTGGCATTATAGTCATCATTTCCTTTTAATAATTTGTCCATAAAAATAATTGTTATTAACACCATATGTGTTGAAATGCCTTTTTCATTTGAGAATTTTTGGTAAGAAGGAAAAATTTAATTTTAGCCACTAAATTCTAATGACAATAATTATATGCCGTCTACAATTATGTTCGCAAAGGAAATGGCTACTGTCTGGACGCAATTTGTTGCTGAATGCCATTTACCAGCATTTGCCTTTGTGCACCATGTTGTGGATGATGATGATGATGATGGCTTTGATGATTACAATGTGAAGTTCTTTCCGTAAAGCAAATGCAGTCGAATAAAAAAAATGTAAGAATTTGAACATTTTAACAACAACATTGTATGAATTGAATGAAACACCACAAAACGACTAATTGTTGATGTCTGTCTATGATACTGGGACGAAGTAAATGCATGAGAATTGTAGAAATGAATGAATGAATGAATGCATGAGTGCAAGGTGTTAAAAATGTTGTCAGGCATAACAATAATGGGGCGTTAACATATGCCTGCACTTTGATGTTTAACTTCTCCTTCTACCGATACAGGCCATCATTACACACCCATAATAATTATGTAGCGCACTGTAATGACTTCTCAATAACAAAAGAAACAAAAGAATTGAAAGTCAATTCCAATGTCCAACCACTGGCTACAGCTACAAAAAAAAGTAGAAGTAAAACAAGAATTTAAATACACTCTGCTTGTGTACCCATAAAATACGCTTGTTTAGTGGCAACAATGACCGGCATTTATAGAATATTCGGATATGCTGTCGCTACTTTTTTTCCACATTAAGTTTTTAACGCCTCAACGCTTTTTGAGCCGCTATGGTGTATTACTTTATGGTATTAAAATTTTAATTTTTTAGTTAAACAAGACACGCATTTCAGCACTATTTTTAGTTGATGATGTCCAGACATACATACATTAAATTCAATTTTAATAAATTAATTTAAATTCTTTTTTATTATCATTATTCCACTTGGTTTATACCACTTGGTTTGCTGTAATTATGAGTACTTACGGGTAGCTTTGAAGCCAATAAAATAAATTTTAAAAACAGTGGTTAGAATAGAGTGGTTTAGAATGGAGGTCCTGGCCTTTTCTTCTCTGGCATTGCGCTAGGCTGGTAAAACACTTTCATCTATTTCCTTTTCTCTACAATCGTACTTGAGTACGACGTTTTTTGTCGAGTGCACAAGACCAATCATGCATTTCATGTGAGTGACCACCAGCATTTAACAACCGCTCTAGGTGCGTAGTCTTTCCATACCCAAAGCCGACTACATGACGTTGATAGAAGGTACAACTACATTGTTAATTATAATCCTGCAAGTCTCCAAATAAAGAAACATCCTTAAACCAGTTTACAAATCCCTTAAGCCTGATTTTATTTTGACTCAATCTGTGCTCTTTCTCTCATTTTTCTCGTGCTCTTCATTTTTCAGTAATTAAACTAATCCACAGGGAATATTCTATTACCGCCCAAATTTGGTATGCTAAATACCTTCGATTTTTAAAATGAAAACATCTCCATCTTCTGGATTTCTTAAGCGTAAAGAATCCATACAAAGAACAATTACTTATTCTCAGAATTCTTGGCAAAGAGCAAGCAAACGAATTTTGGTAGGAGGTAAGCTTCCATGCCTTTGATAAGGCCAGAACTCTTCTTTGGATTGGGGGCAGATATTTGAAGAGGAAGAAAGAAGATTCTTTTTAAACCGGATTGAATTAAAGCAGTCAAAATATTTGTTGGAAAATTACAATCGATCGATACGAGATCTTAGTCATGTGTCAAGACATAGCCTGAGATTTATAATCAGTCCCCTGATTCAAAATGCAAGATTCTGTGATGATAAATGTGTGTCATCGGAATACTCCCTATGCTGCCTACATTCATTTTGATCAGACAAATGTCAGTCACCCTTTTTGAGACTGCCCTGAAAATTCAATTCAAGCCATGATTTCCTTACTTAAAAAATTGAGCATTAGATTGATCACATGATTGATTACATGATTAAGTACATGATTTATTACATGATTGATCAATTGAATGATCACAAGATTGATTATATGATTGATCACAATTTCAAAAAATCCTTTAAAATAGAGCACAGGCCAGATGGTTTAATTAGTTAGCGTTAGTTAAAAAGACTTGTTAGGGTAATACGTATGTAGTAGCCAATGATCTAGCAAAGCCATGATTTCCTTGCTTAAAAAATTGAGCGTGAAATTGATCACATGATTGATTACATGATTGATTATGTGATTTATCACAGAACTGATCAATTGAACAATCACAAGATTGATTATTTGAATGATCACATGATTGACTACAGAGTCAAAAATCCTTTAAAATAGAGCACAGGCCAGATGGTTTAATTAATAACCATTAATCCACTCCAATAGGAAACACTGAGTGCATTTCAAGTTGTAGGCCGGGAATTGGCATTGTTGAATACGGGCAGTATAAAAAGACTTGTTAGGATAATACGTATGTAGTAGCCAATGATCTAGCAAAGCCATGATTTCCTTGCTTAGAAAATTGAGCATGAAATTGATCACATAATTGATTACATGATTCATCATATGATTGATCAATTGAATGAGCACATGATTGACTCAAAGAGTCAAAAATCGTTTAAAATAGAGCACAGGCCAGATGGTTTAATTAATTAGCATTAATCCACTCCAATAGGAAACACTGAGTGCATTTCAAGTTGTAGGCAGGGAATTGCCATTGTTGAATACGAGCAGCATAAAAAAACTTGTTAGGGTAATACGCTTGAAGGAGACAATACAGAGATGCCATATATATATAGCATGAGTTCAGACTTGTAATGGATGTTGCAATCGTACTTGGGTACGAGATCGTAACATTAGTGGACGATTGGATCGAAGACAAACCTAATAAGTTATCAATGAGATACCATAAGTTATCAGTAAAAAGATCTCATGGTGAGTTATTTCAACAATTAACACATTCCCGTCGAAAACATTGCTAACCAATCCACTGTGCACCTCTTTTAATATGAATGAGTTTAAAGACAAACGGAAAAACAAACAAGAAAAAATACTAATTCACACCTTTTCATTAATGTTTTACGTTTTTAAGTATTTTTTATTTTAATATTCTTTTATTTTATTGTATGGATATCAAATCAGTAAATAAATAAATAAATATCGTGTATAAAAATTCATTTAAAACCATTATGTGCTTAGCATGACGATTATTTCCAACAGTGCTTGTGGCGAAGAATAGGGCGCAGCTTTCTTTTCTTTCAATCATAATAATTTATTTATTCTTTATACTTATATTTACCTTGTTTATCATAAATATTTATACGATTATTATCATTACTTGATGGTTAATAATATTAAGTTTATTAATTTATGCGCATAGGTCTTCAATGGAAACCAATATTACTCTGCCAATATACGAGACTATTCTGCTGTAAAGGATTGAAACGGAAAACCTGAGTCGTCATTCATAAAGTGTTGCCAAATATAATCTATGACCCTCGTTTTTCTCCATGCGATTTTTCTCAAACTAGTTGAATCCAGCAATGGCTTAGTAACGATGTTAGAGGTTCTATTTGTTACGCAAGTTATATTCTGGAGAGAGAGATAAAAATCATTCTTTTTATAAAACTGTTTAAACTGTTAGACCCTCAACTCATGTATAAAAATTAACACCTACACGGTGGCTGATATATAATGCAACAAAGTAAATAAATAAATTCCATCAGAAATGTATACGAAATGGTAGATATTGAGAATTTATTGTGGATATTATCCTGCATGCTATGTTCTCAATTTGTTCATATATAATGCAACAAAGTAAATAAATAAATTCCATCAGAAATATATACGAAATGGTAGATATTGAGAATTTATTGTGGATATTATCCTGCATGCTATGTTCTCAATTTGTTCATACAGGGTGGCTGATATATAATGCAACAAAGTAAAGCGATATATTTTTTTACTTTTTTTTTTAATTTTATTGTTCAAAAGCAAAAATTATTGGAAATAACATCAAATTTTAGAATCAGTTTAGATTTGTTCGAATTGGCTACCTTTGGTACGAATTATGGCCTTTAAACGGCCGACAAAGCCATCACAGGCTGCACGAAAGTGGCTCTGCGGTATTTTGGCCCATTCCCGGCGGAGCGCTGTCTTGAGATTATCGATAATTTGGTTTGTTTTAGTGAGAACCTTATTCTCTAAAGTACCCCATGCGCAAAAGTCCAACGGATTGAGATCCTGAGATGTTGTTGGCCATTGTACAGTAGAAATGAAGCGAGGAACCTCCTTTTTAAGCCATTCTTGGTTGACGCGTGCTGAGTGCGGTGGTGCTGAGTCCTGTTGGAATGTCCATGGTCTGCGGCCGAAATGTTTGTCTGCACAGGGCTTCAATACTGTCTTTAAGACATTTTCCCGATAATATTCGGCATTTATTTTGACCCCACTTCACTAGTAACCAATCGCAGGTGTAAATTTTCAGCTGACATCTTTGGCAAGTAAACTCGATCATTTTGTTTATTCACAAACTGCTCAATTTGGAATGGTTTCTCATCGAAGAAAACCAAATTCGGTAACTGGCCACTTTCGTGCAAACGAAGTAACTCCTTGGCTCTTTCCAGTCTAACTTTTTTTTGTCCATCGGTGAGCTCTTGCACTTTTTGAAACTTCAATGGCTTTAGTCTAAGTTCATTTTTTAATATGTGTTGCATCCGTTCTCGCGATATGTTCAGCTCACGAACAATTTTTGTACTACTGCGGCGTGGAATTCGATCAAATCTGGCCTTCACTTTTCGGATGCTTTCTGGTGTTGTTACCGTTTTTTTCGTCCACTTTTTGGTTGCGATGCAACATTCCCAGTATCACGGTAACGTGCAATTGTACGAGAAACAAAAGATTTATTTACATTTAAATGCTGGAGAGCTCTGACGATAGCTACCTGTGGTTTTCCAGCGAAATATAAAGCAATCACACAGAAAAAAAGTTATTCGTGGTGAAATTTATCACGCTTGAATTTCATCACGAATAACTTCACCAATCTGTCAATAGACCAAAATGCTTTTGTTACTGGAATAAATCTGTCAGCTGTCAGACGAGCAACCTGAAGTTGGTTGCAATACATATCAGCCACCCTGTATAACACGAGTGGTGTTTGAAGCTAGGTTGTAGTTCTAACCAAAGGTTTGTAATGACCATTTAAATAATTTAGAAAGCAAGTTTCAAGGCAAAGAAAGTATAAAGTAAAGCAATTTAAAGGTTTAAGAAACAAAAATTGGAAAAGTTAGAAAAATTCTTATATTAGAATATGATGCAGCATCCTCTTACGTCAGCTCATATGAAGACTACTGCTCAGCCAAGTTGTGTCCCTTTGATGAAAATAAAGTCGGAAGTGAACAAGTCTGGTAAATAGGGTAGGTGTGTTTTCAGTTCTCTGTCTAAGGCTTTCTATCTTGAATCGGTTTTGATTTGTGTGCAGGCGCTTAGTTAAGTTTCAAAATTAACTTTCCATGTTTTGTGGGACCATTCTGGTCGATTTTCGATCAATGTATGGTTCAAATTGAGCATTTGTCGTTCGTTGTTATCTTTATCAACGGTTTTACCAGAGTTTAGGATCTCGTGAAGCACCTCAGCTTTCTAGTTCCCACCGAATTCATTTGGAAATTGATGGTTGTCCCGGATTAACCCCTGGTTTTTGCTTGTTTAAGATACTTAAATTAAAGATTTGTGAATCAAATTTAAGACTTGCTCCATAACTGATAATCTAATTCTATCATTCAATACACTACTGGTTGCCTAATTTTGTTTTAAAACAATTGCCAATAGACAGTGAGTGACATAATCTAAATGTATCATATCACTTCGAGTTAAGCAAACCAAAGCCATTGTCACTTCTAAACGAAAGAGTGATTAGATGGGACCCTTGTTATATTTCATTCTCATAATCATACAGTGATAAACATCACCCCTTTTTAAGTTATTGCCATTGAAGTATTTATTATAACAATCCAAGTGATTATTTTACAATTGAAAGTGAATTTGTATATGCAGCGTCATCATTATCATCTGCCTCTTGAAATAACAACGATGTACATTTTTCATTGTGTTCAAAAAAAAAGAAAAACTGACAATTTCAAAATTCATTAGAGCGTTAACTGATGTTAAATAAGCAGGATCAAGTTAATGCGCTCCAATGGGTTTTTTTTCTGTTTTTTTTTTTTGTACAAATTGCTTTGCCTATCTGTGCTAAAGATCTAACAGAAAAGGTAACATAATGGAAATGAAAGAAGTAAACATTTAAGGATTTTAACCCATTAATGCCGAATAAGTAGAAAAATACCCAAAAAAAGAAGTTTTTTTTTTAAATTCTATATTGACCTAACTAAACGAGAGCCCAAGCTTTTCTTTAAGAACGAATAAAGAATACATAGGACGGTTTAAAAAAAATTAGTAAGGCATGATATTCACATATTTTGGATCCCAGAAGAAGGGTCAAAGATCACGAGTTTTTCAAAATCAAAATTTTGTAGAAAAAACTTCTGTGGAATATGGATGGATGATATTCTCTAAAAAATCTTTAGATGCCATGTAATATTATATGTCTTCTACCCGATGAAAATACTTTCACTTGAATTGGTCTACTTACCTAAACTACTGGTGCGATTAAATGGCATGCGAATAAAAATACACACTGAGGCATTGGTTTGAAATATTTTTCATAAAACTTTAAAAAATTAATTTCAAATAGAAACTTCAAATCATTTATTTTTCTCTATTCATTTATATTTTTGTAGTTCCGGCATGAAATTGTGTAAAAGAAGCCCTTGGACGCACATTCAAACTGTATTTTGCACAATCGTACTTTATTTTCCCACCACATTGCGAATAGCGACCGGGTTTTGCAATTTTATCAATCATGTGGTCAAATTTGTCAATGCATTTCGTTATTTGCTGCGCATTTGGGACAACTTTTCCATCACGGCGTAGATTTTCAACGCTTCAACAACTTTAACCCGAAAACCGAGTTGGCTCATGGGTGGCAAACCTTCATATCCCCTGCACAAGCAGTGTAGTTTCCATGCGTTAACCATAGCTGTGTCAATAGCTTTAGTGAGTAATGGGAAATACCACTTTTTACCATGGAATCGCATACGATACTTGTGGATGCCATTATCAAACAAAATAACTTCATTTTTACGCTGATTATACGCATGTATTGTATATGGTTGTTCAACAACTGTTATCTTGCGATATTTACGGTCATATTTTTTGGTTTTGCACATCGGCTAGACACCCAAAAAGTTAGACATCACAGTCACCACCTTCAGATAGATTTAAAATATATACATACGTATGTAGGTATACATACATTATTGGCCATTACAACCCTTCAGTCAGGATTATGACCTAGCTTCTCATACCACTTATGTTGTGTGCGTTAATTTTTTACATGAGTGGTGGGACCTACAGTTTAAAGTCGACTCCGAACGACATATTTTTGAGAAGCTTATCATGGCAATTTTTACTCTCAGAGTCTTTGCCAGAAATCTGCTGAGAGGAAGTTTGTATTTTTTGTCTTTTGTCTAATAAGCCAACATACTACCTACTAGACCACGGCGACTATGACGTATGTAGGTATAACATGGATAATAAATACCGAATTATCGTTCCAGAGAACTGCGATAATATTGTTGTTTGTCAAAGCAAAAATCTGATGAACCTCGAGGTTGTTTTTTCATCAATTTAATATCATCTAGCAATGCATGATTGCTTCCATTATATCGAACAGTAGCTGTTGCAAAATAACCTTTAAGAGATAAAGTACGTAATAAACTATGGCTTGTCCAATATAATATTATATTGACTTGGATCTAAAATATTCTCTAAGAGCCATAGTACCACGTTCCTCCAAAGCTGTAGTCAGCTGTAGTCAGCATTATTTTTTAGCAGAAGCGCCACCATAAGGGATAAAAGAATAACAATATCCTGTCATAGAAGCCAACACCCAGTATTTGTACCCAAATGGCGACCATAACATGCGATCATATGTTCGTCTATAGAAAATCTATGGAAAAATATGCCAAATTGTATGAATTTTTTATTCATTCTATTGTAATTTTGGCAAATTTATCATTCTTGTCAGGATTATTATTGTCACAAACGTGCTATTTTCAAAAAAAAAACAAAGTCGCAAAAATAGCTTAACTATGTTGTCTAGCTGCCATATAACAAAGGCCCCCATGACACTTAAAAATAAATAAAAATATTCGTGTCAATATACATACTCCAAATACTGTTTGTGTCAAATCCGAATACCGAAATCGGACCACGGATTCTGGGGTCATGCCTTAATGGGTTAAAACAGAAAGAGAAGAGATTTGCCAACAACATTTAAAGGTAGATGACGACACAAAAGGTGACAATGTCGTTTTAAGTATTTAACGCACCACAAAACATCCACATCCAACTGTCTCAACATGTGACAGACAAACTCAATTCAATTTTCCACCACTAAACAGACAACAATAATATGATAAAAAAAAAAACAAAAAAAGGGGACCAAATTGTATACGAATGTATAAAGAACTTTTGTTGTCAGGGTTTATTTTTTGATTAGTCCGATGTTATTGTTTAAATTCCTAATCCTGTTTGGATTTTGAAGAGACAGACCGAGAGAAAGAGGGAAAGAAAGAGAATAACAGTAGCATTTAGATGCCTTTTTCTATCTGTTTTGTCTGTCAACAAGGTTCCTCTTTTGACACTAACATTTAGCATAGGCAAGTACTTAAAGTCCAAAATGGCAATTATGATTAAGGATTTCGATAAAAAATAAATTCTAGTTTTCAATAACAAAACAAAAAAAAACAAAAATATTTGCATTTCCATTTAAATTCCTTTGAACTTATGTGTTCTTCAAAAACGTATACACAATAGTAGATAGATACGCAAATAAATAAAACGTTGCCAGTCTAAAAAAAAATTTTTTTTTTTGTTAAATTGCATTCGATTTCAACTCCTTTAATGTTATTTTAGGATTACTGTTGTATTTACTTTTATTTTTGTTCCGCACTCGTTAAATCCCATCAATGCTGACTGACAGTGCAAGTCTATTCCTCTTTTCAGTTTTTTTTTCTTTTTTTGTCAAAATAAATAGTTTTTTAATGCGTTTCCGTTTTATAACATAAACATTTCGAATGTTTTTGTTTAATTTAAAAACTTCTATTGCTTTAGCCTTTTTTTTTCGTCTGAAATGTTTGTCAGACATCAATCAGGATTAAAACGAGCTCTGCCTGCAATTGATGTCCATAGCTGTAAAGGTTTTTGCATGTATGAATAGAAAATGTATAACAAAAGATATTGAAAAGCATTCAAATCCAAAAAAAAAAAAATATTCAAATAAGGAAGATTAGATGTTCCCATTTGAAAGATACTATGTATGGTATTATAACAGTTTTTCCACATAGGCCTTTTAAATTCGAATTCCAAAAACAAAAACGAATATTTTTTAAAAGAAGCTGTGATGTCTTTTATTTCTAAGTTAAACAAACTTGCAACATATTAAAAATTTTATAAAAATGTTAACGAAAAGTAGCAATTCTAGCCCGCAATAACAGCACTATCTTAGTATCTCGGTGTATCTTGTAGGCCATCTACAGATTTAAATTTGAACCTTTGGGTATTTTAAATCTGGCAATACTTTAGCATGCATTGCAGCCTATTGTAGCGCCACTGGTAAACGCAGTTCCTGTACTAACCAAGTTCAACAAAATTAGGAAAGAAGATAGTCAGCGCGAAGTCGTCGTAGTCTAGGAGGTAGTGTTTTGACTTATTACACATAAAGCCAAGGTTCGAGCCCCAGGCCAGACATCAAAACAAAATACAAAAAGTATTTTTGCGGCGCTTTCCTCTCAACAGATTTCTAGCAAAAACTCTGGGAGTAAATAAAATTGTAATGAAAAGTTTCTCAAAAAAAATCTGTGGTTCGAAGTCGACTTTGAACTGTAGGTCCCGCCACTTATGTATAAAAATTAACACACACAACATAAGTGGTGTGAGAAACTAGAAAATATTTCTAGACTTCCGCTCAGCAGATTTCTGACAAAAACTCTGAGAGTAAATAAAATTGCCATGAAAAGTTTATCAAAAGTTTGAAATCGAGTTTAAACTGCAGGTTTCGGCACTCATATATGGACTTAACGCATACGATATAAGTGATGTAAGCAGCTAGGTCGTAATTCTGATTGAACGGTTTCTAGACATCAACGGGTAAAATCTAAGTTGAGCTGACAAGGATTGAAGAGTCCAATAACCTTTATCTGCATCTCACTAATGCGATGGGCATTGATAAATAGAGTCAAACAACAGTCACCTCTTCCGCAGCAGATCAACACTCACTGCAGAAGTCGTGAAAGATGGGAGCTTTCCGCGTATCTTCTCATAGCAGAATGACCTGTCGTCCTGAAATAATTTTCGATCAGGCATAGCCAAAGCGATTGACGAAGGATCCGGAATGTGCGCATCAGCTCTGGCGAGCTCATTGGCTTTGTAGTTTCCCGCAATTGGCAATACTTGTATCATTCTATTTTGCCACATAATTCAGAATAATATTTCAATTGAATGTAAATGAATCGGTTTACACTTGAGCAGCGTTGGTACTTATTGAAAATGTATTCCCAAAACAAAGGCAATTGGTTGGAAATTTCACGAAAATGTCGTTCAAAATATGGTAGAAGAGAACGACCAACAACATATACGCAATTTTATTGGTGAAATTGGTTTCATTACGCCAAGATGAGAGCGTGCTCGTATAGTGCGTTCACCCGTAAATATCGAAGCTGTGCCTGAGAGAGTGCGTAAGAATTCATAAACATCAATTCGTCATCGATCTCAAGAATTGAACATTCCATGCACCAATTTACGTTGAATTTTGCTAAAACATCTCGGTATGACGCCTTAGAAATGTGTTAAACAGCGGACAGTCTAGCCAATTTGAAACCACTAAATGCATAACCCCATATAGATGATCTTTTTTAAGCGATACGAAGGTACTGTCGTATTATTCTTTCCATATTTCTTGAGACTGAAAATTCATATAAAATCTCTTCTAAATCTTCATAAGTAAACAAGGAACACATTTTTTTTTTTTGCCATATTTTGTAATTTTTATCTCGATACAACTAAAATATTTAAAAATAAAAAATAAATATTTTGTTACAAAATATCTCATCTTTAATCCCTCAGAAATACAAATTTCTTTCCTTTGATTCTTAAAAGGAAAATAAAATAAAATCAAATATCCTTGGTAACCTCAAAAGTGTAATTTTAATAAACTACTCGTACTGTTGCCTTCAAAAGAGATTTTTATCGTTACATAGGCCCTCATCTTTAAATGTGCAAAAGGATCTTTTGGAAAAAAAATTCTTTTATTTTTATTTTTCTTTAAATAAACTGACTATTGCGGTTTCTCTTTTTGAAAATTTTTATTTTCTTTGTTTTGTTCTTGTTTATAAATAAATATTATCTTTAGGAAGATTTTTTTTGTGTTAAGCCCTCTACTTGGAAATTACTTAACAAAACGTACAGAAACAATGGACCTTAAGAAGGCAGTTACTTTCTCACCTTACAAAGAAGGGCAGAGGGAGAATGCAATGGAAGAAAAACAATTTTTTAAATTAAAAATCTATACAAAAAGAATTTTATGAAGAATATAACAAGAGGAGAAAAAAAGTAAACACTTTTGTTTCAATTTACTTGAACAACAATGCCATGGGATTTAGGATTTCTAGTTAGGCATGATTAGTTCAGGCAGATGTTTGTTAATTTAAACTGGTAATAATAAACTATCATACATATCCCAGGCCAGACATCAAAACAAAATTCAAAAAATATTTTTTTGGCGATTTCCTCTCAGCAGATTTCTGACAAAAACTCTGAGAATAAATAAAATTTCCATGAGAAGTTTCTCATAAAATCTGTCGTTCAGAGTCGACTTTAAACTGTAGGTCCCGCTACTCATGTATAAAATTAACACGCACAACATAAGTGGTGTGAGAAACTAAGTCAATAATCCTGACTGATGGGTTCTAATGATCAATTATGTTACATATCGGTAATATTTCTTCAACGAGTTTCCGTCAGCAGATTTCTGACAACGAATCTGATAGTAAATAAAATTGGCATGTAAAAGTTTGTAAAAAAAAAAATCAGTAAAGACATAAATGGTGTGAGAAGCTAGGTCGTAATCCTGACTACTATGGCAACAATTTTTGGGTTATTAATAGAATAAAAGAGTAGGATAAGTAATAGAATGGGATGGAAAACGTGCCTATTGAGGTAAGTATTCATGCTATCAAGCTACCGAATGCAAAAATGCAAATCATTGACCAAAAAAGTGCAACTCATCGTCAATAAAAATGCAGATTAGGTTACGTTAGAGGACGTATACTTGTCGGTTAAGACAAGTACAGTAGCCGGAGATCGAAATTGACCCATTGTACAATGTCCTTAGAGAAGGAAGGAAATAGAGGAATTTAGGATGAAAGGAGGGAATGTAGGTAAAGGGGGATTCCCATTCGGGAATCGAAGGAATTACACAGAAAGAAACAGACACAAAACAAAAGAGGGTGAGAGCGCGACTACAGTTATGAAGCCATAGCACTTCTCAACCAGCCCAAGCTGCTAATGAATCTGTAGAGAGCCTTAATTTCGGCTCTCGACACAGAACTCAAGCTCTCAATGAAGGCCCTGCCAAGGGTCTTCAACCTCAACCTACCAAGGACTGGGCGGTTACAGAGGAGATGTTCGACAGTCTCTAACTCCTCCTCATCGCAACATACACTGTAATAGTACAGCTGGGATCTGTTCCAGATTCCCGTCAGCGACCTAATCTCGCAGTCC
Source organism: Sarcophaga peregrina (assembly GCA_014635995.1). NCBI lineage: Eukaryota > Metazoa > Arthropoda > Insecta > Diptera > Sarcophagidae > Sarcophaga > Sarcophaga peregrina. The sequence goes on from CM025791.1 coordinate 80,316,920, forward strand.
CCCGTGATAAAACCGACAACCAGCCTTAAGCTGGCCTTAACCAGTGGTGTTGTGCTAATTTTTTTTTTTACCGAAACGCGTTCCGGACTGCTGTTCATGGTTCGGAAAAACAAGCTGGTTCGTTCCGGTTTTTGTTCCGGTTCAAACCCGTGTTTATAAAAATACATATAAAAATTCGTCAAAAATTAAGAAAAAAATCAGCAATTCTTTTTATTTATTTTTTGTTTTCAAAATGTCAGCTTATTCTCGTTATCAGAAATCATCTTTAGTTCCGGAACGCGTTCCTGTCCAAAAAGGAAGCACCGGAACGACGTTCCTGAGCGTTGCGCCTTGATAACTCCACTGGCCTTGACCAAGCCCAGATGCCAATCTGTTCTCTTACTGCCCACACCAGGCCATATACGTCTAGAAACAGAACAACCCGATTCGTTCCTCCTAACGCCTCTGATTTTCCTCCTTGACCTATCCATCGATGAGGACCAACTATAAAATCGTTCCCTGAAAGCGAACCTAGCCTAGCGACGGCATCCGCCGACAAAAAAATTTCGTAGTTATTGACCAAAAAAATTAGAGAACATCGACCAAAACACTGCAAGTTATCGCTCATTAAAATGTAGATCATCAACCAAAGATGATCAAACAAAATTAGAGGACATCGACCAAAAAACTGCAAGTCATCGAAGTAAAAAAGCAATCAACCAACCAAAGAACAAGTCATCGCTCAATAAAGCGCAGATCATCAACTATAGAAAACTCATCACCCAAAAAGAATTGAAGCCATCGATAAAAGCGCAAGTTATCGAAAAAAAAAAATTTGTCTGCTTTGTATAGAACCAACCAAAGTACAAGTCATTGTTCAATAAAGCGCAGATTATCAACAAAAGAAAACTCATCACCCAAAAAAAATTGAAGCCTTCGATAAAAGTGCAAGTTATCGAAAAAAAAAATTTTTTGCCTGCTTTGTATAGAGAATTTTTTTTGCTAGTTTGGAGAAAAAAATTAGCTTGAGGCTGTAACTCTCCATTCCATAAAAAAAATCAAAGACTAACAAGTAGGTATGAGTTTCAGTCATATATTAGATTATTCGGGAATAACTTCAAATTGATAAACAGTCTTTTGACAGGACATTGTAGAATAGATTTCGCCGTAGGTAGGTAGGAAGTTGGCTTATTTTACGTGAGGCGCCGGTTCAAATCTCGGGACATACTTTTCCAACAAAACAAACATGAAAAAAAATTTTTTTGTGTGAATTCTTTTTAGCAAATTTCTGTCAAAAGCTCAGAGTGATTAAAAATTGACGTGAAGAGAAAGTTTCTAAACAAAATCTGGCGTTCAGAAACGACTTTAAACTCTAGGTCCTGCCAAGCACGTAAAAAATTACTGCACATAACTTAGGTGATGTGAAATTAGGTAGTAAATCCTTCATTTCTTTAATAAAACATGTAGTGCAATAGCTTTTCAAGTCTCATAAATCTCCAGATTCAGAATAAATATAAATTTTAAAAAATTTTACAAGATGAAAGAATAAATATTTAAAAAAAAACAGAGACGATTCAATATAACAAACATGATGATAATGATGATGAGGATGACAGGGGTAGATTAAGCCTGTCAACAACCTACTGTGAGGATACTGAGTGTTCTGTATGTCAAAAAAAAATTGCATCAACGTCAACATTTGTAGAAAGACAAAACCATTTTCCACAAGGTAAAAGCAATTGAAAATTTAATTTGCTTTGGTTTGAAGCGGTATCGTAATATTGTATTGGAACTGTAGTATATGGAAAGAGGGGGAACAAATTCAAAACAACAAATTGTTGTTATTTTGTGGTATTATAGAAATTCAAATAAAACAGAAGAAAAACAGAAAAAAAAAAATTCAAAACAAAAATCCTAAAACAACTGACAAAATATTGCACAAAGAATTAAAGGCAGACTGTTGACTACAGGACAGACAACAACCAATAGATAAAGGGGCTTATAGCTTAACGTGCTTTCAAAATATAAAATAAACAGACAGTTTTAACAAGGTTACAGACATGTTGCTACCTGGCTAACAAGGATATGCGGGCATATCAAGCAGGATATCCAGGAAGATTGAAAGACTCCCAAAACTGCCAGGGATTACACAGACATACCATATTGCAGCAAATGTTTTCTCTTTTAATATCAATCCTTACAACTGCCTACCATACTTTAGCTGCCTTTCATTTTGGTTGCTTAGTGTAAAATTGCAATTTGATAGACAGATTTCACTTACAGACATCCCCTTTCATAAGCCAATACCTTTACCTCGATCCCTAAAATCTTTAAAAATTTTCAATCCATACCCATAAGTCTTGTCATCAATTTGCAACAATAGTTGTTACAGCAACAACAACAAAAAATAATTCTATTCTGACAAATTTTTGATTGTTATCACACGCAATTTGTAATCTTGATGAAAACAAACAAAATTTTACTAAAGACCGCTTAACAAAAAAATTTTCAAACCTTATCTACTTCCCTTATTACCTTCTGTTATGAGTTCAGCAATAGCATTTGCAATGTGCTTAGAGAAGGACTTTGTATTATCGATTGGCAAACAAGAAATAAATTTTTATCTTTTGGTGGTAATCATTGCACACAATCTTGATTTCCTATTACAATTAATCCTTTGTGAAGCGGTTGGTTGGGAAACATTTTCAATCATGTTTTGCTAACAATTTTTTTATGAAGTAACAAAGCTTTTGGCTGGGTATACATACATAATTGGTCATTACAACCCTTCAGTCAGGATTATTGACCTAGTTTCTCACACCACTTATGTTGTGTGTGTTAATTTTATACATAAATGGCGGGACCAACAGTTTAAAATCGGCTCGGAACGACGGATTTCTTTTGAGAAACTTTTCATGGCAATTTTATTTACTCCCAGAGTTTTTGCCAGAAGTCTGCTGAGAGGAAATCGCCTGCCTGGCCTGGGGCTCGAACCCTGTCTAATAAGCCAACACACTACCTACTTGACTACGGCGACTTCCTTTGGCGGTGATATAAGGAAATTTTGCTACATAATCTATAGGCCAAGTCGGGCCAGTTCCTATTGTTTATGCTATGATGGCAAACAAGTAAATAATTACTCGAGATTTTTCAATCAGAGCTCAATAACTAGTCGGTAGTTTATTGACTTGTTAGAGGCAAGTCCGTGGTTCAAACTCCTACTCAGACATCTTGAAAGAAAACCATGTATTGGAGGCCTCACAGTTTAGTAGATCGTGTGTTGGCTCAGAACAAAAATGTTTCTTAAAACTCTGTCTTTCGTAGTCGACTTTATACTGTAGATACCACCACTCATTAATAAAATGAACTCATACAACATGGGTGGGTCTGGGAAGCTAGATCGTAATCCCAACTGAAGGCTTGTAATGGCCAACAAAGTAAGTAAGCCGAGTTGAATCAGCTTGTCCAGATAGGTTAGGTTAGGTCGGAGTGGTAGCTCTGATATCACAAAGCTCATTTGAGCACGCATGGCGGCCCATTATGATGCGACGGGTAAACGCAATCCCTGAACTAACCAAGTTCCACCAAATCAGGGAAAAGGAAGAATTTGGTCAGCGCAAGGGCAGCATTTGTCCAGATAGACTCATACTAGACTCAAATCTGCCTCACAAGAGCTAAGCTTAAGAGATTGGCATACAAAGAAGGATGGAATACAAGACCAACATATAGATAGAGAGCAGAAAATGTGGGAATGTGCAAAACAAAAGTGGGGTTGAAACTAATCAGAAGTTACACAAGATATCTTCCAGTATAGTGCACACGCCTGAATGCTGTTTATTCCTCACAACGACTTTTTCAGAGGCTGTAAAGACAAGGAAAAGGAAGGGATCTCAGAACATCTTTTCTGCCATTGTTTCGCACTTGGCAACTGTGACGAACATTTCTTGGGTACACAGAGCTTGTTAATAAAACGTGTCTAAATAAACATCAGTTAGACGGAATTCACATTTTCATAAAACAACAAACAGAATGGATTAGAAATGACGGAATCGGTTTTTATAGCGCTCAAGTAAGCTATTCGCCATTCTTTCTGGGCGCTTCAGTATTTAAATTATTAGGGTTCCTGGGCAAAGGAACATTGCAAGGACGGAATGGGTTTTTATAGCACTCAAGTAAGCTATTCGCCATTCTTTCTGGACGCTTCAGTGTCTAAATTGTTTGGGTTCCTGGGCACAGGGACACTCCAGGCAACTGTAGGGACGATGAGCTCGTCAGAAGAGGTACACTTCTTCTGGGACCGTTGCCAATCGACATGGGTATGTCACTTACTTTGGTTAAATTACCAATTAGGAAAAAATTCTTCCAGGATGCCAACTTATCCTGCGCGAATAAAGACTTGCTTGGTCCAAAATATATAAGAAACGCTCCAACCAACTAGTCAAACTTAGTTTCAATGTAATATCCCTTACAGTGGCCATGCTTAAAGCTTATTGGTTATGATTATGGTTATGGTGACTTACGACTTCTGCCCAGGGAGTGTGGTGTGAAGCAATGTCCATCTCAGACGCAGATTTAGATAATTAAGCTCTCTATTCCTTGATCCATGGTATCAAGGATGTAACTTCGTTTGCTAGACTTTTATCATGGTTTCCAGCATAAGGAAGTCGTGCTTTAGTGTGCATCCCCGGTGCTAACCGACTTCTTCGATTAGTTTAGTAGAATTCGCTTTGTACAAGGACTGCGTTTACCTGTAGCGACACGACGGGCCGCTATGTGTGCTAATAAAAATGAGCTCTGATAATCAGAGAACAGCAATGAATCGTTTTTCCGCTACTCATAAGCACTCATTGCAATTTTGAGTATGAGTGAATCAACAAAATTGAAATTCTACTTCTTTGATTAATTCGTACTTGCTGCAACATTGATTTATAAGTATCAGCAGCAATGAGTATGAGTACAACGTTGACATCAAACTCACAACATTCGAAATATGTTTGATTCATACGCCTACCCTATTCGGATTCATAAATTTAGAAAAATACTTATAATACTAATAAGTGATTCGAGTGATTCAAAATGTACAGTCTTTGTTGTTGTTGCGTATACAAACAAAGAGGAAAGGAAAGACAAAGAAAACAACAAGCAAAGCATACAGACAATCTGCTTGTGAGTATTGTAGTGTTCGTATGCGAATCATACTTAGTTTGTGCTTCGTGTAAATGTTAAGTAGAGACGAGTCGAAGTCAATAAGATCATGCGTATTGTTAAGTATGAATACGACCAGTAATTCAACTTTGAATATGAGTGGTATGATATTAAAATAAGTATGAATGCGTATAAGTATCACAAATTATAAGCATGAATCGAATCTACTCATCGTTTTGAATACTCGTTGCTGATCTTTGCTGGTAATCAGGACAATCTTTTCAATCTAAGTGCATCCCAGTATTTTCAAAGATTTTTTTAAATTGAAAAACAAAGTCTTTAACGGAAAAAATGTTATTGTGTTGAATAGAACCCTTGTGCCCCTACAGGGTTAATTGCCATCATCCCTTATAACAACTACTCAAGTGTGTATAAATGAGTTTTGATTTAATTTTTTTAGTCCTTAAACAAATACAATGGAAAAGTCCTGCTTTTCCTACTTAACAATACATTTATATTTTTTGTTGTTGTTGTTGTTATTTATCTGTTAAATCTCCTCTCGTTGTGTCTGATATGCGATTGGCGTTTTATTTGGACATGTGTTTACCTTCCCTGTTTTTGTAATTTTCTACGATTAACTATTATCACGAGCAGAAAATCAGTTGCACTTCAAACAATTGTGTGAATTGTGAGGTTTTCTTTTCTTTTCTTTCCTTTTTTTGGCTAATAACTGTTGGGATCTTAAGGAATGTGTGAGAGTGCGACTACTGGTATTTTCACAGGTTGTTAAGGGATTGCACAACAGATGAGGTTATTTAAACTGTAATTAAAGGGAGAAGGTCAAACAGGTAGTAATTTTTTGAAATGAAAAGGTCCTTTTAGAACAATTAATAATTCGGGGTAAATATGACAAACATTTTGTAACAATTCAGTGTTTATCGGGTGGGCCCTCTATCGGTTTAAATTTAAACCATCGGTTATTTCGAATCTGGTAATCTCTTGATTGTATTCCATCACTAAATTCGGGATATTATGTCCACTGAGCGTAATGAATTTATTGGAATGAGTTTTATTGGAATTTTATTTCCAAAACAAAGACAATTCCTAGGAAATTGCACGAAAATTTACAAAATTTGGTCACATAGAAGGACGACAGCGTTCGATATTCTCAAGTTTATTGGTAAAGTTCGAAAAGAAATTGGTTTCATTGCTAATGCGTGAGACTGTCCGAAAATATAAGAGCTGCGACTGAGATCACAATTCGTCATCGTTGTCCGGTATTAAATATTTCACTCAACAGTTTACTTCGAATTTTGCGAAAAGACCTCTGCGTGACGCCTTACAAAGTTCAATTGGTTCAAGAGTTGAAGCCACATGACCATCGAATTCGTTTCGCCTTCGCTGGATGGTCAACGAGAAACTGCACGATGATGTCGATTTTGCCAAAAACCAATCATCTTTGAGGATGAAGGTCATTTTCATCTTAGTGAGTAAAATTTTCCGTATTTGGAACGCAGAAAATCCATAAGCGGTCTTACAGAAGCCAATGTAACCATTACGAGTAACTGTTTTGTGCGGCTTGGGGAGCGGAGGCTTCATTCCCCTATATTTCTTTGAAAATGAGGACGGCGTAACTATTGCGGTCAATGGAAACACCTATCGCACCATCATAACCGATTTTTTTGCAACACGGTGGTGTAACTTGCCACACATTTCATGCCACAATCGATTTATTGCGTCAAACTCTTGATGGCCATTTAAATAGCCAAAATGGTGATGTCAATTGGGCGTTAGGAAACTACGATTTGACACCCTTGCACTATTTTTTGGGGAGAGCCGTTAAAGAAAAGTGCTATGCCGACAAATTAGTTACAATTGGCCATTTGGAGGGTAACATTAGCGATGCCATTATCGATATACGAACCCAATACACTTAAAAAATTGCACGAGAATTTGTCTTATAGAGTGAAGTACTGTAAGGCAAGCCGTGAGAGCCAACAGTGTTTGTTAGGTTAGGTTAGGTTGAGGACGTGTACTTTTTCAACTGTGACAAGTACAGTATCTGGAGGTCAAATTGACTCTTTGTACAACGTCCTAGCTTCTCCCACCACCCGTGTTGTGTGCGTTAATTTTGTATATGAGTGGCGAGATTTACAGTGTAAAATCGACTCTGAACGACGGATTTTTTGACAAGCTTTTCATGCTAAATTTTACTCTCAGAGGTTTTGCAGAACTCTACTGAGAGGAAGTTGCCGAAAAAATATTTTCATATTTCCGTTTTGATGTCTGACCTGGGATTCGAACTCGTGCCTTTTGTCTAATAAGCCAACACACTATCTACTAGACCACGGCGACTTCTATCTACTTTAAATGGTCCCAGTAATTAAATATCATGCATTTTAACTTTTTTATAACGAAACTTCAAAAAAAACTTTGAAGTGTGGCAATAGTCTTTACTTTTATTTAAAATGGCAGCATTAAATTATAACTCAACATCTTTAATCAGCTGCTAGATAAAAAGAATTAACACGTATTTTTTGGTTTTTAATAAAAAAAAAAATACTTTTTGTTTTTAATAAATGATAAAAATTATTTGTTATAACCGGGTGTTCGTTATAACCGGGTTAGACTGTACATACAAAACAACAGAGGTCCAAGTATTGACCCCTGGGAAACACCTCTACTAATATAAAGTGGATCTGAGATATTGCCATTATGCCAACAAACTAGATACAATTAGCCATTTGCAGGCTAACATTCGCGATGCCATTATAGATATACGACATAATACACTCGAAAAATTACACGAGAATTTGTCTTATAGAATGAAGTACTGTGAGTCAAACTGTTTGTACTTCGCAACGAAAAAAAACAAATTTAATTGCATTTTTGTGTTAAACTTTTATGTGGTCCAAACTGAGAATGATAAACTAATGATTACGCCTTGCTCATGATATCCCGTTAGATGACTTTGTTGGGCTATTTTAAAGGGTTCCAAGTCTTTTTCTTATGTGAAAATTAACATTTCTTTTGAAAAGTGTATGCACTACGCGAAAGTAGTTGGCAGCCCTGCAATATAGCTTACATTATCATTAGCCAATAGGAAAACAATGAAAACAATTTTCGTGACGTCATTGATTCAACATGTGTAGAAAGTTTTAATTTTGTGTGCGTGATGGCGTAATCTTTAGTTTATCATTTTTGGTCCATCCTATATTTTTCATTGATTTTAATTTATTCTACAACTGAAATTTATTTCTTTATTTCAATCAGGCATAATTTTTATTATTTAATAATCAAATACCCATAAGTGAACATAGCTTCCGATTAAAAATAACATTAATTTCCCAACATTTCCTTTTCCTTTAACCGTTCAGTAACGTGTATTCAAGTTCTATATTTAACACAAACAAATCTGTTTTATTCCCTTATACAGGAATTTTCTTTAATTTTTAGATTTTTTTTTATTTAAAATTATTACATACATACGTACATGCATACGTATGTACATATTTACGTTAATCGGAAACTAACACTATTTTAACCCAATTACATATGTAACCACACGTGAAGAAAAGAAATTTTCGAAACAAAATCACAAATTCATAATACATGCCGGTTAACTGAAAGACCTCCTCTGTTGGGTAAAGAAACTCATACCGCTAGCATATGGAGACAGAGAATGACAGAAAAACACTCAAGAAATTAAAATTCAAAACTGATTGTGATGTTTAAAATTCAATTGAATCGATTTATTTCAATCATTATCATCAATGAAAATCTAAATAAATGTGTCGCTTTGCAAACGTCAAATGCATAATAAAATAAAACTTGACAGTAAAAACAAATTATGGTGGGGTTTTCGTAAGTTTAAAAATACTTAAGAAAAAAAGCAAAAACAGAAAGAAACTTTAAAAGACTTAAAATTTAGTTGAAAACGAATTTGTGGGACTCTATTTGAGTACAGCATTTAAAAGAAAAATCAGATTCTGATGAATTTTTAAATCATTTTACATTAAGGGGAATAATTTGTTTCAAATTCATCATTCTCTTCTCAAAATCGAACTGAAATTGCGTTTAGCCAGAGCTACAGAATTTCCAGCTATTGAAAAATGTTAGGTGAGGTGATAAAAAAAAAATTTCTTTCGGCTTTTTACTCTCAGTATACTTCTGGCAATAACACTGAGAATAAAATAAAATTACCAAGATAAGCTTTCCAGAAATATGTCGTTCGAAGTCGACTTTAAACTGTACATCCCACAACATATGTGCTGTGGAAAACTCGGTCGTAATCCTCAAAAATTCATCGCTAGGAACTGATTTTAAATTGTAGATCACGCCTCTAATGTATAAATTTAACATGTGCAATATAAGTGGTGTGAGAAGTTAGGTCGTAATCCGGACTGAAGAGTTATTATGGCATATTATGTACAGGATGGCTGATATGTGTATTGCAACCAACTTCAGGTTGTTATCATTTGTAAACAGCTCGTCTGACAGCTGACAGATTTATTCCAGTGACAGTTCATTTTATTATTTACAAGCTTACAAAGCATTTTGATCTACGGCATTCAGAAAAAAAAGTTATTCGTAATGGAATTCAAGCGTGATAGTATAATTGCTTTAAATTTGGCTGGTAAACCACATGTGCCTGTCGTTAGATTCTTACAGCATTCAAATGTGAATAAATCTTTTGTTTCTCGTACTATTGCACGTTACCGCGATACTGGCAGTGTTGCATCGCGTCCGAAAAGTGGACGAAAAAAAACTGTACCAACACCAGAAATGATCCGAAAAGTGAAGGCCATATTTGATCAAAATCGAAGCCGTATTGGCAGAAAAATTACTTGTGAGCAGAACGTATCACGAGAAGGGATGCAACACATATTGAAAAATTAGCGTGGGCTAAAGCCATCGGAGGGAAAAAAAAATTTACACTGGAAAGAGCCAATGACTTACTTCGCTTGCACGAAAGTGGCCAGTTACCGAATTTTGTTTTCTCCGATGAGAAGCCCTTTCAAATTGAGCAGTTTGCGAACAAACAATATGATCGGCTTTACCTGCCAAAGAGGTTAGCTGAAAATTTACACCTGCGATTGGCCACCAGAACTCAAGCGCCGCCGATGGTAACGGTATGGGCCGCCGCAACGGCTGATGGTCGCTTCCCGCTCGTATTCATCGACCATGGGTTCAAAATAAATGCTGAATATTATCGGGAAAATGTTTTAAAGACAGTATTGAAACCCTGGGCAGACAAATATTTCAGCCGCAGACCATGAACATTCCAACAGGACTCAGCACCACCGCACTCAGCACGTGTTAACCAAGAATGGGTTAAAAAGGAGGTTCCTCTCTTCATTTCTACCGTACAATGGCCATCAAAATTTTCTGATCTCAATCCGTTGGACTTTTGCGCCTGGAACATTATGGAGAGTAAGGTTCTCACTAAAAAATACCGAAGTGTCAAATAGGCCAAAATACCGCAGAGCCACTTTTGTGCAGCCTGTGATGGCTTTGTCGGCCGTTTGAAGGCCATAATTCGTACCAAAGGTGGCCTATTCGTACAAATTTAAACTGATTCAAAAATTTGATGTTATTTCCAACATTTTTAGCTTCTGAGCAATAAAATTTAAAAAAAATTAAAAAAATAGCGCTTTACTTTGTTGCATTATATATCAGCCAAACTGTATGTACGTGTATGAAGATTCCGTGTAACTAGTATGCATAAACAGTATAAAAATCCTATGAATCCAAGGAAAATAATAAAGAAAAGTTGAACACACTGTTCTAAAAAAAGTGAGTGGTTTTACAATTATTTTCAAGGTGTTTTCTTCTTTCTTTTTTTTCGGGCGTTATGCAAAATGTTGCCCCTAATAAAAAAAAATATTTATTGAGAACGACGAACCTTTTCCCACCCCAATATGTACCCGCAATTATAAAATAGCGCCTATGTAGCTTTTATTGACAACTAAAACTTGACAAACCCATAAAGAATTATGAGAAGTTCATAAAATTTATGTCTTTTTCATTTAGTAAAAACAAAAAAACAAAATTTGTTTTCATAGCATTTAATATGCAACAAGCACATACGAGGTTTAATAAAGAAATAAAAAAAAAGTTATAAAAACAGGCAACGAAATTAACGAAAAATAGGCAACAATTGTCAACTGTTTGTTGTAGTTTTTAAATAAAATTAATGATCGTTTTATGAGAACCAAACACTATGTACGGTATGGGCAACTAAATATTGAAAATCAATTGTTAAAAACAGAAAATAAAAAAAAAAATATTGGAATTAATTAGAAATAACAATTCCACATGAATTTCAACAATAAAAATTTAAATTGATTGTAATCGCATGTAATGCCGTTGTACTCGTAAAACAAAACAAAAAAAAAATATTTTTTATGACGGCAGTTGGGGATTTTTTTTTATGATTTTTTCTATTGACTGCCAGCTGTAGACTTTGAATTTTCAATTTCCAAGCGTATGTATGTATACATATGTCTCTGCTTTGCATTGATTTGTTTCTTTATTAAATTTGATCAATTAGTTTGTGTTATGGGGGCTTTTTCACAAACAACAAACAAAAACCGTCATTAATTTTCATTATCTGTGAAACACATATTTTCCATTCCAATTGCCAACGTTTGACAATCTCAATAATTGTCTCAGTAGATCGATCAATTTCGTAATGCTTATTTCGTTACCATTGACTGTGTTTGTATTGTGTTTGGAAAATTAATCAAGCAATACAGAGTGGCTGATATGTATTGCAACCAACTTCAGGTTGTTATCATTTGTAAACTGCTTGTCTGACAGCTCACAGATTTATTCCAGTGACAGTTCATTTTATTATTTACAAGCATTTTGATCTATTGAATTCAGAAAAAAAGTTATTTGTGATGGAATTCAAGCGTGATAGTGTGATTGATTTATAATTGGCTGGATAACCACAGATGGCTATCGTTTTAGAGAACTCCAGTATTTAAATGTGAATAAATCTTTTGTTTCTCGTACCATTGCTCTTTACCATTATACTGGCAATGTTGCATCGCAACCAAAAAGAGGACGAAAAAAACGGTAACAACACCAGAAAGCATCCGAAAAGTGAAGGCTAGATTTGATCGAAATCCACGCCGCAGTAGTAGAAAAATTGTTCGTGAGCGGAACATATCGTGAGAACGTATGCAACACATATTGAAAACTGAGTTTCAACTAAAGCCATTGAAGTTCCAAAAAGTGCCAAGAAATCACCGATGAACAAAAAAAAGTTAGACTGGAAGGACTCATTGGCTCCGAAAGAGGCCAATTTGGTTTTTTCCGATGAGAAGCCATTCCAAATTGAGCAGTTTATGAACAAACAAAATTATCGGGTTTACTTGCCAAAGGGGTCAGTTGAAAATTTACATCTGGGATTGGCCACCAGAACTCAAGCGCCGCCGATGATAATGGTGTGGGCCACCGTAACTGCCGATGGTCGCTCCCCGCTCGTATTCATCGACTGTGGGGTCAAAATAAATGCCGAATATAATCGGGAAAATGTCTTAAAGACAGTATTGAAGCTCTGGGCAGACAAACATTTCGCCCGCAGACCATGGACATTCCAACAGGGCTCAGCACCACCGCACTCAGCATGCGTCAACCAAGAATGGCTTAAAAAGGAGATTCCTCACTTCATTTCTACCTCACAATGGCCACCAAAATCTCTAATTTTCAATCCGTTGGACGTTTGCACCTGGGGCATTTTGGAGAGTATGAGTTCTCACTAAAAAATACTAAAGTGTCGATCATCTCAAGATAGCGCTTCGCCGGCATTGGACCAAAATACCGCATAGCCACTTTCGTGCAGCCTGTGATGGTTTTTTCGGCCGTTTGAAGGTCATAATTCGTACCAAAGGTGGCGAATACGAACAAATCTAAACTGATTGTAAAATTTGATGTTATTTTCATCATTTTTTGTTTTTGAACAATAAAGTTAAAAAAAAAGTTAAAAAAATATAACGCTTTACTTTATTGCATTATATATCAGCCACCCTGTACATCATAGTTGATTTGAATGCATAGAAAATTTTTAATTTATTTTCAAAGTTTAACTACGTTTTCAATTACATTCTGTAGTATAAAAGAGCGTCTTTTTTATTTATTTTTTGGTCGCATGAGAACAATTAACATCGATAAGTAAAGTCTTTTTGCTGAGAATGTCATATTGCGTTGAATTGTTCGTTTACTAAGGTTTGGGAAACCATTACGAATAAAAATCCTTTCAAAATATGGAAATCTTTCTTTTACGTCAATTTTACCCTCAACACAGATGGCCTAATTACAAATAACAAGTTTCCAGGACCAAATTCACTCCAAAAGGAAGGAATCCGTAAACAATGTGTGCTGGCATAACAAGAGATATGAAGACCTGTCCTTCACCCATGCTAGAACATACTTACATTATTGATCATTATAATCCATTAGTCAATGTTACGACATAGTTTCTCACACCATTTATGTTGTGTGTGTTAATTTTTTTTTATGCATGAGAGACGGGCCCTATAACCAAATCTACACGAAAGAGTTCTATGGTTTTACAGTATTGGTTGATTAAAGTGCATTTAATCAGTACTTGTCAATCAGTTCTGAGGTATTACTTCATTGGTATTACAACTGAACATTATGAGGGCTTCCTAACGGCGAATTTAACACATCCATAATTGGTTATTACAACGCCTCAGTCAAGATTACAACCTAGCTTGTTGTGTCTTCCTTCTATACATAAGTAGCGGGACCTACAGTTTAAAGACACCTCCAAACGACAGATTTTTAAGAAACTTTTCATGGCAATTTTTGATTTACTCTTAGAGTTTTTGGTTGAAAGCAGCTGAGAGATGGTGGACAAAGAAACATTTCTACCACCAGAATTACTGCAGAAGATGCCGTGATGTGGAAAAAACGGAATCGGTACAACACTTTTTATGCAAGTGTCCTGCACTTAAGGACAGAGGTCATCAGTTTTTGAGTGACAGCGGATTCATCGCTCGAAATTGTTCAAACCCACGACTAACGAATCATGACAAGAGGGTTTACCTTATACTAGATGACGCAATGGGTGATATTGGCCGCCGAGTGAACTCGCCTGTGAACGTAAAGATACCCGCTAATCTGACCTAATGTATCTCAATAAATTCTAATAAACCCTCCCATACGGTAGAGTATAGAGTAGGTGTGATTTGCCTTTAGACTTCTGGTTCTGAATCCAAACGTCATTTCAAGTATAAACGAGAGAACAAAGACATTTTTTATTATCTCTTTAGAGAGCATATCCCTGCCACAAAGTATCTTCATCTTACATGGATTTCAACTATTATTTTCGTGTCTTGTCATGTAAATTGCACTTTTCTAGCTCTTGTAGTAGCTACCATAAGTCTTCAGATGAATTTTGGTCAGTTACGGTCTCGTGAAAAAAACCGGAAATATACAAAAAATATTGCCATGTCATAAAAAAGTTTAACAGAAATCTTTTCTTTAAGTGCAGCCCTTACGCTGACCAACTTCTTCCTTGGTTCGAAAGAACTTCGTCAGTTTAGGGGCAGTGTTCACCTGCGGCATCACAACGGGCTGCTATGCGTGCTCAAGTAAGCTTTTGCTATAAAGTTACCATACGAATCTAACCAAATCTCTTGTAAGACCTACCTAATCAACGTAAGTGGTGTGAGAATTTAGATCGTAATCCTGATTGAAAGGGTTTTAATGATTAATTATGATGTTATGTATGTGGGAAGCAATTTATCTGCCAGAGATTAAGGAAATATAAAAATAAACCCACATTTATTGGGACCGTATGAAATGGAACCACTGTGATATACACTGAAGACTATTTGCATCAAAACTACCATGAGTTCGTATTAAAAAGCATCATAGTGATCAAATACATTATAACGCCATATACGGGGTAGCAATGTTTGGTCATTCATGACAGTCTTATTAAGTCAGGATTGAGACCAGACGAAAATGGTATACACAGAATACTATTCTCAAATCCTATCTACCCTAAGTCCGTCTTGGAAATATCACAGCGAATAAAATACCTTACAAAGATCACACACTGACTAGTATTGTTTAAACATTCCGACTGTCTTATGAAGTCCACCAAGGACACTGGACGAAATGGGCACTCTGTGATATACACATAATACCGTGCGTATTAAATCTACCCTGAGTCCATTGTCCCAGGTTAGACATCAAAACGAAAATATGAAAATATTTCTTTGGCGAATTCCTCTTAGCAGATTTCTGGAAAAAACTCTGAAAGTAAAAATTGCCATGAAAAGCTTCTCAAAAAATCTGTAATTCGGAGTCGACCTTAAGCTAGAAGTCCAGCTACTCATGTATAAAATGAACGCACACAGCATAAGTGGTGTGAGGAGCTAGGTCGTAATGCTGACTGAGGGGTTGTATCCACTAGTTATGTATGTTCGTATTAAGAACTTTAGAGCGATCAAATACCTAATACTTTAAAGGTCACAGGCTGGTCTTATGAAGATTTCCTGCAAACCCTTTTGACTAGGCACATTCTTTTAGCAAATGGTAGATTCCAAAAAAATTTATTTTTACCACACATTGCAAATTGGCGGACAATGATTGGCAAAATATTTTGTGGTTCACTTCTTTTTCTCAATGCTACAGCTTGCAGGAAGCACGTTATGAAATATTTTCACGCCTTTGCGGGGTATATAATCATAAGGTGGTGTAACGTGACGATCGCTATGATGCAACTGCTGACTAGCAACCTAACCTAATAATTTTTATAGTCACCATACACCTTTTGTGATATTTTACGCTCCAAAATTTGAATGCAACCCGAAAATGATTGTTTTTGGCAGAAAGCACCTGAGAGAAACTGGATAAAGAAATATTTCTTTCATATTTCGTTTTGATGGATATGTCTGTCTTAGGGTTTGAATCGAGGCCCTATGTCCAATAAGCAAACACACTACCTACTAGACTACCGGCTCGTATTCAAAGTTTCATAACAATAATGACGCTGACCTTAAATTTACAATTACGATATGACCTTTTTAGTCATAAGGAACTTAAAACTGATTGAAGAATATTGGCAATCAATTTCTTTTCAACGGATTGCCAGTAATAGTGATAATATCTCAGCATAGAAGAAAACTCATTGTTTAGCTTCAACTTCATTTATTTAATATTCAAAGTGTATGTAATGCCGGATTTTGCTAAATCATTGAAAGCTAATTAAGCCATTTAAAGTCAATGTATTTTCCATGTAAACAATTACAAAAACCAGAATAAAAGTAGAAAAATTTATAACACAGTCATTACATAACAATCGATCTTATAAGACGCATTGTTTTCTACAACATTCTCTTTAAGAAATGTTACCCGCAGTTTTGAAAGAAACATTTATGATTACAGCGGTGTATATCAAATAGGCTCCTTTTTTTGTACAAACGCGCTTAATTCTTCTTTTTAAATTAAGATCTGACAGGTTTACAATACCTATGATACGCATTTTTGATTTATTTTTTTCGTTCATAATGTTTCTCTGCAAACTATTGTGTTTTTGAATACCCACTGTTCGTTTAATTTTTGGTATTATTTTTGATTTATTTTATAACACATACTTACACACATTCACACACGTACACATTCTCTATTGTTATGATTTTGTTTCAATTTATTGTGAAATCAAATGCCAGCTACTGTAATGATTGGAAATTTTTATAAGAAACTGATCGATTTTCGTTATGCTTTCAAACATAATAAATGATTTGCTTCCTTTTAAAGAGCCCAGTCATTTGAAAACAGTAGCATTAGTTTTGCTTATTGTTGTAGGGACTACAAGAAATTGGTTTCATTACATTGCACGTTTTCGTATGAAAAATGATGAATTGTTGTTTGGTTATTATTATCAATCAAGTATGTGTCTTAAGTCTTTTGTTTTATTAAAGCAAAAGAATGTTAAGCAAATAATGGAAAAAAATTTTAATTTCGTTTCAGATATGAAAAGATATTCAATGTACTCCTGGTTAGTGTCTAATGGTTAACTACTTATCGGATATTAACACTAAACCTACCGATACTTTATGTATTCCTATTCCTACCAAAAGGGGTCAACTGACCTCTTGCGGTATTAAAGGTGGATTAAATATATTTCTCGGTAAAAAAATTAACAAAAGAGGAGTAAATCTTGGAAAACACATTCGATGTATTTCGTAATAAAAGTCGTAAAGGCAAATTTTTTTTTTTTCAAAAAAACTGGCACTCAGGTGATGACCCCTACTCATGCAGTGCATTGTGCAGGTTTTAGGAAACGTGAAAAGAGGGAAGATGCGAATGGTAAGGAAACGCGTTGCTGCTGGTGACTATAAAATGGCCAGTGCGATACCTTCACCATTAGACGGTCTACAGCAATCGCCCCCAAGAAGCCCGCAGTTTCTCATACCACTTATGTCGTGTGTGTTAATTTTATACAGAAGTGGCAAGGATCCTATAGTTTAAAGTCGACTCCGAAACGACAGATTTTTTGAGAAACAAGAAGAGAAAGAGAAGAAATCGCCGAAAAAATATTTTTCTGTATTTTTATTTATTTTTGATGTCTGGCCTGGGACTCGAACCCTGGCTTTACGTCTAATAAACTAGCACACTACCTACTAGACCACGGCGATACCTAATGGTATTGTGATAATGTTATTTTTAAGAAATTCTAACAAGAAGTTCAAAATGGGTCGTTTGACGTCCATGGTAGGTTTAGTGTTAATTTTTTTAGATTAAGTTCCCCAATCAGGCGGCAGCTTTCTTTTGTATTCTATGAGTGTGAAGCCAAATAAGAAAACTATTTGTTAACAACATATGCAATAAGGCACCGATTAAGGCTTTAACTGCCATAGTCAATTCCTTCCTCTCTGACCATCTATAAACATAGAGTGGAGTCAGTATAACTCAATGCAGCTTTATATTTTAGACCAAACCTAGCTTATGGATATTTTATTGCATTGAGAATACAAAAACGCATCCAAATCTTTAGGGTATATACCAGAGATCATCAATGAATCGTTTTTTCGCTACTCATAAGCACTCATGCAATTTTGAGTTTGAATGAATCAACGAATTGAAATTCAACTACTCTGATTCGTTCGTACTCGCTGCAACATTGATTTATAAGTATAAGAAGCAATGAGTATGAGTGCAACGTTGACATCAAACATACAACATTCGAAATATGTTTGATTCATACACCTACTCATTCAGATTCATAAATTTAGAAAAATACTTATAATACTTATAAGTGATTCGAGTACGTCGAATCATTCATCAAATTTTATAGCCTTGTTGTCTATACAAAGAAAGAAGAAAGGAAAGACAAAGACAACAAGCAAGGCTTACACACAATCTTCTTGTGAGTATTCCAGTGCTCGTACGCGAATCATACTTATTTTGTGGTTCGTGTAAATGTTAAATAGAGACGAATCTAAGTCAATAACATAATGCATATTGTTGAGTATGAATACGATGAGTAGTTCTAATAATATGAGTATCATTATCAATATAAGTAAGAATGCGTGTAAGTATCTGAAATTATAAGTATGACTCGAATCTACTCATCGTTTTGAATACTCGTTGCTGATCTCTGGTATATACCTATTGTTTTCAAATACTGAACAGACTACGCTGTGTTATAGGGGATTTAAAGTCGCCGTGCATTAGTGGGTAGGGTGTTGGCTTATTAGACATAATGCCTCGGTTCAAACCGCAAGTCCGACATTTGCACGGGATTATTTAAAAAAAAATATTTCTTCGGCAACTGGCTCTCAGAAGATTTTTGGTAAAAATTCCGAGAGTTTAAAAATTGCCACGAAAAGTTTCTCAAAAATATGTCGTTCGGTTTCGGTTTTAACACCCATGCATGAATAAAATTAACACACTCATCATAAGTGGTTAAGCTTCTTTAGTTTCGTAATCATGACTAAATGTTTGTATAGACAATATATAAGGCATTAAATATTAAACGTTTGTATAGGCTGCTTGAGCACTAAAGTGTTTTCCAGCCGAAGATCATTTTGAAAGCGGTGGAGTTGTAATGGCGAGATTTTTCCGGAAAATTTGTTCATTTGCTCGGACAACCAGGCTGCGATTATGCCCCTAACGAATGTATATTTGACGTGCATTTTCGTCCATTAATATAATAATAATAATTATATAGATAGGGTCGATCCATGTCCCAAATTTAACGACGGGAGGAGGGAGATTTCCCCCAATTTTCGAAAAAATTAGAAAAAAAATCAGCAAGCCAATTCTCGTTATCAGAAATCGTCTTTAGTTCCGGAACACGTTCTTGTCCAAAAAGGAACTGGAACTAACCAATATAAAAATTGCTGCAATATTTATTTTCTGAACTCAAGTAAATTTGGGTCCTCTGGTTCACTAAACATTCAACCAACATTCGTACAACTATAAAACGGAAGATCTGCTTAAAACATCATCACTGTCTGTGAGTGTATGCAGGAATCTGAGGTAGTTGATTTCGTGTCGTTACTTACGTCTGCCCCAACACAAAGTTCCAACTGACCGAGAAACGGAAGGTAGACTACCATAGAACAATGATGTGTGTTCCCTAATTGGGTGGTAAATTTTATCGAAAATTTATCTTCAGAGATGAAACTCAATTCTGGTACGTGAACATATAAAATTGGCATTCACCATCATCATCGAACACCTGTTGGTCGATGACCATCAACTTCTGTCGGCCCAATTTGAAATATCTGGACACAGAACAGCGCTATATGACTCACACTTCCTGTTGCATTTGAAACAATTGACAGCAGACAGTAAATTTTATAGAAAATTCTTCTTCAGGGATTACACTCAATTTTGGAGAAATTGGGCGATGACCACCAACTTCTTTCGGGCCAAATTGAAAGACCCTGCACACAGAATAGAATGGGGCTATATGATTTACACCTCTTGTTGCATTGAATACTCTTTGGAGTTGATGTGTATTAGTGTCCCTAAGACTTTTAGTTGAGTTTTCTCAAATCGCGACTGCATGTGAATAAGCATCAAACCACAGTAGGAATATAATTTAAAGAATATAATTTAAGAAGTGAGTAGCCTGGTACACGTTGTGTGTTTGGTAACTTTATTCATGAGAGGTAGGACTTACAGTTTAACACCGATTCCTATGGAAAAATTTGGAAGCCCTTTTAATGCAACTATCTACTCTCAGTGCTTTTGCCAGAAGACTGTTGAGAGGAAGTCCCCGAAGAAATATTTTTTCATATTTCATTTTGCTATTTTTTTGAACCTGAGGCCTCATGTCTAATAAGCCAACACACTACCTATTAGACTACAGCGATTTACAATGTAAATGTATTAAAAATTCTTTCAAATTCAAATTTAATTTTTTTTACTTGCAAAGTCCTAGAAACCATAAAAATTTTCTCGACTAAAGTATGTGTCTTAAGTCTTTTGTTTCATAGACAGGGAAAAGCTATGATATTGTAATGCCTAGAAAACAAAACTATGCCACACATATGCCAACGCTATTCAATAGATTTATGCAAGACATAAAACAATATCTCATGATTGTCATCAATTATAGTACGTACATCAATTATAAAATGCACCATAAAGTTTACAATTCCCAGTAGGTCTTCTTTTACCTTTTGGCAGCCATAAAATGTCCTTTTAGGTTTGTTATGTTTGCGACTGCTGTTACGTTTTCAAAGCAAAACTGAACGCATATTTGCATTTAAGATTGCTGATATGAATTTTAAAATTTATGGACCCACCACATCAAATCCTCAAAACGTGTACAACATAATGCTCAACATAAAGCATTCAATCAAATGTGAAATAAAAAAAATACGAATGCAACAGGCGCCAGTCTGTAAATGCAACTTTTTTGCAAATTTTATGATAAAATGATATGAATTTGAATAATAATATGCAATGAAATAACAAAGAAGTACTCGAATAACAATGAAACATGAAAGTAAAGTAACTTTACGTTTATCATTGCACTCGTTAAGCAAAATATTGATACGAATGGTTATTAAAGTGCTTGTACTACAAAAAGAAATCACGTAAATTTATGCTAATATTGTGATAATTTTCCAAGGAATTAAATGCAAAAGACTAAACGAAATGTCTACATTTCATTTGTGTGATACGAAAAGTGACAAAGCGATCGATGGCAGGCATTCGGAATTCTTTCTTTCTGTCAGTGACGTATTTAGATTGGGTGTTCTAATCCCAGTATTTCAATAAAGAAGGAAAGGAAAACGTGGACTAGTTTGCACGAAAGGGATCGGAGATCCCTGAGGAGGTAATATGCACCACTACAAATTAGAAAAAGCGACATGAAATTCAACAATCCGTAGGGTGTTCTAGCATACCTGGTTGTCGAATTTCAAAACTGCTGTATCCCACGGAAGAACAAGGAAACTACTTGAGTTCGACAAGAGAACGGTTCGCATTCAAACAGAAATTCTAACGGGACACTTTGATACTGGCAGTTTCGCCAGGAGTCGCCGTGGTCTAGTGGGTAGTGTGTTGGCTTATTAGACGAAAGGCCCGGGTTCGAATCTCAGGTCAGACATCAAAATGAAAAATATTTCTTCGGCGACTTCCACTCAGCAGATTTCTGGCAAAGACTCTGACAGTAAAAATTGCCATGAAAAGCTTCTCAAAAATCTGTCGTTCGGAGTCGACTTTAAACTGTAGGTCCCGCCACTCATGTATAAAATTAACGCACACAACATAAGTGGTGTGAGAAGCTAGGTCGTAATCCAGACTGAAGGGTTGTAATGGCCAATTATGATGATGATGAAGTTTCGCTGGTAAACTCTGTCCGCACCACCAGAATTACTGCAGAAGACGCCGTGATGTGGAAGAAACGGAATCGGTACAACACTTTTTATGCGAGTGCCCTACATTTAAGGACAGAGGTTATCACTTTTTAAGTGACAGAATGGAACTGGCCGGATTCATCGCTCGAGATGGTTCAAACACACGGCTAACGAATCATGACAAGTGGGTTTACCTTAATACTGGATGACGCATTGGGTGATATGGGTCGCCGAGTGAACTCGCCTGTGAACGTCAAGAAACCCGCTAATCTGACCTAATGTATCTCAATAAATCCTAATAAATCCTAATATACGGTAGAGTATAGAGTAGGTGTGATTTGCCTTTAGACTTTTGGTTCCGGATCAAAACGTCATTTCAAGTATGAGCGGCAGAACATAGGATTCTAACGGACCTTTTATATTATCTCTCTTGGGAGCATATTCCTGCCACAAAGTATCTTCATCTTACATGGTTTTCCACTGCTATTTTCGTGTCTTGTCATGTAAATTTCTTTGTTCTAGCTCTTGTAGTATCTATCATACGTCTTCAGATGAATTTTGGTCAGTCACGGTCTCTTGAAAAAAACCGTGCCATGTCATGAAAAAGTTTCACAGAAATCTTTTGTTTGAGTGCAGCCCTTACTTGGACCAACTTCTTCCTTGGTTCAAAAGCGCTTGGTCAGTTCAGCGACTGCGTTCATTACAACGGGCCACTATGCGTGCTCAAATAAGCTGTTGGTATAAAGCTACCACACGAACCTTACCAAATCTCTTGTAAGACCTACCTAATCAACGTAAGTGGTGCAAGAATTAAGGTCTATAATCCTGATTGAAAGGGTTGTAATGATTAATTATGATGTTATGTATGTGGGAAGCAATTATACTGTCGATAAGGAAATATAAAAATAAACCCTTATTTATTTGGACCAGATGAAATGGGGCCACTGTGATATACACAGAATACTATTCGCATCAAAACTACCATGAGTTCGTATTAAAAAGCTTCATAGTGATCAAATACATTAAAACGCCATATACAGGCTAGCATTGTTTGATCATTCATGGCAGACTTATTAAGTTCAGGACTGAGACCAAACGAAATGGTCCGCGGTGTATATACACAGAATACTATTCTCAAATCAAATCTACCCTAAGTCCGTCTTGATAATATTACTGCGTATAAAATACCTTACAAAGACCACACACTGACTAGCATTGTTTAAATATTCCGATTGTCTTATGAAGTCCACCAAGGACACTGGACGAAATGGGCACTCCGTGTCCCAAGTCAGACATCAAAACGAAATTTTTTCTTCGCGACTTCGTCTCAGCAGATTTCTGGCAAAAACTTTGAAAGTAAAAATTGCCATGAAAAGCTTCTCAAAAACTCTGTCGTTCGGAGTCGACTTTAAACTGTAGGCCCCGCTACTCATGTATAAAAATTAACGTACACAACGTAAGTGGTGTGTGAAGCTAGATCATAATTCTGACTGAAGGGTTGTAATGACCAATTATGTATGTATTGTATGAGTCCATGTTGAGAATTTCAGAGCGATCAAATACCTTTTACAGGTCACACGCTGGCTAGCATTGTTTAATTATTCTGAACAGTCTTATGAAGATTTCCTACAAACCCTTTTTTCTAGGAACATTCTATCAACGAATTGTGGATACTCAAAAAATTATTTTTGCCACAGATTGCAAATTGGCAGACAATGATAAGCGAAATGTTTTGTGGTTCACTCCTTTTTCTCAATGTAACTGCTTGCAGCGAGCTCGTTATGAAATATTTTCACACCTTTGGGGGGTATATACTCATAAGGTGGTATAACGTGACGATCGCTATGATGCAACTGCTGACTAGCAACCTAACCTAATAATTTTTATAGACGCCATACACCTTTTGTGATATTTTAAGCTTCACAATTTGAATGCAACGTCCCTGTTGCCACCCCAAAATGATTGACTGACATATTGATGTTTTAACAACGAACTGACTGACAGTCTTCCACAACATGAGTGATGCGTATGTGATATGGATTTCAGTTTTCTCTGTCAGAAGTACGTTATTCTTCTTCGTTTTCTTCTTTTTTTTTAATTTTTCATTCACTGTGACATGACAAAGTCTTTTGAAGGCGACTGCACAAAAAAAAGTGGCTGCAATTGTTAGTGACAGCCCATATGCAAATATTTGACCAAAAAACAAAAACAAAAAAACAATAAATATTGTTTGGTTGCTGTGGCATTTTAAGCCCAAACTCTTGTTTATTTGTTAAGTTTAATATGGTCATCGATTTTTATTATTCAAATGCTAAACGATACATGTGAACAGTAACAGAGTGAAACACCAAAAAAAAAAAGGCAAAAAAATATTGTGTAAAGCGTGGAAAGGTAAACAAAAACAAAAAGAAAAATTGTTGTATGTAAACGAGAAATCGTATTTTAATATGCACATGAATGCATGACAGATTTTATTGTAGTCAGTCGTCGTCGTCGTTGGTCGTTGTGCATGCATAGTAATTTAGTTGCCGTCTTTAACTAGGCAGGCAGGCATATTTCGTGCATATGTACGTACAGGGTGGCTGAGATATAATGCAACAAAGTAAAGCGCTATAATTTTTTAATTTTTTTTTTTTTTTTAATTTCATTGTTTAAAAACAAAAAATATTGGAAATAACATCAAATTTTAGAATCAGTTGCCCACCTTTGGTACGAATTTTGGCTTTCAAACGGCCGACAAAGACACGAAAGTGGCTCTGCGGTATTTTGGCCTATTCCCAGCGAAGCGCTGTTTTGACATGATCGACACTTTGGTATTTTTAGTGAGAACCTTATTTTCTGAAATGCCCCAAGCGCAAAAGTCCAACGGATTGAAATCTGGAGATTTTGGTGGCCCTCGTGCGGTAGAAATGAAGCGAGGAACCTCCTATTTAATCCATTCTTGGTTGATGCGTGCTGAGTGCGGTGGTACTGAGTCCTGTTGAAATGTCCATGGTCTGTGGCCGAAATGTTTGTCTGCCCAGGGTTTCAATACTTTAAGCCATTTTCCCGATAATATTCGGCATTTATTTTGATCCCACGGTCGATGAATACGAGCGGGGAGCAACTATCTGCCGTTATGGCGGCCCACGCCATTACCATCGGCGGCGCTTGAGTTCTGGTAGCCAATCACAAGTGTAAATTTTCAACTAACATCTTTGGCAAGTAAACCTGATCATTTTGTTTGTTCACAAACTGCTCAATTTGGAATGGCTTGTCATCGGAGAAAACCAAATTCAGTAACTGGCCACTTTCGTGCAAGCGAAGTAACTCCTAAGTCCTTCCATTCTAACTTTTTTTGTCCATCGGTGAGCTCTTGCCGTTTTTGGAACTTTAATGGCTTTAGTCCAAGCTCATTTTTCAATATGTGTTGCATCCGTTCTGGCGATATGTTCAGCTCACGAGCAATTTTTCTACAACTGCGGGTGTGGATTTCGATCAAATCTGGCCTTCACTTTTCGGATCTTTTCTGGTGTTGTTACCGTTTTTTTTCGTCCACTTTTTGGATGCAATGCAACACTGCCAGTATTACGGTAACGAGCAATGTTACGAGAAATTAAAGTTTTATTCGCATTTAAATGGTGGAGGGCTCTAACGATAGCCACCTGGGGTTTTCCAGTCAAATATAAAGCAATCACACACACTGTCACACTTAAATTCCATTACGAATAACTTTTTTTCTGAATGCAATAGTTCGAAAATGCTTTTGTAAGCTTGTAAATAATAAAATAAACTTTCGCTAGAATAAATCTGACAGCTGTCAGACGACCGGTTTACAAATGATAACAACCTGAAATTGGTTGCTATACATATCAGCCAGCCTGTATACCCTTAGGTTTAACGGCGTGTGTAACATATTTCAGCGACTAAAATCACTAAAAATGTGCTGATGATGGTGCTGATGATGACGATGACAATCTGTGATCATGCCACACACGAATTATTTGCCAACGACAAATACTGCATAATAAAACAAGCCTACAGAAGAAGCATAAAAAAAACAACAACAGAGAGAAAAGTTGCCAACGATTATTTAAATACCACCTATTAAATGAAAACTTACCAGAGAAGGTAAAGGTAAAGGGTATGGTATGTGGCTAAGCAAACCATATTTGTTTACAATTTCTGCTCTTTTGTTTGCACGCTTGTTCGGCTATTCGGCTGTTATTGTTTGCTTAACACACCAGCAAACAATTGTAATGATGATGACGACAATGATGATGATTACTATCGCCATGTCAAAGTCAATGCTGATGTGAAAAATATTGGTGTTGCATTTAGTTGTTGTTGTTGTTTTTAATGCATAAATGAATAAATAATTTAAGTTTTTTTTTGTTTTTTTTTAAGCATATTTTAAATGAGTTTAATGGCTAAAGAAAACAAACGGTTGCGCCACATACAAACATTTCCAAAGTCATTGTTGCGTACAGTTTGACACGTTTATCGTCACATGCCTGTTTGGTATTTAGCATTTGAACATAAAAAAAATTTTTGTTATTTACACACACCAAATGATTTTAAGTGGAAAACAGTGAAGAGAGGCAATTTTTATTTGTTCTAATAATTAATACTAAACGGTCAAACAAATACTGGCGTAATTCAGTAGAAATGAAGTTCAAGATTTTTTTTATTTTGTTTTCTTTTTGCGCTTCGTTTGAAAGTAAACAATAAATATTTTAGTCATTAGCTGTCGGCGAAAAAAAAACCATTCCTGTACCATAAGTATCATGCCAGTGACGGTATATACTTGTTGTTGTTTAAAAAATATTTTTCTATTTGGCAGGCACTTATGTCACTATTGTAGTTAGACATTCCGTACCCTGGGAACGGTTGGTTACTGGGAGAATGAACGTTTAGTAGAGGTAAGTAGATTTGGTTTGCATTCTAACACTAAATTCTAACGCGACACTGCGTTATTGGCAGCCCACCAGTTTGGCCCACCAGGATTATTTCAGAAGCTACCATTATATGGAGGAATGGAAAGCGGATACCTTACACAAAGGTAGGCAGGACAACTATCATCGATTTTTGGATGACAGGACTTTTAGAAAACAGCATGAAGTCGCCGTGGTCTAGTAGGTTGTGTGCTAGCTTATTAGACGTAAACCCAGAGTTCGAGTCTCAGGCCAGACATCAAAATAAAAACCAAAAAAAAGTAATATTTCGGCGATTTCTTCTCAGCAGATTTCTGGCAAAAACTCTGAGAGTAAATAAATTACCCATGAAAAGTTTCTCAAAAAATCTGTCGTTCGGAGTCGACTTAATACTGTAGTAGTGTAAGAAACTAGATCAATAATCCTGACTGAAGAGTTGTAATGACCAATTATGTATGTATGAAGTCGCCGTAGTCTAGGCTGTAGTCTGTTAGCTTATTATACGAAAGGCCAGAGTTCAAATCCCAGGTCAGATATCAAAACGAAAATATTAATAAAATATTTCTTCGGCGACTTCCTCTCAGCAGATTTCTGGCAAAAACTCTGACGGTAAATAAAATTGCCATGAAAAAGCTTCTTAAAAATCTGTCGTTCGGAGGTCCCACCGCTCATGTACTAAATTAAAGCACACAACATACGTGGTGTGAGAAGCTAGGTCGTAATCCTGACTGAAGGATTGCAATGGCTAATTATGAATCTATATGTATGTATGAACGTTTGAAAAACTGGACATGGTGACTAATGTGCTACTGAGAGAACTGGCTGGTTTCATACGAAACTTGGAGTAGAGGATTGCTGCAGAAGCTGCCATGATATGAAGGAAACGGATTGGTTGCTACACCTATTATGCTAATGCATTGCACTTCAGAACAGACGTCATCAATTTTTGGGTGACAGTAGAGTTAAAAATCTGAGCATGGTGGCGAACGGGTCACTAAGAGAACTGACCGGTTTCATCTAGAACTCGGGTGATTCAAATCCAGCCATCATGTAGAATTATTGTGAGCTCACTATTAGGAATACCACCGAACTACTTAAAGGAAGCCCGTATGTCATACGTTTTTAACAGCTCGGTTTACCCCACCAAGATTACAGTGGAAATTTCTATGTTGCTGAGGAGTCGGAATCGATGCAACATCTTTAATGCGAGTGCCCTGTACTTTGGGACAGACATCGATTTTCGGATATCTCTAAGGGAACTGGGAGTAGGGGATTGCCATGATGTGAAGGAAACGGAATGGTTGCAACACCTTTCGTGCGAATGCATTGCACTTCAGAACAGACGACATGAATTTTTGGGTGACAGTACATTTGAAGATATGAGCATGGTGGCGAACGGGCCACTAACTGAACTGGCCGGTTTCATCTAGATCTTGGATGATTCAAATCCAGCCATCATGTAGTATTGTTGTGAGCCCACTATTAGGAATACCACCTAATTACTTAAAGGAAGCCTGTATGTCATACGTTATTAGCAGCTCGGTTTACCCCATCAAGATTACAATGGAAGTTCCTATGTTCTTGAGAAGTCGGAATCGGTGTAGCATCGCTTATGCGAGTGCCCTGCACTTTAGACGACACGTTATCGATTTTCGGATAACACTACGGGAACTGGGAGTAGAGGATTGCTGCAGAAGCTGCCATAATGTAAAGGAAACGGAATGGCTGCAACACCTTTCGTGCGAATGCATTGCACTTTAGAACAGACGTCATGAATTTTTGGGTGACAGTACATTTAAAAATATAAGCACGGTGGCGAACGGGTCAGTAAGAGAACTGAACTCGGGTGATTCAAATCCACCCATCATGTAGGATTGTTGTGAGCTGACTATTAGGAATACCACCTAACTTCTTATAGGAAGTCATATAAACTTTCTGAATTTACTTCAGTCTACTTCTTTGAGATGAGCTACGTCTGGCTTATTGTAATTCCCAAAATATTAGGATATTATCAGAGATGAATGGACCTCGTCGAACCAACCTCTCGATACCGTACAAGATTTTAGACAACGCGATACCTCTTTGGCAGGCACTTATGTCACTATTGTAGTTAGACATTCCGTACCCTGGGAACGGTTGGTTACTGGGAGAATGAACGTTTAGTAGAGGTAAGTAGATTTGGTTTGCATTCTAACACTAAATTCTAACGCGACACTGCGTTATTGGCAGCCCACCAGTTTGGCCCACCAGGATTATTTCAGAAGCTACCATTATATGGAGGAATGGAAAGCGGATACCTTACACAAAGGTAGGCAGGACAACTATCATCGATTTTTGGATGACAGGACTTTTAGAAAACAGCATGAAGTCGCCGTGGTCTAGTAGGTTGTGTGCTAGCTTATTAGACGTAAACCCAGAGTTCGAGTCTCAGGCCAGACATCAAAATAAAAACCAAAAAAAAGTAATATTTCGGCGATTTCTTCTCAGCAGATTTCTGGCAAAAACTCTAAGAGTAAATAAAATTACCCATGAAAAGTTTCTCAAGAAATCTGTCGTTCGGAGTCGACTTAATACTGTAGTAGTGTAAGAAACTAGATCAATAATCCTGACTGAAGAGTTGTAATGACCAATTATATATGTATGAAGTCGCCGTAGTCTAGGCTGTAGTCTGTTAGCTTATTATACGAAAGGCCAGAGTTCAAATCCCAGGTCAGATATCAAAACGAAAATATTAATAAAATATTTCTTCGGCGACTTCCTCTCAGCAGATTTCTGGCAAAAACTCTGACGGTAAATAAAATTGCCATGAAAAAGCTTCTTAAAAATCTGTCGTTCGGAGGTCCCACCGCTCATGTACTAAATTAAAGCACACAACATACGTGGTGTGAGAAACTAGGTCGTAATCCTGACTGAAGGATTGCAATGGCTTATTATGAATCTATATGTATGTATGAACGTTTGGAAAATTGGACATGGTGACTAATGTGCTACTGAGAGAACTGGCTGGTTTCATACGAAACTTGGAGTAGAGGATTGCTGCAGAAGCTGCCATGATATGAAGGAAACGGATTGGTTGCTACACCTATTATGCTAATGCATTGCACTTCAGAACAGGCGTCATCAATTTTTGGGTGACAGTAGAGTTAAAAATCTGAGCATGGTGGCGAACGGGTCACTAAGAGAACTGACCGGTTTCATCTAGAACTCGGGTGATTCAAATCCAGCCATCATGTAGGATTGTTGTGAGCTCACTATTAGGAATACCACCTAACTACTTAAAGGAAGCCCGTATGTCATACGTTTTTAACAGCTCGGTTTACCCCACCAAGATTACAGTGGAAATTGCTATGTTGCTGAGGAGTCGGAATCGATGCAACATCTTTAATGCGAGTGCCCTGTACTTTGGGACAGACATCGATTTTCGGATATCTCTAAGGGAACTGGGAGTAGGGGATTACCATGATGTGAAGGAAACGGAATGGTTGCAATACCTATTATGTGAATGCATTGCACTTCAGAACAGACGTCATGTATTTTTGGGTGACAGTACATTTAAAAATCTGAGCATGGTGGCGAACGGGCCACTAAGATAACTGATCGGTTTCATCTAGATCTTGGATGATTCAAATCCAGCCATCATGTAGAATTATTGTGAGCTCACTATTAGGAATACCACCTAACTACTTAAAGGAAACCTGTATGTCATACGTTATTAGCAGCTCGTTTTACCCCACCAAGATTACACTGGAAGCTGCTATGTTGTTGAGGAGTCGCAATCGGTGCAACATCTTTTATGCGAGTGCCCTGCACTTTAGACGACACGTTATCAATTTTCGGCTAACACTAAGGGAATTGGGAGTAGAGGATTGCTGCAGAAGCTGACATGATGTGAAGGAAATGGAATGGGTGCAACACCTTTCGTGCGAATGCATTGCACTTTAGAACAGACGTCATGAATTTTTGGGTGACAGTACATTTAAAAATATAAGCACGGTGGCGAACGGGTCAGTAAGAGAACTGAACTCGGGTGATTCAAATCCACCCATCATGTAGGATTGTTGTGAGCTCACTATTAGGAATACCACCTAACTTCTTATAGGAACCCTGTAAGTCATATAAACTTCCTGAATTTACTTCAGTCTACTTCTTTGAGATGAGCTACGTCTGGCTTAGTGTAATTCCCAAAATATTAGGATCCCATCAAGGAAGAATGGACCTCGTCGAACCAACCTTTCGATACCGTACAAGATTTTAGACAACGCGATACCTCTTCAACTTCGTCATCGAAAATGTTCTACGAAAGTCGGAAGGAAGTGCATCGAAAAGGTAGTCTAACAGGAAATGAGGGCAACAAGTATGGATATGCGGCGTATAAGATCCCAGCTTACAGCCGATAGCTATACTTGTGATACGGGCACTGAATTTGTTTATCTTGACTCTGCCTTTACCACCAAAAATGATGTCAGTCTGGAGTTCAAGCGTAAGATCACTGTTGCCAACAGGTGCTACTCTGGTTTCAATAGGCAATTGAATGGCAGAGACCTCTCTCTTGTGATGAAGCTAATATTCTATAAAACGTGCTTCTTTATGGCGAAATAGGGAAATGAAAACTATTAAGCTCTGAAGCTTTGGAAGTATTTGAATGAAAAGGTTGAGTTAGCGATAATTTTTCCATTCGATAGTGGAGTTGTATGAACTTCACAACGACATTGATGTTGTGTAGCGCTGGCATCGTTCGAACGGAAGGTGGATGCTCCGGCGCGACGAGTATTTGATGCGGGTATTTGAGGATGTCAGCGAAGAGGGCGAACTTATTTGCATTAGAAAGACCAAATCGAATCTGAACGACAGATTTTTGAGAAAGTTTTCATGACAATTTTATATGTTCTCGGAGTTTTTGCAAGCAATCTGTTAAGAGGAAATCGTTTTGCTGGAGATGTCTGACCGGATGTTTGAACGGTGGACTCATGTCTAATAAGTCAACACACTACGGTAGAATACTAAATGGGAAATCATCAACTTAGATGGCAAAACTCGATCCATTCGAAAATGCTGTGTATCTGGGAGAAATAGTAAGGAAGGCAGTACCTGTAGCTCCTAAAGCCTGATGTACCTCTTAATACTGATCGTAACCACCAACAAGCAATCAATTTGGTTCATGCAATGAAAGAAAAACAACCAAATGTGGCACAATTTTCGACAAAGCAGCATGACAGAGAACCTGCACTTACAGAAAAAAAAAGGTTCGGGATTTAATCAAAAAATGAAGCTAGGAACTGCTACCAACATACATACATAAATGGTCATTACAACCCTTCAATCTGGATTATTGATCTAGTTTCTCACACCACTTACGTTGTGTGTGTTAATTGTTTACATAAGTGGCGGGACCTACAGTTTAAAGTCGACTCCGAACTACAGATTTTTCAGAATGAGAAACTTTTTATGGCAGGTTTTTTTTTACTCTCAGAGTTTTTGCCAGAAATCTTCTGAGAGGAAATCGCTGAAGAAATACTTTTTGTATTTAGTTTTGATGTCTTGCCTGGGACTCGAACCCTGGCTTTACGTCTAATAAGCCAACACACTACCTACTAGATTAAAGCGACTTCAAACCCGTCCTATTATCCAGGCTTGAGAAGTTCGAAGATTGGGTGACTAATTGCTTTGCTTCAAAAGACGAACAGTTTCATTGGCTTGGTACATACAAATTACCTAAAAGATGGAAGTAATCTGTATATGTATACAAAAAAAACTTATTTTATATGGGTACACCTGGCAGTTAAATTTTTCGACACAAAATACTGAACATACATAGATGTATGTGGAACTGGTCCTCTAGCAAGAAATGTATGGTTTATTGGATGATTAAATCCTTTTAAAAAATCAGGCAGTTAATGAAAATTTAAATTTACATGGGCGTACATACATACTTACGTATATTTTTCATGCAACCGTTTTATCGTTTCAATTAATATTGACTTATCGACATAATTCTACAATTTCTATCAGGAAATTTACTAAATAATGCAAATGCAATGAGAAGAAATTCTAAAAATAACAACAACTACTGAACAATAACAAACTGCCAATTGCATTCAGCAACAGTTTACAATGTGCTGTCAGTCAAAAGAAATTCAAAATCTGAAACTGAAACAAAGAAAAAAACAACAAAAAAAATGCATAAAGATCGAAAACTAAAATCCAAAAGATACAAACAAAACAACAAAAACGAATAAGAGAACACAATTCAAATTTGACGAAGACGAACTATCAACACAGTTGGCAGACGCATACATTTTTCAATGACAATTAAATGTCAGTTTGCAAAAGCAGAAGACGAAGACAGAGCAAAATCTGAACATTGACAGTTCATATGTATGAACCCCTAGCATATGATAATGTATGTATGTATGTATGTGAGAGATTGCATCATCTGTAAATAACAGGGGGAAGGCACGCAGGAAGGCACGCAGGCATGGAGTGAGTTTGTGTGTAAGCGAAGAAGGTAGTATTCTGCGAAAAATCCGATAATTGAAGGAGTTACTAAATGAAGAAAAATAAAAACGAAACTGGGGGAAGATACCAACATATTCGATACATATAAAGGGTGATTTTTTAGCTATTATCTTTTCAGTGGTTTAACAGTTCACGCACGTTTTGTGTTTTGTTTCACTGTCAAACATCTTCAGTTTGGTCCTATAATTTAACCATGAATCGTCTTACAAACGAACAACGCTTGCAAATCATACATAATTGGCCATTACAACCCTTCAGTCAGGATTACGACCTAGCTTCTCACACCACTTCTGTTGTGTGCGTTAATTTTATACATGAGTGGCGGGACCTACAGTTTAAAGTCGACTCCGAACGACAGATTTTTAAGAAGCTTTTCAGGGCAATTTTCAGTCTCAGAGTCTTTGCCAGAAATTTGCTGAGAGGAAGTCGCCGAAGAAATATTTTTTTGTTTTGATGTCTGACCTGGGATACGAACCCGGGCCTTTTGTCTAATAACCCAATACACTACCCACTAGACCACGGCGACTTCAACGCTTGCAAATCATTGAATTTTTTTTTTTTATCAAAATTCGTGCTCTGTTAAGAAAGTTCATCGCGCGCTTCTTCCATTTTATGGTCAGTTTAGTCGACCCACTGAAGCGGCTATATGGGCTATTGTAACTTTTAAAATTTCTTACCCCAAATTTATATTGATGGATATTAAACCACCAACACGCTTACGTGAAGTGCGAACTGAAGAAAATATCGCAGCTGTATTGGCCAGTGTTAATGATGACCATCAATTATCGATTCGACGCCGTTCGCAGCAATTGGGTCTCTGTTACCCAACAACGTGGAAAATTTTGCGGAACGATTTAGGTGTAAAGCCTTTCAAAATTCTTGCATGACATGTGGTTTCAACAAGATGGTGCCACATGCCATACAGCATGTATAACAATAGACTTATTATCGATGAACATTTTATTTCACGTTTGGGACCGGTCAATTGGCCGCCTAGATCGCGCGATTTACCGCCTTTAGACTATTTTTAGTTAAAGCTCACATCTATACAGACAAGCCCGCTTCAATTAACGTATTGGGAGACAACATTAAAGCATTTATTGGTGAGATACAGGCCGAAATATTAGAAAGAGAAAGAAGAGAAGAGAAAATTGGTCTCAGCGACCATGGACCATTTGAGGCACAGTCGCGGCCAACATTTGCAGGAAATAATCTTCAAACATTAAATTATATGGACCGTACTATCGATTCAAATAAAACTTTGAAACTTATCCTATAGCTCTTAAAAAATCACCCATTATAAATGCATGAATGAAATGGTCTAGATTGGATGTGATGAATCTTATGGATTGCCTTGCATCCATGTGTGTGTTTATCTGTGTGTATTGACTCTAAGAACAATTGCATTAAATGCAACTACAGCAGCATTCATGTGTCAACACAGAGAAATGCTGTCATTCTTCTTCTCAAGATTTATGCATTACGAGACGAGACAAGACAAGACAACTTTGCAGAAAAACGGATGGTAATTTGGAAGTTCTTTTTATTAAATGGAATCCTTATAAACCCTTAAATCTATAAATACAATACAAGTTATAGCATATAAAACGCCAATTACACAAATGTTTACATGTTCCTTGAGGGAATCGCTTCCTTTAAAATTCCAAAGAGAAATGAAATCCTGTATTGTTTCTACAGGAGGGTGGCTGATATATAATGCAACAAAGTAATGCGTTATATTGTTTTAATTTTTTTTTTTTTTGATTTTATTATTCAAAAACAAAAAATGATGGAAATAACATAAAGTTTTAGAATCAGTTTAGATTTGTTCTAATTGGCCACCTTTGGTACGAATTATGGCCTTCAAACGGCTGACAAATCCATCACAGGCTGCACGTATATTTGGCACTGCTGTATTTTAGCCTATTCCCGGCGAAGCGCAGTCTTGAGATGATCGAGACTTTGATATTTTTTTATTGAGAACCTTACTCTCCAAAATGCCCGAGGAGATTCGGAGATTTTATTGGCTATTGTGAGGTAGAAATGATGTCAAGAACCTCCTTTTTAAGCCATTCTTGATTGACGGTGCAGAGTCCTGTTAGAATGTCCATGTTCTGCGGCGGTAATATTTGTCTGCCTATGGCTTCAATACTCTTTTTAAGACATTTTCCCGATAATATTCGGTATTTATTTTGACCCCACGGTCGATGAATACGAGCGTGGAGCGACCATTGGCCGTTACAGCGGCCCACTCTATTACCATCGGCGGCGCTTGAGTTCTGGTGGCCATTCGTAGGTGTAAATTTTCAGCTGACCTCTTTGGCAAGTAGACTAGATCATTTTGTTTGTTCACAAACTGCTCAATTTGGAATGGCTTCTCATCGGAGAAAATCAAATTCGGTAACTGGCCACTTTCGTGCAAGCGAAGTTACTGCTTGGCCCTTTCCAGTCTACCTTTTTTTGTCCATCGGTGAGCTCTTGCACTTTTTGGAACTTCAATGGCTTTTGTCCAAGCTCATTTTTCAATATGTGTTGCATACGTTCTTGCGATATGTTCAGCTTACGAGCAATTTTTGGATTTCTAATCTGGCTTTCACTTTTCGGATCATTTCTGGTGTTGTTATCGTTTTTGTCGTCCACATTTTGGACGCGATGCAATACTGCCAGTATCACGGTAACGAGCAATAGCACGAGAATCAAAAGATTTATTCACATTTAAACCCTGGAGGGCTCTAACGATAGGCACTTGTGGTTTTCTTTCCAGCCAAATATAAAGCAATCACATTATAACGCTTGAATTCCATCACGAATAACTTTTTTTCTGAATGCAATACATCAAAATGGTTTTGTGAGCTTGTAAATAATAAAACGAACTGTCACTCGAATAAATCTGTCAGCTGTCAGACGATAGATTTACAAATGATAACAACATGAAGTTGGTTGCAATACATATCAGCCACCCTATATTCAGCGGGACTCATTGCTTATCAAGTAGCCGTGCATTAAGTAGCAGAAAGAGATAAAATAAACGAAACCTCAAATCGTATCAATTAAAAACTTAAGTTACCTCAAAAAACAAAAAGGAAAATATCAAATGCATTAATTGATTTCCTATATTTTACTCCGGTTTTGTTTCATTGTTTTGTGTTTTAAGCGGATTAAATTTAATTATCATCCCTCACTGTTTGTTTAGTCATTTGTCTTATGAATTTAACGTCTCTATACTGAAACGAAGAGGAAAAAAAAACTTCTCAAATTACACATTTCGAAACAATATAACAAAAGTTGTAACCAGAATAAACAACAACAAGTTACAATTTAAAACACCGTTCCGTTCAGACACTAAGTCTGTTATACGGCCTACTGGCCATGCTACAGGGGCAAACGCCTGAACGGCAGTCAATTGCCACATGCATGTTTCACACATGTCATGCATGTAAACATACACACCACAGCAAATACGTACATATGTATGTATGTATGGATGTACATCTTCCTAGCAGGCAAGGGGATACAGTGGCATAGAAAAAGAAAAAATATTAAAGAAAGGAAGACAGCAAGGAGCATTTAAAAGTATTTTTTTTTAATCTGGTGGATCCTTTTGGATGATGGATCCTTATCATCTAAACATATCTTTGAGGTTCTATGATGAGTTTCAGTGTGAGCTGTAATATATTTATCAAGGCTTTAAGTATTAAACCTTCTTATAGACCGCTTAAATACTGCAGCGTTTTCCAGGCAGAGGTCAAAGTAATTTTGGCATTAGCCTAAGCCTGTAAAGCAGAGGGATGTTGTCTGAAAACCTTTTTATTTACTTAGTCAGCAAGTCTACAATTAAATCCCTCACTGACGTAGTTGCAACATCCGTCCTTCATGGACAAGGATTTCTCAGGTAAATTTCGTTTCATTCAAGCGTTACTTTCGTGTGACTTCTCAGACATAGGGATATAGATGGATATTGCATTCCTGATAGCTTGCTCGGTACGCAACTCTTAACCACCGACAAGTAGCAGTATTTGGGTACACCAAATGCCTCAATGAATTTGGAGAAGACATAGAGCGCAATCGTAACAAATATAGAAATTCTGGATATTACATTCTTGGTACTTACGCCAGTTGCAATAGCCTTGAACACATGTCAAACAGCTTTTGTAGAAGCTGTAGAGATGAGAAAGTGAATGAAACTACTCTTCCAGCACAGCATTATGCAAGAAAATTAGAGACCTAAGTGTGTCTATTATAACTTTTAAGGTTACTCTACAGAGATCAAAACCAGTGATAGTCTAGAGGTTCAAAGTTCGAGTAACGTATAGCGTGAAATAAGACTATCCAACCAAACTCATGTATGGTTTGGGGTTGTCATCATTAAACATAACTGCAAGAATTGCTAATACAAAAGATCAGAAGCCTTTATTGGATCGGTGTGTATGAGATGGTCATAGTCTAGTCGGCTTATTACAATGACAGAGAAAATGTTCAGAGGTCTCCTCTTCTTCCCTGCCAATATGACTTTTACAGAAGTCAATGCAGAGTAGGTGTTCAGTGGTCTCCTCTTCTTTCCTGTCAATACAACTTTTGCAGAAGACAATGACAGAGAAGATGTTCAGTGGTCTCCTCTTCTTTCTTGCCAATACGACTTTTGCAAAAGATAATGACAAAGAAAACGTTCAGTG
This sequence comes from Sarcophaga peregrina, assembly GCA_014635995.1. Lineage (NCBI taxonomy): Eukaryota > Metazoa > Arthropoda > Insecta > Diptera > Sarcophagidae > Sarcophaga > Sarcophaga peregrina. The sequence continues at coordinate 80,355,011 of CM025791.1, forward strand.
GTCACTCCTTCTTCCCTGTCAATATAACTTCTGCAGAAGACTATGACAGAGAAGATGTTCAGTGGTCTCCTTTTCTTTCCTGCCAATATAACTTCTGCAGGCGACAGTAACAGAAAAGACGTTCAGTGGGTACCCCTTCTCCCATCTCAACATAACTTCTGTAGAAGACAATGACAGAGAAGCTGTTCAGTGGTCTCCACTTCTTTCCTGCCAATACGACTTTTGTAGAAGACAATGACAGAGAAGATGTTCAGTGGTCTCCACTTCTTTCCTGCCAATACGACTTTTGCAGAAGACAATGACAGAGAAGATGTTCAGCGATCTCCTCTTCTGCCTAGCCAATACAACTTTTGCAGAAGACAGTTACAGAATAGAGGTCTTTCCAGCCTGTGTTGAGTCCAGATCCTTACAACGTCTATTGGGATGGAAACAAATCCACTAAAACTAAAGCTAAAGAAAACCGTGTTTCTTAGTGAAGTCATAACAGTCTTTATAATTTTTAAAATGTACTGAAATATCACAGCTTTTATCCCACTGTAATACAGCGCATAGGTAGAAAAAGGATGCCTGTTATTAGGCACCGAATTATATTCAATGTGTTGGGTTACATGGCACCAAAAAAAAACAGAAATTGTCACTTATGCTTGCCAGTGTGAATGTGTTAAACTGCCTACATATGTATAACGGAGTATAAAATATAGGCGATTAGGCAAAAAATTGTCAGGCTGTTGTTTCATTATAACATCGCTATGTTTTTTGTATTTTATTACGATACGACTCTTCTTATTCAATGTTGTATTGTAAGCACAGGACTTGGCTACAAGCCGGCTACTGTTAGGTGTCAAATTAACACATTAATCACAGGACAGCTAACCAAGCAGAATCGACCAGGCAACCAACGAATCAACCCAACCATATACAATCAACTAACAAACCATCCAGCAGTCCAAACAGCAGTCAGCCTGTCTGTCATTTATTGTATATTTTGGTCAGACTGTTGAGGAGCAGGATATTTTTTTTTTGTTTGTTTTTTTTTTTGTTTTGAGGTAATTTGAGTCCATATACTGAAAATACTGTCAGTAAATTGATAGACATTTTTTATACATCAACCTTATTACGTATCCCTATATAGCATACGATACGATAGGCAGACAGTAAGTCATGCAGTCAGTCAGTTGTTTATACGTTTGTATTAAATATTGAAGTCATTTATTACACAATTGAGTGGCATTTACACACAATATATACACATACAGATACACTCTTTTGTGTGTACAGTGAGCATTAAAATAAAGTGTACATTAAAAACAAATTACGCATTAATAGGCTAACGTTATTTTTATTTTAAAACTAGTTGTACCCTGCACGTGTTGGTGCGCCCCCAACTGAAATAAATTTGAAGGAAAGGCATTTCACAAATGTCCAATTGTTCTGATGATTCAGATGAACGGGCCTGAGTAGTACGCATTCTATCAGTTTCTAAACTCACTTCTCGTTGTTCAAGTCGAACGGGTCTCAGCGGCATATTCTCGAAAATTTTCCAGTCACAGTGCTCGTCTGATTCTGAAATTGATAATGCGCTTATCTTCCGTGCTTGGGGTGTAGGTTGACCAATTGCTTGTCATTCATTTTGAATTATTTTCAGTGACGCCATCCATCGGAAATTAATCGCACCAATCTCCGTCGACTCGTACTTAACAAATTTGTTAAAGAATGCACAGTTTAAGATTTAATTTTTTAGAAATTGGTCATACCAACTTAGAAATCTACGTCGACTCATGTGCAACAATTTTTCTAAAGATCATAACATGATTAAATGCACAGTTTACGATTTAATTGATTTTAAGTAATTTTCAGTGGCGCCACCTATCGGACATTGGTCATACCAACTTAGAAATCTTCATCGGCTTATGCGCAACAAGTTTGGTAAAGATCATAATATGACTAAATGCACAGTTTACGATTTAATTGATTTTAAGTAATTTTCAGTGGCGCCACCTGCCGGAAATTAGTCGTATCAACTTAGAAACCTACCCCGGCTCATGCGTAACAACTTTTCTAAAGATCATAACATGATTAAATGCATAGTTTACGATTCTATAAGGTACATACAAATAAACATTCATTTTTATATAAATAGACTATGCCCACGCCCACTATAGCCAATCCACCCATTTTGTTCGTATATACGTCAAACTCATCCATACAAAATGTGAGGACTTTAGCTGTTGCAGTTTATGCGATATGCCATATTACATACTTATTGGGATGTGGACGTGACACCACGCCTACTAGAAATTTTAAAATAAAATGTAGCCTAGAGTTCCTTCCAGACATACAGGAAGGTACAGTTAAGAGTTCAAGAAAATCGGTCCAGCCGTTTAGCCGTCTATAGACTTCAAACAAACCCCCAAACAAATAAACACAAATTCATAAACACTTTTGAAAATTCCAAAATAATTTCGAAATATTAACAAATTTTTTCGAGCACTCTCCTTAAGTGCTAAAAATTGTTAGAATTTTATCTTTAGTGTACAGTTTCTTTTAACGCTCACTGTATATTGGTTTTATGTATGTATATGTATGTATGTATGTATGTCGTTACTGTTGTTGTTGAAAGTAATTAATTAAACAAGTTTGCCTCAAAATCTGTAGACATAAGGAAAGCCTGTGGCTTCTTTTTGACCACATGTCAAATTTGAAATTTAAATCTACTTTAATGTCATTATAATTTTATACACTTAAATAACATTTTGGTTTGGATTTCTCCTCCTTTTTTTTTGTTCCTCCTGATTCCCTTACTCCTTTTTAAATTTTTCAATAAGATATGGGGTAGGATTGAATGACAATCAGTGTCTGTTTGTATCTGTTAAAAGAATTGACACGTGGGTTGGCCTTTTATTGAACGTTCCTTAAATGAGCAGTGATTTAAGGACTTCAACAAAAACCATAAGAGGCTTAGAAATTCATTAAAATCAAATGGCATTTAAAAAATCTCTTATTTCTAGCAGAGTTACGTTTAATTAAATCGAAATCAAAATCAAAATCGTATAATGAGTTATGCAACACATTCAATCACAATTAGTCATGCTCATACTAAACATTTAACAGGAGACAGTGATAAAAATATCAATTTTTTTAATCTTTTCTATGCATATTTAATGTATTTCAAGTTTTTCTTAATTTTTAGGTATTTATCATCAACGTTAAACATTGTGTAGGAACTTATTGTCAAAAAAATGCTTGAAGAACGCCTACAAGCTATAAGAACGTATTTGAAAGATCTTGATTTTACACCAAAAATAAACTTTTCATTACGAAGTGTTACCAGGAACCACAAAAAACTTGTGTATTTAATCTATTACTTTAAAACAGAGATTAGCAATAAGTATTCAAAACAATGAGTAGATTCGAGTCATACTTAAAATTTCAGAAACTTATAACGCATTCATACTTATTTTGATAACATACTCATACTCAAAGTACTCATTATATTCATACTTAACAATACGTATGATGATCTCTAATTAACATTTACACGAAGCACAAAATAAGTATAATTCGCGTACGAGTACTGCAATACTCACAAGAGGATTGTGTAGGCTGTAAATTTTTAATGAATGATTCGAATCACTCGAATCACTTATAAGTATTATAAGTATTTTTCTAAATTTATGAATCAGAATGAATAGGCGTATGAATCAAACACATTTCGAATGTTGTGAGTTTGATGTCAACGTTGTACTCATACTCATTGCTACTTATACTTATAAATCAACGTTGTAGCGAGTACAAATGAATCAGAATAGTTGAATTTCAATTCTGTTGATTCACTCATACTCAAAATTGTATGAGTGCTTATGAGTAGCGGAAAAACGATTGATTGATGATCTCTGCTCCGAAACCTCACCGGTGGTTGGCACAGAAATTTTGCTGAAAAATTTAATCTGATCTGCTTGGAACATGATGTCAAAGAATATAAAAAATAGCCCATAGAATCCCAAACTCGGAAAATTGTTCATATAAAAACTCCGCTCCAGTATTTCTGCATAAGTTTTTCCTAATCTTTTTAAACCTGAGTACAAGGTGGTTTGAGAAATTCCTAATCAGTCTCCCTGATTGCTGTACAAATCGTTCTGTAAAACTAATCATAGGTAAGAAATCACCAATCATTAGCTTTGTGTCTTCTGTGACAGACAAGTATGTCCTACTTGTTGCAAACTTCATGTCCAAACTAATTGGCACCTGCCGCAACTCTAATCTACTTGTACAAGCACAGTCATGGCTCAAGGGCAGAGGATTGAAACTCACAACGGAGAAAACGGAATTGATACTTCTTACGAAGAGTTTAACTCTGAAAATCGACATCCCGATATGCGGCATCATTCTGACGACGCGAAAAGTGGTCAACTGTCTTGAAATCCCACTGGACCCTAGACTGATGTTTTGGGCTCAGACCCGACACGCTGCTATCAAGGCAGCTATGGTTACCTCCTTACCCAGCGGGCTTATTGCCAATATTGGTGGTTGATGATGGCAATAACGGACTCTATCTTGCTTTACGGCAGTAAGGTCTGGGCAAAAGCATTGAATATCGAATGTAGAAGGAAAATTTTAACATCGGTACAACAAACCGCTGCACTTATCCAAGTCAGCAGTACTGGTAATTAGTGGTGTAATACCGATCTACAGGCAAGCGAGCGGAAGAGAGCGTGGGAGGCTAAAAACGTGCACGGAGAGACAGTAAATGTCCATGATGCCAGAAAGCGAACCATACAGCAATGGCAAGAGAAATGGAACACTTAGGCAAGTGGCAGATGAACGGAAACATTTCTTCCAAATATTACTCATTGGATGGAGAAGAAATTTGGGGAAGTTAATTACTATCTGACACAACTGTTATCTGGACACGGCTATTTTTGTAAGTATCTGATTAAAATGGGAAAGATGGCGAGACCAAATTTCATTTATGATGAATGCACTTTCTTTCACTGTAAGAGATGGAGACTGGAAAGGAGGAATCTTCAGGCTAAAGTCAGCGCCTGTAATGTCGAAAATTTTTACGGTGTGATTCTGAACAGCGAGGAAAATTGGAACAGCATAGTCAGCTACGCTCAAGTCTTACTGAAAGCGAAGAAAATTGACTTAGAAGGTAGAAATAGAGTGAATGTTTAGACATCTTCTCGAATTTTGATGCCCAAACCGGACGAGGATATAAATGTGAAGGAGCCATATGGCCAGATGGACTCCACTTCGAAGTAATACCGCGGTAGTTTTGGAGTGGGCAAAGTGAGTCCAAAAAGAGGGAAGATTTAGTGGATGAGTACCCAAAAAAGGGGGATAGCGACGACTACTTCTATGGTGCGGTTGGGTACATTTTCTTTTTACAAATTAGTGTACCTTGTGCCTACTACCTCAGTTAGACCATCTATTTTGTATCAGAAGTCAGCAATGAATCCTTTTTCCGCTACTCATAAGCACTCACTCAATTTTGAGTATCAATGAATCAACAGAATTGAAATTCAACTACTTTGATTCATTCGTACTCGCTACAACATTGATTTATAAGTATAAGTAGCAAAGAGTATGAGTACAACACTGCCATCAAACTCCCAACATTCGAAATATGTTTGATTCATACGCCTACCCATTCTGATTTATAAATTTAGAAAAATACTTATAATATCTATAAGTCATTCGAGTGACTCGAATCATTCATCAAAATTTACTGCCTTTGTTGTTGTTGCATATACAAACAAAGAAGAAAGCAAAAGACAAAGACAACAAGCAAAGCATATACACAATCTTCTTGTGAGTATTGCAGTGCTCGTACAGAAATCATACTTATTTTGTGCTTCGTATAAATGTGAAGTAGAGACGATTCGAAGTCAATAACATCATGCGAATGTTAATTATGAATACGATGAGTACTTCTAATTTTGAGTATGACTAGTATAAAAATCATATTAAAATAAGTATGAATGCATATAATATCAGAAATTATAAGTATGACTCGTATCTACTCATCGTTTTGAATACTCGTTGCTGTTCTCTGCTATGTAACTGCCTCTGGCTCATAACTTGCTATTTTGGCTTCTTGCAAAAGTTAAGTAGAGATGAGTCGAAGTCAATAACATCAAGCGTATTGTTAAGTATGAATACGACAAGTACTTGTAACTTTTAACTTTGAGTATGAGTAGTATGAGTATCATATTAAAATAAATATCAAAAATTATAAGCATGACTCATCGTTTTGAATACTCGTTGCTGACCTCTGTTTTATATGTATATAGATTTAGTGGCCCTTGAAAAATCTTAGGTTCAACATAACTCTGCTACATTGCCAGACTCACTTTGTCCAATTGGATATAATTCCTAAATTAACTGTCGTCTTAATTACAAAAAAAAATATTGAATACAGTGGGTGTCCTGTATAAAACGAGCGACAAAACAAACAAAGAATGAGAATAACTTTTTTGGTAATAGTAAATAAGGAGTATAAACCTTCCTAATTACGAGCGCCATCTTGTGCCATAAGGAAATATCATAAACCAAATAGAAATAGTCTTATTGGGGACCAAATCAAAATAGAATTCGAAAAATATCTCAAATGAAATTCTAACTTGAATATCTACAGCAGAACTTGTAATATTAAAGAGCACTCAGTAGATTTCCTTTTTTGTAAATTTGACAGAAGCTCGCACGTTTGAAAATGTTTGCATAATTTCCTAATAATCGCTTACTTACCTCTTTCTAAACGTCATCAAAAGCATCAAATTGATTAAAAGAACAAAAACAACAATAACAATAACAACAACAACAAAAAAAAAATCAAAATTGATTGCAAATGCCTTTAATGCCATAAGCATTTGCAATGCTATTTACACAGCTTATTAATTATGCATTACTTTAACTGAATATTTAAGTGAATAATGAAAATGTAGCAAAAAGCCCTCTTCATCCATTACTCACACAGTCGTTACGGCAAACAACCCAGAAACACACACACACACAAGTAATGTATTAGCGAGAGCACTCCCACACAACTTTTACTTACAAACAATCCTCCCCATATACACAGACACATACGTTAATACAACAAAAATGTTGATTGAATCCTGATTTATGCGCTTACACAGCCATATACAGACAGCAAGAGAGAGAGAGAAATTTTAATCCCATTAAAACAAGTACGATGAAAAATATAATCACATCAGTGGCAGATAACATACGTTAATGTCGTTCCGTACTGGTTTTTTTTTTGTTTTTGTTCTCAACACAAGAATATTTACAGACAATCAAGAAGAACACATACACACGTAATATAAATCCTGATGATGAGCATGGTAGGAAGTTTGAATGAAGAATATGGAGATGTGATGGTAAGCTGAGAAAGTGTTGCTTGTGGAAAATACAACATTATAGACTGTACAAATTTCAGTGTCGTATAAAGCGAGTTACAGTGACGAATAAAATTAAACGAATTGTTTGAAGTTGCCGTAGTCTAGGGCACAGTGAAAATCCGTTAAACTGTAAGGCCGACGAGCTCGCCAGAGCTATTGCGCTCCTTCCGGAATCATCTTTTGTTGAATTGGGTACGCCACTTGCCTCGGTCAAGTTGATCATTGCGCGGAGGTTCCTTCCTTCCGGGACATCACCCTATCCTGGATCAAAGAGAAGTGCTGCTTCACTGCTACACTCACCTGCCCCAGGATGAATGGAAGACAGTTCAAACCCCAGTTTAGAGGTTTCCAATAAAGCGAAATATGAAAAAATAGTTCATTTGGCGACTTGCTCTCAGCAGATTTTTCGCAAAAAACTCAGAGAGTAACTAAAATTGCCATGAAAAACTTTCTTAAAAACCTGCCATTCGAAATCGATTTTAAACTAAAGGCTCCGCCGCTCATAAATAAATTGGCACACACAACTTAAGTGCTGTGAGAAGTCAGGGTTGCAACCCTGATTGAAGTGTTGTAACCAATGACCAATTATGTATTATAAGGTATTCCGACTTGCTGATGACCTAGTTTCTAACACTAAGCAAGTTGTGTGTGTTAATTTTATCCACAAATGATGGGACCAACAGTTTAAAGTCGATTCTGAACATTAGATTTTGCAGCAAGTTTTCATAGCAATTTTCTAATAAATGCTACGAGATGACATCGCCGAGGAAATATTGTTTCATATTTGCGTTTATCCGCCTTAGATATGGTAGACGTAAGATATGGTGATAACAGCACCGTTTATCCACCATTTTGCGTTTTTCACCACATTGCGTTTATCCGCCTTTGGTATGGCGACGTAAGATATGGTGATAATAGCACCGTTTATCGACCATACTGCGTTTATCCACCATATTGTCGTTGTCCGCTTAAGGTGTGGCGACAATAGCGTCACTGTGTGTAAAATTGTCCAACAGAATCAGAAAAAGACCACCGCGGTCTAGTAGGTAGTGTGCTATCTTATTAGACGTAAAGCCAGGGTTCGAGTCCCAGGCCAGGCATCAAAATAGAAAACACAGAAATTATTTTTCGGCGATTTCTTCTCTTTCTTTTCTAGTTTCTCGAAAAATCGATCGTTCGGAGTCGACTTTAAACTGTAGGTCCCGCCACTTATGTATAAAATTAACACAATTAACAACTACGGGCTTCTTGGGGGCGATTGCTGTAGACTGTCTAATGGTGAATGTATAGCACTGGCCATTTTATAGTCACCTGGCAGCAACTCGTTTCCTTGCCATGCGCATCTTCCCTACCTTTCCACCTTTCCTAAAAACCTGCACAATGCACTACATGAGTAGGGACCATCCCCTGAGCGCTGGTTTTACAAAAAAAAAAAATAAAAAAAAAACGTCGCGGATGCGTTATGACTTAGGCATGCACTCGTACTAAATTTAACCGACTTAGAAACCAAAGGTAAGCGAACATGTACTACAACAATGCGTAAATGTAAAGGCTTTAAAGCAGTTGGCAACTGAACTTCATTCTCATAGAATAGTTATTACCAGCGTTGAGATCCATTTTCTTCGTATTTTCTTAACAGGCCTTAAAAACTTCTTTATTGTCCCATATTCTCTAATATGCTTGATATATTCATCTTCCCACCACTTTTGTTCCACACTGTGTTTACACACAATTGGGCAGTAGTAGTAGTAGTAGTACCAGTCAGTCTTCTATACGTAAAACGTATATCTTTTCATATGCCGTATACAGTTTAGTGTTTTTGTAACTGTAGAGAGTAATTTGTGATCTCATCTCATCTGATATGCGTTTATCATGAAAATTCCCCATAGTCAAGTCATATTTTATACTTTACACACTACCATTACACATACATATATGGTAAGTGTGCATACAGCATATCAAGGATAATTTAGAGCCACGCAAACAATATGCCGACAAGACACATAAATCTTGATAGCAGCTAATATGTGTACAACTAAACACCACTACATACGTACAATATAAATGAATAGCATACAAAAGTACATGTACGAGTATGTACGTACATGAACATGTAAGTTTATTTAAAAGTGTGTACGTAGTATTGTATGTATTTTCGTTTGGTTAATAAATTATCATAACATCAGTTTAATTTTATATAAGAGAGTACACATGCTTGTAACAGTTCCTGTTGCCTGCTACGTAACTGAATCTTTCAATACCTTAGCAAGCAGGTTGTTTAGTTCGTTGATAATTTAGCAGTCCGGCTGGTTTTGCAGCAATACTTGTGTGCAATTTTTTAAAAGTTTGTTTGAATGGTTTTCATGTGAAATGTGTTCTCCATGTTATGTTATCAATAATTAACTGTTATACGGAGTACAAAAATGTTATACAAACTTAGACAAATTACAGAAAGACACAACTTCTTGGTAATGCCCTTGCCTTTATATAAATTTGGAAAGGAAATCTGAAGGGACGCATATGAGAATTTAAATTGAAATTTGCTTGTATTGCAGGGAGTTTGATTGGTACTCACTTTTAGGCGTAAATCTTTATTTGCGCGTGGAATTGTACGCCAAGTGTGGTCTATCAAAAACCTAGTGTATCGAGCGGTTAGAGTTCGACTCATCAAAAATTACGATTTTGGCATCATTGGCAGAAGAACGTCCTGACCAGCACCAGACGCAAGGAGAACTTGCACAATTATTACGTGTGACTCAGGCAGCCATTTTAAAGTATTTAAATACAGTATGGTGTCACATGAAGCCGCCGTAGTCTAGTAGATAGTGAATAGAAAAATATTTCTTCGATGATTTCCTCTCAGCAGATTTCTAGTAAAAATTCTATGAGATTATATAAAATTGCCATGAAAAGTTGCTCAAAACTATCGGTGGACACATTCTTGTATTAAATTGTTGTGTTGTGTATACAAGTGGTGTGAAAAACTAGGTCGTAATCTCGACTAAAAGATTGTAATGACCAATTATGTATGTTACCCTTTTTATTCGTTTTATAGAGCTTTTGCATTCCTCGATGCCATCAAATAATTTTTTATCAATGGAAATAGGGGTTTCCTTATGTGAGATGCTATTATCGAAGTCAAGTGATATAAATTTTTTCAGGACCTTTTTTAGGGTCAAAATAAATATTTTATGAATAATAAATAAAAATATATGAATTCACAATCCCGAAAATCCCGAGAAATCCCGGGATAAGTTATTAAAAATCCTTATTTTTTCGAGAAATTTTTTGTAATAACTTTCATCTAGAATCTCTGGCGGAAATCAAAACCTCGACGTTGAACCATACTAAAGGGAAAGAAAAGATTTTACATGTCCTCACAAAACTGCTTTGGTTTGTTTCACCAACTGTATTTTGTTCATCCAAAATCTTCTCTAAATTGAAAGACAGTTTCCTGGTGGCAACTAGCATCACAGCTTCTCACACCACTTATATTGTGTTTGTTAATTTTTATACAGGAGTGGCGGAGGCTACAGTGTTGAAGACGACTCCGAACGACAGATTTTTGAGAAACTTTTTCACGGCAATTTGATTTAATCTCATAGCTTTTGCCGGAATTGTGCTGGGAGAAATTTGCCTAAGAAATATCTTTTCGTATTTCGTTTTATTAGCGATGTCTGAGCTAGAGTTTGGACCTTTTGTAACTTCTTAAGAGAGTTCAATTTTTTTTTTGCTACAAATTCAGATATTTTTGCACAAGTTTCGCAGACAAGAGATTCGCCCTAAAACACTCGATAGTTTTTTTTTTCAAATTTAAATATCCATACACTCGATAGTATTTTAATGCAATAAAAATCAATTTATTTCATTAATTTTGATATTGAAGAAAAACAATTTTGGACATTCATATTGTAAGATTTACAACATCACGCCACGCCATTTTTCGAGTTGTGGTTCTGGTTCTGCCGCTGCCATAGCCGCTGACAACATCAATTGAATAGCAATTACAGCACCGATCAGGAACTTCATATTGGCTTTATTGAAACTTTTTTCACTTGTAAAGTATTTCTACTGAAATGAATAAAAATTTCTTCATTTTTATAGCAAAATTATGGAATATTTTCTGGAATATTTCTTAGGTAAAGCATTAAAATTAAATTTGCATTGGTTTTTTTGCTGGAGTAAATATAATTATTTCGGCAAGATTTAGTAAATATTTTAGGAGATGCATAGTAATTGATTCGATTCACAGCAAAGGCTCTAAGACTCTTGTCTCCAACAACCAATTTGACACACTGATTGGTTAGTTTTACAAAAACAACAAAACAAAAAAAAAGAAATAAGAAATTAATTTTTACATTTAATTTCGCCACGGGTAGTTCTGTATCGTTGAAGCATTTTTTTACTCTTCCTTGGTATTATTATTGTTGTAAAAAGATGCCTTAGTACTGCAACCATTAAGGTAAGAATTAACTTCTCCAAACCTTTTCATATAGTGCGCAGTTTTTGACAAAGCGATCCCTTATCATGCGAACTTTTCAACTTTTCGCAGCCATAGAAAGTCTTTACCGGCTATTTTATTCTATTATATTCTATTCTTTTCCTATTCTTTCTATTCTTTCAACTCTATTCATTTCTATTCTATTCTATTCTATTCTATTCTATTCTATTCTATTCTATTCTATTCTATTCTATTCTATTCTATTCTATTCTATTCTATTCTATTCTATTCTATTCTATTCTATTCTATTCTATTCTATTCTATTCTATTCTATTCTATTCTATTCTATTCTATTCTATTCTATTCTATTCTATTCTATTCTATTCTATTCTATTCTATTCTATTCTATTCTATTCTATTCTATTCTATTCTATTCTATTCTATTCTATTCTATTCTATTCTATTCTATTCTATTCTATTCTATTCTATCTATTCTATTCTATTCTATTCTATTCTATTCTATTCTATTCTATTCTATTCTATTCTATTCTATTCTATTCTATTCTATTCTATTCTATTCTATTCTATTCTATTCTATTCTATTCTATTCTATTCTATTCTACTCTATTCTATTCTATTCTGTTGCATCGGCTGTGAAAATCATCGCCAACATGCACTGGAGCGAAGATCGTACGTAGGACTTTTCTCTCCAATGCTCTCATGCCTCTGCGCCATAAAGAAGTACGGTGGGATGAGTTTTGTAGAACGGCTACTCAATTGCCTATTGTAGAACTTGTTGACAGGCACTCTCGGCTCTGTACATTTTGCACAAGACGTTTTTTGTAAGTAATATTTTAAGAAAATCAATTTATTTTATTATAAATTAAAATGCTTTTACACAGTTCAGTAAATTAAATCGATTCATTAATTCAAGTACTAAAACAAATGTTGTCTTAATATGTATAATCGATCCATCATATTAATCTTTCTGGTTTTGGTGTTGTCAATGTGATCATCTTCCTGGTCGTAGTAGTAGTACGTTTACCCAGTTTATTACCTCTAGGCTGACATGCTGCTACGATCAATGCTAAAAGCAATTGAATAGCAATTATTGCAACGATCTTGAATTTCATTTTGGCTTCACCTAACCCGGTGCACTTTAAAAATAGTTCTACTGGAATAAAAAAAATTTTTCTCATTTTTATAACAAATTTATGGAATGTTGTCTGGAATATTTCTTATTTACAAGTTAAAAATAAATTTCCATTATTGCGTTTTATAATATCGCCATCAATGAATAATTAAATAAGCACGAAGAATTTTAAAATTTTTCTAAATATTTTAAGGAAGCGTATTAATTGATTCGATTCATAATAGAGACTCTGAGACTTTTGTCTCCAACATCCATTTGCTACACAGTCCCGACAGCCACATACTGATATTAATTAGTTTCACAAACAAGAAACAAGAACTTGTTTTTTAACATTTAATTTCTTTTCTGTAGGTTCAGTGTTGTTAACCCTTCTGCATCATCCCTTGGATATGTGCCCTTCCTATGATTCTTTGGGTCAATATGACCAAACATTAAAATTTAAACAAAATTTCATATTTAATATAAGAAATTCATATGTTTTGTCGATTTTTTTATTTAGTATAATAAAATATAATGATAATGGGATCGCCGGGGTATAGTAGGTAGTGTGCTGGCTTATTAGACGTAAAGCCAGGGTTCGAGTCCTAGGGCAGACATCAAAACGAAAAATATTTCTTCGGCGACTTCCTCTCAGCAGATTTCTGGCAAAGACTCTGAGAGTAAAAATTGCCATGAAAAGCTGCTCAAAAAATCTGTCGTTAGGAGTCGACTTTAAACTGTAGGTCCCGCCACTCATGTATACAATTAACGCACACACCATAAGTGGTGTGAGAAGCTAGGTCGTAATCCCGACTGAAGGGTTGTAATGACCAATTATGTATGTTTTATAGAGCTTCTGCATTCCTCGATGCCATCAAATAATTTTTTATCAATGGAAATAGGGGTTTGCTTATGTGAGATGTTATTATCGAAGTCAAGTGATATAAATTTTTTCAGGACCTTTTTTAGGGTCAAAATAAATATTTTATGAATAATAAATAAAAATATATGAATTCACAATCCCGAATATCCCGAGAAATCCCGGGATAAGTTTTTAAAAATCCCGGGATTCGGGATTTTATGAATCCCGAAAATCCCGAATCCATATTTTTTCGAGAAATTTTTAGTAATAACTTTCATCTAGAATCTCTGGCGGGAATCAAAACCTCGACATTGAACCATACTAAAGGAAAAGAAAAGATTTTACATGTCCTCACAAAACTGCTTTGGTTTGTTTCACCAACTATATTTTGTTCATCCAAAATATTCTCTAAATTGAAAGACAGTTTCCTGAAGGCAACTAGCATCATAGCTTCTCACACCACTTATATTGTGTTTGTTAATTTGTATACAGGAGTGGCGGAGCCTATAGTTTTGAACAGATTTTTGAGAAACTTTTTCACGGCAATTTGATTTAATCTCACAGCTTTTGCCGAAATTCTGCTGAGAGAAATTCGCCTAAGAAATATCTTTTCGTATTTCGTTTTATTAGCGATGTCTGAGCTAGAGTTTGGACCTTTTGTAACTTCTTAAGAGAGTGCAATTTTTTTTTTTTTTGCTACAAATTCGGATATTTTTGCACAAGTTTCGCAGACAAGAGATTCGCCCTAAAACACTCGATAGTATTTTTATGCAACTAAAATCAATTTATTTCATTAATTTTGATATTGAAGACAAACAATCTTGGACATTCATATTGTGAGATTTACAACAGCACGCCACGCCATTTTTCGAGTTGTGGTTCTGCCATATCATATTAATCTTTATTGTTTTGGTGTTGTCAATTCGATCATCTACGTTGTCGTAGGAGGTCTACCCAGTATAGGTTTAGGCTGACATGCTGCTACGATCAATGCTAAAAGCAATTGAATAGCAATTATTGCAACGATCTTGAATTTCATTTTGGCTTCACCTAACCCGGTGCACTTTAAAAATAGTTCTACTGGAATTAAAAAAATTTTTCTCATTTTTATAACAAATTTATGGAATGTTGTCTGGAACATTTCTTATTTACAAGTTAAAAATAAATTCCCATTATTGCGTTTTATAATATCGCCATCAATGAATAATTAAATAAGCACGAAGTATTTTAAAATTTTTCTAAATATTTTAAGGAAGCGTATTAATTGATTCGATTCATAATAGAGACTCTGAGACTTTTGTCTCCAACATCCATTTGCTACAGAGTTCCGACAGCCACATACTGATATTAATTAGTTTCACAAACAAGAAACAATAACTTGATTTTTAACATTTAATTTCTTTTCTGTAGGTTCAGTGTTGTTAACCCTTCTGCATCATCCCTTGGATATGTGCCCTTCCTATGATTCTTTGGGTCAATATGACCAAACATTAAAATTTAAACAAAATTTCATATGTAATATAAGAAATTCATATGTTTTGTTGTTTTTTTTATTTAGTATAATAAAATATAATGATAATGGGATCGCCGTGGTCTAGTAGGTAGTGTGCTAGCTTATTAGACGTAAAGTCAGGGTTCGAGTCCCAGGCCAGACATCAAAAATAATAAAAAAAAAAAATACAAAAATTATATTATCGGCGATTTCTTCTTTTTCTCTTCTTATTTCTCAATAATCTGTCGTTCGGAATCGACTTTAAACTATAGGTCCCGTCACTTCTGTATAAAATTAACACACACAACATAAGTGGTGTGAGAAACTATGGGCTTCTTGGGGACGATTGCGGTAGACTTGTCTAACGGTGAAGGTATAGCACTCTTTCCACCATTCCTAAATCCTGTACAATGCACTGCATGAGTAGGCAGTCATCCCCTGAGTGCTTGGATTATAAAAAAAAAAATAAATAAAAAAAACTAAAATAAATAAGCCCTTCCTAAGCAATTCATATATACATAATTGGTCATTACAATCCTTAAGCCAGGATTATGACCTAGGTGCTCACATCACTTATGTTGTGTGGGTTAATTTTATAAATGAGTGACGGGCTTGTGCATAACACGATGCATAAATTTATATTTCCACGATTTTGAAGCGTATGAGGCAGTTACACAGCAGAGACCAGCAATAAGTATTCAAAACGGGTCATACTTATAATTTCAGATACTTATACGCATTCATACGTATTTTGATATCATACTCATACTCAAAGTTGGAAGTACTCGTCATATTCATATTTAACAATACGCTTAATGTTATTGACTTCGACTCGTCTCTACTTAACATTTACAAGAAGCATAAAATGCAAGTATGATTCCCGTACGAACACCACAATACTCACAAGAAGTTTGTGTGTATGCTTTGCTTGTTGTCTTTGTCTTTCCTTTCTTCTTTGTTTGTATATGCAACAACAACAAAGGCTATAAATTCGAATCACTCGAATCACTCGAATCACTTATAAGTATTATAAGTATTTTTCTAAATTTATGAATCAGAATGAGTAGGCGTATGAATCAAACTTTCCACTCTTAATTTATTGATTACTTAAGACATTTTTGAAATTTTTTTTTTTCTTGAAAAGAGATTAAAAACGATATTTGGACGTATTAATTATAAAAATGATCAGGATATTAGATTGGATCAGAATGGCGTTAGAGTGTACTCGCTGACCTTACAAACTGATCTATATAATCTAACCCATAGGTGCTACTTTACTTCCGATATGAGGCTTGGGTCCAGGTTCCGCCAAGGCCAATGGCAAAAGCAATTGGATAGCAATTACAGCAATTGTTAGGAACTTCATTTTGCGTTTTATTCGTATGAATAGTTATACTCATACACTGATATTCATTACAGAAATTAACTTCTCGTTTTTATACAAAAATTTTGAAATTTTTCTTCATACATTTCATGGTTAAATGTCAAACGATGTCACATATTGATTTCGTAATGGTCGGGCAAATAATTGATTGAAATGCTATGCAAGTGTTTATATAAGTTATTCGTGTAACGAAATACAGGGTGGCTGATATGTATTGCAACCAACTTCAGGTTCTTATCATTTGTAAACTGCTCGCCTGACAGCTGACAGATTTATTCCATTGACAGTTCATTTTATTATTTACAAGCTTACAAAAGCATTTTGATCTATTACATTCAGAAAACAAAAGTTATTCGTAATGGAATTCAAACGTGATAGTGTGTTTGCTTCATATTTGGCTGAAAAAACACAGGTGGCTATCGTTAGAGCCCTCCAGCATATAAATGTTAACAAATCAATGCGAGCGATGGATGTGGTGTGTGCCTTCATAACAGCCGATGGTTGCTCCCCGCTTGCATTCATCGGGGTCTAAATAAATGCCAAATATTATCGGGAAAATGTTTTAAACGCAGTACTGGAGCCCTGGGCAGACAAACATTTCGACCGCAGACCGTGGACATTCTAACAGGACTCAGTACCACTGCGCTCAGCACGTGTTAACCAAGAATGGCTTAAAAAGAGGTTCCTCGCTTCATTTCTACCGCACAATAGCCACCAAAATCTCCTGATCTCCGGACTTTTGCGCCTGGGCATTTTCGAGATTAAGGTTCTCACTAAAAAATACCAAAGTGTTGATCATCTCAAGACGGCGCTTCGCCGGGAATGGGCCAAAATACAGCAGAAGCGCTTTCGTGCAGCCTGTGATGTCGTTGTCAGCTGCTTGAAGGCAATAATTCTTACCAGAGTTGGGCAACTTATTCTAAAATTTGATGCTATTTCCAATATTTTTTGCTTTTGAACAATAGAATTAAAAAAAAAAATTAAAAAATATTCCGCTTTAGTTTGTTGCATTATATATCAGCCACCCTGTAATTTTAATTTTTTATGGAAACTGAAAAGAAATTTTATTTTAATTGTAATAAACGTTTCAAATTAAAAATTCTATAGCATGGTCAGGACCTTGTGGCCATCTTAAGTGTCATTTAGCTATTGCCGAGTGTCTCAAAGTCAAGACAATATCAGCCTTTTTTGTCTTTCGTGTTTTGTATTATATGATGCTATACTATATAGCTATACTTGCTTACTTAATTGGTCATTACAGCCCTTTAGTCAGGATTACAACCTAGCTGCTCACGCCATTTTTTTTTTGTGTGTTAATTTTTTTACATGAATGACGTCAACTACAGTTTAAAGTCGACTTTGAACGTTTGATTTTTTGAAAACCCAGAGGTTTTGGCATATTTCGTTTAGTTGGAGATGTCTTACCTGGAGTTTTGAAGCGTGGCCTTACGTCTAATAAACCAGCACACACCACCTAATACACTACGGGGACTAATAAAACATATTTAATCTAAGTTAGTCCCAGGCCTGACATCAAAATAAAATACAAAAGAAGTATTTTTTCGGCGATTTCCTCTCAGCAGATTTCTGGCACAAACTCTGAGAGTAAATAAAATTGCCATGAAAAGTTTCTCAAAAATCTGTCGTTCGGAGTCGACTTTAGGTCCCGTCACTTATGTACAATATTAACATACCTAACACATAAGTAGGGTGAGAAACTTGGTCAATAATTCTGATTGAAGTGTTGTAATGACTAATTATGTACGCATGTATGTAATTTAAGTTATCGCGTTGGACTCAGGGACTTCGAGTAGCTCCCTTTCATTCTTGATAGACTTGGTGCTGCAGGAACGCCTGTAAATAATTGTGGTAATAATATGTGTTTTGTTTTACATCAACGAAGGTATGTGGAGATTGATTGATGCTCTTTGATTGATTGATGCCTTTGGTTAAGAACAGAATGTGCTGTATCCATGTGCGTGAGGCCCTTATTTGTGGCAAATTCTAATACGTTTCCAAACAATATCTTATCATTATCCAAATTTTTTAAGAATAACCTTAAACAGGCATCGCGCTTTCAATTATCAGTTTTACAATACTCATCAATCCCGATACCAGATCCAGCATCAATCGTTCAATCACGGTTTCATTGTTTGCTAACAGAAACGAATGGCTCTTCGAAGGGGGAAATAAATTTGTTGCCAAATAGTTAAAATAACGTTTAAAGAGAAATGGTAATGATTTGCAAACAATGCTTTCCACAATTGCTATGGAAAGTAAGACATCAAAAAACCTTTCAATCCTTCCATCATCGCCTTAATATAAGGAGTGCGCACAAAAAAAAAACTGGACTTACACTTTTCGTTATAGAAATAAAACTAAGTGGCGAATTTTTTTCGTTTTATATTTCAATTAAAGTAAATAATATTTGAATTCCTTTTGGGCATAAAATTTTTTTTCTGACAAAGATCTCAGAGAATCCAACTTTTTGAGCCACTTTTCTTCCAACAAATTCTTTTTTTTTCCCCCTTCCACGCTTTCTCTCAATACTCAAAAACTCCTCATATTGTTGAATTCTTACCTTAGAAACTGTTTTTGGTTAACACCTGCTAAGCCTAGCACCTGCTAAGCCTAGCAATCGTTTTTTGTAAGCGGCACGGTTTTTCATTGAAAATTTCAATTATTTTTTTACGACATTCTTGTTGGGTACCCGTTTTCATAAAACTAATTTTCCTATTGCAATGAAATTTAGCACATGGATTTTGAAGCAGATGACTAACAAAAACAATGTAACGGTATTCATTTTTTTCAATTATGATAAAAGTTATAAGCTTTAAAGTAAGGCCCATTTTTTTTCGTGCGCACTCCTTTCGTCATGCAAATACATTTCATAAGTATACATGAAATCAAATATTCATGATTTCATTATTTTTACCATGCCAATGCCGCATTTCATATATTCTTTCTTTCTTTTTCTGTTCCGTTCCTTTCTTTGCATTAAAAAAAAAATAGAAAAAAATATGAATTATTGTGCTGACAATAAATGCAAAAGCTTACAAAATTTTAATTTATGGCGCTTATAAATATTCCGCAGCTATTTGTATACAAGAAAAGCAACAAAGAAAACAATAACAAGCGAAGAGAAAATATGGCAACAAGAATACGCGTAAAGTGGTTAAAAGGATGTGTATTCCAAGAAACTGTATTCGAGGAAACAGTCGCTTAAAGTGATGCATGCATGTATGTTTGTGGAAATTCTCTCTGCCACATCCAAGGATATAAAGGGAAAAAAACTATACGGAAAATAAGGAGAGACAGAGAAACAAAAAATTCTTTGCAAAAACGCGTTAAGCTGATTTATGTGTATATAGTTGGCAGCAAAAAAGGATATGAATTTTATTACACTTTAACTTGTTCATAAACACCGTAAAGGACGTTATGGTAAAAATATGACTTGGCAAAATACAGCATATGTAACTATATCCTAACTAAATATTTGTATTTTTTTTTTTTAATAATATTTTGATAAGCTCCGCTCTTGTTATTAAACAGTATTCCACACTTGTTTTTTGTCCTGATCAATTTAACAATAATGGTGTTTTCTTTTCTACCAAAAAATGTGCATTTTATTAAGGCAAAATGCAATTTTGCGTTTGTGGCTTAAAAATGGTTCGCCCTCTAAAAGGGTGGTATGTTTTATTCTAAATAATTTGCACTGGCAAGTGGAGGGCATTGCATTTTATGCCTTGTATAAATCGAGAGTGCTGATAATGCCCTGTAAAGCAGATGAATTTTGTTTATTTACAGGGCTACCAGATAAACTTCTTGTCAGAATTTCTTGAAGATAACATTATCACATCACCATTTGCCTTTACGACTTTTATTACAAAATACATCCAAGATTTAATCCTCTCTTGTTAATTTTTTTACGGAGAAATATATGTGATCTACCTTAAATACCGCAAGGAGTCATTTGACCCCCTTTTGTAGTAATAGGAATACATGAAGTAGGTTTAGTGTTAATATCAAAACAATTTTCTTAACACTGTACACCTATAGATTTTCCAGTAATTAACCACAGCAATACTTTTGCTTTAAATTTAAAAAACTTTTATAATTCATTGAAAAAAAAAATTCCAGCACAAGAAAACCGCCGTAATGGGAACTATGCAAGATGGCTATGTACTACATGAAAACCTTCAGAGCAACAAAATTCCTTGTAAGCAGTATTATTAGGATTATAAAGGATTTGTCAATTTTTCAGTTTCAAACATAAGGATTAATTAAAGAAATAATGTTTTAAACGAGGGCATTTAAATGATCGACTCTAGATTTGCATTCAACAGTGCTCTGTAGTAGTTTTCGGGGATAATTTAAATCGGTAAAGCTTCATGTGTTATATGTTACAAGGGATGATGGCATAAAGGATCACATCGTCAAACCCTAGAAAGAAAAAATCGGCAAAAATACTTTTTGAAATCGTAAAAAATCGTCAGAAAAAATAAATAAAAAAATTCAACGATTATTTTAAAACAAAAATTATTTTTATTGTAGTTAAACATATTATACAGGGTGGCTCATATGTTTTGCAACCAACTTCAGGTTGTTATCATTTGTAAACCGCTCGTCTGACATCTGACAGATTTATGCCAGTGACAGTGCACTTTATTATTTACAAGCTTACGAAAGCATTTTTAATCTATTGCATTCAGAAAAAAAGTTATTCGTGATGCAATTCAAGCATGATAGTGTGATTCTTTATATTTGGTTGGAAAAACACGGGTGGCTATCGTTAGAGCCCTCTAGCTTTTAAATCTGAATAAATCTTTTATTTTTCGTACCATTGATCGTTACCGTGATATTGACGGTGTTGCATTGCGTCCAAAAAGTGGACGAAAAAAAACGGTAACAACACTAGATATGATCCGAAAAGTGAAGGCTAGATTTGATCGATATCCACGGTGCTGTGATAGAAAAATTACTCATGAGCTGAACATATCATGAGGACGGATGCAACACATATTGAAAAATGAGCTTGGCCTAAACCCGTTGAAGTTCCAAAAAGTCCAAAAAGAGCTCACCAATGGACGAAAAAAAGGTAGACTAGAAACAGTCAAGGAGTTGCTTCGGTTGCACGAAAGTGGCCATTTACCGAATTTGGTTTTCTCCGATGAGAACCCATTCTAAATTGAGTAGTTTGTGAACAAACAAAATGATCGGGTCTGCTTGTCAAGGAGGTCAGCTAAAAATTTCTACCTGCGATTGGCCACCAGCATTCAAGCTCCGCCGATGGTATTGGTGTGGGCCACTGTAACCGCCGATGGTCGATCCCCGCTCGTATTCATCGACAGTGGGATCAAAATAAATGCCGAATATTATCGGGAAAATGTCTTAAAGACAGTATTGAAGCCCTGTGCAGACAAACATTTCGGCCGCAGACCATGGATATTCCAACAGAACTCAGCACCACAGCACTCAGCATGCGTCAACCAAGAGTGACTTAAAAAGGTTCATCGCTTCATTTCTACTGCATAATGGCCACCAAAATCTCCGGATCTCAATCCGTTGGACTTTTGTATCTGGGGCATTTTGGATAGAAACGTTCTCACTAAAAAATACCAAAGCGTCGGGAATGGGCCAAAATACCGCAGAGCCACTTTCATGCAGCCTGTGATGGCTTTGTCGGCTCTTTGAAAGCCATATTTCGTACCAAAGGTGGGCAACTGATTCTAAAATTTGATATTATTTCCGACATTATTTGCTTTTGAACAATAAAATTAGAAAAAAAAATTAAAAAAATATTGCGCTTTACTTTGTTGCATTATATATCAGCCACCCTGTATGTTCTTTAGTCCAACATTTCTTTGCAAAATTTGTGTGAGTTTGTTTGCTCCTTTGCTACGGAATGCCTTCTAATGTACGAATGTATTGCAAAACAGGTTCTTTTATGTTCTCTCTTTCTTGATAGGTTAGTGAAACGGTCAGTTTTTAAACTACTTACTGGATAATTAAAGTTTTTTTTTTATTAGTTTTGCCACAGTTTCTTTAGATAATTTTATTTTGGTCGAGCAAATAAGGTGATTGTTCTAATGTTATAGTTCCTAATATGGTGGGACAAATTTTTGCTCATAACGTTATATTACTTTCCCTAGACTTTTCCTAACATTTCTGTATTAGCCGTTGTTAATGATAACCCGAAATCACTTTTTTGTGACTGTATTGTTAGGTGGAGGATTGAAGTAATTCAAATTTTAAAAACTTTTATGAAAATTTTGTATCTTCTCGTGTATGTATTCGAACATCAATTGATTGGCACTTTATATACTACACGGATGAAATTGGTTTTTAAAGAAAATGCTTGCAGACTTCATAAATGTGTCCCTGTACATAACGAAAATAAAATTAAATTCAAATCATTTACTGTGGCTTATCAAATTTTCTTCGTCAGTCTTTCCTTATCATGTTTAAGTTTCATATACCCCACGAAAATATTGAAAAATTCATAGATTTTTTAATTTGATTAATAGTTTTCAAAATATATTCCTGATCAATTCTGTTCGTATTTGAAAGTTTATAAATTTAATTCATAATAAATTTTCATTTAATATTTTCAATATTATTTTCTAAAACAACAAAAACGAAAACAAAAAGGGAGAACAAAAAAAATTTATCACTCAATCTGTCATCACTATTAGCCCGACCACAATTTATGTAACAGTCGTTATAAATTGCACACAATATTTCTAAACAATGGATCGGCCCATAAATCATAGAAATTAATTAACTTAGCAAAAACCCCTCATTATGGCCATTGTTGGCCGTTTGACCATTTTAATTGACAAACTAATAAACAAAATATATTGCAGACATAAATCATTATGTTTTTAAATTATTTATGAATGTATGAAATGCACTCATACAAACATACATACATATACAGTGGACGTCAAAAGAAACTGTACATTAAGGATAAAATTGTAGTAATTAAAAAAAACTGAACTTTTCCCACTTAAGAAGAGTAACCGAAAAAATTTGTAAGGTTAGGTTAGGTTAGAGGACGTGTACTTGTCAATTGTGACAAGTACAGTACTCGGAGGTCGAATTGACCCATTGTACAACGTCCTAAAGGAGGGAAGTAGGAAACGGAGGAATCAGACAGATCAGACACAACAGAAAGAGTAGGAGAGCGCAACTACACCGATGAAGACCTAGTACCTCTCAACCAGCCTAAGCCATTAATGAATCTGTGGAGTGCCTTTATGACGGCTCTCGACACTGAATTCATGCTTTCAAAAAAAGTCCTGCCAAGGGTCCTCAATTTCAATCTACCAAGGGCTGGGCAGTTACAGAGGAGGTGTTCGGTGGTCTCCAACCTACTAAATGACTTACTGACTACTTATGACCTACAGTTTAAAATCGACTCCGAAAAATATATTTTTTGAGAAACTTTTCATGGCAATTTTTACTCTCAGAGTACGTAACGTACGTAATTGGCCATTACAACCCTTCAGTCAGGATTACGACCTAGCTTCTCACGTCACTTATGTTGTGTGCGTTAATTTTATACATGAGTGGCAGGACCTACAGTTTTAAAGTCGACTCCGAACGAGAGATTTTTGAGAAGCTTTTCATGGCAATTTTTACTCTCAGAGTCTTTGCCAGAAATCTGCTGAGTGGAAGTCGCCGAAGAAATATTTTTCGTTTTGATGTCTGACCTGGGATTCGAACCCGGGCTACCCACTAGACCACGGCGACTTCTACTCTCAGAGTGCTTGCCAGAAATCTGCTGACAGGAAGTCGCCGAAGAAATATTTTCATATTTTCGTTTAGATGTCTGGCCTGGGATTCAAATTCGGGCCTTTCGTCTAATCAGCCAACACAACTACCTACTAGACCACGGCGACTACTAAAAATATCTTGTGAGTTTGATGTCAACGTTGTACTCATACTCATTGCAAACTGCACTTATAAATCAATGTTGTAGCGAGTACGAATGAATCAGAGTAGTTGAATTTCAATTCTGTTGATTCAGAATTGCATGAGTGCTTATGAGTAGCGGAAAAATGATTCATTGCTGATCTCTGATACAGACATACAAACATAATTGTTCATTACAATCCCTCAATAGGATTGGGATTTAGCTTATCACACCACTTATGCTGTATGTGTTAGTTTTATACATGAGGAGCGGGACATCCAGTTTAAAGTCGATTTTGAGAAACATTTCATCGCGATTTTATCTTAATTTCAGAGTATTTGCAAGAAACCTGTTGAGAGGAAGTTGGCAAAGAAACAATTTTGTTCGTTCTGTTCTTTTTGTCAAGATGTCAGGTCTCAATACCTATACAAAATCTGTGTGAGCTTGCATACTCCTTGTAATCGCTGTAGTCTAGTAGGTAGTGTGTTTGGAATTTTTTTTTTTTTTGGTTTCAATTTTAAAAACTGCTAATGAAATGTATTTTAAAATAAAAAATAACGGTAATTTATTAAAAAGTATTTTTTTTAATGTACGATTACTTTTTGTTGCCCACTGTACAAACATATAATATTTGTTCATAGTTAATGCAAAATGACCACCCAATTGTAGTTAAAACGTTCCATAGAATATTTATGACCACAAAAAACATAAACAAAATAGCACAGCAATATGACTCCTTCTGACCAATATGAATAACTACACTGCACTCCACTCACTCACTCGGACAGTCATTTACTGGGTTCCTTTTTGTTTGTTGGTTTATGTCAGTACAGTTCTCTGTACTGTTGTTCATTTTCGAAAATGCCAACCAACCTATCAATGCATTGAGTTGAGTACTTGAACAGACATAACAACAGACAGGCAAGGCAGTTCAACAAAAACCCACAGAAACCATGGCAAGAATATTAACCCGATATCCGATACAATGCGTTACGATAAATATGCAATTGGTTGTTAAAAATTTTAACTGCAGCTCTTATTATTATTATTATTATTATTTTGTATTTGTATAAGTATTGGTATATATGTACACATACATGTTTGACTGTCTGTGTCTATATGTACCGTGTGTAAATATGTTGTTCATTGCAATGAAACGGAGAAGAAAAAAAAGAAACAGGAATGTCACTGCAACAATTTATGACAATGGATAAATGTCATAAATTTTATTTTTGAACATAAATAAATACATACATTATGTAAAACACAATATCTATAAGTCATATCCAAAAAAAACAACAACAAAAACAACAACAACAAAAATCTGCAAAAACACTCTCATACACATGCAATATCAAACAAATAAACACATAAAGAATATGTGTGTGTGTATGATATCACCGGCTTACAGATACTATCGCAAATGGTAAAGTGTATAGGTTATAAATTTGAACACTTACGAATATGTGGCACAGGAAGGGTAAACCTTCTAAAGGTAATCAAATAATTGAATTTCGAAATTTTTATAAAATTAATATACATTATAGACATGGCACAACACGGCGTATCATATTTTAGGCGAAATAGAATATTAATTTTAATCATACGCAGTCATGGCCTTCAACACTTTACAAATCTGTGATTTATTAAACTTATCACATACATACATACCAGACATCAGCAATGAATCGTTTTTTCGCTACTCATAAACACTCATCAATTTTGATTATGAATGAATCAACAGAATTGAAATTCAACTGCTCTGATTCATTCGTACTCGCTACAACCTTGATTTATAAGTATAAGTAGCAATGAGTATGAGTACAACGTTTACACCAAACTCACAACTTTCGAAATATGTTTGAATCATACTCTTACTCATTCTGATTCATAAATTTAAAAAAAAATAATTATAATACTTATAAGTGATTCGAGTGCCTCGAATCATTCATTAAAATTTACAGCTTTTGTTATTGTTGTATATACAAAACAAAGGAGAAAGGGAAGACTCGCTACAATATTGATTTATAAGTATAAATAGCATTCAGTGTGAGTACAACTTTGACACCAGACTCAGAACATTCGAAATATGTACGATTCATTCTCCTACTCTTTCTAATTTATAAATTTAAAATAAATACTTATAGTACTTATAAGTGATTCGAGTGGCTGGAATCATTCATTAGAATTTACATCCTTTGTTATTGTTGTATATACAAACAAAGGAGAAAGGAAAGACTCGCTACTACATTGATTTATAAAGCATAAGTAGTAATGAGTATGAGTACAACGTTGACATCAAACTCACAACATTCAAAATGTGTTTAATTCATACGCCTACTCATTCTGATTCATAAATTTAAAAAAATACTTATAATACTTATAAGTGATTCGAATCATACATTAAAAATTTACAGCCTTTGTTGTTGTTGCATATACAAACAAAGAAGAAAGGAAAGACAAAGACAACAAGCAAAGCATACACACAATCTTCTTGTGAGTATTGTAATGCTCGTACGCGAATCATACTTATTTCGTACTTCGTGTAAATTTTTAATAGAGACAAGTCGAAGTCAATAACATCATGCGTATTGTTAAGTATGAATACGACGAGTACATCCAACTTTGAGTATGAGTAGTACTGAGTATCGTATTAAAATAAGTATTAATGCGTAATCTGAAATTATAAGTATGACTCGAACCTACTCATCGTTTTGAATACTTATTGGTGATCTCTGATACATACATAATTGTTCATTACAATCCCTCAACAGGATTGGGATTTAGCTTATCACACCACTTATGCTGTATGTGATAGTTTTATACATAAGTGGCGGGACATCCAGCTAAAAGTCGTTTCCGAATGGCAGATTTTTGAGAAACTTTTTTATCTTAATTTCAGAGTTTTTGCCAGAAACTTGCCAAGAGGAAGTTGGCTAAAGAAAGAATTTTGTTCGTATTTCATTTTGTAGAGATTGCTGACTTGGGATTTGCACCAATACACCACATACTAGACCATGGCGATTACATATTGATTTCTGTTTCAATAGTGTAATCTTTCTCCATATCCCTCGTAAGGTTCTCTACGTCTTGCGCGGCAAGACTCTAATTAAAGTTTATAAGTGCTGTTTAGATATTCATCCATCTTACCGATATTCGCATTACATTAAATAGTAGAGTAGACTTATGAAGCCAACACACTGACTGACGGGTTGTAATGACCAAATTAATGAGTATCCATCGATTGCCCTCATTTTCTAAAAATATGTTAACCTTTGGAATCTATGTAACCTTTTGAAGCGAATTTGAAATTGACACAGCTCATCGGCAGAGTTTCCACACTGTCACGAATCCCGGGAATTTTTAAAAATCGATCCCGTTTGGCATCCCTATGCTAGACCCTATCTAACGTCTTTGAGATATTCAGAGCTACAACCTTGGCCTCACCAAAGCGCTGATCGCTGTTGGTTAGTAGGTTGGTTGGTTGATTTAATAAACGCTGAGGCCACGGCTCAAACCCCTAGGTACAGACATCTGCAACAAAACGAAGCGAAATATGAAAAACTAGTAAATGAAAGACTAGTTTCAGCAGAGTAAATGAAGTTCAATGAAAAGTTTCTCAAAAAAAGTTTCTCCTTCCATTCGGAGTCGTTCTAAACTGTAGGTCTCTTCTCTCATGTGTAATATAAAATTTACACACTTAATGTATGTGGTGTGAAAAGCTAAGTCGTAATCCTGACTAAAGATTTGTAATGAAAAACTATCTATGAATGTTGTTTGCCCCTTAGCAAAAGAATTCCAATCCAATGTAAGAATATTTTTTCAAGTTTTTATTCGACAGGCTTTCTTAAATTAAATTTCAAAATTTTTTTTATTAATTTTCCTGCATCATAAATTCCCAGACGTGCCATTTGTTTGTCTCACCAGACATAAACAAATGTTTATAGGTACAGTGACAGTAGCAACAATGATTCCTTTTTTTATTTTTTGTAGTTTTGAAAGAATAAATTAAAATAACAACAACAACAACAACAATCGTATGGTGGAAGGAGTATAAACACGTTAATCTGTTCTCATATATCATTTCTGTCACCCCTACACATACAGGCACAAACATAAGCACATATACACCCAGCAATACTGCCATATTACTTGCTGTGTGTGTTTGCAAATATAGATGCAAACATATGAAAACATTGCTACCGCGAGACAGTAAGTATTATAGAGAGAATACCTGGATATTTTTGGCCCTGTACATGTACATGTACACATACTCTCACACATACATATGCATACAATCAGAATATATTGCTGTTTTATCCAACTGTTTTAATGGAGCACAATTTTTTTGATTTATTTTATACGGAATTCAATATTATAAATTCTCTACTACTACTACGGGCATTTATGTTTCGATGAGTGTGTGTGTGTGTTTTTTTGGCGGATATTATAACCAAAGTTGCTTCATTCTCATTCTCATGCTGTCAGGCCCGAGAGACAGATGGTTTATTATATTTTTGTTGGGGTTTATAAATAAACGTTTGCCCCCCGTCTGTCCCGTCTGTCCCTTCTGTTAATACTATATGCATGAGGATGTGTACACATTTGCTTGGTATAAACAAATGTAATGTCGTTGTATTTATTATTTCGAATTTCTTTAAGATTTTAATCTGTTACAAATGTAAATGGCAGAGAAAAAGAGAGAGAGAGAGAGAGAGAGCAACGAAACAAAAAATGGCAAAAATCTTGAAAACCAATCGAGTGTATGTTGAAAGGGATGTTTTGTTTGCATTCAAGAGCAAAAAATGAGCCAAAAAAGGAAAGGAAAAGAAAAGACTTTTAAATAAATTATGAAATCAACATAAATATTCACTAATTGGCGTATTTTCCATGGTATGGCAGTAATCTGTAAATGTCCTTGAATTATTTATAACATAGTAAAAGAGAGAGAGAGAGAAAGAGAGAGAAAGAAAAATAAAAGGAAAGAAATGAAGAAATTGATTTTGTATTTAATTTTGTTTGTTGATGAAATGAAAAATTTCAAAAGCTTTCTACTATAAAAATATTTGACTAAAAATACTAGAATTTTTGGATGAAACCACAATATCTCAAACCTTCTCCAAATACTGTACACCCGGCAGACATCCACTACACCTCATAGAAAGGATAGCATTAGTAACAGGTCTCTGGAAGTTCAATCAACGCTAAATTTGTGAGCTAAATGAGCTACTCAACGACATAGACGTTGTGCAGCGTATTATAATCCAGCGGCTCAGCCACATCGTTCGTATGGAGAGGGAGGCTCCGGCGAGACGGGTATTTGATGCGGGGATCTGCGGAAGTCCACGCAGAGGGCGAACTTGTATCCGTTGGAAGGACCAAATCGAGGAAGCCCTGTCATCTATTGGCGTGAACAACTGGCGTAGGCGTGCAAGAAGCAGATGCGTCTAAAAGGATGTGTTGCGGCAAGCCATAATCCTTTAATCGGGTTGTTATGCCCAAATAAGTAAGCAAGTAAGTATGCACTTCAAACCGCACATCAATACGAAATATCAAATACAATCAACGTAATGAGAACACAATTTGTGCAGTTATTGATTGAAGCAAGTTTATCAAAAGGATAGGGAATTGTGTGCATAAAGGCGAAGAATACTACTGTATCGCGAAATCTTAAAGAAAACTTAGAAATGTCAATTTGTACTGTCCTCAAATTGATTATCTTTGTTTTTCTACAGCATGGAAAATTATAGGTAAGAATATAAGCTGTTGTTGGCTTATTCCAAGTGCTGTCTCGGTTCAAACTCCAAGTCGGACTTTAAAACGAAGTATGAAAAAAAATATTCCCTTGACGAGTTCCTCTCAGCAGATTTCTGGCAAAAATTGTAAGAGTAAATTAAATAGTGATGAAAAGGTTCTCAAAAAACTGTCATTCGCAGTTGACTTTAAACTGTAGGTTCCGCTATTCATATATGAGTAGCACTAACACACACAACATAAATAGTGCGAGAGTTAAGTTAAATTGGACGACCTAGTCAGTATTTAGATCCACCATGAATCACAATTAGTATCCATCATGGGAATCAAACTCTGCTTAAAGAAATCCTAACCAACAGCATAATTAATCTTCTTCCTTATATTACAGAATCCTGCCAAGAAGATCCATTAGTCTATGACAAGAGCAGGGTACTTTTACTTGAGGTAAAAGATTTTTTTTTCTACAGTCCAGCAAAGTCCAGCAATGAAGTTAAGATTACATGGAAAACGAACCGAAAATTCGCAGGCTAACTGATACAATTGCAGTTCATCAACAAGCAACATGCCTTTGAAACTATATACGTTCGAATTAGACGAAGACGCAAGTCTAATTAAATTATCAAAAAAATTAAGAGCTTTTCAGGCAAAATATGTAATTCGTCATTAACACCATTTAGTAAGGATTATGCCCTAACTTCTCACACCAATTATGTTGTGTGTGTTAACTTGAGTGGCAGGACCTATAGTTTAAAATCCATTTCGAATGACAGATTTTTCAGAGCCTTCTTCTCATGACTATTTTAAAGTAATATGACTGACAAGTGGTTATTGTATAGATCATTTGCAACGATATTTTATAGCAAAGACGAGATAATGGCCTGCGTCTTTTCAAGTGTCTCTAGCTGTCTTACGGAGTCACTAAATTTACTTTCACACGGGCTCCTGACAGCAACGACCAGATGATGTGCTTGAAATCGACCAATACTTTAACGAAGATGGCTTATATGCCACAACATAATTGATCACTACAACCCTTTAGTCAGGATTATGATTTAGCTTTTCACACCACTTATGTCGTGTGTGTTAACTTTATGTAAGAGTACAAAGCCGATTCCGAACGACATCCTAAACTACGGCGATTTCTTACCATAGGTTTCTATGAATTTTATGAGATTGACTTACTATATGCCATTGTCTTTCCAATATTACACAAGACCGTATCAATGGATCTGGCGCTTGTGTAGACGAATTACGTATCTCGTTATCAGGAATCATTACTCATATTTTGAGGTTGAATAGCATCGGAATTATAAGTCTTATATATTTAAATGGCAATACATAACCAATTTTTTTTTCTACAAATAAAAATCCATTCTTTTTCATCGTTTCATTTTATTTAAACACGATTTTTAAAACCATTTTCTAAAAGCCTAAATAAAGTAGCAAACATTTCAAACGAATACAACATTCCTGATACCTTCTATGAATGCACATCAAACACATTCATCGATTCGTTTTAAAGTCAAGAAAATTATTTCCTTTAAATGTGATGTCTCTATCAGAAAACCCTACACCACTACACACTTACTCCATGAGATGCGAGTCTATTTTAGATTCATTTGCCACCATTTATGCATTAATTAAACATTCCAAGTAATTGTCATTTCGTATGGACTCAAACAAGCCAACTCATTTGTCTGTGACAAAATGTCCATTAAAAAAAACATAAAAACATAAAAAACAGTTGTGAGCGAACAAAATCATCAAAAAATACAAACACACATAGATTATGTATATTATCGAGTGTATTTCTTTGTAAACTATTTGCAACATTATCTGCAACAATGCATAAAATGTGTCAGCAATGAAACATAGCGAGACATAACAACGTAATTGACGACAATTGTCAACACTTTGGCAGCAATGCAATCGCAATCGAAATACAACACACACAACGATACGATACGATACAAATGAAAGGCAGTCAAATGACCAAACGACCAACTGACCATGCAACCAATCTACCAAACACTTAATATAAAACAGCAACAGCAACAACAACAATAACAATGACAAGCAGACGGCAATACAAAACAACACAAAAGAAAAACCAAAGAGAAAAAAAAAGTGAAACGTAGCAGGAATAATATGCAACTACAAGTACAAATGAGCAGCACAAAAGAATGACTGACATTTGACAATATGGCGACCACAAATAACTCACGTTTCAAATGGTCATATGCCTGTTAATATTTCGCCTTTTTAATTTTCTGCCTTTTACCCTCCCCTGTCCCCTTCCCCCTTTTGCTATCACTCTTTATTTTCTGCTGGAACAACAAAATTGAACATTTAGGATTGCCAACTGTAGTTTAGTTGGAAATTAAAAAAAAAAAAAGGTTTGGGATTAGTTTTTATGTAGCAAAATAATGTTCATTGATCTAGCTTCTCACACCACTTACGTTGTGTGAGAATTTTAAACATAAGTCCTACAGGTTAATGTCGATTCTGAGCGGCAGATTTTTGAGAAATTTTTTCAAGGCAATTTTATTTATTCGCAGACAAATGGATTTGTGTCCTTGCTTTGTGATCCTGTTAATACCGGATGCACTCCCGCCTATCTCAAAACAGTCTGCATGGTTCGCGTTGTCTGAACCTCACAAGGTTGTGGGAGTTGTTCAACGACATTCTGCACAATCTTTTCGACTTCGTAAGAATACCGAGTCATCAAAACTCGATTTCTTTTGGGGCTATCGAAGACTACCTTATAGTCTACAAAAAGATTATGTGTACCGATTTGTTTTTCATGACGCCCACTAGACTACAGCAACTAGGAAATACAAGCAGTTCTTATAACGTTAACGTATTACTTAACAATCTCCTGACATTATACCTTTCAAACCAATGTCTTGCCCTTGTCATTTTTAATCATATCGTATCTTATTAAATAGACTACAAACGATTCACATTCCGGAAAATGTCACGATGATATTTACTTTGATATGGCTTTCTCAGACAGTTCCAGTCGATCTTTTATATAACCTTACAACCACCACAATTACTGTAATGACTATTAGATAGGTTTTCTATCCCCTATCTTTTATAAT
The DNA here is from genome assembly GCA_014635995.1 of Sarcophaga peregrina. NCBI lineage: Eukaryota > Metazoa > Arthropoda > Insecta > Diptera > Sarcophagidae > Sarcophaga > Sarcophaga peregrina. The sequence continues at coordinate 80,388,501 of CM025791.1, forward strand.
GCCAATCAAAGCGAAATTGAAACTAGCTTTCGCTGGCATAAGCTGTCGTATGAAATATATCCGCTTTGATTCCTGGAACCAAAAACTCTTGCTTTAGTTCCTAGAATCATACATCGCCCATCTGTATAGCCGTCTGTAACTAGTACCTCTTTCAAGAGAGTATGTAGCTTAACGATTACTCCATTCGTTTTTGTAACTAACACTCGTCGCGAAACAATTTCCAAAATCCTAGAGTCTCTTGGTTCCGGACAGAAAACAGTTAACCCATTAACGCCTAATCCCAGAATCCAAGGTTCGATCACAGTATTCGGATTTGGCACATACAGTATTTGGAGTATTTGTATTGATTTGATTATTTTTATTTATTTTTTTAAGTGTAGTGGGGGCCTCTGTAGGGCATGGGTATTTTTCTACCCATTTCGGCATAAGTGTGTTCTATTTGTTATATGGCGGCTAGACAACTTAGTTAAGCTATTTTGAAGAGTTTTATTGAAAATAACACGTTTGTGACAATAATAATCTTGACAAGAATGATAAATTTGCCAAAATTACTCCAATTCACAATGCATTGAATAAAAAATTCAAGCAATTTCTGTGGATAAACAGAAGATGATCACATATTATGGTCGCCATTTAGCTACAAACACTGGGTGCCGGTAACGTGGTACTACAACTATTAGAGAATATTTTAGATCCCAGTCAATATAATGTTACATTAACAATTATCGTATGAGAGTCCGCATGGAAACTACTTTGCTTATTCAGTTGATCTAAAGGTTTGCCGCCTATGAGCCAACTCGATTTTTGGGTTAGAGTTATTGAAGCGTTGGTAAAAATTCGTGAAAATTGACGCCATGATGGAAAAGTTGTCACAAATGCTCAGAAAATAGCAAAACACACTGGCGAATTTGACTACAAGATTGATAAAATCGAAAAACGCGGTCGCTGTTCGCAATGTGGTGGGAAAATATAGTACGGTTGTGCAAAATTCAGTTTGATTGTGCATCCAAGGGCTTCTTTTGCACAATTTTATGCCGGAACTGCCAAAAATATAGAAAAAATAAAGAAAAATAATTGATTTGAAATTTCTATTTGAAATTAATTTTTAAAAGTTTTATGAAAATTATTTCATACCAATGCCTAAGTGGGTATTTTTATACTCATAACACTTAATCGCACCTGTAGCCTAGGTAAGTAGACCAATTCAAGTGAAAGTATTTTTATTGGGTAGAAGATATATTACATTACATGGCATGAAGATATGTTTTTTTTATAAAACCAGCACTCAGGGGATGACCCCTACTCATGCTGTGTATTGCGCAGGTTTTTTAGGAAAGGTGTAAAGAGAGAAGTCGCCGTGGTCTAGTGGGTAGTGTGTTGGCTTATTAGACGAAAGGCCCGGTTTCGTATCCCAGGTCAGACATCAAAAACGAAAAATATTTCTTCGGCGACTTCCTCTCAGCAGATTTCTGGCAAAGACTCTGAGAGTAAAAATTGCCATGAAAAGCTTCTCTAAAATATGTCGTTCGGAGTCGACTTTAAGCAGTAGGTCCCGCCACTCATGTATAAAGTTAACGCACACAACATAAGTGGTGTGAGAAGCTAGGTCGTAATCCTGACTGAAGGGTTGAAAAGGCCAATTATGTATGTATGTATGTAAAGAGAGAGGGCAAATGCGAATGGTAATGAAAGGATGCTGATGACTATAAAATGGCCAGTGCTATACCATTAGACAGTCTACAGCAATCATCCCCAAGAAGCCCTCAATTTCTCACACCACTTGTGTTGTGTGTATTAATTTTATACAAGAGTGGTGGGATCAAAAGTTTAAAGTCGACTGCAAACGATGGATTTCTTTTGAGAAACTCTCAGAGTTTTTGCAAGAAATCTGCTGAAAAGAAATCGCCGAAAAAATACTTTTTGCATTTTATTTTGATGTCTGGCCTGGCACTCGAACCCTGGCTTTAAGTTTAATAAGCCAACACACAACTTACTAGACCACGGCGACTTCCTACATCTTACCATAAAATTTCTAATTTGAAACGTTTTGTTATAATAAAATAAAATTTCTTCACAATTTCCATGAAAAATTAGAAATTATTTCATTGCACAAATAACTTACTACTTCAATCAATTATTTGCCCGACCATTACGAATTCAATGTGAGATATCGTTTAACATTTAATCATGAAATGTGTGAAGAAAAATTCCAAAATCTTTGTATAAAAAGGAGAAGTTAATTTCTGTAAAGAATATCAGTGTTCGAGTATAACTATTCATACGAATAAAACGCAAAATGAAGTTCCTAACAATTGCTATCCAATTGCTTTTCCAGTTGGCATTGGCGGAACCTGTAACCAAGCCGCAGATGGGAAATGATATAGATCCTAGGCGTTAGATTATATAGATTACTTTGCAAGTGTAACGACTACACTCTAACGTCGCCCTAAGACTCAATGTGATGTTCTCATCGTTTTTATAATTAATACGTTTAAATATCGTTTTTATTTTTTTTTTTTTAATTCCTTTTAAGAAAAAATAAAAATTAAATTTTGAAATACAATTCAAAAATGTCTTAAGTAATCAATAAATTAAAGGTGGAAAGTTTAAAAAGGGGAAAAAGATTTAAATTTTCAAATTAAACAAGTTTTGAGGATTCAATAACTAAAAAAAAACATTATTTTTCTGTCAGATTTATAAAAATCAAACAATCGAAGTAGATTTTAAACTGTAGGCCACGCCACTCATGGACAAAAATTGTCTGAGAAGCTAAATCCTAATCCTAACTGAAGGGTTCTAATGAACAATTATGAGTCTATGTAAGAACCCGTGATTGAACGATGAATCGTTGGTGTAGCTGCTATTCAATTGATATTGTAAGGGGCTATGGCACAGCAGTGTGAACACGTACGTTTACCCTTTGGGACGTATAACCCATGGAAGTAAATCTTACAACATGAATAAACTGGCGGGCTTTTGCAGACCCATAATATTTGTTTGTTGTCTGTCTTACGTTTCAAAACTAATGAAATAAATTGATTTCGATTGCATAAAAATACTAAAGAGTGTTTATGTTTTGGTATTTAAATTAAAAAAAAAAATAAGAAAATATTGGCCGTGTCATGATGTTCAAGAGCAATTTGAACGTTATAATACTCAGCAATACTTAACTATTTCCTATCAAAGAACATCTGATGTGATATATTTTGTATTTGGTTAGTAGGCAAATGCATAACACGGTGAATATATTTAAAATGAGTTTGAAAATGAGTTTCGCGTAAAACTGCAACCACTGCGCTGAGCAACTACTTCAATGAAATTTGGTGGAATTCGGTCAGCACTGGGACTATGGAGTGTCTTCCTGCAAGGATGAGAATGAAAACATGATACAAAATTTGTTGGCACCTCTGTGACTACCGAATGTCGTCCTGGAAGGATGAGAACGAAAATATGGTACAAGATTCGTAGCCAGCAGTGGGACTACGGAGTCCCTTCCTGCAAGGATGAGGATGAAAACATGATACAAAATTCGTTGGCAACTCTGGGACTACCGAGTGTCTTCCTGCAAGGATGAGAATGAAAACATGCTGCAAAATTCGTAGGCTGTGCTGATGTTATGGCGGAAACAATTCTCTGTTCTGCCATTAGTTAATGATGACACCAATACCGCCTTTAGAGGTAATGTACCGAATCCGAAACACGATGACGGCGTGGAGATTCCGCCGCCTTGCCATGAAGAGATCATTGTTGGGATTATCCATCTGAAGAACAATCATACTGTGACCGGAAGTAATGACTTGATATGGCTAGAGGAAAGTATGCCCAAAGGTTGGAAACCCAGGGTCCTCTGTTCTGTGTTGAAAAACAGATACCCTACGATATGCTCAAAAACAGGAGTATAAGCCTTCTTTCTATCGCATATACGGTTCTTTACGTGTGTATTGTATCGTCAAGATACTGATTGCACCTTATTTGCAGTTTCAGACCTGTAAGTCCACCATTAGCCAGATCTTTACATTCCGCAAAAGGCTGAAGATTACTTATGAAAAACAAGTCGAAACGCATGATTTTCAGTTATCGACATGGATGTTAAGAAACGGATTAACTTTTTTTTCTTTTTTTTTTAAACCAGCACTCAGGGGATGACCCCTACTCATGCAGTGCATTGTGCAGGTTTAGGAAAGGTAGAAAGAGGGATGATGCGAACGGTAAGGAAACGAGTTGCTGCTGGTGACTGTAAAATGGTCAGTGTTATACCTTCACCATTAGATAGTCTACAGCAAACGTCCCAAAGAAGCCCGCAGTTTCTCACAACCACTTATGTTGTGTGTGTTAATTTTATACAGAAGTGGCGGGACCTACAGTTTAAAGTCGACTCCGAACGACAGATTTTTTGAGAAACAAGAAGAGAAAGAGAAGAAATCGCCGAAAAAATACTTTTTGTATTTTTTTATTTTTGATGTCTGGTCTGGGACTCGAACCCTGGCTTTTACGTCTAATAAGCCAGCACACTACCTACTAGACCACGGCGACCCCCAAACTTCCAGCTTTCGGATGGGAAAACCTACGAGATGGGTATATAATGCGGGAATTAGTGAATATTAACTAACTAGGCTACAGCAGGAATTTGAAGAAACATAGGACTGTCTGGGAGAGTTTAATCAGCTTTGTAGACAAAAATAGTTTTACCCACTGTTAGGGCTCATATCAGCTGGGAATTTTCACATATGAGAGGAAACAAGCTTTCATGTTGCGGATTGAGAGCGCATATTTGTTTGCTAAGTTATGTTCTACGAAAGCGATGAAAAGAAGAGGCAAAAATATTTTTAAAACAGGTGGGTTTTGCGGTATTAGAAACTTTTGTTAAAAAACTAAAATAAGAGGCCTGAGTCGTACGTTCGACTGTAAAGCTTGATAACCACAGAACAGATTGGCTGCTGGCTTGATTAAGGCCAGCTTAAGGTTGGTTATCGGTTTTATCACGGGGACACTGGGAGATTAGGTCGCTGATGGGGATCTGGCACAGATCCCAGCCGGACTATTGGAGGATATGTTGCGATGTGGAGGAGTTGGAGACTGTCGAACACCTCCTCTGTAACTGCCCAGTCCTTGGTAGGTTAAGGACCCTTGGCAGGTTCTTCTTTAAGAGCTTGAATTCTGTGTCGAGAGCCGACATCAAGGCTCTTCACAGATTCATTAGCAGCTTGGGCTGGTTGAGAGGTGCTTGGGCTTCATAAGTGTAGTCGCGCTCTCATCCTCTTTTGTTTTGTGTCTCTTTCTTTCTGTGTAATACTTCCGATTCGCATTATATCTTAAAAAGTTCATATTTAATGGGGATATTCTTTAATATTTTGTCGAATAGAACATGTTTTGAACAACATCAGCAAGTCTTTTGGATAAACTTTGCATCAAACGTTGGCATGTTTGCATTTTTATGTTCTGCCAGCTTTGTTGCACCATCTGAAATAATTCATCTTTATTTCGAGGGTTTTTGTCCTTAGATTCAGAAAAGAACTCCAGCAGAAGACAGAATTATTTGAAGGGTCAGGAAGAGAAACCCTTTCTTGTCTTCTCGTGGAATAAATTCTGAAATTGGAGAATTTTAAAGTTAGAAACATCCACACGGACAACAAGCAGGCGTTTACAGGAGTAGGGACTTCGAGAGCGCATTGCGCAGAATCGATTACAGTTTGTAATGGAAATGCTTAAAATAGTTCAGCGTTTCTGGAACAGAGTTCTCTGGAGTGACGAATCCAAGTTTAATAGTTCCAATCTGATAGAAAAACTTCCAGGTACAGGACACAATTTAAAATGAGTTACAAAGTTTTGAAAATAAATTTGCAAACATATATATTGCTAAGTCGTTTCTAATTAGAAGGTCACCGCTGTATATTTATACTACCTACTACACTATGAGGTCTTACATGCACCAAGAACTTCAAGTATATTTATTAAGTATTAAAATGGTGGCAACTCTGGTTCCAAATTACAAAGCCTTGACGACATACCAAATAAAAAGGAAGAAGAAAGAAAAAAGAAAGAAAGAAAAAATGAAACGTAGAGAAGCAATTACCGATTACACTAACTTCATTGGTAAGGTTTTTCTTTATGCTTTTCGACTATAAAAAATTAAAGCAATTTCCTTAACTTACTTTTTCTCGAGTTGCTTTTTTTTACTGGGGGTTTCTTGTTTGTTTGTATGTAATTTTGCTACAATACTCTCCTTTTTGAAATGTCGTTTAATGTTATGGTATTTTGTTGTTGTTGTTGTAAACATTTTCAACATGATTGTTGTTGTTGTTAGTTTAGAGTTAATATATGCTGTTGTTACCAATTGCTGGTGATATTTTATTGTCATTCTAGTGGTTTGTCGTTTTATTTTTAGTGGCTTAACAATTTTTTTTTGTTTTGGTCTCTAGGTAGACTGTCTGTTTGGAGTTTGTCTGTCCTACTGGCTTCGTTTTTTTTTGGTATTTAAAGGTGTCGTACATTTAAAATAAAAAAAAAAAACAACAACAAAGGCCATTGCAATATTAGTGACAGTGTAAGCGGCAGCAGTAGTAATTTAACGCCGTGTTACATTTACTAAGTTTGGCATGCAATTCTCTTTACTTTTTTCTTTGTCTGTCTTCTGTGGCGTAAATATCTAAGTGTACAGTAGATTGTCTTGTCTTGCCTTGCCTTGTGTTTAATGTTATTTAACAGTAACCATTATCAGCCAGCATATCCGTCCATTGTCCAGTTATGCTGTTAACTTTTTCTTTCCTCTTTTTTTTCTCTCGCTTAATAACTCTTTATGGCTGGTTTCTTTATGCTCTTGTAGATGACCACATTCATACATAATTATTGTTGTCATTTGTGTTCATTTTGTTTCATTGGTTTTCATTTATTCTCTTGTAGCCAATTTTTTTTTTATTTTTGCTTTCTGCTTGCCACCGTTTGCCATTGCCATTATGATCGCGTCAAGCCTTTTAGTATGCCTGTGAAGCAAATTGTTGTCCAGTTTATCTTGTGGTGCTATTAACATTCTTTATGGCCAACTAATTAGATTAAAGGCATCTATTTTCAAACGTTAACTGTGCTTTCTTTACATTCATTACTGTTGTTATTGTTGTTGTTGTTTAGAATGGGTACATACAGCTTGAGAACTTTTAACTTTCTTTCGAAACGATGGTCTTGGTATGTTAGTTAGATTTTAATATAGAATTTCCTTACGGATTCATTTTTTAATCAATTATGGACAGCAGGAATGACGAATCCATAACAGACGAAATCACCTGCAATGTACCAGGCAAGGCAAATCAGTAGACTGAGTTAGTAAAGTTCAGTCAGTTTTGTGTGAAGACGCGGTGCGTTTGAAGAGAGTAATTGCGTTATGAAATTCTCTGTTACAAAGATCAGTAATTGTTATTATTTATTCAAACTTAAACATATAACCGACTTAACCGAGTTGTTAAACGTAATGCAAGGCGGGATAAGCGAAACTGGGTCAACAATATACCAAACGAATTTCAAGCAGCGGCAGCAACACATCGTATAAAAGACCTATATTTCGTTGTTAACAAACTCGCTAATAGAACATTTTCATCTGGTAGACCCCTGAAAACTGACGTTAGAGAACATGTAACATCAAAAGATCAGCAACTCAGTTTGTGGGAAAAATTTTACACCAATATGCTGAATACAACATCTGCTCCACAAAATTCAATCTGCACCTGCACCTCTCACGTGTTGAATAATACTATATCTACTGAATGTCCAGGAATCATTGAAATCAGCGGTACAATTGGCTTAATTAAAAACAACAAATCCCGTCATAATGACATTCTGGAATGATGAATCCATACCGGACGAAATCACCGCCGCCGCAATTATAAATCTTCACAAAAAAGGCGATTTAACTGAGAGAAAAAATTGGAGAGGGTATACCATGACCATGCTCAACAAAGTTATTGCGAATATAATCAACAAAAGACTGTCTAAGGCAATTCCTCTCAGATGGGAAAAAGCTGGTTTCCGCTCCAACAAATCTTATGTTGACCAGGTCAATAGTCACAGGATTATGGAGATCGCCTCTTTATCTCATTTTTGTTGACATCGAAAAGGCTTTTGATACTCTCAGTCATACGGCCATATGGAGCGCTCTGGCATGCAAGGGGCATATCCCCACTAAAATAATAAACTTAATAAAGACACTGTTCAACGATGCGACATGCCGTGTATTACATGAGAAACAACTGGGCAAATTATCAAAATAAAAACCGGAGTCCGTCAAGGATGTGTGCTGTTACCACTCCTCTTTAACTGCGTCATCTATGTAGCGATGTCGAAAGTCAACAAGTCACAGAAGAGGGATTACATGGGGTATGCAAGATAGATTAGAAGACCTAGACTATACGCTAGATGATATATGCTTGCTAAGTCATTCTTCAAATCTAATTAAGTAAACCACAAAGCTAGCTGGACTGAAGATTAATATCCACAAAACCAATACATTCAAGTTAAATGCTAATATAGAAAGTAAATTCCTAATACACGGCAAGGAAATCGATGAAGTAGAGTCCTTTTGTTTCCTAGGCAGTATAATTGATAAATCAGGCTGATCATAAGCGGATGTTGCCCCAGTTGCATTAATAAGGCGTGCAATGCTTTTGCTCAACTTAATCCTGTCTGGAAATTATCGAACATATCGAGGTGCACTAAAATTAAAATCTTCAATTCCAATATTAAATCTAAACCACACTACGATACGTTTGCGAAACGTGAAAAATGGAACCGTGCGATTCCCAGTCTCTTCAGGTATTCGTTAACAAATGCCTGCGTAGAATCATGCGTGTGTGCTGGCCTTCTGTAATATCCAATGTCCAACTCTGGCCTGGAACGAAGTCAAACATCGCACAGATGATCGAGCTCATTGGAAACAACTTGTTGAGGTCCTATGCTCCCTTGAGAAGTAAAAGGAACATATTGTTACGAAAGTGGAAATGGTGTTGTTAAAATAATAAATAAAAGCTCCAAAAATAACACAATATATTGCATCATGCATAAAATGATAAACAAAAGCTCTAAAAACGAAACAGCGCACTGTTCACGTGATCAATGAATGAGTAAAAAATAATCCAACAAAAATAAAGTGCTTGTTTACAAGATCGATGAATGAACAAGAATAAAGGATAAAAAGACGTAAATAACCAACAACAACATGAAGGGAACAAAGAAGTAAACAAGAGACAACAATGTGCAGTATAAAATAGCGAACAGAGAAATAAATCAACAACAACTAATCTACCTGCTCGAATGTAAACAAGAAACAACAAAAATGAACATTTTTAGATTGTTCCCGAAGGACGTCATCGTCCTTCAAGGGCATTCATCACACTGATGATCCAGTAATATAAAAGGCAGGCTAAAGCGAGCAAGAGATGATTCAGAGTGCCGAGTTTGAATTGAATTGTGTGAAACGACGTCACGTTAGTTGAGAATTAAAATCTATCGTGGATTCAAAGTTCAGAGTTTGAACTGAATCGTCTAAGACGACGTCACGTTGGTTGAGAATTAATATCTATCGTGGATTCAGAGTTTGAGTTGAATCAGTCGTGTGTGCAGACGGCATTTTGCAATCAGAGTGTGAATTTGGCTAGTCGTGTATAACAACATTACGTTGGTTGAAGTGATAAATCAATCGGTTGTGTGCAGACAAGTTGTGTCTGAAGGAAGCCGTTGTTAGTGTTGTGCTTACAAAAGGTTCTGAGCGAGGAATAACTAACAAGTGTTGTTGCTTACAAAAAATGTTGTAAGCAGAGAATTATCACGAACAAACGCATATTGCGAAAATTATCGTTGTATACGTAGAATAAGCTGGAACAATGGCACAATAGCTCTGTAGATAATAAAAAATTCATCAAAACTAAACACGAATTTATTTTTTCTTTATTTGCAATCTACGAACTCATATTTTTAACGTTTTTGAAAGGTAAAACGTAAAAATATATATATGGACTGCAGGCGAACTGTTTTCCTTAGCGTAGTAGGTAGTTTATGGGCTTATTAGCTCAGATATCTCCAGCAAAACGAATTATGAAAAAATATTTCAATGGCAGCTAAGAAATTTCTAAAATATTTGTTGTTCGGAATTATATTTAAAGTAAAAGTCACGCCAGTCCTGTAGAAAATTAACACACACAACATAATTGGTGCGAGGAACTAAGGTGTACGTAAGTATGTAATAATAAAAAATGTATCTCTTAGGCATCATTATCTGTGCCTTAATAATTTTCCATAAACAATTTAATATAAAATTCTATGAAACTTAGCTATAACACAACCTTAGCTTAACATCATCTTTAATAAACCACTTCTCTCCTCTCTGACCAAATTAACAGCGCGTCATTATTTAAATGCACATCATCATCAGAAAGCAATAAAAATTTCTAAATTGATCATCTCCTTAAGCAACCTTAAATAACAACTTCAATACCGGGAAAAATTGTAATACAACTTATAATATGACAAATAAAATGGACATCATGATGGTTTATGCCACTAAAAGCGGTTGCAATATGTAACTAAAAATAAGATGATGGTCAACAAAATTGAAAAAAAAAAGAATCTCAAAACACTACACCAAATGCTACTGCTGCTCCTGCTGCTGTTGAATGTTAACTATGGCCAGGTAGTAGTTATGTTTACATAAAATAACAATAATGGCTTAAAGAAACAGTAATCACAAGTGATGATGCCTGCTGACTACGCGTTAGAGCACGTTCCATAAGACCATAAGCGAGTAGCATAGCAAACAAGACGGTTGACTATTCAAACCAACAAAGGCTAACAACAGCAACAGTAACTGCAACTGCAACTGCAACTGCAATTACATCAAATGTTACAACGAATCTTTCACTTAAGCGAGTATATGCTGCCCAACAAAAATGGTTGGCAAAAAATTTATTTTTTCTTCTTCTTTTCAAAGGAACTCATATGGTTGTCGACAACCATGGCTGTAGCTTTGCATTATAATATCAGCAGCAACAACATGCACTGAACAACATGTTGATATGCTGATGGTTTCTGATTTTTCTTTTTTTCTGTTCCTCTGTTTCTCGACATGTATGTTCTAAGGTGGTGCATGCAACAGCATTGCGTTGACATTTAAGGCATTCAGTAGGTGTGTGTTAAATATAAAGTATCGGCGAATTTAACGAATGCTCTACGATATAAATTGTTGTAATTGCAGAAATAATCTCCTGTTAATTGTTGTAATTAATTCAGTTTAAAAAAAGTTAAAGCTTTAACGTACATATGCAATAAGAAATAGAAAATGTAGTCGATTCTGTATTCAATAGTAGAAGAAAGTTTTTTATGCGTCTATGAGACGAAGCTGGTGCACTTTGCAGATATCAAGAAACCTCAAAAGAAATCTAAAATAGTTATATTGAGCGATTTTTACGGCCACAAATACACAAATATATTTTGAAATACATACCAGAGATCACCAATGAATCGTTTTTCTGCTACTCATAAGCACTCATGTAATTTTGAAGTATGAGTGAATTAATGGAATTGAAACTCAACTACTCTGATCCATTTGTACTCGCTACAACATTGATTAATAAGTATAAGTAGCAATGAGTATGAGTACAACGTTGACATCAAACTCACAACATTCAGAATATGTTTGATTCATACGCCTAATCATTCTGATTCAAATAAATACTTATAAGTCGTTCGAGTAGCCCAAATCATTTATCAAAATTTACAGTCTTTGGAACCTTTAAGATTTATAACGAAGGCTATGTGAAAGCATGGGCTGTGGTATTTTTATTAATGATTCTGATATTAAACTTTTTTATAGACTAACTGACCACTTTCTGGAAGGTTTTGGATGATGACGGGTGGATCTCTTGATTATCCAAGCTGTGATTAACTAACTAACGAAAATATTTTCAAAGATTTCTCGGCGATATTAAAGACATAAAACTATCGTTAGAAATTACATTGCTATTGACATGATTAGGTATCGTAGTCTACGATGTTACAGGATATTATTTACACCAGGGTTCAGCAATAACTATTCAAAACGATGAGTAGGTTCGAATCATACTTATAATTTCTGATACTTATACGCATTCATACTTATTTTAATATGATACTCATACTACTCATACACAAAGTTGGAAGTACTTGTCGTATTTATACTTAACAATACGCATGATATTATTGACTTTGACTCGTCTCTACTTAACATTTACACGAAGCACTAAATAAGTACGATTCGCGTACGAGCACTGCAATACTCACAAGAAGATTGTGTGTATGCTTTGCTTGTTGTCTTTGTCTTTCCTTTCTTCTTTGTTTGTATATGCAACAACAACAAAGGCTGTAGATTTTGATGAATGATTCGAATCACTCGAATCACTTATTAGTATTATAAGTATTTTTCGTAAATTTAAGAATCAGAATGAGTAGGCATATGAATCAAACATATTTCGACTGTTGTGAGTTTGATGTGAAATTACCGTGGTCTAGTAGGTAGTTTGCTGGCTTATTAGGCGTTAAAGCCAGGATTCGAGTCCCTGGTCAGACATCAAAGCAAAATACAAAAAGTGTTTTTTCGGCGATTTACTCTCAGCAGATGTCTGGAAAAAACTCTGAGAGTAAATGAAATTGCCATGAAAAGTTTCTCATAAAATCTGTCGTTCTGAGTCTACTTTAAACTGTAGGTCCCGCTACTCATGTATAAAATTAACACACACAACATAAGTAGTGTGAGAACTAGGTCAATAATCCTGACTGATGGGTTCTAATGACCAATTATGTATGTATGTACGTATGTGAGTTTGATGTGAACGTTGTACTCATACTCATTGTAACCTATGTTGTTGCGAGTACGAATGAATTAGAGTAGTTGAATTTCAATACACTCATACTCAAAATTGCATGAGTTCTTAGGAGTAGCGGAAAAACGATTCAGTGCTGATCTCTTACACAAACTTCTACGTTTAAAATGGCGGAGATGTTGCAAAACTGCCGCGGGAATAGAAGTAATAGTATATGCCAACCAGTTTAGGCCTTATAGTTGTACTAGAAAGATATCTGCTCTCATCGCCGCTGCATTGCCAGAGAGGATGAAATAGTAAAAGTCGGAGGTCTGCTATTCAGTATTATTTCTGCAGAATGAATTGTATTTGGAGACTATAAAATAAAAATATGAGAGTGCCCTTACGGAATAATGTGTGAACATCTCAGCACACTAGGAAAAGAGTCGCAAGGCTAGTAATCTTTATGGAAACCAATTATATTCCTCACCGAATTATTAAAAATTAAAATATCTCTACTCCTAGTAAAGTTTAATTTGTTATTTGGGTTGTATAGGAAATGTTTTTTTTTGCATGCCAAACTGTAGAGAAACACACTTGACGACGTACTAAAATACCTTCTTGTACTTCATCTCTACATAGTGTCAAAAAACATCTCGTTCTTCCGGAGAAATAGAAAAAATTGAAGTTACAACTTCTTATGAATACGTGTAGACTTTTTCAGCGTTCATCATTTACTTCGAGTTTTTTATTAACTTTTTTCGTTTTTTTTTCGTTTCACCAGTCTACCAGCTACTCCTTCTTTTGACTAATGTATGCGCATACTTGACAGTGTCATATTGTAAATGTGAAACGTGATGCCACTTTAGGTGAAAAGCAGCTATTACTTCTTTACCATTAAAACAGGCATACATACATACAAAGCTTTCAGTCTTTATATGCCATATGCCTGCCTGCCTGCCTGTTGCTTGAATTTCTTTATTTTTTCGTTCATTCATCCTGTGCTTCAAAGCCACGAATATGAATTGTAGAGTGGCTGTTGTATGTGAGAGCAGGACAAACTTTACGCGGTTGACTGTTTTAAGTGATGTTTGCCTTTTAATAGTATGTTTAAACAAATCTTGTAGACCTTATCATTAGGCATACTTTTTAAGTTTAAGCTACTTGGGTTTTTCTGCTGTTTTTACTGTTGACGATGATATTAGGTTCTAGCCAAAAGCAACAACATGTAGCACACGCTTCTTGTAGTCAAAGGTGCCTCTTTAACATAAAAACAGAAGATGATGACAATAACGTTTGCTGATCATGATGATGATGATGATGAAATAAAAAAATTCATTTTAACACATGAGGTAGCAATAAAAGAAACACAAGAAAACTAAGCTCAACTTAATGTTAGAATACTACAGTCTTCTTATCACTTACATAAAGAATAAGGGACAATGATATTGATGTACGTAATTCGAAACTATATTTCTTTAGCTTTAAAAGCTACTACATACTATACTTTTTAAAACTAATATTGAAGACAAGTCTCATAGTCTAGTAGGTTGTAAGTTGGCTTCTTAGACGAGAGTCCGTGGTTCAACCCCTGGCTCAGACATATAAATATTTTATTTAGGGACTTCCTTTCTAAGCAGCTTTCTGGCATATATCGTTCGGAGGGACGACTTTCACGTAAGTCCTGCCACTTATGAATGATTTAACACACACAAGTGCAGTGCCAACCGGGATCGATTTTAAAATTCGGGATTCGGGATTTTGTGCATCCCCTAAATCCCGCGTATTTGGGATTCGGGATTTCCCGATTGGTATCCCTACAATAAATAAAAGTTACATGATCCACTTGAACGGTTCAATTTTCGACTTACTTGTTCCACTTAAATCTTTTCGACACAATCAATAATGTAAGATAGACCGTTATAACGTAGAAATATGGCGGCAATTGAAAGGCAAAGGAAATTAAGCTGTTTCCGATTTTTTTTGCAATAATTCTACTGATAAGTTAATAGTATGACAAGTTGTACCGGCTTGTTAAGAGTAAATTCTTTCAGCATAGCTCGATAGGACCAAATCACTCCAGTAGTGTGGGAGAGGATGTTTGGAAAGTATGCCCCAAGCAAAGGAAAGAAAAGAAAACTAATTGAGTTTAAGGCAATCAAAACTTTTATTGGGAAACTACAACGACGATGGGATTTACGTGGATACCTGTCCGCGAGGACCTAATCCCATGGTGCTCTTCGCGTCTACGAAAGCCTCCAAATACAACAGACTGTTACACCTGAGTACCAATTCAAAGCCATGATTTCGACATGATTTCCCCCTTAGTTAGGAGCGGAGCCTATCTAAAACTCCTTCCGATCTTTGGGTCACAGCACCCGGTTGAAAAAATGCAACTTCACAATTAGCCCATTAACTAGACATTGGAAAACTATAATAAGAGATTATCTAAGTCATACATCAAACTAACCAGGAATAACATGATGTTGGTAACAGTTCTTTTGATTGGGCACTGTAGCCGCCAGAGAAGACTTATTCAGTAAAATCATCGAAACACATGCTTAAAACCTGTGAGGCTTGAATCAATTTCTGGAAGAAACATCAAGTTGCATAACAAGTACTTGGCAGGGAAATATTATTGTTGAAATCGAGAGGCGTTGTGAAATTTGTCAGGGCAATATACTTGAGGGAGAGTCGTATGGTCGCAGTACTAAGGCACTTCTTCATGGTAACAATAATAAGGGCTAGAAAGTGCTCACCAATACCAGTTCCCTACTTATATAGAAAGATAATAAAGCTGAAGATGCCCGCATTTTGTAAATCGCAACAAATGCAATCAATTGTAATGGGCGTAATGGCGTTTGATTAATGACTTCGGGATTAGTGAAGCTGCAAGCAGAAATAAAATTCTTTATAAAAAAGAAAATCCTTGAGAAAAATACTTATTTTGTCTTGCTAAAGAAAATGCAAGACATCGCCAAAATCTGGAAAATCGTTCAATTTACTATAGAAAATGCAAGTTATCGTCAAATTTGCTCTAGGAAATGAAAGTCATTGTCAAGTTTACTCCAGAAAATACAAGTTATCAATAAATATAGCGTAGAAAATGCAAGTTATCGTCAAATTTAATGTAGAAAATGCAAAAAATCATCAAATTTACATTCGAAAATGCAAATTATCGACAAATGTAATGTAGAAAATGCAAGTTATCGTCAAATTTAATGTAGAAAATGTAAAAATAAAAAACATCAATTTTACATTAGAAAATGCAAATTATCGATAAATGTAATAGAGAAAATGCAAGTTATAGTCAAATTTACTCTAGAAAATACAACAAAGTGACATATTTACTATGGAAAACGAAAGTCAACGATAATGAGCCTAAATGTTGGCCTAATTTCGATTTATTCCTTGAAAGGAAGCTCGCAAGCTCACCTCATCCAAACTAATCCAACATAACCTAACTTAAAGTACTGAACAGAAATGTCGACACAGTTCGACATTTTCAGCTAACAAAACGTAATATCGATATCGATAATTTTCATGCGACTAAAATTTCAATGATTTCTCCATCGCGTTAACTTCTGTCATTTGTTTTAAAGAACGCGAAATTTTTCCTATTTATAAAAATATTTCTAATTAACAATAAATACCGCTTTACCAATTCGTTTTTTACCATTTCAAACTAACTCTACATCTTCCTAGAGTATGGTACCAAAATGTTTCCCTCATTGCTGCTGGTTTATGTAGCTGGCCGATTGGAAAAAATTAAAAAATTGTTAAACCTTTAAGGCATTCATAGTTTGTTGTTTTGTCGCTGCCATCAATTCTCATATGGAGTTTTATCGGTCATAAATAAATTTCCTTTATATTCACTATTATTTTAGTCAACTTTAGTTTATGATGGCTGTCTGCCTGCAGACTACAGTAGACTTCTGTTCATTTGTCCAGAGTTTTGTTATTTAATAAAACTGAAATGAACATTTTATTGAATACGGAAATTATTTAAGATAGTTGTCATGGTGCGGACAGTAGTTTTGCTGATACCATCATCATCATCATCATCACCATCATCTGCATCATCGTGATCGGTGGCTTAAAGCGTCAGTTTTGATTAATACATGAATTTCCTATTGATGCCACTGTGGTGTGTACCACAATATGCGATTTGACGGTTGCATGGCTACACTTTAAGACTGAGGATATAAAATACAGAAGTTCAAAAGGTTAATTGAAGATGCTAGTATTGAATTTTATAATTAATGAAAGTTGTAGTTGCAGAAAACCTCAGTATAGGTGAAATGAATTCAGTTTGCAGGATAACTTGAGCTCTTCTGACCTTTGCGGATCGGTTTGTGCTTTTGGATTATATTTTGTGATTGGGAAAGTATCCCATGCTGAGGATAAATAAAATTCCTAAGAGTTTCTTAATGTCTGAACAAATTTTCTCTAACATTGGTCGTTTGGAAACGATGTTTACGTCAAACCTTAGGTTGAAAGTTCATTTCTTGTGATATTTAATTTCTTTGAAATAAATGACATTTTCTTCAAATGTTCAGTATTTCTGGGGTATTGCAGGTGCAGTCGTCGTAGTCTAATAGGTAGTCTGTTGACTTATAAGAAGTGAGGTCACGGTTCAGACACCAGTTCAAAAATATTTAAAATTGATCGATGGCATATGTGCTGCGGCTTATTCGAATACACCTGCAACTTAACCCTCACAAGAAGAAATTTAACGTGATAAAGTCCCCCAATCATGGTGGCCAGATCGCATCAACATGCATACATACATACATACAATTTAAAGTCGACTCCGAACGACAGATTTTTTTGAGAAACTTTTCATGGCAGATTTCTTTTTACTCTTAGAATTTTTGGCAGAAATCTGCCGAGAGGAAATCGCCGAAGAAATACTTTTTGTATTTTGTTCTGATGTCGTCGTATGTATCAATTCTATGATGTGATCCAGAGATCAGCAATGAATCGTTTTTCCGCTACTCATAAGCACTCATACAATTTTCGAGTATAAGTGAATCAACAGAATTGAAATTCGTACTCGCTACAACATTGATTCATAAGTATAAGTAGCAATGAGTATGAATACAACGTTGACAACTCCCAACATTAGAAATATGTTTGATTCATACGCCTACTCATTCTGATTCATAAATTTAGAAAAATACTTATAAGTGATTTGAAGCATTTTTCAAAACATACAGCCTTTGTTGTTGTTGCATAAACAAACAAAGCACAACATACACACAATCCTCTTGTGAGTATAGTAGGGTTCGTACGCGAATCATACTTATATTGTACTCATGTAAACGTTAAATAGACACGAGTCAAAGTCAATAACATTATGGGCAT
This sequence comes from Sarcophaga peregrina, assembly GCA_014635995.1. NCBI lineage: Eukaryota > Metazoa > Arthropoda > Insecta > Diptera > Sarcophagidae > Sarcophaga > Sarcophaga peregrina. Next base: position 80,406,683 of record CM025791.1, read on the forward strand.
TGTTAAGTATGAATACGGCGACGTAGTTCCAACCTTGAGCATGAGTAGTATGAGTATGATATCAAAATAAATATGAATGCGTATAAGTATCAGACATTATAAGAATAATTTGAATATACTTATCGTTTTGAATACTTGTTGCTGATCTCTAATCCATACATAATTTCGTTATACAACCCTTTAGGCAGGATTACAACCTAACTCGACACATCACTTATGTACATCTTAATGTTGAGTCCGAACTACAGAATTTTTTGAAAACTTTTTCATGGCAGTTTTTCTTCCAGAGCTTTTGCCAGAAATCTGCTGAGAAGAAATCACCGTGAAAAAATTTTTTCATATTCCCTTTTGTTGGAGATGTTTGACCTGAAGTTTGAACCGCGTACTAGCGTCTAATAAGTCAACACACTACTATACTAAGGCTACTTCTAGAAATACGGCATTCAGGATTTTTATTCTTCAACCGCAGTTCAATTAATTGAAATAAAAATTCGTTGTTCATTCATTCCTGGTAATTGTTTGAATGGCAACGTTAAAAATATAAGACGTTTCACTGTAAGGGCACTGTAATTTAACCTAGAGCGGGTGTACTGGACCTTTGTGTATGATAGACGCATTTTCTGAAGCGTAAAAGTATGAATCAATGGAAATGGTAATGAGCGGTCGTGATTACATACATACATAGTTGGTCATTAGAACCCTTCAGTTAGGATTATTGACCTAGTTTCTTGCACCACTTATGTTGTGTGTGTTAATGTTATACATAAATGGCAGGACCTACAGTTTAAAGTCGACTCCGAACGACAGATTTTATGAGAAACTTTTCATGGCTATCTTATTTACTTATAGAGTTTTTGCCAGAAATCTGCTGAGAGGAAATCGCCGAAAAAATAATTTTTGTATTTTGTTTTGATGTCTGGCCTGGGACACGAACCCTGGCTTTTATGTCTAATAAGCCAACACACTACCTACTAGACCACGGCGACTTCAGGGGCGGATTACTTTTGCAAAAAAAATTTTCTCACCCAATATTCAGGTGATGGTTTGCTGGTCTGATCCTGACTAAAGGACAGAAATGATGAATTAAGAAAATATTCATAGTCTCAAGGCTTTTAAATGCCAATATCATTTAGAATCGTATAATGAAATTGCTCTTAAATTTTAATGCTGTCTGCAACCTTCAATTGAAATCTGAAAATACTAGTTTTCTCCCTTTGCTTTTAAATTTTAAATTAATAATCCTTCTCCAGTTGCCAACAATAAAGTTGGCAATATTTTGCCAACGATTTATGGTGAGATAGTGGCCAATTTAAACACAAAAATATATGAATTTAAACAATATATCTCGTTAATCTGGATAATTTATCATGCGATTAAATAAAATTAAATGCATTATTGTGATGAACCCTTAAAGTCAAAAACAACTGACAGCAAAATAAACGATGAATGGAAAGAAAAATACGAATGAAAACAAAACATGAAAAAAAACATGAAATTAATGAATAAAATTTTTGCGTTTGTTAGCCAAGAGGAAAAAAACAGAAAAAACAATATTTATGTGTCAACAGCAGCAGCATTTGGTCGTCAATCACACTGACAAAACGACATCACATAACAATTTCTTTTTCTTTTACAGTTTTGTGTTGTTGTTGTTGTATATGGCGGATGGTAAAAAAAATAAAAGTTGTTTGGAAGAATTGTTCGCCCCAAAATCAGTTAATCCGTGCAAAGGAGAGAGAGAGAGAAAAAGAAAGAAAGGCAGTGAGGGGGAACAAATAAGACTTTTTCTTACTGATTAAAGTTAAACCACCAACTACAACAACAACAACAAAAACTATGGAAAGAAAATCCAAAACAGTCTTCGCAACTACTGCTATTACTTGTGGCAGTTAGGCAGACTGTTAGTCCTGTTGCATGTTTTAAATGTCAACAGCAGAAACCTTGATGTCTATCAAAAAAAAGTATTTTGTAAATGATGCCAAGAGCAACAGCAACAACAACAGCATCCATGTATGCGTTTTATCCCAAAATTAAAAAAAAAAATACTGAAAATAATTCAGCAATGAAAACGTAAATCTTAAGATTTCTTCTTATTGTCTATCTCTTGCATTGTTGCTGGTAGTTGTTGTTGTTGTTATTGCTGTTAAATTTATGTATACTTTACGTATTTTATTTCAGCTTTTTTTAAAAAAAAAAGCTTTCCACTAAAGCTGCATTTTTATGGATTTAATCTGATACATTGATATTCATCATTCTTTTGCTTGAATTGTTGACATTTCTGTTGGTTGATTACTCATGTCAATCAAAGGTTTCAACCATACAACGACATGTTGTCAATCTTGTGTGTCAATCCTTCGACAAACAGACAACAACAGTAACAGCAACAGCAAGAACATTAAAACTCATTTTCAAGTACTACAAACCACTACTTCTGTTACATTTCTTCTTTTTTTATTTTCATGTTTTTTTTTTCTCTTTTAATTCAACGTACAAAATACTTCCACTTGTATAAACAGATACGGAATATTGTATGTATGCAGTCATCATACGGAGACACACTCAATATGCGAAGAGTCTAGAAAGTCTACAGTTTGACTGACTCACAGCACACAACTCGGCAGTGAAGTGACTCAGTGACTGAATTGTACAAAATGTATGCCCACATTTGATGATATCAGTTCATTAAATCTATGAAATCCTTTAATATGCATACATACACAATTGGTCATCACAATCCTTCAGTCAGGAATTTTTTCACCTAGTTTCTCACACTACTAATAATAAGCACTACCTACTACACCACGGCGATCTCCTTTAATATGAATGCCCTTAAAATTGTAAAAATTTTAAACTTGGTTGTGGACTTTGCCTAGCATATTGCAAGAAATATCCAACGATGCAACTCTCCAATAATAAGGAGTGCGCACAAAAAAACTGGACTTACACTTTTCGTTATAGAAATAAAACTAAGTGGCGGGTTTTTTTCGTTTTATTATATATAAGCAGATAACCCAATACGTGTATGGTAATAGCGTGCTTTCTGAAAGGCAGTTTGGTTTCAGACCTAATCACAGCAGCATTTCAGCGCTCATTGATGTTTCGAAAGAGCTGCGATTAAGTGCGGATAACATTTAATCGATCATTCTAAGGCATTTGGCACCGTTAATCATACTATTCAATGCCAAAAGTTAAAACATTTCTCGGATACTGCTATCCAGCTAATGTCGTCGTATCTATGGGATAGGAGTCAATTTGTGTATCATGACGGTACTGTATCAGGCAGTATTTTAACATCTAGAGGTGTCCCACAGGGCTCGATTCTTGGTCCACTTTTATATTCAATTCATTCTAATGACCTGCCAAAAAAGTTGAGGTTTTGCAAGGTACAAATGTACGCAGATGACGTCCAGATGTACATTAGTTGCATGCCGTCTGATATTACAGATTGTATACGAAGGATAAATTGTGATTTGCATAATGTGTTTCAATGGACGTCGATTAATGGTCTTTGCATCAATCCGAGGAAATGAAAGGCTTTGATAATAGGCAAGGTAAACTTTACGGCACAGCTTACACAATTAAGGATTAATAATACTGCTATTGAAACTGTACATAGTGTTAAGAATCTTGGAGTTGTCTTTGACAACAGTCTTAACTGGTCCAACCATATAAATACTATCTGTGGTAAAACGGTTGCATGTTGCGAAATCTTTATCTAGCGCAATATTTTACTCCGTTTAATATTCGAATGCTGCTAGCGAAAACATATCTCATTCCCACTTTACTGTATGGATTTGAACTGTTTTCTAGTTGTGACTCGATAAGTAGGAACAGGCTAAAGGTCACTTATAACAGTATTGCTAGATATGTTTATGGTCGTGCAAGGTACAGTAGGATATCTGAGTTCTCATATCAAATTACCGTATACCGTACTCTGGTATACCTACATAAAATCATCTATCTTAGGAAACCCCATTATTTGTTTAATAGATTAGTTTTTCCAAGGTCTAATAGAGGCTTGAAAATTAACAGCGTTAGATACCATAAACGGATATCTGACAGACACTTTTACACCAATGCAATTCGTCTCTGGAATGAACTCCCGAACAACATACAATTACTAAGCAATGCAAAGCATTTCAGGACTGCAATAATTAAATTTTTCAATGAACAATAATGTACAAACGTAATTAATCAATGCAAATTTTTTTTTTTAGTATTATTATAAATTTTATTTTTATTAATTTTTGTTATGTTAATTTATTTTTAAGGTTATTATCTTTGTAATATTTTATGCCTATATCCTTAGCAGTACTATTAAATAAGATAATATTTTGTTGTACTGTATTTACGCCTGAATGAATAAATAAATAAAATAAAAATAAATAAATAAATATTTCAATTAATGTAAATAATATTTAAATTCTTTTGTGTATCAAAATTTTTTTCTGACCAAGATCTCAGAGCATCCAACTTTTTGAGCCACTTTTCGTCACTGAGTTTTAGAAAAATACGTATTATTTTACTTGCTTTGTTTTGGTCGGCAAATCCTTTTTCACTTCCACGTTTTCTCTCAATACTCAAAGACTCCTTATATTATTTTATTACTTAGCTTAGAAACTAATTTTTGCTTAACACCTGCGAGCCTAGCAATCGGTTTTTTTAAGCGGCGCAGTTTTTCATTGAAAATTTCAATTATTTTTTACGACATTCTTGTTGGGTGGCCATTTTCAAAATACTAATTTTGCTATTCCAATGAAATTTAGCACTTGGATTTTGAAACAGTTGACTAACAAAATCAATGTAATGGTATTCATTTTTTTTCAATAATGATAAAAGTTATAAGCTTAAAAGTAGGCCCTTTTTCTTCGTGCGCACTCCTTAGGTGAAAAAAATTCAAATGCTGGTGAGTAGTCTTTTGGCGAAACTATGGCTCTTAGGGGACTTCATAATGACAGTCGAATTAGATTACAAATATGCACCATCCACCAGGTTTGCACAATATATGTAAAGGGTGGTCCCTTTTAAAGTTTAAATTTAAAAATGCAATAAAACGAAAACCATTTGATATTTTGTCAATTTTATTCTTTTGCTATGAAGGATAAATATTTCGATTAGAAATGGAATATTATTTCACTAATATGGCTACCGTGGCTAGTCTCACAGTACTTCTTTCGATCGTGCATTCGTCTCGAGTGTATAGGGCAATGGCATCACGAATGTTATCCTTAAAATACTCATTTGTCTCAGAATATAGTTCAACGGTGTCAAATCGCAGTTTTTTGGTGGCCAATTAAAAGACCATCAAACCTTTGACGGAATAACGCAATTGTGGCTTGAGATATGCGGCAAGTTGCATTATCCAACTGAAAGCAAACATTGTTCACATCTATACCAAGAAGAGCGGGTACAAAAAAATCGGTTATCATGCTGCGGTAGGTGTCTTCATTCACAGTAATGGTTTTCATTTTCAAAGGAATGCACAAGCCGTACCAAACAGTCACACATAAGACCACGTCTGGGATTCTAAGCCCGAAATATGGTAATTTTGCTTATTAATGTATCCACCAAGATAAAAATGAGCTTCGTTCGAAAAGATATATTTTTTTTTTTTGGCAAAATTGACATTATCGGGCAGTTTCTTCTTGAAAACGAGGCGAGAATTGAACCAGTTCCACTTTGTAAGGCATTACGCCGAAATCGATCGCAAAATTTTGCGAAAACTGATGCGTGAAATGTTCAATTATTGAGAATGATGACGAGTTGATGGTCATAGGCCCAAAGATTTCGAGTGTACGCATGTCGTGGCGCATCAACAATGAAACCAATTTCACGAACTCTAGCAATAAGCTTGCGTATACCGGGCACTGACAATTTTGTGGAATTTCCGACCAATTGTCTTTGTTTTGGAAATAAATTTCCAATAAATCTTAACGCTGTTCAAGCGCCAATATATTCATTACGTTCGTAGAGTTGCGTACGTGGGGTTAATGTACTGAATTTTGTGACAGAATAGAATGAATAGTGTGCTGGCTTATTGACGTACAGCCAGGGTTCAAGTCCCAGGCCAGACATCAAAATAAAATACAAAAAGTATTTTTTCGGCGATTTCTTCTCAGCAGATTTCTGTCATGAAAAGTTTCTCATAAAATCTGTCGTTCGGAGTCGACTTTAAACTGTAGGTCTCGCCACTTATGTATAAAATTAGCACACACTACATAAGTAGTGTGAGAAGCTAGGTCAATAATCCTGACTGAACGGTTGTAATGACCAATTATGTATGTATAGAATGACATAAGTATTGTCAGATTCAAAATAACCGAGGATGGTCCATACAATACACTACATTCAACCAATTTATTGTAGACCTCGGAGTTTACACGAATTTAATTTAAGACAGAGATTTTACTTTCACTGCTAATGGGGAAGTCCTTGAAAAAATATTTTTTTTTTATGTTGCCAGATGATTTCATACATTTAAATAACTGAAGCGGCTGCTGTTTGGTATGGCATATTTACGAAAACAGTAAACAAAACATTCAAAACGTCAAAAGATCAAGTGTCCAACTACTTATTCGCATTATGCGTATATCCAGTAGCAACTAAAGGCAACAAATGGAACAAAAATCAACAACAAAAAGAGAAAAGAAAAGTTCTTGGTTTATGCATGATGGGGATATGGATGAGGATGAGAATGATGATGATGATAGCGATGGCTATGAACGAAAATAAGATTTATTTATATGAGTATGGATACAACGACTACGTAAGAACATATCACATATAAACGTAGTAGTTGTTCCCTTTAGTCATCAAACCAGACACATGACATTCATGTTGATGTTGATGATGGTGATGGTCATTGTATGTAAATTGAGCGGTCGTTTATTATGTTCGTAGGGGTTTTTAAAACTTATAAACTCACAACATGAAGGGATAGATGAAATGTTTTGAATGACTGGACTGGACTGAACTGGACGGAATGGATGGATGTTTGGATGGGTTGGATGGATGGATGGATGGATGGTTGAATGTTTAAATAGATGGATTACTCTGTATTGTTGGATGAATGGCTGGCAGCATGAATGCATTGATTGTATGGATAATCAAGCAGAGAGAAAGAAGTCAAAGTAGAAGTCTACTGTCATTACAATACAAAAATCATCTCATTATACTGTTTTGTAAAAGCGGCATATAATTCTTTTTAACCTTGGCTAAATTGTTGCAGCAGTTGCACTCACTCCACACCACTCGCTGTAAGTAAAACTTCAATAATTTGCAACAAAACTGGCTACCGAAGATGGATGGGCCACATGATAACTGGGCATATAAATCGTAACAAAGCAGTAAAGCAAAGAAAGGCAAAAAAAAAGATACTCAATACCATAGTGACAGCTTTCCAAAAATATTCAATAATGACAACAGGACTGGTTGGTACTCATGTTGATAATAATGATGATGATGATGCTTTGATGCTGCTGTTATTACCTGACATTCAATGGTTTGACATGCAACTGTCTGTCTGTCTGTCATTCATTTCGATTTGGTTTTACATTCGGGCAACTTGTTTAAATTGTTTCATTGCACTCTTAACAATGTTGATGATATTTTTCCCCTCTCTCCCGATTTTTTCATACGTTTTGAAGCTTTTTTTGTGACATTCTTTTGCCGTATATTTTCGGTGCTTGTCATTGTGTTATAAAACAATCCGTAAAAAAATGCATAACAAGAATTTTGTTTTTTTTTTGTTTGGTTTTGGGGAACTGTTTTGTAGTTCTTATCCGATTTACTTTATTTTTCGATAATGGTTTCACACACACACACATACGTACCAGAGATCAGCAATAAGTATTCAAAACGATGAGTAGATTCGAGTCATACTTATAATTTCAGATACTTATACGCTTTCATACTTATTTTGATATCATACTCATACTTAAAGTTGGAAGTGCTCGTCGTATTCATATTAAACAATACGCATCATGTAATTGACTTCGACTCGTCTCTACTTAACATTTACATGAAGCACAAAATAAGTATGATTCGCATACGAACACTCACAAGAAGATTGTGTGTATGCTTTGCTTGTTGTCTTTGTCTTTCCTTTCTTCTTTGTTTGTATATGCAACAGGAACAAAGGCTGTAAATTTTAACGAATGATTCGAATCACTTGAATTGCTTATAAGTATTGTAAATATTTTTCTAAATTTATTAATCAGAATGAGTAGGCGCATGAATCAAACATATTTCGAATGTTGTGAGTTTGATGTCAACGTTGCACTCATACTCACTGCTACTTATACTTATAAATAAATGTTGTAGTGAGTCTTTCCTTTCTTCTTTGTTTGTATATGCAACAACAACAAAGGCTGTAAATTTTAATGAATGATTCGAGTCACTCGAATCACTTATAAGTATTATAAGTATTTTTCTAAATTTATGAATCAGAATGAGTAGGCGTATGAATCAAATATATTTCGAATATTGTGAGTTTGATGTCAACGTTGTACTCATACTCATTGCTACTTATACTTATAAATCAATGTTGTAGCGAGTACGAATGAATCAGAGTAGTTGAATTTCAATTCTGTTGATTCATTCATACTCAAAATTGCATGAGTGTTTTATGAGTAGCGGAAAAACGATTCATTGCTGATCTCTGATCCGTACATATTTTGTTTTGTATTATTGCCGTCAAACATCAAAAGGTAACAAGTTGTATGTCAAATCATACTTTGACATAACTTTGTGTTGACAGCAATTCTTTTGTATTTCTTTTCAATTCAATTCAATTCCATTCCATTTTTTTTTATTTTCTGTTAGCATTTCATCACATTTTTGGAAGCATCACCATCGCATAATTCAATGTCTTTTCAAAAATTTTAAATTGGATTGTTTTTGACTGTCTTGTTGCTACATTTTGTTTGTGTCGTTGCCATAGCATTATCCACAACATATTTTATGACAATTTTTTTTTTTGTTATTTTTTGAAAATTGCTCTTCAAAATACCTGAAGTTAAAATGAATGTTTTGAATGACAAGAATTTCCGGTAGATAGTTTTGATAATATGGCGTCGTCGCTGTTGACTTGCAGTGAAATTGATATTGAAAAACAAAATGAACTGACAGTTGAAGTTTTTATCATATTTAATGTAATAACTGCTGAAATATTTACAATACACAACGCAACACACAGGGTCTTTAAACTGGGATAACCGCCATCTAGTTGAAGTTACATCTGCCACAGCAGTCGCCATTTATTCATACTGTTCTTTTGAATCATCATGGACAAATAGATTTGAACCAGAGATAATGGTTTAGGATCGATGAATTTTTACGTGTGAGGTAGGGTTCAAAAAACCTTCGCACTACAGTGACCACCGTCGTCAGCTGCGTCGAGTGGTGCTTCCACTACAACAATCCCTCCTCCTCTTCTAGGGATACTCCCTTCCCGGGATGGCTATCTGCATTACTTCGGAAAGGGCCCAGAACAATGTCCAGTTAAGGACCGTTGTCTACTATCCCACGCCTGGGTACGCCATATTTGAAGCCGGCTTCATGCTATTATCTCGTCTTCTCATGCATCATTTCGTTGTATTGTGTCAAGGTCGAAATTCTTTCTGCGGAGTACACATTTAACGTACTATTTTCTCACAGCGCTCCATTTCGTCTCGATTTCAAGCATTGCGTCAACAATGTTGTCGGGTGTAACCCGACCATCAATTTGCTCTATCAACATGTTCATCTCGTCTTGCAATTTAATGCAGCATCTTCACTCATTTCCTCACAATAAATGCACCCAGAATCAATCACCTTGCCCATGCGGTATAAGTATTTTCGAAAATAACCATGGCCAGAAAGAAACTGGGTCAGAAAAAGTTAGTTTCCCTAAAGTTTCTCTCTATAGACGGATTAAGTCCACCAGTCCATCTTCCGCATATTTCCTTACTCCATCTACTTTGCCATCGCCGTAGTGTTTGAGATCTGAGATCTGTGCTACTAATGGAAAGATTTTCCCTCTTCATTTTACAAGATCTTCTTCGCTCAAATGCCAGTAGGTCAATAGCTATCTCACCGGCAATCACAACGACTGCCGAGCCCGATACGATGCGGTAAGCCTAGGCAACTCTTAGTGCCGCTGTTTGCTGCACCGCTGCTAATATTTTCGTCTTAGATTTAATCTCCAGCGCATCTCCCCATATCTCGCTTCCATACAGCAATAGCGAGTTCGTCGCCGCCATAATCAATTTTCGTTTGCCATCAGTCTGCTTGGCATGCCCGTTAGTTTGAATGCTGAAATTTTTACTCAAATTGCTTTGTCTCTAGGGCCATTCTTTGTCTGATTCAAGATCTCATTAGAATTCAGTACGTGCTAAGTTCCTTAAACGCTGTGATATATCGGATAAGAAGAGGAAAACGAATATTGAGACGGGGATGCTTTTTAAATCAGACTGATTGGAGATCATATCAACATCACTCCAGCAATTATTGCGGGAATAATTATGAGACTTGTTTTCCATTATCAAGAAATAGTCTAAGAACGGTGGACGGTTTTCTGATCGTGCCTTGTCACTCAACAGAACATTTGAAGTAATTTTTAATTGTCTGCACAAAAAAATCTTTAGCGATGCACTATAGGTCGATGATTATCAACTTCTTTTGGCGTGTATTGGATGATGTGGATGCCAGCAAGACATACATAGTTTCCAGCGCACAACTCTACGTGTCATACTGATTATGCCTTATATACTCTGCACGAGTTTTTCGCATAGCATGGTCATTTCATAGGAAAGAGATGTACTTTTAATATTGCATTCTTTTGGATTCTATGTTAAACTATACTGTAATCCACTTATGAGTCAAAGTACAACACACAGCATAAGTCATGCGAGAAGCTAGGTCGTAATACTGACTGAACGGATGAAATAACCGATTATGTATATACAGGGTGATTGATATATAAACAACAAAGTAAAGCTCTATATTTTTTTTAATTGTTTTTTTTAATTTTATTGTTCAAAAGCAAAAAATGTTGGAAATTACATCAAATTTTAGAATCAGTTTAGATTTGTTGGAATTGGCCACCTTTGGTACGAATTATGGCCTTCAAACGGCCGACAAAGCCATCACGCGTGCTGAGTACGGTGGTGCTGAGTTGGAATGTTGGAATGTCCATGGTCTGCGGCCGAAATGTTTGTCTGCTCAGAGCTTCAATTCTGTCTTCAATATATTTTCCCGATAATATTCGGCATTTATTTTGACCCCACGGTCGATGAATATGAGCGGGTAGCGATCATCGGCCGTTACTGCGGCCTACACCATTAACATCGGCGGAGCTTGATTTCTGGTGGCCAATCGCAGGTGTAAATTTTCAGCTGACCTTTTTGGCAAGTAAACCCTATCATTTTATTTGTTCACAAACTGCTCAATTTGGAATGACTTCTTATCGGAGAAAACCAAATTCTTTAACTGGGCACTTTCGTGCAAGCGAAATAACTCCTTGACTCTTTCCAATCTAACTTTTTTTTGTCCATCGGAAAGCTCTTCCACTTTTTGAAACTTCAATGGCTTTAGTCCAGCTCATTTTTCAATATGTTTAGCATCCGTTCTCGCGATATGTTCAGGTCACGAGCAATTTTTCTACCACTGCGACGTGGATTTCGATCAAATCTGGCCTTCTCTTTTCGGATCATTTCTGATGTTGTTACCGTTATTTTTTTGGTCCACTTTTTGGACGCGATGCAACACTGCCAGTATCACGGTAACGAGCAATGGTACGAGAAACAAAAGATTTATTCGTATTTAAATGCTGGCGGACTCTAACGATAGCTATCTGTGGTTTTCCAGTCGAATATAAAGCAATCACATTGCAGGCTTGAATTTCATCACGAAAACTTTTTTCTGAATGCAATAGATTAAAAGTGCTTTTGTAAGCTTGTAAATAATAAAATGAACTATCACTGGAATAAATCTTTTAGCTATCAGACGAGCGGTGTACTAATGATAACAACCTGAAGTTGGTTGCAATACATATCAGCCACCCTTTATGTAATCGAGTACAGAAAACAGTGATGAAAGCGCAAACACTTTAACTACCACAATATGGAGCTTAATGATAAAAAATTGTTCCCAGAGAGGTGTTAACTTATCAGATTACTGCTAGTCTTTAACGGAATTCCAAATAAATATTATCGTGTAGACCAACTTACATGGTTATTCGACTGCTTATTTCCAAATTAAAACATCAGCAATTTTAAAATCAATTGCATTTTCTGCGAATATTAAATCACTTGGCGATTTTAAACAATGTTGAAAGAATCCTTCTACTAATCTTTCTTTTCCATCAGCTATTTCCAAACTAGCTAAAATGAATGCTTAAGTAGATTTGGCCTAGCCACCCCAAAAACGAACTTTAAACACTGTCCATTAATATAGATAAACTTTTTCAACATTTTGTTTAATTCATTGGATTTGTTAAGAGAGATAGAATAACGCCTTAACAACCTATCTATCCACATACGAAATGTAATCTGCAAAATTGCTTACAAAATATTGCTGACATAAAGCAGCGGGCATTGATGAAAGCCATCATGCTTGCTTGTAACTATCATTAGTCAATCATAAGATGTTCACGCTTCACAAGTTTCAATCCAAACATATTCGCCTATATTGGACGATTACAACAACTGACACTTGGGCAGCAATGGATACGTACGTACGTACGTATGTTGTATATAAAATGCTACTGTTTAGCTTGGAAAAAAATCAACAGCGGCACAAGGAAACATGGTCACAAGCAAGAAAGGTGTACCACATGTTGCCACAATATTGTACATTAACAGCCATACATTAAAAAAGTGTCATAAATTTGAGTTTTTTTCTTTCGCTCTCTTTATTTTAGATTTTCTTGCTTTTCAAAGCAGATATTAAATGTCCATTCATATACACACGGCTCACACGGTGTATGGGTAGGTAGATGGCATGTAAAGTGAAGTGAACAGAAAAGATACCGCCACGCCCGGCCTTAAAAGAGTGAAGCATTAAAGGAAATGGCAGGAGAAAAAAAATACCCAGACGCAAACACAGGAACACATGCAAAAACACTACTTAACTAATGCTGCCACAAATACATGCAATAATGTTTCCAATACAACAGAGAGACACAGACACACAGGCACACAAACTCATCATTAGGATGATGACCATCGATCAAAACTGTCAGCGCTGTCAATCATTTCGTTATTTATAGCTGGAGGTTAAAGGAAGACGTCACATTGTTCAAATTGTTTCGACAAGAAACGGTTGGCGATTGCCACACTAACGCAACGTAATGATGATGATGATGATGATGGAATGAAATCAAAGCAAATCAGAGCAACTCCATGATGATTACAACTACCACACTGCACACAATAAGTGGCGCATACAACTTTTTTTCGTTTCTTTTTTTTACATTAAAAAGGTAAAAAAAAATTAAAAACTAAACTAAAAAAAGCAAAGTAATCTTAAGCTAAAGAATATAGCGTCAGTGTTCCATCAACGTCCCCTAGACGGGAGGCCAGTAGCCACAATAATTCTTTTTTTTTTTGTTCGTTTTTTAATTTTTTTCTGTGTTTTTCGTTACCGACATCGTTCATCATCATCATGACGTTGATATCTTTGAATGATGGATAAGCGTTAGCGGTTATTTTTTTTGAAATCTAAACAAACACAACAACAACAACAATACGATTCTAAAAAATAATTGTACTGTATCTGGACTGGCATTTTGTGTTCACTTTAAGCAAGCATTGTGTGCTGACGGACTGCCTAGGTTACACACCATAACCCACCCAATTTATTTATGTGTAGTGGCGGCATTTGAGACTAGCCAAACTATTACGAAAATAACTGGCGTCAACCACACATAATGTAAAGTCAGTTAAAAATTAAATTCCTATGTTAAACGCATTTAACCCATTAGCGCCCAAATGAGAACCACAAACAATTTTTAAAACTCAATCTTTATTTCTAGATTTAAATAAATTTTTTTACAGTACCATAAAAGACAAAAAAAAACAAAAATATATTCTAAGTTGCGTTTTTTGGAGGTGTACAAGGTGGCTGATATGTATTGCAACCAACTTCAGGTTGTTATCATTTGTAAGCCACTGGTCTGGCAATTGACAGATTTATTCCAGTGACAGTTCATTTTATTATTTACAAGCTTACAAAAGCATTTTGATCTATTGCATTTAGAAAAAAAGTTATTCGTGATGGAATTGAAGCGTGATAGTGTGATTGCTTTATATTTGGCTGGAAAACCGCAGGTGGTTATCGTTAGAGCCCTCCAGAACTTAAATGTGAATAAATCTTTTGGTTCTCGTATCATTGCTCGCGATACTGGACGCGATGCAATTTCAAAAAGTGGACGAAAAAAATGGTAACAACACCGGAAATGATCCGAAAAGTGAAGGCCAGATTTGAACTAATTCCACTCCGAAGTGGTAGAAAAATTGCTCGTGAGCTGAACATTTCGCTAGAACGGATGCAACACACATTGAAAAATGAGCTTGGACTAAAGCTATTGAAGTTCCAAAAAGTGCAAGAGCTGACCGATGGACAAAAAAAAAGGTAGACTGGAAAGAGACAAGGAGTTACTTTGCTTGCACGAAAGCGGCCAGTTGACGAATTTGGTTTTCTCCAATGAGACGCCATTCCAAATTGAGCAGTTTGTGAACAAACAAAATGATCGGGTTTACTTGCCAAAGAGGTTAGCTGAAAATCTGCACTTGCGATTGGCCACCAGAACTCCGGCGCTGCCGATGGTAATGGTGTGGGCTGCCGTAACGGCCGATGATCGCTCCCCGCTCGTATTCATTGACCGTGGGGTCAAATTAAATGCCAAATATTATCGTGTAAATATCTTAAAGACAGCCCTGGGCAGACAAACATTTGGGCCGCAGACCATGGACGGTTCAACAGGACTCAGCACTATCGCACTCAGCACGCGTCAACCAAGAATGGCTTAAAAAAGAGGTTCCTAGGTTCATTTCTACCGTACAATTTTCAGCAAAATATCCGGATCTCAATTCGATGGACTTTTGAGCCTGGGAATTTTGGAGAATAAGGTTCTCCCTAAAAAATACCAAAGTGTCGATCATCTCAAGACGGCGCTTTGCCAGAAAAGGGCCAAAATACCGCAGAGCCACTTTCGTGCAACTTGTGATGGTTTTATCGGCTGTTTGAAGGCCATAATTCGTACCATAGGTAACCAATTCGAACTAATATAAACTGATTCTATTTCCAACATTTTTTGCTTTTGAACAATAAAATTAAAAAAAATTAAAAAAAAAACAAAAAAAAATATAGCGCTTTACTTTGTTGCATTATATGTCAGCCACCCTGTACTAAGTTTAGTGCAATGGGCGATTGCGTGTGGTATTTTGCAAAAAATCCTTTTTCCAAACTAAGTGTTTTCCAGCACTTACAACATTCTGTTTTAACTCCATTTGAACATATGACACATCGAAATTAATTTGGAATTTTTTGGCGGTTGTGGCCATTATTTTTTTTTCTTCTCCTTCAATTCTGGAAGATGTTTGCCTACATTTATTCTCCTTTTTGTCACTGAGATATGTTCGTGCTATTATTAGGGTTTGCAATGCAATATAGTCTCCATGCATTTGAAACATTCAAGTCCACTAAATAAAGCAAACAAGACCCACCACCACTTTTTAAATTTTTTTTGTTTTGCTGTATAAAACCAGTACTCAGGGGATGGCCCCTACTCATGCAGTGCATTTGCAGGTTTTTAGGAAAGGTGGAAAGAGGAAAGATGGGAACGGCAAGGTAATGAGTTGCTGCTGGTGACTATAAAATGGCCAGTGCTATACCTTCACCATTAGGCAGTCTACAGCAATCGTCACGAAGAAGCCCGCAGTTTCTCACACTACTTATGTTGTGTGTGTTAATTTTATACATAAGTGGCGGAACCTACACTTTAAAATCGACTCCAAACGATAGATTTTTGAGAAAATTTTCATGGCAATTTTATTGTTATTTTTGCCAGAAATCCACTGAGAGGAAATCGCCGAAAAAATAAATTTTGTATTTCATTTTGATGTCTGGCCTGGGACTCGAACCCTGACTTTGCGTCTAATAAGCCAGCACACTACCTACTAGACTATGGCGACTTCATCGAATGGCTGTATTAAATATGGGCCAGGAAAGTTTATCATGTTTTTTTAACAAGCATTTCAAAGAAATTTTGTAGTCCAAAAATGTTTTATAACGTAACCATATCGTATATAAAAAAGCACATGAAAAATTTGATTGATTGATGGCATTCACATTAATTTACGATAAACGAATAAAAATAGAAGAAAAAAATAGCCAAAAGATTTATAATAAAATTCTTGTAAATAGATAAGACGAACAGCTAATTCTGGCGGTGAATAACCCGGTCGCCATTAATGTATGAAACCGCAAATACATCAATCATGTGTAGAATTCAGCGAAATTGATTGAAATAAAAGCCCCCCTAAAATAAAAAGAAAATAAAAATTCCAGGAGAGGAAAAAATTTCAAAAAAATATTTAATCAAATAATTATGAAATCTTAACAAGACAAGGCAAGACAACTGATTAATCACAGTGGCGACTATAAAAATAGAAATAAACATTCAATCAAACTCTCGTTATAGGTTCCATGACGCTGGCATACCTAAAAAAACTTTATTCTTGTGGTCAATCAAAGTTCTAAAATTTAATAGCAATTAAAACAGTAATTAAAAAGTAAAACTGTTGCATGCAACAAAATGTGGCAAATGCATAAGCATGTATTTATTTATAAGTTAACATGTTCATACTCTAGTGTGGTTTAGTGTGGCTTTTTTAGTGGTCAAATTTGTAACCAATGTGTCGGTTTTAATGGCTACATGAGAGCGTTAATATATCCGTCTACGTCATAGCACAGTTTTTCCCCATTTTAGATGTTTTGTTCTTGATGAAATTTATTAAATTTTCTGCCAGAAAATTTATTAAAAAAATATTTTGTTCGATTAACACAAACAGTCAGTCACTACAAATGTAATCAAACATCAAAATTGCCAAATACCCACAAATTTGCCCACACATGCAGACATTATAAACAAGATTTTGACTGATATTTGTAATAAAAAAAAAGATTTAGTCTTAAACGTCATTTAAATGTCAAATTTCGTAAAAAAAAGTTTTTTTTTCGCATTATGAACGAGATGACAAAAGAACTGAAAAATTTTTTCTAAGGTGAACATATACTTCACATCAAAATTGTTAATTGTATTGATTAAGATAAATGAAGGTCAGAGTTTAGGATCATTCCGAAATCTCTATGAAGATTAGGGATGCCAATCGGGAAATCCCGAATCTCGAAATCCGGGATTTACGAAATCCCGTATCCCGGGCTTTTTAAAAACTTGTCCCGGGATTTTTCGGGATTGTGAATTGATATATATTTTGACTCTACAAAAGGTCCTGAAAAAAAAATTCTATATCACTTAACTTCGATAATAGCATCTCAGATGAGGAAAACCCTACTTCCAGTACTAAAAATTTACTTGATGGCATCGAAGAATGCAAAAGCCCTATAAAACGAATTAAAAGGGTAACTGATTTGGATACTCAACTGTTCAAAGAAAGAGATTTATTTACATCAGGAGGTGCTAGGCGTTTTTTTGTTACATTTTGTCTTACTGTTTTTATATTTTATTTTTAATGAGATATAATTCTGATATACATAATTGTAATACAAATGATTTGAAGTCGCTATGGTTTAGTGGGTAGTGTGTTGGCTTATTAGACAAAAGGCCCGGGTTCGAATCCCAGGTCAGACTTCTACTCAGCAGATTTCTGGCAAAGACTCCGGGAGTAAAAATTGCCATGAAAAGCTTCTCAAAAATCTGTCGTTCGGAGTGGACTTTAAACTGTAGGTCCCGCCACTCATGTATAAAATTAACGCACGCAACATAAGTGGTGTGAGGAACTAGGTCGTAATCCTGACTGAAGGGTTGTAATGGCTAATTATGTATGTAATACAAATGATTTTGTTAACAAAATATTTTTATTATTAAGAGAAAATCGCAATTTTTCCCGTGATTTTTCAGGATTTTTGGATCCCGAATATTATCTCGTAATATACCGGGATTTCGGGATCGGGATTTACAAAATCTCGAATCCTGGGATTTTTAAAAATCGATCCTATTTGGCATCTCTAATGAAGATGTTCTAAACGGAGCATTTTTTTAATGTTTACGCACTGTGCTCGGGAGATAGTGTTATTACCACTTTGTCTCTTTTAAGACTGGTTTGGAAGCAATTTATAAACATTGGTAGATTGCTAGTTGTCCACGCTGTTAGATCCAGCATCCAGTGATCCATTCCGCCTGTGGATTACTGTTGGTCCACGCCACCAGGAAAACGTAAAGCAGCTCGACTCCGAAATAAAGCCCACTATTGCAGCAATTTCTTAAGTTAAGGTGAGATAAGTCAAGGCAGGAAGTGTTAAGATAGGCCGAAATGCGTTAATCGGCTTGTTAATGGCCAATTAAATAAGTAAGTAAGTTCAGTCAATAGGGATAGCAAATGAGCGTTTGAGAGTATGGCTAAGGTATGGATAACCATGTGATTTAAGAACAAAAGACAGTATTCGCAAAGTCTGCAAATATTTCACCTAAAACGAGATATCCACGGTATTGATGGATGAGTACGTCGCCTGGTGTTCTTTAAGAACTTGATCACAGCCTAGATGCTCGAGTAAATTAAAAGGTTTAAAAGCACTGCGTCGGTTTTAAAAGTTGCAAAAGTTAAATATTAAAACACTTCTGACCAGCATTTTTGATTCATCGGTATAAACCTCAGTCTTTCCATTTGATATCTTCAGGACAGCTGCTTTAATTTGAAACCTAAAATCAAATAATTGTAAGGCATCTTTCGCCGTGGTCTAGTGGGTAGTGTGTTGGCTTATTAGACAAAAGGCCCGGGTTCGAATCCTAGGTCAGACATCAAAACAAAAAATATTTCTTCGGCGACTTCCTCTCTGCAGATTTCTGGCAAAGACTCTGAGAGTAAAAATTGCCATGAAAAGCTTCTCGAAAATCTGTCGTTCGGAGTCCACTTTAAAACTGTAGGTCCCGCTACTCATGTAAAAAATTAACGCACACAACATAAGTGGTGTGAGAAGCTAGGTTGTAATCCTGACTGAAGGGTTGTAATGGCCAATTATGTATGTATGTATGTATCTGACTATCAACGAAGTATGTATGTCTGTAAGTTAAGTGTTGCACAACGAAGAATTTCTGACCGTTTTAGATCGAAAATGACTACGGAAACATCGACAATCTGGAAAATGGGTGGGGTTAAAGACAGGTGGACAATTGAAAAACCACTTGGGAAATGTTGTGTCAAAGCCACGATAGAAAATCAGTGATGTATCGAATAGGCCGATGCTTGCAGATATCCTTTTACCAGTATTAAATGATTTGAACACCAAATAAATATGTTTTCATCAGGACGGCGCACAAGCAATTTGAGAAGATTTTCATATTCTATAGAGATATAATGTGCCGTAGAGATCGGACCATTAGATTTCGTATTGTGGGATTTTTAATTCGGCGCAAATACATGTAAACATTACCCATACGATAAGCCAGATTCAGCCTGATTTATGTGCCAAAATCATGAGGAATTTTATATTTTGAAGAAGCTCCACCTAGAAAAGCTCTGGAGACCATTTGAGTGATGATATATCCCGCATATAGTGGCATCAAGAATACAAAAATTTTATGATATTTCAAACATACTTTGTTTCATTTAAATTTAAGACTAAGAAGCCGTTTTAAAAGGAGTCCGTAGAGGAAATAAATTCTAAGGAAGTGCGATTCGTTAATATCTCCAATATCATTTAGATTTAAGATAAATATCTTTATCTTTTTGACGTTATCATGTATTACCTTTAACTCTCTCTGTTATTAATGCTATGTGATCCATTAATTTAAATCACGTTCAAAAAACTGTTGTTTTTTTTTTAAATTTTCCCATAAATTGTCTGTGATTTATGTTTCCCCTTGGACAAAAAAAAAACTTAAACTTTTCAATTGTGTGTGGTGCGTATCGGTGTGTTTAGAAATTCAAACAAATCCTTCAATTTCTTAGAAATAATGCAAGACATTAAACCCATATTTACTTAACATTATGGCGCTTCATTTGATCTTGAATGAATGAATGAAATTTATGTTGGCATTAGTTAAAGTCACCGACAAACTTTTATTTCATTTCCCCCTATTTTTTTTTTTCGCTTTTTTTCCCTTTATTGTTGTTGTTTTTGTTTAAAGTACTGTTTGTTTGGTACTCGAAATCATAAGTTTTTAAATTTTTTTTTTATATTTCTATTGTTGTTGAATTGTATTGTCAATGGTTGTAGAGATTGTTGCTACTACTCGGCATACATTCACACAGGGTGGCTGATATATAATGCAACAATTTTTTTGATTTTTTTAATTTTATTGTTCAAAAGCATAAAAAAATGTTGGAAATAACATTAAATTTTAGAATCAATTTAGATTTGTTCGAATGGGTACCTTTGGTACGAATTATGGCCTAAAAACAGCCGACAAAGCCATCACAGGCTGCACGAAAGTGGCTTTGCGGTATTTTGGCCCATTCCAGGCAAAGCGCCGTCTTGAGATGAGCGACACCTTGGTATTTTTTAGTGAGAAGTTTACTCTCCAAAATGTCACAGGCGCAAAAGTCTAACGGATTGGGATCCGGAGAATTTTGGTGGCCATTGTGGGGTAGAAATCATGCGAGGAACATCCTTTTTAAGCCGTTCTTGGTTGACGAGTGCTGAGGGCGGTGGTGCTGAGTCCTGTTAGAATGTCCACGGTCTCCGGCCGAAATGTTCGTCTGCCCAGGGCTTTAATACAGTCTTTAAGACATTTTCCCAATAATATTCGGCATTTATTTTGACTCGACGGTCGATGAATACGAGGGGAGAGCGATTATAGGCCGTTACGGCGGCCCACACCATTACCATCGGCGGTGCTTGAGTTCTGGTGGCCAATTGCGTGTGTAAATTTTCAGCTGGCATCTTTGGCAAATAAACCCGATCATTTTGTTTGTTCGCAAACTGCTCAGTTTGGAATGGCTTTTTATCGGAGAAAACCAAATTCGGTAACTGGCCACTTTCGTGCAAGCGAAGTAACTCCTTGACTTTTTCTAGTCTAACTTTTTTTTTGTCCACCGATGAGATCTTGCAGTTTTTGGAACTTCAATGGCTTTAGTCCAAACTCATTTTTCAATATGTGTTGCATCTGTTCTCGCAATATGTTTAGCTCACGAGCAATTTTTGCGGCGTTTATTTCAATCAAATCTGGCCTTCACTTTTCGGATGATGATGATGATGGTGCTGTTACCGTTTTCTTTCGTCCACTTTTTGGACGCGATGCAACACTGCCAGTATCACGGTAACGAGCAATGATACGAGAAGCAAAAGATTTATTCACATTTAAATGCTGGAGGGCTTTAAAACGATAGTCACCTATGGCTTTCCAGCCAAATACAAAGCAATCACACTATCACGCTTGAATTCCATCACGAATAACTTTTTTTCTGAATGCCGTAGATCAAAATGCTTTTGTAAGCTTGTAAATAATAAAATAAACTGTCATTGGAATAAATCTGTCAGCTGTCAGACGAGTAGTATACAAATGATAACAACCTGAAGTTGGTTGCAATACATTTCAGCCACCCTGTATGTGTTGTCATCATTGTTTTCTTTATATTTTGGTTGCTGATTTTATTTCGTATTTTTTTTTTTTTCTTTGTTCAGATATTGCTGCTATATAATCGATAAATAAATAAATAAAAAATAATAACGACATTTGTACGAAATTGATTGTTTTCTATTGGCATTTTAACTGTTATTTGAGTTGAAAAAACAATAAATAAATCTCGAATACAATATCAAATGTTGGTAACAAACAATAGGATTTTTTCAAAAATGATTTTTTATATTTTATTTTATAAATCTCGTACTTTTTTTCCTTTTCACTTTTTTTTTGGCTACTGTTTGTTTATTCAGGATGTCACGGTAAACATAAGAGAGACAATGTCGATAGTAGTAGAGAGAAGACCTATAAGCGAGAAATGATTAAAAATGTTATTAAATAAACAAGAGAAGGAAAAGTTTCTGAACTGATAGGGGTTTAAAATATAATTTTTGAAATCATCTAAGGTGGCATATTTAAAAGGCAGTCTAGTCTAGTAGGTAGACGTAAAGCCAGGATCGAGCCCCAGGCCAGACATCAAAACAAATATTTCTTCGGCGATATCCTCTCAGCAGATTTCTGGCAAAAACTCTGAAAGTAAATAAATTTGCCATGAAAAGTTTCTCAAAAATCTGTCGTTCGAAGTCCACATTAAACCGTATGTCCCGATTACATTCATAGGGCTAACGCGGCTGGCCTTACAGAACCTCATTCGATAGGACCAACTTTCGTACATTTTTTTGAAATGCCCAATTACAGGGTGGCTGATATATAATGCAACAAAGTAAAGCGCTATATTTTTAAATTTATTTTTTTTTTTAATTTTATTGTTCAAAAGCAAATAATGTCGGAAATAACATAAAATCAGTTTAGATTTGTTCGAATTGGCCACCTTTGGTACGAATTATGGCCTTCAAACGGCCGACAAAGCCATCACAGGCTGCACGAAAGTGGCTCTACGGTATTTTGGCCCATTCCCTTTGGTATTTTTTAGTGAGAACCTTACTCTCCAAAATGCCCCAAGCGCAAAAGTCCAACGGATTGAGATCCGGAGATTTACGTACGCTCAGCCTCATCGTCTTCTTAATGCACAGAAAGTTTCTTGGGCATTAGGTCATCTACATGCTCATTGTACAACAAAAGTTAACCCTATTTTTCCCACCTATCTGATGGAGCTTTCCCAGACACTTATTTCAAGTCCACCTCTATATGCTACAGTACTACTACAGGGTGGCTAAAATATAACGCAACAAAGTAAAGCGTTATAATTTTTTAACTTTTTTTTAATTTTATTGTTCAAAAGCAAAAAAATGTTGGAATGTTGGTTGTGCTGAGGCCTACTGGAATGTCCATGCTCTGCGGCCAAAATGTTTGTCTGCCCAGGGCTTCAATACTGTCTTTAAGACATTTTCCCGATAATATTCGGCATTTATTTGACCCCACGGTCGATGAATACGAGCGGGGATATGACCATCGGCCGTTACGGCGGCCCAACCATTCCCATCGGAGGCGCTTGCGTCCTGGTGGCAAGTGTAAATTTTTCAGCTGGACTACTTTGGCATGAAACTCGATCATTTTGTTTTTTCAACAAACTGCTCAATTTGCAATGGCTTCTCATCTGCGAAAACCAATTCGGTAACCTGGCCACTTTCGTGCAAGCGAAGTAACTCCTTGGCTCTTTCCAGTCTAACTTTTTTTCTCCACCGGTGAGCTCTTGCACTTCTTGGAACTTCAATGGCTTCACTCCAAGCTCATTTTGCAATATGTGTTGCATCCGTTCTCGCGATATGTTCAGCACACGACCAATTTTTCTACCACTGCGTTGTGAATTTCGATCAAATCTGGGCTTCACTTTTCGCATCATTTCTGGTGTTGTTACCGTTTTTTTTCGTCCATTTTTTGGACGCGATGCAACACTGGCAGTATCACGGTAACGAGCAATGGTACGAGAAACAAAAGATTTATTCACATTTAAATGCTGGAGGGCTCTAACGATAGCCAACTGTGGTTTTCCAGCCAAATATAAAGCAATCGCACTATCACGCTTGAATTCCATCACGAATAACTTTTTTTCTGAATGCCGTAGAACAAAATGCTTTTGGAATCTTGTAAATAATATAGTGAACTATCACTGGAATAAATGTGTTAGCTGTTAGACGAGCGGTTTACAAATGTTAACAACCTGAAGTTGGTTGTAATACAAATCAGCCGCCCTGTATTATCAGCATAACATAATGACTTCACATGTCAGCATTAAAAATAATCCAGAAAAGTCTAACCATACAAACAGGGGACCTAGTGAAGACGAACAATTTTAGAAAGGAAATTGCTACAAGCAGGAGTTCAATTTTGTGGCGTTCAAAAGCCAAGAATGCTTGAAACTAGGATTCATATATCGAAATTAATATTGTTTATAAATTTTAAATAAATTGTGATTAAATTTTTTTTTGTCTATAACAGATTAATAGCCAATTAACATGAAAATGCGAATGACGCATTTGTTTTCAATTGTTTAAAATGGTTAAATGGCTAAAACGTTTTAAAACAGTTTTCCAAATAGGGAAACATTAATTTTTTTAAATTATTTTTTTTTTAAATTTTTAATTAATTTTTTAATTTGTGTATGCGTATTGCTTTTTAAGCGTAAAAAAATCATTTCAGTAAACCTACTCATATTAATTAGTAAAAAACCGCTTAGGAAAACATTTTAATTGATTGACACTCTACTGACAAGTGGCCATTTGTTGACGTAATTAAATGAGTGCTTGTCACAGTCATATGACTCAGAAGTATAACCAGCTTGGGAGATAGGCTGCTTTAGAAATATAATAGGTGGCTTAAAAAATAAATATCAACATCAAATATGGATTTAATTGACATTAAATAACTGTCACTTTATTTTCGCTTTCATTTAATTTGAGCGAATATTTAATTTGAGACAAAAAAAAAATTTTAAAAACAAAAAAATTTAAAAAAAAAACGAGAATAAACGAAAACGAGTTAATAACAATTTATGGCTTTAGTCAATTGACAGCATAATTTGTGCTTTTATTTTTTGCAATTTTAATTGCCTGACAATTTCAAATATCTACGTTATAAATTTAAATTTAAGTCAAATATCAACACAAATAACATTATTCTCCCACTTTAAATGAATGAATGAATGAATGTTTTATTAATGCCTGGCCCGAATGCCTAACTGCCTGCCAGTTTGACTGGCTCAACCAACCAAAATCACTACTGAAAAATTGAATTTAAAAGGCGTTCACACAGTCGCATTTATAAAAAACCCAATAAAATCTTAAACATTTGACAATCAAACGAGAAACAAATCAAATCAAATATTTTGATTGCTATACCTTAAGAACAAGAAAAAAAAAACAAAGAAATTGTTAATTTAGAGCATGTACATCGCTCTAAAGATACTAATTTAACAGAAATCTATCCATCCAACAATTCATATGCCTTGTTTGTCTCTCTTCTCTACGTTTTTATTATGATTTCGTTTTTATAATTTGTGTGTCATCATAACGTTTCATTATGGATATCATTATTGTTATTATTGTGACTGAATTTAGATGAAATCAAATAAATTTGCATTAATTTGTTTTGGGTTTACCATTTAGCGAAATATAGTGTAAGCCATCTATGGGTTTAAATTTGAACCATCCGCTATTCTGTTTTCGGCAATACTTATCAGAGATCAGCAATGAATCGTTTTTCCGCTACTCATAAGCACTCATTCAATTTTGAGTATGAATGAATCAACAGAATTAAAATTCAACTACTCTGATTCATTCGTACTCGCTACAACATTGATTTATAAGTATAAGTAGCAATGAGTATGAGTACAACGTTGAGATCAAACTCACAACATTCGAAATATGTTTGATTCATACGCCTACTCATTCTGATTCATAAATTTAGAAAAATACTTATAATATTTATAAGTGATTCGAGTGGCTCGAATCATTCATCAAAATTTTCAGCCTTTGTTGTTGCTGCATATACACACAAAGAAGAAAGGAATGATAAAGACAACAAGCAAAGCATACACACAATCTTCTTGTGGGTATTGCAGTGCTCGTACGCGAATCATACTTATTCTGTGCTTCGTGTAAATGTTAAGTAAAGTGGAGTCGAAGTCAATAACATCATGCGTATTGTTAAGTATAAATACGACGAGTACTTCCAGCTTTGAGTATGAGTATCATATTCAATAAGTATGAGTGCGTATACATACATACATAATTGGCGATTACAACCCTTCAGTCAGGATTACTACCTAGCTTCTCACACCACTTATGTTGTGTGCGTTAATTTTATACATGAGTGTCGGAACTGTACAGTTTAAAGTCGGACTCCGAAGCGACAGATTTTTGAGAAGCTTTTCATGACAATTTTTAATCTCAGAGTCTTTGCTAGAAATCTGCTGAGAGGAAGTCGCCGAAGAAATATTTTTTTCGTTTTGATGTCTGACCTGGGAGTGCATATAAGTATCTGAAATTATAAGTATGACTCTAACCTACTCCTCGTTTTGAATACTTATTGCTGATCTCTGGAATGAGGTACTATGACGCAGCCACATGAATAAAATAATATTTCATTTTTAAGAAATAAATTTGGCAAAAATTCAAACCGTTTTTGTTTTAATGCCTTTTTTAAATTTAAACTTAATAATCACCCACCATACCCAACCATTTATTGTATATTCTTATACGTATCCATTGCTCGTAAAACCCCATCTACATTGACAATTTTAAACCCATAAATTTGTCTTGATTACGATTTATTTCAGCAATTAAAATAACGTCGAGTTATACCAACAAAAATTATTACAATTTTTATTTTTTTTTAACTTATCAACTCTTATATCGAAAATTTAGCGTCTGTTTGCTTGTTATTAAACGCCATTTGAAAAACAAAAATAAAAAAAACTTTGGTTTTGAAAATTTAAAATGTTAATTTTATTGTGCTTAAATGATGGCACATTATTAGGATTATAAATATTTATTTAAAACACACTTGTCGTCTTTAAAGCCATAAAATCAAAATGTATCTTCTTATTATTAGAAAACCACGATATTAAAACGGAACACAAGAAAGCTTTAAATTAATGTGTTATAGCAAGAGTTGCCAAATAAGCCAAAATTTTCAAATCAGTACAATCAGTTGCACAAGATAAACGCGTAGTAAAAAAATATATTTTCATTATTAAATTTTCAGTAAATGTTACAGACAAATGAGAATAAAAACCAAATTTTTTCTTGGCTTGCCTTACATTAGTTGTAAAATACAAAGAAAAAGTAAAAGAAATACATACGAATGCCTGAAGTCCCCCCAGTCATGTATACGACACACTCAACATAAGTATAGGGTGGCTGATATGTATTGCAACCAACTTCAGGTTGTTATCATTTGTAAACCGCTCGTCTGACAGCTAACAGATTTATTCCAATGACAGTTCATTTTATTATTTACAAGCATAGAACAGCACTTTTGCTCTATTGCATTCAGAAAAAAAGTTATTCGTGATGGAATTCAAGCGTGATAGTGTGATTGTTTTAAATTAGGCTGGAAAACCACTAGTGACTATCGTTAGAACCCTCCAGCATTTAAATGTGAATAAATCTTTTGTTTCTCGAACCATTGCTCGTTACCGTGATACTGGCAGTGTTGCATCACGTCCAAAAAGTAAAAACACCAAAAATGATCCGAAAAGCTAGATTTGATCGAAATCCACGCCGCAGTGGTAGAAAAATTGCTCGTTAGCTAAATATATCGCGAGAATGGATGCACACGAAATGAAATTGAAAAATGATCTTGGACTAAAGCCATTCAAATTTCAAAAAGTACAAGAGCTCACCGATGGACAAAAAAAAGTTTGACTGGAAAGAGCCAAGGAGTTACTTCGCTTGCACGAAAGTGGCCAGTTACCGAATTTGGTTTTCTCCGATGAGAAGTCATTCCAAATTGAGCAGTTTGTGAACAAACAAAATGATAGGGCTTAATTGCCAAAGAGGTCAGCTGAAAATTTACACCTGCGATTGGCCACCAGAACCCAAGCGCCGCCGATGGTAATGGTGTTGGCCACCGTAACGGCCAGTGGTCGCTCCCCGCTCGTATTCATCGACCGTGGGGTAAAATAAATTCCGAATATTATCAGGAAAATGTCTTAAAGACAGTATTGAAGCCCTGTGCTGCAACATTCCAACAAGAATCAGCGCCACCGCAATCAGCACGCATCAACTAAGAATGACTTAAAAAGGACATTGCTCGCTTTATTTCTACCCAACAATGGCCACTAAAATTTTTTTGGATCTCAATCCGTTAGACTTTTGCGCCTGGAGAATAAGATTCTCACTAAAAAATACCAAAGTGTCGATCAGCTCAAGACGGCTTCGAGAAATCGCCGGGAATGGGCCAGAATACCGCAGAGCCACTTTCTTGCAGCCAGTAACAGCTTTGTCGGCCGTTTGAAGGCTATAATGACTAATTCGAACAAATCTAAACTGATTCGAAAATAAATATAAAATAAAATAAAATAAAAAAAAAAATTAAAGAAATAAAGCGCTTTACCAGCCACCCTGTATGTATAATTGGTATGCTTCTTATCGAATTAAGATACAAGACCACTGCGGCGTGGATTTCGATCAAATCTGGCCTTCACTTTCCGGATCAATTCTTGTGTTGTTACAATTTTTTTCGTCCACTTTATGGACGCGATACAACACTACCAGTATCACGGTAACGAGCAATGGTTAGAGAAACAAAATATTTATTCACATTTAAATGCTGGAGGGCTCTAACGATAGCCACGTATAGTTTTCCAACCAAATATAAAGCAATCACACTATAATGCTTTAATTCCATCACGAATAACTTTTTTTCTGAATGCAATAGATCAGAATACTTTTGTAAGCTTGTAAATAATAAAATGAACTGTCACTGGAATACATCTGCTAGCTATCAGACGAGCGATTTACAAATGATAACAAGCTGAAGTTGGTTGCAATACAAATCAGCCACCCTGTACATGCATACAAACATAATTGATCATTGCAACCCTTTAGTCAGGATTACTACCTAGCTTCTCACATCACCTATGTTGTGTGTGTTAATTTTATACATGAGTAGTACGACCGAAAGTTTAAGGTCGACTACGAATGACAGATTTTTGAGTTTTTGTCAAAAATCAGATGTCTGACCTGGGGCTTGTGCCATGGCCTCATGTCTAATAAGCCAACACTACGGCGACTGCAAAAGCATACCAATCCACTAATTAGATTTGATTATTGTTTCGAGTATAAATACGAAATTATTTTAGTACCATAAGTTCAGCCCATACCCCTGAAAGAGAAGCTGATTAAAACTGAATGCTTGGTTAGTTCGAAATATATTTCCGTAGTGAATAGATATAGAGAATAAAGGCCAGTTTCCAAATATCTCTTATCGGTCACTAAATTCTTTATATTTTCAGAGTAGTTTTCAGGTTTATTCGAAACTGTTATACTGATTTTTCAAACTTTTTACTCGGAAGATGCCGGTATTATATTCTTTTGCTATGAATGCTCAATTGCGAGTTGATGTTATAAAACTCGGCGGCTTTTTTCAATTTTAATTTCAAGGTTTAGATGTTCGTGTTAGTGATGTACAGTCATGCCCGTGACATTAATGCACTTACTAATAAATACCACCACGATTCCATATTCTTTGAAAACTGAATACTCTACCCTAATAACAACTAATAATGAATGGCAATCCAATTTTCGAAACGAATGTAAATTTTCTAAATAAATTGATGGCATCAGTTCGTTCGTTTATATAAACTGAATACTGAAACAGACGTAAAATTAAAATCAAAAAATTTAAAACCATGAATATATCGTTTGGTTGAAATCAGCAAATAAGCTGTCGTTTTGCTTCATTAATTACTTCGTTTAAAATTTATTTCATTTGATATTTATGTGTGTTGTGTCTATATACCTAAGCTGAATTCAAATACAAATTCAAAATTCCAATTCGAATTCAAATTCGAATGCGATCACATTATCATTGAAGCACAATGTGTCAAATTATACCACTAAAGCTCATAAAACTTAAAAGTTTATGAGCATTTTGTGGTGATTTTTATAAATAAAAACATCACAAAACCGATTGAAAACAATTTTGTGGAGATTTTAAGTTTTTTTTTTCTGGTTACGATTTCATTTTTTTTTTTGCTTTTTTTCAAATTTTGCTTTCGATAACGAATACAAATGCGATTATTGGTTGCTTTTCGCATATAATGTGGCGTCTCATTTGTCATTTATGGGTTTTATTATGGGGTTTTTTTTTCGAGTCATTAAATTAATATTTTCTACACACTCGTATAAAAGGTGCGTTAATGTCGATTTGTATAACAGCGATCCCTTTATTATACCGATGGACTTGGTAGGTATGTCTGTCGTTAAATATTTTATTCTAGCGGACCTAGTTTTTATGTTAATTTGACGTTAACGATTTCCCATACATAACATAATTGGCCCTTCATTAAAATTACGAGCTAGCTTATCATATTACTTCTGTTGTGTCTGTTAATTTTTTTGAAACGTGGCGAGACCTACCGTTTAAAATCGACTCCGAACAACAGAACTTTTCACCGCAATCGTTTACTCTTTCAGTTTTTGCATGAAATCTGCTGAAAAAAAGTTGCCAAAGTAATATTTTTTCATGTTTCGCTATGATCAAGACGTATAAACTGGGGTTTGAACGCGGACTCACGTCTAATGAGCCAAAAGGGGTGTTGCAAAAGCCAATGCACCCATTACAAGTGACAGTTTGGTGTAGATTGTGAGGATGAGGATCATTGGCCCATATTTTCTTGAAAATGAGTGTAACTATTACGGTCAATGCAAACACTTTTCGCACTTTTTTTTTGTTCCCGCTTTAAGTAGGTATTGATCAGAGATCAGCAACAAGTATTCAAAACGATGGGTAGATTCGAGTCATACTTATAATTTCTGATACTTAAGGCATTAATTCTTATTTTAATATGATACTCATACTACTCAGACTAAAAGTTTGAAGTACTCATCGTACTCAGACTTAAAAACACGCATGATGTTATTGACTTCGACTCGTCTCCACTTAACATTTAAACCAAGAACAAAATAAGTACGATTCGCTTACGAACACTACTATACTCATAAGAAGATTGCGTGTATGCTTGGCTTGTTGTCTTTATCTTTCCTTTCTGCTTTTTTTGTATATGCAACAACAACAAAGGCTGTAAATTTAGATGAATGATTCGAATCACTCGAATCACTTATAAGTATTGTAAGTATTTTTCTAAATTAATGAATCAGAATGAGTAGGCGTATGAATCAAACATATTTCGAATGTTGTGAATTTGGTGTCAACGTTATACTCATACTCATTGTAACCTGTACTTGTAAATCAATGTTGCAGCGAGTACGAATGAATCAGAGTAGTTAAATTTCAATTCTATTGATTCACTCATACTCAAAATTGCATGAGTGCTTATAAGTAGCGGAAAAACGATTCATTGCTGATCTCTGGTATTGCTGTAAACGATGTTTAATTTCAATAGGATGATACAACTTGTTACACATCTTATGCTGCAATTGATTTAATGCGTCAATCGTATGATGGCCGTTAATTAGCTGAAATGTTGATGTCATTTGGCCGCCAAGAAATGATTTGACACCATTGGACTATTTTCCGAGACAATTGAGCTTTTGAAAGTCAAAATTCGTAATGCCATTACCGATATAAGACCCTATACACTCGAAAAAGTAAACAACAATTTTTTCAATCGAATGAGATACTGCGAGGCCAGAAGCGGCAATTATATGAACGAAATAAGATTCAATTTCTAACTGGAACAATTGCACTTCACAACAAAAAATAAATTTCAAATCATTTTTGTTCCATTGCATTTTTAAATTTAAACTTTAAAATCATCGACTCATGATGTCTCCCAGTATCTGTAGTGTAGTATTTCACATAGTCGATCTTGATCGTTATTTTCTTACGTTTTGATTTTTCAACTTCACCTATTTCGGTCACCATGTAATTTATTTAAAGCTCCAAGTCTCCTCTACATTTTCAACTAATACTGATGGATGGATTTGGTGAGAGATTATGAAAAAAAAATATTTTGGTTGCGAGGTCGTCATAATGGTAATTCGTTTAGGAGCAATCTCATAAATTTTTTTTAATCTTGCAAACTATTCAATGTCTGATAAGGAGTATTAAACGAATAAATCGTAAAAGATTTATGAATTATTGGTTTTGACTAAAGCCAGGTTTTATTTGCATAAGTAGCCGAGGTTTACTTTTAGTTGCTAGATTTTTTCCTTTTTTTTTATTGACGAAGATAATAATCTTCACACGTGGATTCTTAGAGGGAGATTAAAAGAAAAAATTTGACTTAGAAATTCACTCAAATAACATTCAAATTTGGATTTTTTTTCTTATTAATACCCACCCCTCTCGGATCGCAGAGTTTACAACAAACGTTGGCTTCGTTCTTGCCCTTTCTGTTAAACATTCCAACCAACGGCAACAAAAGTATATGTTCTATGTTAAGAACATTGTAAAGGATGGGCCCTTTAAAAGTTTAAATTAAAATACCCCAAAGAAAATACACCAATGGCATTAAATCGCAACTTTTTGGCTTCCAATTGACATCAACATTTCGACCAATTAAACGGCCATATAACGTTTGAGGCAATAAATCGATTGTGGCATGAGATGTGTAGCAGATACAGGGATACATTATAGTCAAATTCGGGAACCATCCTTGGTGAATGATTTAAAAGTTTAAATTTAAATATGCAATGAAACACAAAAGGGTTTGAAGTTTATTTTTTTGCTGTGAAGTTCAATTGTTCCAGTTAGAAATAAAATCTTATTTTATTCATATGATTGCCGCATCTGGCCTCGAAGTACTTCATTCGATTGAAACAATTGTCGTGCGCTTTTTCGAGTGTATGGCGTCGTGTTTCGGCAATGGCATCACGAATGTTGGCTTTGAAAGGCTTAATTGTCTCGGAAAATAGCTCAGATTTTTGGCTTCCAATTGACATCAACATTTCGGCCAATTAAACGGCAATCAAAAGTTTGACGCAATAAATCGATTGTGGCATTAGATGTGTAGCTAGTTACATCATTATGTAGAAAAGAAACATCGTTTGTATATAACATAAAGAGCGGGTACAAAAAAATCACTTATCATGGCGCGATAAATGCCTCCATTGACAGTAATTGGTACGCTGTTCTGATTTTCAAAGAAATACGAAACAACAACAAAATAATTGTTATTCTTGACGGGTGCATTAGCTGCTGTAAGACCATGTGTAGACCTGGCCGCGCATAAAACGGAATTACTGCTGATCACTGGTCGCCGTATTCTTCTGCAGGTAGACATGAGTACGTGGAGCTGAAGAAGAGAGATCTGGACGCTGCAGTTCATCTAGGCACGTCGGCATAGAAAATACTAGCTTCACGTGTCAAACGAAATCCCAAACGGGAACCTGGACGAAAGGAATAATGGAGACACTTAAAAGTCTCCTCAACGTTCAATACGCAATCCGGACGCAGATTTGATCATGAAGGCGACCAAAGGCACTCCACTCGGAAGTAATACCACCGTAGTTCCGGAGAGCGCACAATGGTCCACGGAACAAGGGGGGGATTTAGGGGTTGAGGGCCCCACACTCGGAGGACGTGACGGTCTCTATGTGCGTTTTACATTGCCCCTTGACGTACAAAAAATGAGGTTTCTACAAATACGGTAATTTTGTACTAACTGATGAAATTGTTTAAACGAAAAAGGTTGGTTTGTTTAAATCGATATCATCGTCATTTCCGTTGTTCTAAAGACAAGCGAACACGGATGGTCATGCGGTTTCAACTCTTGAATCAATTGAAGTTTATAAAGCATCACCTCGAGATCTTATGTTAAAATCAATAAAGGTCGTTAAGAATCTTGAGAACGATGACGGTTGATTGTGGATTCTCAAGCACACTCTCAGCCATAGTTCGATATTTTCGGGTGCACGGGTGCACTGTACGAGCACGCTTACAGTCTTATCGTATTCACAATGAAATTGGTTTCACGAACTTTTGCTATAAACTTGCCTAAACCAGTCACTGTTGATCCTTCTCTGCGGCGATTCCCATGCAATTTCTGTTCAATTGTCTTTGTTTTGGAAATAAATTTCCAATAATTTCCAAAGTCGCTCAAGCGTAAAACGATTCATTACGTGCAGTAAAGAAAATATACTGAATTTTGTGACAGAAAACATAAGTATTTTCAGATTCGCAAAAACCGAATGAACAAGTTTAAACCAATAGATGACCCGCCTGATATATTTATACGTTTTTTAGTGGAGGATAGTCTTTTATTTCTCATTTAAATTGTTTTACTAAAATAAGATTTTCTTTATTGATTTTCTTTTGAAAATCATGCTGTTGACCTCTGTTTGCTTTTGCTTTACAAAATATTGAATTTTACTTTCCAGCGAATCCAATAGTCTTGTAAAACTGTGTACTGCTGTGAAAAAAAAGATGCCCTTAAGTCTTAAAGCACTTGCTTGATATTTTCTGTTCTGGCATATTATGAAAATGAAAACTCCTGTTTCTTTTCAGCAATCTTGTTATTTGGCCTTTGAAGCTACCCTGCTGCACTGAACACTGGACAAAAATGAATGGAAATTATTTTTCCTTCTAGCCTGTGGGCTTGATTAATTTCTTAGCACAGCTCTTTTGATCTCTCAGTGAATTGATTATTGCTGATATGTATAGTGGCTGAAGTAGTATTGGACGGACAAAATGTTCTGCATTAAAACGTAAGAAAAATAGGGGAATTTGGCAGAACATTATTAAATGTCACAAGCGGATATACGCTTCAGGGTGTATTGCGAGCGAACAATAAAGAAACACAAGTATTCGCAAAGGACTTGGATGCGATGTGTATGCCTAAGAAGAAGCATAAATAAAATTAAATTACAATGTCGCAATCAATTTGCCAATTTGGTGTGCGCTTTTTCTTATACGCTTTTGGAAAAACTTTTTTTTAACTTTTTTCATTGTTTGGAGACTGATGACCTCCAAAACAATTTGTTTTACAACAACAAAAATAATTGAAATTTTCTCTAAAAAAAAATAAATTTTTTTTTTGTTAAAAAAAATGTGGTGGGTAGTCGTTAACGGTTGTTTTGCCATAATTCTTAACGCTTGAGGGTTTTGTTTTTCTTTTTTTGCATTGAAAGCCAAATTGTCAATCGTTAAATTCAAATACGTTTTGTATGCTCAAAAAAACATTAACGATAACCAAAGATGAGTTATGGCATGAACATGATAAATTACAAACAGAAAAACATCAATTTTTTTAAAACCCACATTTGGAGGTTTCTTTGATCATTAAAAAAAGTTTTCAAAAAAACATTTAACAAAATTTAACTTCATTTTATGTTTGTCTGGCTGTCACACTTTATAACTCTTAATTTTAATGACAGTTAAAGTCGTAACGAAAACACAATATTGTGATTGGCTTAGCTAAGCAAGCTATTTGAAAACCCTACACTATCCAACTGTGTCGTAGCGTGTTAGTACATGACATTCTGAAAGAAACACAGGTTTTCGTTTACAATTTCACCGTTTCATTGCTTTATACCCTAAGGCTTACAGGTTGGCTGATATGTATTGCAACCAAATTGAGATTGTTATCATTTGTAAACCGTTCGTTCTATTATTTACAAGCTTACAAAAGCATTTTTGATCTATTGCATTCAGAAAAAAAGTTATTTTTGATGGAATTCAAGCGTGATAGTGTGATTGCTTTATATTTGGCTGGAAAACCACTGGTGGCTATCGTTAGAGCGAGCCCTCCAGCATTTAATTGTGAATAAATCTTTTGTTTATCGTACCAATGCTGGCAGTGTTACATCGCGTCCAAAAAGTAACAGCACCAGAAATGATCCGTAAAGTGAAGACCTGATTTGATCCAAATCCCCGCCACAGTGGTAGAAAAATTGCTCGTGAGCTGAACATATCGCGAGAACGGATGCAACATATATTGAAAAATGAGCTTGGACTAAAGCCATTAAAGTTCCAAAAAGTGCAAGAGTTTACCGATGGACAAAAAAAAGTTAGACTGGAAAGAGCCAAGGAGTTACTTCGATTGGACGAAAGTGTCCAGTTACCGAATTTGGTTTTCTACGATGGGAAGCCATTCCATATTGAGCAGTTTGTGAACAAACAAAATGATCGGGTTTACTTGCCAAAGAGATCAGCTGAAAATTTACACCTGCGATTGACCACAGAACTCAAGCGCCTCCGATGGTAATGGAGTGGGCCGCCATAACGGCCGATGGTTGCTCCCCGCTCGTATTCATCGACTGTGGGGTCAAAACAAATGCGGAATATTATCGGGAAAATGTCTTAAAGACAGTATTGAAGCCCTGGGCAGACAAACATTTCGGCCGCAGACTATGGACATTCCAACTCAGCCCTACCGCCATCAGCACGCGTCAACCAAGAATGGTTTAAAAAGGAAGTTCCTCGCTTCATTTCTATCGCACAATGGCCACTAAAATCTCCGGACCTCAATCCGTTGGACTTTTGCGCCTGGGCCATTAAGGTTCTCATTAAAAAATACCAAAGTGTCGATTATCAAAAGACGACGCTTCGCCGGGTATAGGCCAAAATACCGCAGAGCCCCATTCGTGTAGCCTGTGATGGCTATGTCGGCTGTTTGAAGACCATAATTTGCACTAAAGATGGGCTATTCGAACAAATCTAAACTGATCCTAAAATTTGATGTTATTTCCAACATTTTTTGCTTTTAAATAATAAAAGTTAAAAAATATAACGCTTTACTTTGTTGCGTTATATATCACCCATCCTGTAGGTATTGTTTGAAGCTTGTTTGTAATCCTGACTAAGCAGTTGTAAATAGGAATTAAGTATGCACGAAAGTATATTTAATAATATGCCCTGATTAGTAAAACAAACCAATTTCGGTTTTATAATTCATATCATGTGATTCATTTTTTAGCGCCATTAAGCATTTAAGCTGCCTGCCTACATATGTCTAAGATCTTAAATAGGAAATTTATGAATTTCCTAAACTGTATAACAAATTCAATAATAATGTGTCATAAACATGATGAAATCGTTGGCCATAACGAAAACAATAAAATCAATTAGTAACCACAACAACAAAAAAACCAAAAAAATATTCACGAAAATTAATGATTCAAAGTGTTTAAAAACGCATCAGTCTTTGGTAAAATAAAATAAAAAAAATTAAACACCATAATATTTCATTAATTAATTAAGTTTTTGTTTGTCTTAATGAATATTATTGTAGGCAAAATAAAAAACAACAACAAAAAAACAACAATACATCAGTTACGTTGATGTACTTGAAACCTGAAACCTTCGCCTCAAAACAACATCAGCCAAAACGAAAACATGCTGCAAAAACAAAAAAGCCAATCCATCTTCCTAAACGAATGGAGAATCAACTGACAAAACTCATTTAAAATCAATTCTTCACTAAAAGTTTAAGTGAATAATAACAACAACAACAATAACAATGGCATTATAATAAAAATAAAAAAAAAAACATTTATTAAGCGCGTGTTGCATAAAAAGCCACAGGCTGTACAATAATTTCTATGGCCACCGTCTGAAATGAATGATTAAATGGCTGACAAACTGAATAAAAGTATGAATCTACTACACCATGTACATATAGACTGATTAGAAGTCCGAAATACATACAGGGTGGCTGATATATAATGCAACAAAGTAAAGCGCTAGTATTTTTTTAATTTTTTTTTTCTTAATTTTATTGTTCAAAAGCAAAAAATGTTGAAAATAACATCAAATTTTAGTATCAGTTCAGATTTATCCGAATTGGCCTCCTTTGGTACGAATTATAGCCTTCAAATGGCCAACAAAGCCATAACAGGCTGCACGAGAAGTGGCTCTGCGGTATTTTGGTCCATTCCCGGTGAAGCACCGTCTTGACATGACCGACACTTCGATATTTTTTAGTAAGAACCTTACTCTCCAAAATACCCCAGGCGCAAAAGTCCAACGGATTGAGATCCGGAGATTTTGGTGACCATTGTGCGGTAGAAATGAAGCGAGGAACCTCCTTTTTAAGCCATTCTTGGTTGACGAATGCTCAGTACAGTGGTTCTGAGTCCTGTTGGAATGTCCATACTCTGCGGCCGAAACGTTTGTCTACCCTGGGCTTCAAAACTCTCTTTAAGACATACCTACAAAATTCGTCGTTACAACCCTTCAGTCAAGATTATTGACCTAGTTTTTCACCCTACTTATGTTGTGTGTGTTAAATTTATACATAAGTGGTTGGACCTAGAGTTTAAAGATTTTTCAGAAACTTTTCATGGCAATTATATTCAGAGTTTTTCATAGTTTTTGCCAGAAATCTGCTGAGAGGAAATTGCCGAAAAAATACTTTTTGTATTTTATTTTGATGTCTAGCCTGGGACACGAACCCTGGCTTTACGTCTAATAAGCCAACACACTACCTACTAGACCACGGTGACTTCTTTAAGACATTTTTCCGATAATATTCGGCATTTATTTTGGCCCCACGGTCATTGAATACGAGCGGGGAGCGACCATCGGCCGTTACGGCGACCTACACCATTACTATCGGCGGAGCTTAAGTTCTGGTGGCCAATCGCAGGTGTAAATTTTCAGTTGACCTCTTTGGCAAGTAAACTCGATCATTTTGTTTGAAATCGAGTTTTGGTGGCTCGGTATTCTTACGATGTTAAAAAGATTGTGCAGAATCTCGTTAAGCAACTCCTGCTACCTTGTGAGATTCAGACAAGGCGAAACCTTATCATGCGACCTTTTCAATTTCGTTATGGAGACTATTTTGCGTAATGCGGGAGTGCATCGCTATGGACGTTAAATCAGGAGACTCGAGGACTTGATAATTCCGGTAACATTTATCTGAGAATAAATAAAATTGCCTTGAAATAGTTTCTCAAAAATCTGTCGCTCGGAATCGACTTTAAACTGTAGGACTTATGTTTAAATTCACAGACAACGTAAGTGGTGTGAGAAGCTTGGACCTAATACTGACTGAACGGTTGTAATGACCAATGGCCTTATTTGTACAGACCTAGGAAAAAAATTTTAAAGTATAATGGAATTCTAATGGAATTATAAAGCCCTTAAGCCAGTAGTCACCGTAGTCTAATAGGTAGTGTGTTGGCTTCTTAAATGTAAAGCCAAAGTTCGAGCCCCAGGCCAGACATAGAAAACAATACAAAAAAGTATTTCTTCGGTGATTTCCTCCTGCCGGATTTCTGGCAAAAACTCTGAAAGTAAATAAAATGCCATGAAGTTTCTCAAAAAATTTGACGTTCGGAGTTGACTGTAAACTGTAGGTCTCGCCAATGGCCTTAGTCCAAGCTCATTCTTCAATATGTGTTGCATCCGTTCTCGCGATATGTTCAGCTCACGAGCAATGTTTCTACCATTGTGGGGTGGATTTCGATTAAATCTGGCTATGACTTTTCGGATTATTTCTGGTGTTGTTACCGTTTTTTTCGTCCACTTTTTGGACGTGATGCAACACTGCCAATATCACGGTAACAAGAAATGGTACGAGATACAAAAGATTTTTATTCACATTTAAATACTGGAGGGCTCTAAAACGATAGGCACCTGTGGTTTTTCAGCCAAATATAAAGCAATCATACTATCCCTCTTTAAATCCATCACGAATAACTTTTTTTGTGAATGTAATAGATCAAAATGATAAAATGAACTGTCACTGAAATAAATCTGTCAGCGAGCGGTTTACAAATGATAACAACCTGAAGTTGGTTGCAATACATATCAGTCAGCCTGTATATACAAACAATTTATAATTTTTCTTTTACAGTGAGCATTAAAAGCAACTGTATACTAACGGTAACATTCTAACGATAACCAAACTCAACTTTTAGCACTTGAGGAGAGTGAACGAAAAAATTTTACAAATTTTTTTTTTATAATTTTTAATGAAACAATTTTAAACTAAAAATAACGGTAATTTTTTACATAATAATTTTTTAATGTACCATTTCTTTTGACGCCTAGTGTATAAAGTTTTGTTCCTTTTTTTCTTTCTTTTATGGCGGCGCTTATAAGACGACGCTTAATAGCAAACCTAGACGTAGACGTATATCAATCATTTGTACATAGAAACCTACTTTTTCTGATTTTTTTTTTGTTGTGTTTGGGGGGTAATAATGAAACTCAAAACATAATCAACCATTCGTAAAATACCAGCGCTAATTCTACTAAAATATCGTCTAACATTACATCAAAATAATGAAATACAAATCATACATCAAATTTATAAGTCAGTCAGCAGTGTTAGCGAAAACAGTACAAACAAAAAAATAACGTACTTAGTACTTGAGTACTCTAGTTGTACGTATATAACATTCATTACATTCATACTCTGTAATCTGTGGAGACGTATAGAGTCATTTGTCTTCATCCATTTCAGTTATAATTTAAATTTTTCACTCAAGTGGGTTTGAACTTAAACTGACTTGAGCGATAAGCAACAGTAAATCAAGTCAAATTGAATTTTTTGTTCTTTTTTGTTGCTGTTGTTGTTGTTGTTTGTTTGTCTTTTTTTTCAAAGAAACTCATTTAGGCATTGCAATGTTAAAATTGTATAAAGAATTACGTTTGTAAAGGACTAGCATAGCTTAAATAAAGAGGTCTGCCACGTTTAAACGAAAGTAAAATAAAAAAATATGACCGTGGTAGTATGCTGACTTATTAGACGTAAAGCCAGCGTTCGAGTCCCTGCGGTGATTTCTTTTCAGCAGATTTCTGGCAAAAACTCTCAGAGTAAAATTGCCATGAGTCGTTTCTCAAAAAATCTGTTGTTCGGAGTCACTTTAAACTGTAGGTACCCCCACTTATATATAAAATCAACACACACAACATAAGTAGTGTGAAACTAGGTCAATAATCCTGACTGAAGGGTTGTAATGACCAATTATGTATTTAAAATTATGTAGAACAAAGAAACATAAGACTGGTTGATGCTATTTTAATTCGTAAAGGTAAAGATAAGTAATTCACTGAGAATTGAGTAGCCCAGGTATGTTAGAATTTTAAAAGATTTTGGCTTCGGGTTTTACGACCTATATGGGCAGGATGTAGTACTCCCTTTTTTTTGTCTATAATGGTTTGGCAATTTGATCATAAAACTTCAACAAGATGACCGTTATCTACATTCAAAGTTCGGATGTTTCTGTTCGAAGATCCTATAGAAAAAGTTCAAAGAATTCTAAAATTCTATGTAGCCAATACAGCCAGAGAATGGCTGAAAAATAAAATTTAATTTAAAATTTAATTTAAAATTTAATTTAATCTGAGATAGCTTTAAAGTCCGCACGGAAGGGTGACGTAAGATGTTGGAGACCTACCGAGCCAGCAACGAGTATTCAAACGTGAGTAGAATAAATTCTACTTAATTTCTGATACTTAGTAACATTTCTGTGTATTCCTCTGATATCCTATTTTACAAGCTTTACCAGTCATTCCTAGTTCACCCATATCTTTTGTGGTCCCCTGTCTCTAGGATGATGTCTTAACCAGGTAGTACCTCTGTACCAGAGTCACTACGATTCATACTTATTTTTTATATCATACTCATACTACTCATACTCAAAGCTGGAAGTACTCGTCGTATTCATACTTAACAATACGCATGATGTTGTTGACTTCGACTCCTTTCTACTTAACATTTACACGAAGCACAAAATAAGTATGATTCGCGTACGAGCATAGCAATACTCACAAGAAGATTGTGTGTATGCTTTGCTTGTTGTCTTTCTCTTTCCTTTCTTCTCAGTTTTTATATGCGACAACAACAAAGGCTGTAAATTTTGTTGAATGATTCGAATCACTCGAAGCACTTATAAGTATTATATTATATATATTAGTATTATTCAAAATTTATGAATCAGAATGAGTAGGCGTATGAATCAAATACAATTCGAATGTCGTGAGTTTGATTTCAATGTTATACTCATACTCATTGCTGCTTATACTCATAAATCAATATTGTAGCAAGTACGAATGAATCAGAGTAGTTGAATTTCAATTCTGTTGATTCATTCATATTCAAACGATTCATTGCTGATCTCTGGTATGGATCCACCAGCGTTGGAGAATCGTGCACAGTTTTTGTTGGCATAAAAATATCTTTTGAAGATTTTCATCTCCGTGTTTTGGATAAATAGACTCGAAAAATCATTTTCTGTGATGAGATCGTTTTCTGGATGAATGGCACGTCAAATTTGAAACGATTTCAATCCCATGAGATTCTAGAGCGCCTAATGCATACCGAAAAAGCTACTGAATGATGTTGGCCAGGTTATCGCTTTGAACCGCCACCTCTTTAGGTCGCTGAGTACCTGCAATGAATTCTTTTATTTAGACAACAACGCCATGTAATTTGAACAACACTCAGCTTCTGCCTTATTGATGTTCTGTACAAGAGCGATTTGATGCCACGCTCGTATCACCTGGTGATAAATTAAGAGCCCAACGAGTGAGATTGAACCCGGTAAGATTTTTTCTTGTGGTGTTTCCTAAAGTATAAAGGCATTTAAGCGGTCCTCAAAGTCAAATAACCCATACTTTCTTCAGTAGGTACTATCAGTTATTTTATACTTGAGAGCCGGGAGCTACAATTTAAAGTTTCTACAAGGAAGTTTCAAAGCTGGTATTTATTCGTTTTTATGGAATCCAATTATACCGTGTATTAACATTTGCTGTGTTCTTACTGAGCAAGTATAAGTTTTCAAAAGAAAAAGAATCATAAACTTTGAAACAAAACTTGTGCGACTTCCATGCAAGTAGCCATCAACTGGAATACAGTAGTACAAGGTTTGATGCCATCATATTATGTATACAATAATTAACAGTTAAATGAATACGTACATAATTAATCATTTAATTATTGTAGGAACACACATTATTTTAAATTTATTGAATTAATTACTGGGTATCGTATATCATGTATTCAAATTAATTTTAAACATTTAAAACTGGAATTATAGAGACAAAGTATTGTAATTAATTGAATGCCATGAATATCATGCAGGTATTGCTGTCTTTTAAAAGTTAAATTAATTTGTGTTAATGATGGAAAGAGTAGCACCAAATGAAAAATTTAAAAAGTAATCTTATGGTTAAACATCTAAATAAATTTTAGTTTGTATAGAATGTGAGAAAGTTTTTTATTTCAGATCTAAACTACTTTAACTCGAAGAAATTAAGAACTCTAGAATTACTGGAGTCTTTATCGATTGCTGGGCTGGTCTCAAAATTGACATCAATTTGATCGACATAAAAAAAAAATTAAAATCTGGTATTTGAAAATGTTTTTGGCATATGAGGGAACGAAAAAGAGGATGAACAAG
This sequence comes from Sarcophaga peregrina, assembly GCA_014635995.1. Taxonomy (NCBI): domain Eukaryota; kingdom Metazoa; phylum Arthropoda; class Insecta; order Diptera; family Sarcophagidae; genus Sarcophaga; species Sarcophaga peregrina. The sequence continues at coordinate 80,449,970 of CM025791.1, forward strand.
TTCAGTAGGGATCGGATATCTATGAGGTCGGGACGATGGGGGCGGTATATATGGCTATCCAGGAATACTTTACCAAATTGGGAAAAGCAGCATGAAATTCATTATAGCGTGAGTGGTCCAGCATACCTGGTTGTTTAATAATGAAAACATTAACAAAACAAAACCAAGGAAACTACTTGAGTTCGATAAGACAACGATACGCACTCTAACAGCGCACTGCGCTATTGGTAATGTCGCTAACAGGCTCAATCTGCCCCACTAAGATTACTACAGAAGCTGTCATGAACTGAAAGAAATGGAATCGGCACAACACCTATTGTGTGAGTATCCTCCACTTCAAAACAAACGGTTTTTAGATGACAGAACGTTTGAAGCTCTGGGCATGGTTGCGTAAACTTCACTAAAGAAACTGGCCGATTTCATACGAAACTCGCGGTGGTTCAAATCCTCCACTAACAGATCACAACAAGGGAGTAACACAATGGGATATATGGGCTATGCTAACCTAACCTTATATTAATTTATATTAACTTTGTTATACCAAAACAGAGTCTAGTCTCCCCCTCGTACCGTGGACTGCTTTGCCCGCTCCGGAACTATGGCGGTATTACTTCGGAGTGGAGTCCTTTTGGCCCTTTGGCCGCCTTCATGCTCACATCCGCGTCCGGGTTGCGTATAGAAGGTTGAGGAGACTTCTAAGTGTCTCCACTATTCCTTTCGTCCAGGTTATCAACTGGGATTTCGTTTGACACGATAGCTAGTATCATCTATGCCGGCGTGCCTAGAACATGGGTTCTGCAGCCTCCAGATCACTTTTCTTCAGTATCAGAATTCGCTCCACATATTCGCAGCACTGAGGCCCAATTCTCCCTGTTCGCAATCATAAGCCCAACAATGTTAGCGGCCGTTATCGTTCCGATCATCGACGTCAGTACAGAACGACAGCTCTGCCAGCGTGCATTTTCCGAAGATAGTGTGTCTGCATCATCAATTCCTCGTAAAGGCAGTAAGGGGAGGTGAAATTGCCCATTCTGTTCAGATATTTCCTAAAATATCCGTGGCCCGTTAGCATCTGTGTAACGTAATAATATACTTCTCCAAATTTCCGTCTGATCCATGGTTTTATGTCCGGAATAAGTCTCGCCGCCCACCTTCCTCTATCCTCATCGTTCCATCGTCGCTGCCATTCTGAAATGGTGTTTTCTCGGTTATGTGATTTCCAGCCGATTTCGCCTTATAAATCTCCATCCGCTCTACTGCCAGGAGATCCACAGGGATTGTACCTGCTATCACAAGTACGGCTGGGGTGGACACTGTACGATATGCCCCATTTTTGACCGATCCTTGGTTTTATGTTCGGAATAAGTCTCGCCGTCCACCTTCCTCTATCCTCATCGTTCCATCGTCGTTGCCATTCTGAAATTGTGTTTTCCCTGAAGTGACCGGTTATGTGATTTCTAGCCGATTTCGCCTTATAAATCTTCATCCGCTCTGCTGCCAGCAGATCCACAGGGATTGTTATCACAAGTACGGTTGGGGCGGACACTGTACGATATGCCGATGCGATACGTGGTGCAGTCGTTCTCTGTACCGATAGAAGTAAGTTCGCCCGTTTTCCAAACTCTAGCGTTTCGGACTAAATTTCGTTCCCATAGAGCATAATGCTGCTTCCAACCTCCATCAGGAGTCTTCGTCTCGCCGGTAGCGGGCCTCCAAAATTCACCATTAATCTGCTGAGCTGCCTAACGATCTTCGGTTGGAATAGGAATACATGAAATAGCGGTAAGTTTAGTATTAAAGAAGCAGATCTTTTACAAGACATTTCTATAATCAAGAAAAATATGGGGACTTAGCTACAATTTAAGATAATTAAATGGATTGTAATGCGTCTGAGAAATTCTCCAGCTAACAATTTTTCGCTCAATACATTGTTGTTATCGGAAAGATCTTTTAATTCAGTTTAATATGAACTAATGAAATTGTTGTTTATAAGTGATGGGTAAAAAAAAAGGAACTTGTCCACGTTTATGACAGCTATTAGGCTCCCCTTTTTTTTGAAAGACAATGTAAGAGACACGTTTATCTGTATGGAAATTTTGTTTTATTTTTGTTTTGTTAACAAACTGAATTTACTTTGTGTGTTTCATAATGAAGATCTAAATGTTTTCTTTAGCGCTTAATAACCCCTCATTAATGAAAGACAGACAGACCCTGATATTTAACATAAATTGTATGCAAAATGTAAAGAAAAAAAAAGAAACACCCCTCGTAGTAGTGTGTATTATTAACAGGCAGCTGCAAATTTCTGAATATTAAATTGACAGTTAAATGCTGCAAAATAACACAACGAATGCCACCCATTTTAAATAATGAAATCAACTTTCTTTTTGCTCGTGTTAGCCTTTGTGTTTCAACGGCTTAAAGTGGTGCTACTGTAGCTATTAATTAAGCTGGAGACTTGAAGAAAATTTAAATTTTATTACCACATTTAAATTATTGACTTTGAAACACATACTTTGTTTGTAACCCCTAATACACAAGCGTGTAATGTAAAAAAATAATTTCTCATTGTGGCTCTCAAACTGCCATTTGAAATGTAAAAAAAAGAAATAAAAATATGGCAACCATGTAACACCAACAACAACACCACCAACAACAACAATATACCAATAAAATATCAACAATATTTAGTAGTTAATTTAATTTATAGGAAAAATTTTATGGGTGACTTTATTGCATAATAAAACATAATTTACAGCGCCATTGAGACTCTTTTGGGGTAAAGGTCGTTTATAATGTTGCAATAATAAATGGCAGCTGTACCACTTAGTATCTCTGGTATCTGGTATGTGGGTATCTGTGAATAAATGTCTATATGTATGTTGTTTCATTACAGCAAGTATGAATATCTCTGTGCGTCTCTTATATTTCTCTTCTGTATGTTATAAATAAAATTTCAAATACAAAATCCATTCGTTGTTCTCATACAAATGCCAATGCCAATACCTACCAAGTCTATAATCGCATAAAAATGTTATAAAAACAAAAATTTATGAATTGCAAAAACAGAAGAAAAATAAAGAATGAATAATTATGGCTCTAGAATTCATTTTGTTCAAAGTGATAGCTTATATTGCCCTGTGAAAATTTGGAATGACAATATGGAGGTGTTCGACAGTCTCGAACTCCTCCTCATCGCAACATACCCGGCAATAGTCCGGCTGGGATCTGTTTCAGATCCCCGTCAGCCACCTAATCTAGCTGCGCCCCATGACAAAACCGACAACGAACCTTAAGCTGGCCTTAACCAAGCCCAGCAGCTAATCTATTCTTTTACTATCCATAGAAGGCCATGACCGCCAAGAAACAGAACTATCCTCTTCCTCTCTGACCCATCCATCAATAAGGATATAGAGGTGGCAGACTGAGAGGTCAGGACTAACCCCTGAAAGCGAACCTAACCTAGCAAAGGTATCCTCCGTTTCATTGCCTAGTATACGGCTATGACGCGGAACCCAGCATAGACGGATACGGTCTGAGAACAATGTAACAAAAATTACATTTATCATTGGTCATCACAAACACTCAATTTAGGATTACAACCTAGCTTCTAACACCAAAAATTTGGATTACACATTTGGTTTTACATATGTGTGACAGGACCTACAGTTAAAAGTCGGCTCCTAATGACAGATTTTTTTGTGAAACTTCTCATGACAATATTTTATTTACACTCAAAGATTGTGCCAAAAATATGTGTTCATATTTCGTTTCATTGGAGTTGTTTAACCTGGAGTTCGAATCGTGGCTTAACGACTAATTCTCTACTAACCTACGGGTTATCATTAACCAATAATACTTAGAGAAATACGTAGGCCAAGCAGCGAGTTGTAGAGGTGAATTTTTACTAACCTCTTTTGCCCTGGCTTAGTCTGGACACCGAAAACATGTGGTTTCAAGAGGACAGTGGTACGTATTACAATGTGGACGCCTTACAGGGTGGCTGATATAATAATGCAACAGAGTGTATTGTTTAATTTTTTTTTTTAATTTTATTGTTCAAAAGCAAAAAAAGTTGGAAATAACATCAAATTTTAGAATCAGTTTAGATTTGTTCGAATTGGTCAACTTTGGTACGAATTATGGCTTTCAAACGGCCGACAAAGCCATCACAGGCTGCACGAAAATGACTATGCGGTATTTTGTCCTATTCCCGGCGAAGCACCGTCTTGATATGATCGATACTTTGGTATTTTTTTAGTGAGAACCTTACTTTCTAAAATGCTCCAGGCGCAAAAGTCCAACGGATTGGGATTCGGAGATTTTGGTAGCCATTGTGCGGTAGAAATGAAGCAAGGAACCTCCTTTTTAAGCTATTCTTGGTTGACGCGTGCTAATTGCGGTGGTGCTGTTGTCCTGTTGGAATGTTGTGAGTCCTGTAGGAATGTCCATGGTCTGCGGCCGAAATGTTTGTCTGCCCAGGGTTTCAATACTGTCTTTAAGACATTTTCCCGATAATATTCGACATTTATTTTGACCCCAATGTCGATGAATATGAGCGGGGAGCGACCATCGGCCGTTACGGCGACCTACACCATTACTATCGGCGGCGCTTGAGTTTTGGTGGCTAATCGCAGGTGTAAATTTTCGGCTGATCTGTTTGGCAAGTAAACCCGATCATTTTGTTTATTCAGAAACTGCTCAATTTCGAATGGCTTCTTATCAGAGAAAACCAAATTTGATAACTGGCCCCTTTCGTGCAAGCGTAGTAACTCCTTGTCTCTTTGCAGTCTAACTTCTTTGTCTTGAACTTCAATGACTTTAGTCCAACCTCATTTTTCAATATGTGTTGCATCCTTTCTCGCGATATGTTCAGTTAACGAGCAATTTTTCTATCACTGCGGCGTGGATTTTGATCAAATCTGGCCTTCAATCTTTTGATCATTTCTGATGTTGTTATCGTTTTTTTTCACCTACTTTTTGGACGCGATGCAACACTGCCAGTATCAGCGTAACGAGCAATGATACGAGAAACAAAAGATTTATTCACATTTAAATGCTGGTGGGCTCTAACGATAGCCACCAGGGGTTTTCCAGCCAAATATAAAGCAATCACACTATCACGCTTGAATTCCATCACGAATAACATTTTTTCTGATCTCCAATAGATCAAAATGCTTTTGTAAGCTTGTAGATAATAAAATGAACTGTCACTGGAATAAGTCTGTCAGCTGTCAGACGAGTGGTTTACAAATGATAACAACCTGAAGTTGGTTGCAATACATATTAACCACCCTGTACATAGAGACGAAATTCATTGGCTTTCGAAATCGTACGATTTGATAACGTTAGACTTTTTCTTGATGGTTTGTCTTTCTACAGAGATCGTGAAAGCCTAATAGCCAATGTCTTTGGTTATATTAAGCTTGATTTATAAGCCAAAGTTTTACCTTTTCCCATATATGTATGTGAATATTTTTTACCAATACATTTAGAAGAAGATTCGTTAGATACGTTAATTAGGTTTGTCTGACACTGTTTATAAATGACTTCCTATATTTAGTTTTCTTTTTTTTTTATTTTTGTTTAACAATTTGAATTAATTTGTTGATAATACGATAATTCTTTAATTTATAACAATCAAAATGGAAAGATGTCATAGAAAAATGGTAATGCGGTTATGTTTACATTGACGCAAATACATGCTTTTGATCTACGCAGTTTTGTTTTTCAACTGTCAAAATATGGAACAGAAAACAAATTTTTTTTAACAAAACTTAAACACCGGCCCACTTGATAATAAAATAACGTATATTAATGGCATATAAATTAATTATAATTTAAAAAATCTTTAAATGGAAGCTTTGCATAACAATGGTTACAAAATCACAAGTAATATGTAATAAAAATGCAAAACTAAACAAAGGAGACATTGTCGAACTTAGAATGACTGTATAGGAAAAGAAAACTTATAAATATGAAAACGTATATGAATGAATGATCGCCGCCTATAAAATCTATGTTTTATGGCAAATGATCATTTGCCATTACGAACAACAATAGAAAATTTATGCAAAATCATTAATTTATAAGAGATAAAAGAACAACCACCACACCACACCATCTAATTAATGGTTCATAAATTGGTTTCTATTTTTTTTATTAACAAATTTTTATTTAAAACAGGCCATAAATTTTAATCAAGCGCTAATAAAAGTAACTAAAAATGGAAACTAAAAAAAAAAATAGGCAATTTCATAGACATCTTTCAAATAAAATATGCCATATAAACCACTTATAAATGGCATAATTTTTTATATTTTATATACGTACAGTGAGAGTCAAAAGAAAATGTACAATAAAAAAAATATGCTGTTTCCTTTTTACATTTTCAAAATTTTTTAAAATTTGAGCCCGTAGATTGCAAACAGTTTAAAAATAAATCTCTGTTTAGTTTTAATTAAAATCATTTATTGTTTGCATAATTCTGTGTCCTACTGTTTCCAACTTGATGTAACAACAACAACAATTGCCTTGTTTGTTATTGCTTTGTTTACAAATTTTGCATAAAGAATAACAATTACTAGACAATTGCTCGACAGAGCTGTGTAACCGTGATCTTCAAACCATAACTATTCACCTCAAACACAACGCGTCTTCACACAAATCTGACTGAACTTTTAGTAACTCACTTGGCTGCTTTGCTTTGCCTTTTACAGTCAAACCCGGTTATAACGAACTCCGTGTGACCAGAAAAATTAGTTCGTTATAGGCAAAGTTCGTAATAAATGGGGTGAAGTCATAGAAGAAAATATAAAATTCAAAGAATTTTTTTCATTTATTAAAAACAAAAAGTATTTTTTTTATTAAAAACCAAAAATAAGTGTTAATTCTCTTTATTTAGAAGCTGATTATAATTTAATGCTGCCATATTAAATAAAAGTAAAGACTATTGCCACACTTCAAAGTTTTTTCTGAGGGTTCGTTATAAAAAGTAATAAATGTATGAAATTTAATTACTGGGACCATTTAAATTGTTCCTTTTAACCGAGAAGTCGTTATAAAACGAGTTCGTAATAAATGAAGTTTTTTGTAGGAAAATTGTTATTAAAACGCTGGGACTTGAAATATGTACGTAATAGCCAATGCTTTTGAAGGCAAATGTTAGGCTTACTTCTTTGATTTTTTTGATGCAAACATTGTTTCTTTTTTTGTGTATTTTGTTTACATTTATGTCTTGTTGTTTACCATTTTTTATGCCAGTGTTTATTGCTATACTGTCAACCCTCCCATAACGCAGTACTCTCAGAGCGCGGTTGCCATATAACGCGGGACTGAAATTGCGACAGCCCTCCTGTAACGCGGTACTCTTATAGCGCGGTTTGTGTTCAACTTCATCCCATAAGTTCCTTCCGTACAGCCTAGAGTAGTAACTAGATATTGTAAGTGGGTTTAATAAAAGCTCTATTTTCGATCCAAAAACTCATTCGAGATACGGTACCGTGCAAAACAATAGCAGTTGGATTTGCAATTTAAAAAAACAATGAATGAAGATGAACCAAGTGAGGATAAATATTAAAAAATTGCATTATTTTACAGTCATTCTTAATTTTGTTGAATTGCCGCCAGTTCCCCCTAAAAGACACTGCAATGATCTGGTAGCCTCATAGACTTGGATATTCCGATTGATATCGAATAGATGCCAATACCAACGGCTGCTTCTAATTTGGAGCCATCGGTGTAGATTTGTGCTGAACTCTTGAATTCAATAAAAATAATTTATAATTTATCTTTCCTTTTGTATTTCTTGGTCTCCATAGAACGCGGTACGAATGATGTGATTTGTACTAATTCTGTGTTTCTTATAGCGCGGTTTCCAAACCGTCTGGTTTCCATAGAACGCGCTTCGAATTACCATGGTAAGTACCTAAATCCGATTTTCTTATAATGCGGTTTCCATATAAAGTGCTACGCACTCACCGCGTTATATGAGGGTTGACTGTATTACGCTGTGCGATAATTTGTGAAGAAGCTCAATGCATTGTTTTTATAGCTTTTGTTTATAATTTTAATACTAAATACCAAACCAAAACACCAGTATCTAGATTTCACCTTTTCGTAACAATATATTAATAAACTACAGTTATTTTTATATCAAAATTGTTTCATTGCAAGTTTTTAAAATTGAAAAAAAAAAAAATATTCCAAAAAATTTTGAAATATTAACAAATTCTTTCGGGCACTCTCCTTAAATGGTAAAAGTTGAGTTTTTTTGATTGTTAAAATTTTATCCATAGTGTACTCTTTCTTTTGACGCTCACTGTATATAGACTTTTCAAGTAATTTATAACAAAAAAAATTATTTCGTATTTGTTGTTGTGTGCTATTAATTAAGTAGGTGCGTATCATTATTTGCTTGTTTGAAGATCTTTTAACACTGATTGCCGATTTCATTTAAATAATCCCAAAAGAGGAGAGAACAAAAAAAGTAGTGGAAGCCAAACAAAATTATTAATTGTTTATTTATTATAATTTAACAATTAATAAAGATCATTTATTATAAAGGCCGATTGGACATGAGACATACACAAAAACACCGACTACTTTAGATGCTTGATTTTGTTTTGATTAAAATATTTAAAATATACGTAAAAAAACCCAAAGAGAGAGATTAAGTGAAAGGAAAACGTAATAAATTAATGAATTACTACTAAATTCCCAATAAATAATTAATAAAGAACTGTTAAACTTTCGTAATATAGGCTGACTTTATCGAAATTTCTATAGGCTTACTTCATGTTTTTATTTTCTAACACGATTATTTTTAAATTTTTTGGATTGGATGATTGCGAATCGGCGAATTTGGCTTAAAAGACGCAAGGCCTCGTTTCAAAACTCAGGTCAGACATCAAAACGAAATATTTCTTTGGCGATTTCCTCACAACAAATTTCTGGCAAAAACTCTGAGAGTAAACAAAATTGCCATGAAAAGTTTCTCAAAAATCTGTCGTTTGGACTCGACTTTAAACTGTAGGTCCCGCCGCCACTCATGTATAAAATTAACACACACAACATAAGTAGTGTGAGAAAGTAGGTCAATAATCCTGACTGAAAGGTTGTAATGACCAATTATGTATGTATGTATGGGCCATTGATCAGTCCGCTCTACAAGCCGTATCAAACATTCACTTATAATGGGTACATAGGCTTCTGTAAGACCACGTCTGGGTTTTTGGAGCCCCTAATATGGTAACTTTGCTTATTAACCTACCCGCTAACATGAAAATAGGCTTCATCCGAAAAGATGTTTTTTTTTTGTGGCAATATCGACATCATCGTGCTGCTACTCGTTGCCCCATTTAGCGAAGTGTAAGCAAAGCGGATGGTGATGCAGATTCAACTAGCTGAACCAGTTGAACTTTGTAAGGGATAATACCGACATCTTCCTGCTTACATTCTCAGCCACAGCTTCAATATTTTCTGATGTACGTACTTTACAAATACGCTTACGCCTTGGTGTATCCAAAAGGAAATAGTTTCACTAACTTAAGCAATAAATTTGTGTTGTTCCAGCCTTTCGAACGATATTTTCGTACAATTTCCGCCCAATTGGCTTTGCTTTGGAAATGAATTTCAAATAAATTGCAACGTTGATCAGCCTTCAATCACTACATTACGTTCAATGGAGATAATATTTTAATGCGCGAAAGACCCAATGTTATTTTTTGACACACCGGCGTGATGCTGGCGCTGGTGTTCTGTCATCTGTATCTATGGCTAATGTAAATATTGAGGGTGCGGATGCTCTTGGTGTTCTGGGCATGAGATTTAGTTCTGATGCTCGTCGGAACGCTCAAATTTTTCGAGTGTAGAAGGAAGCATTCAAGTGCCTTGGTTTTTTGAAACGGTGCAGAAAATACTTCACTCCATCCGACCTTCTTACTATTTTCTTTTTTTATATTTAACTTCCACTCAGGGGATGACCCCTACTCATGCAGTATATTGTTGCTGCTGGTGTCTATAAAATGGTCAGTGCTATACCTTCACCATTAGACAGTCTACAGCAATCGTCCCCAAGAAGCCCGCAGTTTCTCACACCACTTATGTTGTGTGTGTTAATTTTATACAGAAGTGGCGGGACCTACAGTTTAAAGTCGACTCCGAACAACAGGACCTTTGTACAACTGTCATGTATGGGCAGGTGCTTCAATGTCAATTTTGAGTCTTCTCGACCGCGTACAGGAGAGGGTGAAGGAAGGTGCTTATTAATGACAGTAGGGTATCCAACTCTATTGATTCGTTGGAGCATCGTCGGAATGTGGCGTGTGTTTCATTGTTCTATCGGTACTATAATGGGAGGTGTTATCGAGAGATAAGGGGCTTGGTTCCCGATAATCACATATTTTTACATGGTACTCGTACTTCTCGCAGAGCACATCCTTTTGTGATTGATTGTCCAGTAAATCGCACAATGCATTACAGGGAGAATTAATTTTTTGCCCGCAGTGCTCGCTTATGGAATCATCTTCCTGGGGAAGATTTTCCCGTCAATTACGATATTGGTAAGTTTAAATCAAATGTCCACAAACACTACTCCTTCTTTCCACCTTCCTATAACCTATTTTCCTAAATCTGCACAATGTACTGCATGAGTAGGGGCCATCCCCTGAGTGCTGGTTTTTATAAAAAAAAATTCACCAAATTTTGTGACAGATTAAAAACGATAGACATATTTTCAATTCAAATATGCCAACACTTGTCCAATTAAAAACCAAATTCTTATCTAGAGGTTTCTTTCAGTGCATTTAATTAATTATAGCCATGGCTGAAACAACGTATAACAACGAATTAACGTTAATTGTATCACATGTATTATAAGTATGTGTATGTATGTATGAATGTGTTATGGATATTCATAATTATTTCCTGCAATTGACACAATTTGTTTATGCATAATTTTTCAGTGTTATTTTAAAATTTATTATTCATATTATTTTTGTTTGTTGTTGGCAGAAAGAAGGACGGACACAAACAAATTTAATTAATAGCCTTTGACAAACGATAATTAATCACTTTTTCAAAAGTTATTGATACAGTATGCAAATGCGTATTAAATATTGTATAATAGAGTTGCCATAAGGAAAAGAAAATAAGTTTTTCAATCCATTTCAAAGAAGAATGATTTGATTTTGAAAAGAAATATTTTTCTTTGTTTATTGTTTTGTTTTAATTTATATCATGGAATATATTTTTTATATATTTTTTTTTTTTTTTTTTAATAAACTGGTATCTCTGTCAACACCACTAGCTATGCAAAAATTTTCTTTGTTTCAAAATTTTATCAAAAAATTTTTTTGTCATTTTAGATGATAAAATATTTCTTTTTTTTACATATGACGAGGCTATATTTATGCATGTACAATGGGCGTCAAAAGAAACTGTACATTAATAAAGTAGTCATCGTGGTCTAGTAGGTAGTAAGTTGGCTTATTAGACGTAAGGCTTTTTTTTTTGTTGAATTTAATAAATTGTTTATAATCATTAATAGTTTGACGTTTGCATAAGGCTTATAGGCGATCAGCCAATGTATGTATCAGTAAATACACAATGGGCGACTGGCAGAAAGAAGGACGGACACAAACAAATTTAATTAATAGCCTTTGACAAACGATAATTAATCACTTTTTCAAAAGTTATTGATACAGTATGCAAATGCGTATTAAATATTGTATAATAGAGTTGCCATAAGGAAAAGAAAATAAGTTTTTCAATCCGTTTCAAAAAAGAATGATTTGATTTTGAAAAGAAATATTTTTCTTTGTTTATTGTTTTAATTTATATCATGGAATATATTTTTTATTTTTTTTTAATAAACTGGTATCTCTGTCAACACCACTAGCTATGCAAAAATTTTCTTTGTTTCAAAATTTTATCAAAAAATTTTTTTTGTCATTTTAGATGATAAAATATTTCTTTTTTTTACATATGACGAGGCTATATTTATGCATGTACAATGGGCTTCAAAAGAAACTCTACATTAATAAAGTAGTCATCGTGGTCTAGTAGGTAGTAAGTTGGCTTATTAGACGTAAGGCCTCGGGTCAGACATCTCCAATTAAACAAAATAAGGAGTGCGCACAAAAAAAAAACCGGACTTACATTTTTCGTTATAGAAATAAAACCAAGTGGCATATTTTTTTCGTTTTATACTTCAATTAAAGTAAATAATATTTGAATTCCTTTTGTGTATAAAGTTTGTTTCTGACCAAGATCTGAGAGCATCCAACTTTTTTAGCCACTTTTCTTCCAGACATGTTAGACTGTGTTTTAGAAAAATACGTATCATTTTACTTGCTTTGTTTTGGTCGGCAAAACCTTTTTTTCTTCCACTTCCACGCTTTCTCTCAATACTTAAAGACTCCTTATATTGTTTTATTCTTCTTTTAGAAACTGTTTTTTTTTTTTTTTTGAATTTTAATAAATTGTTTATAATCATTAATAGTTTGACGTTGGCATAAGGCTTATAGGCGATCAGCCAATGTATGTATCAGTAACATACACAATGGGCGACTGGCAGAAAGAAGGACGGACACAAACAAATTTAATTAATAGCCTTTGACAAACGATAATTAATCACTTTTTCAAAAGTTATTGATACAGTATGCAAATGCGTATTAAATATTGCATAATAGAGTTGCCATAAGGAAAAGAAAATAATTTTTTCAATCCATTTCAAAGAAGAATGATTTGATTTTGAAAGGAAATATTTTTCTTTGTTTATTGTTTTAATTTATATCATGGAATATATTTTTTATTTTTTTTTAATAAACTGGTATCTCTGTCAACACCACTAGCTATGCAAAAATTTTCTTTGTTTCAAAATTTTATCAAAAAATTTTTTTGTCATTTTAGATGATAAAATATTTCTTTTTTTTACATATGACGAGGCTATATTTATGCATGTACAATGGGCTTCAAAAGAAACTCTACATTAATAAAGTAGTCATCGTGGTCTAGTAGGTAGTAAGTTGGCTTATTAGACGTAAGGCCTCGGGTCAGACATTTTCAATTAAACAAAATAAGGAGTGCGCACAAAAAAAAAACCGGACTTACACTTTTCGTTATAGAAATAAAACCAAGTGGCGTATTTTTTTCGTTTTATACTTCAATTAAAGTAAATAATATTTGAATTCCTTTTGTGTATAAAATTTGTTTCTGACCAAGATCTGAGAGCATCCAACTTTTTGAGCCACTTTTCTTCCAGACATGTTAGACTATGTTTTAGAAAAATACGTATCATTTTACTTGCTTTGTTTTGGTCGGCAAAACCATTTTTTCTTCCACTTCCCCGCTTTCTCTCAATACTTAAAGACTCCTTATATTGTTTTATTCTTATCTTAGAAACTGTTTTTTTTTTTTGTTGGTTAACACCTGCGAACCTAGCAAACGTTTTTTGAAAGCGGCGCGGTTTTTCATTGAAAATTTCAATAATTTTTTTACAACATTCTTGTTGGTTCCCCATTTTCAAAAAAACTATTTTTGCTATTGCAATGACATTTAGCACGTGGATTTTGAAACAGACGACTAACAAAAGCAATGTAACGGTATTAATTTTTTTCAATTATGATAAAAGTTATAAGCTTAAAAGCAGGCCCATTTTTTTCGGTGACTTTCTCCCAGTAGGTTTCTGACAAAAACTCCGGGAGTAAAATAAAATTGCCAAGAAAAGTTTCTCAACAATCTGTTGTTCAGAGTCGATTTTAAACTTTAGATCCCAGCACTTATGTATAAATTTAACGCACACAACATAACTGGTGTGAGAGACTAGGTCTAAGAGTAAATAAACCTGGCAAGAAAAAGTTTCTCAAAAATCTGCCATTCGGAGTTAACGTTAAATTGTAGCTCCCGCCACTCACGTTTAAAATTAACGCACACAACATGAGCGCTGTGTTAAGCTGCTAGACCTTAATCCCGACTGAAGGGTTGTAATGGCCAATTACGTATGTATGCATTAACCCATTAACGCCGAATGTGTAGAAGAATACCCTAACGAAGAAGTTTTTTTTAAAAAATTCTATCTCGATTCAACTAAACGAGAACCCCAAACTTTTCCTTAAGAACGAATAAAAAAGACATAGAGCCATTTAAAAAAAATTATTAGGGCACGATATTCATATATTTTGGATGCCAGAAGAAAGGTTAAAGATCACGAATTTTTCAAAATCAAAATTTTGTAGAAAGAACTTCTGTGGAATATGGGTGGATGATATTCTCTGAAAAACCTTTAGGATCCATTCAATACTAAATATTTTCTATCCGATAAAAATACTTTCACTTAAATTGGTGTACTTATCTAGGCTACAGGTGCAATTAAAAGGCATGGATATAAAAATTACCCACTTAGTCTTTGGTATGAAATGCTTTTTCATAAAACTTTTAAAAATTAATTTCAAATAGAAATTTTAAATCATTTATTTTTCTCTATCCTTTTTATATTTTTGGTAGTTCCGGCATGAAATTGTGCCAAAAGAAGCCCTTGGATGCACATTCAAACTGTATTTTGCACAATCGTAACCTATTTTCCCACCACATTGCAAACAGTGACCGCCTTTTTTCAATTTTATCAATCATGTGGTCAAATTTGTTAGCGTATTTTGCTATTTGCTGCGCATTTGTGACAACTTTTTCATCACAGCATCGATTTTTACGATTCACGCTTCAACAACTCTAATCCGAAAATCGTGTTGGCTCATGCGTGGCAAACTTTCACATCAACTGCACAAGCAGAATAGTTTCAATGCCACTTTTTTTCCACGGACTCACATGTGATAATTGTTGACGCCATTATCGGATAAGTCAACTCACTCGCTGATTTTATGATTGTATTGTGTATGGTTATTCAACGACAGCCATCTTGCGATGTTTATGGTCATATCTTTTGGTTTTGCACATCGGCTATACACCCAAAAAGTTAGATATCACAGTCACCACCTTCAGCAGAACAGACACAAAACAAAGAGGTTGAGAGTGCGACTACACTTATGAAGCCCTAGCACATCTCAACCAGGCCAAGCTGCTAATGAATCTGTGGAGAGCCTTGATGTCGGCTCTCGACACAGAACTCAAGATGCATTTGTAGGTATAATATGATAATAAATACCGAATTATAGTTCAAGAGAACTGCGATAATATTGGTGTTTGTTATGTAAAAATCTGATGAACCTCGACATTATCTGAAATATTCTGCAATAGTCGTGGTACCACGTTTTCTCCAAGGCCCGTAGTCTGCCTTATTTTTAGCAGAAGCGCCAACATATGGGATAAAGGAATAACAATATCCTGTCATAGAAGCCAACACCTAGTATTTGTAGCTAAATGGCGCCCATAATATGCGATTATCTGTTCGTACATAGAAAAACTATCGAAATATATGCCAAACTGTATGAACTTTTATTTAATCCATTGTTTAATGGAAGTAATTTTGGCAGATTTATCATTCTTGTTAAGATTATTGTCACAACGTGTTATTTTTCAATAAAATCTCACAAAATAGTTTAACTATGTTGTCTAGCCGCCATATAATAAAGAGAAAAAATTTTTATTTTAGAACACACTTATGCCGAAGTCGGTAGAAAAATACCTATGCCCTACACAGGCCCCCACGACACATAAAAAAAAAAATATTCATATCAAACAAATACTCCAAATTACTGTTTATGCCAAATTTCACCGAAAACGGACCACAGATTCTGGGGTAAGTTGTTAATGTTTTAATAAATTAATGTTTTTATTTTACAATGATTTTATTGCCAGTTTTTAAAATTGACCCAAAATAAAAAATAATAATTCCAAAAACTATTTCAAAATATTAACAAATTTTCTCCCGCGCTCTCCTTAAATGGTAAAACTAGAGTTTGGTGACTGTTAGAAATTTATCCTTAATGGACACTTTCTTTTAACGCTCACTGTATGTATTATACATTTTTTTTATTTATTAAAAGAATAAAAAACTTAATGAATATTAATAAACCATAAATTTTATTATAAAAACAACACAAACAAACTAATAAAAATGAGAAAGAAATAAAAAACAATTTTTCAAATTTATTTTAAAATATAAAACAAGCCTGATAATATAATATAATTTTGCATATTTGATATTGAAACGTTTATAAATGACCGTTAATTAATTATATTTTCAAATGATGTATACAATCACATAAAAAAAGAAACAATCATCCTAAAAAGAAAAAAATACAGAAACAGAAAATAATAAAAATTGATTTGAATGTTGTGTTAAAATGCGTGGATGGTGGCAATTAATTATAATTTAAACATGGAAAAATATATTAAAACAGGTAGATATGCTGATGACAGAGAAAAAATAGGCAATTTGACGATACTTTGTATTCACAAAAATATAATCCAATTGCCACATACGTACGCCCACTTGAACAACGAGCTAAGATTTCTATGATTTTAAGCAAATACATACAGGGTGGCTGATATGTATTGCAACCAACTTCAGGTTGCTATCTCAAATTTCGTCTACGTTCCTCCAACCTTCGGAGTACTATCATTATTTCGGCCATTTTCTGGCTGTATTGGCTCCATAGCGTCCTAGAACTCAACATGAGCCGGTTTGGGTCCTAATCTAGTTAGAGTATGCTCCGCATTTTCCTTTTCATCTACTCAGTGTGGGCATGTAGGGGAAGTATCATGTCTAAGTCTGTGCAGGTATTTCCTAAAACATCCATGACCAGTTAGGAACTGGGTCACATAGTAATTCAGCTGGCAATGTTGATTCTCCAACCAAAGGTTATAGAAGGAATAAGCCGAAATGTCGATTATCCCTTTAAACTGCTCTATCCCATCGTGACTGCCATTTGTGCATGGAAGTCCTTTTTTCCTTCGCTTTTATATCCGCCTGTCCGTCCTGGATGCTCGAGACGGCGAAAGTATATCCGCCTCATGTCTCATCCGCCAATATGTCTATTGGTATTGCCTTTGCCAATATCAATACCGCTTCATCAGACACTGTCCTGAAACCACTTATCCGCTTAGACAATACACCGAGGACAGTATTCTCCTTGTCGTCCCCACGGAGAGTGTCTCCGACCATATAGGGCAAGCATACAGCATTTTCGACGTTACTACAGCTGAAATTATCCTCCTCTTGGATGGACCTGGTCCTCCAATATTTGGCATCATCCTCGCCAGCGCTCCCTGCGTTACAGATGCCTTTTCGCCGATGTATTTTACATGCTCCTTAAATTCAACCTGTCATCGATAATCACTCCGAGGTACTTTATTGCCCTTTTTGATTCGATCTCTGTGCCTGAAACGGTCACCTTTCATCCTCTCCACTATCTTCCGGCCGCTTATCAAAACAGCTTCCGTTTTATGTGCAGCAAGTGTCACACCTGCCTTATCCAGCCATGCTCCAACATTTCGAATCGTTGTGTTAGTTTTCTCCTTTATTTCTTGTACCGTCTTAGCTACCGAGACTATGGCAATATCATCTGCAAAGCCGTTTGGCAATCGCAGTCGAAGTACTCCATCGTACATTATGTTCCATAGTAGTGGGCCAAGTACAGAGACCTGCGAGACACCCGGCCGTCACTACGTATTTCTGCTCTATTTCATCTGTTAGATATATTACCTTCCTGTCCTGAAAGTAATTGATCAGAATCTCCATTAAGTATGTCGGCGTACCTATGTTAAAAAGGGCTCTCATAATCCCCCCCCAATTCGCTGAGTTGAACGCGTTTCTAACGTCAAGTGATATAACCGCGTAGTATTTCTTGGTGCCAAAATTCCATCTTTTGCCCTCTATTACATCTCTTGCAATGTCGACTACATTCCCTATCGCGTCAACAATGGACCGTTCTTTCCTAAATCCGTATTGCAGGTCCGAGAGAGCTCCTCCTGCCTCGATACGCGTCAGTAGTCGATTGTATATTATCCTCTCCAGATTTTTCCCATTGTGTCAAGTAGACAGATGGGCCGATATGACGATGGTTCCCTTGGTGATTTACCAGGTTTTGGAATTCCATCTACATGGACGAAGCACTTGTGGAACACCTTGGCGAACATATCAGGTCTGAACCGGATAGCCGCCTTAAGTGCCCTATTCGTGATTCCATCTGGCCATGGTGTTTTCCTATCGCCTATTCCATTCCATGCCTCTTGTTACCTCAGGAATGGTATGATTGGCTTCCGTATCCCTACTTATGAAAGTGTAGGACTGGCCCCGTGGGAATAATGTACTAATAATCCCCCATAACAAAACTGGAGAGCCTAGTTTAGGCTGTTCCTGAGCGCCGATTCTCTTGCGGACGACTCTGTAAGCCGTCCCAAAAGGATTGACGTCAGCTTCTAGACATATCCGCTGAAAGGATAGTTTTTTGCTCCTTTTAATGGCTCTTCTAAGCTGTGGTCTAGTAGGTAGTGTGTTGGCTTATTAGACGTAAAAGCCAGGGTTCGAGTCCCAAGTATTTTTTCGGCGATTTCCTCTCAGCAGATTTCTGGCAAAAACTCTGAGAGTAAATAAAATTGCCATGAAAAGTTTCTCTTAAAATCTATCGTTCGGAGTCGACTTTAAACTGTAGGTCCCGCTACTCATGTATAAAATTAACACACAACATAAGTGGTGTGAGAAACTAGGTCAATAATCCTGACTGATGGGTTCTAATGACAAATATGTATGTTATGAAGCCCGTTCGGTTTCCCAAATCGGTCTTCCTCCCTTTTTCTCGCCCTAAAGTATGCCGACCGCAGATTTCGAATTTCGTAATTCCACCAGTAGCAGAGGGAACGTCCCCTACACACAGTCCTCCTAGTCATAGCAGCATCATGTCTATAGGGATGTGTTAGTGAGCTTCTGTCAACATTTTGGCAAACTACGTCATTTAATCTTTCTTTGCCCATTTGAAAGCAAACTATCTCGTCATTTGAGTGAAGTGTAGTAAAAAAAAAATTAATTTCGTGAGCTCTTCTTATGAACCTACATACTCCGATGATATATCGCTAGGTCTGTGCCCAACAGGTTATTATACTTCTATTGTACTGCGGCTTAGAATTAATGAGGACTTAAAATGCTTTATAAAGTTAATTTGGTTCCCTTTAATAAGTTTTATTAGACACTTTTGTTAAATGGATTACAAGTGTTCCTAGTTGTTCAAAATTTCATAATTCGATTACACAGTTTATCTGGTAAAATCACCACATTTGAAGCATTTGCAATCGGTTGGTTCACGCAAACGTATATCCATGGTAGCCATATCAGGGGAAGTCAAACGGGTACCATCAGGATCATAGCAGTGTGAAAGTGTAATGATTTTTTCCTTTAGAAAACTTTCGCGACAGCAGTAGCACTCCTATAGAAACAAACAAAGAGAAAAATATAATTTTTTTCCTAGAAACATAAACACATTCTTACTTACTTTCAGAAACCCCGTTGGCGTTATAACCGATGGCTGCACCTGGCTATTGCACAAACCCTCACACTTGTTAACAATCACATCCGCATTACAGGTCCGCTGCATACGGCCCAATTCATCAAATTCCTCTTTGATTAGATGAATTTCCGATTTAATCGTTTCACAATTTTCATCACCAGTGCCCTGGTGATTGTAACGCAATGCCTGAATCTCTTGAATCATGGCAATTACTAAACAAATTATGGAAAATTTCAATGAAATCTTTCTAAATTGAACCATAATGCACACAGACGAAAGTAATGTGATGTGTTACAAACACTGTCAACAACGTTATAAGACAGACTATTTTCCAGAGAACAGGAAATGAGCTTTTATACTAGCAACATTGTGGCAAGAGGGGCATTAAGGATTGTTAATCAGTGTTAGAACAGAATAGAAAAATTATTTTTTTTTTTATGATTTAAATCCTAATGCTATTTATTTTGTTGTTGTTGTTGTTTTTTTATGAAAATGAAAAACATTTTTATTTACGATTATGATGATTATTTTGATTGAATGATTGTGTTCCACACAGCAGGTATTTATGACTTTTCATAATGAATTATTCGAATAAATGCGAAAGTGCTTTGTTTTATAATAAATTGTAATGAACTAAAAACAAAAGTGTATGGGGAGGATATATTGATTATTTTAAAGGTTCAAGAACCTTAAACCGTCAAACCCGGTTAAAATGAACTCCGTGGCACCAGAACATATAGTTCGTTATAGGCAAAGTTCGTAATAAACGGGGTGAAGTCATAGAAGATAATATGAAATACAAAGAATTTTTATCATTTATTAAAGACAGCAGTACATAGTGAAGCTTATATACACTGCAAATTATTTAAGACTTCCAACGTATATAATTTATACGATCAATAAAGAGATTCTAGAAATTCAAACAGAAAATGATTTTTACAACAAACTTGTTTACTTTACAAACAACAGTTTCTGGAAGTTGACTTTCTACTATTCTTCACGAGTCTGATAATTACAGCTCGCCATGAATAGCAGGGTTTTATAAAGACCGTACAAAAAAAATATTCAACATCATCAGCCAAAGTCCATAGCGGAGTTAAAAATTTCCGATTATTTTTATTGTTCAGCTGTAGTCAAGAAACTGAAATGTGGCTGTAATAGAAGCTATTCTAAACAGCTATTTAAACACGGTTGACTCTAAGAATGGATATATCTTTTCCCTTTTCTTATTAGAATTTGGTTCTTAATCACTTACGTACATATGTATGTACAGTCAAACCCGGTTATAAAGAACTCCGTGGGACCAGAAAAAATAGTTCGTTATGGGCAAAGTTCGTAATAAACGGGGTGAAGTCATAGAAGAATATATAAAATACGAATAATTTTTATCATTTATTAAAAACAAAAAGGATTTTTTTTTAAACTAAAAATATGTGTTATTCTTTTTGCCTATCAGCTGATTATAGGAGCTGAGTTAAAATTTAATGCTGCCATATTAATTAAAAGTAACGACTATTGCCACACTTTAAAGTTTCTTTCTGAGGGTTCGTTATAAGAAAGGTAAAATGTATGAAATTTAATTACTGGGACCATTTAAAGTAGTTCCTTTTAACCGAGCATTCGTTATAAACGAGTTTGACTGTAATAAGAGTTATAAGAAAAATTTAAACTAATTTTCAACGTTTTAAATCCCACTCATTGGACATTTTACTTCAAAACATGGCTGCTAGAATTGCAGGTCATGTAAGATAAGAAACGCTTGAACACTTCCTATAGAGCCGAAACACTTTAGTTTTAGATGCGACTACATGGTACCAGAGACTCTTTTCGTATGAACATACAAAACTCACTGTCCCACGGGGGAAGAATATGTTAGTGAAACTTTTATTGGAGATGGTGACATAACAATTTTCACCAAGGATTTTAAACCTTCTGCACTCTTTGGGTGAATTTGATCTAATTTTGATTTTCAAACGCAAAACTTTTGCCTTTAATTATAAGATCGTGATCGTGAAGCTTTAATGTATCCATCACAGGCACAAAAACTATGGTTTTAATTAAAAAAAAATAAAATTTAAATTTCTCCTTCCTCCTCCACATTTCAAAATACGATTTAATTACTTACTTACTTAATTGGCCATAACAACCCGATTAACGGATTTCGGCCTGCCGCAACACATTCTTCCAGGCGCTTCTGTTTCTTGCGCGCCTACGCCAATTGGTCACACCAATCGATGACAGGGCTTCCTCGATTTGGTCCTTCCAATGGACACAAGGTCGTTCTCTTCGCCGACTTCCGCAGATCCCCGCATCAAATACTCATCTCGCCGGAGCATCCTCCTCCATACGAACGACATGGCCGAGCCAGCGCAGCCACTGAATATTAATACGCTGCACAACGTCCATGTCGTTGATGAGCTCATAGAGCTCGCTATTGTATCGGATGCGAAAATCATCGCCAACTCGCACTGGACCGAAGATCTTACATAGGACCTTTCTCTCGAATACTCTCAAGGCTGCTGCATCAGTTCTTAATAGGGTCCATGCTTCTGCGCCATAAAGAAGCACGGGTATGATGAGCGTCTTGTAGAGTAATAGTTTTGTCTTGCGAGAGAGGTCTCTGCTACTCAATTGCCTATTAAGACCATAATAGCACCTGTTAGCAAGAGTAATCCTGTGCTTGATCTCCAGACTGACATCATTTTCGGTGGTAACGGCGGAGCCAAGGTAAATGAATTCCTTGACTGTATCAAAAGTATAGTTATCAGCCGTAAGTTTGTGAATCAATACGCCGCACGGCTCTACTTGTCGATAACATATACTTCGTTTTGCCCTCATTTGCTGCCAAACCCATCTTCTTAGACTCCCGTTCAATACGATTTACACACATTTAATATCCTACTCTAGACAATTACTTTCATTTCGAACTCGGTCTAGTTTTAGGCAGTTTTAGTTTGAAGCTGGTAGTGAATGTAGAGAGGAGGAAATACGACGTAAAGAGAGGAACAGATTTTTCGAACCCTGTTCAACTAACTGATGATGCTATGGATAGATGGCAGCAGGACTGGTCCAATTCCACCAAGGGAAGATGGACCCAGAGACTCACGCCCAGCATAGGCGTATGGACTAGAAGAAGACACGGTCAGGTGAACTTCCACCTGACACAGTTGCTAATGGGCCACGGATGTTATAGAGCTTATCTCTATAAGTTTGGTAATGACGTGGATGAGGCATGCCCAGAACGCTGTAATGAAAGGAAGACGGCCGCGCATGTTTTCTTTAATTGATCGCGATATTCTGTTCAACAAAATTGCCTGGAGAGAACAATAGGATTCCAGGTAACTCCCGAGAATATAGTTAACCTGATGTTAATCTCATGTGACAATTGGAACGCAGTATGTGTTTTCGCACGGAATGTATTGACGCAGCAAAGATTGGCTGAGAGAGCAAGGTCAGCGGAATTTGAAGGCAGCATACGCTGAATCTCCACCCCCATGTAATACTGCAAATGGTTGAAAGTGTGACGAACTAGGTTGGTTTTAGTACGTATACGTTTAGCAAGCCGAGCGTAAGTCTTGCGGCAAATCGTACACTTTGGTAGACCGGGCTACCAATGTCTTTCGAAGATTTTCAAACCTTTAGCTCGCAAAGCTATAAAAAAAAAACAGTTTTAGGCAATATATTCCATCAAAACCCACCAGATATGACATAAAAATTTGGGACCTTTGCAATTCCACAACTAAATATACCTGGAATATAGAAGTGTACACAGGCAGAGCAAGAAATACACAGAGACTTTTGTACATCGTATTATATTTGTTATATTTCCGTATTTTTAATTCAGGTGAGAGAGTGGTGCACCATTACAAGTGACAATTTTTTTACTACATACAATTTTGTCATTGAACTTCTTTTTCGGAATATTACATTAGTTGGCACGGTCTGTCAAAATAAGACTTTTTTTTCATCAAAATATCTGGGTATGAAAAAGGAGGCTTCAAAAAAATAAAAAATAAATTCATTCTCGTCTTAAGTTTTCATCATTCAGCAGTTGTAAGGGATGATGAAAACCGACCTGAAATAATACAAATACACTATTGCCCAGAAATTTACAAAATAAACGACAGAAGTGTTTCTTTTGTCAACATGGAAGGAATTGAAATAAGCCCTTAATGCGATTCTTGTAAAAAGTTTTTTTGCAAAGAGTACATGGTCTGTTGGTTTATTAGACGTAAGGCCCGATTTCAAATCCGAGGTCAGACATCAAAACGAAAATCTGAAAATATTGCTCTCAGCTGATTTCTGCCAAAAACTCTGAGAGCAGAGCTACTAAAAAAAATATACCGCTTTACCCTTACACCCATGCATTATATTTTTGAGAGATTGCTGCATTAGCTGCGTTGCGTTTATTGTGTTTATGGCGTAAGGCGTAAAAGTTATATGGAAATTGAATGGCTAATGAATGCGTTTCTTCTAAACTGAATATTTTTATTTATTAAAATAAATAAAAAAAAAATTCAAATTATTGAAAACATTGTTTTATTCAAACATTTCAAGATGCCCCTATAATTTGTTGCACTACATAAATTCTGTTAGCAGTAGCCTAGACTGTAAAATGTAAAACTGAACATTAGCAATGAAATTATTAATTCCGCAATACAATGTTGCACATTTAAACATCACCTTTTAGCATAGTACACGGAATAATAATAATAAAGAAGAGGAATACGATTAAGTGAACAATATTAGCATTAATGCCACAATATTTTTGTGGAAACAACAAAATGTACTGGGGAAAAATAATTTCATTTAAGTGGAATTTATGTTATTTAATACTTAAAACAGTCAGCACTTAAAAATACAGGCAAAAGCAACGGCTGTGTGGCTGTGGCAGTAGCAGTATATGAAAATATGAAACATTTGCTGAATGTAGAAAAAATTTCATATCAAAAGTTGTAGCAGCAGCAGCACCAAGAAAACTGAAAACCATGCACAGGCAACGGCACAGGCACCGGCACAGGCATAGGCATAGGCACTGTAATCGTATAATATAAACAACATTGCAACAAGTTCGTTCAACTATTAATTGTGGCATGTTATGAATGGCGTCACATGAATGCATTCAATTACATGTTTAGTTCTCCCTCCTTTCCACGCAACTGCCGGCTACATGTGCCACAACAACATTATGTAGAGTAACAACAAAAGTGATGGCAAAAAATTGAGAAAAAATAAATAAATATTGCCTGCGGCCTTCTTAAACAGTGTTGTTGCTAATATGTTGCTAAAGTTGATGTTATTGTTTTTGGTATTGTTGTTGTTATTGTTATTGTGGCCATTGCTGCAACAGCTAGCTACTGCTTTAAACTTAATGTATATAATTTAAGAAGTTCGTTCGTTTTTCCTCCTTTTTTTTGTTGTGTTTTTTCTTCAATGTTGTGTTTATTAGACTCATGTCGACATAACCAACTACAACACTCTGTATTTATTTAACTACAGAAAAACAGTAATCAATGGTAGCGGTAGCAGCAGCAACAGCAACAACAACAACAACAGCAACGTGCAACACAGCCAATAATAGCAACAAAATAACAATTTTACCTACGGTTGTTAATTTGTCAGTTGCGGTACATTAAATACAGTTTAATAATCATGCAAAATGAAATGCATTATAATTTTTTAATTTTACAAATACTGCAGTCGCAACAACAACAACAATAACAATAATAACAACAACAACAATTACAACAAGCAGGTTGTATTTTCACAAAAACCGACAAAAATAAAGCAACAAAAATAAACAATTATTGTATGTGTACCAGAGATCAACAATGAATCGTTATTCCCCTACTCATAAGCACTCATGCAATTTTGAGTATGAATGAATCAACAGAATTGAAATTCAACTACTCTGATTCATTCATACTCGCTACAACATTGATCTATAAGTATAAGTAGCAATGAGTATGAGTACTACGTTGACATCAAACTCACTACATTTGAAATATGTTTGATTCATACGCCTACTCATTCAGATTCATAAATTTAGAAAAATAATTATAATACTTATAAGTGATTCGAGTGATTCGAATCATTCATCAAAATTTACAGCCTTTGCTGTTGTTGTATATACAAACAAAGAAGAAAGGGAATACAAAGACAACATGCAAAGCATACACACAATCTTCTTGTGAGTATTGCAGTTCTCGTACGCGAATCATACTTATATTGTGCATCGTATAAATGTTAAGTAGAGACGAGTCGAAGTCAATAACATCACTGCGTATTGTTAAGTATGAATACGACGAGTACTTCCAACATTGAGTATGAGTAGTATGAGTATGATCAAAATAACTATGAATGCGTATAAGTATCTGAAATATAAATATGATTTGAATCTACTCATCGTTTTGAATACTTATTGCTGATCTCTGACGTTTACGTACTCACTCACATGAAATTCTCTGTACTAAAATAATCACCGCAAATTGGCAGTAGGTAATGGCATACATACATATATTGTACGTTACAACTAACTAACTACACAGGGTGTTTTATAAAGCGAAGTTTTACAATTCGTTTGATTTGTAGTAGCTTCTCGAATTTTTTATTATTATGGCTTCAACAAAGGATGTTGCAACAAATTGTATGGACCCGGCAATGTTACTTACATGCCAGTTTGTTTATTTGTTCGATTGTTTGTATCAGTGGAACCCTTTTCCATATATTTTGGGTGATATTTCTGCTATAAGGTTAGATCAAACTGGTAGCTTTAATTATTAAACTTCACTTGAGCACGCATTACGAAGCGCTGTGATGCCACAGGTAAGCACAGTCCCTGTTCTTCTGATTGAATGCTATTAAACTAAGGAAGAAATTGGTCAGCACAAAGGCTGCCCTTTAAAAGCACAACTATTATACTTTAGAAAACTAGCCTGAAAGTTTAATGAACGCAGCTATAACCCTGACATCAATGAATGATAAGTCCATTAATCTGATGAGGAGTGGAGAGCGAGCCAAATAACCTGTATTTGCAAATTGATTGAACTGGGCGTTGAGAAAGGAAGTCGATAACAGTTTCATCGCTTTAGTAGATCCACACCCACGACAGAATTGATTACCTAGGAGCAGTAGTTTTTCTGGGTATCTTCCCATAACGCAATGACCTGTAAACATATCCACTGTGATTGAGATAGCATTACTATCAAGTCCCAGTAATTGGTTGATGCCCCTTCTATCTATCGAGGTTGAAGTGAGCCTGGCATTGGAGCACGATTCTCATTCATTGATGCAGTATAGATTGGCTTCCTAAAAGAATTCTTGGCCAATTTAATCGAGATCGATTGAAATATGTGTCGGAAGAAGTGACCTATTAGTCTTGCACTTGCCTGGAATATGAATGTACATAGAAATCCAGACAAGTGAAATATTAAATCGTCCAGAGGGAACGAACCTAGAGATCTTATAGCAGCCTGACTATCAGAGAACTGAACTGTGGGTGAAAAAAGACTTTTGTTAAAGAGGATGATGGCGATTACCTCCGCTTGAAATACGTTACTGTAATCCGGTAGTCAGGGGGAAATGTTCACATTCATTTTCCCACAACAGAGACCGCTACTAAAACCCATTATCTGTCTAGTTTCCAAATCTTTGACGTAGCGCTTATGCCATCTGTTTCGTAACCCGCAACAATAATCTTCAGTTACAAAACTTCCAGTACACTCTAAATTATCAGTGAGGACTCACGGCCGTAGTCACTATAGTCTAGTAGGTAGTGTGTTGGCTTATTAAAGACATTAGGTCGAGCTTCAAACCCCAGATTAGACGGCGATTTGCTCTCAGCGGTTGTATTCGCCATAGTCAAGTAGGTAGTATGTTGGTTTACACACATACATACATAATTGGCCATTACAACCCTTCAGTCAGGATTACGACCTAGCTTCTCACACCACTTATGCTGTGTGCGCTTATTTTATACATGAATGGCGGGACCTACAGTTTAAAGTCGACTGCGAACGACAGATTTTTGAGAAGCTATTCATGGCAATTTTTACTCTCAGAGTCTTTTGCCAGAAATCTGCTGAGAGGAAGTCGCCGAAGAAATATTTTTTCAGATTTCGTTTTGATGCCTGACCTGGGATTCGAACCCGGGCCTTTTGTCTAATAATCCAACACACTACCCACTAGACCACGGCGACTTCAAGTATGTTGGTTTATTAGACGTAAAGCCCGAGTTCGTATCCCAGTTCAGGCATCAAAACGAAATCTGAAAATTAAAATATTTCTTTGGCGATTTACTCTCAGCAGATTTCTTGCAAAAACTCAGAGAGTAAATTATCCTGTGTTGAAAAAGTTTCTCAAAAATTTGTCGACTTTAAACTGTAGGTCCCGCCAGTCGCATATAAAACTAACACACACAATATGAGTGGTGTGAGAAGCCAAGTCTTAACCATGACTAAAGCCTTGTGATGTATGTAAGCATGTCAGATTTCGGAAAAAAAAACTATGGGAGTAAATAAAATTGCCATGAAAAGTTTCCCAAAAAATCTATCGTTCTGAGTCGACTTTAAACTGTAGGTCCCGCCACTCATGTATAAATGACCAATTATGTATCCATATCGGGCCATTTCTATTTAGTCTCTCTACAAATGGTTGCATTAACTAATCTTTCTTTCGTAAAGGAATGAATTTTCTGTAGGACTATTAAACTGCTCCCCTATAGAGCAATGATATAAATTTTAAATTGTGTTAGCTATAGCAAATGCATCGTATGTTATTACTCTCGATGTCACGGTATGAGTACAACATTGACATCAAACTCACAACATTCGATATAGGTTGGATTCATACGCCTACTTATTCTGATTCATAAATTTGGAAAAATACTTATAGTACTTACAAGTGATTCGAGCGAATCATTCATCAAAATTTACAGACTTTGTTGTTGTTGCATATACAAACAAAGAAGAAATGAAAGACAAAGACAACAAGCAAAGCGTACACACAATCTTCTTGTGAGTATTGCAGTTCTCGTATTCGAATCATACATAAATATTTTGTGCTTCGTGTAAATGTTAAGTAGGGACGAGTCGAAGTCAATAACATCATGCGTGTTGTTAAGTATGAATACGACGAGTACTTTCAACTTTGAGTATGAGTAGTATGAGTATCATAATTAAAATAGTATTGAAATTATAAGTATGACTCGAACCTACTCATCGATTTGAATACTTATTTCTGATCTCTGTTTCAAACCCCAGGGCAGACATCTCCAACAAAACGAAATACGAAAAAAACAATACTTCTTATCAAAAATATTTCGTATCAGAAATTATGAGTATGATTTGAATCTACTCATCGTTTTGAATACTCGTTGCTGATCTCTGATGTACATACATTTTTCTTTTTGACGCTCACTGTATGTATATTGCAATTGAAATACTTTAAAAGAACACCTTTTAAAGCAGAACCATTTATTTCCATGTGCTCACAATGTCGTTAATATTATTGTCGCTAAAACTAACAGCAACAGCAACAACAGCAACAATTTATTTTTTATCTTGTAATGTTTTTGAAACGTGTTTCAAACACTTTTTCAAAACGTTTAGTATGATAGAGTTAATCGTGGAATCGTGCATGTTAATTTTAACAATAACAACAATAAAAATAATAACAAAATTAATACATGTATTATTACAAGTAATATAATCATTTTAGCTTTAGATTGTTAAATTTAACAAAAAAATTAAAAAAAAATTTTACAAAATTGCATAGAAAATTGAATTATTTCAACAGCAAGCCACACCACATCAAGAGATTTTTTTTTAAGTAGAAAGTGTAGCCGGTTTACAATCAAATTTGCACTTTTATTGTCAAATAATTTCATAGTTTTTTCTTTTTGAAATATCAAAATACAATTCGAAAAAGATTTTTATTTTAAATTAATTTCAACGATTGTCATGCAAATAAAAATTGTTTTCAAATACTGTTTTTGATTTTGTATTTTGTATTGATTTATGCAAATTAGCAGTTTAACAGCTCAATTAAGTCAGGTTGTTGAATAATTTGTTTCAATGATGATTAATTTATTGAAATCCATAAATTGCATCACTAAACGAACAGCTTTCAATTCAGAAATGAAGTACTTAAGATCATGAAATCACGTTGAATTATTTTTTTATGGCAGACAAATTAACAAAAGCCCGTTCGTGGAGATTTTTGAATACTTAAGAATATATTTTAGAACTTGGGTCTATTCGCAGACTATATCGATAGGCTTAAAGACGATTCCTCTAATGTACATTCGTTAAAGAAGGGCTACTTCCGTTGGAGCCGCCATTTTCCAGTAGGTTTATTAGATCACAGCTCATTGTTTAATCCATGGCTCAGACATAGCCATAGGCTGTTTCTTGCTGCAATCTCCTGGCAAAAATTTCTAAAAGTAATAGTCATTGCCGAGAAAAGTTTTTCAAACCGATTCATGGATTTAATTAACACACTTAACGCCGTGGTCTAGTGGGTAGTGTGTTGGCTTATTAGACGAAAGGCCCGGGTTCGAATCCCAGGGCAGACATCAAAACGAAACATATTTCTTCGGCGACTTCCTCTCAGCAGATTTCTGGCAAAGACTCTGAGAGTAAAAATTGCCATGAAAAGCTTCTCAAAATCTGTTGTTTGGAGTCGACTTTAAACTGTATAAAATTAACGCACACACATAAGTGGTGTGAGAAGCTAGGTCGCAATCCTGACTGAAAGGTTGTAATGTCCAATTATGTTTGTATGTATATACTAAACATGGTGGTGTGAAAAGCTAAACTGTAATATAGACTAAAGGATTGTAATTCTTAGAAACACAAATTTGAATGGGGATCTATTTGACAGCCTAAAACTTACATTGACGAAACTATTTGGACTTGATTGGGAAGCAAGTTTTATTATCATTCAGTAATAGAAACCAAGAGCATGTTTTAGTAAGACGAACGGTTTTACACGTTTTAATAACAAAAACATATAAAGTCAAGCGATAATATTGCATCATCTATTCATATGTGTGATGTAAATATTAGGGAGTCAGAAGATCTTGACTTTATGGGCATGAAAATTCAGTGTGATGCTCGCTATAACTGAGACATTTTTCAGTGCCTTGATTTCTTAATACATTGCAATATATATTTCACTTCATCTGATCTACTTACAAATTGCACCATTTATAACCGACCGAAAATGGAATACAAGTCTCATGTATGATGGGCCAGGTGAGGCCATAGTAGGTCGTAAATCACGATATTATCCAACTCCATTAATTCATTGGAGCATCGTTGTAATGTGGCTTGTCTGATTGTCCTATCGCTACTACAATGAATAGTACTCGACCGAAAAAAAAGGGGAATTGTTTATGAAAGTTATGTATTCCTATATAACACTCGTCTTTCTTGGCCAACACATCCGTATGTTGTCGATTGGCTAGTGAATCGCATACTGCATTACACCCAAAATTCGTTTGTTAGACGGATAATTCGTATGTCAAGCTGACGTCCTGCAGAGATTTCTCCTGTTACTTATAGTATGAAAATATTCAAACCTAGTCTCATAAACACTGCCGCCATCTTCCATATCAAACCTAACCTAGCGTCAAAGAGGAAAGCCCTTGGAATAACCCGATTCCTAAGCCACATAAACAGAATAATAAAAAATGCTTCTGCCCAAAGACTCATTTGATAACACTATGACAACGATAGTAGAAACTGCCATACGCAAAATAGGTTAACAAGTGAAATTACGTTATATAAGGACCAATGAATACCTAGCTTAGTTTCACAAAACCAGGAATGGCCGAGCCTTGCCAATTCATCACACTAATATGATTAATAAAAGACAATTTCAATTACAATATTACTTTCCAAATCAGGAAATGTAGTCTCACAGTTCCAAAGGGCAAGAATTATCACATAAGTGGACGAA
Source organism: Sarcophaga peregrina (assembly GCA_014635995.1). NCBI lineage: Eukaryota > Metazoa > Arthropoda > Insecta > Diptera > Sarcophagidae > Sarcophaga > Sarcophaga peregrina. The sequence continues at coordinate 80,481,391 of CM025791.1, forward strand.
AATCACCCCTCGCGAAAAGAAACCCATGGATTTAAATTTTTTCACGTTACGATCCTATTTTTAAATTAATCTGTCACTCAATCTTGGTATATTTCCATGAGCATGACCATGATCATCATCAAACCTAAAAAGTAATTTAACGTCGCCGCATACATCAGAATATTACAATCAGAAACAGCACAAGGAAGATCATTAGGAAACAATAAAAACAGTAAAGGACCTAAATGGCTACCCTGCGGAACACCAGAAGTAACATATACAGTCTTAGATCAGAAAACCCAGCACAGTCATCATTGAAAAATGAGGACGATGTAAAATGACACAGACACACGACAAGAGAGACCGTAATCTGACAGAAAGGTTGTAATGACCAATTATGTATGCATGTATGTATGGAACCATATATCACTGATGTCCAGATAATACCATTGAGCCCAAAAATAGTTGGTAACTATCAACCTATACTGGCTCTCCGTTGGCATTACTGGACTAATCAACATCTTCCATAAAGAAATATGAATCGAGGACATCGCCAGTCCAAATTCCTACAGCATATAGTAACATTCTCGGGATTATTTAAGGTTTTTGAATCGCATATGGACTGATATCGACTTGAATGGACCATTTTGACCGATTTTGATAAAATAGGATAAGGAAGATCATTCAGAAACAATAAAAACAGTAAAGAACTCAAATGGCTAACCTGCGGAACACCAGGGAGTAACATATGCAGTCTTCGATCAGAAAACCCACACATGGACTTACAGAAGCCAACACATCCATTACCATTGACTATTTAGTGCCGCTTGCGGAGGACGGTGTAAAATTAACACACACACACAACATGAGAGACCGTAATCTGGCTGAAAGGTTGTAATGACCAATTATGTATGCATGTATGAATGAAACCACATATCACTGATGTCCTGATAGTACATTTGAGCCTAAAAATAGTTGGTAATTATCAACCTGTACTGCTTTGCGTTGGTAATATTGGACTAATCAACATATTCCATAAAGAAATATGAACCGAAGACATGGGCAATCCAAAGTCCTTATCAAACAATAACATTTTCGGGATGTATTTAATGATTTTGAATCTCATATGGATTGATATGGATCTGAATAGGCCATTTTGATCGATTTTGATCAAATAATTTTGTTATTTGCATTTGCATGTCTTGTTCAATAAAATACCCCTCGAAGGTGATTTGTTTAAACAGACTGAATAAATGACAGCTAATTCGCCATGTGTACCTTTAGTTAACATCTGTCAATATTCGAGACTACCTGTTGGGAAACCCTAAAGAGAAGGATTCCAAGCATAAAACTTCAATAAAACTCAATTTCTGAGCAATGAGTTTAAAATGTTTTAAACTTTTTTTTTTCAATGCAAATAAACATGAATTGTTATTAATTCTATACTTGTTTTAACATAAATTACTTCATTATATTGTATTCAAGCAATTTTTCATGTTTTTTCATTAAATGATCAATGAATACAAAAATGAAATTAAAACTTCCAAAGCCAGCCAGCCAGCCAGTCAGCCACTTAGTAACTCAAGCTGCAATTTACGTGTACTAATGCAACGGGCTTATGCCGCTTCATGGGACGATTATTGTTATTATTTATTAAATGAAATTAACAAAAATTGAAATATTAATAATAAAAATGAAAAGGCAGTTATGGCAACCACCATCAACCACCATCAACAGCATTAACAACAAACACAGAAAAACGGCAGCAACATGTCAGTCAGCGAAGCGTATGAAACATGAGAATGCGTGTTGTTAACGATTAATTTGTATTGACGGAAATTAAAATAATCAGTGGCTGCAACTGCCAATTTCGATGTTAATTTAATTTAATGTTTTATTTTGTTTTTTTTTTTATTTTATTATTAATAATTATTTTTTTTTGTTGTTGTTGCTTTAATATATACAATATAAAATGATTATTTTCTTTATACGAGTATTTGATTTGATTTGTTACTTATTTGAGTAATTTTATGAGTTGTTTTCAATTATTTTTATTTCATTGTTTTATTTAATTTTACTTTAATATTTTTAAAATGTTTTATTTTGTATGCAAAAAAGCAAATTTAATGTAATTTATTGTAGATTGCGTTAATAAATTATTGTTTTGTGATATTTTCTTTCAATTAAATAATAATTTATTGCTGAATTGTTTAAAATAAAACTTTAAAAAAAATATTTTAAATAACTGAAGTCACCGTTGTCTAGCAGGTAGTAGTATAAGACGAGAAGGCATAGTTAAAACCCAAGGTTAGACATCCCCAACAAAATATGAAAGAAATATTTCTTCGGCGACTTCCGCTTAGATTGCTGGCAGAAACTCTGAGAGTAAATAAAAATTGCCATGAAAAACTTCTTAAAAATTTTTCGTTCGTAGTCGATTTTAAATTGTAGGTCCTTTCGCATAATATATAAAATTAACACTCACAAACTAAGTAGTGTGAGAAGCTAGATCTCGTAATTCTAATGACCAATTATTTATGAATTAGGGATGCCAATCGGGAAATCCCGAATCGTGCATTTTATGAATCCCGAAAATCCTGGGGTTTTTAAAAACTTGTCCCGGGATTTTTCGGGATTGTAAATTGATATGTATTTTCACTCTACAAAAGGTCCTGAAAAAAAATTCTATATAACTTGACCTCGATAATAACATCTCAGATGAGGAAAACCCTACTTCCAATGATAAAAAGTTATTTGAGATCGAAGAATGCAAAAGTCCTATAAAATGGATTAATCTTGATCAACTGTCTAAAGAAATAGATTTATTTACATCAGGAGGTGGTAGAGGTGAATATTTACAAGCTATCTTGGAATTATTTTACCAAAAATTGTTGATTGCGGGAAGTGTTTTTCAACGGTAGGATATATTAACAACAAAATTCAAGACTATCAGATCACATGTTAGATGCTTTAATCTTTTTGTTGGAATCCAAATAGTTTTCTTAAAACTAATGCATTTGCATTGTATGTATGAATAATTTTTATTTTTGTTAATTTACGCTTCTTTGTTACATTTTGTCTTGGTGTTTTCATATTTTATTCTTAATGAGATATAATTCTGATATACATAATTGGAATACAAATGATTTTGTTAACGAAATATTTTTATTATTAAGAGAAAATCGCGATTTTTCCCGTGATTTTGCAGGATTTTTGGATCCCAAATTATCCCAAGATTTCGGAATCGAGATTTACAAAAGCCCGAAACCCCAGAATTTTTAAAAATCGATCCCGTTTAGCATCCCTAGTATGAATGCATATGATAGAAAACTAAAAAGTGAGTGCCGTTGTTCGCCTCACACTACCTCTTTCGAACGGACAAAGTTTCGTACAGTTTTTGAAGTATATGGAGACGTATGTCGGCTATGTCATCACGGTTGTTGGATTTAAAATTCTCAATTGTTTTAGGTTTGACGGCATAACATTGTCTTTAATGCCTTCCAACAGAAAATAGTTTAACAGTGTCAAATCGTAGCTTTCAAACGGCCATTAACCCATTAATGCCGAATAGATAAAAAAGTACCCAAAAAAAGAAGTTGTTTTAAAAAATTCTATCTTGATCTAACTAAACGAGAGCCTAAACTTTTCTTTAAGAATGAAAAAAAAAAAACACATAGAACTATTTAAAAACAAAAATAGTAAGGCATGATATTCACATATTTTGGATGACAAAAGAAAGGTCAAAGATCACGAATTTTTCAAAATCAAAACTTTGTAGAAAGAACATCTGTGGAAGATGTATGGATAATATTCTCAGAACCTTTAGATGCCATGTAATATTATATATCTTCTACCCAATGAAAATACTTTCACTTAAATCCGTCTACTTACCTAGGCTACAGGTGCAATTAAAAGGCATGGGTATAAAAATTCCCACTTAGTCTTTGGTATGAAATGCTTTTCATAAAACTTTTAAAAATTTATTTCAAATAGAAATATCAAATCATTTATTTTTCTCTATTCTTTTCCATTTTTGGTAGTTCCGGCATGAAATTGTGCAAAAGAAGCCCTTGGATGTACATTCAAACTCTATTTTGCACAACCGTACTCTATTTTCCCACCACATTTTGAACAGCGAATGCGTTTTTTAATTTTATCAATCATATGGCCGAATTTGTCAGTGTCTTATGCTATTTGCTGCGCATTTGCGACAACTTTTCCATCAAGGCGACGATTTTCACAATTTTTACCAATGCTTCAATACCTCTAACCCGAAGATCGAGTTGGCATATAGGTGGCAGACCTTCACATTTACATTTACCATAGCTGCGTCATTAGCGTTAGTGAGTAATGGTCAGTACCGCTTTTTTCCGTGGACTCGCATACGATAATTGTTAATGTAATATTATATTGACTTGGATCTAAAATATTCTCTAATAGCCATAGTACCACGTTTTCTCTAAGGCCGTAGTCAGCATTATTTTTAGCAGAAGCGCCAGAATATGGGATAAAGGAATAACAATATCCTATCATAGAAGCTACCACCCAGTATTTGTAGCCAAATGGCGACCATAATTTGCGATCATCTGTTTATCCACAGAAAGAATATAAAAAAATATGCCAAACGGCATGAATTTTTTTTCAGTGCTTTGTTTAATGGAGTAATTTTGGTAAATTCAGCATTCTTGTCAGGTTATTATTGTTACAAACGTGTTATTTTCAATAAAACTCTCATAAATAGTTTAACTATGCTATCTAGCCGTCATATAATAAAGAGAAAAAATTTGGATTTTAGAACACACTTATGCCGAAGTGGGTAAAAAAATACCCATGCCCTACAGAGGCCCCCACGACACTTAAAAAAAATAAAAATATTCATATCAATACATACATACATAATTGGCCATTACAACCCTTCAGTCAGGATTACAACCTAGCTTCTCACACCGCTTATGTTGTGTGCGTTAATTTTATATGAGTGGCGGGACCTACAGTTTAAAGTCGACTCCGAACGACAGATTTTTGAGAAGCTTTTCATGGCAATTTTTACTCTCAGAGTCTTTGAAATCTGCTGAGAAGAAGTCGCCGAAGAAATATTTTTCGTTTTGATGTCTGACCTGGGATACGAACCCGGGCCTTTCGTCTAATAAGCCAACACACTACCTACTAGACCACGGCGACATACATTCATATCAATACAAATACTTTAAATACTGTTTGTGCAAAATTTCACCGAAATCGGATCACGGATTCTGGGGTTATTATGGTGCAATAGACGTTTCAATTGACCGTACTGGTTGCGCTCTCCTTATTTTCAAGAACCTAATGATGCCTCCTCAAGCCGCAAAAAAGAGTCACTCGTAGTGGGTGCATTGGCTTCTGTAAGACCACGTGTAGGATTTCTCTGCCTAAAATACGGCAATTTTGCTTATTAAAATACCCACCAAAATGAAAATCAAGAAATCGAAGAAATTAATTTTCTTTTTGGCAAAACTGATATATGATGGTCTTGGTCTGTTGCATGAAATATTTTATACTTGAGAACGATGGCGAAAGATTCTTAGGCACGCTCTCAGTCACAGCTGTGATATATTCGAATGTACGCACTTACGTCTTGGCGTAACACTTTGAACTTTAACACTAAACTTGCCCATACCGGGCACTATTGATCCTCCTCTGTGACCAAATTTTATACGACATTTTCGTGAAATTTCCCAGCAATTGTTCTTGTTTTGGAAATAAATTTCCAATAAATTCCAACGTATCTCGAGCGTAAATCAATTCATTACATTCAATGAAGATAATACATTGAATTTTGTGACAGGATAGAACGACAGAAGTATTGGCTATCACGGTGCGATAGATGCCTTCATTTACAAATCGCATCAAACAGTGATTCGTAATAGGCCCATGTGTGGGTTTTCTGAGCTCCAAATATGATAATTTTCCTTATTAATATACCCAGCAAAAAGAATACTTTTTTTTTGGTAAAGTCAACATCATCGAGCAATTTCGCTGTGGCCCAATAAATCCCAGCGTTGCTCAAGCGTTAATCGATGAATCAGGTTCAGTGGAGACAATATACTGAATTTTCTCACAGAGTAGAATGTCACAAGTATTGAAAGATTCGAAATAACCGATGATGCAAACTTAAACCGATAGGGTTTATATAACGTGTATATGCTGGTATCTATCGAGCAGATAGCGCACTCATTGTAATGAGACGATTTAAATTTCCTAGCTTCTAGAAGAATTTTTTCCAGGCTAAAGGCTTTGAGATAAAAGAAACACTAAAAACACATTTTTTTTTTAATAACAACAAGTATTTTAATATTTAAAATATTGTTACAAAGAAAAACTCTTCCGTCATGAATGAATGAATACGTTTTGGTTAAGTTTCCTGGACATAGTAATTGATATGCGCCTCTATACAAAAATTACTTTAATGAGATCATGTAAGTTTTAGCATAAAACAATTTGCCAACATAAAATATTCAATTTAAATATTTATTATAATAATTTTATTATAGTTTTTCTTTTAATTTTGTATAAATATTTCAATAATTTCAGCAATTTTGTTAAATTATAAAGAAAACAAAAAAAAACTTTCTTTCGCGCCAAAAAGCCCTTCGAGTTGCAATGCTAATGATTGCAGGCAATCATGGTTATTAAAACCCAGTCAATAAACAACGACCAAGTGAGGCTTTACATAGTTTAAAACAATTTAATGGAGTCTTATGGATACTCTTGCTAGGAAATAACTTTTGAAATCATCATCATCATCAGCTGTATAATCGCGTTTTTTTTTTTAAATTCATTAAAAAAAATTCATCATGTTCACAACACCATAATTTACGTAAAATATTCTTGTCTTTTACATTTCATGCAGTTTTTCTTGGTGTTTCTTGGTGTTTTTTGTTTTCATATTCAATGTTTATTATTTTGTTTTAAAAAGTAACAAACCTTGTAATTTATGGACACGCCCATGTAAGTTGTAAAACATCAACCATAAATGGCTTGACAAAAACTACATAAAAAAACTTTACAACAAACAGCAAGAAAATGTTGAAAATGAACAAAAAAAATTGGCACAATTTGAAGGGCACACCAACTCAACGGCAGCTTTCTGAAAATACCAATAAAAAAATAAACAAAAAAATACTTTTGATAACTTCGGTGAAAAACTGAAAGACAATGATAAAAATCAACATTAAACACTTGTTGTAAACCACAAAAAAAGTAAAGAATAAAGAGAAAATAATATAAAGAAAGAAAAAATCCCCTTTCCCTACAGGACAGTAGCCGTTTAAAGCCGCTCTGCAAAACATGGAAGTAAATGACAGAGAAGAAAATGACCCAGTAATGTCGATATCGATTTATTTGCTTTTGGCTTTAGCTTTTGGCATATGGCAAACAAATTTCGATAAATATTCAAACATAATCAATACATACAGGGTGTTTTTTAAGAGGTTGAGAACTTAAAATGATAGTACTTGATAATACACATATTATTCGAATATTTTTCATTTTATTTTGGCACATAATTTCAACACCATTTACTTAGTAATAATGGTTTTCAGTGTACTTTCCCTAGGGCTACAAGTTATATGGCCATATGGTATCAATAGTAACTTAAATACAACCTTCCCATTCCTCAAGAGCTACTGGTTTGTCAACATAAACCAATGACTTAAAAAATCTCCATCTAATGTAATCCAGAGATACAGAATTACACCAATGAGGGGCTGTAATATAGGCTGATTCTTTACCTATCATCTTTTTACAACACTGGTTTAAATAGCTCACGCCAGTTTTGTTTTTTGTTTCACTGTCAAACATCTTCAGTTTGATCTATAATTTAACAATGAATCGTCTTACAAACGAACAACGCTTGCAAATCATTGAATTTTATTATCAAAATGCGTGCTCTCTTAAGAAAGTTCATCACACGCTTCTTCCATTTTATGGTCAGTTTAATCGACTCACTGAAGAAGCTATACGGGCTATTGTGACTAAATTTCGCAGCAAATTAACATTGTTGGACATTAAACCACCAACACACTTACGTAGAGTACGAACTGAAGAAAATATCGGAGCTGTATTGGCCAATATTAATGATGACCATCAATTATCGATTTATCGCCGTTCGCAGCAATTGGGCCTCTGTTACTCAACAACGTGGAAAATTTTACGGAAGCATTTAGGTGTGAAGCTTTTCAAAAGACTTGAATGATATGTGGTTTTAACAAGCACGGTGCTACATGCCACACAGCACTCGTAACAATGGACTTATTGAGAGGTGAGTTCGGTGAACACATTATTTCACGGTCAGGACCGGTCAATTGGCCGCCTAGATCGTGTAATTTAACGCCTTTAGACTATTTTTAGTTAAAGCTCATGTCTATACAGACAAGGCCGCTTTAATTGACGCATTGGAAGACAACATTGAAGCATTTATTCGTGAGATACCGGCCGAAATGTTGGAAAGAGTATATCAAAATTGGACTAAGCGGTTGGATCTTTTGGGGCGCAGTCGCGGACAACATTTGCATGAAATAATCTTCAAACATTAAATTATATGGACCGTACTATCGATTCAAATAAACATTTCATGCATTTTTCTGAATTTTATGTGTGTTTTTTTTTTGAAAAATTTTCCTATAGCTCTTAAAAAATCACCCTATAAAAGAAAGTTATTGAAAAAAGTTGTCACCAAATTAGTTTTGCTATAAATCGCTTGTCAATATCATTGTATTGCTAGTTGTACCGTATTGCTGTGCTTTGCACTTAATGGCAAAGATATTTGATACCGACAGCGTTTAAGTCATTCCCACGTAGGCAAGACATATAGAGAATTTCACTTAGCAATACTACCTGACTTGTCAGGCCGTCTTCTAAGTACTCAATTCCTTTGAGCAGGAATTTTAGGCAAGTTGTTTAGTTGAAACAGGGAAAACAAGTGCAGATTTGTTAGATCCATAGCTATTTGGGAATTTAAAATCAGGAACAATAACCAGCAACAAGAGCATTCATAATGCTTAGTTCGGCCGCGATCAAACCACATAACTCCTTTGAGCCGAACTCTCTGGGAAATAACTGCACCTTTCGCTAGATCCCAAATTATTTAGGAATTCAGGATAATCAAAAACCAGATAAGCTTACCAAGAGGTCGTAAATAAAGTCGCCAATTTTTCTCAAGCCAGATATGTGCTGCATTAATGCATAGACGGAAATATCTGGGCACTTATCCTGACATCGTTCAGTATTCTGAAAGAAACATGGTAAAGAAGGAAATATTTTCATGCCGTTTTTGTTTAATCTCCAAGTTATTGCAAGAAGTCTGCTGAGAGGAAGTCTCCTAAGAAATATTATTTCATATTTCATTGCTTTGGGAATATTTTACCTGAAGAAGAGCTTCCCATCTTTTAGTTTAACTAAATCAAAGTGTTAGAACCTTATACATCGTTCAAAAGTTCACCAATGCTTGTCTGTGTGGATCATGGGTTATGTTGACTTTAATAATGGCTGTGGTTTACGGCTTAATTGCACAATCCAGCTCTTAAAGTCTTACAAATCTTAAGTTCTACAAGGGAAAATCAAATTGTATCAAATCACACGATCTTGGTGACTAATTCACATCATCACCATATGAGATGCTCTTCTTTTCAAAGCGCTCATGTAGAATATCCAATGTGGCGTGAAACTGTAGGCACTAGGTGCTCTTCTGTTGAAACCACATGTAATTGGTATCCAGATCAAATTCAGAACATAATAAATGGATAATCTTGCAACTATAATACTCGCCTGTTGGCCTGAACAACGTCGTTCTTATAGAAATGTGGACAGATAATATCGTCAGTCCGAAACTTGATTAACATCGTTCCAAATTCCACAAAGCCCTGTAAAGCTCGGCAATACAATACTGTGGGGTTGTTTATTGGCACTAGATGTTGGCAGTTTGAGGTTTAGATCCGAACGTTTTTAATAATTACCAAAAACAAAATTCACCTAAAGTGAGATAGAAATCGCCGTAGTGTAGTAGGTAATGTGTTGTCTTATTAGACGTAAGGCTACGCTTCAAACCCCAATACAAATATGTTCGAACAAAATGAGATATGAAGAAAATATTTTTACTCAGTTGATTTCTTGTAAAAATTCTCTGAGAGTAAATAAAATTGCTATGGAAAGTTTCTCAACAAATCTCTTGTTCGGAGCCTCGATTATAAACTGCAGGTCCCGCCACTCATGTATACATTGAACACACACAACATAAGAGGTGTACGAAACTTAAGTCGTAATTCTGTCTGAAGGAATGTAATGATCAATTATGTATGTATGTATGCATGTAAAGTGTAAAAGAATTAGGTAGTCGTAATGTTTATTAGTTTCAACAAGCCAATGAACTCAATCTTACGGCTGCTAATGTGAAGATTTAGATTGGCATACCAATGACTCCACATGGCTTAATACTTTTGCACAAAATCACAATGCGACTCCATGAGAGCATTAATAAGATCATCTGCTTATCAATTTAGTATAATATAATAATAATTTCATCGCGATATCGTCCAACAAATAACGTGGAAAGAAAGTCTGGAAATGGTAGACCTAATAAATTTACTACCCGTCAAGACCCATGGAAAACGGCAGTATATGTTAATAATTCTGAAAATGTGCTATTAGGGGTTTCTATTGAAGTCCACATAGTCAGAAACCAATTAAGAGAGTCAAAAATATTAGCTAGAAGCCTAGACAAAAGGCCACATATAAGTAAGGTTAATAAGAAAAAATGGCTTGACTTTGCTAGATGGTTTTGTCAAAAGAGCAGTGGATCAAAGTTTGCTGGAACGATGAATCAAAATGTAACTTATTTATCTCTGATGGGTTAAATTATTTCTTTTAAAAAGCTTCGGAAACTGTTTTATTTCTCAAATTCTGCCTGTATTCTTATTTATTCTTATTTGCTAAATAGATTTCAAAAAGTTCATCTTAATGGTAATATCTCAGATCCACTTAATATTAGTAGAGGTGTGCCCCAGGGGTCAATACTTGGGCCTCTGTTGTTTTGTATGTATATAAATGATCTTCTGGATGTTTTAGGTTAGGTTAGGTTAGAGGACGTGTACTTGTCAATTTTGACAAAAAAAAATCGACTCCGAATGACACATTTTTTGAGAAGCATTCCGTGGCAATTTTTTACTCTCAGAGTTTTTGCCAGAAATCTGCTGAGAGGAAGTCACCGAAATTTTAAAATTTTCGTTTTGATGTCTGACCTGGGATTCGAACTCGGGTCTTTCGTCTAATAAGCCAACACACTACCTACTAGACCACGACGACCTCTAAAAAACCGGATGTCTTGGTTCACTCTAATGTTCATATGTATGCTGATGATGTGCAGCTTTATATGTACTAGTACTTCTAGGGAGAATATTGATTCTTGTTTGGATTTAATTAATCGTGATTTGGTTAGGATTGACAACTGGGCCTCGGCCAATGGACTTTGCATCAATTCCTCTAAGTCTAAATGTATTATACTTTCGAGGACCGACAGATCATTTGTCATGCCTGAACTGTGCATCAGGGGTAGTAAAATTGACTTTGTCAAATCTGCAAGGAATATGGGTATAGTCCTTAATGGCAGTTTATCGTGGTCTGACCATAAAGGTGTCGTTGTTGGGAGAATTTATAGTATGCTTAGGGACTTGTGGACTGTTATTGATTCGACTCCTTTTGTCATACTTCTGTATGGGTGTAGTGACAACCGTAAACTTAACTTGACATTTAGTAACATAGCTGGATATGTCTTTCATAAAGGACGTCAAGATCACATTTTTCATTTGGCCTGCTGGATTCTTAACGTAAAATTTGATAATCTCTTGAAATTAAAATGCCTTATTTTATGGTGGTGAACATAATACGGCATCGAGTTGCATTTTTTTCTGGCTACTTTATGTTGGGGTAGATAGACTTGAGGTCGCCGTGGTCTAGTAGGTAGTGTGTTGGCTTATTAGACGTAAAGCCAAGGTTCGAGTCCCCGGCCAGACATCAAAATAAAACACAAAAAAAGTATTTTTACGGCGATTTCTTCTCAGCAGATTGCTGGCAAAAACTCTGAGAGTTTCCCATGAAAAAAGTTTCTCAAAAATCTCTCGTTCGGAGTCGACTTTAAACTGTAGGTCAAGCCACTTATGTCTAAAATTAACACACACAGCATAAGTAGTGTGAGAAACTAGGTTAATAATCCTGACTGAAGGGTTGTAGTGACCAATTATGTATGTATGTAGATAGACTTTTACTATCCACTGTATTTAGATGCTCGAAAATGTCACAGCTTTAATTACTACTTTTTATGGGTACAATATTCAATATTTTGCAAAAGCAATCATTTAGTAACACATACAACACCTTGTGCTTTAAAGCCTATTGAAATTATCTGTCTCCAGTTAACAATTAAAAAACTTAAGATGTCTCAAGATTAATTATATCCCCCCATATACTGGTTAGGCCAACCATAATAAAAACGTTCTTCTTTCTCAGGCCAGTTAAAGAGCATAAGAAAAACAAAAAAAAAAAGAATGCAAAAGTTATGTTCGTGTTCAATAATATGCTCCACAATAATTTATAAATTTCACAACAACAAACAACAACAACAATAGCAAAAAAAAAAACCAATGCTGATGGTGATGATCATGAATGTGATGTGGATGGCGATGAGTATGATTATAATGATCGGTTTGGCGATATGTATGTAATCATATGAAAAACAATTTACGTCTTTTATGAAAATCGAGTCACGCACATTTAATGTCATGTTTTTGCACAGCTAACAATAACAATAACAACAACAACAACAACAACAACAACAACCAAATATATTTTTAATACCAAGTTTATAATGTTGAAATAACATACATAATCGTTGTATTTTATAGAGTGGCTATAATTTAAAATAACCACTATTGTACAAGGAAAACTAAAACATACTGTTAATATCTGTCTGACGGACAGACTGACGGACGGACGGACGAACGAACGTACGGCCTCTCCTTTATTTAGCGTACCATAAACAGTATGTCATCTCTTAATATGATGATTATTGGCCGATAGGGTATGGCTGGCAAGAGATTTTTTCACTTTACCCCTATGCATTTGAAATATGTTGTTAAAGCCTATATATGGTGCACCCTATTACCAATGAAAAATATGCAGGAGTTGTTACATTATCATGTTTAACTCACGTTACAAACAATATTTCACTGTATTCCTACTGCTACGGTTTGATTGCGTTTACAATTTAAAATATTTACTTGGGCCATCCATGCTCATCTTGCCATGTGCATGCATGCATCCGTTGTTGGTTGCTGTTGTTGTTTGTTCCCCATCTATAATTACCACAGTGTGTGGATATGAATTTAACAATTATTTACGTAGTTGCCATAATTTAGTCAGTCGCCATGGCCTTTTGTCTTGTTGTTCATGTTCGAATGCTGTTTAGAATGCTGAAATCCGCCTGTTTTTTTACAATTACACATACTTTGTTTTATGTTCTCTTTTTGGTTAATTACACTGATGTCCACTGAAAGCTTGTAATTAAAGACTATTTACCAGGCCAACAACTATAATAATAAATGGAATTAGTTTAGCTACGGAACAGTACAAAAGATGATAGAAAAAACGCCATGAAATTAAAGTGAAAATGAAGTATTTATGTGTGATGAAAGAAAGCATTTTTGCTTTAACCGGATGCTTAAATTATACTGTAAAAGGGGAAAGACAATTAACTGCCTGTTATCATAATTCAAATCCGTTTACATGTCCATATTGCTAATGCCAAATGAGGCATTTTTTCACTTTACCCCTATGCATTTGAAATATGTTGTTAAAGCCTATATATGGTGCACCCTATTACCAATGAAAAATATGCAGGAGTTGTTACATTATCATGTTTAACTCACGTTACAAACAATATTTCACTGTATTCCTACTGCTACGGTTTGATTGCGTTTACAATTTAAAATATTTACTTGGGCCATCCATGCTCATCTTGCCATGTGCATGCATGCATCCGTTGTTGGTTGCTGTTGTTGTTGTTGTTCCCCATCTATAATTACCACAGTGTGTGGATATGAATTTAACAATTATTTACGTAGTTGCCATAATTTAGTCAGTCGCCATGGCCTTTTGTCTTGTTGTTCATGTTCGAATGCTGTTTAGAATGCTGAAATGCCGCTGTTTTTTCTGTTTTTTTTTCCCCGATTTTTTTAATCGAGAAGTGGCAAAATGCCATTTACAATTACACATACTTTGTTTTATGTTCTCTTTTTGGTTAATTACACTGATGTCCACTGAAAGCTTGTAATTAAAGACTATTTACCAGGCCAACAACTATAATAATAAATGGAATTAGTTTAGCTACGGAACAGTACAAAAGATGATAGAAAAAACGCCATGAAATTAAAGTGAAAATGAAGTATTTATGTGTGATGAAAGAAAGCATTTTTGCTTTAACCGGATGCTTTAAATTATACTGTAAAAGGGGAAAGACAATTAACTGCCTGTTATCATAATTCAAATCCGTTTACATGTCCATATTGCTAATGCCAAATGAGGCACTTTTTCAATTGATTACCATATTTATAGCATATGTATTGGTAATTGTAATAAGAAAGTGAATAATTTACAATATCGGGTGGATCATCTATTGGTTTAAATTCGAATCATCGATTATTTCGAATCTGGCAATACTTATGTCATCCTAGTCTGTCTCCACTAAACATAATGAATCGATTTACACTTGAGCTAGGATTTATTGCACCATGATGTCGACTTTGACAAACAAATTTTTTTTTCGGTTGAAGCTCATTTTCTTTTTGGTAGATACGTTAATAAGTAAAATTGCCGTATATGGAGCTCAAAAAACCCACACGTGGTCTTACAGAAGCCAAAACAGCCATTACGAATGACAGTTTAAAAGTGCTACACGTCTTACGCCAAGTTTTTATCAGAAATCTACTGCCGCCTAATAATTTCTTCCATATTTCGTTTTGTTGGAAATGTCTACCCTGGGATTTGAACCCTCTGTAGGTTCAAGTCATACTTATAATTTCAGATACTTATACGCATTCAGACTTATTTTGATATCATACTCATACTACTCATACTCAAAGTTGGAAGTGCTCGTTGTATTCATACTTAACAACACGCGTTATGTTATTGACTTTGACTCTTCTCTACTCAACATTTACACGAAACACAAAATAAGTATGATTCGCGTAGGAACACTACTATGCTAACAAGAAGACGGCTTGTTGTCCTTGTCTTTCCTTTCTTCTTTGTTTGTATATGCAACAACAACAAGGGCTGTAAATTTTGATGAATGATTCGAGCCACTCGAAACATTTATAGGTTAGGTTAGGTTAGAGGACGTGTACTTGTCAATTCTGACAAGTACAGTACTCGATGGTCGAATTGACCCATTGTACTACATCCTAGCTTCTTACACCACTTAGCACTCAAATGACTATAAGTATTATAAGTATTTTTCTAAATTTATAAATCTGAATGAGTAGGCGTATGAATCAAGCATATTTCGAATGTTGTGAGTTTGATGTCAACATTGGACTCATACTCATTGTACCCTATACCTATAAATCAATGTTGTAGCGAGTACGAATGAATCAGAGTAGTTGAATTTCAATTCTGTTGATTCATTCATACTCAAAATTGCATGAGTCCTTATGAGTAGCGGAAAAACGATTCATTCCTGATCTCTAGTGGATACGTTAATAAGTAAAATTGTCGTGCTTAAAACCAATACCTGGTCTTACGGAAGCCAAAACACCCATTAAGAATGACTCTTTGGTACAGTCAATAGACGCACAAATTACACCATGATAACCGATTTCTGTGTACCAGCTCTTCAAGTTATTGATGTCAACACTGTTTGGTTGCAACAGGACAGTGCAGCGTGCCATACGTCTTATGCCGGGGTTTTTGTCAGAATTTCGTTTTGTTGGAGATGTCTACCCTGGGGTTTGGTCTCACTTCTCATACAGGGTGGCTAATATGTATTGCAACCAACTTCAGGTTGTTATCAGTTGTAAACCGCTCGTCTAACAGTTGACAGATTTATTCCAGCGACAGTTCATTTTATTATTTACAAGCTTACAAAAGCATTTTGATCTATTGCATTTAGAAAAAAAGTTATTCGTGATGGAATTGAAGCGTGATAGTGTGATTGCTTTATATTTGGCTGGTAAACCACAGGTGGCTATTGTTAGAGCCATTCAGCATTTAAACGTGAATAAATCTTTTGTTTCTCGTACCATTGCTAGTTACTGTAATTAACACTGGCAGTGTTGCACCGCGTCCAAAAAGTGGACAAAAAAAAAACGATAACAACACCAGAAATGATTCGAAAAGTGAAGGCAGTGGTAGAACAATTGCTCGTGAGCTAAACATATCGCGTGAACGGATGCAACGCATATTGAAAAATGAGCTTGGACTAAAGTCATTGAAGTTCCAAAAATTGCAAGAGCTCACCGACAAAAAAAAAAACAAAAAAAAGTTAGACTGGAAAGAGCCAAGGACGCTTGCACGAAAGTGGCCAGTTACCGAAGTTGGTTTTCTCCGATGAGAAGTCATTCCAAATTGAGCAATTTGCGAACAACAAAATGATCAGGTTTACTTGCCAAAGAGGTTACCTGAAAATTTACACCTGCGATTGGCGACCAGAACTTAAGCGCCGCCGATGGTAATGGTATGAGCCGCCATAACGGCCGATGGACGCTCCCCGCTCATATTCGTCGACTGTGGGGTCTAAAATAAATGCCGATTATTATCGGGAAAATGTCTTAACGACAGTATTCAAACCCTGGGCAGACAAACATTTCGGCCGCAGACCATGAACATTCCAACAGAACCCAACACCACCGCACTCAGCACGCGCCAGCCAAGAATGGCTTAAAAAGGAGGTTCCAGGCTTGATTTTTACCGCACAATGGTCATTAAAATCTCCGGATCTCAATCCGTTGGACTTTTGCGCCTAGGGCGTTTTGGAGAGTAAGGTTTTCACTAAAAAATAACGAAGTTTCGATCATCTCAAGACGGCGCTACGCCCGGAATGGGCCAAAATAGCGCAGAGCCACTTTCGTGCACCCTGTGATGGCTTTGTCCGCCGTTTGAAGGCCATAATTCGTACCAAAGGTGGCCAATTCGATTCTAAAACTAATGTTATTTCCAACATTTTTTGCTTTTGAACAATAAAATTAAAAAAAAATTAAAAAAATATAGCGCTTTACTTTGTTGCATTATATATCAGCCACCCTGTAAGCCAGGACTCTGTGTAATATGCTACAGCAATGCAGTATGGCTTGATTTAATTGAAAACTCACTTAACAAATTTCTCGCAGCCATGGTTAACTTATGATGGAACTCGTATTAAAAATTGAAATGCCATGAAATTATCCTTCAGATTCATGCCAACAATATGTCTGTCTTAAGGTCTGTCTTCAGAACCTAAAACTCTTAAAAACTGTTTATTAATCAAAAATATTAAAAATGTCTTGTAAATTTATTATAAACATTACAACTCTATCAGAGTGAGTGGATTTAGTTTCCCAAGGGAGGTTAAAAAATCTGTATAATATTGTCCAGTTAAAGTAAAAAAGATAAAATAAATCTACTCTTATAAGGATTTTCGTAAACAAACGTAAACACATATTGTACATACACACGTAGCAACCGTAAATGTTTGAAATAACGTTTGGGATTTGTGTACCAAATCCCAATACAAATACAAATAAAATACAATCTAAAAATCTTTTGTTAATATTCAAGTAAGTGTAAGTGTATGTGTAAAAGGAGGTATCATTAAAATGAAATAAAATTTTATTACACACTGTACGCTAACATGAATCATTTAAATTTGTTCTTGAGTTTGCAACTCCAAAATGATGTTGTTAATGGAAATGGTGTACCGTCGTTTAACATTAAAACGATAAAGGAGAGGTAAACAAACAAATACAACGAACTGCTATAAGTAAACCAACAACATCAGGATTAGAGAAATAGGAGAAAGACAAGCTAACACAACAATATCGAGAAAGGGAAAACACGTACATTCTACTTCAAGAATTTTTACCTGGGCCTTTAAAAACACAAGACAAAGCAGGCAACCAGTAGTAAGAATTCAGTTTGTCTTGTGTGAAGACGTGTTGCATATGAGTAAAACAGTCATGATTTCAAGATCGTCTTTGAAAAGTTCTGCATTGTAAGCAAAGGAGAATAGCGAGGCAATTGGTCAATTAACGCGTGAGATAACCATGACCTCAAATTGTTCGCCCATAATATCCAATGAGAGACATATCGTAGGTGTTCAGATCATGCCATTCAGTTCAAAAGGAGTTACCAATAATTAGCATATATTGCTCGGTCCTTTAAAAAGACAAGACAAAGCAGACAACCAGTAGAAAGAATTCAGTCAACCTTGTGTGAAGACGCTTGCATATGAATAAAACATTCATGGTTTCAAGAATGCCGTTGAAAAGGTCTGCATGGTATGCAAAGCAGAATAGCGAACAGGCAATTGGTCAAATTAACGCGTGAGATGACCATGACCTCAAATTGTTCGCCCATAATATCCAATGTGAGACATGTCGTAGGTGCCCTGATTATGCAATTCAGTTCAAAAGAATTTACCAATAAACAGCATATATTGCTCGTCGTCGATGATGAGGGTCTGGGCAAAGTTGTTCACAAATATGTATCCATTAAAACTCTTGGATCTCATGTGAATTGGCGTTTCTATTTCGAATATTTTATTTATTCATCTACCCATTCATATAGGAATTAGACTCACAGCTAAAGGTTAATTTTTAATGAATATTAGGATCAATTGCCAACTGCTCCATAGCCCACTAAGCCAACACAGGTCCGTTGACTGTGGTCGTCCATAGTAATGTGGTAGAACAGACTGAATTAGACACAAGCAATTTGACAGAAGTGGCCGTAGTCTAATAGGCAGTGTGTTGACTTATTAGACGTGAGGCTGTGGTCCCTACCCCAGGCGACTTTCTCTCAACATATTTTTATACATATATTTCTGTTAAAAACTCTGAACGTAAATAAATTTGTGATGAAAAAGTTTTTCAAAAATCTGTAGTTCGTAGTCGACTTTAAATTGTACGCCTCGCCACTCATGCTTAAAATTAACACACACAACATAAGTGGTGTGAGAACCTGGGTCATAGTCTTGACTGAAGGCCTGCAATGACCAATTATGTATGTGTGTATGTTGGGATATCAACTATTTTGTTAATCACATTTAGGAATTCGTCTTCAGTTTATTCGTTGTGTGAGATAACATGTCTCCAGTACATTGGCGATAACTCGCTCCTTAAGGTTGTTGCAGTTGCCAAGCCAATACTCTATATTTCTTCATCAATTACATCAAAACACATGCTGTGTAGCATGTTAACAAATCGATGTTTACCCACTGCTACTGTTCCTATACGAATTCGACAAACATAACTAATCATAAACTACACAAACAAGGGTTTGACCACGTTTGTTATTCTGGTTGCTTAAGAATTTTGTAAAGTGTGCGTGTGAGTTTTCGGATAAAGAGAAGTCCATTATAAAAATATTATTTTAGTTTTCGTTTTCTTTTTTTATTTACATTTTATCCTGTTCTATTTTTTCTGCAATCACTTGTGTAAATATAAACTTTTTTATACACTCGTTTACTTTGGTTTTCCAGCTGTTTTGGTTTCATTTTCTTTTTTTTTTATAGAATGAAACAAAGTTTATTATCATGACCAACCGGGAATCAGAAGTGTATGGCATACGAATACTTATGCGAAACGAAGGGTGTCCCTTAAACAGTAGTATTATAAAATTTTTCATGTAGAATTTTTCGAATATAAAATTAAAGTTTACCTATGTAATTTACGCGATGGATTAGAAAGTCCCGTAAGCATAACTATCAGAACTATCGACTCGATAACTATGCCTTAACTGCTGAGTATATCAAATTACGTGGATTTAGCGAGTCAATATTAACCATTTAACGGTAGACCAAACCTTCCGAATTACGTAAATTTCTGTTTGAAAAATTAAGTCTGGTCGCTATGTTCATCGAACACTTGATCCATTATAGGATCAACTCAATCAGGCTAAAGCAAGCAATTTGTGCAGTTTTTGATCGAATCAAATTTACTATCAACATAAAGAATTGTACAAACGAAGTAAAGATAATTTTTAAAACGCGAAGCATTGAAGAGGCAGACGAATTGTCGGTTCGTCAAAGTTCACAAATTGTTGTTCCTTCGACGAAAGAGGTTCCATATAGGTTTAAGCATTTAGGTACATTATGAAACCAGAACACATTCTACCCAGAGGGCAACGATTTTCTAGAGAAAATCTTTTCGACTTTAAAATAAATCTTGCTATAGCAGCAATCTTTATATTAGAGAGATCGGTCATCGATTTCAGAAAATTAGAGTTCAGAACTATCCGTCTCTTAATGGCAGGAATAGAGCACTGTTATATGAGCTCAAAGAGAGTGTTTTCCTCATCCTGAGACTACAGCTTAGCAATGGCCTGTAAAGATCGCCATTGTGTAATGGAGAACAGTTCTTTTCTTGTCCAAACGTGTCCAGCACAGAGTCTTGGACTATTACACGTATCCATCCTCGTAAAACGAATGGCATTTGAAATACCTATGGCCTTTAACATGTCGGAAGATTACTAGCTTTGTACCGGCCCTAGGGAGCTCATCAGCAATGCAATTTTCAAAGATATATCTGTATTCTGGAACCCACATAAGATCTAGTGGATTTCCCGAAAAACCCTCGCCATTTATGGTCAAGAACAGAATTATGAAACTAAGTTTATTTAGGACTAAATCACAGTCTAGCTATCTGAGTAAATTCGGAGATTTTCGGAGCAAATCCAGCCAATCAACAAGCATTGAGGCGCCTTCAAAGTTGTCATGACCTCTGTTTATAAAAGACTGCAGTGATCAGGCAATTTAGTATCAGGGCCTTTAATTACTTCTGTATAAAATTAACACACACAACATAAGTGGTGTGAGAAACTGCGGGCTTCTTGGAGACAATTGCTGTAGACTGTCTAATGGTGAAGTTATAACACTGGTGATTTTATAGTCGCCAGCAGCAACTCGTTTCCTTACCGTTCGCATCTTCCCTCTCTCTTTCCACCTTTCCTAAAAAACCTGCACAATGCACTGCATGAGTAGGGGTCATCCCCTAAGTACTGGTTTAATAAAAAAAGAATTAAGATACCTCAGTCTACTGTGTCCCTCATATTTAAGCCATCAGGTCCTATTGGGAACCACCTATTCTTTAAACAAAAATTTCCTATCGGAAATCTAAATTAAAATATTCTATTTTTAAAAATTATAAGGAATCATATAATCGGCCCTAGTCTGTTTATATCTTACCAGCGTGTCCATAGTCCTCTCTATCTCTTCAGTAGGTCGACAGGGTGCCAGTTAAATATAGCAAATAAAGTCTTCTGGCTAACTTGACTATAAATTACGGATTGTGACAAAAATTAAGACAAACAACCTTGAATTACTTAGGATTTTTGTTAATTGGACTGAAGAAAAAGGTCCTATATAAAGTATATTCATGCAGTTCTAAAAGTTTTGAATGATTTGTAGTTAGGAGACGTTGACATATCTTACGTTGTTAAAAAATATAAAATTTAAATAAGGAGTGCGCACGAAAAAAATGGATTTACATTTTTCCTTATAGAAATAAAACTAAGTGGTGGATTTTTTTCGTTTTTTATTTCAATTAAAGTAAATAATATTTGCACTCTTTTGTGTATAAAAAAATTTTTTTCTGACATAGGTCTCAGAGCATCCAACTTTTTGAGCCACTTTTCTTCCAGACATGTTAGGGTGTTTTAGGAAAATACGTATTATTTTACTTGGTTTGTTTTGGTCGGCAGCAAATTCTTTTTTTCTTCCACTTCCACGCTTTTTCTCAATTCTCAAAGACTCCTTATGTTGTTTAATTCCTTCCTTAAAAATTGGTTTTTGGTTAACACCTGCGAGCCTAGCAATCGTTTTTTGTAAGCGGCGCGGTTTTTCATTGAAAATTTCAATTATTTTTTTAAGACATTCTTGTTGGGTGCCCATTTTCAAAAAACTAATTTTGCTATTGCAATGAAATTTAGCACGTGGATTTTGAAACAGAAGGCTAACAAAAACAATGTAACTAACGGTATTCATTTTTTTCAATTATGATAAAAGTTATAAGCTTAAAAGTAGACCCATTTTTTTTTGTGCGCAGTCCTTACTTAACATGCCTGCATAAAGTCTTCTTTACATATACTCTACTATTTGCTGGTTTAAATTGTTTTCGAATATTAAAAATATCGGAACCCAAATTATTATTTTAATACAAATATCTGTTTCAGGGAACACCCTAAGACCCAGGCACACGCATTATCATCCTTCAATTGGACGTGTATAAATGTATAACCACTTATGTTAACCTTATGTGTACGTGTGTGTATTTTTTATGTGAGATTGTCTAAGTATCAGCTTAACATACTTAACATGATAAACTGTATGTTCACACTCTGACCCTTAGGAGTTAGAAATGTTATCATGGCATAACACAATCCAATAAATCTACACTTGCAATCACTATCATATTTTCATCCGTTTTTTGCTCTTCTTCTTCTTTTTTTTTGTTGCTATTTTTTTATTTTTACATTTATTAGTCATATATTCCTGATTGTACTTAAACTTTTACTTACACTTTGGCATCCATATCGGACAAGCGTGTACCATGTTGCAAGGTGGTAGGATATGTTTGTTGCCTTTTGGGACACAAGACTAAAGTGCTGTTGGTACCACAGTAAATGTCAGGTTACGATGATACATGTGTAATGTGAACAAGAGATTTAATTTTCATTTCTTTTAATTTTATGATTCAAGTTTGATTCTTTCAGGAGACGAGGCAGAGGCCCTATATGGTTTAAACAAGTTTCATAGCCACCCGCCTTTTATCAGTTTGCTGGACAAGTATAGACCTAACCGTAAAGGATTAAGAAACACATTAATTTAGAACTTAAAATTTAGAATCTTTAATAGATAATGAGTTTAAAATTTTATTAGACTCATGCGAAAAAACTCCATGATTAAGGACTTTTTTCAATATCGGCCGTAGTTGGATTCCATTAATGTCTCACCACAGAACAAGTGCATCAACGTGTATTTAGCTGAAGAAGAACAGACTGTCTGAAGGATATAACCGTGATGGCATCATAGATCCTGAAGAACAACTACATTTACCAGATAAAAATTATCGAAGGATGCTGATGAACAGCGGAGGGGAATCATAATTGCAGAGAGCTTGTGCAAAACATCTGGAAGCATTGCAATGTATTTGCAGTCGTTTGACCCGTCTAATGAGAGAAGTATATCTTCGCGAAATTATTTATATTTGAAAGACCTATTCATGGCATTATCTATGCAGTACAACATCGTTCAAGTGCCTAGTGTGGTAGGTGAATCACAACAGAGATCAGCAATAAGTATTCAAAACGATGAGTAGGTTCGGGTCATACTTATAATTTCAGATACTTATACGTATTTATACTTATTTTGATATCATACTCATACTACTCATACTCAAAGTTGGAAGTACTCGTCATATTCATACTTAACAATACGCATGATGTGATTGACTTCGACTTGTCTCTACTTAACATTTACACGAAGCACAAAATAAGTATGATTTGTGTACGAACACCTCGATACTCACAAGAAGATTGTGTATAGTTTGCTTGTTGTCTTTGTCTTTCGTTTTTTCTTTGTTTGTATGTGCAACAACAACAAAGGCTGTAAATTTTTAATGAATGATTCGTGCTACTCGAATCACTTATAAGTATTATAAGTAATTTTCTTTATGAATCAGAATGATTATAAATCAATGTTGTAGCGAATACGAATGAATCAGAGTAGTTGTATTTCAATTTTGTTGATTCACTCTTATTTAAAATTGCATAAGTGCTTATGAGTAGCGGAATAACGATTCACTGCTGATCTCTGGACCACAACCAATATGGTTTTACAAAACTTTGAGGCATAAAGCGCTGCTGGTGACATGGATTATGTTAGCTTTGAGGTACTGTGATAAGGGCCTTATACTTATATGCCTGCTACTTAAGAACACTCCACAAGAGGAAGTATAACGGGGAAAAGTAATACAATCACGTTAGCGAGTTCTTATCATAATATTGCCCTCAAATGTTCGCCTGTGCCACGTTGTGCTATCCTGTCGAAACGATATATTAATCTCCAGATTAAACAGTTCATAATCATTAACAAACAAACAAATCCATACCAAACAGAGACTTCCTTGGGATGCATTCTTTAAAATTCTTTATTATTTGCATAATTCTTTGTGCCACTGTTTACAACATCACTTACACAACAACAATTGCTTTGTTTGTTATTCTTCTGTTTACAATGTTTGCATACACAGTAACAATTACTAGACAATTGTTCGGTAGATTTTTGTAACGTGGATCATCAAACCACGATTACTCTCTTCAAACACACCGCATTTTCACACAAGAGTGACTGAACTTTACTAATTCACTAGTCTACTTTGACTTGCCTTCTATATGGCAGGGTAAACAGTCTAATGAATGTTCTTGGGGACGAACGTTCACGGCTTCGCCTTCTCGAAATTTCTATAAATGTAAACATCGTTGTTTTTGCATATTATTGTTATATTGTTGGTATATTTT
Organism: Sarcophaga peregrina; assembly: GCA_014635995.1. Lineage (NCBI taxonomy): Eukaryota > Metazoa > Arthropoda > Insecta > Diptera > Sarcophagidae > Sarcophaga > Sarcophaga peregrina. Next base: position 80,506,165 of record CM025791.1, read on the forward strand.
TGTTTACTGGTATACCTTTTTTATGCTTGTGTTTGTTGTTATATTAAGCAGTATTTTTTACTTGCATTATTTCGTTTTTGTAGCTTTTTAATTTTCGTAACAATATTTTACGCCACCTCAATATTTCTATAAAATTTAGGATTAAAATTTATTTAATCGTTCACTTCCTTCACATGAAGTCACCGTAGTCTAGTAGGTAGTGTACTGGCTTATTAGACGTAAAGCCAGGGATCGAGTATTTTAAAAGCAATTTTTCGGCGATTTCTTCTAAGCAGATTTCTGGCAAAAACTCTGAGAGTAAATAAAATTGCCAAGAAAAGTTTTCAAAAAATCTGTCGTTCGGAGTCGACTTTAAACTGCAGGTCCCGCCACTTATCTACAAAATTAACACACACAACATAAATAGTGTGAGAAAGTAGGTCAATAATCCTGACTGAAGGGTTGTAATGTCCAATTATGTATGTATGTATGTAATCCTTCACGTCACTTTGCTTTAAGCCATGTGAAAGATTGTCTTTGTAACAAAGTTTACTATAAAATTGTTAAATTATAGCTTCTAACATACATACATGCATACATTAATTAACTTGTCCCGAAACAATCCAAAAAATCATAGACAAACACATCAAATATTTAAATTATTAGCTCAAGGCAGATTTCCATTAATAGTCTATGAAATTTATGGAAATCCTCTCCCTCTCTTTGGGTTTCCTTACTGTTCACTTTTTCATCTTCATCGTTTTGGCATTTACAGTATGAATAATTAATGTGGTTTTCCTTTGTTTGTTTATTGTTTTTGTTGTAGTTTTTGGTTGGTTTTTGGTTAAAAAAAACAACTCGACTTTATTTAACTTAACCACAAATATGGCATGTACAACAACAACAGCAACAATGACAGAGGCAAGTATGTTTATTAGATTTGAAAACCAACTAATATGTTACAAATATTCCCCTACCGCCCCACATATACAGCATGCGTAGGGAAAATATCAATTAACTTCAACCTCAATTGTAAAATACACATGTAACTGGCAAAGAAAAAAAGTTTTCAAAAGTTTTAAACAAAATGTTTTAAAATATAAAACAATACCACAAACAACATGCCGATAAATAAACACGAAACAGTGCAGGCAAAAATTTAAGCAACAGTTTATGAAATAATACAGAGTTTTAGAAATTTACTATCCAAAATGCTCCAGGCGCAAAAGTCAAACGGATTAAGATCCGGAGATTTTGGTGGCTTTTGTGTGGTAGAAATGAAGCGAGGAACCTGTCTGGCCAGAGTTTGAATACTGTCTTTAAGACATTTTCTCGATAATATTCGGCATTTATTTTGACCCCACGGTCGATGAATACGAAAGGAGAGCGATCATCGGCCGTTACGGTGGCCCACACCATTACCATCGGCGGCGCTTGAGTTCTGGTAAGTAAACCCGATCATTTTGTTTGTTCACAAACTGCTCAATTTGGAATGGCTTCTCATCGGAGAAAACCAAATTCCGCAACTGGACACTTTCGTGCAAGGGAAGTAACTCATTGGCTCTCTCCAGTCCAACTTTTGTTTGCCCATCGGTGAGCTCTGGCACTTTTTGGAACTTCAATGGCTTTATTCCAAACTCATTTTTCAATATGTGTTGCGATATGTTCAGTTCACGAGCAATTTTTCTACCACTGCGGCGTGGATCTCGATCAAATCGGGCCTTCACTTTTCGGATCATTTCTGATGTTGTTACCGTCTTTTTTTTTCGTCCTCTTTTTGGACGTAATGTAACACTGCCAGTATCATGGTAACGAGGAATGGTATAAGAAACAAAAGATTTATTCACATTAAAATGTGGAGGGCTCTAATGATAGCCACTTTGTGGTTTTCCAGACAAATATCACGGTTGAATTCCATCACGCATAATTTTATTTTCTGAATGCAAAAGATCAAAATGCTTCTGTAAGCTTGTAAATAATAAAATGACTTGTCACTGGAATTTATCTGTCAGCTGTCAGACGAGCCGTTTACAAATGATAACAACCTGAAGTTGGTTACGATAGATATCAGCCCCCCTGTATAAGTTATCAAACCACCAAGAATAATAACACCACGCAGCGTTTATTGAAAACTAGGGTCAATCAGCGATTCCCCTTCTGAAGAATAGTACTCAATTAGCAAAGCTTCTCACCACTTTACACAATACATTTTCAGGAAGCGGTTGTTGTTAGGCAAAGACAGATAACAAGCTTATTAACTTTGAATCTGCTACAGTGACCTAATCATGGCAGGCAAAAAATTAAAAACAATCTGGGGAAGACGATCTACATAACCTAAAGTAAATAAAGGTAATAAAAAGAAGCTACCCTTAGCTTAGTAAACTAGTCACTGCTTCAACGTAATACACATCAGAGATCAGCAATGAATCGTTTAACCGCTACTCATAAGCACTGATGCAATTTTGAGTATGAGTGAATCAACAGAATTGAAATTCAACTACTCTAAATCATTCGTACTCGATACAACATTGATTTATAAGTTTGAATAGCAATGAGTATGAGAACAACGTTGGCATCAAACTCACAACATTCGAGATATGTTTGATTCATACGCCTACTCATTCTGATTCATAAATTTAGAAAAATACTTATAATACTTATAAGTGATTTGAGTAACTCAAAATATACAGCCTTTGTTGTTGTTGTAGCATATACAAACAAAGAAGAAAGGAAAGACAATGACAACAAGCAAAGCAAACACAAAATCTTCTTGTGAGTATAATAGTGTTCGTATGCGAATCATATTTATTTTGTGCTTCGTGTAAATGTTAAGTAGAGACGAGTCGAAGTCAATAACTTTATGCATATTGTTAAGTATAAATACGATGAGTACTTCTATTTTTGAATATGAGTAGTAAGGGTATCATATTAAAATAAGTATGAATGCGTATAAGTATCTGAAATTACAAGTATGACTCGAATCTACTTATCGTTTGGAATATTTATTGCTGATCTCTGATACACATCATAACGCTCTATTCCGAGTTATTAAAAGCAGCATATAATTTTTTATTGTAAATAAAGAATTTAATTCTAGTTTGAATACTGTAAAGTATTATATTTTTAGGGCTTTAGGACTGACATCACGCATTTATGCTGATTCAGTAATCAGGCAACTGCCTACGATTTTTTTTTTTGTATTTGTTCTAAAGCTCTTGTCTAGAGGTTAGAATTTTGTTACACTACACGAGTGATTTGAGTTGAAACCTCAGGACTGTCATCTTGAAAAAATGTTGTTAAAAATATTTCTTTCAACAGTTTTCTGGCAACAACTCTGAGCGGCAATCAATACCTTGAATGTTGAGGATAATATATGCCTAATGCTGTGGCAAAAAAATACAAATATGTCAACTTTATGATCCCATATCATGAAATGATTTCCCATATTTTTGGTCACCACTGTAGTTGCTCTTAAACCATGTGGATGTATTAACATCCGAATGAAAAACCCCAAAAGTACAAACATGTTTACATACAACGTTGTAACCACAAAATGAAGTGGCAACACAACACTTTTGAACCCATGTTAATCTAAACATAACAAATACAGCAACAACAACAACAACAACAAAAAATATAAGCAAACAGCAACAACATCAGCAACCATAAGAGAGAAATTAAATAAGTTTTAAAAACAATATCCGAAGTCCTTATAACGGTCACATACACATACAATTTAAAAAGCAACCAATGAACACTCAAACCTAAACACAATTGGCAGACAGAGAGAGATAGAGAGACAGAGATACACAAGACGAAACGTTCAAGGAATAGACAGTCAGCAGAATATAATTTTCTACACAAAGGTCAAGTATAAAACGTACACGTGTACGTAGTAAAGTTAAAGGAATGACGGGGTCAGCTTAATAAAAGTAAATCCTTATGTTTTATGGCTGCTAAAAGAACTAGAAATCTGTACAAAATGTTCATCATGTTTTAAATCGAATATCCTTTTCATCCTTTTTTACAATATTTGCTTGTTTGACAGTAAATTGGTTGAGTTTGTGTTTAAAACATATGAAAAGAACATCATTTGTGTAAACAAATGTCTAGCAAGTATTACCGCTATTGGCAAATAAGTTTTCTTGAATTTTTATGACATGGGCAAATGGAAGCAGATGAACTTAGTCAGAGCTTAAATTGATGAGGTTCAAATATTGTTAGCAGTTATAACAAAAAAAAAAATTTAAAGGGAAATCTTTTAAAAAAGAAGATTCAGAATGGACTAAAGAAGTAATTCTTAAACAAGTCCGTCACGAATTGAAGCTAATAGGCGCTGGAAAACGATTTTATCTACTTTATTAGACGTGAAGCTTATTAAACGTTATAATACAATGCAAACCTAAGGTCAAACTTCTCCAAAAAAACAAAATATAATTGCAACAGATTTGTGACAAAAACTCTGAAAAGTGAAAAGTTTCTCAAAAATATTCGGTCGGAAGCGACATAAAAAACAGGAGGTCCCGCCACTCATATAAAAAATTAACACAACATACAGGGTGGCTGATATGTATTGCAACCAACTTCAGGTTGTTATCATTTGTAAACCTCAAGACGGCGTTTCGCCGGGAATGGGCCAAAATACCACAGAGCCACTTTCGTGCAGTCTGTGATGGCTTTGTCGGCCGTTTGAAGACCATAATTCGTACCAAAGGTGGCCAATTCGAACAAATCTAAACTGATTTTAAAATTTGATGTTATTTGCAACATTTTTTGCTTTTGAACATTAAAATTAAAAAAAAAATTAAAAAATATAAGCGCTTTACTTTGTTGCATTATATATCAGCCACCCTGTAAGTGGTGTACGATATTAGTTAATCCTGACTGAGTGGTTTTAATGATCAATTATGGATCTGTACAGTCTCTGGGAATCTTGAGTTAATGATTACGCATACAAAGGGTAGGCCATTTAAAAGTTTAAATTTAAAAAATGCTACAAAACAAAAATGGTTTGATGTTTTGTCAAATTTATATTTCTTACTTTAAAGTGCAATTGTTCCGATTAAAAATGGCCAAATAGTACCTCATTCGATCGGACAATTCTTCGTGAACTTTTTCGAGTTTGGGTGTGTGGGGTCGATTTCGGCAATGGCATCACGAATGTTGGCCTTTCAGTGCTTAATTGTCTCTGGATTGTCGGCAAAACATTTTGTTTTAACGGCTTCCCACAAAAAGTAGTCTAATGGTGTCCAATCCACAGCTTCTTGGCTGCAAATTGACTTCACCAATTCGGCTAATTAAACGGGCATTAAACGTTTGACGCTATATATCGATAGTGGCTATAGATATTTGGCAATTTGCGCCTGTTGAAACCAAACATCGGTCATATCAACATCATGGGGAGCGGGTATAAAAAAATATTAGTTATTATGGAGCCGCTCTCATTCTTAAAGAAATATGGGCCAAAGATGCCTTCGCTCCAAAAGCCGCTGTAAACATTCACTCGTAATGGGTGCATTGGCTTCCGACAGACCACATGTGGGTTTTCTGAGCCCCAAATACGGCAATTTTGTTGAGGAAAGAAATGAAAAAGAGCTTTTTTTTGTAAAATCGACATCTCTGTTGAATTCTTGAGAACGTTGACTAATAGATTGAAGTCGCCGTAGTTTAGTAAGTAGTGTGTTGGCTTATTAGACTTAAAGCCAGGGTTTGAGCCCCCGGCCAGACATCAAAACAAAATACAACAAATATTTCTTCGGCGATTTCCTCTCAGCAGATTTCTGGCATAAACTCTGAGAGTAAATAAACCTGGCATGAAAAGTTTCTCAAAAATAAAATATCGTTCGGAATTAACTTTAAACTGTAGGTCCCGCCACTTATGTATGAAATTAACACATACAACTTAAGTGGTGTGAGAAACTAGGTCAATAATCCTGACTAATTATGTATGTATGTATGCCAAATAGATGTTGATGGATTATCACGCACATTCATAGCTACAACTTTGATATTTTCACTGTACGAGCAAGCTTACGCCTTGACTTATCAATAGTGGAAACAGTTTCACGAACTTTTACAATAAACTTGGGTATATGGGACACTGTTGGTCCTTCTCTGCGACCAAATTTGTCTTTGTTTCTCAAGTAAATTTCCAATGAATCCCAATGTTACTCAAACGTAAATACTGCACTGAATTTGTTGACAGAATATAATGACATAAGTATTGCCAGATTCGAAATAACCGATAGTTTATATTTAAGCCGACAGATGACCTACCCTGTATGAAATTAAGACAAACAACATAAGTGGTGTGAGAAGGTAGGTATTCATTCTGACTGAAAAGTTGTAATGACTAAGTATGCATGTACACACACTCCAGAAATTAAATGACTACTTAAGAGTTAATAAATACTTGTGTAGTGTAGTAATCGAATAGAGCAAGTGATGAACCTTTGCAGACTAGGTCATACTGTGTCATAAGATTTGAATCAGTTATACGATACTAGGATGACATTCTCTTGGAGTTATAATCCGTTGTCATAAAGCATCCCTGCGATATAATCTTTATAATTGCTTTGCCTTAAAGATCATGTAAATATTATGGCTCATGACTATAGCAAAAAGTTCCAATGAAGTGAAGTGTTAACGTACTACAGATTTTTTTCTTGCTAAAACCGCTTATTATTTATAGACATACATTGTATATTAAATGCATGTCAGAATTGAAATTAATCTTCTAATTTGCATAGTTTTTTTTATGTAAATGATCTTATAATTACTGGATTTATTTCAATGATTTTATCTAAGCTTTTCCATTAGCGTTGCATAATCCCATTGATTAATCCAATATAACAAATTTTCTTATTATATTCGAATATATTATAAGAGACGAATGAATTAAGGGATTGCCATGAAAAGTTTCTCAAAAAATCGCTTTTTTCGGAGTCGACTTTATACTGTATGTTGTGCAAATCAAGAATAAATTTAATGCACACCCTTGAGTCCAATAATCATATTGGAACACACTAAAGGCCTTCAATAAAGTTTTTACATGTTTTTCGTTGATTTCAAGAAAGCTTACGATAGGCTGACGCACCAGCGTAGAAATAGTGCACATTGAGCCAAAAACTTGTACCAGACAAACCCTTCAGACGTCCGACAAAAACGTGTTCTTTATCCAACCATACACTGTAATAGTCCTTACAGCCTACAGTCAGGCTTACGACCTAGCTGCTACTTAATATCTGGGGGTTAATTTGATACATGAGTTGCGGGACCTACAGTTTAAATTCGATGCCGAAAAAAAGGGATTTTTTGAAAAAATCTTTCATGAAAATTTTATTTTCTTTCTGAGCTATTGCTACAGATCTGCTGAGCAAATCTTATATTTGGTGATAATCGATGTGGAACTTGGAACGTTACAACAGAAACATTCTCCGGCATCCGTTTAGTAAGAACTATCTTAGTGACGTATGCTCATGATAAAGGAAATAAAACCATGTACAAGACAAATTGAACAACTTAAAACCAAGTTGTGCCAATAAAACAAAGGACAAGCGGAGAAACAACTTACGTAGCATTCAAATCCGTTACGATAATACGATAATTTTACTTTTTTTGGTAGCCAAATCATCCAAGATTGTGATGACAAAACGAAAATAGGGGTTCGAGGAACTCAAAAGAGGGCCGTCAATTATTATCTATGACCAACATACGAGCCATTTGATGCGAATAGGAAATTTGTATTGTTTTTCTGGAAGCGGAACATGGTTTGTGACAGTGAAAACAACGAACAAACAGCAGAGTTTTAATAACCATTTGAAGTCGCTGTGGTCTACTGGGTAGTGTGTTGCTTATTAGACAAAAGGCCCGGGTTCGAATCCCAGGTCAGACATCAAAACGAAAAATATTTCTTCAGCAGATTTCTGGCAAAGACTCTGAGAGTAAAAATTTCCATGAAAAGCTTCTCAAAAATCTGTCGTTCGGAGTCGACTTTAAACTGTAGGTCCCGCCACTCATGCATGTATAAAATGAACGCTCACACCATAAGTGGTGTAAGAAGCTGGGTCGTAATTCTGATTGAAGGGTTGTAATGGCCAATTATGTATGTTGTGTAAGGCTTTGGTAATGAGGTTTTACAAAAGCGGATATTTCGAGGCTTTATTCGATAATAAAATTATAATTAGTATCTCCATCGTAAGAGCACATTAACAAATCATATTTTATTCTGGGTCTCTTTTCATAGACCTCAATGACACATTCATCTTCCGTTCCATATTTTATTGTTTACGTTGAGTTTTTGGCGAAATTCTTTACTTGTCAGCTTCGAATGCCGTTAGTCATGTATTCGAATTGAACATGGGCGACCCGACTGCTGATAGTCTTCTCAAACGATTTTATCCACTGGTAGAAGGACATGCGACTAACCCCAAAGCCAGCCAAGTATTTTAAAAATAATATCTCCTCTTACGAGACAAGAAAACGGTTCGCATTCTAACACAATTTCTTACCGGACATTGCTGTATTGGCAGGTTTGCTGAACCGCCCGGTCAGCCCCAACCAGGATTGCTGCAGAACCTGACACGATGTGTATGCAGTCGGTACAACAACAGAACAGATGTCATGGTTTTTTTGTTTTTTTTTGGTGACAGAACGTATGAAGAAAAATCACCGTAGACTAATAGGTAAAGTGTTTGTTTCTTAGATGTAAGGCTACGGTTCAAACCTTAGGTCAGACATCAAAACGAAATACGATGACTACCTCTCAGAGTCTAAGGCAAAATAAAAATGCCGATGAAGTTTCTCAAAAATCGTTCAGAGTCGACTTTATACTGTGGGTCTCGCCACTCATATGCAAAATGAGCACACACAACGCATGTAGTGTGAGAAGTTAAATCGTAATCCTGACTCTATGGTTGTATTGGCCAATTACGAATGTATGTATGTATGTATGTTATGAACGTTTGAAGATTTGGTCATGGTGACGTACTTGTCACTAAAGGAACTGGTTGATTTCATCCGAAGTACGGTGTGGTTCAAACCCAAAGCTAACGAATTACGACCAGGCGGCTTACCCTACACTGGATAACAGCAGCCATATAGGCCATTAAATGAATTTTCCTCGTAAATCTAACATAATTTATATTATATATCACAGCAATATTTTTTTTTCTAAAACCAGCACTCAGGGGATGGCCCCTACTTATGCAGTACATTGTGCAGGTTTTTAGGAAAGGTGGAAAGAGGGAAGAGGGAAGATGCGAACGGCAAGGAAACGAGTTGCTGCTAGGTGACTATAAAATGGTCAGTGTTATACCTTCACCATTAGACAGTCTACACTATACCTTCACCAAGAAGCCCGCAGTTTCTCACACTACTTATGTTGTGTGTGTGTTAATTTTATACATAAGTGATGGGACCTACAGTTTAAAGTCGAATCTGAACGACAGATTTTTTTAAGAAACTTTTCATAGCAATTTTATTTACTCTCAAAGTTTCTGCCAGAAATCTGAGGAGGAGAAATAGCCAAAAAAATACTTTTTGTATTTTATTTTGATGTCTAGCCTGGGAGTCGAACACTGGCTTTACGTCAAATAAGCCAGCACACTACCTGCTAGACCATGGTCGCCTTGTTCCTTTAATACAATGCCCCATAATAATCCCGATAACAACGACTTTGGAGCTTAGGCAGAGTCGCCTTGCGCCTTCTATCCAGCCTTGGAGAGATTTTCTGTGCCGCTCTGCCTTTATCCGAAGCTGCCTACCTACTGTTGACAAGGTTCACGATTGCATTGTCGATTATAAGCACACATGTACTTAAAGGGAAACCCAATGTAGAGAATTCATTAAAGAGCTTGATGATCATGCACCGATATAATTTAGAATTCTCGATAAAAAAAAAATGTTGCTTTACAGATTATATTTCATAATCCATAAGGCAAAGTGAATGTGTTCACTCTGCTGTAACAATATTTACTTACTCAGTCGTCTAGTAATAATACGTTGCGACGTATTAAAATCATATGAAATTGTAAATCGTTTCAATTTAAAAAGAATTCCAATAATTTTACGATAATTTATTGCCATTATAAGCCGTGGATAAATGGGGCCTTGTTAGCTATATTTTTAATTTTTTTGTTCGTGTTTGTTATGACGACAAATAAAATCTCACCATAGATACTTCAGCGTAATGACATTTAAAACATTAAAATGTAAATTATCAATTTCCGTTGTGTCAAAGTAATCAATTTATTATTGCCGTTCGCTGTTAAACTGACAATTTTATTTAATTAAACAACAGCAAAAACAAGATCATTAATTACATTAAGTGAGTGAGTGCATGAGTGAATGAGTAAATAAGTAAGTGACTGAGTGTAGCAAATAAAGTAAAGCGTGTAATTATATTAAGAACGCGTTTTTTCTTTCTTTCTTTCTTACATGATTTTACATTTTATTTCAGCTGTTTAAACCCTCTTCTCCTCTTGGTATTTTATTTAAGCATAAAGCTAAAGAGCAGATTATTATGGCAGTGGCAACGACAACGTCATTATTGTGTTTGCACTTCACATGACAGTGTTAAAGTAGCAAAACTGTGAAATAAAATTGCTTACATAGTTTGTTTGTTTGTTGTTGTTGTTGTAGCTGCTCTTTTTATTTCGCATTTATGCTGCATAATTTTCATAAAAACAGAAAAAAAATCCATGAAAAGCAAACAAATTATGAAAAAAAAATACAAAAAAAAAACGAGATGAGATGCATAAGGAAAGAAACATGTTTGCCGTATGCATATATGTATGTATACAACACTGTCTCCCATGCTGTCATACGAGTGGCACTGTCAATTTACTAGTTGCAACTTCCGGACAACTGGTGACGTTTATCATAATTGTAATTCATTTGCATAAAAGCGAATTGCACATGCATATGCATACATACACACATGCATACAGCAACCGTCATACAACTGTTATACACAAGCATACACAAAAAGGAGCCATATTAGCACATACACACAAGGAAAAAATATAACTCTGCTGTGTGCGCGTGTACGTGTGTTTGCATGGGGCAAAGTGTATAAGTTGTGTTGTTGTTTTTTCTCTTTTTTGCCGTAAATGCCTGCAAGATGGTATGTAAATATGTGTCTTAATTTCTATGTATTGCATATGTGTATATGCCACACTAGCAAACAAAGTGTGCATACATGTTGTAGCAGCATACTACAGTTTGTATGTGACAACAGCAACTGTTGTCAAAGCAAAAATGTTAAAAAGTTTTCATTATTTTTTTTGTTCTTTTTGCTTTTTTCATCTGCAGCAACTACTACTGTTAGCTTCTGTTACATGTATTTGACATGTGTGTGCATGTGTGTGCATGTTGCAAGTACAGTGTATAACAAAATAAAAGAAAATGAATTGTTAACATGTTTTTGAGGACATGGTAAATGTTTTAGAAGAGTAATGGCATGCTAAGGAAAACTATGGAAAGGGATAATCAACTGACAAACGTTAAATCACTTTTAATGTGAAACTTTTTACTTTGTTCCACTAACGCTATCGGTATAGGCCCTGCATTTCCAAAATTACATCATCGGTCTTTTAAAGGAACAGGCCAGTATCATCCGGAGTTCGAGCTCACTACTAACGGATCATGACAAAGGCTCTTGGTGGGTAGCTGGAAGTGGCTGTCCACCCGATGAGAGGACACACTTAGGCCGCATATAGGGCCCATTGTGATACCACAGCTTCATCTTCTCCCCTATTCCACGAACCACTCGGAGCTTCCGATGATGTGACTCAGACTGTCAATATCCATGCATGACAGTTCATCTAGGTCTCTTTCTCCTCTGACCAAGCGCCAGGCATGTGCACAGTAGTAGAATAGTTTCATTCCCTTCCTCATCTCCACAGCTGCTGCAGAAATCATTCGCGACGTGTCCAAGACCAATACGCCAACAATGTGTTCCAATAATACAATACATACATACATAATTGGTCATTACAACCCTTCAGTCCGGATTATTGACCTAGTTTCTCATACTACTTATGTTGTGTGTGTTAATTTTGTACATAAGTGGCGGGACCTATAGTTTAAAATCGACTCTGAATGACAGATTTTTGAGAAACTTTTCATGGCAATTTTATTTACTCTCAGAGTTTTTGTATTTTATTTTGATGCCTGGCCTGGCACTCGAACCCTGGCTTTACGTCTAATAAGTCAGCACACTACGGACTAGACCACAGCGACTTCCTAAAATACCATACCCCGTAATAACTCGGATAACAGCGACTTTGAAGCTGAAGCAGATTCGCCGTGCGCCTTCTATCCAGTCTTGGCGAGATTTTCTACGCCGAAGTTGCCTACCTACTGTTGGCAAGGTCCACGATTGCATTGTCAATTAGAAGCCCACATGTACTTAAAGGGATCCCCAATATAGAGAATTCATCAGAGATGGTCGATTGCCGTGCCCCTTCTGACCTAATCATCCGCTCTGCAGTTGCCGAGAATGTCCCAATGTTCCGGTACCCATGTGATACAAACATTACATCGGTTCGTCATCTCATTGAGACATCTGCGACAGTCGTATACTGTCTTATAGTTTATCACACTAGAATCCAGTGCCCTGATTGCCGCTTGGCTATCGGAAAGTATAATGATCCTTCGCTTGCGAAAATTTTCGTCCACAATAATTATCAGCGCAGCTTGAATTGCCGACACTTCCGCCGGAAAGACACTGCAGTGATCTGGGAGACTCGTAGACTTAGATATTCCCATTGATTTCGAATAGATGCCAATTCGAACGGCTGCTTCTAATTTGGAGTAAACGGTGTAGATTTGTGCGGCATTCCCTGAGAGATGCGCCACACTCTTTCCTCCCTTTTCGGAATGGATGTCCCAAAATTCATTGAGAAGTCATATCGCGGTGTCATATGGTCTATGCTTCCGACAATATCAGTTCCCTCAAGTATCCTTGTATGACCAATGCCCGATGCATACCATTGTCTAGTTGCCCAAAGAAGCCTACTAACTCTAGCCTACTAACTCTAGCTCTCCAGAGCGATCGTAGACATAGTGCGCAGGGCACCACTAATAATAACAAGGGGTCTTACTTCACACTGAAAAACGCAACGGGGTCATATGAGGCACATTTTGCAGGAAATATATAGTCTGTTGATACCAAGCAGTGACTTTTTAGAGATGAATTGGATGTTCTTGCATCTTATAATAGGGAAAAATTTCAGACAATTTTGGTGTTTCACTTTAAAATTTACTCACGAAGAGGCCTTAGCTCTGAAGATCATTTTTCGAAGACAACTAAAGTCAATTGCCAACTGCTGCAGAGTTTATTCAGTGAACACACAGTCTACAGTCATTCATGGGGATTTGGTTTCCGGAATGTTAGGTAGTGTGTGGCCTGGTCATACATCTCCAACAAAATGAAATACGAAGTAAAATTTCTTCGGCGACTTCCTCTTTGCATAATTTTTGGGAAAGAAATAAAATTGCCATAAGAAGTTTCGCAAAAATGGGAGTCGAGATTAAGATGTAGGTCCCACCATTCATGTGTAAAATTAACACATACAACATGTGTGTGGTATGAGAAATTAGGTTGTAATCCTTGACTAAAGGGCTGTAATGACCAATTATGTATGTTAAATTACACTCTTTATGCTTTCAACTGCAACTGCTTTTGTTAATATTTAGCAAAGATCAGCAATGAATCGTTTTTCCGTTACTCATAAGCACTCATTCAATTTTGAGTATGAGTGAATCAACAGAATTGAAATTCTACTACTCTGATTCATTCGTAATCGCTACAAGATTGATTTATAAGTATAAGTAGCAATGAGTATGAGTACAACATCGACATTAAACTCACATCATTCGAAATATGTTTGATTCATACGCCTACTCATTCTGATTCATAAATTTAGAAAAATACTTATAGGTGATTCGAGTGGCTCGAATCATTCATTAGAATTTACAGCCCTTGTTGTTGTTTCATAAACAAACAAAGAAGAAAGGAAAGACAAAACCGAAGACAAGGACAACTAACAAAGCATACACAATCTGCTTGTAAGTATAGTATATATAGTAGTGTTCGTATGCGAATCATACTGATTTTGTGTTTCGTGTAAATGTTAAGTAGAGAAGAGTCGAAGTCAATAACATCATGCGTATTGTTAACTATGATTACGATCGAGTAGTTCCAACTTTGAGTATGAGTATCATATTAAAATAACTATGAATGAGTATAGGTAGCAGAACTTATAAGTATGACTTGAATCTACTCATCGTTTTGAATACTCATTGCTGATCTCTGATATGTATGTAGTTGCCATTTTTTTTTATTACCCACTGTATACTTCAAGGGGTGATTGTTATTGTTGTTGCTGATACTATTGCTCCTGTCATGTGTCTTTTAACATTAGATCGTGATGGTGATGGTGATGATGACAACAACGATGACGATGTTGATGATGGTGGCAACAATTATTTCTTTGAATGTTTACATACTTCTTCTTCTTTTTTCTTTTTTTTCGTAACATTATACATACATATATGTATATGTATATGTGTATGTGTGAGTGTATGCGTGAAGCTATGCAACAATTTAACAACATACATGTGTTGAGTGCACTTTATGCCACATTCAGAGATGTGAACACATTCATGCATATTTGTATGCATGCATATTGCATATTCAAGTGTACGTATGTATGTGTGTATGTTGTATGTATAAATACATAAATTGTATGCTGTACTCGTATGTACTGTTATGTATGCATGTATTGTTCTGTTCTTTGTACTGTTTATACATTTATTTATTTGTTTGTTCATTTATTTGTATGCATTTATAATTTTTCATATACAATCGTTCATTCATTCATTCGTTTATTCGTTTATTCATTCGTTCATTCATTCATCTGCATTTATTTGTATATGAAATGTTGCCAGTTATTTGTAATTCGCGAAATTTTATTATATGACAGCTGTTGTTGCCCTTTTTTTTTCTATGTCGCTCGTGCATTCTTTATGTGCTGCCAACAAAAACGATGACAACACCAGCAGCAACAGCAGCAGCAACAACAACTAGCAATGCAAACGACAGGAAAAAAAAAGTAGCAACACTAAAAACAAAATGCATTTATTCATAATCATTTTTCATGCCACACAATCTTACATGCCAGCAAATAAGAATGAGAATGCGAATGCAAATACGACTATGCTGACAGTCGGTTAGGCAGACAATGCCACCAACGTCATCGCGTAAATGTGCGATATAAAATTTACAATTTACAATAATAAAAAAAACAACTGCAACAACATGAAAATAACGTAGAAAATTTAGACAAATGTCAACAGAAATGTCAAGCAAAATAATTTATTTAAAGTTGTTTTCAACTTTAGTCATATTCGTATGACAAACACACACATATTTACACTGGCAACCAAAAATAAATTTATTGCAGCGTTTTTTTTTTTCTATTAGCAATACAGCATAAGAAAATTGAAAACGAATTATTGAAAACTTTACGAAACTATGACGGACACAAATTTGTATTACTTTAGCTGATAACATTTGTCTAAATGCTTATGTGAAAAAAGTATAACACTAGCTAGGGAGCTAGGGTAACCATCAGAAACAAGAAAACTAATATAAAGCAGAATTGTATCCTTTGTAGGAGTCATTATAATCTGATTCTAAAGCTTTTTTGCCATTAATATAACGATCTTTGCTTAACATGCTCTTTCCTCAAAGCTTATAAGCGAATAGTCTTCAATGTGTAGTTTAGACAAAGTGCTAGCAAGACGATACAAGATATTCATCTTTAACTTCGCCGATCCTTAACTCATTAACGCCGAATGGGTAGAGAAATACCCAAAAAAAAAATAAGTTTTTTTAAAAAATTCTATCTTGACCCAACTAAACGAGAGTTTAAACTTTTATTTAAGAACGAATAAAGAAGACATAAAACTATTTAAAAAAAAATTGTAAGGCATGAAAATCTTTGTTTGAAGCTGAGACCCTTAGTTAACTTTTCCCAAACATCAATATGTCTTCTATCATCATACTTAGCTGATCGCCAACAATCGGTTTATAATAAGAATAATTTTTCACGTCCTTTACATGTCTCTAGGGGAGCAGAGACCTGCGCCGATCGGCTGACAGGCGGCTAAGCCGAGCCGCCGACAAAATTTAAAAGCCGCCGCCGCCGAAAATTTATTCGGCTCTATTCGGCTTGAACTCAGCCGCCGTTTTATGTATGTAAGAAAATTAAAATATATAAAAATATGTTTTTAATATTGTATACAGCAAAATTTTAATTATATATACATACATACATAATTGGCCATTACAACCCTTCAGTCAGGATTACGACCTAGCTTCTCACACCACTTATGTTGTGTGCGTTAATTTTATACATGAGTGGCGGGACCTTCAGTTTAAAGTCGAATCCGAACGACAGATTTTTGAGAAGCTTTTCATGGCAATATTTACTCTCAGAGTCTTTGCCAGAAATCTGCTGAGAGGAAGTCGCCGAAGAAAAATTTTTTGTTTTGATGTCTGACCTGGAATACGAACCCAGGCCTTTTGTCTAATAAGCCAACACACTACCCACTAGACCACGGCGACTTCAATTATATATAAAATATGATATTTATATTTTTGTTTTACTTGACTTAAATAAATAAATTGAATAAATTGAAGTTTTTTTTGTTCATTTTGTGTTTTTGGTGAATGTGGTAACACTTTTAACTTTACGTTAAATTTTTTAAAAGACAAAAAATTGAAATGGAGAACCAAGGAACTACAAATTTGAATAATTTAAATGAGTTAAATTCATCAGATTCCGATGACGACCTTGCAATTTTTAATAGTATTGATTTCCCAAAACAATAATTGAAACTCCAATTTCAATTAGCTTTTTACCCAATTTTTTTTTTTTTGAAAATATTATTTTGAATACTTACTTCTGATAATTGTTTTGTAAGTGTTATAAAATGCGAAATAATTTCAGGTTTGGAGTTTCTGCGTCGACATCAAACCTCTGTAACCATTTACTTGCTCGTGGTATTGACGTAAAATCAAAAAAATTTTAAAATTCGAATGCCAAAATAAAATCCTTATTTTCAGGAAGTTCTAAAAATGCAGATTCCGAAAAATTTGCTTACGCACGTCTGCTTGTGCAAATGTGCTACATCTAAGGCCCTTTAACATTGTGGAGCAACCAGGGCCATTTTATTTATGTCATTTCGGATCACAGCATACCAGTGTTGCCACCTTATGTGTAATTACACATAACATAACATAATTGGTCATTACAACCCTTCAGTCAGGATTATTAACCTAGTTTCTCACGCTACTTATGTTGTGTGTGTTAATTTTATACATAAGTGGCGGGACCTACAGTTTAAAGTCGGCTCCGAACGACAGATTTTTGAGAAACTTTTCATGGCAATTTTATTTTTGCTCTCAGAGTTTTTGCCAGAAATCTGCTGAGAAGAAATCGCCGAAGAAATATTTTTCGTTTTTGATGTCTGACCTGGGATACGAACCCGGGGCCCGGGCCTTTCGTCTAATAAGCCAACACACTACCTATTAGACCACGGCGACACATATTGTGTGTAATTTTTGATTCTGCGTGTAGCATGCGTGTAATTAGCTTCGTGTGTAATTTGTGTGTAATTTTACTTTTTGTTCTAATTTTTTCTGTAGTAGCTAATTTTTAATAATCGATTTGCTAACAATGATTATTTAGTAAATTTACTGCAATTTTTGGCAAAACCTCTGAGAGTAAATACAATTGCCATGAAAAGATTCTCAAAAATCTACCATTTGGAGTCAATTTTAAAACTGTAGGTCCCAACACTCATATAAAATTAACGCACACACATAAGTGGTGTGAGAAGCTAGGTCGTAATCCTGACTGAAAAGTTGTAATGACCAATTATGTGAGGCTAATGTTTCATACATGGATTTACATGTACTTTTTTTTCTTTAAATAAATGTTGGAAATGTTGTATGCATATTACTTAAATATATAAAAGAGCCGCCGAAACTTTACCATATTTCGGCTGACAGCCGACTTAAAGCCGCCGCCGAACCTTTTCAGCTTTAGCCGCCGTCGCCGAACAATTTGCTCGGCGCAGGTCTCTGTAGGGGAGTGCCCTAGGGCTCGGTCCACTTCTTTTCACAATCTATATTAATGATTTAATTGGAAATTTGTTATCTAGTAGGGTACATATTTATGCTGATGAAGTGCAAATTTACATTAGTGCTGACAAGAATGATATTGACGAATGTGTGTCCAGACTTAATGAGGATCTTAAACGGGTACATAATTGGACATGTGCGAACGGTCTTTTTATCAATCCTACTAAATCTAAATGTTTGGTAATTACTCCTAAATCTATGAAATTTTCTATACGGCCTGAGATTTTTTTGAATAATCAACTGGTTAAAATTGTTAAATCGGCTAAGAATCTTGGGATTATTTTTATTTATTATCTGACATGGAAGGATCATGTAAATTATGTCTCAGGAAGAACTTTTTCTATGTTGAGAAATTTGTGGAGGACACAATACTTTACTCCACTTAGGGTAAGCTGCTCGCTAAAACTTATTTAATTCCTGTTTTGTTATATTGTTGTGAAGTATTTGCTTCATGGAACTGTGCTAGTCTAAGAAAATTGAATGTGGCTTATAATGGTGTTGTAAGATATGTCTATGGATTATTTTCCCTCTTTCCACCTTTCCTAAACCTGTGCACTATGCACAGGTTTAATGAAAAAAAAGTATTTTTATGCAATCAAAATCAATTTATATCATGAATTTTGAAACTTAAGACAGACAACAGACAGACATTATGTGTCTGCAAAAGCCCGTCAGTTTATTCATGTTGTAGTATTTAATTTCATGGGTTATACCTCCCAAAGGGTAAACGAACGTGTTCGCTCTGCTGTGCCATAGCGCCTGACAATATCAATTGTATAGCAACTACACCAACGATCCATCGTTCAATCACGGGTTCTTACATAGACACATAATTGTTCATTACGACCCTTCAGCTAGGATTACGACTTAGCTTCTCACACAATTTTTTGCCCATGAGTGGCGTGACCTACAGTTTAAAATATACTTCGATCGTTTGATTTTTGAGAAATCTGACACAAAAATAATGATTTTTTTAGTTATTGTACCTTCAAAGCTTGTTTTATTTGAAAAATTAAAACTTTTTTTTCTTTTTTTAAACTTTCCACTTTTAATTTATTGATTACTTAAGACGTTTTTGAATTGTATTTTAAAATTTAATTTTTTTTTTTGAAAGGAATTTAAAAAGGAAATTAAAAACGATATTTGTACGTATTAATTATTAAAACGATCAAGATCAGATTGGGCCTTAGGACGGCGTTAGAGTGTACTCGTTAAACTTGCAAAGTGATCTAACCCATAGGTGCTACTTTACTTCCGATATGGGGCTTGGGTCCAGGTGCAGCCAAGGCCAATGGCAAAAGCAATTGGATAGCAATTACAGCAATTGTTAAGAACTTCATTTTGCGTTGTATGCGTATGAATAGTTATACTGAAACACTGATATTCATTATAGAAATTAACTTCTTCTTTTTATACAAAAATTTTGGAATTTTTCTTCATACATTTCATGGTTAAATGTTAATCAATATCTCACATTGAATTTGTAATGGTCGAACAAATAATTGATTAAAGTGTTATGCAACACTTGAAATAAGATATTCGTGTAACGAAATAACTTATAATTTTTTATGGAAATTGTAAAGAAATTTTATTTTAATTATAATAAACGTTTCAAATTAGAAATTCTATGGTACGATGTTGGAAGACGCCGTGGTCTAGTAGGTAGTGTACTGGCTTATTAGACGTAAAGCCAGGGTTCGAGTCTCAGGTCAAACATCAAAATAAAATACAAGAAGTATTTCTTCGGCGATTTCTTCTCAGAAGATTTCTAGTAAAAACTCTGAAAGTGAATAAAATTGCCATGAAAAGTTTCTCAAAAATCTCTCATTCGGAGTCGACTAATAAATCTATAAAATCATAATATAAGTTAAAAATATTACATAATCTACAAAAAGGAAAATTACATCCGTAGTTTGTTATATAGAAATCTAAAGAAAGAGGACGATAGTGCCGTGAAAATCTTGCTGGAAATTCAGATAACAAAGCAAAAACTCAGAATCGATAACATCTTTAACCAGATTAAAAACAAAACAAACAACTCAAACAGCCCTTCTACGTTCCAATGTTGGAAGTTTTATCAAACCTAATCTAGCCTCATATGACGCAAACCCATTGGCACAATCCCATCCTAAGCCACATAAGCAGAATAATAAAAACTGCTTCTGCACAGACTCAATTGAATCACTATGACAACGATAGTATGGATTCCATATAACACACGAATACTCCAAGATAGGTCTAACAAGTGAAATGTACAGTAATTTTGTTATATAAGGATCAATGAATTCCCTAGTCCATCTTTTCACAAAACAAGAAAAGCCCGAGCCATGCCAGTCATCAAAGTAATATAATCAATAAAAGACAATTTCGTATCGATTAATACTCCCAAATGAAGAAATGAAGTCACAGTTGCCAAAGGGCAAGAATTAATCACATAATTGGACGAAATTACACCTCCGCGAGAGAAAACCATGCATTTACATTTTCTCAAGTTAAGATCCATTAAATTAATCCTGCACCAAGTTACAAATAAATCAATATTTCGCTGAAGAACAGAATGGCCATGGTCATCATCAAAACTGTAAAATAATTTAACGTCGTCAGGATACATCAGAATATTACAATCAGAAACAACAGAAGGAAGATCATTCAGAAACAAAAAAAAAATAGTAAAGGACCCAAATATCTACCCTGGGGAACACCAGAAGTAACATATACTGTCTTATACAATACATTCCTAAACAATACCCTCTGAGTCCTAAGGAAGAGGTAGGAGTCTAGCCAACGATGACTAATATCATCATATATCATTAAATATATGTGTCATTCGTGGTTAGTTAGTCGTTTAGTGGTACTCTGATATCACAAATTTCACTTGACACGCGTGAGGCGGCCCAGTTATGAGCCACGTTAATGTTAAACACGCACTCCCTGTTTCCTAACCTAAGTTCCGCCAAATCAATGTAAAGTAATGAAAGAAGTTGATCAGCGCAAGGGCTGCACACAAGCAGACTCCGTTGAAACACAAAATTGATGACGACTATACTGATACAATGATGTACTCGTTACTACAAGTGGGACTAATAACCTACCTACTGCAAAAGACCATGCAAGAATGATAGATGAACGAAGCTATATCCTTTCATATCAGTAGCATACAGAGGACATCAGCTCCGTTGTAAGCTACAAAGGATGGAAGCCAATAACCTCCGCGCATGTCCACCCAGGCAAACACTTTCTCTTCTTTACGTGGCACTGCATCCATGGCAGAATCGTTAAAGAGAGCCTCATTCTTATCGCAGCCTGACTGTCTGAAAAGATCGAGAAGCGATTGAAAGGAGCATCGTTAACGAGGATCCATTGAGCGGCCCTCGTGGGCCTTTTTGCAGGATTTGGCGCATTGTGAGGATCTGGTCTACGGTGGATTTGCCTGGTCTCTAGCCGCACTGATAAGGTCCAATGAGTGTTTTGACGAGTGGCTGCAGTCGCTCACACAATACTCCTGTAAGAACATTATATGTGATAGGTAGAAGGCTTATATCCCTGTAGTTGGCGTATATTGTGGGGTCTTTGTTTTACAGGACAGAACAGAGGACACTGAGGTCCCAATCGTTGGGCATACTTTCCTCTAGCCATATTTTACAGATAAGCTGGATTATGCGCCCTACCAACTCCAACATTTTTAATTTATACTCCACAATTATTGAAGTGCTTCCGGTTCATTATAAATAAATAAAATTATGGCAGCCAAACACTATAATTTGTTTACATCTAACAGGTGCTTTGTACACAAACAACCCAAAAATATTTATTACCCGCCTTATCATCATAAAACATCCACTTAACCCCGGCACCTTTTTAAATTAATTTCCATTTTCATTTTTTGGTAAATGACATCATTAGCACGAAAACGAAAAACAGGGCTGTTTTTGTTGTTTACTTTTGTCCATATTTGAAATGACTTAATTAAAGTGGATGACAAATTTTAATATCCATTGAAAGTCGTCAAAAAAAAAAAAAAAAAATTTTTTTTTTTTGTGTAGAATATTTCAACGCAAGCTGCCTGCCTAACTGCCTCTGGTCCATAAACAATTCAACAAAATCTTCCCAAAAAAAAGAGAAAAAAATTTTTTTTTTGGCTTCTTTGAAAACGTCAAAAAACTATAAAAATCGCTCGCAAAGTCGTAAAATTCAATAAAAATTATTAAATTATACAGAAAAGTCGTAAAAATTTTTTAACAATCAAATCAAATTATTTCGTTTCATTTAGTCAATCAGTCAGCCAGTCTGGTTAATGATGGCTGGCTGGTGTGCTAGTGTTGCTGGTGTTGCTCTTAATGGCATGATTTAAATCATCAGTATAATTAACAAGTTTTTAAATAACAAAAATTTACCCAAGAAGAAGAAGAAGCATCATCTCCAGCATCATCACCATCCAAAAAGGAAACTTCCCCAAAAATAAATAAAAAAAAAAATCATAAAAAAAACTCATAAAATAACTATAAAAACGTTTGTATTTTAATGAATTTCAAAAGTTTTTGAAAAGATCAGCTGGAATTATCAGCAATTTCTAAACGTTTGTTAGGCGTTTAATTTTATAGCTTGGTGTACCAGCTTATAGCACTAGCTATAAACTATGCTAAATGGGATCTTCAACATTATTGAGCCATAAATAAGAGATTTCTCTATTGATTCCAATTCAATTCAGAGTTTATTTTATTAAAGATTGTCTATCATAAAGTTTTGTTAAATATGGAAAGTTTAGATAATCTTCAATGGGGGAAGTGAAATCAGTAAATATTTTATAGTATATAACGGTTATTTATAGCTTTCATTAAAAGTAAAAGTAAAAAAAAGAAATCGAAAAAATTTCATTATACATACAGTATTCCCTCGATTTACGTCGTCTCGACAAAATTTTGTTCCCTTCAATTTCGATTTACGTCGCCTCTATTGTTTATAAACAAAATCAAGGGAATTTCCTCTTTAAAAAAATTCAATACAGTCGAACTTCTATTTCGTGAATTTTCTACAAGTTGAAGCACAACAACATTATCTTGGAGAGAAATTCTATCAGGTTTTGCTTCCTTAATTTGAAGTTTCTATAAGTTAAAGTTATTTTTTTCTGGATAATATACATAATTGGCCATTACAACCCTTCAGTCAGGATTATTGACCTAGTTCTCACACCATTTATGTTGTGTATGTTAATTTTATACATAAGTGGCGGGACATATAATTTAAAGTCGACTCCGAACGACAGATTTTTTGAGAAATTTTCATGGCAATTTTATTTACCCTCTGATTTTTTGCCAGAAATCTGCTGAGAGGAATTCGCCGAAGAAATACTTTTTGAATTTCATTTTGATGTCTGGCCTGGGACTCGAACCCTGGCTTTACGTTTAATAAGCCAGCACACTACCTACTAGACCACGGCGACTTTTCTGGATAATGGTGATTCAATTTATAGAAGTTCCACTGTACCTAGAATAAAAATTTAATTATTTTAGTGTCTTTTTTGTAAAATGTACATAAACAAATGCATCTGATAGAATGAGTTATTTGAGATTCGATTTATGTCGCCATTTCCCGGAACATTATACGTCTTAAATCGAGGGATTACTGTACATAACTCAACACAAGCAAATCCTCTATGTAAACATTATACCGGGTGGGCTATCTATCGCTTAAAGTTTAAAGCATCGCTTATTTCGTATGTGGCACACTTATGTCTTTTTATTGTGCCACAAATTTCAATAGATTATCTCCACTGAACGTCATGAATCAATTTAGGATTAGGCAACATTGGGATTTATTGGAAATTTATTTCCAATTGTTTGGAAATTGCACGAAAATGTTGTAAAAAATTTAGTCACAGAGAAGGACCATCAATTCCTGGTATACGGAAGTTTATTGCCAAAGGTCGTGAAATTGGTTTCATTGTTAATGCGCCAAGACATTAACGTGCTTGTACTTTATGTAAAACCAAATATATCGAAGTGAACATCAACTCGTTGTCGTTCTCAAGAACTGAACATTTCACACCCTAGTTTACGTCGAAATTTGGGAAAAGAGTTCAGTATAACGCGTTAAAAAGTCCAATTGGTTTCCGAGTTGAAGCTTCATAACCATCTACTTCGTTTCCGTTTCGCTACTCGGGCCAACAAGAAACTGCCCGATGATATGAATTCAGCCAGAGTGTGCCTAAAGTCACCGTAGTCTAGTAGGTAGTGTGTTGGCTTATTAGACGTGAAGCTAGGGTTCAAATCCCCGGTCGGGCATCAAAAACGAAATACAAAAAGTATATCTTCGGCGATTTCCTCTCAGCAGAATTCAGGCAAAAACTCGGCGAGCAAATAAAATTGCTATGAAAAGTTTCTCAAAAAGTTTGTCGCTCAAAGTCAAAGTTGAGCAGCTAGGCCGTAATTATCACTGAAGGTTTGTAATGGCCAATTATGTATGTATGTATTACGTATCAGAGATCAGCAATGAATCGTTTTTTCCGCTACTCATAAGTGCTCATGCAATTTTGAGTAGGAGTGTATCATCTGAATTGACATTCAACTACTCTGATTGATTCGTACTCGTTACAACATTGATTTATAAGTATAAGTGGCAATGAGTATAAGTACTACGCTGACATCAAACTCACAGCATTCAAAATATGTTTAATTCATACGCCTACTCATTCTGATTCATAAATTTAGAAAAATACTTATAATACTTATAAATGATTCGAGTGATTCGATTTATTCATCAAAATGTATAGCCTTTGTTGTTGTTGCATATACAAACAAAGAAGAAAGGAAAGACAAAGACAACCAAGGCATACTCACAATCTTCTTGTGAGTATCGTAGAGTTCGTACTCGAATCATGCTTATTTTGTGCTTCGTGTAAATGTTATGTTGAGACGAGTCGAACTCAATAACATCATGCGTATTGTTAAGTATGAATACGACGAGTACTTCCAACTTTGAGTATGAGTATCATATTAAAATAAGTATGAATGCGTATAAGTATCAAAAATTTTAAATCTGACTTGAATCTACTCATCGTTTTGAATACCCGTTGCTAATCTTTAATATATATGTGCCTGAGTATCCATCAACAATAACTCGACATCTTGCTCAAGAATTTAACATTTCTTCCACCAGTTTACGTTGAATTTAGCGAATAAATCTCGGTATAAAGTTTTACAAAGTTTATTTACTTTTAGAGTTTAAGTCGCATGACTACACTCTTCGATTTGGATTCGCACGATTCAATTGATTGATGATGTCGATTTTGCCAAAAATAAAAATCATCTTTTCAGACGAAGCTCATTTTCATCTTGCTGCCGACGTTAATAAGAAAAATATTCCGTATTCGCGTCTCAGAAAACCCACACGTGGTCTTATTGAAGCAAATGCACGCATTACTCGTGACTGTTTGGTGTAGCTTGTTAAAAGGAGGTATTAATGGCCCATTTTCTTTTCAAAATGAGAACGGCACAACCATTACAATCAGTGACACACCTATAGCCTATCTTCACGATACTGTTGTAAACCGTTTTTGTTTTACTTCATTTTTAAATTTAAACTTTCAAATCACCCACCCTTTATAAGTCACATCAACTTCCATATTTTAGTTTTGTCAAAAATCTTTCTTAAAGTCCAGACACTATGCGTCAATCAACTGCAATTTTTCCATTTTAATTTCATTGCTCATACGTCACCATATTACCACCCCTTAAAATATGCTAATAATTCGCAATTACTCATACGCATGGGTGGCGGCTATTATCATAAATTACCATTTAATATCACTTATACGTACGGTGGTTCATTACTTACTGGATTAACTACGTTTTTGGTAATTATCGATAATGAAAAATTTATTTTATTCTTCGTTATCTATGCCAGAATACTTAGAATAGGTGATATTTCGGCATATTCAAAAGCCCTCTCGAAACTTTACTCAGAAATAAGTTGAGGTAAGAAAGACAGTGTAGTAACGTGATGTTTTAGTCATTCTAATTCGCATTTTAATTTTAATTGATTTACACCGAAATTGTTATAATTGTAATGCTACTGCCAAACCGGCTGTTAATTTTTTCGTTTTTTAACAGATTTTTATCTAAGACTTCCTTATGTGGAACGACTTTCACTATAAGGTTAATGTCATTAGCGTTCTCAAGTAACTCCACACTTTTGTGGGAAATAATACCATTGCGATGGACTCCCACCTTTCGTAGAACACAATGTTGAAGAGATCGCATGATCAGAGATCGCCTTGTCTGAAACCCTGCATGGTATCAAGAGTATCGAGGAGGTATATTCTTGCCTTAATGACGCTGCAGTAGTTCCTGAGCACAATGCAGGAATTTCCAGGTCAGATGTTAAGGCAAAAATGTGATCCTTTATAGAGCAATCGAAAGTTGCTTTATAAATGAAATTTGCCGCCTTGGTTTTCATGTATCTTTTCCAAAATTTGACGTTATGTGAAAATCTGTCCTCACTCTTAAATTCCATGGAGTGGTGTTTTGATAAGTGCTGTTAGTCTTCCACACAGTACTTTCGCAGAGAACCCTCAAAGGGATAGGGTAAAAGCTAACACACCAGTTGTTGGCACATGGAAAGAAATTTCCATTTATCAGGACAAGATAAAGGACACGGAGGTTCCAGTCACTAGGTAGACTTACCCTTAGCTATATTGCAAATAAGGTAGAACAAGCAGGAGGTAACGACTGCTTAAAAAAATTCAGAATTATTTTTCTCACGTTGCAAACTCAAGAATTTAACCCTTCATAACTCGATGGCGGAACTTCCACGCCATTAGTCCGATATAATATCATTTCTAATAGCAGAATTGGTGTCTCCATTACCAAGTATATACATAATTACCTAATTGGTAATTACAACCCTTCAGTCAGGATTATTGACCTAGTATCTCACACTACTTATGTTGTGTGTATAAAATTTAAACACAAGTGCCAGAACCTACAGTTTAAAGTCGACTCCGAACGACAGATTTTTTTGAGAAACTTTTCATGGCAGTTTTTTTTATTCTCAGAGTTTTTGTCAGATATCTGCTAAGAGGAATTCGCCGACGGAATACTTTTTGTATTATATTTTGATGTCTGGCCTAGGATTCGAACGCTGGCTTTACGTCTAATAAGCCTGCACACTACCTACTAGACCACGGACTATTAATAGAGTTAAAAAAGTGCAGCCACCATAATCTCAGCATATCCCCTGGCGATTCTGTAACAAATAGTCAAAAAATTAGAAAAATTTCAATATTCAACATGAATACATTACATACATACTTAATTGATCATTATAATCCTTCAGTCAGGATTCCGACTTAGCTTATCATACTATTTTTATACATGAATGGCAAGCCCTACAATATAAATGTGACTCCAAACGGCAGATATTTAAGAAACTTTTTCATGTCATCTTTATTTACTCTCTGAGTTTTTGCCGGTAAATATTATTTTCATATTTTGTTTTAATCAATTTATCTGACCTAATAAGCCAATACATTATCAATTAAACTACGGCGAATTAAACGCCTTTATTCTGTCGCTGCACTTTTTATCACAAAATTTATAAAATTTCGTATTAAAATTTTTTTGATTTATTATTCGCTTTTCTTTTATATTTCGTCAAGATTCAGAAAACAAAATAAAAAATATTTTCCAAACAATCTTCTCTTTGCAATCCAAACCACTTTATGCTGCTTTAATGCACCCCCAAAAACACATTAGCAACACTTGTGAAAACGCCGGCAATATTAAAGAAAACACACATAAACCGAGAAGCATTTGTAAAACAATTATGGCGGATGCTGTTAAAAAGATGTAAACAAACACGAAACAAAAACACAAACACAATAATAAATAAAATAACAACAAAAAATAAAAACAACTGACAGGCCGCTGAAATGGAAAAAAATGGCTACCGCAAAATCTTGTAGTTGTCTTGTTTTTGTTTTCTTTTTTTGCTGGTACTAAGAAGTTCAAATACAAAAACAACCAATGAGAGTGAGAGAGCATGAGAGTGAAGGCATAAATAAAGTTAAAATATAATAAATAATGAAGAAGACAAAATAAATAAATAATACTTGTTAATTTAAACAAAAAAAAATTTAATTTAATTTAAAATTAATTTTTAAAAATAATTCTTAATTGAATTTTATTATATTTTTAAAATTTTTTCTTTGTAAGAACAGCAACAAAATTATCTTTTACTTTTACTACTTTTTTAAAAGAAAACATTTCTGTTTTTAATACTAATTTTAAAAACCATACCAGAGTGTTTCTCTTTAATCCCTTGAACCTCAAACTGCTCTCACTAGTGAGAGGCAAAGTTTTCTGTACGAAAACCAAAAACAAGAAAAAAATATGTAAACAACAACACATTTGTAGGAATAATAAGAAATACTGTGTGGCCATAAACACAAATTAAAAGCATTTAATAACACGTTAAGACAACAAATACTCATAAACAATAACAAAATGCTCCAAAGAGAGAATGAGAATTGAATCAATATTCCCCAAACGAATAGAGAACCACAAAAAAATATAAACAAAATCAAACTGTACATAGAAATACAGAAAAATTGAGAGCAAATTAAAGAAAAAGAAAAAGAGAGAGTGAGAGCGAGAGTGATAGAGAGCTGCATAACGACAACACTTGTTGAAAATTATAATATTCCGTTCTCTTTTGGAGAGCTATTTTACGTGCTCCCCTTTTAAAAAAGAAAACACTCTCGCTCTCTTTGATATGCTCTCTGGTTGCTCAAAGTGGAAGCTTAAAAATGAGCACAACGAAACACACGTTAATAATACAAAAAGGGGGCATTACAAAAAATGGCAACACTATACCAATTTAGTAGTATTTTTACTGTTGTCATTAACGCTTCATACAATATAAAACAATACAAAAATACAGAGAAAAAAACCAAAAAAAAAAGACGAAATTTGTTTTTGTTTTTTCTGTTTCAATTACGAGATTTTAGGTTTGTGCTGTGCAGTGCAGTGCTGTGCTGTGTTGTGCTATACTGTGCAGTGTGTGTTTACTTATTTTTTGGTGTTGTTGCTGTTGTTGTTTATTCAACTACATAGTGCTGTTACGTTTTTTTTTTTGTATGGGAAATGCATGGATGCATGCGTACCGTATGCCAACAGTCAATAATTTTTAGTACTTTTTTTATACTACAGCGTCATTTTTTAGTCGTTGTTGATTATTGCACATGGAAAATAGTACGCGCGCGGTAAAACAAGAAGAACAAAAGCCAAATAAAAAAAGAAAATAATTTAAAACAAAAATTACAATAAATATTTAAAAAAACAAACACAAAAAAAAAATTAAATAAAATAAATATTTGCTTAAGAATTTAAAAAAACACACACAATTATTGTCGTATTAATTAAGAAAGCAAACAAATACAGAAAAAAAGGTGAATATTACAAATTGTATTTAAAAGTTTTTAGTTGTTTACATAAATTATTAATTTTAAATAATTTTAAAATTATTTTTAATCTTTTTATAATTTAAGCTTAAGAAATTTATGAAAAAAGAAATAAATATTTTAAAAATTTTTTAAAATTTCAATAAATTTATGTGGATTTTATAATAATAATGAATCAAAAAAATATAAAAAAAATAAAATCAAATAGGAATGCTTTACTAAAAGAGCTTAAAATCAGTTTTTGCTAATAACAGTGGTTAATTGAAGCGTGAATTATATGAAAACCAAGTGGGAACAGTTTAAAAAAGAATAGTTTGCATTGAAAATTATTTTGAAATCTAAAAAAACCCTACAAAACCTCCAAATTATCGTACCAAAAGTGAGAACAGTAAAAAATCCCATTGAAAACGTAGCGATTAAATGGATATAAACAGAGTTCAATTAAAAATCGTCTAAAACGGCTTTTACATCTGAATAAAATTGGAAAATTTTCAGTTACTATATAAAAAGGTGTGAATTTTACGCAAATTTAGCTAGTAAAATTAAGAAAATAAAGTGAGAACAGTTTTAATATACATCATAAAATGTGAATTTAAAAATAAATGGCCATTCTATTAAACAAAATAACCGCCATTATACTAAAAAAAAAACAAATTTTCAAAATGGGAACAGTTCTATACAACATTCAAACAACAAGCATGAAATAAGAACTGTTTAAATAATACTAAAGAATTATAAGCAAAGGTTATATTTAAAATGATATTGTTAACCTTCAGTAAACTGGAACAGCTGCATGCTATTGGGAACAGTTTAATTTTTTAATAATTCATAATAATAAGAATTGTTTATATTTTGCTTAATAAATTTTACAATATAAAGTGAGAACAGCTTAAATGAACCATTAAACCTCAAATAAGCAAACCAGAAAACCGTCGTAGAGTATTAAACCCAGTGAAAGTAATAAAAAAAATCAGAAAAAGATAATATCAACCCTACAGAAATCTTTTGACTGTAAAGAAATCGTTTAAAAATGTATATTCGTCAATAAAAAGTTGATAAAATAACAAATAACTTGCTATTAAAACGATGAAAACAATACATCAACAGTGGGAACAGTTTTAAGAAGTAGAACTGTACTAACAAATAAAGTGGGAACAGTTAAAAAAGAATAGTTTGCATTGAAAATTATTTTGAAATCTAAAAAAACCCTACAAAACCTCCAAATTATCGTAACAAAAGTGAGAACAGTAAAAAATCCCATTGAAAACGTAGCGATTAAATGGATATAAACAGAGTTCAATTAAAAATCGTCTAAAACGGCTTTTACATCTGAATAAAATTGGAAAATTTTCAGTTACTATATAAAAAGGTGTGAATTTTACGCAAATTTAGCTAGTAAAATTAAGAAAATAAAGTGAGAACAGTTTAAATATGCATCATAAAATGTGAATTTAAAAATAGATGGCCATTCTAATAAAAAAAATAACCACCATTATATTAAGAAAAACAAATTTTTAAAATGGGAACAGTTCTATACAGCAGTCATACAACAAACATGAAATAAAAACTGTTTAAATAATACTAGAGAAGTATAAGCAAAGGTTATATTAAAAATTAAATTGCTAACCTTCAGTGAACTGAAACAGCTGCATGCTATTGGGAACAGTTTAGGTTTTTAATAATTCATAACAATTGTTTATATTTTGCTTTATAAAGTTTACAATATAAAGTGAGAACAGTTTAAATGAGCCATTATAATTCAAACAAGCAAACCAGAATACCGTCGTAGAGTATTAAACCCAGTGAAAGTAATAAAAAAAAAAAATCAGAAAAAGATAATATCAACCCAACAGAAACTTTTTGACTGTAAAGAAATCGTTTAAATATGTATATTCGTCAATAAAACAATGATAAAATAACAAATTTGTAACCATACACTAAGCAGAACTTGCTGTTAAAACGATGAAAACAATACATCAACAGTGGGAACAGTTTTAAGAAGTAGAACTGTACTAACAAATAAAATGGGAACAGTTAAAAAGAAATATAAACCAAACATTAAAGCAAGTTAAATGAACTGTAATTAAGCAGAACTTGCTGTTAAAACAATGAAAACAATAAACCCACAATGGGAACAGTTTTAAGAAGTAGAACTATATTAACAAATAAACTGGGAACAGTTAAGAATGACTATAAAGCAAACATTAAAGCAAGTTAAATGAACTGTAATTAATAACTTATTGGATTACCTAATCAAACTTCTATAACTATAAAGTGGGAACAGTTTTCAATAAAATGTAATTTATCGAGGCGATTAGAGGAAATCAATAATTAAAACGTGCTTTAGAAACCGAAAGTCAGTTTAAAATTTACAATTTAAATTCAAATAAAATTCACGAATTTATTATGGAAAGTTTGTCTATTCTTTAATTAATTATAGAAGCAAACTGGGAACAGTTGAAAATATTTTCAGAAAGTATTCAAATATAGTTGAAAATGTTTTCTTAACTAATTTTAAGGCAATAAAACATGAAAAAGATGTATTTAAAGCAAGCACAGAATGAATTCTTATCTGAGAACAGTTTTAATTCATAGAATTTAGGGTAACAGGGTATGTATTGGTTGACGTGTTGTCTGTCATTGTTTTCTCGTACTTAAGAAACCTTAAATCGTGGTTAGATATTCGCCTTAAACGATTTAAAAGATTAAAAATTAACGCAAAATTATAATTTTGTGACACCGTGGCCTGTAAACAGAATAAGTGAATCGATTGCGGCTAAAGATATCATATAAACCATAATAATTTATTATACGAGACTGAATCGAAATCTATTTAGCGTCGTGTTTGTTTCTTTATGAGACGACCCTATTCCGTTTTCACAGCGTTGCCGATGTTCCCATGTCACGCAGTTGAATTTTCTTTTTGTTATTATAGATAGATTGATAAGACGTCCTAAACGAAGTTGTATAAGTAACCCCCGTAAATCTAGTGTCCGATCAGAAACTGGTTTAGGCTTTGATGACCTCTTTATAACTTCGCACCGCTTTACAATACAATCCGATTAGAGTTTCCTTGTTTCAACGACGAGATTGTTCCAACTTCTCATATTCAAAACGTACAGAGCACGCGTCAAACTAAATGTCAAGCATGTTAAATAATTTTGTGGTAGGGGTAGGGTGTTTTGGAATATTTTTTTTTTTTTTTTTCAACCAAGCTTAGAATATTTAACGCTAGCATAAGGCCTTCCCTGTTATGCAAACGAGGGATTTGGCTAGTGTCGAACAGTTTCACACGAACGGTATTCGTGGTATATCAATCGCCAACTCTGAATCATATGGGGAATGGATCTCTTGCGCCTGAACAAAAACGATTCCACACTGTCGCAGTTAAACATAAGAAAAGAATTTCGATTTTTCAGAAAGAAAAACTCCATTCCTACTCAGACAATTGGTATTAATTGATTACTGTGGTATATAAGGCTAAAAACCGAATGCACCATTAGGGGAACATGGTCTATGAATTAAAATGGTTTTACGTAAACATATCACAATAAGTTTCCGGACTCTAACGACAAACTATAACCAGTGGTGTTGTCGAGCCGGAACGCTTTGGAACGTCGTTCCGGTACTTCCTTTTTGGACAGGAATGCGTTCCGGAACTAAAGATGATTTCTAATAACGAGAATTGGCGGACGTTTACAAAAAAAATTTTAAAAAGAATTGCTGAGTTTTTTTTTTCTAATTTTATGACAATTTTTGAACCCTGACCGGAACAAAAACCGGAACGAACCGGCTTGTTTTCCTAACCGTGAACCGGAGTCCGGAACGCGTTCCGGTAAAAAAGAAATTAGCACAACAGCACTGACTTAACGACTTCAAAATGTGCCTTCAAGTACAGTAAACTTTAGATTTAAGGTGGATAGAATAGGAATAGTTAGTGGAATGTGCCGTACTCTAGTAGTACATTGACTTATTAAATGTGAGGACACGATTCAAAACAGGCCAGACATCAGAATGAAACATGAAAAAATGTTTCTTCGGCGTCTTCCTCTCAGCAGATTTCTGGCAAAAACTCTGAGAGAAAATAAAATTGCAACGAAAAAATTTCTCAAAAATCTATCGACTTTAACCGTTTGACTGCTATGCGACGGAAAAACGCTTGCGTTTATTTATTACGAAAATCGCATTTGCGCTGCGAATTTCAGTGTAAAAATTTAGTCAAAAAACTAAAGCAAAGACCCAAAAAGTTTTTATACATAAGGAGTGTGCACAAAAAAAAAGTGGGCCTACTTTTAAGCTTATAACTTTTATCATAATTGAAAGAAATGAATACCGTTACATTATTTTTGTTAGTCATCTGTTTCAACATCCATGTGCTAAATGTCATTGCAATCGCAAAATTAGTTTTTTGAAAATGGTCACCCAACAAGAATGTCATAAAAAATAATTGAAATTTTCAATGAAAAATCGCCCCGCTTCCGACAAACGATTGCTAGGCCAGCAGGTGTTAACCAAAAAACAGTTTCTAAGAATAAAACAATATAAGGAGTCTCTGAGTATTGAGAGAAAGCGTGGAAGTGGAAGAAAAAAAGGATTTGCCGACCAAAACAAGGCATGTAAAATAATACGTATTTTTCTCAAAACACCCTAAAATGTCTGGAAGAAAAGTGGCTAAAAAAATTGTATGCTCTGAGGCCTTTGTCAGAGAAAAATTTTATACACAAAAAGAATTCAAATATTATTTACTTTAATTGAAATATAAAACGAAAAAAATCCGCCACTTACTTTTAATTCTATAACGAAAAGTGTAAGTCCAATTTTTTTTTTTGCGCGCACTCCTTATTATTGGATGTACAATTTAGAGTTGGATCTTTGGTATTATTCCAATTATGTATAAAAGTAACACACACAATATAAGTAGTGTGAGAAACTAGGTCAATAATCCTGACTGAAGGGTTGTAATGACCGATTATGTATGTATTAGGGATGTCAGGTTATATAGAATTTTTTCAGGACCTTTTATAGGGTCAAAATACATATGAATTCACGATCTTGAATATTGAAATTGAAATGAAAAACCAAAAAAATCCGCCACTTAGTTTTATTTCTATAACGAAAAGTGTAAGTCCAGTTTTTTTTGTGCGCACTCCTTAGATTATTGGGAATTTTTTTGGATTTTTTTATTATAATAATTAATCGTAGTTTTCGACTAGTTTTCGAATATTCTCACCAGAATCGCTTAGCAGCCAAACGGCTAAACTTACATTTGGATGGTAAGCCTAATAAAGTTTGCAGACCCAAGCAGACCATGATCTATTATTTTCATAGTAGTTCTTTGTAGCCTTGAATAAAAACCAAAAACCTATTTTTTCAGACGTATTTCGTATTCATTTCGATAAACTAAAGCAACATAAGTAAACTGCCATTGCTATTCTAAGCTTCAGATAAAATTTCCATTGCTGCCAAATTACTTAACTAGTTTCCTTAAAAAGAAGTATTTTTTTATTACTTATTGATTAATTGCTTTTTTTAATTCTCTTTTTTCCGTTTAAATTTAAGAAACAGTTATTTTACCATTAATTTCTGTAGAAAAAAAAATTAATTTCTTGTTAAGCCATTAATAATCACAATGAACGAAAAAGCAAAAAAATTCCAAACAAACTCTTGATAATTTTGTTTAAAGAAAATACTTACAAATTAACCCTGATTATTAAAAAAAAAATGTATGTACAGTGGAGCCAAAAACCATTAATTAATCACTTTGAAAACTAAGAAAAATAAAACGCGTACACACTTACCGGTACAAAGAGGAAAAAAAAAGAGAAGAAAACCGAAAGAAACCTGCCCACTTCAAAGCTTTAACACTATAATTAAAGGCAATTATATTTTACCTTATAATTTATGAAAAATGAATACAAACTACAACAAATAATTAACAACATAAATAAGAATAATAATTAAAAATAAAAAAATTATTAAAAAAATAAACCCCATCCAGCAACAAACACTGGCTGACAAGCAACATTAAGAACGTTAAGAAATGAACAGAGAGACTCCATAACATGTAAAGAACTGTGACTATTAAAATAAAAGAAAAAACAAGAAAAAAAAATTAATTACAACACAAGTGTTTTAAAAAAAAGAACATAAAAACCTTAAAAAAAATGGCAGAAGAGAAAAAAAATTATAACAAATTATTAACTTGACAAAGACAAACAAGCCCCATGAAGAAATCTACAAATTATCATGAGTACGAGGGAAAAACAAAAAGTAAAGAACACAGCGAAACGATGATTTAAAGCGGCTTATATTTGAACAGTTGCATAAGAAATTATAGCAGCAGTCTTATACTAGTATGATGAAAGCTAAATAAATAGGGAATTATTTAACACGTTGGCTGCCGTGGCAATTTTGAGAAAACTAGCCAAAGAAGAACGATAAATTGATTTTTTCACATTAGTAAGTACGAGATAACTCGTTGATTGTGTTCTCTTCTAGGGAGCCAAATGGTAGTCAACATGTAAAATTGGTTATTGGAAAATCTGTGAGTCACTCACTCTCTCTCTCTTTCTGTTATAAGTAAAAACTAAGGTCTAAACAAAAAGCATACATAATTGGTCATTACAACCCTTTAGTCAGGATTACAACCTAGCTTCTAAAACCATTTAAGTTGTGTGTGTTAATTGTATCCATAAGCGGCGAGATCTACGGTTTAAATTCCGCCCCGAACGACAGATTTTTGAGAAACTTTTCATAACAATTTAACTTACTTTCAGAGATTTTGCCAGAAATCTTCGGAAAGGAAGTCGCCCAACGAATATTTGTTCATATTTCGTTTTGTTGGAGATGTCTGCCCTAAAATTTAAACAGTGGCTTCACGTCTAACAAGCCAACACACTTGGCTAATTACAACCCTGTAGTCAAGATTACTACTTAGCTTCTCTCGGCTTTTATGTATACATATACATAATTGATCATTACAACACTTCAGTCAGAATTACGACCTAGCTTCTCATACTACTTATGTTATGTGCGTTAATTTTGTAAATGAGTGGCGGGACCTACAGTTTAAAGTCGACTCCGAACGATAGATTTTTGAGAAACTTTTCATGCCAATTTTTATTCTCAGAGTTTTTGCCAGAAATCTGCTGAGAGGAAGTCGCCGAAGAAATATTTTTCGTTTTTGTTAGTCTGATCTGGGAATAACCAAACATACTACCTACTAGACTAAGTATGGCGGCTTGAGTACTACATTCACTATAATTTCCTTCAGTTCTGTCAATGCAGAATAGACAGGCTTCGAATACAGATTGAACCCGAAGCACAGAAAATCTGCAGCTTATGAGGAGTATGCTCAAAAGTAGCACGATTAACACGGATTAGTAGACTCGTATTGGTTTTACACAAATGGAACAATGAAACAATTTTAAAATTAAAATAACGGTAATTTATTATCGAATATATTTTTTTAATGTACACTTTCTGTTGACGCTCACTGTATGTATATTTTAAATCTTTGGAATAAAGAGTAATTTTTTACTGTAAATCTATACAATGGAAAATGTTGAACGTGAATTAAAATTTCACCAGAAGACTACCAAGTGAGTAACATTTGCTTTGGCAAAGAATCTGGTTTTAACAATGGGGCACATCAGGTACAAACCAGACACAACTATAGCCCTGGATCTGCATCACAACCAGCAATGGTTAGATATATGCCTTTACATCTCTTGGGATTCTTACTAAATCGCCAATTCCCATTAGGAAATACCCCAGTTCTGGACATTGAGCTGTGAAGTCGCCGTAGTCTAGTAAGTGGTGTGTTGGCTTATTAATTGTAAAGCCAGAGTTTGAGTCCCAGGCCATACAAAATGTATTTCTTCGGCGATTTCTTTTCAGCAGATTTTTGACAAAAACTCTGAGGGTAAATTAAAATGCCATGAAAAAATTCTCCAAGAAATCTGTTGTTCGGAATCGACTTTAAACTGTAGGTCCCGTTGCTCATGCATATAAAATTAACACACACGACATGAGTGATGTGAGTAACTATGTCAATAATCCTGACTGAAGGGTTGTAATAACCAATTATATATGCTTTATGTAGTTCCTTGACAATTCAAAACGTTCATCTTAATGAAGCTTCATGTTTCAAATTAGTTGATATTTATTCAGATGTTGTAACAAATTATCAAGGGCGATCATAGACAAAGACAAGTATTTACTGGGCTCAGTAGTTGGCAATTCACATCGAAAAATAATCTTCAGCGATGAGGTCCATTTCTGGATGAGCATGATATGTGAACAATCAAAATTCTTGAATTTGAAATGATTCCAGTCGACATGGTATCCAAAAGCGTATCATACATCACGAAAAAGTTAGTGTTTAGTGTTGATTTTGAGTTGGCAGCGTTTTTGGTTCATATTATTTAGACAACGACATTTGCCAGGCTATCACTGACAACAGCGAACACTATAAAATCGCTGATTATCGAATTACTTTGGCCTTTGGTGCCAAACAGTACATTGGACATACGGTACGAGTGATTTTTCTCAAAAGCAGCCTTTACTTCCTCTCTCTAAATATCTAACGCTTTAGTATTATGGTTGTTATAAATGACATGCTATTTCCCTATGACCCACTGTAAACTGTGTAACTAAATAAATATGAATGAAATCATTTAACAAAAAGGAACTCAAATATTAAATATTATCAAAGAAAATAAAGTAAAAAAGATGAAAAATACACCCACCTTTTTGAACAAATAAATTTTTATTTAAAAAATAATAAAAAAAACAGCAAAAGCTTTGCAAAAGAATAATAATGAAAAAAAGAAGAATAAGAAGAAAGGAAGAATGAAAAGCAAAAAAAAAAAAGGAAAAAATAATATTTTACAGCTCGTAAATAAAGCAATAAATTAATGTTTTAAGCACAAATATAAACCAGCAGCGAAATAACAACAGCAGTAACAACAACAATAACAACAAAAACAATAATAAAAACAGAAAACGAAAAGATTTATTGCCAAATTGCATTACTAATGTAAATTTTTTATAACAATAATAATTTTAATGCGCCGCACACTACTCTACTCTGCACTGACTGACTGACTGCTCTCTCACACAACTGTTATAAACGGGCACAGTGGTGCGTACTGAAAGTAAACAAAGATTCGTTAAAAAAAATTAAGAGTTACGGGATTCAATACAGAGCTGAAGTTTCAGCATTATATGCTAATGTAGCATTAAAGATGTAGCACAGTTCTCAGAAGGAAATATTAAGAGAAAAGTAAAGCTTTGGAAGAGAGATATCATAATTAATATCATTTCATACCTATGGGAGGTCAGTATCTGGTAACTCATTGTAACATTCGTCAATTCTGTTCAAAACTGATGAGTTTTTGTGGCCATAGGGTGACCAAGATCTATAGTTTTATAGCACCGTAATATTCTCTGACCAATCAATCTTATGTTATCGTGTCCATATTTCAAATGAAGGCAATTTTGGAATCAATATAGGTGTTCGAAAGCCTTCTAACCATCTTATGCGGCATGTTAAAGGTCAAATATCTTTCATTTCCCGGAGACATGTGTAGAAACTACAAATGCGGTAGTCTTAGGGCAAAAGTTCTGCGCATAACAAATTGCCATAAAAAATGAGTCGTACGTACCTAACTGGTGCTATACTACACAAGAATGATAAACTAAAAATTACGCCTTGCTTATGATTTCCCGTTAGATGACATAGTTGGGCTATTTTAAAGGTTTCCAAGTCTTTTTCATATGCATACATACATAATTGGCCATTACAACCCTTCAGACAGGATTACGACCTAGCATCTCAGACCACTTATATTGTGTGCGTTAATTTTATACATGAGTGGCGGGACCTACAGTTTAAATTCGACTCCGAACGACAGATTTTTAAGAAGCTTTTGATGGCAATTTTTACTCTCAGAGTGTTTGCCAGAAATCTGCTGAGAGGAAGTCGCCGAAGAAATATTTTTCGTTTTAATGTCTGACGTGGTATACGAACCCGGGTCCTTTCGTCTAATAAGCCAACACACTACCCACTAGTAGGCGTAGGCGTATGTAGGCGACTACATATGTGAAAATTAAATTTCTTCTGAAAAATGTGTGCACTACGTGAACGTAGTTGGCAGCCCTGCAATATAACTTATATTATCATTAGCCAATAGGAACACAATTTGCATGACGTCATTGATTTAACATGCGCAGTTGAATCACCATCTCGTAGTTGGTTTGCTACCTGTGTAGAAAGAATAGAAACTCCAAAGTTTCGCTGTAAACTTTATTCTGATAGCACAGGACAAAATAATTACAAACTATAAGTGTTACGAATTCCACTCTAGTCATGTTGTCCTGTGCTCATACAATCGCCACTTGCATACACTAATTTCAGTATCAATAGATTGCTGATTTGTTTGTACTCACAGTCTACCATTGGAAATAACTCTTGACATGAGGATCTGTAGAATTCGTGGCATCTATAGAGTAGGGTATATTTTGTAGTGAAACTAGCTGACCCGGCGAACTTCTTCCCGCCCAAAAGTGATTTTTTTAACACGCTGCATAAAGCGCTGATGAAGTTGTAGTTCTTGTAATCACTCCAAAATAAAAACTAACAGACATACATGTACATATATGTACATTTATATATATATATATATATATATATATATATATATATATATATATATATATATATATATATAAATATGTACATTTATAGTTATAAACCATCAAATTAGCGGACTTATAGCTTTATAGGTGTCTTTTATAGAGGAAGGATTGCAACTCTCATTTTTGGTGAGTTTGTTGACATCGACTCTACGAACTTACCCACAAAATTGCAGTTGTTCACGATCACTACGTCCTTAAATATTAAATTTTAAAGCTTTGCCACGCCTACTTTTTGCTATATTGAATTCTTTTTAAACCATCTAAACCTTATAAGCTTTCGAACAAAAAAAATAATGGTTAAAATCGGTTCAGTAGTTTAAGAGTTATAGGAATCACTTGAAGTAGCGAGGGGGGGGAGGTTGTCAGGCACATTTTTGGTGGGATTGTCGATATCGACTCTACGAACTTACTTACTAAATTTTATTTGACTACGATCAATATGTATCTAAATATTCAATTTTAACAATTTGCCACGCCCTCTTAACATTCATGGATATGAAAAATAAATATTGTCCGATTCTCAGACCTACCTGATATGCATACAAAATTTCATGAAAATCGGTCGGAGGAGTTTTACAACTAACACCGTGACACGAGAATTTTATATATCAGATTTAACCCATTAAGCTCGAACGATTACCCAGTTTCTTGCAAACTATTTCGGGATTCTACTTTTTTGATAACAAATCTGACTACCAATCTGTATCTCACAACAAAGTGATATTATACTTACAGATGCCAACTTAAAAAGATTCGCACTCATGTTCGAAATGCTATACAAAAGATACGTATTATTCGAATGACCCAGATCATACGCACTCCTCTATATAAAAGCCATTACCTTTCCCATAATTGCATTTAGTACAACTTTAAATAAAAGGCATCGTAGTACGTTGCCTTGCCATACTATAGTTTCTTTATTTATTCTGCTATTGAAAGTCTTTAGAAAGTCGGGTGACGTTTCATAACTTTCAATAAGTTTACACGCCAACGAGGTTCAATTTTTTTTTTTTAACGAACAAAGCTTAGGTATAGGTTCGAAAAGATTGTTCAACTAAGTACAAAAAGTAAACTATTCACCTTGTCAATTGCCTGAATACTCATTGATATTCTCTCAAATTTGCTCAATTTTTTCTGAATATCCTTTTAGATTGTATACGAGCTAAGGCCTGGTTTTCTATACAGCATAAGGTGATAACGATGTGGATTTGTTAAGGCACTCTGTTGTCTGTTTTTCATATCATTCAGGTTGTGCATGTTAATTATATCCATGAGGGGCGGAACCTATTGTTTAAAGTCGACTATCAGTGACAGATTTTTTAAAGAACTGGAGTTTGAATCATGGCCTTGTATTTAAAAAGCCAGTACATCACATACTGATCGAATTTTTAAGCTGGAGGTCCACACCACGCGTTCTATGCGTTTTCCCATTCTACACGGCTGTGAAAAAAGTGGAATTAATGTATTTATTAGGTGCAAGTTACACACACAAAAGCGTAGAATGCGTTGACGCATAGAACGCGAAAAGTAGATTTACTTTCTACTTTTGTTAGCATCACAAACAGCTGATTTTGACAAGTTGTTTTGTTTTAATTTGTTTTATGTTATTTTAACATTAAGAAAGTTGCGCCAAAAAAGCCAGACACATTTCGTTCTAAGTACAAAGGACGCACCTAAAATCGTCGTTTCTTCTTTTGGAGCCTATTGTACACCCTTGTGACACAAACTATTACATTACCAAACTCAATTAATTCTATAAATTCTTTAAAATTTTCAATTTCATTTGCCATTTTTGTATGAAATGTTTTTTTCGAGTGTTTTCCATCAAATGTTTTTATTTTGTTAACAGCTGATCAAAACAAACATTGGCACGTAAAAAGCGTTGCATGTAACTTGAAGCGTAGAATGCGAAGAAGGTATGAAATGCTCGCAACGCTTTGACGCGAAAACCAGCTTTAATTACATTTTAAGTAAATATTTTTATAGGAAAATCAAACATTTGAAATTTTAATGCATATATTTTAAACGTTAATGTCATCTTTTGTAGTGCACTGTAAAAAATTATAAAAAATCTGCCAAATTTATTAATAATTGTTTAATAGATGATTGAATCCTTAACCTGCGTAATACAATGAAATAAAATAAGTTTTTGTAGAAAAATTTTTTTTGGTAGCATTTATTCTGTGTGATGCAAACCACTGTGCATATTTATGAACTCTCATGCTCATTCTCCAACTCATACTAACTCTTTCCTTTTGCTTGTATAAAATATTTTGTTTATGTTCTTAGTTCTCCTGTAATTTTTTTTCTT
This sequence comes from Sarcophaga peregrina, assembly GCA_014635995.1. Classification (NCBI taxonomy): domain Eukaryota; kingdom Metazoa; phylum Arthropoda; class Insecta; order Diptera; family Sarcophagidae; genus Sarcophaga; species Sarcophaga peregrina. Next base: position 80,548,831 of record CM025791.1, read on the forward strand.
CTTGTTCTCATTCTCTTTTTGCAGAACAGAGAGAGAGCACTCCAATAACAACGAGTCGTATTAATGTGCTTATTTGTGGTGGTGTGGTGATAAATAAACAAACAAACAAGTGCGTGCATGTGTCCGTGTGAGACGAGGATAAAATATCAAACCACAGAAACCGCATGTTAACCAGCCAAGCACAACCAACAAAAAATATATAAAAAAAAAATAAATTTTTTTTTTTTTGAAATTATAACAGAAAAAATAGTGCAAAAAAAAGTGATTTTTTTTTTTCAAACACAACCAAACCAAACAAACCAGATTAAAAAAAAAATGGATAGAAGTCGTTAAAATGAAATTACAGCTAAAATACCAGATAAATATTGTCTATATTAACATAAAATAGAAAGAAAGAAGTGCAAGAAAATAAAAAATAATTAAAATTAAAATAATACATTAAATAAAATGCTAAATTTATTACTTAATTAAAAACAAAGTAATAAAAAAAAATAATAACAACAAAAAATAATAATTTAAAATAAATATTTTTTATTAAATAATGAGCAACAGAAAAGAAAAAAAATTATTATTATTATGATTATGATGAATAAATAAATAAAGTGCATTGTAATTAATACCACAGCGAATAAAATGTTTAATTAAGTGTAATAAAGTTTGTAGGCATCATAAAAAAAAAAATATTGTATTAAAATTAATTAAATTATTAATAAAAATTCATTGAAATGCAACACCATCAAGCCACAAACAAAAAAATGCTTGCTTAATATAATTTATGGTTATTAAAAACGTAAATAAAAAAATAAAATTTAATAAAAAAAAAAAATAATAAAAAATAAACAAATAAACAAACAATTTAATTGATATACAATGAGCCACCCTAATTAAAGCCTTTGCAACACAATCTCATTAATAAAATATAAAGAAGAAAAAAAACAACAACGACAATTAAACTACAACTACAATCTACAATTTTGCATTCAACTACTGCGCCTGTGTTAAGTTGCTCTCTTTCTTATTTAGTGCTTGCCAAGCACACTCTCTTTTATTTGAAATTATACTCAAGGAAATCTCCTTTTTCAATATACAACGTTTATAAGTATTTGTGACTCTCCAAAAACAGAAAAAAAAAACATTGTTTTGCTTATTTTACTCTCACTTTGTGGATTAGAGAGTAAAATTCAAAACAATAATAACAACAATATAGCAAAGCAAATACCCTAAAAGAAAATCAAAAGAAAAAAAGTGTTAAAAAAAAACGAAACGAAGTGCAATTGTTTGCATATGCTTGCAAGAGTTACCAACACTTGTGTGTTTTTCAACTCTTTTAACTGCTTTGGCCTTTGTAACCCCTTTGTGTGTGCAGCACATACACATACCTATACATACACAGGATAAATATTGTTTTCTCTGTTGGCACCCGTTAATTACAACAGCCGTCAAAGTGGATTTAACAAATTATAATAAAATGCTGCAATCCAGCAATCAATATTTGCGGCCGGATTACATGGTAGCACCAACTGCGGTAAGTAAATGAGTGATTATTTCTTTGTTTGATTTTTAATAAAAATTCACATAAATTAAGTTTGAAGAGAAATATTATTTGAACAGTTGTCTGCCTTAATTATGAACTTATCTTTGAGCAAACACAGCAATTTTGCAACAAAAATTTCCATGTTATCGCATTGGTTTTCAAATAATCACTTCCTTATAGACTCGTGTATTCTATTTCAGAGAAATTGTGGTGCTTGCAGCATTGCATTTATTGTGTTTATACCATTAATCTTATGCTTTTCATTTCAACCCTGTGCATCGGAACCTACAGTTTAAAGTCGACAGCGAACGACAGATTTTTAAGAATTTTTTCATGAAAATTTATTTACTCTCAGAGTTTTTGTCAGAAATCTGTTGAAAGAAAGTTGCCGAAGGAATATTACTTTCATATTCCGATTCGTTTCCGATTGATGTCTGACCCGGGATTTGTCTAATTTGTCTCATGTCTAATTATCCAACACTGTAAGATGAGCGTTCGGCATACAGAGAGTAAGGAGTGCGCACAAAAAAAAAATGGACTTACACTTTTCGTTATAGAAATAAAACAAAGTGGCGGATTTTTTTCGTTTTATATTTCAATTAAAATAAATAATATTTGAATTCCTTTTGTGTATAAAATTTTTTTCTGACAAAGGTCTCAGAGCATTCAACTTTTTGAGCCACTTTTCTTCCAGACATTTTAGGGTGTTTTAGAAAAAGTCGCCGTGGTCTAGCAGGTAGTGTGCTGGCTTATTAGACGTAAAAGCCAGGGTTCGAGTCCCAGGCCAGACATCAAAATAAAATACAAAAAGTATTTCTCCGGCAGCAAAATCTCTGAGAGTGAATAAAATTGAAATGAAAAGTTTAAAAAAAAAAAATCTGTCGTTCGGAGTCGACTTTAAACAGTAGGTCCCACCACTTATGTATATTTATGTATAAAAATTAACACACACAACATAAGTAGTGTCAGAAACTAGTTCAATAATCCTGACTGAAGGGTAGTAATGACCAATTATGTATGTACAGTCAAACTCGTTTATAACGAAGTCGGTTATAACGAATTCTTAGTTATTACGTACATATTTTCATGTCCCAACTTTTTAACAACAATTTTCATACAAAAAACATCGTTTATTACGAACTCGTTTATAACGAATTCGCGGTTAAAAGGAACTATTTTATATGGTCCCAGTAATTAAATTTCAAACATTTTACCTTTTTTATAACGAACCCTCAGAAAAAAATTTGAAGTGTGGCAATAGTCTTTAGTTTTATTCAATATAGCAGCATTAAATTTTAACTCAGCATCTTTAATCAGCTGATAGATAGAAAGAATTACAACATATTTTAGGTTTTTAATAAAAAAATACTTTTTGTTTTGAATAATTGAAAAAAAAAAAAAATTCTTTGTATTTTATATTTTCTTCTATGACTTCACCCCGTTTATTACGAACTTTGCCTACAACGAACAATTTTTTCTGGTCTCACGGAGTTTGTTATAACCAGGTTTGACTGTATATGTACATATGTACCAGTCGAAAGTGGAATTTATATAAAATTGCATATCTTCTATATGGCAAAAGAAAATCATTTTATTCAAAACTCTATCGGTGTAGAGCCTATGTTAATTGAAGTATTTAAATACGGTACACTTTCTTTGTTCAAAATTTACATTTCAATTATTGATTTAAATTAAGATCGATAAATTTGAATGAGAAATTTAAATGAATCGATCAATTGCGTACGAATACCAATTTATATCACCTTCAAATGACTTCCTTGGAGACAATGAATGAAAGAATGTTTGAATGACTGACTTCAACGGTAATGGTGACCAGCAAGACATGACAAGACAAGAGACACATGAATAGAAAGACATATAAAATAACACAATTAAACATGAAAATCAACGACATTGTGGCGTCGTCATCATTATATTATTATAGACACATCAAAATCAACAGCTATGGCATACCGTAAAACAGTAAAAATTTTTTTTGTTTTTTTTACCCAAGTTTGACAGCTGTCAGACTGACATTTAAACACAATATGCACAACAACAGCAAAGTGAATTAAAAAAAAAAAACAAACAAAAAAATTATAAAATAGTTATGGGATGGACACATGATCATAATGGACTTTCACTTTTTTTTTTGTTTTTGTTTTTGGAATTTTTCAAATTTTTCAATAAAAAAAAATTTTTTTTTTTGTACCGCCTCGTCAACAAATTAAAAAAATATCACGAAAAATGAAAATAGTTTACACACAAACCTATCACTCACTTAACAAATTTTAAACAATTGTTGTTATTTTTGTTGTTGTTGTTGGTTTTTTCTTTTGTAAAACAATTTCAATAGAGTTGGTTAATAAACTTTAATCGCTTACGAGAGCTTAAATGGCGCCAATTAAAATTGATTTCAATCTAAACGTACACGAATTAAATTGCTGAAATACCAATTGCCACAACAACAACAACAACAATACACAACAACAAAAAAAAATAAATAAAAATCCAACAAAAAAAGCCTTGTTGTTCATGAAAATGTTTAAAAAGTTTTGTTACTGTAACTCACAAATATGTTGGGGCTATGAAAAGTTTTCATTCCTTTTTTTTGTGAAATTTTTTTGTTTGAAGTGGTGCTGTGTATACGAGTGGTAGTTGTAGAAGCGATTTACAGTGAGTTGACACAATAAATTTTCAATTTGACACTCATGCGTCTGGCTGCTTGCTGTTAAATTCTTTGTTGCGTGATACATTTAAAGCGAATGCACTTGAGATAAATATTTATTGGATAGGTTTTTTTTAAACTCTAATTGCTTTTTTCATTTCAGCTAACAATAAATACTAGAGCTATGCAAGGCATTTAACTTAAAATATTTGAAATCTAAAACAAAACCATAAAAAAAAAGGAAGAAATTGTACTCAAACAACTTTCGAAAATGAAAGCATTGTGCATTGCAACTTATAATTCAATACGGCTTAACAAGCAACTACTTTAACTCAGTGCCAACGCAAAGTATGTATCTACAAAACTCTCGATCGTCACATTTTCAATTTTAAGCTGACAGTACCCAATATATTTTTTTTTTTGTTATAAAAACCAGCACTCAGGGGATGGCCCCTACTCATACAGTGCATTGTGCAGGTTTAGGAAACTAGGTTATAGGAAGGTGGAAAGAGGGAGTAGTGTTTGTGGACATTTGATTTATACTTACCAGTATCGTAACTGACAGGAAAAACTTCCGCAGGAAGATCATTCCACAGGCGAGCAGTGCGGGCAAAAAATGAATTCATCCTGTAATGCATTGTGCGGTTCACTGGACAATCAACCACAAAAGGATGTGCTCTACTAGAAGCTCGAATACCATGTAAAAATATGTGATTATCGGGAACCAAGCCCCTTATCTCTCGAGAACAGCTCCAATTATAGTAGAAATAGAACAATGAAACACACGTCACATTGCGAGGATGCTCCAACGAATCAATAGAGTTGGATACCCTACTGTCATTAATAAGCACCTTCGCTCTCTCCTGTACGCGGTCGTTTCAAAATATACTTTGAAGCACCGGCCCATACATGAGAGCTGTACTTCATCCGGGGTCGAATAAAGGTCCTGTAAATAGTAAGAAGATCGGATGGAGTGAAGTATTTTCTGCACCGTTTCAAAAAACCAAGACACTTGAATGCTTCCTTCGACACTCGAAAAATGTGATCGTTCCAACGAGCATCACAACTAATCCTTATACCCAGAACAATATTTACATTAGCCATAGATACAGATACCAGAACACCAGCGCCAACATCACGCCGGTGTAACAAAAAACAATATTAGGTCTTGCGCGCATTGAAATCGACCCTGCCCACTCAGAGATTGTTATCAGGTCACCTGTGAGTGCGTCATTCATATTCGGCCTCCTTGCCCCAATCTTCAAAAGGCTCGGCCTCCAATCAAATGAATATGAATCACAAATGTTGCTGTCATCCGCAAAAGAGTAAATAGGATTCAAAGTAATAGATAGGAAATCATTGAGAAAAATAAGAAAGAGAGTAGGAGAAAGAACAGAGTCCTACGGTATCCTTGAATTTATACTGAACGCGTTGGAAAATATCCCATCTATAGCCACTCTAATAGTGCGATCTTTGAGAAAACTCGATATAAATCAAGAGAAGTGACTACCGACACGAAAAGCAATTAACTTCGATACCAGAGCCTCATGCATGACTCTATCAAACGACTTTGGGATATCCAGATGTCTAGCAATGCATCTGCTGTGGAAATTGAAAGTCACTGCATTGCTTTACGGACTAGGCATTAATAAAAATAAAATTTTGTTCTATTCGGTGATTCTTTATATCAATTAAATGTGTACAGTACTCCCTCGATTTACATCGTCCCGATTTACGTTGTCTCGATTTACGTTGTTGCGATTAACGTCGTCAAAAATTTTGTTCCCTTAAGCTTTGATTTGCGTCGTTACTCGATTTACGTCGCCTTATACTATGTTCAGACATGCACTTTTATTAAATCAATATTCGGTTTATTGAGAACAATATTTATAGCGTTCAGACATATAATAAACGAAAATTAATTTGACAGCTGGTAAACAAAACAGCTGATTGCTTCAACAAAATTGCTTATAATTTAATCGCAAACATTAGTGCCAAAAATGTTTTTTATAAAAAATGGAAAACAATTTAACATTGTAAAAGGCATTTGCTAACGATTAACCGAAACGCCAAGCTGTTGCGGTTAATAGGGGCTACTAGTGACTCCAAAGTGGCTTTCATCAGAAGGATGAGAATAAAAATTTGATGATATTGGTTAGCTAGTAGAAAAGAAAGCTTTTGCTTATGGCACTGTCGTTGTTTACATTTGAGTTGTCAAATATCAATAGAAAGTGTTCGGAAAAATGTAATGTGGCCACTGAACGAACTTATGACAGTGTTGTATTTAAAGTCTTAATCAATATTATAACAGTTTATGAATTTATTGACCAATAATTAATTGAAATTTTATATGAAATATTGAGATCAATAATGACGTTTATTGCGAACATAGTACTACGTTGTTTATAAACAAAATCAAGGGACTTCCCTCTTTAAAAGAAATTCAATACATTCAACAAAAATTTAATTATTTTAGTTTTTTTTTTTTTTGTAAATAATCTTAGTAATCCATCTTAGTATGAGTTCTTTGAAATTCGATTTAAGTCGTTTCGATTTATGTCGCCTTTTTCCGGAGTATTCTACGATGTAAAACGTGGGAATACTGTATAGAATTCATCAAACCCCTAAATATTGAAGTCTTAACAATTCTCTTAGGGACTCATAGTCTTTACTTTTAAAATTTTCTTTACTTTTAAATTCATCATAGCAGCGTAAAAATTACTTGGTTTTACAGTTTTTAATCATATAGTCCTAATGTCACGGAGCTTTACAATGAAATCATGAACCTATTATCTCTCCAAGTTTGTTTAACTTTGCGCATTGAGTAATTTTTAGACAGTACAACCCTTCAGTGAAGATTACCACCTAGCTTCTCACAACTCATCATGCTGCGCATGTTAAATATACACACGAGTATCGGGACCTGGAAGTTTAATCTACGATCTATAGATTTTTGAGAAACTTTCCATAAATATTATTCGAACGAAATAAAATCTACACCGTTTTGTTGTCTATATGATCCTTTTAAAAGCTTAGCAAATATTTTGCTGTGACAATTGTCAAAGAACAAAGGTGGCTAGTAGTACGGCCCAAGAATAATAAACTAAAGATTACGCCATTACGCACACAAAATTAAAACTTTCTGTTGAACCAATGACGTCACGCAAATTGTGTTCCTATTGGGTAATGACAATGTAAGTTATATTGCAGGGCTGCCAACTACTTTCACGTAATGCACACACTTTTCAGAAGAAATGTTACTTTTCACATATGAAAAAGACTTGGAATCCTTTAAAATAGCCCAACTCCGTCATCTAAAGGCGTAGTCTTTAGTTTATCATTCTTAGTACGGCCTCCTCATAAAAGACTCCGGACAAATTGTCACCTCGGCTACAAATTCAATGGAATTGTTGAAAAAGGACCATTGTAGCGTCTTTCAGGCAACGGTATTGTCAATACAGGGTGCGTAGAGAATTATTGGAAACGGAAACTTCTCCAAGACGAACATTAATACACTTTCTGATAGTCAGGCGGTTATCAAAGTTCTGAATATCAACGTAATGAACTCCAAGACAATTTATAACTGTCGAACATATATCCCAAAAATATAACAAAATCGATATAATGTTCATTTCATAGTGTGTATCGGGGCACAGTGCTATTCCGGGGTAACTGTAGAGCGCATGAACTGTACAGGCAAGGCACAATCATGGAACTCTCCGATGAATCTCCGGCTTTGGGAATACCTATGGGAATTGCAAGCTTATAACTAACAATATGATCGTCGATACCGTTAACGACAGATGGGCGGCCTCGTACAGGGGTAGAAAGTCTTGAGAAATCTAGCCAATGTTCATTATTTCTTTATCAATGGGGCCCTAAAGCGTTCCTTCGCGTTACATTTCATATCTGGCGTTTTACAGTCTCTATTTCATGCCTATTGTATTATTGACACCATTGCCAGTCCGAGTCCATTCACTGTGAGCTATAATTAGCGCAAAATCAAAGGACCAGCATCCTTACTTGTTGTCAATATTCACACATGTACTTGATTTTTGAGAGATTGCTGCGTTTGCAGCGCTGCGTTTATTGTGTTTGCTATGAGCAACATAAGTGGTGTGAAAAGGTAGGTTCTAGTCCCGGCTTAAGGTTTGTAATGACCAATTATGTACGTATGTCTGTATTCTATAAGTGCAATTTTTTATTACATCCGCACCATTGGCGGTACAGCGCCAGTGGTGACTTGAATATTGGCTTCCAAATTTGGTGTGTTGACATAAAACATAGATCCTTAAAATTTAATCCAGAAGTCGTTAAATTACACCAACGAGGTAGTCAGTAAACAGGGACAAATCAGCCAGCAGTGCTGTTCAATAAAAACTGAAGTTTTATAAGAAACTAGCTTAGCTAACATTACTCAGAAATTTAAAATAATTTTTTATTGACAGAGGCCTTCCTTGTGTGAATCGGCTTGCTGTTGATAGTTTCTAGGGAAAGGCAAGGTGTTTACGAATTTGTGTGCTATCAGATGGCTTCGATTTTGACTACTTTAATGTCATTGCATTCATACAAGAGTTGGAGCTGTGCTTAATAGAAACGTAACATCCTAGATAAAATTTTTCCACGCTTTTGCAGTGATTTAAAGGAATTAATTTTAGAAAATCTTCACTAATTTTTTTTTACTTTATTTTAAAAATATAGAGATGTCGTTGAGGAGTAGGAGCTTTACTAGATAGAGACGTAGCATCCTGGAGTAAAATTTTTTTACGCTTTTCCAGTGATTTAAAGGAATTAAAAGTTCATCATTTTAGTAAAGCTTCCTAAATTCTTTTCTTTATTTTAAAAATATAGAGATGTCGTTGAAGAGTAATAGGTCTACTTGAGAGACACGTAAAATCCTGAAATAAAATTTTTCCACGCCTTTCCAGTGATTTAAAAGAATTAAAAGTTCATCATTTTAGAAAAGCTTCCTAAATTTTCTTTTTCTTTATTTTAAAAATATAGAGATATCGTTGAATGCCAATATTTGTTATATCTGTAGAAATCAAAACCGTGTTAAAACCCTTTAACAAATTACACCTTTTATCAACTAAAAATTAAACATGATTTTTCTTTTTTCACATTTGTCAAAATGCTTTCACTTCTGGAACTCCATAAATAATGTCATTTACTTGTTAGATTTTTATCATATACAGAAGCTATCAAAATATACAACGCTTATGTATCACTCGCTCTCTGTGTAAATAAATAATTAATAAAGCATGATAAAAAAAAAAGAAAAAAAGTCTATGAAAGTGTAAAGGAAATATAGACGCAGTGTCCAATTAACTGGCGCCAAGGGGTGTAATCATAATGTATTGTGCTGTTAATCAATCAATAAAGACAGAAGAAGCAAAAAATAACCAACCAAGCCAAGCAAACAAGCCAAACCAAACGACACAATTTCGAGTAGCACTTTAGGCTTTCAATCAAGCCTTTATTAAATAGTAGAAAAGACAACAACAACAGCAATAACAACATTACTAGATACAACAAACATGAAATACGATATGTGAAACCAAAGAAAAAAACAACAACAACAACATCAAAAAAATCAAAAACTAACAGATTTATAATAGCGTCGTAAGACAACACAAGACAACCCCATTTATTATTAAGCTTAACAAACAGAAACAATCAGTTAAACATACAATCCAACAGACATACATCGTAACAAGCAAACAAATAAATAATCAATCTCAATCACATCAATTACATTTTGACTCTTTTTTCTTTTGCCTTTGCTTCCCCATTTTTCTTTCTTTGTTTTTTGTTAAGATTTTATTTCATTGCTGATGTGATTTCTTAAGAGTATTTTGCTGCTGCTTGTTGTGTTGTCTTATGTTATTTTGGTATTTCATTCAGTCTCAATCTCCATCGTTAGTGTCGGTAATACAACATCAATCAGTGTTGTTATCTTAAAAATTCTTGTCCATAAATTCACACTTACCCGGTAAGGGGTAATATGATTGGAAAGTAAAAAAAAACAGAAAGAAATAATTCAATATTAACACCAACAGTCAGACATACTCACCTATGGAAACTATTTCAATAGATTAGTCGTCATACTTGGTAATGTCAAAATAAAATCTCGAATAATCTGGTTCCAAGTCTCATAAAGAGTTCATGTAGTCACAATATGTGACTATCGCCAGAAGAATTCATTCACCAAGTCCCCCATACTAAAAAATATTGTTGCTGTTGTCAAGCATTTTATAATAGCACTCCAGCTTGGAGACCGCATAAAAAGTGTCCGCGCCGTTATCCATATACTAACACATGCCTGGGAAACAGTATTCCCTACCGAGGAATTAATCGTAGACAAGAATTGTATTACTTTACCTAATTGATGATCTAGCTTCTTATACCACTTATGTTGTGTGTATTAATTTCATTAATCATTAGCGATATCGGCACTCTAACCTCGACTCGGAATAAAAAATTTTAGAAATTTTGGATAACAATTTTAAGTGCTTCCAAGAGTTTTTTGTATGAGACCACTAAGAGCAAGTTGCGAAAGAAATACTTCTTTATATTTCAGTTTTTTCGAGATTTCTGAGCTGGAATTTGAACTATGGATTCACTTTCAATAAGATAACGCAATACCTACTACACTGCAAAAACTTCAAGAGACATAACTTTCTATAAAATTTTGCTTCTGCACCTGCATTCAATGATACCGATAACTGAGAAGCAGAGATCAGCAATAAGTATTCAAAACGATGAGTAGGTTCGAGTCATACTTATACGCATGTATACTTATTTTGATATCATACTCATACTACTCATACTTAAAGTTGGAAGTACTCGTCGTATTCATACTTAACATTACGCATGATGTTATTGACTTCGACTCGTCTCTACTCAACATTTTCACGCAGCACAAAATTAATATGATTCGCGTACGAACACTACTATACTCACAAGAAAAATATTTGTTTGCTTTGCTTGTTGTCCCTGTATTTCCTTTCTTCTTTGTTTGTATATGCAACAACAACACAGGCTGTAAATTTTGATGAATGATTCGATGACTTAGACTCGTCTCTACTTAACATTTACACGAAACACAAAATAAGTATGATTCCCGTACGAACACTACGATACTCACAAGAATATTGTGTGTATGCTTTGCTTATTGTCTTTGTCTTTCCTTTCTTCTTTATTTGTATATGCAACAACAACAAAGGCTGTAAATTTTGATGAATGATTCGAGCCATTCGAATGACTTGTAAGTATTATAAGTATTTTCCTAAATTTATGAATCAGAATGAGTAGGCGTATGAATCAAACAAATTTCGAATGTTGTGAGTTTGATGTCAACGTTGTACTCATACTCATTGCTACTTATACTTATAAATCATCGTTGTAGCGATTACAAATGAATCAGAGTAGTTGAATTTCAATTCTTTTGATTCATTCATACTCAAAATTGAATGAGTGCTTATGAGTAGCGGAAAAACGATTCATTGCTGATCTTTGCTGGGAAGGTAAAGCTGTGTTGAGAGTTTTGTTCAGTAAGGCCGTGCAAGGCATACTGAAACGTGTTTCTAAATAGCCGAAAATTATTTTGAAAAGAAAAACCTTTCCCGAAGTTCAGAGAGTGCAACATAATCGTCCTAGTATGCAAACAATTCTTAGATTTATGGATCTCTTTTACACGAATTTCAATCCTCCATTTCTATCTTCCGATTTCAAACAAACAACAAAATAAACGAATGTGTGTACCTCACCGTACGTCGGCTTATGTACGTGTTGGCTTATTAGACTTAAAGCCAGGACTGGAGCCCTAGGCCAAATATCAAAACTAAATACAAAAAGTATTTCTTCGGCGATTTCTCCTCGGCAGATTTCTAACAAAAATTCTGAGAGTAAATAAAATTGCCAAGAACAGCTTGTCAAAAAATCTGTCCTTAGGAGTCGATTTTAAACTGTAGGTGCCGCCACTTATGTATAAAATTAATACACAGAACATAAGTAGTGTGAGAAACTAGGTCAATACTCCTGACTGAAGGGTTGTAATAACCAATTATGTATGTATTAAAACTGGTCAATAAACTTTTCACTTCTGGATTTCAGCACATTTTGTGCTGGAGCTTACTATACAGGCTGGCCTTCAGAGTATGTATAGATCGGTAGGCCATGAAAATACCGAATATCATTCTACCAATTATTTTCATATTGCCATTCAAATTGTATATCATTGCAGTGCGCTTCTCTATACTCTTTCCATCTCTTTCCTATCAAATTCAGTGTATTTTAAAATCCAGTCCACTCATAGCGAACTGATAAGAATGTCGGAAATTCAAATACTTTTTAATCACTTTAAAGTAACTTCATGCGTGTATGTCTCTTTCAACTTGATTGAGCGATTTCAAGTTGCATTTAAATGGGCACAAATGTCAGTCAGTTGACCACAGAAATCCCTATACGAATAGAGCTTCTAAGCTCATCACAGCTGTCATTAATAATTCCTTATAATTGAAATTGTCGTTATTCATTCCACAGATGTATGTACATAAGTAAGGTTGTGTTATCAATACAATTCAGTTTCATTCAATTTGAATTTGAATTTCGAAAGAAGTCCGCATGGCGTTTTAATTTGAATTCAACAGAATAATTATGAAAATGAAATGAAATTTATGATTATGATTAAAAAATGCAAAATATTGTACAATTGAGTCCATAAATTGTTGGAAATTAATGGGTATTATAAATAACAAAAAATAACAAAAAAATATAAGCGAAATACGAAAATAAATTATGGTTTTATTTTCGCTACAACAGATTAATAATTATTAAAACGTTTCACATTATTTACGATTGTGTTGGGAATAAATTAAAAATAATTGAGCTCAGTTGATAAGAACCATTCAATTAAAAATTTACGTTTTTTTTTCTTTATAAATATTCTTACCGCACGGAAACCATGTATTAATAAAACATTTACGGGGGAATTTTTATAACCACGAAATAATTTCTCCACCCAGTTTAATTGTATAAACCGATATGATGACTAATTTAGTGTGGTAAGGGGAGAAATAGAGTTTTCCCAAAACAAATACAGGTTGAGCGAATTTGTAAGAATTGATTACAATTTTTTTTTAGGGGATCAACACTCAGTAGAAGAATCGTATGTAAGCATTACATTGTGTACAGAAAAAATAGTTTTTAGGTTGTAAGTTGACAATCCAATGAAACCCACAAGGCATAACAGAGAAGGGGAAAGCTCGTCTTTAATAACGAAGTAGCTCTAATCGCCATATTCCATATGTTGGAGACTGCAGGATACCTTAAAATAGCTGTAGTCTAACAGTTAGTGTCTTATCTTATTAGACGTGAGGCCATACAGCTCATAGGTCAGACATCTTCAACAAACCGAAATTTGAAAAAAATATTTTTTCGCCGTGTACCTCTCTGCATACATACATAATTGGTCACTACAACACTTCAGTCAGGATTACGACCTAGCTTCTCACACCACTTATGTTGCGTAAGTTAATATTTTATACATGAATAGCGGGACCTACAGTTTAAAATTGACTTCAAACTACAGATTTTTTGACAAACACTTTTTGCCAAAAATTTCCTCTCAGAATTCTTTTGGCAAAAACTCTGATAATAAAACAAAAATGTCAATAAAAAGTTTCTTAAAAAATCTTTTAAACTTTAACCTGTAGTTCGCCATCACTCATGTATAAAATTAATACACGCAACTTAAGTGATGTAAGAAACTAGGCCGTAATCCTATTATGTAGGTATTTAAGGGGCATGGAACTGAATTGAATACTGAATTGGAAAGTAATCATTCGAGAGTTGTAGGCTGGCAGGGTAAAAAATTTCTTCTCTAATAACCAAGTGGCTGTAGTCGTCATAGGCTGGTACATTATTAGAAAAGCCCGCGGTTTAAAAACGGCTCAGATATCACAACTTCTTTTCAGTGTTCTCCGAAGCTATACAAAGAAATTGAGAATGCATTATTTAGTGAACGATTTAAGATTGACAGGCCACGGTTTCTACTACTATTACATAGATGTTACCACTCGGAAATTCAAATTCATCTTTTATTAGCAGGCTCCGCCTAAAGAGGGATATCATCTGAAGAAAAGCAAGGCAATTTGGAATTCGTCCGTATTCTTTCCTCATCGCCTTATGCCAACTGGAGGTATTGTGTTAGCTTATTAGATGTAAAGTCTGGGATCGTATCCCAGGTCAGGCATCAAAACGAAATATCTCAGCACATTTCTGGCATAAACTCTAAATAAAGTAAATAAATCTATCATGAAAAAGTTTCTTAAAAAAAAAATTGTCGTTCGGAGTCGACATTAAACTATAGATCCCGCTACTACTGCACACAAGCTAAGTGGTGTGAGAAGCTAGGCCGTAATCCTGAATGAATTGGTTGTAATGTATGTTGCATATCTTTCCCTTATAATTATTACAAGATCGTGCCTGTAAAGGATAGTTTCAAGTCTTTTATCGGTTAATATCCCAGCGAGATACACACATAATTGGCCGCTAGATTATTGGGATTGAGATATATTACCCAAACTTATCAATTTCGAATCCATCTGAAAAGACGAGCTGCCTACTTACTTACTTTTCATGACAATTTTAGAGCTTTTGACAGAAGAATGCTGAAGAAACGTAGTCGACGATGCAATATTTTTTTCAAAACTTCGTTTCAGGATATGATAGCCGGAAGTTAAAACAGTGGTTCTAATAGACCTACTGCATTCCATTTCACTATTACAGCCCTTCAGTCGAGGATTATTGACCTAGCTTCTCACACTATTTATGTTGTGTGTGTTAATTTTACACATAAGTGGCGCGACCTACAGTTAAAAGTCGGCTCCGAACGATAGATCATTTTTTGAGAAGCCTTTCATGGCAATATTATTTACTCTCAGAGCCTTTGCCAGAAATCTGCTGAGATGAAATCGCCGAAGAAATACTTTTTATATTTTATTTTGATGTCGAGCCTGGGACTCGCAACCTGGCTTTACGTCCTAATAAGCCAGTACACTACCTATTAGACCACGGCGACTGCAGGTCACAGTATTTCACCCTGTGGTGTAAATCTTTCAGCCTTATATCACATAGTTAATCCACTTCTGTATAAGTGGTGTGAGAAACTGCGGGCTTCTTGGGGACAATTGCTGTAGACTGTCTAATGGTGAAGGTATAGCACTGGCCATTTAATAGTCACCAGCAGCAACTCGTTTCCTTACCGTTAGCATCTTCCCTCTTTCCACCTTTCCTAAAACCTGCACAATGCACTACATGAGTAGGGGCCATCCCCTGAGTGCTGGTTTTATAAAAAAAAAAATCTATTACCAAGGATATGAATGCAATTTTTACAATGTCTTTCAAATTTCTGTTTATACTTTCCAAGATATAAGACTTATCGAGATTATCAAAATAATTTTATTTATGAGATGATTTCATAGCTCTCTTCAAGATTGAAATCAAGCAAAAGGCATATGTGGCTTTAGTCGGAGAAAAATTTAAATTAAAGCACATGGAATTAATTCACATTCGCAAATCACTTGAGGTAGTGTACAATCATCTAGAAAGGCTACTGTTTTCAGCGTTTTTTAAACATCATAATAGTCAACTCTAATTACTCGGTGGTGTACACTGGGTTGGAAATATTTTGTTGATTAAAATTTTGTGGGGCATCAGCGCAGAGCGTCCACGTTTTGAAGCCGGCCGTAGTGATAATTTTGTTGAGGAAAAAAAAAGAGATTCACGTTACTGTTTACGTTGCTACCAGAAATTAGCATTTCAAACACATTTACTTTGTATTGAATGATGAAAAATGAATGATGAAATTAAGTTCAATGCATTAAAAACTATGGCCTTTTAACCCAAAAAAAAACAAATCTATGATTTGTAAAATGAAACATGAAACCTTTAGTAATAAACTATGTTCAGTTGTACAGTGCCAATCAAAGTCGAATTAGTCTAAGCCTAATACATATACTTTTGAAACGCCTTCATTAGTTTTTTTTATTTTTATAATTCATGGCTTTATAGAAGACTTTTGACGTCAAGAGTTATAAATAATATTTGTATTCATATTAAAAAAAGTTTTCAAATAAAATAAAAAATTAATAAAAATAAATGGCTTTAGTCTGTTTCTCTTGTGACAGCAAATTATCATTATAACAGCAGCTGTACAAGTGTAGCAGCATTTGCATCACTGTAACAAATAAAAAAAATAAATACCCGGTTAATAGCCCCAGTTTGAATAGCCTAGTGTAAATAGTAAATTGGAGCCCGCGTGTTTATTTCACTTTTCAAAAGAACGATCATATTTTTCCATGGGGTTTTTTATTGTAATTTTTTTTATTACTTTCTTTGTAGTCATTTTGTCATTTGAATTCATTTATTATGAGTTTTTAATGAACGTTTCATTATCATTTGGTATATGGCCTGACTGTTTGACTAACCAACTGACTTGTTTGTTTTTTTTTTTTTATTATTTTTCATTTCATTTTAATATTTATTTTAACGTGTGATGGGCAAACAAATGATGACACTGACAGCTGTCAAGTAAAGTTTATTTGATTTTATTAAAATTAATTACCGCCAAACGTCATTAATCATTAATATTTGAATAAATTTTTTTTTAATTTTTAATTTTAATTTTTTTTAATTTTCATTTTTTATTTTAAATATTGTTTTATAAATAGCACGGGATGTTGTTTAATTTCAATATTTTGTAATAAATTTTAATTTAAAAACAATAAAGAATGAACTTATTGTAGCGTTTTCCTAGAAATGATTTCATATTAATGAAGTTACTTGAAAATTAAGCTCATTTTAGTACTTCGTATCCATTTCACTTGACACCTGTAACAGGAAAAGCAAGTTGAGCTTTTGACTATACCTGTATTACAAAGCATTGTATAAATTATAAACAAGGATATGTAAATAATTCAATCAAATAAGAACTAGGGAAAGGAAACTATCATACAAAGAGATTGCTCAAAGCCATCTCGTAAGACTATTGTGTTTTTGCCAACGTGTTTCAACCCATTCATCTTAGATGAGTAATGATTGTTAAAAATTAGCCACAAGATAATGGGATCTCATACAATAAAAAGATGGACAACAACGTATAGATATATTCCCCATACTTATATAATGCAATAAAAACTTTCGAGCGTGTATAGCACCGTCTATCTTCATGCTCTACTTAGTTAATAGGTCATTAAACAGCATAACAACCTAACCTTTCATACGACTTATGTTAGGTGTATTTATTTTTGTCATGAGTGGCGGGACTTATGATCCGAATGACAGATTTTTTAGAAGCTTTTATGACAACTCGCCGTGGTCTAGTAGGTAGTGTGCTAGCTTATTAGACATAAAGCCAGGGTTCGAGTGCCAGGCCAGACATCAAAATAAAATACAAAAATTATTACTTCGGCAATTTCCTTTCAGCAGATTTCTGGCAAAAACTCTGAGAGTAAATAAAATTGTCTTGAAATGTTTCTCAAAAATCTGTCGTTCGTAGTCGACTTTAAACGGTAGGTCCCGCCACTTGTGTATAAAATTAACCCACACAACATAAGTACTGTAAGAAACTAGGTCAATAATCCTGACTGAAGGGCAGTAATGACCAATTATGTATGTATGTATGTTTTATGACAACTAGTCGCTATGGTGAACCATGCTAAAGGCCTCTTTGCAGCAGAGTAATGTAACTGTTGAAAATGGATAAGCTTAGCGTCTGATCTGATATATTAGTATAACATACTGTTGATATATTCTGTATCCCCAAGGCAAATTAACGTAACTTTTTTCTGCAACCATAGCTCTTATTGATCTCACTGCGCTTCTTATACCCTAACTATACTTTATTTCCATTCTTTGTAGTGATCCAATTTTATTGAACTAGCTTTGAGTGTCGTATCCAAACTGCCTTCAATCTCTTACATATTCTTTGCGCTCAAAATTATTACAATATCATGTGCATGTCAATTCTCCTTCTGTCAATTTCCCTCAGAGACTATTTATCATTGTAAAATACAGGAGAGAACGCAATAACGCTATTATGGGGTATACACACATACATACATAATTGGCCATTACAACCCTTCAGTCAGGACTATGACCTAGCTTCTCACACCACTTATTTTGTGTGCGTTAATTTTATACATGAGTGGCGGGACCTACAATTTAAAGTCGACTCCGAACGACAGATTTTTGAGAAGCTTTTCATGGCAATTTTTACTCTCAGAGTCTTTGCCAGAAATCTGCTGAGAGGAAGTCGCCGAACAAATATGTTTTCGTTTTGATGTCTGACCTGGGATTCGAACCCGGGCCTTTTGTCTAATAAGCCAACACACTACCCACGAGACCACGGGTATACCTTGATGCTTATTATTATATCTCAATCTTGTACCTTTGTATTCTAGCAATGGAAAATAGACTGCTTCGGACTTTTTTAATACTCTCTCGGATAGCGACAATGTATTCGGTAGATCTTTGGTATCGATAGGAAGCACTTAATGAGCCTTTATAAGTATGTTTCAGGTATAGATAAAGGATGCCAAATCCCATTTTTTTTGTATTGTAGTCCCAATAGTGTTGGGTATGAAGTATCACGGGGTCGGTTATAATCAGTTGCAGCTCACTGACATGTTTTGTGGAAATGATTTCTTAAGGTATGGCTTAAGAAGTAAATGGCATTTAAAATGAACCTACAATTCATATTGATCAGTATTTAGTGCCTTCAATAAAAATCATGTTTTTTTCAAAATTTATTTCTGAAAAAAATATAAAATTAAAATCCACCAAAACGAATTATCAAAGCATGATTTAATACTTAAAACTTCAACAAGTTATTAAATTGTTATGCATTTTATTAATTTTTTATTTAATTTATTTGATTAAACAATACATTTCTAGAGGCAACTGGCAACGCTAAACAATTAACACGCTTAATTTGGAACATCATTTACGTTTACTTTCAAATGAAATGCATTTGAAATACGAAATTATTTATTCGCTAGAAACGTAACGAATATTCCATAAATTAAAGCAAATCATATGGATAAACAAATGCCAATGATTTATGATTCAATGAAATTTATCGATTGTAAATAAAAATATTTGAAATCGTCTACAATATATACAATAATAATCGTGTTGCAAGAAAAAGTTTATTTTGGTGCAAAAAAAATATCTTTTTATGACAAATAGAAATAATAATTTATGCACAATATTTAAACTGTAATGGCAGATGAACATTTTAGCAAGTAAAAGCTAATAAAATACTGGTAATGATTGACTGATTATAAGGAAGTTATTGTCAGCTTAGCCAAAGACATCGGAATCTACTCCATATAGTATATGACCCTAGCTTCCCACTAAAACACTATGAAAAGTAAATAGTCAACCGGAACTCGTTGTTTATATTGTGACAGTTCGTAGTAGTAGCTTTGATATCACAAAGCTCACTTGAACACGCATGGCGGCCCGTTGTAATGCCACGGGTGAACGCAGTCCCTGTAATAACCAAGTTCCGCCAAGTCAGGGAAAAAAAAGAATTTGGTCAGCGCATGGGCTGCACAACAATAGCACGATTACCCCGCATTGGAAAACCAGCCAGAAAGTTTGATGAACGAAGCTATATCCTTGATATCAATATATGATAGCTCCGTTAAGCTAACAAGGTATGGGGAGCCAAATAACCTATATCTACATCTAGCAAGAGACGGGCACTGGCAAAGAAAGTGAATAACACTTTCCTCTTCCGCAGTGGACCTGCATCCATGGCAAAAGTCGTTAAAAGGCAGTCTCAGCATGTCTAATCATGATGCAATGACCCGTAAGCACGGCCACTACAGTCGAGATGACATCACGACCGAGACCAAGTAATCGGTTGGTACGCTTTCCATCCATCCTGGGCCAGGATAGGTTGACGTCCCGAAGGAACCTCCACGAAATGGTAAATTTGACCGAGGCAAGTGGCATACCCAATTCAACAGAAGAGGATTCCGGAAGGATGGCGCACCAGCTCTGGCCAGCTCGTCGGCCCTACAATTTCCCGGAATATCACTGTGCCCGGGGACCCACACCAGAGAGACACCGGTGAAGCGCCCCGAGACTAGGTCGAGACTGCGCCGACATTCCCTAACAATCCTAGAGTTAATCATGAAACCTGACAGAGATCTTATCGCAGCCTGACTGCCTGAAAAGATCGAGACGCGACTGAAAGGAGCATCGTTGACGAGGATCCTTTATATTGTGACACAATTAATTAGAATTTCCCTTTCGAATTTTTCCTTTTTCAAATCGAAGATTGTCTGTCATCTGTGCAAAAGGTTCACAATTCTAAAAAAAAAATGCCAAATAAGATCTCAAATTTTAACTACTAAACCTCAACAAAGGTGAAGAAAACTGAGTGCAAGATCTTATTGTAATAGCGACCAGCTCCATCATGATCTGCGAAACCAATTTTCGAAAATATCTTTAAAAGTGAAAATCAACAATTCGCCTCCTTAAAAGGTTCTCAGTACCGATAAGTACTTAAGCTGGAGTCAAATTCAGTTAATAATTCAAGCAAATTTTGACTTAAAACACCGCTTCGCTTCAATTGCTTTCATTCCTTTCGAAACCAGACCGCAACAAAATCCATCGACCTAAAAAGCGGCTTTTAGCTTGTAATTTAAGTCGATCTGTTATTTGAGGCAACTTGAAGCAAACGTTGATGAAGATGGAACTCCCGGTTAGAAAGATTCTTCAGAGTGTTTGTATTGTTCAACAGAGTATCTTAGCCTCAAGCTGCTTCTTTATGGCAAAACTGTTCTTAGCAACTTCTGAGTTTATTAATAAGGAAGGAAGGAAGGGCACTGCGAGATTAGCACGCTGGCGAGGATCTGGAACAGATTGCAGCTGGACTATTGCAGGGCTTGTTGCAATTAGGAGAAGTTAGAGACTATCGAAGACCTCCTCTGTAACTGCCCAGCCCTTGGTAGATTGCGATTTAGGACCCTTGTCAGCGTCTTCTTTGAAAGCATGAATTCAGTGTCGAGAGCTGACATCAAGACTTTCCACAGATTGGCTTAGCCTAGTTGAGAGGTGCTAAGACTTCATCGGTGTAGTTGCGCACTCCCACCCTTTCCGTTGCTGTCTGGTCTGTGTGATTTGTTCAGTTTTCCACTCCCCCTTTTCTTCTATTTACCTCTCCTTTCATCCTTTCCCCTGCTTCCCTCCTTTAGGACCTTGTACAATGGGTCAGTTCGACCTCCGGGATACTGTACTTGTCTTATTTGACAGGTACACGTCCCCTAACCTAAGTATTTTTCAATTCTAACCAATTAAGTTTCGGCACATCAGCAGATCAGCAGTCACCGTGGTCCACTGGCAGTGTATTGGACTTATTAGACGTGAGGCCATGGTTAACATACAAGTTCAGATTTCTCCAACTAAACGTAATATGAAAAAATATTTCTGCGGCTACTTTCTCTCAGCAGACACTCAAGTAAAAATTCTGTAGAGTAAATCAAATACAATTACAGTGAAAAAGTTTCTCAAAAATCTGTCGGTCAAACTCGACTTTAAATTCTAAATCTAGCCACTCATGTGTAAAACAGAGATCAGCAATGAATCGTTTTTCCGCTACTCATAAGCACTAATCCAATTTTCAGTATGAGTGAATCAACAGAATTGAAATTCAACTACTCAATATTCAATATTTTAGAACATTGATTTATAAGTATAAGTAGCAATGAGTATGAGTACAATATTGGCATCAAACTCACAATATGTTTGATTCATACGCCTACTCATTCTGATTCATAAATTCGAGTGGCTCGAATTATTCATCAAAATTTACAGCCTTTGTTGTTGTTGCATATACAAATAAAGAAGAAAGGAAAGAGAAAGACAACAAGCAAAGATTATTGACAATCATCTTGTGAGTATAATACTGTTCGTACGCGAATCATACTTATATTGTGCTTCGTGTAAATGTTAAGTAGAGACAAGTCGAAGTCAATAACATCATGCGTACTGTTAAGTATGAGTACGACGAGTTGTATGAGTAGTATGAGTATAATATAAAAATAAGTATGAATGCGTATAAGTATCAGAAATTATAATTATGACTCGAATCTACTCATCGTTTTGAATATCCGTTGCTGATCTCTGGTGTAGAATTAACATACACGACATATAAGTTGCTGAGAAGCTAGGTTGTTATCGTGACTAAAGGGTTGTAAACACCGATTAAGTAAGTGAAATTTAAAGAAGAAAAAGTATAATAAAGTAAAACTTACCAGTCATCATTAAAGGTTTCAAATCACTTAGCCTGTGAAACTGCCATTAAATTTTTAATTTCAAGTCGTCAATTAAATGACGAAAAAAATCCTCGTTTGTCTGAAATATAAGTTGAGTGATATAACTATCTTCTCACTAAAACTGCCCATATCTTAGATATGATCATTGATACCCATTTGAGTTTACAAGATCGCTCGTAGACTATACATACAGAAATATCGCAAATTCTTTAGACCACTTACTCAGAAGATCAAAAATATAAAGCTACCACCTTTATCAAGGTCAAGTTGTAAAAGAAAATATTTATTCCTTATATTTCAGAATCCAATTATAATGTGAAATATTTTACAACTTTTTAATTACTTGTTCGCAGTGCCATTACAAATTTCCTCTAAAAATCGAAAGAAATTTCATTGTAACGCTTACATAAGAAAAAATACAAAAGAATTTCACAAGTCATGAATCATACATTTAGCAAGCTCCTCATACCACTTATTCAAATGTTCAAAAATATAAAGCTATCACCATTACCAAGGTCGGGAATAGTTTTCCTTATATTTCAGAGTCCAATTATAATGTGAAATACTTCAAAACTTTTTAATTAATTTAGTTACAGTGCCATTACAAATTTCCTTTAAAAATCGAAACAAATTTAATTGTAACGCTTACATAAGAAAAATTTCAAAAGAACTTCATCATTCGGTTATAAAAAGACAAGAAAATTTGTAAACTTCACCACAATCGTTCTTGAAGTGAAGACGTTTACTTAACGAGGCAAAATGAAGTTCCTGACAATTGCTGTTATCGCCGTACAATTGATTTTGGCCTCAGCCATGGGTCAAGGCAAATATAATAAGCCACCTTATATTATGAGTTAGAAATAAATTGTTTAATTTTTGAAAAATTAAAATAAAATAAAAATGTGTCGTTAGAGGTTTCATTTAACGCACATTTCTCAGATTATGAAACTTTAATAATTTTCCTTTTATTTATTTGTGGAGGATGAGGGGGTTCGGTACTATTAAAATTCTAAACTTTTAGCTGTACAGTGGTGCCCTGCCAGAAAACCGGTTACTAGTAATTGTAAATAGTTGATGTACAACATAAATCTGCTCTTATTGCAATTCATTAACAATAGTTTTGATTACCTTAAACCCATTTAGACTTAGAAGGCATAGCTGCCAGATAAATGAAGCAACAAATCGTCAAATATTTGAGAAAAAATCGTCAAAATCCTCAAAGATGTTCATTGAAATCGTAAAAAAATCGTCAGAAAAAATAACTTGAAAGATTTTTAAAAACAAAAACATGTAAACTTACTGTTCAGCAGCAATAATATTGCATCATCTATTCCCATGGATGGTGGAAATATTAGGGAGTCAGATATTATGGGCATGTGAATTCACTGTGATGATCTCTAGAACTGACACATTTTTCAGTGCCTTGGTTTCCTAAGACGCTGCAATAAATATTTCATTTCATCTGATCTGCTTACCATTTACAGAAGTTATAACCGACCGAGAATGAAATACAAATCTCATGTCTGGGTTGACCCTTAGCGTCTAATTTGAGGCTTCTCGACCCTTTACAGGAGAGACCGTTTTAGCTCGTTAAACACGATAGTGTGTCCAACGTAATACATTCATTGGAGCATCGTACAATATGGCTTGTGTTTTACTGCTCTGTCGATACTGCAACGGATATTGTTCAAGCGAAATAAGGGAACTTATTTCTCGGCCAGCACATCCATATGTGGTCGATTGGCTAGTGTAACAAATTTGTTCTTTAGTCGGATTATTCGTATATGGAACTCCCTTCCTGTAAAGATCCTTTCCTGTTTGTAATGGTATAAAAATATTTAACCTAGTGTCCATAAACACAGAGGTTCCTATACTATACCTTTTCTTAAATCCAAACACAATGCCATACTCTGAGTGGTGGTCGTATGAATAAAAAAAATAATGGCCCTTGCCTACGTTCTTCCCAAGGTATATTGGAATTTTTTAAATTTTCTTCAAAGGCAAATGATAATTTATGCTCAATTACGATGCTATTTAGGAGTTGTAATTCTTTGGCTTTTAAGGGATTATAAAGACATAAAATACAGAAAAATCATCACAGGTATTCGAAAAAAACATTAAACCCACTAGCCCATGTAATCTTGAATGATCCTGACCACATCCGATTGAGAAGAAGAGACACCGCGGACCTCATAAGAAGAAGAGTGAGAAGAATGTCAAATTAATTCCGTGAACCATTAATATTTCGTCTCGCGCTGGCTAGGACTAAATTAACATAATAGTTGAATTAGTATAGATTTTAAGATTTGAGTAGTAATTGATAGCTTACATTACAGTGAGGATCTATTTATAAAAAAAGAAAAAAAAACGTCAAAATGATGATAAATCGTCAAATCTGACAGCTATGTTAGAAGGGTTTTTGCCTCTATGTATATTCCTTTCATTGATGGTAAACGACCATGAAGAGTTGACGGACGTCATACATAAGAATGTCATCAGTTAAGATAACAAACATATTTCCATGAAGGCGCTCTTTTCTAGGTCCTTAATATCCTAGTTTCTGGCAATAAAATTTAAACGGAACAACGAAATAAATAGACAAGACCAACCTTATGAAATTGAAGTCGCCGTGGTCTAGCAGGTAGTGTGCTGGCTTATTAGACGTAAAGCCAAAGTTCGAGTCCTAGGCCAGACATCAAAATAAAATACAAAAAGCATTTCTTCGGCGATTTCTTCTCAGCAGATTTCTGGCAAAAACTCTGAGAGTAAATAAAATTGGCATGAAAAGTTTGTCAAAAAATCTGTCTTTCGGAGTCGACTTTAAACTGTAGATCCCGCCACTTATGTATAAAATTAACACACACAACATAAGTGGTGATAGAAACTAGGTCAATAATCCTGACTGAAGGGTTGTAATAACCAATTATGTGTGTATGTATGAAACTTAATGAAATTGCCTAAGTCTAGTGCGTAGTGTGTTGGCTTTTTAGACGAAAGCTTTTGTTTTTAACTCTAGCTCAGGCATCTCTGATAAATCTCAATACGAAAAAAATATTTCTTCGACAACTGAGAGTAAATACCATTACCATGGAAAAGTTTCCCAAAGAAATCTCTCGATCAGATTCGACTTCAAACACACAACATAAGTGGTGCGAGAAGCTACCCTTTCATCATCTTTAGTTCCATGTCAGTAAGTTTTTTTCCTTCTTTTTTATTCTAATAAAAACACAAGATTTTTACCAAAAATTTATGTATTTATGTGCTTAGATAACGATCAGGTTCGGGTTCCGCCAACACCAAATGCTTCAGATATTGAATGGCGATAACAGCAGCCGTAAAAAACATTATTTCAAACTGAAAAATTTTAAAAACTTTTAAATTAAAATATAGTTACGCACAAATACGGACGAGGATATGAAAAACTAATTTCTTTTTGTATTAGAAAAATGAAGATCTTCCAGAAATATTTCTTATATAAGCAATGCAATTAAAATTGTATCGATTTTTTACGTTAAATTTGCTGGGGTGGCGTAAATAGACGTAGAAAATCAATGGTTTTTTGCATTTTAAAAAGATTTTATTTTAAAGTTTTACGCTTATTATAGAGTTTTCAAACCATTTTTATGGCGGAGTGAACAGTTCTTGTTCAAATTCGTTGCATTCGACCGTTAAAAAATAAGTGAGGAACTCTATAATCAGAACAAATGATATACCCGCTTACCCACTGATACACCGAAACTTTTTGTGTATCTAATTGGATTAGCATTAAAGACTTGTTCGCTATTAATTAACACAGAAGCTGCAATTGGCGACTGTTTAGATAATAAGAATTTTTCCTTCCAAAAGCAAGTTGAACTAAAGATTTTCTATCGAATTTAAGAGATACACTGAAGAATCTTTCTGACCCCAAATCCCGTCTTGACGAAAATTACTTAAAGTTGCTGCAAGTGCTAGGCTTTCATTTCCGAAATGATTTTTGCAATCTAGTAGTGAAAGTGAAAAAAGCTGGCACTTATGTAAACCCTTAATTAAATTTGCTTACAGCATACAGATAAATGAAGCATCAAATCGTCAAAAATTTGAGAAAAAATCGTCAAAAGCGTTCATTGAAATCGTCAGAAAATCGTCAGAAAAATAAATTAATAAATTGAAAGAATTTTAATTACAAAAACATATGAAGTCAATGTTAAGCAGCAATAATATTGCATAATCTATTCCTATGTGAGGTTTAAATATTAGAGAGTTAAAGGATCTTGGCTTTATGGACATGAAAATTCAGTGTGATGCTCGCTTGGTTTCTTAAAACGTTGCAATAAATACTTCACTTCATCTGATCTACTTACAAATTATACAATTTATAACCGATCGAAAATGGAATACAACTCTCATGTATTTATAGGCCCTATTTTAAGGCTTCTCGACTGTGTACAGGTGAGGCCGTAGTAGGTCGTTAATCACGATAGTGTTCCAACTCAATTGATTCATTGGAGCATGGTTGCAATCTGCCTTGTGTTACTGTTTCATCGTTAATACAATGGATATTTATCAAGCGAAATAAATACGTAACACTCGTCCTTCTCGGCCAGAACATCCGTATGTGGTCGGTTGACCTGTGTTTCGCATACTGCATTACAGAGATTTTTCATTTGTCAGATCGGACATGGAACTTCCTTCCTAAAGAGATCTTTCCTGTTATTTATGGTATAAAAATATTTAAACCTAATCTGTTTCCTCATTTATATAATAGATATTCCTAGTTCCAAAAACAATTCCAGAGTGTTGGTTTACCTTCACCCGTGGCATCATAACGGGCCGCCAAACGTGCTCAAGTGCTTTGTGATATCAGAGCTACCACTACGAAATAAGACCAAAGTTGGTCGTATGAAAAAAAACAAAAATAATGGCACTTGCCTTTGTTCTTCCGATGGTAATGTTAGAAGCTCTAATCGAATTTTTAAAATTGTCTGCAACGGCGTATGATAATTTATTATCAACTACGATGTTATTTATGAGTTGAAATTGTTTGGCATTTAAGGGATTAAAACGGTATAAAATACAGTAAAATCAACCCTGGTATTCGAAAATTACTTAAAAATATAATGCGTTACACCTTGTTGTACAAAGCTTAAGGAAGCCTTTAATGTATTAATAAAGTGAAGAAAATGTTGTAAATTTTTAATTGCTAAAAATCGTCAAAATAAGAGCATAAATCGTCATGTCGTTAAAATGATATTTTTGGTGCTGAAAATCGTCAAAATTACTATAAATCGTCAAATCTGGCTGCAATGCTCATATTGTGTAGGTTTCGTAGACATTGGCTTAGCTAACAATAACTTTCTTATATCCAGTCTAAAATCAGCTTTGTTTTACTAACTTTTAATTGCTAAATATTTCATCTGCCACTATATTTTAAATATTATGGTTCAAAAATCATTTCTATTTGCCATAAAAATAATTTATTGCACCAAATTTCTGTGCAAAACTTTTACGATTTCAAAATTTTTAGATTAACGAACAATATTTTCATAATTTAGTGGTAGTTTTTTGTTTATTTTTTCAATCATAAATCATGGATATTTGTTTATCCGTATGTAATATTTTATTTTAAGGATCATTCGTTACGTTTTTTTTTATTAGCAAATGAATAACAATAATTCTCGCGTGTTAATTGCTTAGCTATACACCAGTTGCATTTAGAAAGTTGTATGGTTTAATCAAATAAATTAAATAGCAAATCAATATTATGCATAAATAATAATGAAAAACAATTTCATTACATTTTGAGGTTTTAAGTAGTAAATCATGCTTTAATAATTCGTTTTGGTTTTGATTTGCATTTTCTTCATTTTCTGTAAATAAATTTGAAAAATATAAACTTTATGAAGGCAATTAATATCGATCATTATGAATTGTAGTTTTAATTTAAATGCCATTTTTTATTATCAAATTACACCTGAAGCCATAACCTATGGAATTATTTTCCCCAAAAGCATAAAATCTGCAAGCTGAAGTTGATTATAATCGACTGAGTGACACTTTACTATTGAGAATACAATAGAAGTACCAATTTTAAGATTTACTAAAAATGTGTTTTATTTATCATATATGAACATTCATTATGCGTCGGTGGATGAATGGGTGTTTAATTTTTAGTATCTCTACCTGTAACGAGCTAATATCATGCCTTTTATTCAGTGCTTCCTATCGTTATGTAAGTTTTGGCGAAAACATCATCGCTATCCTAGCCAAAGTATGCCAAAGAGTCTAAGACAATTGATTGCCTATCGCAAGAATAAAAATAATTTAGCCTTTTACAGGCCCACATCCTGGTGAAAATTTCTTCGCGACATGGGCCTACACTCGAAGAAAATTCTTCTTTAAATTTAAATGAAACAAACTGTGTGAAAGACATCATTGAAATTTGTTATGCATTTGAATGGCTTATTGATGCCATTATATATGCAATATAATATCGTTCAAATACCCGAAAATGCTTCTTTGCGTGAGGCACATATGAAATGTTCTATTTTCCCTATATGTGGCACACAAATCAGGCTGACTTCGACAGACCCTACAACTCAAAACGATGAGTAGGTTCGAGTCATACTTATAATTTCTGATACTTATACGCATTCATACTTATTTTAATATGATACTCATACTACTCATACTCAAAGTTTGAAGTACTGGTAGTATTCATACTTAACAACACGTATGATGTTATTGTCTCGACTCGTCTCTGCTTAACATTTACACGAAGCACAAAATAAGTATGATTCGCGTACGAGTACTATAATACTCACAAGAAGATGCTTTGCTTGTTGTCTTTGTCTCTCCTTTCTTCTTTGTTTGTATATGCAACAACAACAAAGGCTGTAAATTTTGATGAATGATTCGAATCACTCAAATCTCTTAAGTATTATAAGTAATTTTCTAAATTTATGAATCTGAATGAGTAGGCATACGAATCAAACATAATTCGAATGTTGTGAGTTTGATGTCAACGTTGTACTCGTATTCATACTTATAAATCAATGTTGTAGCGAGTATGAAAGAATCAGAGAAGTTGAATTTCAATTCTATTGATGCATTCATGCACAAAATTGCATGTGTGCTTATGAGTAGCGGAAAAACGATTCATTGCTGATCTCTGATATGCCTCCACTAACTACTCTCTAAGTTAGGGCCATTCTTACAACTTGCCATAAACTTAAGGGAGGATTTTAATGAAGAGATAAATTGTTTTTCATTATTATGAGTACTTAATAAGAGTCGCCGTGGTCTAGTGGGTATTGTGTTGGCTTATTAGACAAAAGGCCCGGGTTCGAATCCCAGGTCAGACATCAAAACGAAAAATATTTCTTCGGCGACTTCCTCTCATCAGATTTCTGGCAAAGTCTCTGAGAGTAAAAATTGCCATGAAAGCTTTTCACTATCTGTCGTTCGGAGTCGACTTTAAAACGTAGTCTCGCCACCATGTATAAATAACGCAACAACATAATTGGTGTGAGAAGCTAGGTCGTAATCCTGAACTTTTGTTGAAGGGTTGTAATGGCCATTATGTTATGTTGTAAGCATATACAAAAAAAATAAACAAAAAAACGAAGCCCGTTGTTGCAAACGCAGTTAAAAAAAAAACAACGGTAGGAACATTGTGTGGTAATTGGCAGTTTTACTCACATAGACGTTAACCAAACTCCCAAGAAGCCCGCTTGCTAGCAACCACTATGTTGTATACAGGTGCGACCTTTAAAGTCACCAACGAAGATTTAAAGAAACAGAGAGAAAAAAGAAATCGCCGAAAATCTTTTGTATTTTTTTTTTTTTATTTTGCGTTGGCACTTTAAGTTAAATCAAAATAGCTAAGTAACTTGCCTTCCCTTAGCAAAGCTACCTTACCACCAAACTTTAACGGGAAGTTGAAATAATGACCCTTAGTGTAGGGTAACATATAACCTGGTTTTGTTTTCTTTAAATCATATGCTAGCTTAAACTAAAAATTTATGACTGAAAACTTAATGAAATTTAATATAAATTATTAATTTTTTTTATTTTTGTTTCGTGTTTTTTTGTTATTATTTTTCGAAAACTGAAATATTAAATGACCACCTACTGTGAACTATGACAACATCATGATCATTAATTATATTTTATTATGGATTGGAAATTAACGAAATATTATACAAAAAACAAATCTTACGAAACATGCATATTCATATGGTTTTTGGATCGTTTAAAAAATGTTAAAAAATAAAAAGAAAAAAATTCTTTTTTTATGGTGTCACTTCCTTAAAAAAATAATTTTAATTTTTTGTTTGTCATAAATCCAGTGGAATTAAGTTGCCTAAGCTTTATAATTTTCTTTAAATTTTCGTATTGAAATCAAAGAATTTTCAACAGGAAATTTTAAAATACCATTAATGATCACACTCATAAATAATAATTGAAAAAAAAAAAACAACTGAATGTCTGCACCAATGGCGTAGAATCTATGACGATGTTGCTCATGATGATGATGATGATGTGGAAAAAGCATGACTCATAGCCACTGCCTTTATTCATAGACGACATCATCATCATCATCCCTATATCACAGCTTGTAGCTTTGATTGTATGCTTTACAGCTGTTTGATTCGCTTTATTTTCTATGAACTCTGAAGAGTTGTTCGTTGAAGGCGTGAAATTTTAAACCCTCTTCGAAAATGTTCAGAAATTTATGGCGTAAAATGCATGTTTTGTTTTTGTCTGTCGTTATTATTAATGCAATGTATGGTTGAAAGAAAATTTATGAGGCGCAAATTTGAATTTATTATTAAATACACTACCAAAGCAAACCAATGCATAGAAATTACCCATAGAAACTTTTTAAAGCTTTAATATTTGGAGTTACTGGTTGTTTATACAGCCAAGGAAAAATGTTAGTAAAATTAAAGAGAAAAAAATATGAAATACATACATAGATACATACATAATTGGTCATTCCAACCCTTCAGCCAGGATTATTGCTCTAGTTTCTCACACCACTTTTGTTGTGTGCGTTAATTTTATACAGGAGTGGCGGGGCCTACAGTTTAAAGTCGACTCCGAACGACAGATTTTTGCGAAACTTTTCATGGCAATTTTATTTACTCTCAGAGTTTTTGCCAGAAATCTGCTGAGAGGAAATCGCCGAAGAAATACTTTTTGTATTTTGTTTTGACAACACACTACCTACTAGACCACGGCGTGAGTGGCGATACCTACAGCTTAAAGTCGATTCGGAACAACAGATTTTTAAGAAATTTTCATGGCAATTTTATGTAGTTTTTGTCACAAATCTGCAGTGAGAAAGTTGTCTTTTTGTTAGTCTGACGTGGGGTTTCAACCGTGACATCACCTCTAATAAGTCAACAAACTACTATGGCGATTTCACCAGTGACCTATACAATGATGAAAGTGTCCCTGTTTAGTGTGGACTAAATTTCGTTGAGAATACTATTGATCAGACCAAAGTCTCTATGCACAATACAACTTCTGAATTCTATGATCTGGACACTAAAGAAATACGTGAGTGGCGGGACCTACGACTCTGAACGACAGATTTTTGAAAACTTTATAATGGCAGGTTTATTTAACTTACTCTCAGAGTTTCTGTCAGAAATCGGCTGATAGGAAATCGCCGAAGAAATATTTCTTTTTCATATTTCGTTTTAATGCCAGACCTGGGATACGAACCCGGGCTTTTCGTCTAATAAACCAACACACTACCTACTAGACTACGGATTCTTCAATGGGATATACTCCCTGCCTTATTTATGTACTTATGTGTGAGGGCAAGGTTAATGCCTAACATGGGTCTGATGATAGGCCCATCATAATTTTCACAAAATTTGTCATATCTTCTTATTCAGATGTTGCTGTATTTCACAGAAGCACAATTTTATCCTGGATTTAAGCATAACAATTGTTTGTATATTATTTATTTATTGTTTGTTTATTTGTTTATTCGCACAAAACTCAGACAAAGAAAAGAATATCAAATGAGATTTTTTCGAATTTTATTTTATTTATATGAGCTACAGTATGAACCATTAGCCAACACACTGCATACTAGACTTAGGCAACTTCATAAGGCCTGTCTGTTTATTTCGTTGTTTCGTTTAAGTTTTAGTAACAGATCATAGGATGTTAAAGCAGCCATCTGCTTTGCCTAGAAAAGAGCGTGCCTTTCTGGAAATATGTTTGATTGTTGTGTTGAGTATAAACTTTCCTCATTAGCTATATTAACTAAAAACATTATTTTAAGGAGTGCACACAAAAAAAACTGGACTTATACTCTTTCGTTATAGAAATAAAACTAAGTGGCGGATTTTTTTCGTTTTATATTTCAATTAAAGTAAATAATATTTGAATTCCTTTTGTGTATTAAATTTTGTTCTGACAAAGGTCTCAGAGTATTCAACTTTTTGAGCCACTTTTCTTCTAGACATTTTAGGGTGTTTTGAGAAAAATATGTATTTATTTGCTTTGTTTTGGTCCTTTTTTTCTTTCTCTCAATACTCAAAGACTCCTTATATTATTTTATTACTTACCTTAGAAACTGTTTTTTGGTTAACACCTGCTAAGCCTAGCAATCGTTTTTTATAAGCGGCGCGGTTATTCATTGAAAATTTCAATTAGTTTTTTACGATATTCTTGTTGGGTGCCCATTTTCAAAAAACTATTTTTGCTATTGCAATGATATTTAGCACTTGAATTTTGGAACAGATGACTAACAAATAATAATGTAACGGTATTCAGTTTTTTTAATTATGATAAAAGTTATAAGCTTAAAAGAAGGCCAATTTTTTTTTATGCGCACTCCTTATATGATAGGATCATTTCCAATCAATCAAAGGAAGATACTGGGAGGCAAGAACTCTTCAAAGCCTAAATGGTTTAAAGCCAATCAAAACTATTGTTCATGGTTTGCAATAAGAGGAGACTTCAGTTGTGCATCAAATTATTCAAACTATTACTAGGAACCGGTTTTCTGACAGGACACCACTGTACAGCCAAAGTACACTTCTTTAGAATTTTGATGCCGCCGGACCCCCAAATAAAATTTTAAATGTTCCAAACTCTAAGAAATGTGCGTTAAATAATAACTCTAACAACATTTTATTATTTCTTTCATTTTAATTTTTCAAAAATTAAACAATTTACTTCTAAGTCATAATGTATGGTGGCTTATTATATTTGCCCATGGCTAAGGCCAAAAGCGATTGTATGGCGATAACAGCAATTGTCAGGAACCTCATTTTGCCTCGTTAAGTAAACGTCTTCACTTCAAGAACGATTGTGGTGAAGTTTACAAATTTTCTTGTCTTTTTATAATCGAATGATGAAGTTCTTTTGAAATTTTTCTTATGTAAGCGTTACAATTAAATTCGTTTCGATTTTTAAAGGAAATTTGTAATGGCACTGTAACTAAATTAATTAAAAAGTTTTGAAGTATTTCACATTATAATTGGACTCTGAAATATATGGAAAACTATTCCCGACCTTGGTAATGGTGATAACTTTATATTTTTGAACATTTGAATAAGTGGCATGAGGAGCTTACAAAATTTATGATTCATGACTTGTGAAATTCTTTTGAATTTTTTCTTATGTAAGCGTTACAATTAAATTTGTTTCCATTTTTAAAGGAAATTTGTAATGGCACTGTGAATAAGTAATTATGAAGTTGTAAAGTATTTCACATTATAATTGGTTTCTGATATATGTATAGGCAATAAATATTTTCTTTTACTACTTGACCTTGATTATAAGTTGATAGCTTTAAATTTTTGATATTTTCAGTAAGTAGCCTAAAGAATTTGCGATATATCTGTATATATGTATAGTCCACGAGGGTCTTGTAAAGTCAAATGGGACTCAATAATCATATCTAAGATTTGGACAGTTTTAGTGAATTGAAGGAATATCGCCATCTAGAATGACGGCTTTAAATTGAAGGTTTAATTGTAGTGTCCCAGATTAACTGTTTAAAAGTATTTAATACGATATGAAATTTAGTAACTTACAACACTTTAGTAAAGATTACAACTTAGGTTCTCACTCCACCTATGTTGCGTGCGTTAATTTTATCCATGAGTGGCGGAACTTATAGTTTTAAGTCGTCTCCGAACCACAGATTTTATCTCGAAATTAGTAGCGATAAAGCTTTAAAAATTAATCAAATATCGGGTACTATTTATAAAAGTTAAATAAAGGATGATGCCTTTATATGTGGCATTAGAAATGCTTCTCTGATGTTTAATAATCGAATCACTATTAGAGTATATTCCATGTGACATAAGAGTTGTGTGCTATATCAAGCCGCGCTGTTGAAACCACATTTCTTTGATGTATAGATCATACAATTCAGAAGTTAGTAACCATCAGCTTGTAATGTGCACAGACACTTAGGTCCGATCAATGTTATTCTCAAAGAAATTTAGTCTACACTAAACAGGGACACTTTTATAGGTCACTGTTGAAGTCGGCGTAGTAGTTTGTTGTCTTATTAAAAGTGATGCCACGGTTAAAACCCCAGGTCAGACTAAGAAAAAGACAACTTTCTCTCAGCAGATTTCTGGTAAAAACTAAATGAAATTGCCATGAAAATTTCTCAAACATCTGTTGTTTCGAATCGACTTTAAGCTGTAGGTATCGCTATTCATGTATAAACAAAAATTAACACAAAGAGACTAAGTAATGTGAGAGGATAAGCCGTAATCCTAACAGAAGGATTGTAATGGCCAACTATGTATATACAGAGTGGCTGATATGTATTGCAACCAACTCCAGGTTGTTATCATTTGTAAACCACTCGTCTGACAGCTGACAGATTTTTTCCAGTGACAGTTCATTTTATTATTTACAAGCTTACAAAAGCATTTTGATCTATTGCATTCAGAAAAAAAGTTATTCGTGATGAATTTCAAGCGTGATAGTGTGATTGCTATATATTTCGGTGGAAACCACAGGCGGGTATCGTTAGAGCCTTCTAGCGTTTAAATATGAATAAATTTTTTGTTTCTCATACCACTGCTCGTTACCGTGATACTGGCAGGGTTGCATCGCGTGCAAAAAGTGGACAAAAAAAATGGTAACAACACCAGAAATGATCCGAAAGGTGAAGGCCAGATTTGATCGAAATCCACGCTGAAGTGGTAGAAAATTTGTTCGTGAGCTGAACATATCGCGAGAACGGATGCAACAAATATTGAAAAATAAGTTTGGACTAAACCATTAAAGTTCCAAAAAGAGCAAGAGCTCACCGATGGGCAAAAAAAAATTAAACTCGAAAGAGCCAAGGAGTTACTTCGCTTGTACGAAAATGGCCAGTTACCGAATTTGGTTTTCTCAGAGGAGATACCATTCCAAACTGAGCAGTTTGTGAACAAATAAAATGATCGGGTTTACTTGCCAAAGAGGTCAGCTGAAAATTTACATCTGCGGTTGGCCACCAGAACTCAAGCGTCGCTATGGTAATGGTGTGGGCCGCCGTAACGGCCGATGGTCGCTCACCGCACGTATTCATCAACCGTGGGGGCAAAATAAATGCTAAATATTATTGGGAAAATGTCTTAGAGACATGAACATGAACATTCCAACAGGACTCAGCAGCACCGCAAACAACACACGTCAATCAACACTGGTTTATATAGGTGGTTCCTCGCGTCATTTCTACTGCACAATGGCCACCCAAAATCTCCGGATCTCAATCCGTTAGACTTTTGCGCCTGTGGCATTTTGGAGAACAAGGTTCTCACTAAAAAATACCAAAGTGGCGATCATCTCAAGAAGGCGCTTGGCCGGAAAAGGGTCAAAATACCGCATAGCCACTTTCGTGCAGCCTGTGATGGCTTTGTTGGCCGTTCGAAGGCCATAATTTGTACCAAAGGTGGCCAATTCGAACAAATCTAAACTGATTCTAAAATTTTATGTTATTTCCAATATTTTTTGCTTTTGAAAAGTAAAATTAAAAAAAAATTTAAAAATATAGCGCTTTACTTTGTTGCAATATATATCAGCCACCCTGTATGTGTGTATTAGTATTGCCTCGTTGAAAACAATTTTTCAATGCCAACTGATTTAAAGTTTATTCAGCAAACCCACATCTTTGCCTATGATTACACTGTCTCTTATTACAGACATTTCTCTTTGAGTGTAGTAGAGACAAAACACAATCCAAACACCATCGTTATTTTTATCGCCCGTCTGCTTTAGCAACTAGAACTAAACCGCTGAGGCAATGTAACTTCATCGTGCTGTGGCAAAAGTTGTAGCTAAAATGCAATTTTTTTCCGCATTTTCTATTCAAAATTAGTAGGAAAAGAGTCAGGAAAAACTCCATGAAAAATTCGCACGATTATTGTGAGTTTTATTGCAACAGCGAACAGTTCATTGTTAATTTTTTGTTTCTTCATGCTTCTGGTGTGCGTTGCATACCAAATTATATTGTATCTCTTCTCTTACCGCTAGAAAAAGAAATTTAAAATTATTATAATAAATTAAATAAAATAGAAACAAAATCAAAAAAATTAATACTAAGTATGGAGGAGCTAAATGTATTATAAATGCAAGCAATACATTGTGATTTATAATGTCGCGAACCGCAGGCGGTAAACACAGTAAAAAAAAGCAAGTGATTGTTATAGAAAAAATTTTAGAATTTAAAATAAAATTAGTTGAGGCAGGCTTCAAAGTAGCTTCTAATGAAACTGGTCGAATAAAATTACCGGATTCTTTACAAGAATTTTCTTGAGATTTCTTCTGAACTTTGACATTTTATAGCGACCACCTAGTTGAAACTACACTTGACACATAACTTGTCCTTTATTCAGTCTGTTTGCCAAACCACAATGGGCGGATATGGTATTCAAATCACATGCAAATAATAAAATTGTTTAATCAAAATGGGTGTGCTGCGTAACTCTAATTTTCATCGAAAAATCTTCTTCAGCAATAATAACCATTTCTAGATTAATGGGTATGGAAGCAAACAAATCTGTCACAAAAGGTCCAAAAGAATGCAATACATGCCAAAAAAAATAATGTTTATTGTATGGAGTTTGGGTATCTTTTCATAATTCTCTGAAGCCAAAACTTACTATATAATCACTGCCAACGGCAAGCACTATGATTTAGGACATGTGCCACATTGCTCTTGCCATATTAAAAATTTTGCACGAGAGTTTTGAGATTCCTTTGTGAAAATGATGTGAATTGGCTACCATGATCGCTGCGTTTTATTCCGTTCAACATTATCTTATGGGAAATGAGCCAGAAACCACAATGGCTCCCAATGCCATTATAACTCCCTCCGTTACATGAACAGTTCAATATTACGAATGTTTTCCACTCAGAGAAGGCAAGGCGGGTATTTAAACGATATGAAAACCTACAACCATAGGTGCCAGATAAATGAAGCATCAATCGCCAAATGTTAGAAAAAAAATCGTCAAAATCGTTAAAGACGTTCATTGAAATCGTCAAAAAAAAATCGCCAGAAAAAATAAGTAAATAAACTGAAACGTTAAAAAAAAACTTATTTTTATTGTAGTGAAATAAACAACACTTATGTTTATTAACACATGATCATGAAAATTCAGTGTGATTTTCTTTACAACCGACAAATTTTCTAGTGTCTAGACTTCTGAAGAAAGTACAAGAAATATTCAATCCATCTTCTTTCTATTTACACCACTTATATCGAGCCGAATACAACTCTCAAGAATGGGCTGGTGCCTCAACGTCTATTTTGAAACTTCTCCAGAATAACAAACGTTCTCTTTAATGACGATAGGGTATCCTACTTAATTTATTCATTAGAACATCGGTTCAATGTGGTTTGTACTTCGCTGTTCTATCGCTACGAATTTTGCTCGAGCGAAATAAGTGGACTTCTTCCCCTTGTAGTCCTACGTTACACGTGGCTTTCTCAGATGTTGGCTTACTCATATTTGAAACTTCCTTCCTGCAGAGATCTTTCCTTTCACTTACAGTATAAAGGGTTTCAAATCTAGTGTCCACAAACACTATTCGTTCTTTCCTTCTTCCCCAAACCATTATATTGTCGCCGCTATGTTTAACAGTTTGCTTCACATGGTATCTTTGCTTTACATGGGTCTTAGATAGTAGTACTGCTGTCCATCTGATTGGAAACGTATGATCTAGTCTGATGAGTCCAAATGTAACCACTTTAAATTAAAGGTCTAATAGTAGTTTCCCAGATTAACTGTTTAAAAGTATTTAATACGAAATTCACTAGCTTAATCGGATCAAGATTGCAACATAGGTTCTCACTCCTCCTATGTTGCGTGCGT
Source organism: Sarcophaga peregrina (assembly GCA_014635995.1). Taxonomy (NCBI): domain Eukaryota; kingdom Metazoa; phylum Arthropoda; class Insecta; order Diptera; family Sarcophagidae; genus Sarcophaga; species Sarcophaga peregrina. The sequence goes on from CM025791.1 coordinate 80,587,723, forward strand.
TAATTTTATCCATGACTGGCGGAACTTACTCTGATGAGTCTAAATGTAACCACCTTCAGTAAGATGGAAAGCAGTACTGCTAGCGAAGATCCGGGGACCATGTTCAAAGGTACCATGTGCAGCAAACTGTTAAATATGGCGGTGTCAATATAATAGTTTGGGGATGCTTCATATGGTGGCATGTTGGCCCTTTATATTTAGTAGATGGTAACATGCGAAAAAAGACTGTCTACAGATTCTATAAACCGATCTTCCGAATTTTATGGTTATTAAACCTTCAGCTCGTTGTGCTGCCCTTGCGGTGACCAACTTCTGCCTTTGATTGGTGGAATATAGGTGGAATACATACCTATGGCGCACTTAAGTGAGTTTTGATAATCAAAGCTACCATTGCGACCTAAGACATTAGGTTTTGAAAGTGTGTTTGGTATCTGTAGACTTTCCAAGTTTCAAACTGAAAATATTCGTGAAAACAACAATATTTTCTGATACAGAAATGATAATTGCTTTACCTTGTGGAATTTTTAAAAAAATTTTTTTTTCATTTCATCACTTTGTATGAGTATTTCAACATTTTATTGTTTTCTTTTCATTTTTTTATTTTTTTGTTCGAATAAATTTTAAACAAAAATAAGTAAAAAAAATCATACTTCAAAACGATTATAATTTATTAAATACCGCCATAAATTATATGATTATTATCAATTATTAATAAATAACAATTAAAAACGTTTTAACGAAAATATGAAACAAAACAATAAAAAAAAACAACAATAATAAAATAATGAAATATATTTTTAATACGAGTGTAATAACAAATAAAAATTAATTGTATAATTAATTACGCTTCGAATGTGATAAATAAAAATAAAAAATCTTTATTTTGAATGGTTAAACACGAAAATCAATACAAAAAACAAGAAATAAAAATAAAATTTTTACTTTAAAGATATAAAAAAAATTATTAAAAATTTCATTTCATTTTTAAAAAATTAATTAAAAAAAATTTCACCATTTTAAAAGAAAAATTAATTATTAACTGTTAACATGGTCTCCAGGTCTTGTACATATTAAATTAAAAAAAAAAATGTAATTTTCCCCATTGAAATTTATTAAAATTAGTTTTTTTTTATTTTGTTTCCATTTTTTTTATAAGGAGTGCCCACAAAAAAAAATACTGGACTTACACTTTTCGTTATAGAAATAAAACTAAAGCTGGAGGTCCACACCAGGCGTTTTCGCGTCAAAGCGTTGCGTGCGTTTCATACGTTCTTCGCGTTCTATGCTTCAAATTACATGCAACGCTTTTTACGCGCCAATGTTTGTTTTGATCAGCTGTTAACAAAATAAAAGCATTTGATTGAAAATACTTGAATAAAACATTTCGTACAAAAATGGCAAATGAAATTGAAATTTTTAAAGAATTTATAGAATTAATTGAATTTGTGAATATAATATTTTGTGCAACAAGTGTGTACAACAAGCTCCATAAGAACAAACGACGATTTTGCTGATTTGCCCACCAGTTTTCTTGAAATTCAGCAGCACTACCAGAGGCATGTTTGCTCTCCGGGCATTTTTTTTACGAATCGGTCCCTTAAAGTTTTCCAACGAGATTGACAAACGTTCTCTAAAAAAAAGCAATACGAAATACCGTCCTCAATACCTCCTCGGCAATGGACTTCCAAGCAGCTGCTCTTTAAAATTAATTCCTATAAACAAGCGAGCTTTTTTATATACATGGGACTTAATGTTTTTTCACAGCTTCGATTAATTTTTCCTCATTGTTTTTTGAAAAATTTTAATAAATTAAAACAAAACAACTTGTCAAAGTCAGCTGTTTTGTACGCGCGCCCCTTGTGATGCTTACAAAAGTAGAAAGTAGATTTACTTTACGCGTTCTATGCGTCATGGCATCCTACGTTTTTGTGCGTGTAACTTGCACCATATAAATACATTAATTATACTTTTTTGACAGCCGCGTAGAATGCGAGAACGCGTAGAACGCGTGGTGTGGACCTCCGGCTTAAGTGGCGGATTTTTTCCGGTTTATATTTCAATTGAAGTCAATAATATTTGAATTTCTTTTGTGTATAAAATTTTTTTCTGACAAAGGTCTCAGAGCAACCAACTTTTTGAGCTACTTTTCTTCCAGACATGTTAGGCTGTGTTTTAGAAAAATACGTATTATTTTACTTGCTTTGTTTTGGTCGATAAATCCTTTTTTCTTCCACTTCCACGTTTTCTTTTAATACTCAAAGACTCCTTATATTGTATTATTCTTACCTTAGAAACTGTTTTTTCATTTACACTTGCGAGCCTAGCAATCGTTTTTTGTAAGCTGTGCAGTTTTTAATTGAAAATTGAGTCTTGTTGGGTGCCCATTTTCAAAAACCTAATTTTCCTATTGCAATGACATTTAGCACCTGGATTTTGAAACAGATGACTAACAAAAACAATGTAACGGTATTCATTTTTTTCAATTATGATAATAGTTATAGTCTTAAAAGTAAACCCATATTTTTTCGTGCGCACTCCTTCTTTCAAATTATTTTTTCCGTTTTTGTAATTTTGCAAAAAAAAAGAAAATTTTTGTTCATTACATATTCATTTATTTTCGTTGTTGTACCGTACATAAAACGTTATTATTAATGATTTTTAAATGAATTTCATAAATCATTTATCATCATACCAGCAATTTCATTTTGCCATGAGTACATGCATGAGTCTATGAGTGCTGGTATGTGGACAAGTTTATAGTGAAACGTAAAAGCAATTTGAATTCGGGCCATAGGAAAAACAGCACATGTGGGAAGGTTGTTTAAAATCGAATATTTAACACTAAAATGGCAGTTAATTTTAATGGAAATTCACGGTTTGTTTAGAATACAATGCAGATCAGCTGTAAATGTCAAGTAAACTATTTTTCTTTTTAATGAAGAACGTGGAAACTTAGTATGGAGTTCACTTACTTTTATACATTACCATTACAACCCTTCAGTCACGTTGTGTGCTTTAATTTTGTACGTGAGTGGCGGGATCTACAGTTTAACGTGGCAAGTTTATTTACTTTCAGATTTTTTGCTAGAAATCTGCTGAGAGGATATCGACGAGGAAATATATTTTTTTTGTTATGCCTGACCTGGGATACGAAACCGGGCTTTACATTTAATAAGACAACGCACTACCTACTAAACCACTTACTTAATTAACCTTACTTAATTGCCCTTAGCAATCCCTTAATCGGATTTCAACCTGTTTCAATACTTTCTTCCAGGCTTCTGTGCTACCCTTATATGGATTTCAAACAGCTCTAAAGCTGCTTTCTAGGCATTTATTTTTTTATATAAAACCCAACACTCAGGGGATGGCCCCTACTCATGCAGTACATTGTGTCATTGTCATATTTAAACTGTAGTTATAGCCACTCATATATAAAAATAGCTCACGTGATATGAAAGTGGGTTGTAAACCTGACTAAAGGGCTGTTATAACTGCTAAGACTTCTGGCAAAAACCATTAGAGTAAAATAATATTGCCATGAAAATCTGTCGTTCGAAATCGACTTTAAATCGTCGGTCCTGTCTTTCATGGATAAAATTTGCACACATCATATGAGTGATGTAAAAAACTAGGTTGTAAACTTGACTAAAGTGTTGTAATGACTTCTGGCAAAAACACTACAGTAAAATAAAATTGCCATGAAAAAAATACGTCTTTCGGAATCGACTTTAAACTATCGGTCCTGCCTCTCATGTATCAAATTAGCACACATCATATAAGTGATGTAAGAAACTAGGTTGTAAACCTGACTAAAGGGTTGTTATGAAGCAAGTAAGTTTGATTGTTTTCAAATACTTGATATCATGGCGTAGTCCATTACACATTTACACCTAATGGTTTGATTAGTGTTAAAAAACTCTTACAAATTATGAATGATTATTTGTAATGTGTTCAGGTATACAGGGTGGCTGATATGTATTGCATTAATGATAATTTTAAAAAATATATTAAACAGGATAGATATGCTGATGATGGAGAAAAAAATAAGCAATTTGACGATACTTTGTATTCACAAAATATAATCCATTGGCCACATACGTACGCCCACTTGAACAACGAGCTAAGATTACTTAGATTATAAGCAAATACATACAGGGTGGCTGATATATATTTCAACCAACTTCAGGTTGTTATCATTTGTAAACCGCTCGTCTGACAGATTTATTCCAGTGACAGTTCATTTTATTATTTACAAGCTTACAAAAGCATTTTGATCTATTGCATTCAGAAAAAAACTTATTCGTGATGGAATTCAAGCGTGATAGTGTGATTGCTTTATATTTGGCTGGAAAACCACAGGTGGCTATCATTTTAAAGCCACCAGCATTTTAATGTGAATAAATCTTTTGTTTCTCGTACAATTGCTTGTTACCGCGATACTGGCAGTGTTGCATCGCGTCGAAAATGTTGATGAAAAAAAACGGTAACAACACGAGAAATGATCCGAAAAGTGAAGGCCAGATTTGATCGAAATCCATGACGCAGTGGTAGGAAAATTGCTCGTGAGCTGAACATATCACGTGAATGGATGCAATATATATTGAAAAACTAACTTGGACTAAAGCCATTGAAGTTTAAAAAAATGCAAGAGCTCACCGATGCTCAAGAGAAAAGTTAGACTAGAAAGAACCAAGGAGTTACTTCGCTTGCACGAAAGTGGCCAGTTACTGAATTTGGTTTTCTCCGATGAGAAGCCATTCCAAATTGAGCAGTTTGTGAACAAACAAAATGATCGGGTTTACTTGTTAAAGAGGTCAGCTTAAAATTTACACCTGCGATTAGCCACCATAACTCAAGCATCGGCGATGGTAATGGTGTGGGCCGCCGTAACGGCCGATGGTCGCTCCTGCTAGTATTCATCGACCGTGGGGTCAAAATAAAGGCCGAATACTATCGGGAAAATGTCTTAAAGACAGTATTGAGGCCCTGCGCAGACAAACATTTCGGCTGCAGACCATGGACATTCCAACAAGACTCAGTAGCACCGCACTCAGTATGCGTCAACCAAGAATGGCTTAAAAAGGAGGTTCATTGCTTCATTTGCAGCGCACAATGGCCACCAAAATCTCTGGATCTCAATCCGTTGGACTTTTTCACCTGCGGCATTTTGAAGAGTAAGGTTCTCTTTAAGAAATACCAAAGTGTCTATCATCTCAAGAAGGCGCTTCGCTGGGAATGGGCCAAAATACACAGAGCCACTTGCGTACAGCATGTGACGGCTTTGTCGGCCGTTTGAAGGCCATAATTCGTACCAAAGGTGGCCAATTCGAACAAATCTAAACTTATTCTAAAATTTGATATTATTTCCAGCATTTTTTGCTTTTGAGCAATAAAATTAAAAAAAAAAATTTTTTAAATATAACGCTTTACTTTGTTGCATTATATATCAGCCACCCTGTATGTATACATGTATGTATACATGTATGTTGCCGAATGTAAGCTCGTATATCAATAATTTGTAATGTGTTATATTTATGCTTTATTTTATAGTTATTTATACATATTGATTTAGAAAACTATACAAATATCTTTATATACATACATATATACATACGCATGTATGTAGGTATGTATAAATATGTATATTATTATGATTAGTTTTGTTGTTGTTGTTTTAGTTTGATTTTCGTTAATAAATAGCTTTTCAGCTAAACGAACGATGTTGTTTGCCTGTTTGGCCTGTTTGACTTGGGCGCGTTTTAATTTATTGCCACTTATTAATGAAATTGATCGTTAAATTTATGGCAACGTTATTGCATTTTATAGCACACTTAAATTATTATATATTGAGTTAAAAAAAAAAAATTGTGTTTTTATTTTTTTCTATTTCATATTGAAATAAAAACAAAAATAGAAGCAACAAAATAAAAAAAAAATATGATTCTGTTGTTGTAATTATTGTGAATATTTTAAGTGGCTGTGCATTGTATATCGTTTATCGTTATATTTCACATCCAATTTTTTCGTTTTTATTTTTAAATAAAAATTTTTTTTCCTCCTATTTCAATAATTAATTTTTATTTTTAAAAGCCATTTGTGGTATGTGATAATTTATGAGGGGCTTTTTGGTTATTAGCAGTTGCTTTTGTAATTTCATTATGAATTGTATTTGTTGGCATCGTACAATTATATATTTGATGGCAAAACAAGTGGAAATAAAAAATAAAATTATGACACTTATCAGGAAATATTTGAAATTCTTCTACCACCACCATCGGAAAATACCCAAAGAATAAATAAAATAATTGGTTTTAAATACTTCGAACAATAGGTCAGGTCATGTTTTCAAATATAACTTATAGGAGGAAAACAATATTCTTGGACGCAATCTTGCCATACTTTCCAAAATTTTTCAAAAAAATTTTTTCTTTTTAGCTGCGATAATTTATAAGACTTGTCAGAAACAAAGTCTGTCATAATAGTTAAACAATTTGGCTCAAACAAGCTTGTGATGAAGAACGAAATTTTGTAAAAATGTTTTTGAGAGGTAGTCGGGAAGTCGCCGTTCTCTAGTAAGTAGTGTGTTGGCTTATTGGACGTAAGGCACGAGTTCAAATCCCAGGTCAGATACCAAAACAAAAATATGAAAATATTTCTTCGCCAACTTTTTCTCAGCAGATTTCTGGCAAAAACTCTGAGAATAAATAAAATTCCCATAAAAAGCTTCTCAAAAATTTGTCACTCGGAGACGACTTTAAACTGTAGGTCCCGCCACTCATGTATAAATTTATCGCACACAACATTTGTGGTGGGAGAAGCTAGGTCGTAATCCTTACTGGAGGATTAATTATGTGTATGTCTTACTACACTTTTGTTTGTTGGAATGCGCTACACTTCATAGTGGTACTTTATAAGTCTGGACCAGATGTAAAGATCTACCCGTACTACTATTAACTTCTTCAGTGGTTCCACTCCTTAGGCTAGCAATATTGGATTTACCATCCAGGGTATATCTTTGACAAAGACTGCGATATTGAAATCTCGTAACTTCTGTTTTAGTTGTCTATGTGTTTACAGCAGTACATCGTATCGTTTAACGTTAGGCAAGGCTAACTTATTAAGATCGAAGTATTATTGCCTTAGGTTCAATGATATCATATCTCAATAATAAGAAAATCAGATCTTTCGGAAATAATTCCTGAACGACATACATACATACCTGCTTACTAACTTAATTGGTCATTACAACTCATCAGTCAGGAATTACAACCTAGCTCCTCACACCACTTCTCTTGTGTGTTAATTTTATATATGAGTGCCAGGGGGCCTACAGTTTAAAGTCAATTACGAACAATAGAAACTTTTCTTGGCAATTTTATTAACTCTCAGAGCTTTTTTTTTTGGTAGATGTCTGCTGAGATAAAGCCGCCAAGTCTTTTTGTTGAAGATGTCTGACCTGGGCTTTGAACCGTCACCTCTAATAAGCCAAGATACAGCAACATCCTTTACTTGCGCTGTGGAACTATATTAGGAAATCAGAAGGACTATAGTCGTTAGGAATTGCTTAAGTATTGTGATCTATTTACTCTCCTTCAACTTCATAGGGATCCTCTAACATCCCTGTTTTCTTCTGAGCAGCATTAATGCTTCACAGGTTTTACAAACGACTTCGTATGCTTCAGCCTTATTGCCACAGAATCAGCATGTTGGAACTCGAAGTAATGCCCTTACTGCACCTTGATCCTACAGTGCCCTGTTAAAAGTATTTTAGAAACTTTTGCATGCCAATTTTATTTACTCTCAGAGAGTTTTTGCCAGAAATCTGCTGAGAGGCATTTCGTTGAAGAACTACTTTTTTCATATTTCGTTTTGTTGGAGATGTACTGAACTGGGATTTGAACCGTGACCTTCACTTCTAATAAGACAACCTACCAAAGCACTACCAACCTACATAGTGACCAAAATATTGATCATCACTCTCATATGCTGCGGACTAAAATTTAATACAAACTCCAGCGCCGATGTACATATATGCGGCAGGTTCTCATTGAACCCCCAAGCCACAGCGTTTTACCAATTGAGCTGATTCATACCTCGGCGTGTGAAAGAATTTGATCCGGCTTCTTATGAATATTATTGATGAGCATTGTATAAACAAACGTCTCTCCTAGCGTATGAGGTCGCCGTGTTCTAGTAGGTAGTGTGCTGGCTTATTAGACGTAAAAGCCAGGGTTCGAGTCCCAGGCCAGACATCAAAATAAAGTACAAAAAGTATTTTTTCGGCGATTTCTTCTCAGCAGATTTCTGGCAAAAAGTTTCTGAAAAAATCTGGCGTTCGGAGTCGACTTTAAACTGTAGGTCCCGCCAATTATGTGTGAGAAACTAGGACAATAATTTTGACTGAAGGGTTGTAATGACCAATTATGTTATGTTATCTCCTAGCGTAAAACAATGTCAAATTAGGACTATTATAGGATCTGTTATGGATAAGACAGAAGTAGAACGAGGACAATACTTTTTATTAGAAGTATTTTATTTTAAGGAATGAGGCTTGCCTCTGAAAAGTACCAAGAAACTGATGAAACTATTGGAATATGACTACAGTACTGATTGGTCCTTAATCACATTGAATATTGTGTATGTATACAGAATTGGAATAGGAAGATGGACTTGGAAGAGTATCACAATTAGATCTTCCGAGTGAACTTTCAAAATTTGCCTGTGCAACCACCTAACCTATGGCAAAAGCATACACACAAGATTAACAATTAAATTGTTGAACTTTAACGCTGCCTGTAGGCAGAAGTATGGAGTAGTTAAAAGGACGAAAGTCTGTTTGAGGAGAAGTAGAAATAAAATAAATTTTTTATCTCAACTGCTTCACAGATGTGATTTCCCACATAATTTTCTTCAGAGGTACTATGGTATGGTCTCAAGCAAGCTGTTAATTCTTTTGATCCTATGGTTCATAGTGAGAATTATAGCTTCTAGATACGTACCTAAAATAACATCTCAAAATATTTAATTTCAAAAGCTGTGGTAGTGCTCTATGGAAACCTAACTCTTTAAAACTTGCTTTGAACTTCTGAATTTTATTTGTTGGTTTTTATTTTCTAAAAGTCATAATTGGTGCAAAAATATTTTCAACTCATGTTGAATGTCAAAAAAGAAAAACTTGGCATGAAATTTATGTTTTGAAAACAAACACTTTTTTCCTTTGTTTTGCTATCTAAACTATAATAACAACAATAAAGAGGAAAATTCTACACTTTCAACTTTAAAACGTAATAATAACAAGAATTTTTATTTTGTGTTTTCATTTTCCAATTTCAATTTTTTTTTTTTTATATAAAAAAAGACTTGGAACACAGTGACAGCAGCAATTTAAACTGCATTTCATAAACACTTTTAAAAACGAATAAAACACAGTGGGTACGTATAAACCGGTGTCATATATGCCTGGCCTGGTGTGCTATACCAGCTGGTGTGATAGTAGTGAGTGTAGTACAATACAAGTGACATGACATATGACATGTTAACAGACAGTCAAACAATATGCCAAACAAATTTCTGAAACCAAAAAGAAAAAAAAAACATGAGAAACAGAGCAGCCACGAGGGAATGAGTAAACAAGATAGCTTTTGTAAAATGCTTTTCAAATGATGGAATGTTAAGATTTTAAGCTCAAAGACACAGTTTACTTATGCCACGTTTGTTATAAAAATTTTAAATTATCTGTAAGGAATATGCTTAAGGACAAGCTTGATAGTCGCCGTAGTTCAGTAGGTAATTTCTTGGCTTTTTAGACCAGAGCCTTCGCTTCAAACTGCAGGTCAGACAGGATAGGAAATAAGGAGAGTAAATAAAGTAGTCATGTAAAGTTCCTCAAAAATCTTTCGTTCGGAAACCACTTTAAACAATAGGTCATGCCACTTACGTATGTATAATATTAACACACACAAGTGGTGTGAGAAGCTTGGTCGTAATCCTAAATGAATGGTTATAATGGCCAATTTCGTATGTTTGTATGTATAATAGCTTGAAAGGTTTTTTTTATAAATACTCCAACGAATATTATTTATAATGAATGTGGCCTTGAGCCCAACTTGTAGATTATGTGGTGATGAAAGTGATCATGAGATTACATGCTGGGAATCTATGAGACATTAAACGCACTTCAAAAGAAAACGACTGTATGCATACTAACTGCTGGAGAGGGAACAGACTTTCTAGGGAATTAGCAAGTAACATTCTGGGGTTTGTAGACGCAATAAGCATTTACCCTATAAAGTAAGACGGAAATACAATAGATTATATAGTCGCAATACTATGAGATGTCTTCACTATAAACGTATTCACTATAAACCTCTTCTCTCTAAAAGTCTTATAGTACCACAACCATAAGATCTTTTGTGCTCTTCTATACGATTTATTTCAGCTCGTATGCATAAATATAATGTCAGCAGAATAGAAAATTACACTCTCTGTTAATTTCTAATGCAATGAAACCTAAATCGTTGTGGCTCTCGCCATCTTTCTATTGAAATCATAGACCTCCCAGCTTATAAGCTTCAATTGCAGGCCAAACGTTATAATATTCACAGACTTTTCAATAAAACACGACCCAATGACACCTCCAGACTGTAATGCTTAACCAATAGGTGCATTTTTCTTATCCAATTCACATTTACTTCTGGGTTCTATGAATTTCATATGCAACAATTTATCTTGTTGACATAAATTTTAGCGCTGAAGAAATTTTTGTTCGAAAAAACGGCTTTGAAAACCCTCGGATATACTCTTAACCACTATAAGTTTAGCATAGTGAATGATCAGATAGTCTTAAGGCCGCATAAGTTGTACTTTATATATATGAAGGTGCCAATCCCTCTGTCAAATGCGTCACAATAATGACCATAAAATATGCTCACGTGTTGTGAATGCTGTGAAATCGACAAAACGGATACTCTTTCCCCAATAGAATATTCTCTGTAATGGGCAGAATGCAATGACGCACAGAGCTGATCACATTTATAATGATTACAGTCTTCAAGTCAATAACAAAGAAACGCTCTATTAGCCTAAAGATCAACAAGTAAAAATTATTTCTTAATCCAAATCCAAGCTAATGTAAAAAAATTCTATGATTTATTGCAATTCGTTGTTTTCCATCACTTAAAACCCTTTGACAAAATGATTCATAAACTATCTGACACGTGTCAAACCTTAACCAACAAGTACTTGCTCAAAATTAAAATAAAACAGAAAAAAATTGTTCAAAATATTTAACATTTATCATGCCACTCTAATTGTTTATTTCCACCGCCATTACAAATTTAACGTAAAAAATCAAATTTAATGGAAACACTTTAATGCGATCTACTTCTGAAAAATCTTGAAAGTTTTCCTATAAAAAGGAAGTAATTTTGTGATTTCAATATCAGTATTCGAGTAGAACTGTTTTTTGATTAAAAAATCCACACTCGAACCGAAGATGTCGTTCCTGAAAATTGCTGCAGTTGCTGTAGTTGCTGTTCAACTACTTTTGCCATCAGTTTTGGCAGAGCCAAGGACTGAACCGCCATTGCCCTATTGGAATTGGCTGGAATAAACGATGTAGTCCATTTGTTATGTTACAATCAATAATTTTAAAATAAAAAAAAAAAGTTTTTTCGCATAAATTGTGTATTTTTTTTTAATTGGGTTGTAAAGAAGACATAATCACGTTTCATACATAACTGGTCTGTCATAAGGTGCTTTAAGTAAAACAAAGTGTGTGTGTTCCTTTAAACGGCCTATTTATGGCATTATGTGTAAATAAACAACGTTCCAATTTCCTCCACAGATTATCTGGGTTTGCAGGATCTCGGTTGTTACATCACAACCATGTGAGATGACCATAACCTCGAATCGCTTGTACGATATAGTCAATGTGAATATTTTGTGTACCATGTAACGCAGTCGTATTGAAATATGAACCGAAGATGTCGCCCACCCAAAATCGCCATCAAGCAATGACATTGGACACTCTGAATTTCCTGTGGATTAGTATCGCCTTAAATTTAGTTTGTTCACACACCTATCCATTCAGCAATAAGAATTTCAGCCTCATCGTTGAAGATGATTTTGCGATAACAATTAGAGCCAGAACACATCATTAATTGTCTATAGTTGACTATCTTCAATTCATAGCTGAATTGGATTTCGAATGAGTGAGGGCACATATTACGACAAGTTGTGGTCTGCTAATGATCGAGTTTCTGTAAGCGAGGTGAAATCAACTACCCCGAATTACTCTACACATTTTTACTGACAAGGGTGATATTGTAGCCAGATGTTAAGTTAACTCTAGTTCATGCTGTTGGTTGATAACACGGTACATAGCCGTGTGCAGAAGTCCACTGTCGTCGGTATATTGTACGCAGATGTTGGGTTACATAGACTTAAGGTTGTTGCTAGATTGCATCAATTGAATTGAATAAAATCATCATTGGAGCATATATATATACATTATTGGTCATTACAATCCTCCAGTCAGGATAACGACCTAGCTGCTCCCACCACCTATGTTGTGTGTGTGTGTTAATTTTAGACATGTTTGGCTGGAAATATTTTTTTCGATTTTGTTCTGTAGTTGATGTCTGACATGGGGTTTGAGCACATAGCTGCCAGATAAATGAAGCATCAAATCGTCAAATATTTGAGAAAAAATCGTCAAAATTGTTCATTGAAATCGTAAAAAAATCGTTAGAAAAAATAAATAAATAAACTGAAAGGTTTTAAAAACAAAAACGAATATAAAACAACAATGTTAAGCAATAATAATATTGCAACATCTATAACCATGTGCGGTGATCTTGACTTTATAGGCATTAAAATTCAGTGTGATGCACGCTAGAATTGACACATTTTTCAGAGCCTTGATTTCTTAAGACGTGGCAATAAATACTTCACTTCATCTGATTTACTTACCATTTACAACATTTATAACCGACCGAAAAAGGAATAATACTCTCATGTATGGGTAGGCTTCCCGACTGTGTCCCGATGAGGCCGTAGTAGGTCGTTAATCAAGATAGTGTTTCAACTCCATTGATGCATGGGAGTATAGTTGCAATGTGGCTTGTGTTACTGTTCCATCGCTACTATAAACGGAGTTTTATATGAAAATCATGTATTCCTACGTAACACTCGTCTTTCCGTATGTGGGCGATTGGCCAGTGTATTGCACACTGTATTACAGAAAAAATTCGTTTGTTAGACGGACTATTCGTATGTGGAACTGCCTTCCTGAAGAGTTTTTCCTGTTACTTATGGTATAAAAATATTCAAACCTAGTTTCCATAAACACTGCTCCCTCTTTCTCATTCCTATAATAGATTTTCATAGTTCCATAAACAATGCCATCTCCTGAGTGTTGGTCGTAACGTCTAACATTCCGATGGTAATGTTAGAAGCTATAATCGAATTTTTAAAATTGTCTGCAGCGGCGTATGATAATTTATTTACGTTTTTTAAAATTTTTTCACTTTTAAGGGATTAAAACGGTATAAAATACAGAAAAATCATTACAGATAATCGAAAATATAATGTGTTGCACCTTGTTATACAAAGCTTAAGGAAGCCTTAAATGTACTAATAAAGTAAAGAAAATTATATAAATTTTTAATTGCTAAAAATCGTAAGGGCATAAATCGTTATGTCGTCAAAATGACATTTTTGCAGCTTTAAATCGTTAAAATGACAATAAATTGTTAAATCTGGCAGCTATGTTTGAGCAGTAGGGATGCCAAACGGGATCGATTTTTAAAAATCCCGGGATTCGGGATTTTGTAAATCCCAATCCCGAAATCCCGGGATATTTCGGAATAATTCGGGGTCCAAAAATCCCGAAAAATTACTGGAAAAATAGTGATTTTCTTTTAATAATAAAAATATTTCGTTAACAAAAGCGTTTGTAATCCAATTATGTATGAGTATCAGAATTATATGCAAGATAAAAAGTAACAAAAAAGCGTAAATTAACAAAAATAAAAATTATTCATACATACTATGCAAATGCATTAGTTTTAAGAAAATTATTTGGATTCCAACAAAAAGATTAAAGCATCTAATATGTGATCTGATAAAGTTGAACGAATTTTGTTGTCAACATACGCTGCCGTTGAGAAACACTTTTCGCAATCAACATTTGCTGGTAAAATAATGATAAGATAGCTGTATGTAGCTGTAAATATTGACCTCTACCACCTCCTGGTGTAAATAAATCTATTTCTTTGGACAGTTGAGTATCGAAATCAGTTACCTTATTAATTCGTTTTATAGAGCTTTTGTATTCTTGGATGCCATCAAATAACTTTTTATCAATGGAAGGCGGTTTTCCTCATCTGAGAAGCTATTATCGAAGTCAAGTGATATAGAATTTTATTTTCAGGACCTTTTGTAGGGTCAAAATGCTTATGAATTCACAATCCCGAAAATCCCGTAAAATCCCGGCACAAGTTTTTAAAAATCCCGGGATTCGGGATTTTGTGAGTCCCGAAAATCTCGGGATTTCCCGATTGGCATCCCTATTGAGTAGTAAGTTACCCACTAGACTATGGCGACATTTGCAGTCATATTTTGTTTTGTTATTTAGAAGGATATAGTAAAAGTAAAATTAAATTTTTTATATTTTTACATTCGCACTAATTTTGAATTTTCTTTTCTTCTCTTTTCAGGTATGTATACGAACCAAGCACTTGTGAATATTTTGCACTTGCAACACCTTGAAAAATCCTGTAAATATTAAAAGAAAAACACGAAATTATTTTGTAAAGAAACTAAGAAAAACGTAAACAGACTCTTAACTAACCAAAAACAAAAAAACAAAAAGTCCACCATGAACTATAAACCATAAAAGAAGTGGAATAAAAACTACAAAAAAAAAAAATAAATAAACGAAAAACTTAAGCAGAAGTTTATAAAAAACTTTGCTGGCTATTTATCACTCTGACATCTACCGGTACAAGATATGGCAGTAACAGTAACAGCAACAGCAGCAGCAACACAAAAACAATCTACAACAACTGATGATTGCTTAAAGGCATCACCAAGCAAAATGACTGCAATAAACAACATGATAAAAGACTTGGCAGTATTTGAAGTATTTGTCAGGCAACAAAAACAAAAAAAACATAAAAAAAGCAATTTGTGTAAAAATGTTTATTGTTGTTGTTGTTGTTGTTCTTACTGGTATTCCTTAAAAAAAAAAAAACTATTGTTTAAAACCAGCAAACAAAAATGTAACGAACACACGCTTTAAACATCAACAACTTTTTAGAGAATCCAAAATGGTTTTGTATTGCTGCTGCAAGAGCAGTAAGAGTTTGCGGCACTAAGCCAAATGACGAATGGCTTGTTGTACTAAATGGAGTTGCCACTTTGTTGTTAAAAATCGGTTTTAATTTTTCTTTGTAAAATATTGTTGCTGTTGCTGTTGAATTTTTATTTTTTGTATTTTGTATTCGTCTTAAATTTTGTAACTTCTTTGAAGGTTGAAGTATTTCTCTCTTCCTACTGGCATTTTACAACTGCATTTGCAATTTAAATTAACGTTTTACAAGACGTCATTATATCAGTACTCAAGTATATTTTCTGAAGTGTCTAAATGCATGTGTTTAAACTTTTTCTGTTTTTTGTTTGGTTGGTTTGTGTTTTTACGTAAAACCATGGTGGCCAACCTTATATTTATCAGCACAAGGATAAATGAAATTAAAAACATGAAAATTTCATTTTGAACTAGAGAAAAATCGAAGGATCACTTTAGGACGAAGTCTATTTAGGCTCACATATCGGCTTTTTTGGAAAACATTCTCCAACAACCTTGTAATTTGAAAACCGTCTTAAAGACTTTAGGAAATGGTTGATTTCATACAGTCTCCTCTATCTCCGAGCAGGATTATCTAGATTTTGAAATTAGACACACCAAAACGAAACTACAGAATGTTGAATACTCCGTAGATCATACAAAAAAAAATGCATTTGCAAGTACAGGGTTGTAGATATGTATTGCAACCAACTTCAGGTTGTTATCATTTGTAAACCGCTCGCCTGACAGTTGATAGATTCAAAACCCTCATTTGGTCTTACAGAAACCAAAACACCCATCACGAATAACTGTTTAGTACAGACAATAGAGGCACCTATTGCACCATGGTAACTGATTTCTGTATATCCTCTCTTTATGTTATTGATGTGGAAACTGTTTGGTTTCAACAGGATAGTGCAGAGTGCCACACGTCTTATGCCGAGTTTTTGCCATAAGTCTACTGCCGCCTAAGAAATATATTTTTTCCATATTTCTTTTTGTTGGAGATGTCTACCCTGGGGTTTGATCTCACTTCTCATACTGGGTAGCTGATATGTATTGCAACCAACTTCAGGTTGTTATCATTTGTAAACCGCTCGTCTGACAGCTAACAGATTTATTCCAGTGCAAGTTCTTTTTATTATTTACAAGCTTACAAAAGCATTTTAATCTATTGCATTCATAAAAAAGATATTCGTGATGGAATTCAAGCATGATAATGTGATTGCTTTATATTTGGCTGGAAAGAAAACTATAAAGTGGCTATCGTTGTTTTGAGCCCTCCAGCTTTTAAATTTGAATAAATCTTTTGTTTCTCGTACCATTGGTCGTTACCGTAATACTGGCAGTTTTGCATCGCGTCCAAAAAGTGGATGAAAAAAAAAAAACGATAACAACACCAGAAATGATCCGAAAAATGAAAGCCAGATTTGATCGAAATCCCCACCGCAGTTGTAGAAATATTCTTCGTGAGCTGAACATATTGCAAGAACGGATGCAACACATATTGAAAAATGAGCTTGGACTAAAGCCATTGAAGTTCCAAAAAGTGCAAGAGCTTACCGATGGACAAAAAAAAATTAGACTGGAAAGAGCCAAGGAGTTACTTCGTTTGCACGAAAGTGGCCAGTTTGGTTCTCTTCGAATTCGGGGTAGTTAATTTCACTACGCTTACAGAAACTCGATCATTAGCAGACCACAACTTTTAGTAATATGTGCCCTCACTCATTCGAAATCCAATTCAGCTATGAATTGAAGATAGTCAACCATAGACCATTAATAGAGTGTACTAGCTCTAATTGTTATCGCAAAATCATATTCAACGAAGAGGCTGAAATTCTTATTGCTGAATGGATAGGTGCGTGAACAAACTAAATTTAAGGCGATACTAATCCACAGGAAATTCAGAGTGTCCAATATGACTGATTGATGGCGTTTTTGGTTGGCGACATCATCGGTCCATATTTCAAAATGACTGCGTTACATGGCATACAAAATATTCACATTGACTATATCGCACGAGCTATTCGAGGGTATGATCATCTCACATGGTTGTGATGTAACAACCGAGATCCTGCAAACCCAAATAATCTGTGGAGGAAATTGCAACGTTGTTTATTACACACATAATGCCATAAATAGACCGTTTAAAGGAACACACACACTTTGTTTTACTTAAAGCACCTAATGACAGACCAGTTATGTATGAAACGTGATTATGTCTTCCTTGCAATGCAATAAAAAAAATACACAATTTATGCGAAAAAAATACGTTTTTTTTATTTTGAAATTATTAAATGAACTACATCGTTTATTCTAGCCAATTCCAATAGGGCAATGGCGGTTCAGTCCTTGGCTCTGCCAAAACTGATGGCAAAAGTAGTTGAACAGCAACTACAGCAACTGCAGCAATTTTCAGGAACGACATCTTCGGTTCGAGTGTGGATTTTTATTCAAAACACAAACTCTTAAGAAATAACTTGCAAACAATTTTATTAAATTTTGTTCCACGTCGAAGGATGGTGTATAATTGTTTTGAAAACTTTGTTCGGCAGAGGCAGATTCGGGCAAAAATTTTTTTTGGTTTCTTTTAAAGGAGTATCCCAAGTATACAAAACTATCAAAAGTTGGACCCCAGCTGATAACAGAAAAAAGTATTAATCTAGGAATTTTTGCTTTTGATTTAATGTTTTTTTTAAGAGCTTCCCTAATATATCTATCAATATCTAAAATTGTCTTCACTCAAATATATACAAAATAGCAGCTTTGAGTTTCGAAGGAACTCTATTTTCATTAAAAAAAAGAATTTTTTATAAATATAATATAGAAAAATTTTTATTCACGTTCAAAGTTCAACTTATTTTCGAGCGAAATTAATTATTTTTCTTAAGTATATATTACCCATCTTTCATGTTACCGTTACAAGCTTACAATGTAAGATTTCAACTAAAATGAATAAAGAAATATCTTAACTAGATAGTCTATTTTAAAACCTGAATGGAATTTTTTTCCTTTTTTAAAGTTAATTTTTGGGGTTTTGGCCAGCTAGATTTAAAAATCGAACACTGTGGAGCGATTCGAGGATATGGTCATCTCACATGGTTGTGATGTAACAACCGAGATCCTGCAAACCCAAATAATCTGTGGAGGAAATTGGAATGTCATTATATTACACACATAATGCCATAAATAGGCCGTTTAAAGGAACACACTTTGTTTTACTTAAAGCACCTTATGACAGACCAGTTATGTATGAAACGTGATTATGTCTTCTTTACAACCCAATTAAAAAAAAATACACAATTTATGCGAAAAAAACTTTTTTTTTATTTTAAAATTATTAAATGTAACACAACAAATGGACTACATCATTTATTCTAGCCAATTCCAATAGGGCAATGGCGGTTCAGTCCTTGGCTCTGCCAAAACTGATGGCAAAAGTAGTTGAACAGCAACTACAGCAACTGCAGCAATTTTCAGGAACGACATCTTCGGTTCGAGTGTGGATTTTTTAATCAAAAAACAGTTCTACTCGAATACTGATATTGAAATTACAAAATTACTTCCTTTTTATAGGAAAACTTTCAAGATTTTCCAGTAGTAGATCGCATTAAAGCGTTTCTATTAAATTTGATTTTTTACGTTAAATTTGTAATGGCGGTGGAAATAAACAATTAGAGTGGCGTGATAAATGTTAAATATTTTGAACAATTCTTTTTCTGTTTTATTTTAATTTTGAGCAAGTACTTGTTGGTTAAGGTTTGACACGTGTCAGATAGTTTATGAATCATTTTGTCAAAGGGTTTTAAGTGATGGAAAACAACGAATTGCAATAAATCATAGAGCTTGGTTTTTGATTAAGATATGAATTTTACTTGTTGATCTTTAGGCTAATAAAGCGTTTCTTTTCTTATTGACTTGTTGACGGTAATCATTATAAATGTGATTAGGTATGTGCGTCAATTCATTCTGCCCTTTACAAAGAATATCCTATTGCGGAAAGAGTGACTTATAATCCGATTTGGCATTCACAACACGTGAGCATATTTTGTAGGCATCATTGTGACGTATTTGACCTTCACCTTCATGTATATGAACTTAAGACTATCTGATCATTCATTATACTATACATACAGTTGTTGAGAGTCACATCCAAGGGATTTTCAAAGCCGATTTTTCGAACAAAAATTTCTTCAGCGGTAAAACTCATGTCAACAACATAAATTGTTAAATATGAAATTCATAGAACCCAGAAGAAAATGTGGATTGGATAAGAAAAATGTAGCTGTTGGTTAAGCATTACAGTCTGGAGGTGTCATTGGGTCGTGTTTTCTTGACAACAAGTGTGTGAATATTATAGCGTTTGGCTTGCAATTGAAGGTTATGAGCCGGGTGGTGTATGATGTCAATAAAAAGATGACGAGAGTCAAATATTATGACGATTTTGGTTTCACTGCATGAGAAGTTAACAGAAAGCCTAATTTAACATTCTCATTTTCAATTCTGATGAGATTATATTTATGCATACAAGCTGCAATAGATGGTATACGAGAATACAAAAGATCATAGGGTTGCGGTACTATGAGACGTTTATAGTGATTACATTTATAGTAAAGACGTCTCATAGTACTGCGACTATATATCTATTGTACTTCCCTCTCATAGGTTCCAAGCAAGGTTTCATCACCACATAATCTACAAGTTAAGCTCAAGACAACCTCTGATGCTGAGAGCGAAATAATACAATGATTTTGGTTTCATTGCATGAGAAATTAACAGAAAGTGTAATTTTCAATTCTTACTTCTATGCGCCTACAAACCCTTGGATGTTACTGGCTAATTCCCTAGAAAGTCTGTTCCCTCTCCAGCAGCTAGTATGCATACAGGCATTTTCTTTTGAAGTGCGTTTAATACCTCATAGGTTCCAAGCAAGGTTTCATCACCACATAATCTACAAGTTGAGTCAAGACAACCGCCATTACAAGTTATATTCAACGGAGTATTTATAAAAAAACGTTTCAAACTGTTTTACACGCAAACATATGAAATTGGTCATTACAGCCATTCATTTAGGATTACGACCAAGCTTCGTATACCACTTGTGTGTGTTAATATTATACATACGTAAGTGGCATGACCTATAGTTTAAAGTCGATTTCAAACGAAGGATTATTGAGATTATTGGCAACTTCATTTACTCTCAGAGTTTTTTCAAGAAATCTAGGGGGAATATTCCTGTACTGTCTGATCTCTAGTTTGAACTGAGACTTCACGTCTAATAAGCCTACACACTGCCTACTAGACTAAAGCGAGTACAATACCTATTATTAGGTCGGTAAATAAGCAAAAAACATGCAAATAAATGCTCGATGTTTAGTTACCTTAATTTTAGTTAGATTCAGCTACAGGTGCCTTTGGTTGTCGCCCTCTGTAGACGTTCTATAGTAAATGTATTGCATTTTCATTTGCAAATATGTATGTTTGTACGTGTGAAATTATTTTGTTTGTTGGTATATATTTTTGAAACTGTTTTTATTTGTTGGTGTTGTTTGTTGTTGTTGTTTTTGTTTTTGCTGTTATTTTATTCATTGCACCTTTATGTGGCATTTATCTTAAGTGAGTAATCTAACACGTTGTTGCAAGGTGTCGTGTTTGTGTATCTTTTTTTTTTTTGTTTTTGCTTTGTATTCAACATTTTTCTTGAACGCCTTATTTTCTGGTCTTCTACTAAATGTTGAGGTTTTGCGACTCCTTAAATATTCATTCATTTTAAGTAATTTTCGTTTATTGTTGTTGTTGCCAGTCTTGCTATCGAAAAGAAAAAATCTTTTAACACTTCTATTTGGAAGCAATTTTAATGTAATGTTTTGTTGTCGATTATATTTCATTTTCAAAATTTTTTTTTCTGTTTTGTTTTGTTTTTATTTTGGTGCCTTTGGAGGGGTGCAAATATTTACAGTTTAGATGAATTTTTGTTGTTGTTGCCGGCTTTTAAACTCTACACTTCCTTTCTAGGTGGTAAGGATACTTTTTAAGTTCGAATTGAGTGTTTTGTAACATAATGTTTGGAAGATAATAAGCCTACACTGAACTAGCTAGACTGCATAACTTTTATTATTTCATATAATGAACTATGATTGATGATCAATGAATAGGACAAATTTCTATGCACAGCTTATATTTTTTAAATGTATGACAACTATCGATATCGATAACTCTGGCTTAGTGGCTAAGAGTGTCATACTAAAATTGTGTTAACATTTTTCTTCAGTAAAGATTAGCGAGGATTGCCACCGTAGTCTAAGTTTATTAGACATGACGCCACGGTTCAAACCTAAGGTCAGACATCGCCAACAATTCGAAATATAAAGCAAATATTTCTTCGGCAACTCTTTTGCTCAACATATTGGTAAATTCAGCTAATTAGTAGTAAAACATTTTATTTGAATTAATCGTAGTTGTACAGGAAAATTGTGTTTCCTATTCATTTCGTTCACCAATTCTTAGAGGACAATAAGAATTCTAAAGAAAGTACTTTTGACCTTAATTTTATAAAGAAAAACATAAGGTTCCTATCAGAGATTAGCAATGAATCGTTTTTCCGCTACTCATAAGCACTTATGCAATTTTTGAGTATGAGTAAATCAAAAGAATTGAAATTAAACTACTCTGATTCATTCGTACTCGCTACATTCATTTATAAGTATGAATAGCAATGAGTATGAGTACAACGTTGACATCAAACTCACAACATGCGAAATATGTTTGATTCATACGCCTACTTATTCTAAACTTCGAAAAATATTTGTAATACTTATAAGTAATTCCAGTGATTCGAATCATTTATTAAAATTTACAGCCTTTGTTGTTGTTGCATATACAAATAAAGAAGAAAGGAAAGACAAAGACAATAAGCAAAGCATACACACAATGGTCTTGTGAGCGTAGTAGTGTTCGTATGCGAATCATATTTATTTTATGCTTCGCGTAAATGTTAAGTAGAAAGGAGTTAAAGTTAATAACATTATGCGTATTGTTAAGTATGAATACGATGAGTAGTTCCAACTTTGAGTGTGAGTAGTATGAGTATCATATTAAAATAAGTATGAATGCGTGTAGGTATCAGAAATTATAAGTATGATTCGAATCTATTCATCGTTTTGAATACTCATCATTGTTAAGTATGATGAGTACTTCAAACTTTGAGTATGAGTATCATATTAAAATAAGTATGAATGCGTATAAGTATCAGAAATTATAAGTATGACTTGAATCTACTCATCGTTTTGAATACTTATTGCTGATCTCTGATCTATACCATGAAGAAGGGATACAAATAATGATGTAATAGATGTCTCTACTGACTATAATGAATACTCGTTGCTGATGTCTGCTTTGGGAGACGACTATAAACTGCAGGTGTTGCCATTCATGTGTAAGATTAAGACTCTCTACATAAATAGTGTGAGAGGCGAGGTTGTAATCCTGATTAAATGGTAAGGATTAGTGAGTTCGAATGAATACCTCTTCTAAATCGTGGAAATTTACTTTTAAAAAAGCACATCTGTTTGCAAATAAGTTTAAGCTCCACTTTTTTGTCAATATAAACGATCCATTAAGCAAGTAATTTTTGATGTAGGGTATCCAACCAACACTCCTAAGTTTTTTAAATTTTGTTCCATTATTTTGTAGTTTTTTTTTTCACACTGCCATTGGAGCAGCCGTCTTACGTTTACAAACTGATGATAATATTATAGGATGTTGTTGTTATTGCCGGTGTTACTCATGGTGGCAGCAATACCAGCAGTTTGTTGGCTGTTTGGTTCGCTATAATGCCATTCCAATTTGGTTATTTTCCTTCGTTTCATTTTATGTGCTCTTGTGCATTTTATTATGCAAAATGACAGACAACAAGACAATCTAAAGACGTTCGGCTCAATATTTTTTTTTATTTTTCGCTTTTTTTTGTAAGTTTAAGTAAGTCTTTCAGTATACGAGCTGTTTATTTGCTAATGTTGTTGTGTTGTTGTTGTTGTTGCTGTTGCTGGTGCTGCTGCTGCTGTTGTTACTTTCAAATCTTGTACATTTTTGTATAAATACAAGCATGGCATGAACATTTTTGTGGCATGACTTAAAACCGACAAAACTTGACAGCTTTAAAATGCATGAAACTGAAATGAAGAAAATGAATGAACAAGAAAAGAAAAAAAAAAAACAACAACAATTGACAACAACAACAACAACAACAACAACAATGTAAATCTTACTGCCTTAAAATCATTCATTCATACCCCTAAACGTTTGCAACAGTAACAACAGCAACATCATCATGGTGGTGGGCATATTTGGTATGATGGGGCATAAATAAATTGTAGCTGTTGCCTGGATTGTTTGGTTGTTTTTGTTATTTTATTTTTCTTGTCTGGGCCTGTCTTTCTGCTGGGCATTGTAGCTCTTTAACGTGGCTTGGATTTGTTTTTTTTTTTTTGTTTTGTGTTTTCATTTTTGCCATCCGTTATGGTTTATGCCGGACCACATCGGAAATGAATATGCAAAATAACTGAAATGCAACAGCAACAGCAACAGCAACAACAACAACAACTCTAAGTTATAAAACTAAAATAATGATAAAGATGCCGCCTGACACATAAAGATGTTAACATTACAATTATTCATCTTTAAAAGGATATTATCAGATGGTGATGTTGTTTAAAAACGACACACACAGTCTTTAACGATGTTATTGTCTTTGTTTCTTTGCTTTCGTTTGGCCATAAAGTTGAAGTGTTAACGTTGGTAAATAAATTATGATCCAAAGTACCACAGGTTTAATTATAATGAAAATCCAGAGAAACAAACCACAGACACTTTTGAAAGATATTTTTTTACAGTACCGCACCAATGCCAAAGTCTATTAAAAGTTGTTAAGTAATGAAGACCATCATCAAATTTAAAAATTATGGCACTTAAATAACTCAATGTAATCGAGGAAATAGAAACGACTTACAAAATTACAGTCAACACCCATTACTTGATAACCTAATAGGGAATTTTTATGTCTCTGTCGAATTAAGTATGATGATGAAATGTTTATCTTTCAATGATTCTGATTCACAATTTAATCTGAGTTTGTGTGAAGCCATGTCTTCTGTTGGCTTCAAGGACGGGCCTTTTTGTGATTTATTTCGCAAAACCTTTGTCTTAAGAAAACCCCACTAGAAAAAGTTTTCCTACATAAGGAGTGCGCACAAAAAAAAACTGGACTTACACTTTTCGTTATAGAAATTAAACTAAGTAGCGGATTTTTTTCGTTTTATATTTCAATTAAAGTAAATAATATTTGAATTCCTTTTGTGTATAAAAGGGCACCCAACTTTTTAGCCATTTTTCTTCCAGACATTTTAGGGTGTTTTAGAAAAATACGTATTATTTTACTTGGTTTGTTTTGGCCCGCAAATCCTTTTTTCTTCCACTTCCACGCTTTCTCTCAATACTCAAAGACTCCTTATATTTTCTTCTTCTTTAGAAAGCTGTTTTTTTGGTTAACACCTACGATCCCAGCAATCGGTTTTTGTAAGCGGCGCTGTTTTTCATTGAAAATTTCAATTATTTTTTTACGACATTCTTGTTGGGTGGCCATTTTCAAAAAACTAATTTTACTATTGCAATGAATGCACGTGAATTTTGAAACAGATGACTAACAAAAACAATGTAACGGTATTTGTTTCAATTATGATAAAAGGTATAAGCTTGAAAGTAGGCCCATTTTTTTCATGCGCACTCCTAACCTACATAATTGGTCATTAAAACCCTTCAGTCAGGATTACGACCTTGCCTTCTCATACATACATACATATGTTCACTCTCGACCTCATTTGTTTTGTCTGTTTCTTTATATGTAATTCCTCCGTTTCCCATTCTCCCTCCCCTCACCTACATTCATATATCCTCTATTTCCTTCCTCTCCTAAGGACATTGTATAATGGGTTTCAATTTCGACCTCCGGGTACTGTGCTTGTCTTGACCGTCCTCTAACTTAAGCTAACCTAACCTAATTTTTATAAATGAGTGCCGGAACACCTACAGTTTAAAGTCGACTTCGAATGACAACTATTTGAGAAGCTTTTAATGACAAGAAAGAAATATTTTCATATTTTCCTTTTCATTACTGAACTGAAATATGACCTCGGGCCTTCAGTCTCATAAGCGAAATACACTACCTACTCGACTACGGCGGCTTCAAAAGTCTAACGAAGTCAAATTGCTCGATCGCGATGGGTAGTTCGTAACACCTTTACATAAAATGTCCACGTTCTAAAATCTCCCATGAAGAATATCTAATGTGATATGAGCCGGGCCGTAGTGCCGTGCTGTTGAAAATATATATCGTCTCCAGATGATCCAATTCCAAGTTTGTACAGGGGACATATGATATCCTCTGTGGTAGTTTACCATTCAGTTTGAATGTCACGTGAGATGCTATTTGTCGTGAGACCCCATATGTCGTTGGTGTTCAGATCATCGAATTCCAAGTTAGTACAGAAAACACACGCTATTTTCTGTGGTAGTTTACCTTCAGCTCGTGGGTCAATTGAACTTTGTATGGCTGCACGCCTATAACATCATCTGAATAAGCGTGAGGTGTGTTATATGGCGTGAGAAACCTCATGTAATTTTTTATTGCTCTGAACCGACTGAGCTCATAATGTCATCCAGTGCGATAATGCATAGTGGACATTCATGTCTAACGCTTTACTTTACAAAATCGGTATTTCTGTCACTCATTAAAAACTATCCCGTTAAATAACAAGCTAGAGCAGTGTGTAGGCTTATTTGACTTGACTCCACGGTTCAAATTCTAGGTCAGATATATTAAATTAAACGAATTATAAAAAATACATCTTTGCTGATTTCCTTTCAGCAGATTTCTCGCAAAAACTCTGAGAATAAAATAAAATTGCAATGAAAAATTTCTCAAAAATCGGTCGTTCGGAGTCGACGTAGGTCCCGCCAATAACGTATGAAATTGTGTATGAAGCTAGGCCGTAATCCTAATTGAAGGGTTGTAACGATCGATTATACATATATTCCTAATCGACTCATGTATGTTTTAACGTTCCTTCATAGATTTGATAGCTTCAAACATGTTTTTGTTCGATTAGCTGGTGTTGATATTGAGAAAACCGGTAGTATTGGTTTGAAGTCCCTAACAAGCAGCATCTAAACTCGACTAAATAAGCTTAGATTTTCACGAAAATCTTTTATTCCGTGATTAAAAGTTAGAATTGATTTGTTACGTGTAAGAACCTACTGATAAAATGTCTTGCTCACAAAAAGAATGTAAAGGAAACTATGCAAACATGAAGTGATCCTGGTGTCCTGTTGAGTATTTTGTTATTTCCAGTGATAGGTCCTCATTCATTGTAGATTTCTTCAACTATTTTCTAGGTATTCTATAAATTTCCATAAAAATTATAAATTACTGTCACAGTCTCATACCATAACTAATTTTTCTTGATGAAATTTGAAAATTTGTTTAACATTTTGCATTTTTGTGCCAATAATTGCAAGTACACCATATGACACATTTTATGCCTGTTAACTTACTTTGCCTTTGATCACGCTAGTTATACGTTTTAGGAACGGTTAACAACAGTAAATTATTATTGAAACAGTTAATTAAAATATTTTTTAAATATTAAAATTTATTCATGGCATTTCAACATCTGATTATACAACAATATCAAATTGAATTGTTACGCTTGTACGAGAAAAGTCTAGAAAATGGACAGATGGAAAATCCTAAAACCATGTGTGAAATTTTGCTACCGACACAACTCATGACTAATTTGAATCGTGCATTGATCAAAATATGAATCACAATGGCAATGCAAGATGACAATGCCCTTGGATTCAGAGGACAACCGGAATTCGGGATCACACTCTCCGTTTTCACCAGCCTTATCTTCTTCTCTTGTGTCGTCGTAGTCTCGTAGGTAGTGTGTTGGCTTATTGGACATGAAGCCGCGGCTCAAATTCCAGGTCACATATCTCCAATAAAACTAAACATGAAAAAATTTTTCTTCGGTGACTTCATCTCGCAGATGAAGCTCTGGCAAAAGCTCTGAGAGTAAATCAAGTGGACATCAAAATCTATTGTTCAGAATCGACTTTACATTGTAGGTCTCGCTACCCATGTAAAATATTAAAATACACGTAATAAGTGGTGTAAGAAACTAGGTTGTAATCCTGACTAAATGGTTGTAGTGACCAATTATGGGGGTGTGTATGTGTAGCTTTTTCTGCCTACTATTTGATTTCATCCATAGGACAAGTATTTGCTAAGTAACACTTTGAATTCCTATGAGGAAGTCGAAAATTGAAAGACTTATTGGTTTGCTTCAAATGACGAACAATTTTATTGGCGTGGAATCCACAAATTGCCTGAAATATGAAAAAATTGTGTTGCCAGTAACAGCCTAAACTTAAGTCTGCTTAAACTTCAGTAGTTCACGCTCATTATGAGTAAGCATGCAAAGTGCATTGGTTGTGGATACATTGCTAATGATTTCTGTAGAATCTGTAGAGATAAAGAAGAGGACGAGACTGTCCTTGACCTGTTGGGCACATGTCCGGAACTTTGTCAAAGGTGCTTATTGTATGGATGAGCTGGAGTAACTGTCAAGGTTTGACATTTTCAGTGTAAATCGCTTCATTAGAAGCTGCAAGTCTCTCCAGGGCTAAGGGATAGCAGCAAACTATGGTAACATAATGGGCCTTATGTAGCCGTAGTGTGTCCATTCAACTCTCGTAGATGGACAGCTGACTCTATTTAACTGCCTAAAGGCCAATATATAGGGAAACATGTTGTTTGCATTCCCATTAAAAAAACCATACCAGTATACTTGGCATCGATATTGTGAAACAATATCCCAAATAATCACAATTTTACTTGGGAATAAGGTGTTCCTGAATGTTCTGATGAAAGTGACATCCATATTCTTATATTTTTATTCAAGGACAAGAGAGTCGGTTAAAAGGGATTTAGACTACCAAACAAGTGGTATGACATATCAAATTTATGCTTAGAAGAGACTGGATATTATCGTTTAAAGGCAATACGTAATGAGAGCGTACATTGGGATATTGAAAAAAAATGAGGCTGGTAATTAGGCAGTTATACGCGTGTCTTCGCTTTTTAAAATTTTTACAAAAATCATTTCACTTTTGAATCGTGTAAACTCGAAAATTTCAGGCGAAAGATTTTTAATTTAAATTTTTGTTCTTTGACTATACGTACAGTAATGTGAAAAATAATAAGGACAGTGCCTATCCAAACTTTCATTACATTTACAATCGAAATAAAAAATCGAAAATTCTTTCTTGTTTGAACGATTAATTTTTTCTAAAACGGTAGAAAATAGATTAAAAACAAAATGTTTGCTATTCTTATAACATATTTTAATTTTTTTGTGATTTTGTATGAATTTAAAAAAAAAAAAATAAGGACACTTCGTGAAATCTTAAAGCAATAACTAACTTAAGTAAAATTAAATAGATATATACTGAATATTGTTGCATAAAGCCTTAGTGCCACATTAGGACTTTGTTGCGGATCCTTTATTATCCAGCATAGCAGCACATCTTCTAGACATTAAGTCGACCAAATTTTGACAAGGATGTACCGGTATTGCGTTCCTCGGCTCCTGTAAAGGATTCCAAAAGGCGTTGAAATTTGCTAGACACTTTCCCCTGAATGTCCATTTTAACTTCGTTCCACAAATTTTCTATTGGTTCATATTAGGGAACTGTGCTGGCCATTCTAAGACATTGGTTTTTTGTCCTGGAACTACTTCTTTGTGTACTTTGTCGTATGCTTTGAGTCATTATCCTGCTGGAAGACCCATTTGAGTGGCATATTTTCTTCGACATTCAGCAGCATTGCATTTTGCAAAATTTCATACCCCACATTCCACGATGCTATCACTACCATGTTAGACCGTCTTCAAGGTATATTTTGGATTGAATTCTTGATGGGTAGGCCTTCTTATATGGTGGAGAAGAAGACTTTAATCCAAAATATACCTTGAAGACGGTCTAACATGGTGGTGGTAGCATCGTTGTATGGAGGCCATTCTATCGTTATGGTGTGTGTCCTCTATATCGTTTCCAGAACATAATAAAATTGCCTGATTACACTGAAGTTAGTTATAGCTTTGGGTGGGCACTGTCCTTATTATTTTTCACATCACTGTACATAAACATTCATCGTTTAAGTTGACCTTAAAACGACAAAATGGTCTTTTTTGAAGTGATGCGAAATTAATTAGGAATTGCACAGTTTATGTAACCTATTGCATACTATTTTAAGTATTTAGTTACGCCAGCATTACAAATTAAACATCAACACTTCCTCTCAACAGATTACTTGCAAAAACTCTGAAAGTAAATAAATATGCCATGAAAAATATCTCAAATATACGACGTTCGGAGTTGACTTTAAACTGTAGGTCCCGCCACTCATGTATAATATTCATGTATATAGAAACTAGGTCACAATCCAAACCGGAAGGCTGTAATGACCAATTATGTATGTACGGCAACCATGTTCTCTCATACCTTTGCTGGAGAAACTTGGCCGACTGCTAAGACGTTGGGGTATAAAAACAACTGCAGAAATTACAAAAGTTTCACTTCAAACTCTGACTGTGACAGTAAAACTGGCTGGCTGTAGCTGACTTTATTTTTAATACCTACATATTAGGTATGCCAATCGGGAGATATCGAATCCCGGGATTTTGGGGATTCACAAAATCCTAAATCCAGGGATTTTTAAAAACTTGTCCCGGGATATTTCGGGATTGTGAATTCATAAGTATTTTGACCCTACAAAACATCCTCAAAAAAAAATTCTATATTACTTGACTTCGATAATATTATCTCAGATGAGGAAAACCCTACTTCCATTGATAAAAAATTATTTGATGGCATCGAAGAATGCAAAAGCCCTATAAAACGAATTAAAAGGGTAACTGATTTCGATACTCAACTGTCCAAAGAAATAGATTTATTTATATCAGGAGGTTTTGGGGGTGAATATTTATAAGCTGCATACAGCCATCCTGGAACTATTTTACCAACAAATGTTGATTGCGAGAAGTGTTTTTAAACGGCAGGGTTTGCTGACAACAAAATTCGTTGAAGCCTATCTGATCACATGTTAGATGCTTTAATCTTTTTGTTGGAATCCAAATAATTTTCTTATTTTTGTTAATTTACGCTTCTTTGTTACATTTTGTCTTGCTATTTTTATATTTTATTCTTAACGACATATAATTCTGATATACATAATTGAAATACAAATGATTTTGTTAACAAAATATTTTTATTATTAAGAGAAAATCGCCATTTTTCCCTTAATTTTTCGGGGATTTTTGGATCCCAAATTATTCCGAAATATCCCGGGATTTCGGGATCGGGATTTATGAAATTCCGAATCCCGGAATTTTTAAAAATTGATTCCGTTTGGCATCCCTACTACATATTCATTACAATTTTCATTTCACTCAAAAAAAAAGTATAATTGTAAACAACAATAAAATTATTAATAATCCAATAGAGTTACAATACGAACTATTTATTGTAAGAGCAATAAATAAAATGAAATCATTATCGCAATCACAACAATCATCATCATCATTATCACGATTGTTGAAACTGTCAGTGTTGTAGCTGTCGTTGTCGTCATTATAAACAATTACAATACAAATGATAATAAAGGCACTTACAATAACAACAAATAACAATAACAAATAAATAGCAACAACAACAACAACACCAACAACAAATAACAAATAAATAGTATAACTCAGTATCATTATCAAACCAAAACACTGTTTAGCTGTCAAGCTTATTTGTGATTTAATAAAATGACACTTGTCACAATGACAAAATGACAGCATCATTTAAGTGTCAACCCAAAAAGCAAAACGAAAAAAACCCCATTTGTGTTGTGTTTTCACATTCTCCCCCTTCACTCTTTACCTTTCGCTGTCACTTGGTAACAATGTAACACCACCAGCAGCAGCAGCAGCAGCAGCAACAATTATACTAAAATAGTTACGTATACAATAATTTCGTTAGCACAACTATATTAAAAATTAAAAAAAAAAACAAAAATTCGAAATGACGCTTGAAAGTGTAGATTTTCATTTCAGTGAAATGAATAAATCGTGTATGGTTGGCAGAAAAAAAAAATGTAAAACTTAACAAATGGCCAGAAATTATTTGTAAATTTTCATTCATGAAAGCCACTCAGTCAGTGAGCGGAAGGGTTTAGGATATGAATTACTGATTAAATTTCATCTAATATGTGGGACTATTGATTGGAAAACACTCTACATTTTGTTACGATTTCAAGACAAAAAATATGAGATCGTAGATTGCAAATAATTTTAAAAAATTTAAAAAAGTTTATGAGTACTCTGGTAGTCTAGTGTGTAGTGTGCTAGACTATTAGCGTGAGAGTCGTGGGTTCGATTCCCACCAGAGACTCTAGCCTGTGACACTATACCGAGCACTCGGTCTAAGTTACTCAGCTCGTATATAATTAGAATATAATTTGCAATTGTATTGTAATTAATAAATAAAAAAGATTGTGTTCGCACAATTTTGTGTGCCACTGTTCACAATTTTATATAAACAACAACAATTGCTTTCTTTTGTTATTAGTCTGTTTATGCCCTTAGCATAAACAATATCAATTACTACAGAATTATTCAATCGATCTTTGTAACGGAGATCTTCAAATACTCCGTGTCTTCTTAGAAAACAGTGTGAACTCTATTACTATTGGCGCCTGCTTTGACTTTCCTTTTATATGGCATTGTAAAAAGTTTGATGAATGTTCTTGAAGGCGAATGATCATAGCTTCGCCTTCTCGAAATCTCTAGAAATGTAAACATCATTGTTTACATTAATTTTTGTAGTGTTGTTGGTGTATTTTTGTTAAATTGTTTATCATTTATTTTTCGCTGTTGTTTGTTGTTATACTAAGCAGTACCATAATTTGTAAACAGGTTTGTTTACTTGCATTGTTTTGTTATTGTAGCTCTTGTTTATAATTTTAATGTTAAGCGGTGTAAAAACAAAACAGCAGCATCTAAATTTTTCATTTTCGTAATAATCCATGTTACAAACCACAACTAGGGTTTGTTTAACAATCTTCAGGTGCAATTTCTTTCTTCTGATTTTCCACATATTAAATCGTACCATTATACTATACACTAAAGCCTTAGCTCTAGCCGCATCAGACATTCAAAAGGATTTCTGACTTCTAATAATATCAGATCTTTCATTCAGCAAAATGGTCTATGGGATATAATCGAAAAGTTTTAACCGATTGTAAGGCCTATTGATATTATTGTGTGAATTAAAACATCGCTTAAATGTCCGCCACATTTCCTTCGAATGGATGTCATCCAAACTGATCATTTTCCTTTGACTCTGGCGCATAAATTAATCTGCATTTGAGCGAAGACATGGTTTCTGTCGGTTTGAAGGACAGCTGTGATTTGTGGCGTTTTCCACAAAACCTGTGCCATTAGAAAATGCCACAAGAGAAAGTCTAACGAAGTAAATCGCCCGATCTCGGTGGCCGGTCCATATAACCCCCGCGTAAAATCTAAAATCTTCCATGCAGAATATCTAATGTTATCTGAGTCGTATGGCACGTAGTGTAGTGCTATTGAAAATATATATCGTCGCCAGGTTATCCAATTCCAAGTTAGTACGGGGGACATACGCTATTCTCTGTAGTACTTTACCTTCAGTTAGTGTGTCACGTGACATGCCATATGGCGTGAGAAACATCATGTAATTCCTTCTTGCTCTGAACCGACTGGCTTCATGGTGTCATCCAGCACGATAAGGCATAGCTGAGGTGATAGTGAACAATCATGTTAAACGCCAGCGTGTGACTGATACTCCAGTTGTAAAGTATTAAGAATTCTATATCTTTATGTAAACCTCTAATGGTTCGAATTATTTCCTGAACTACTCCTTTTCTACCTAATGTTTTCCATATAATGGCACGTAATGGCACTGAACGCTTTTCTGAAATTTACGAAGAGTAAGCGCGGTGTAGTACGTTATTCTGGATGCCAAGAGTGTTGATCTGGTCTATGCTGAAGAAGAATAAGAAAACATTAACAAATCAACAGTGAGTTTCTGGAAGTTTCCAATTCGTCATCTTTGTCTATAGCGCTGATTGTTCGAAATATTTTATTTTCTGGGATACTCCTTTCCTACTCAATACTTTCCATATGGTACTTCACGTAATGGTATCGAAGGCTTTTCTGAAATTTACGAAGAGTAGTACTACGCAGTATAGTTCGTTATTCTGGGGATTGTTCTATGTATTATAATAAGCAGAGTGTTGGCCCTGCTTAAGAAGAAGAAGGACAAGAAAACAACAACAAATCAACAGTGATATTCTAGAAGTTGACAAACTAAAAGTATAAATCGAAAGAACTATAATGTTTCAAGTGAGTTGTAGTATTGGTGCGTAAGAGTCGTGTGCATAGTGTAACTTTAAGGATTTCGTGCGTTGTGAGTGTAACCAAAAATCTTCTTGCCATTACACATTCGTCATTTAGACCAATTCTATTCCACTTATTAAATATTAAAGCCCATGAAATATTTTGAATCTCAACAAAAAAAAAATTTTGCTTACATTGTGCAATTGCTGGTGTTCACATGATTATGTTTTTGTCAAACGGAAAATGTGCAACTATTTGTGAGTATATAGACCGGTTAGTGACACATTAATGTCATTTACAGTTGACAGTTCTACTTGCAACTCAATGTTGTTGTTTTCATTTCAACGAAAAACTAAAAATGAAAAAAAATAAATTCAAATTGTTGTTCGTCTGACAATGTTGAGGGTGACATGTGTTCATTTTGTTTAACAATTTTTTTTTTCAGCCATTGAAATGTCATTTATGCCATGAGAGATTTACAAAAAAAAAATGTATTTTTCATGGTTTTCATATTTAAAATGTCTCTGTCAGTATAATAATTAAAATATTTTTTTAATGTTTTTTTAATTTAAAGAGAAATTTTGTTTAAAAATATTTTTAAATAAAATGTTGCGTCTTTTAAAAGACATCTTGTGTTTATGGTATAGACAAGTCCATATTTTAAAGATATTTTAATTAAATTTTATTAAACATTATACATATATGTATGTAATGTCAGTCAAACCCAATGATAATATTTGAAAATGCATTTGTTACTATGTACTCATCAGAGATCAGCAATAAGTATTCAAAACGATGAGTAGGTTCGAGTCATACTTATAATTTCAGATACTTATACGCATTCATACTTATTTTGATATCATACTCATACTCAAAGTTGGACGCACTCGTCATGTTCATACTTAACAATACGCATGACGTTATTGACTTCGACTCGTCTCTACTTAACATTTACACGAACCACAAAATAAGTATGATTCGCGTACCAAGACTACTACACTGACAGGAAGATTGTGTGTATGCTCAGCTTGTTGTCGTTGTCTTTTCTTTCTTCCTTGCTTATATATGCAACAACAACAAAAGCTGTAAATTTTGATGAATGATTCGAATCACTCGAACTACTTATAAATATTATAAGTATTTTTCGAAATTTATGAGTCAGAATGAGTAGGCGTGTGAATCAAACATATTTCGAAAGTTGTGAGTTTGATGTCAAGGTTGTACTCATACTCATTGCTACTTATACTTATAAATCAATGTTGCAGCGAGTACGAATGAATCAGAGTAGTTGAATTTCAATTCTGTTGATTCACTCATACTCAAAATTGTATGAGTGCTTATGAGTAGCGGTAAAATTCATGTATTGAAAAGTGTCTGTACCTTGGTTGATGGAGAAGCTATAGTTGGATTTGTTGGCAAATTCATCTAAGGAAGGAATTTTTAAAAGCTATTTACTTAATCTGTACACGTTGCGTGGACAGTCCGGCAACAATTGAAGCACTTGAATCCCACCACGTCAAATTAAATGACACACCGTACACACTCAGATTAAGTAAATAGTTTTTAAAAATTCCTTCCTTAGATGAATATTCCAACAAATCCAGCTATAGCTTCTTTGCAACTTCGAAGAAAGTAGGCTTGTTCAATAGCAAAGACCATCCTCGTTAGGTAATTTGTATTACCCATTTGGTACCAGCTTATCGGCATAGATCTCAAATACCATTCAACATTTCATTTTTGCAAAATAGGTAAAGATTGTCACTTTCAGCAGCCCATACATCGCCTGTTCTATAAGAGATTTGTATGTTCGTCCTTAAACTGTCTCTGGCATTATGAAGCCGCATCAAAAACCCAGGTTATTCGATTTTGCTTCATGCAATATTGAAGAGTGCCACATCGTAAATGACTTCAACATATCCGAGAACTTAAGACTCAGTGCAGTTCTAGCAGCCATGTTTTACAAGTTGCGGCGAGGCTTTAGAGTATCCGGGATGCCTAAGCATGTTAACCTTTGAACTAAGTAAGAGAGTATTGATCGTACAACCGTACATCTAGTAAAAGATACGAGATTGCGGATACTTTTTCAGGATAGTTTGTAATCCAGAATAATACGCAAGTACTTTGTTAAACTCTGTTTACACTGAAGAATTTTAACGTGAAAAATCAAATGGAATCATACATATGTAGGCCTTTTTCGAAGCATTTCCTATCATTAAATTTTAGTAAAACAAAGTGTGTGGGGGATGTGAGAAAAGCTAGGCCGTAATCCAGACTGAAGGGGTGTAATGGCGAATTATCGTATTTGTTTTTTTTTTTTTGTACGCCCTTATCATTTTCTGTGCAGAGAACTTCTAATTTTCTGGCGCATAAATCGGCCTGTATTTATCGGAAACCATGGATTATATTGACTTTCAAGACCGCTGTTGTTTGTGGTTCACTTGCAGACACTGACACATTAAAACACTAGAAAAAAGGGTGCTTAATTCATACTTTAGTATACAGATAATCGAATTAAATCTGAAAGAAGTTGGTAATTATCCACCTATAGTCCACGCGATGAACAGTAATGGGCTAACAAAAATTATTCTTAAAGAAATATGGGTTGATGACGCATCCAGCCTAAAATTTACAGCCACTCGCCGAACACATGTCTTTGTCTATGAATGTTTATCTTCAGTACATGGCTCAGTTGAATTTTGTATAGGCCCAAATTTTGTTAAGTAGCGAAATACACGCTGTTGGGGACGCCATGTTTTCGGTAGATTTTGCGTTTCGTCGACTTACACTATAATAAATAGAATTAGTAAAAATGTATTGATTTCCTCAGGTGTTCAAATTTAGAAGAAAATTATCTGAATGATGAACTCAATACTTTGGATTTGCGTTGATACTTTTAGTAGCAAATAAGCTTTTCATAGATATAATCCTCTCCTTGAAGCTTGGTTTGTGTACATAGATGAATTTTGAGCACGCAAATATTCAATTTGATGCCAAGTTGGATTACGTCAAATCTGTTGCTAGGGAGTGCGCACAAAAAAAACTGGACTTACACTTTTCGTTATAGAAATAAAACTAAGTGGCGGATTTTTGTCGTTTTATATTTCAATTAAAGTAAATAATATTTGAATTCTTTTTGCATCCAACTTTTTGTGCAACTTTTCTCCCAGACATGTTAGACTGTGTATTAGAAAAATACGTATTATTTCACTTGCTTTGGTTTGGGTTTCAAATCCTTTTTTTCTTTCACTTCCATGCTTTCTCTTAATTCTCAAAGACTCCTTATATTGTTTTATTCTTACCTTAAAAATTGTTTTTTGGTTAACGCCTGCGACCCAAGCAATTGTTTTTGTAGGCGGCGCGATTTTTTATTGAAAATTTCGATTACTTTTTTACGACATTCTTATTGGGTGTCCATTTTCAAAAAAACTATTTTTGCTATTGCAATGACATTTAGCACGTAGATTTTGAAACAGAAGGCTAACAAAAACAATGTAACGGTATTAATTTTTTTCAATTATGATAAAAGTTATAAGCTTAAAAGTAGGCCCATTTTTTTCGTGCGCACTCCTTAATTTAATAGATAATTTCTAGAACAGATGATTAATCTTTCTGGTAACTGCGGTGAGTTGCAATCAGTTCCTTTAAATTGTTTATAGATTTCTGCATTAAGACGATAGCAATCGCCCTAAGTTACAAAAAACAAACAAAAAAAAGAAGAAAACCCTGCGTTTGCTATGAGCCTGGTAATGATTTCTCATTAATTTCATGAATAATTATTTTCATTTGGAGAATATTTATTGCCATCATATTTAATGGTTGAAACGCGAAAATATTTCTACCGAAAGTGAAATATCACCAAAATGGGAAAAAAAAAACCAGCAACAACATGCCAAAGAAGAAAATAAAAAAAAATCCAAACATTTGTCAGATGATAAATTATACAAGGCTGTACGGGGTCGCCAGTGTACAGTGTTGTATATACAGTGTTCTGAATAAATGTGTGAACAGACAAAAACATAAATTTGTTTCCTTTCTGTTACACACAACAGAACACAACACATACCACATACATTATGTGCCCCTTTTAACTTGCAACAGAAAAATAAATAAAAATTCAAGTTTTCACATACAATTGTTGCTGCTGTGTGTGTGTGGTGCGTGTGTATGTGTGTGTGAGACATTAATGCTAATTGATGTGAATTCATGAAATTTTTCACATCTCGGTAAATGCTGTTGAAATTAAAATTAATTAAAAATATTGTAAATGTTGTCAAGATTAACACAAACATACATAAATACACATACACATACACATACAGACGTACTTAATAAAAAAAAAATATTTATTTACACTTTTCGAACAGAATTTCAGTGTGTGTGTCTGTGAATGTTGAAAATGAATGAATCAAGTGACTGTGCTGTCGGGTTTGTTCATTTCTTTGTCGCATTCTACTGTTGCTGTTGCCTTATCTTTTATTCTAGATTTTAAAGCCATGGTGTTTACGCGTTTTTTTTTTTTTTTGTCCGTCTACCATATACAGTGAGCGTCACCTGTACGCCATACTTTTACCATTTAAGTAGAATCCCCGAAAAAATTTCTTAATATTTCGAAATATTATTGTAATGAAATAATTTTAAAATGAAAATAACGGTAATTATTTTTTTAATAATATTTTTTTTAAAGTACAGGGTGGCTGATATATAATGCAACAAATTAAAGCGCTATATGTTTATAACTTTTTAATTTATTATTCAAAAGCAAAAAATGTTGGAAATAAGCATCAAATTTTAAAAATCACTTTAGATTTGTTCGAATTGTCCACCTTGCTCCGAATTAATGGCCTTCAAACGGCCGACAAAACCATTACAGGCTTCACGAAAGTGGCCCTGCGGTATTTTGGCCCATTCCCGGCGAAGCGCTGTCTTAATATGATCGACACTTTGGTATTTTTTAGTGAGAACCTTACTCTCCGAAATTCCCTAGGCGCAATAGTTCCAACGGATTGAGATCCGGAGATTTTGGTGACCATTGTGCGGTAGAAATGAAGCGGGGAACCTCCTTCTTAAACCATTCTTGGTTCACGCGTGCTGAGTGCGGTGGTGCTAAGTCATGTTGGAATGTCCATGGTCTCCGGCCGAAATGTTTGTCTGCCCAGGGCTTTAATACTGTCTTTTAAACATTTTCCCGATAATATTGGCATTTGTTTTGACCCCACGGTCGATGAATACGAGCGGGGAGCGACCATCGGCCGTTACGGCGCCCCACACCATTATCAGCGCCGGCGCTTGAGTTCTGGTGGCCAATCGCAGGTGTAAACTTTCATCTGACCTCTTTGGCAAGTAAATCAGATCATTTTGTTTATTCACAAACTGCACAATTTGGACTGGCTTCTCATCGAAGAAAACCAAAAGGGTGACTGGCCACTTTCGTCCAAGCGAAGTAACTCCTTGGCTACTTTCAGTCGAATTTTTTTTTTTTTGTCCATCGGTGAGCTCTTGTACTTTTTAGAACTTCAATGGCTTTCGTCCAAGCTCATTTTTCAATATGTGTTGCATTCGTTCTCACGATATGTTCAGCTCACGAGCAATTTTTCTACCACTGTGGTGTGGATTTCGATCAAATCTGGCCTTCACTTTTCGGATCATTTCTTATGTTGTTACTGTTTTTTTTTTTGGCCACTTTTTGGACGCGATGTAACACTGCCAGTATCACGGTAACGAGCAATGGTACGAGAAACAAAAGATTTATTCACATTTAAATGCTGGAGGGGCTCTAACTATAGCCGCCTGTGGTTTTCCAGTCAAATATAAAGCAATCACATTATCACGCTTGAATTCCATCACGATTGAATTTTTTTCTGAATGCCGTAGATCAAAATGCTTTGTAAGCTTGTAAATAATAAATTGAACTGTCACTGGTGTAAATCTGTCAGCTGTCAGACGAGCGGTTTACAAATGATAACAACCTGAAGTTGGTTGCAATACACATTCCATAGCCACCCTATACAGTTTCTTTTGACGCTCACTGTATGCTGTTACATGTCGGATAGTTTGTTGCATGTGTATGGCTTTTATTCTGCTACTTTTGATTTCGAAACTGATTGTGTGAGTTTTTTTTTGTTGTTACTTTTCGTTGTTTTTGTTGCAATGTTGATGCGTATGTTAATTAATGTTCATTTACAATCTATAATGCGTTGTTCTTTAGATATTAACGCAATAGCTGTTGTTGTTATTGCTTGCTGCTGCTGTTATTATTGCAGTTGTCATTATTGTTGTAACGCTGTGTTTATTACGTATGTTGACATTTTCATGCGATATGCTTGACATATTCACAGATTCAATACTTAAGTACGAGAAATTTTTTAAAACATTTAAAATAAGATGCAAGATTTACCATACGTTAATGATGTTTCATATGATTTATGCGAAAATGTTGATGTCATTCCGGGTGCTATACAGTTTGTTGTGCATTACTTATCGACATTTGGTGACGGTAAGAATTATTTTCAAGTATTTTATTGTAAATGAATAGAATAAATAGGAGTCGCCGTAGTCTAGTAGGTAGTGTGTTGGCTTATTAAACTGAAGGTTCGAGATAAAACCCCAGGTCAGATATTAAAACGAAAATATTAAAATATTTCTTTGGCGACTTCCTCTCAGCCGATTTCTGGAAAAAATTCTGAGAATAAATAAAATTACCATGAAAAGCTTCTCAAAAATCTGGCGTTCGGAAATAACTTTAAACTCTAGGTCTCGCCACTTATGTAGACAATTAACGCACACAACATAATTTGCGTGAGAAGCTAGGTCGCAATCCTGATTGAAGGTTTGTAATGATGAATGTGAAGAGACGCGTTAGTACTGGAACTAAATTTTTTATTGTACTCCCCTTCTCTTAACCAAGGGAGAAGTCATGTCCAAGTACATGGTTTCGAATTGCTAATCAGGTGTAACAGTCTATTACATTTGGGGGCGTTGGCAGACGCATTGTATTACCCTGTGTGAAAAGCACCGTGGGATTAGGTCCACGCGGACAGGTACCCACGTAAAACCCATCGTCGTTGTACTCCCCTCAAAGCTTCTTGTCCAGAAAAATTTCAGGGGGCTGCTCATTGCCAACAAACTCGCAGTTTATACACACCCAGGTGTTTCCGTCTGAGCTACATTAATCCCCCAGAGGTTTCAAGAATGATTAATTCTTCATGTCACATATTGAACATGTTGTTTATATTGAACGCTTATCCTGATTAATTATGTACGCTGCCCTGTTAAAATACCGATAACCAAATCAGGTTATTCCTGCATAGTCTAATGCAGGACTTAAATGTCCTCTTGTTGTAATTTCCTTTGAAAAGTTTTGAAAATTTTAAACCTATTTTGTTAAAGACAAGTATTTACTCCTATTTAACTTCCCGCTTGTACTTTACGGAAGGCTTTTAACTACATAAGCGTCTTGCATTGTTACGGATTCCCTATAAACTTGGGACCCATGCAGAGAATAACTTAATTTTGGCATATCAAGCTTATCCACATAGTCCCATGCTATCGTCGAAAGGAAAGCTTTTATAGCGGTTCAACTATCGAATAGTATTGCTACGTCCTTACTTTTGTTTTGTGTCATTTTCAGACCAAAAACTCTAGCTACCAAGATTCGTATTTTTTCCATCTGTATGCCACAGGATAGCACCTTCCAGATCGCTCTATTCATTTTTAGTACTACGTCTGATTGAAAACCATTTCCCAGCTAATAGCTGGACACAACTTGAACTTTCAGGTCAAGACATTACCTAATGAGTAGCATATTAAATCTGTCCGGCATGATTCATTGCCCTTTCTACCATGTGCAGAGGACTTAGGCTCAACAAAGCTTCCAGCATCTCTGTAAGAGACTTTCTCATTGCATTTTTTATACGAACACTCGCTAGTCTCTGAATTTGGTCAAACTACAATTGAAATGTTTTCGATCTGCTCATATAATTGTCTTGTGAGTTATTCTTGATCTGATTGTAATGGTATACATCCAGTGCATAATTTCCCTGAAAACCTTTTGCATACCAATATATGGCATGTCTAGTCTCATACGTATGCTTTTTATATGAGCCCTTCATGTCAATCGTGCCATTGTGAGGTTCCTAGATATTTGACTTCAATTTTTTTTTTTTTGTAAAACCATCACTCAGGGGATGGCCCCTACTCATGCAGTACATTGTGCACGTTTAGAAAAGGTGGAAAGAGGGAAGATGCGACCGGCAAGGAAACGAGTTGCTGCTAGGTAACTATAAAATGGCCAGTGTTATACCTTCGCCATTAGAAAGTCTACAGCAATCGTCCGCAAGAAGCCCGCTGTAATATTATCTCATCATCTTATTGAATATTCTTTCATTTCTTCTTCTAAATAATATTCTTGTGATATTGCAAGGGCTTACTGTCATGCAATCTAACGTCCAGTAGCACTATTAATCCTCATTCCTTCGTTGAGTGTTGATTTTTTTTCGTTACAAAAACACTCAACGCGGGGGTTACGTACCAATAACTTCCAGCGCTAAGCGAAACAGCATTATCAGGTACATATATATACACCGAGTAACGTTGATGACAACTAATAAATCAACTGTGAGGCAGAAAAGATGCGTCAATACTGAGATTGCGACTTTGGAAAATACATTTGGAGACTTATTCTTTGAATAGAGTAACAAGAAAAACCTTTGAAAAAGATACACCGGATTTGCAACAGCTTAATACTGAAACAGCTTTAAGCGGGGTAGCGTTAAGCGGGGTCTTACTGTATTTCAATATTCAAATTTTTTTGTTTAAAATTAAATACCGGAAAATCGAAATAAATAATGTCGAGGTATTTATTTAACTTTATTACAATAATTATAGCGTAAAAACATTTCGTTTTGCCTGCAGTAAGTCGAAATCTTTAATTTCGCAAGTGCCGCATTTTGCCACAGCTTGTCAGTTGTGTGTAAAATTTTTTGTTTTGTTTTTTTTTTATTTGTCACCCGAGTTGTTGACTTGCATTTAAAATTTGTTTGTCAGTTTTGCTACCAAACCCCCCCTGCCCCTGCACTACAAAACTTTTATATTTTTGCACTCCAAAGGAAATGTTAAAGATAAATTCATGTGTCACTTGTATGAATAGTCAATGGGGTGTTACTAAAAATTTTTCTACATTTAAGACGGTTTATAGGAGATATTTTTCATTAAGGAATTTTATAAAATCATTACACTAGACACAAGAGGGAGAAGGTATTTAAAAGCAAATTTTATAAATTTAAAAAACTGGAAATTAGTTTCAATGAAAATTTTCATGAAAATGGCTTTTAGGATGCCTTTTAATTACCACATCTTCATGTTACACCCTGTAGCTTAATTTTTTGAAACTTTAATCTATGCAATTGCATTCGATTTAAAACGACCTACAAGTATAACGTAGAGTTTGACGGAGTAAAAACTGAAAATCACAAACGTAAGCAGCATTCAACACTATCCAACGAATAATTAAAACAAACGCAATCGGTTTTCATAAGAAACATGCACACACAAAACATTCATTATACAAACCCCCCGACAAGTGATTTTTAAAAAATAAATATACATTTTCATAAACACATACATACATACATACACATATGTATCATATATTCATACATTATGTTCATGCATTCATAAGTTGCCCACAATGTTCACAAAAAGCAAAAAAAAAATAAAAAACAACGGAATATTCATTAACGATGACAAGTTGAAATGCTAATTATTGTCAAATTAATTTAGTCGACTGTCAGCTTAAAAAGATATTTTTACACAAAAATATCTACAAATATCTGTTTGTATGTATGTACATACAACAAAAACCATCAGCAACACACAAATTCACAGAAAACAATATTAAAATAAAAATTAAAAATAAAAAAAAACAAAACCAACAAATAAAAATAAAAAATTGTATTCACTTGTAATAAGAAGTGAGAAATACATTTTAATGAATGCCAACATTATGTGCATAACAAAAATTTGAAATGAAATGAAACGATGAATAACAACAACAACAACAACAATAACAACACAACGACATGACGTATATGAAAAAAACAAAACTGACACAAAAACTAAGTTAAGAGGCACACTTGGTCTCACGTATCCAATAAGCATATTAACATGCTACAGTCGTTGAAAATTAATTAGAAGCAGTGAGGAAACAAAAGGAAAGGTATCTTGAAGATACTGGAATAAAAAAATAAAAGATTAAGCGGTATATCCATATACAAGAGGGCTTCAAAGATTGCATTTGGTTACTACAAACCTTCAGGGTGGCTGATATGTATTGCAACCAACTTCAGGTCGTTATCATTTGAATATCGCTCATCTGACAGCTGACAGATTTATTTCATCGACAGTTCATTTTATTATTTACAAGCTTACAAAAGCATTTTGATCTACTGGATTCAGAAAAAAAGTTATTTATGATGAAATTCAAGCGTGATTGCTTTAATTTGGCTGAAAAACCACAGGGCTTTAAATATTGCATTTGGCAACTACAAACCTTCAGCAGTGGATTTTCACACCACCTACAGGGTGGCTGATATGTATTGCAGCCAACTTC
Organism: Sarcophaga peregrina; assembly: GCA_014635995.1. Classification (NCBI taxonomy): domain Eukaryota; kingdom Metazoa; phylum Arthropoda; class Insecta; order Diptera; family Sarcophagidae; genus Sarcophaga; species Sarcophaga peregrina. Next base: position 80,632,220 of record CM025791.1, read on the forward strand.
AGGTTGTCATTCTTTTGTAAATCGCTCGTCTGACAGCTGCCAGATTTATTCCAATGACAGTTCATTTTATTATTTACAAGCTTACAAAAGCATTTTCATCTATTGCATTCAGAAAAAAAGTTATTCGTAATGAAATTCAAGCGTGATAGTGTGATTGCTCTATATTTGGCTAGAAAACCACAAACTAGCTATCGTTACAGCCCTCCAGCATTTAAATGTGAATAAAACTTTTGTTTCTCTTCCCATTGCTCGTTACCGTGATACTGGCAGTGTTGCATTGCGTCCAAAAAGTGGACCAAAAAAAAAGCGGTAACAACGCCAGGAATGATCCGAAAAGTGAAAGCCAGATTTGATCTAAATCCAAGCTGCAGTGTTAGAAAAATTGCTCGTGAACTGAACATATCGCGAGAACGGATGCAACACATATTGAAAAAAGAGCTATAGCCATTGAAGTTCCAAAAAGTACAAGAGCCCACCGATGGACATAAAAAAATTAGACTGGAAAGAGCCAAGGAGTTACTTCGCTTGCATGAAAGTGTCCAGTTACCGAATTTGGTTTTCTCCGATGAGAAGTCATTCCAAATTGAGCAGTTTGTGAACAAACAAAACGGATTGGGTTTACTTGCAAGAGAGGTCAGCGGAAAATTTACACCCGCGATTTGCCACCAGAACTCAAGCGCCGCCGATGGTAATGGTGTGGGCCGCAGTAACGGCTGATGGTCGCTCCCCGCTCGTATTCATCGACCGTGGGGTCAAATCGGGAAAATGTCATAAAGACAGTATTGAAGCCCTGGACGACAAACATTTCGACCGCAGACCATGGACATTCTAATAGGACTCAGCACCACCGCACTCTGTACGCGTTAACCAAGAATGGCTTAAGTGATTAAGATAGTGCTTGATTTCGTATTCTTGCATGCTGTTGCCCTAATTGCCAGATGTTTTTCAATTAAGATATTTAAATCCTATTCTCTGGTTGCATGTACCTCTGCTTTTAAAATTATATTAAAATTGTATTATGCGCTGCAGTCGAAACAGTTGTCGGCAAATCTGCAAGTAAATGTAAAGATAGTTGCTCGTAAATCGTATACTTCTTCTGGAAGATAATACTACTACTAGCCTAGTAAATACTGTGTTAACTTATTAGACATGAGGTCACGGTAAAAAGCTCAGGCCAGACATCTCCAACAACCCAAAATATGAAAAAATATTTCTTTGACATCTGCCTTTCGCAGACTTCTATTAAGAACTCTAAAATTGCCAATGAAAACATGGAGTTCGAAGTTGACTTTAAACTTTAGGTTCTGTCACTCACGTATAAAATTGACACACCCAACATGAGTGGTGTGAGAAGCCAGGTCGCAAACCTGATTAAAGGCATGTAATGACCAATTACGTATGTACAGTCAAACTCGTTTATAACGAATTTTTGGTTATTACGTACATATTTTCAAGTCCCAACGTTTTAATAACAATTTTCATACAAGTAACATCGTTTATTACGAACTCGTTTATAACGAATTATCGGTTAAGAGGAACTACTTTAAATGGTCCCAGTAATTAAATTTCATACATTTTGCTCAGAAATAACTTTGTAGTGTGGCAATAGCCTTTACTTTACCACTTCTGTATAAAATTAACACACACAATTGGTGTGAGAAACTGCGGGCTTCTTGAGGACGACTGTTGTAGACTGTCTAATGGTGAAGGTATAGGCCTGGCCATTTTATAGTTACCACCTCTTTCCACCTTGTCTAAAAAAAACCTGCACAATGCACTGCATGAGTAGGGGCCATCCCCTCAGTGCTGGTTTCATAAAAAAAGAAAACAAAATATGGCAGCATTAAATTATAACTCAGCACCTATAATCAGCCGATAGGCAAAAAGAATTACCACATATTTTTCGTTTTTAATAAAAAAAAAATAATAACTGATAAAAATTATTCGTATTTTACATTTTCTTCGTTTATTACGAACTTTGCCTATAACGAACTATTTTTTCTGGTCCCACAGAGTTCGTTACAACCGGGTTTGACTGTACATATATACAGTAGCGAGCACAAAAAATGCAACGTTGGGTAAAATTATCTTTAAGTGCGATAATTTTAAAAAATGGTGACCAGTTCAAAATATTTCTTTGGGTTATTAATCCCTACAGTTATAGATACCTATTATCAATAACATTATGTAAATATTTTTAATTAATGATATATTATTTTGTCATTTATTAAAAAGAGTGCGAATTTCATGGGAGCAATAAAAATGCAACAGCATAAATTTTAATGTGTTTATTTAAATTAAATAGTAATTCTTACAAAAAAATTTTAAAATTAATATTTAGTGGCGTAGCTCTTATTTTTTATGACTTCTTGCAACCTAGAAGGCATGGAGTCGACTAAAGCTATTAATGTGTTAATGGAAATTTTCTCCCAATTCACTTTTCAAAATTTCTTCTAATTGCCTCTTATTTGACGGATGTTTCCTCTTAACTTCCCGATCTAATAGCTCCCATAGATTTTCTATGGGGTTTAGATCGGGAGACTGTGATGGCCAATCCAAAACATTGACATCATTGTCGCTTAAAAAGTTTCGAGCTAAGCGACTTGAGTGCTTTGGATCGTTATCCTGTTGGAATATGCTACCAGGAGGCATTTTTTCCCGCAGATGAGGAAGCATGTGTTCTCCAAGGATTTCACAGTACTTATTGGCGTCCATTTTTCCTTCGATTTGAGTTAAGGGACCTACCCCATCACGGGAAAACGCACCTGTAAATACGTGACGTAAAATCAATATTTTTTTTTAAACATATCGTTCCTTACCCCACACCATTATTGATCCACCGCCATGTTTTACGGTTGAAATTTGATATCTTGGAGAATATCTCTGTCCAGGCGGTCTTCGAACAAAATTTATCCCATCGGAGCCAAACAAATTAAATTTGCTTTCATCGCTCCACAAGACTTTAGACCATTGTTCATTTGACCAATCCTTGTAACGTTTTGCAAATTCCAGGCGCTTCTTTTTATTGATTGCACTGATGAGAGGTTTCTTTGCGGGTCGTCTCGCATGCAAATTAGCCTCTTTCAACCTACGGCGAACAGTGTGAACGCCTATAGAGACTCCCATTTGCTCATTTGCGAAATTAGCAACGTCCACTGCGGTCTTTCGTGGATTTTTTTTTACCAGTGCAATCATCTGGCGGTCTTGGCGAGAGGTAGTTTTTCGAGGATTACCACTACCTGGTTTCCTTTCCACACTATTTCTCAAGGAAAATCGAGATTTAATCCGACGTACGGTTGATTGATTTACACCAAAGAGGTGTCCAACTTCACGCATGGATTTTCCTTCTTCTAAGGCTTTAATGATTGCAGTTTTGCTGTCAGTTGAGAGCTGCTTCTATTACAAAACACATGTTGTATAACTTATTTAAGAAATTTTCAATTATAATTAAATAAATAACTTACTTTAACTATTTTTTTATTATGTTGCATTTTTTTTGCTCGCTAAAAATTTGCACTTTTTTCACTAATTTAAAAATATTTAACTTTTTAAAGCAGAATTTGGAATAAACTGTGGTTACTTTGAAAACTTATAATTGAAAGAATTAACAGCAAAAGGAAATAGATAAATTAGTTACCGTTATTTTGAAACAGATCTTATTAAAGATCATATGGCACAGTGTTGCATTTTTTGTGCTCGCTACTGTATATACGTAAGTGATTAACAACCAAATTCTAATCCGAAAAGGGAAAGGATATCTCCATGCTTAGAGTCAACCATGTTTAAAGAGCAGTTTGGAATAGCTTCTATTACAGCCACATTTCAGTTTCTTGACTGCAGCTGGATAATAAAAATTATCGGAATTTTGAACTCCGCTATGGACCTTGGCAGATGATGTTGTGTGGTTTTTTTGTACGGTCTTTATAAAACCTGCTATCCATGGCGAGCTGTAATTATCAGACTCGTGAAGAATAACAGAAAGTCAACTTCCAGAAACTGTTGTTTGTAAAGTAAACAAGTTTGTTGTAAAAATCATTTTCTGTTTGAATTTCTAGAATGTCTTTATTGATCGTATAAATTATATAGGTTGGAAGTCTTAAATAAATTGCAATGCATGTAAGCTTCACTATGTACTGCTGTCTTGAAGTGAATTTGAAGTGAAATAAATATGGGTGCAATAACAACAAAAGCATTAACCGCAAAACCAACAAAGAAAAAAAATATTTAACAAAAAAAGTGTAATAAAATATAAAATTAAATATAAAAGCAGAAATGTAAACGTAAAGCGTAAAAATAACATAAAACTCCACGCAAAATATGCAAATGCAGCAAATCGACAGGAAAAAAAAATTACAGCAGACTTAAGAAAATGACAACGACAAGCCGTCGCAATAAGAGACGTTTAACAGCAACAACAGCGGCAACCGCATTAACAACTGAAAAAATAAACGCAATAAAATGACGAGCAGTCATGTCATAAAATTAAATTTTAAATTGAATTTGACTGCTGTTAAGACGGTGATATTATAAAATTTTTTTAATTTTTTTCTTTGTTAAATTTAAATTTACACACAAGGTCATATAAATAGTTACACATTGTGTTTTTTTTTTTTTTTTGTATAATAAATTATTGTTTAAATTAAAAATCATAACAAAACACTTAAAAATTTCATTCCTTCACTGCTAATTAATTGACCGTATTTTTTATAGTTTTTTAGTAAGAAAAACGAGCATCTTTATTTATAATAAAAATATACGTTTAAAACGTGCATATAATTATAAATAATATAAAATAAAATATAAAGCCTTATAAAAATGTTAAATAATTTAATATGACCACTTAATAAACCAGTGCCATAAAATTAAAACCCAAAAAACACAAACAAAATGCTACAAAAGAAACAAATAAAACGACACAAATTGCTATGCGGTTCCTTTCTGTTTTTTTTGTTGACAACACACATAAAAATGTTTAAATAATTGCTTCAAAAAACTTTTTTTGTTGCTGCTGCCATCAGCATTTAATTTGTATAAATTATGGGGTATTTGGCGTAGTACAGTCAGTTGAAGGGAAATCAACAATTAATTAAATGCTTTACAGTTAAAATTATAATTTTGTCAGGTCCCATGAAATATATAAGGACATGTGGACATAAACGGAACAAAATTTAATATTCAAGTAAACAAAATTAACCCATTAACACCGAGTGGCCATTACTGTCAATGGCGATCGGTTATCGCGCCATGTTAAATGAATTTTTGTTTACATAAAATTAAAGAGGTTTTAACAAGACGGCGCTATGTGCCACACAATCGAATTTACACTCGATGTTTTACGCCCTGTTCTTGAAGATCGCATTATCAGCCGCAGAGCTGATGTCGTTTGATCACCTCGGAGCTGCAATTTGACACCGTTAGACTATTATTTGTGGGGTGCCGTCAAAGATAAGTGTTTCGCCGACAAGCCAGAGCTTATTGATGCTATAAAAGACAATATTCGTGAAGCCATTGGTGAAATACAGCTGCACACAATCGACAATGTGCTTAAAAATTGCACCAATCGTATAGGCTACTGCATGGCCAGCCTAGGCAGCCATTTGAATGAAATTATTTTCCATTATTACCCGGAAGGATTGTACTTTCATAAAAGAAAAGAAAATTCCGAAAATATTGAGTAGTTTTTTTTTTAAAGCATTTTCAAAAAAAAAAGTTATTTGCGGACCCTTTATTATTATTATTAGGCGATGGACCTTGAGGAATAAGTCCAGCACTTAGGTCCGCTTTTATATCACAATCAATATTAAAAACGAGAATCAAACATTCTCTAGAGGAAACTAAATAAACGAAACGGAATAAGTCAAATACTTAGGCCCGCTGCGATACCACAATCAATATTAAAATAGAGAATCAAACATTCTCTAGAGGAAACTAAATAAACGATATAAATCATGCTATTGTATCAAGGATATCGTAAAATAGGAGGACAAATACCTCAATTTTTTCATAACAAGAAACCCTTATTGATCCCCTCAGATCCATAGAACTTGCAGAAGTAATTTGGCCGATTGTCTAGCCTTTCGCATTGAATGTCTAATAGGACAATTGCGTCCGGGAATCCCTATTGTGTGATGAAGGTCCATGTAATTTATGTTATCTTATTTAATCTTATCCATACGTACCCAGCAGAGTTTATCTGAGACTCCCTGCAAAATGACTGGATAATATTCAATTTAACATAGTCTAACGGAATATATCCAATCCTCTACATAACATGTAGGAAATTGCGTGCATCTTAACGTTTCCAGATGAGATTTCCTAGAACCCCTATAAGAGTTTCCATTAAATGATGGGAAATTTTCCTAAGAAATATCGACATTGATGGATAAGAATGAACGTTGAAAATCAGTTCGTTAGAAGCCCTGTTGTCAATATTATCCATGAGTGGTTAAACGACAGATTTTTGAGAATCTTTTCATAGCAATTTTATGTACTCTCAGTGTTGAAAGAAATTCGTCGAAAAATATTTCTGGCCTTTGAACCATGAAATATCCTTGGCTTTTGAATCGAGAACCCACATCTAATATGCCTATACATTAGCTACTAGACTACGGCGAATTCAAGTGTTCATAACACTAACAGTAGTAATCAGCTATAGCGCATAATACGATAAAAGACTTTGACATTCTCTTCGCGAGGATAATAAAATTTTGTATTTACCAACCAAGTCGCCGTGGTCTAGTGGGTAGTGTGTTGGCTTCCCAGGTCAGACATCAAAACGAAAAATATTTCTTCGGCGACCTCCTCTCAGCAGATTTCTGGCAAAGACTCTGAGAGTAAAAATTGCCATAAAAAGCTTCTCAAAAATCTGTCGTTCGAAGTCGACTTTAAACTGTAGGTCCCGCCACTCATGTATAAAATTAACCACACAACATAAGTGGTGTGAGAAGCTAGGTCGTAATCCTGATTGAAGGGTTGTAATGGCCAATTATGTATGTTATTTACCAACCATCACTAAAAGTGTGCTCCGAGCAGTTTTTCATGCTTAAGCTAAGGACTGCGCACTAAAAGAAATGGGTCTACTCGAAAGCTTAAAACTTTTATCATAATTGTCAAAAATGAATACCGTTGCATTGTTTTTGTTAGTCTTCTGCTCAAAATCCACGTGCTAAATCTCAGTGCAATAGCAAAATTAGTTTTTTGAAAATGGGCACCCAACAAGAATGTCGTAAAAAAATAATTGAAATTTTCAATGAAAAACCGCACCGCTTACATAAAATGATTGCTAGGCTAGCAGGTGTCAACCAAAAAACGGTTTCTAAGATAGGAATAAAACAATATAAGGATCCGTTGAGCATTGAGAGAAAGCACGGAAGTGGAAGAAAAAAAGGATTTGCCGACCAAAATAAAGCAAGTAAAATAATACGTATTTTTCTCAAAACGCAGTCTAACATGTCTGGAAGATAAGTGGCTTAAAAAGTTGGATTCTCTCAGACCTTGGTCAGAAAAAATTTTTACACACAAAAGGAATTCAAATATTATTTACTTTAATTGATATATAAAACGAAAAAAATCCGCCACTTAGTTTTATTTCTAGAACGAAAAGTGTACAGTCCAGTTTTTTTTGTGCGCACTCCTTATGTATGTAGACTTTTTCTTGTGGGCTTTTCTTAAGACAAAGGTTTTGCGAGGTAAACCACAAACAAGGCCCGTCCTTGAAGCCAACAGAAGTCAGGTCTTCACACAAATTCAAATTAAATTATGTATCAGAATCATTGAAAGATAAACATTTCATCATAATTAATTCGACAGACACATAAAAATTCCCTATCAGTTTATCAAATAATGGGTGTTGACTGTAATTTTGTAACTCGTTTCTATTTCTTCGATTACATTGAGTTATTTAAGTCCAGTTTTTTCGTGCGCACTCTTTATGTAGGGAGGTAGTTGCTGTATGGATAGACACTAAACTTTGCAAACATCAGCACACACATCCAATTAATAAGCAATTATTTGATCAACATTTGCCAGCTTCCATACTTACATATCCACACCCCAACCATTTTGCTGTTGGACTACTTTTCACCTGTCCAAACAAGATTATTTTCAATTATGATTGACACATTATCGTTAATGTTTATTAACTAATTAATTCATTAATTAAATGACCTCCACATTGTAAACATTTTTTTGTTTTTTATATTTTACTTCAACGTTTTTTTTTATTACAAATTAAACAAGTTGCTGACACTTGGCATAAAATCATGAATTTGTATGACATTGTGAGTGTGTGTGTGTAAGTGCTTGTGATGTTTTACAAAAAATAAAATAAATTTTCTTGACTTAAGCCCACTGTACAGTGTGTGCAGCGATGAAATGTTGAAATGTCCAATGCTGTTGCAAGCATTTAATATTACAACACATGAAATTACATGAAATAAAATATGACAATAAATGGCACCTGTAAATGGTTATTAATTATCGAATGATCATAATTAATATAAAAAAAAAATAAATAAATAAAAAATATATTTTCCTGATATTATTTAAATGAAATGCAACAGAAATTGCACAATAAATAAATGAAAATATAAAAAATAAAAATAATAATTACAATTTACATTACTTTTCATGTTTAAAAAAAATGTCGCTTTATTGTGTTTAAAATATCACGTATTTCTTCTGATCTCTTTAAAAGCAATTGCTTTCCGATAGAAGGCAATTGTTTAACCGCCTGTTTGAGTATTTGATTTATTTCTGCTAAGATCTCCATGCTTAGTATTGAACTTTCTCAGCCATACAGTCTGTATCATGATAATCTACGTCTTCTCAATCTTTTTATCATCAAATTTAGTGAATAAGTGAGCTACAAAAGATTTATAAAGATTGCAGGTAGTCTAGTAGGTAGTGTCTTAACCTATGAGACGAAAGCCTTGGTTCAAACCCTGGTTTATACAACTCGAACAATATGTATCGTTCGTATTAGATGTTATACGATAGGTCCCGACATACATACATAATTAGTCATTACAATCTTAGTCAGGATTACAGACCTAGTTTCTCACACTACTTATATTGTGTGTGTTAAGTTTATACATAAGTGGCTGGACCTGCTATTTAAAGTCAACACCGAACGACAGATTTTTTTGAGAATCTTTCGATGGCAAGTTTATTTACTCTCAGAGTTGTTGCCAGAAATCTGCTGAGAAGAAATCGCCGAAAAAATACTTTTTATATTTTATTTTGATGTCTGGCCTGGAACACGAACAACTCTTTAGTCAGGATTTCGACCTAACTTCTCACACCACTTATATTGTGTGCTTTAATTTTACTCATGAGTGGCACGACCTATAGTTTAAAGTCGAGTCCGAACGACAGATTTTTTAAGAAGCCTTTCATAACAATTTTGTTTCTCTCAGAGTTTTAATCAGAAATCTGCTGAGAGCTAGTCGCCAGAGAAATATAATTTCGTTTTGATGTCTGACCTGCGATACGAACTCGGAGTTTTTGTCTAATAGGCCAACACACTACCTACTAGACTACGCCGACTTCAACATACAGCATCGTTAAAATGCCCGCCAATGCTTGTTTCGATGTACAGTTTCCTAACTTTAGCGTATGAAGGTTGAAATTTGACCATGTGGAGGCATTATGTTGACCCACTGTAGTATCAGTAACCCATTCATCTTCACAACCGAATATATGAAACATTACTTCTTCGGTGATCATCTCTCAGCAGATTCTGGCAAATACTGAGTAATAAAAAAATTTGCACTGATAAAGTTTCTCAAGATTTTGACGTTCGGAGTTGGCTTTAAACTGGAAGTTCCTTTACTCATGTACAAAATTAACATACGCAACATAAGTGGTGTGAGAAACTGACCCCTTTAGTCCTCGTATAACAACGTTCGCCATTGATAGTTATGGCCGGGTCAACGTCAAATTCGGATCATGCAGTAACTTGTTCGGGATGCATTCAGAGCTCTTGGACTAGGATCGTCCTGAATTCGACAATATTAGACTGCGTAAATGACAATCAATTTGACAGATGTATCCGCAACAACATGGCTGTTATTAAGAATCAAAGTTTAGAAGTCCCTGTTGGGATTAAGAAATATGGCAATTGTTTTATTACCTCGGTGACTCTCTCTCAGCAGATTTCTGGCAATAATTCTGAGGGTAAAATAAATTTGCAATAAAAAGTTTCTCAAGATTTTGACGGTCGGAGTCGACTTTAAACTGGAAGTTCTTTTACTTATGTATAAGATTTACACACACAACATAAGTGGTGTGATAAATAGACCACTGTAGTCCTCGAATAACAATGTTCGCCATTGAAAGTGATGGCCGGGTCAACGTCAAATTGTCATCATGCAGTAACTTGTTCGGCATGCATGCGAAGCTCTTGATTCATATCGTCTTGAATTCGACAATTTTGTTTGTTCATGTACCTAGTCATTGGCTATAAATTAGGCCCATCGCCAGAGATGGTATTTCGTGTAAATTACGGTCAATTGTTAACTTTCCAGAGGTCAACAAGCGAACACAAGTTATTCTCCTTGGTCCCACATAGTGAGTTAGCAGAGTAGACTACAAGATGGCTGTTGTTAAGAGTCAAAGTTTAGAATTTCCTGTTGGGAGTAAAAAATATGGAAATTATTTTATATTCCCCAGCTGAGGTAGCTTACCGTGTCACATACTTATTTTCAATATTGAATTTACATTGCACGGGTAATTTATTAAAGAATGTTTTTAAATGAACCCCAAACACATTTTTCATTGCATTTGTAAATAAAGGCATGTGTTTAAATAATTGTGTTATTAATTATTCAAAAAAAATGCTTTTTTTCTGTTTTTAATTACAATATAAAGCAGAAAGTCGTAAAAAAAAACACAAACGAAATATTAAAAATAAAAAATATTTTATATGGCCTGGGTATTTCAAAATCATTTTAATTTGCCCCATAAATTTCAAAAAAAAAAAAAAGAAAAAATTTTTTTAATATTTAAACAAATTAACACATTTTTCATTTAAGAAAATGTTCAAATAATTCCTTTTGTTGAACACAAATATTTGAGCAATAAATTTAAATTAATGTTTTTAGCTGTTAAAATAAACAGAAAACGGGCTATACAAACAACAAGAACAACAGCAACAACAACAACAACGGCAACAAAAGAAATATTATTTCTGTTGGTTTTTTTCTTTCTGTATTCTCGTTAAACACTGACTGTCACATCATTTCCACAATAATAATAAAATTAAATAAATATAAACACAACACAAAAACAACAAAAGCAACAACAAATAAAAAAAAAAAAAATTTTTTTTTTTAAATTAAAATAAACAAAATGAACAGAAAAATATGTGAGACATGCCATTTGTCATACGCATTGTTAAATACACTTAATTTAAGAGCCAAGTCATTCAGTGAGTGAGTGAGTGAATGAATGACTACTGTGTGAGTGGGTGGGTGGTTAGGGGTCGTTCAATGTGTGACAGTTTGGAGGAGGTATATGGTTTGCAACATGCTGACAACTTAAAGGCTGAATGGTTAAATGAGCGCAACAAAATTTAAACATTTTAAAAACGTCAAAAAAAAAACTCAAATTTTAATATTTCCACTGGAACACAATGGGGAATACGTAACATCCGGTGTTGACAGTGTTGACACTGTCGTCTGCATACCAGAAATTGTTTTGTTGCTTAAAATTTCAATAGTTTTATAAGAACGCATCTAAAAACACAGAAGATCTAGGCAAGTTTTGCACAAAAACTAAACAACCACAGAAGTAAATATACACTCAAGGAAAATAGTCGACCTACAACCCTTTCTTCAAATTAAAAAGATATGTACACTAGGGGTGTGCGTATCTAAAACGATCTAGCAAAAAACCATCAGGCAGTAGTAAATATATAATCAAAGAAAAAGGTCTACATACGCCCCTTTCTTTCAATTAAAAAGGGGGATCTAGGCAAGTTTTGAACAAAAAACTGTCAGGAAACTACAGAAGTAAATATACAGTAAAGGAAAAAAGTCCTACATACACCGAAATATATTTTTCCAAATTATAAAGGGGGTGTACATTAAGTAGTTGTAATCACCGTAGTCTAGTAGGTAGTGTGTCGGCTTATTAGACGTAAGGCCAGGGTTCAAACCCCAGGTCGGACATCAAAACGAAATTGTGAAAAAATATCTCTTCGGCGGCTCTTTTCGCTTCTCGTGGCAAAAGCACTTTGGGAGTAAATAAATCTGCCATGAAAAGTTTCTTACAGATCCTGTCAATCGAAATTTAATTTAAACTGAACGTCCCACCACACAAGGCTCAAGACAACACCCTATTAGACAGCGGAAACTTCAATTCAATTGAAAGGGATGCACCCCTCAAATAGGTTTCAAATAGATAGGCTGAAGAAGAGGAAAACCAAGTAAAGAGTTTCAAAGTATACACCTAAGCATTGGTTTCTTCCACTCCACTCTCCACTCTGAGATGAGGTATGTCTGGCTTGATGTATTCCCTAAAATATTGCGATCTCGAACTTGCAAAAGCTGACCAATAATATGAAAAGTGTTCCATTGTATAGGTGATTACACCACATCCCCTACATTCATTATTATTTACCCCTTCTATGCGGTTCGGATGCGTAAATAATGCTAAGTACCACGTAATGATGCTTATGGGTATACTTACAGGGTGCCTGATATATAATGCAACAAAGTAAAGCGCTATATTTTTTAATTTTTTTTTAATTTTATTGTTCAAAAGCAAAAAAATCTTGGAAATAACATCAAATTTTAGAATCAGTTTAGATTTGTTCGAATTGGCCACCTTTGCGAATTATGGCCTCAAACGGCCGACGAAAGTGTCTCTGCGGTATTTGCCCCATTCCCGGCGAAGTGCCGTCTTGAGATGATCGACGCTTTGGTATTTTTTAGTGAGAACTTTTCTCTCCAAAATGCCCCAGGCGCAAAATTCCAACAGATTGAGATCCGCCATTTTTGGTGACCATTGTGCGGAAGAAATAAAGCGAGGGACCTCCTTTTTAAGCCATTCTTGGTTGACGCGTGCTGAGTGCGGTGATGCTGAGTACTGTTGGAATGTCCATCGTCTGCGGCCGAAATGTTTGTCTGCCCAGGGCTTCAATACTGTCTTTAAGATATTTTCCCGATAATATTCGGCATTTATTTTGATCCCTTAGTCGATGAATACGAGCGTGGAGCGACCATTGGGCGTTACGGCGGCCCACACCATTACCATCGGCGGCGCTTGAGTTCTGGCGGCCAATTGGAGGTGTAAATTTTTAGCTGACCTCTTTGACAAGTAAACCCGATCACTTTGTTTGTTCACAAACTGCTCAATTTGGAATGGCTTCTCATCGGAGAAAACTAAATTCGGTAACTGGCCACTTTCGTGTAAGCGAAGTAACTCCTTGGCTCTTTCCAGTCTAACTTTTTTTTGCGCATCGGTGAGCTCTTGCAATTTTTGGAACTTCAATGGCTTAAGTCCAAACTCATTTTTCAATATGTGTTGCATCCGTTCTCGCGATATGTTCAGCTTACGAGCAATTTTTTTATCACTGCGTCGTGAATTTCGAACAAATCTGGCCTTCACTTTTCGGATCATTTCTTGTTTTTTTTTCGTTCACTTTTGGACGCGATGCAACACTGCCAGTATAACGGTAACGAGCAATGATACGAGAAACAAAAGATTTATTCCAGCCAAATATAAAGCAATCACACTATCACGCTTGAATTCCATCACGAATAACTTTCTTTCTGAATGCAATAGATCAATAAACAATAAATTGAACTGTCACTGGAATACATCTGTCAGCTATCAAGCGAGTGGTTTACAAATGTGAACAACCTAAAGTTGGTTGCAATACATATCAGCCACCCTGTAATAAGCCAATACACTATTCACTAGACAACGCCGACTTCTAGTATGGCACGCAGCTGATTAATAGGAACCTTATGTTTATCTTTATAAAATTAAGGTCTAAAATACTTTCTAAGAATTGGTGAATGAAATGAATAGGAAATACAAATTTCCTGTGCAACTACGATTAATTGAAATAAAATGTTTTATTACTAATTAACTGAATTCAGCAATAATTAATTAACTTTCGAAATTTTTGTAGAGAGACTTGCCTTTAAATTCAACACATTTGCGGTGATAAAAATCTTACATTTTCTATCGTTGTCATAACTTTATTTTTATTTGTTTTTTTGTTAAATATAAAAATCATGTTTTACTGTGTATAATTTCTATGGCGATTAGTTATTATAAATAATCGACACAATCTATTAACGTTTGTACTTAAACAGCATTTTAAAATAAATGCATACATACACACACACTCAAATTGAATTAATAAATTGCACTTGTGATATTTATTGGAAACCATTCATTGATCTGCCAAATATAATTGCAATTCAAAAATAAAAATACAAAAAAAAATACATTTTTTTTTTAAATAAAATTGAAATGTAAAATAAAACGTAACGTTCACTGCTTTAGTTTACACAACACACAAGCATACGAATGCCGGTTTTTTTTTTTTAAAAAATTTTATTTCTCATTCACTCCTCTTTAATTTTTGCAAAATTGCTTTCAAATATTAAATGAAATTGCAATTTACGTGTGAACTTAATTGCCATAAGTGTTATAAACAATATAATTTATAGGGGAGTGTTTGCAATTTTTATACAACAACAACATGAAAAAAAAAATTAATCGCGTAAATAAAAAAAATTAAAATTGAAATTTATGTTTTAAAATAATTGCACACAAGCAAGCAAGCAACAATAATAATAATAAAAACCACAAAGATCTTTATTATACACTCGAGAAAAAATGCACTGTGCCGATATGTGACACCCATGGTTTTCACACCACATGACAGTATATATTACTATAAAGGAAATATTTAATGCGTTATTAAAAAATCGCCGATTAAAATGTAATTTTCAATTGATTATTTAACTTGTAACCATGGAAACCAAAAAAAAATGCTTCACAAGTCATAAAAAGTTTAGTAGATTCCCAGAATATTCTAAGAATCTTAAGACGTAAAAATTTTTTACAAGAAACTTCATACAGACCTCTTTTAAAGCTCGAAATATTACGAATAGTATTCCTAGTAAAACTTACTCTTCTTACTTTTATATAGAAGCCATTCCAATCTCTAAATTCAGGTCAAACAAAGCGTGTGTGATATGACATCCAAATTCGTTGTTCACCTATGGATACCATTACCTTCAATTTTTCCATACACATACTTGCATACATAATTGGTTTCACACCACTTATGTTGTAAATGTTAATTTTACTCAAGAGTGGCGGGACATACAGTTTAAAGTCGATTCTGAACAACAGATTTTTTCAGCAACATTTTTATCGCATTTTTTTTTATTTACTCGCAGAGTTTTTGCCAGAAATCTGCCGAACGGAAACCGCCGAAGAAATGTTTTTTATAATTTAGTTGGGTTCAATCGCACGATTTCGCTGACAGTTTTACACCATATACAAGGGAAGGGGCTCAGAAATTATGTCGACTTCTTCTAGTCTAGCCCTCTGAGATAAATGATGTCTGGTATATGTCTAGGGACGTGCTTAGTTATTACAGGGTGGCTGTTGTGTATTGCAACCAACTTCAGGTTGTTATCATTTGTAAACCGCTCATCTGACAGCTGACAGATTTATTCCAGTGACAGTTCATTTTATTATTTTTAAGTTTACAAAAGCATTTTGATCTATTGCATTCAGGAAAAAAGTTATTTGTGATGGAATTCAAGTGTGATAGTGTTGTTATATTTGGCTGGAAAACCACATGCGGCTATCGTTAGAGCCTTCTAGCGTTTAAATATGAATAAATTTTTTGTTTCTCATACCACTGCTCTTTACCGTGATACTGGCAGCGTTGCATCGCGTGCAAAAAGTGGACGAAAAAAAACTGTAACAACAGCAGATATGATTCGAAAAGTGAAGGCCAGATTTGATCGAAATCCACGGCTCAGTAGTAGACAAATTGCTCGTGAGCTGAATATATCGCGAGAACGGATGCAACACCTATTCAAAAATGACCTTGGACTAAAGCCATTGAAGTTCCAAAAAGTGTAAGAGCTCACCGATGGACAAAAAAAGTTAACTGGAAAGAGCCAAGGAGTTACTTCGCTTGCACGAAAGTGGCCAGTTACCGAATTTGGTTTTCTCTGATGAGAAGCGATTCGAAATTGAGCAGTTTGTGAAACAAACAAAATGATCGAGTTTACTTGCCAAAGAAGTCAGATGAAAATCTACACCTGAGATTGGCCACCAGAACTCAAGCGCCGCCGATGGTAATGGTGTGGACCGCCGTAACGGCCGATGGTCGCTCATCGCTCGTATTCATCGACCGTAGGTTCAAAAAAAAATGTCTTCTTTAAAATATGGTGATCTTCTATTTACGAACGTTGGGCAACCACATAAAAAGTATTGCATTGTTTCGGTGGTATGACCAGATCCCCTACATTCGTTAATATCCACGACGCATATATGGTTCGCATGGACATGTAATGCTGAGAGCCATGTAAAGATGCTTATAGGAGTACTAAAATTCCTTTTACTTGGCTTAAGATTTTTCTTCCATGAGGATCGCTTTATAATATATTTGCTTAAGGATATGTCTAAGGTTTTTGCAGTAACTTAATGTTAATTTACTCAAGGTATTCCTGTCCATCAGTATCACCCCCCAAAGTTCTTTGCAATAATCCCGGTTTTTTTTTAACATAAATTGATCGGAAGGCCTTCATAGAGGAAAATATTATCTGACCTGTGGTTAGAACATTGGCCTTAGGTCTGACAAGCCACTAAACTATCTACTGGACTACGGTAACTTTCTATAGGAATAGAACAATACATACAGTGGTTTCCTTATAATTAGAAACGACTTAGGAACATAAATGTTTGCAAATTTATTTTAAAAAACTTTGTAACTCATTTTAAATTGTGTACCTGGGTAATGGAGGATGTCTTACACAAGTTTTTCCATCAGATTGGAACAATTAAACTTGGATTCGTCACTTCAGAGAACTCTGTTCTAGAAATCCTGAACTATTTTAAGCATTTCCATTCCAAACTGTAACCGATCTATAAAAAAAATGTCTTTTTCTGAGTCATGCAATCGATTCTGCGCAATACGCTCTCGAAGTCTCGACTCCTGTAAACGCCTTCTTATTGTCCGTGTGGATGTTTCTGATTGTACAATTTCAGCCTTTATTCCACGAGAAGACAAGAAACGGTTTCTCTTTCTGGCCTTTCAAATAATTTTGTCTTCTGCTGGAATGGTTTTTATAGCTATAGGCTTCCTGCCTAGGGTTTTAAATAATTGTCAAAAGAGATCTTAAGGATAAAAACCCTTGAAATAAGGATGAATTGTTTCAGCTGGTACAACAAAGCTGGCACAACATTTCAGTACAAACATGCCAACATTTGATACAAAGTTTATCGAAAAGACTTGCAGATGTTGTTCAAAACATGTTCTATTCGACAAAATATTAAAGTAAATACTCATAATGTGAACTTATTAAGATATTTTTAAAAGCTGCTTGTAAGATAGATGTTTTTGTTCTAATTATATGAACCAACCTGAAATTGGTATTCTTTTGTTTTAGCTAATTTGGGGGTTTTGAAAATGATATTGATGCTATAAATTTTTTTTTTTAATTTTAAACTTAACGAAAGCTAACATGTTGTACTGTCACTTTACTCTTGGTTTAAAAATGAGGTAAAAAAAAATTTGAAATAGAATTAACAAACATACATGTTTGGGCTTAAGTCGTTGCTAATTGTAAGTCCATCCTGTATTACATAATTGTCCATACACCCACTAGTCAGTATTACTAGACCTAGCTTCTCACACCAATTTGTTGTGTGTCTTATTTCTAATGGGCGGGACCTACAAGTTTAATCGATTCGTATACAAATTTTGAGAACTTTCATGGTAATTTATTTACTCTCAGAGTTTTATCAGAAATCTGCTGAAAGGAAGTCGTTGAAGAAATATATTTTCAAATTTTGTTTGTTGTCTGACCTTACATCTAATAGATCCCCACACTAGCATTAGACTACGGCGACTGGAATAGGAAGGGGATAGGGATGATAATGATAAAAACAAAACGAAGATAAGCTATGAGCTTAGTGCGAGCTACTAGATCATGTGCTTTTGGTGCTATATTCTGCAGAATTGGTTAGTAGTGTTATTAAGCTATGAATTCTATTATTCAAATTCAGCATAATACGCAGGTGGTTGTAGGGCTGCAAAGAATTTTGTTACTTTAAAATTGTCGGGTTTTTAATATTTTGAACAACAAAGTATCTCAAGAAATATGCCTCATTTGATTGTGATCTTTATTTTTTTTTTAAACCAGACCAGGGATGGCCCCTACTCATGCAGTGCATAGGGCAGGTTAGGAAGGTGGAAATGGGAAGATGGAAGGGCAAGGAAACGAGTTGCTGTTAGGTGACTATAAAATGCAGTGTTATACTTGCATTAAACCGTCTACAGAATCGTCCAGAAGCCCGCAGTTTCTCATACTACTTATATTCTGTGTGTTAATTTTATGCATAAGTGACGGGACCTACAATTTAAAGTCGACTCCGAAGGACAGATTTTTTTTTGAGAAACTTTTCATGGCAATTTTATTTACTTTCAGAGTTTTTGCTAGAAATCTGCTGAAAAGAAATCGCCGGAAAATACTTTTTTGGATTTTATTTTGATGTCTGGCCTGGGACACGAACTCTGGCTTTACGTCTAATAAGCCAGCACACTACCTACTAGACCACTTTTTGAAGTAAAAATACACATTTTAAATTATTTTAAAAGTTAAGGCTCTGTTAAAACAAATATTCCAATAATTTCGTAATACATAAGACTCCTTATATCCAATTCTTGTGTATGTTACCGTATTAACAACACAATTTCTTGCAGTGTTTAGCAGAGTGCATGTCATTAAACAAGTACGCCTATAATAAAGAAAAAAAATCAATGAATTCGATTTCAATTGCAAGATATTTCAGTAATTCACACACAAAATAACCAAAACAAAAAAATTCGAAAATTCAATAGCAATAACAAAAACAAAAAGAAAAACAATCAGCAAAAAATTGCAATAAATACAACAACAACAACAAGTAATATGTATAGCATATCATAAAAATAACAAACAAATGTTCATTAAACGTGATTACCATGAAAAATTAATGGTTGGCTTAACAAGAAAAAAAAATTAAAAAAAAACAACACGAAAAGCGTACAACGAATACAATTTCAAAAATATACACTCAGAAAAAAATGTTAATCAAATACAGAAATTAGGTTAAAAAACAATCAAATAAACAATGTTTAACATGATAATTATGAAGTCTTTAATTATATTATTGACAATGACGTTGGCGATGATGATGATAATGATGATGATGATGATGGTGATGATATTGTTGCATGAAGCTTTCAATTTGAAAATTACTGAAGCAGTTTTATAAATTGCATTGGCATTAAAGCCAACAATAAATCATTTTTAATAACAAATGCTGTCGATTTTTCTCGTTTATTTTTTTTATTTTGTTTTAAGTCAACAATTATCATCTTTGTTGTAAAAAAATATACGAATCTTAATTTAATTTTTTTTTATATTCAACGTCATTTGGCTTTTGCAGTCACTGTCATCTTAATGCGCTTGTCATTTTCATTTCATTTGATTATTATGCCAACTTTAATGTGATTTTTTTTTATATTTCTTTCTCATATTGTTGTTGCTGTTGTTGATTTTCGACATGTTTGCAACAAAATAAATGACTGACACTAATTTGTACAATTAAAAATAAATATTTTACGTTTAATTTATTCATTTAGACAAATCAACAGAAATGTTCACTGTAAAGTCGTTTGTTTGTTTTTTCTTTCTTTCTTAAATTGTAATGCACAATTTTGTGCACTAATTGCATGCACATCTATATACAGGGTGACGATGTCAATGTAAGGAAACTAAAAAAATAAATATTTTTATAATATTAGACTTGCTGTTTTGGTTACTAAATAAAATAATTTTCTTTTCATTTCAGGTACGTACGAAGGAATCTACCGATAACGTTTATTTCCATGTAAGATAGAAAAATTATTAAAAAATTTATTTTAATTATGTACCCATACATTATATTCAGTATTAATTATTATTATTATTATATATCAGAAATATTATTTTATTCCTTTTTAAAAATCCTCTAACATTATATGGTTTGACTTGATAAAATGTCATCTATCGGGAGTCGCTTAAACTGGCTTAAGGGCTCTATAATTCCATTAGAAAATACTATTCTTTAGGTTTGTGGACATACATTCATATTTGGTCATTAGAACCATTCAGTCAGTATTAGGTCCGAGCTTCTTACACCACTTACATTGTCTGCGAATTTTAATCATAAGTCCTACAGTTTACAGTCGATTCCGGGCGGCAGATTTTTGGGAAACTTTTTCAAGGCAATCTTATTTACTCTCAGACTTTCTGCCAGAAATCTGATGAAAAGAAATCGCCGAAGAAATACTTTTTGTATTTTATTGATGATGTCTGGCCTCGGGCTCGAAACCTGGTTTTACGTCTAATAACCCAACACACTACCTACTAGACTACTGGCTTAAGGGAGTTATAATTCCATTAGAATTACATTATTCTTTAATAACTTCTTCCAAGGTCTGTACAAATACATACGTAATTGGTCATTACAACCATTCAGTCAGTATTAGGTCCAAGCTTCTCACACCACTTACGTCGTGTGAGACCTGCTTTTTCAAAGCAATTTTATTTATTCTCAGACAAATGTTACCGGAATTATCAAGTCATCGAGTCTCTTGATTTATCGGCCATTGCGATGCACTTCCGCCTTTCGCAAAACTGTCTCCATGACGAAATTGAAAAGGTTGCATGATACGGATTCGTCTTGTCTGAACCTCACAAAGTAATAGGAGTTGTTCAACGACATTCTGCACATTCCTTTCGACTTTATAAGAATACAGAGCAAACAAAACTCGATTTCAAACAAAATGATCGGGTTTACTTGCCAAAGAGGTCAGCTGAAAATTTACACCTGCGATTGGCCACCAGAACTCAAGCGCCGCCGATGCTTATTGTATGGCCTGTCGTTACGGCCAATGGTCGCTCCCCGCTCGTATTCATCTACCGTAGGGTCGAAATAAATGGCGATTATTATCGGGAAAATAACTTATATACAGTATTGAAGCCCTGGGCAGACAAACATTTCGGCCGCAGACCATGGACATTCCAACAGGACTTAGCACCATCGCACTTAGCACGGGTTTACCAAGAATGGTTTAAAAAGAAGATTCCTTGCTTCATTTCTACCGCACAAGGTTCTCACTAAAAAATACCAAAGTATCGATCATTTCAAGACGGCACTTCACCGGTAATGGGCCAAAATACCGCAGAGCTACTTTCATGCAGCCTGTGATGGCTTTGTCGACCGTTTAAAGACCATAATTTGTACCAAAAGTGGCCAATTCGAACAAATCTAAACTGATTCTAAAATTTGATGTTATTTCCAACATTTTTTTCTTTTGAACAATAAAAGTAAAAAAAAAAAATTAAAAAAATATAGCGCTTTAATTTGTTGCATTATATATCAGGCACCGTGTAGGTTCAACCACTAACAAACACAATATGCGTAGTGTAAGAATTTAGATTGTAATTCTGGCTTCAAGGTTGTAATCAAGTATGATAAACTAAAGATTACGTTTTGCGCAAGACTTCCCGTTACATGACATAGTTGGGCTATTTTAAAGGTTTCCAAGTCTTTTTGATATGTGGAAATCAACATTTCTTCTGAAAAATGTGTGCACTACGTGAAAGTAGTTGGCAACCCTGCAAAATAACTTATATTATCATTAGCCAATAGGAATACAATTTGCGTGACGTCATTGATTTTACATGCGCAGAAAGTTTTAATTTTGTGTGCGTGATGGCGTAATCTTAAGTTTATCATTCTTGGGTTGTAATAACCAATTATGGGTGTATGTAGTATTTAATATAACATTCGCTGAAGTATAGCTCTCTAAGATTTGTGTCTTGGGAATTTGAGTGTTCTCCTATAATATCTAAAATTTTATTAAGATTTATAAAATAAACCGAGGTTATGAAATAACATTTTTTTTTATCAACACAATTTAAACTGATGACGGTTGCCCTCATGTTTATGTCAACGGAATATTTAAAAATACTTTTTACTGTTGTTCTGCTATAAAAGTGCCGGTGAAAAAACAAAAAACAATTGAAAAATCGTTTTCAGTTTTTCATATTTCAAAAGAAATACAGCATTTATGTCAAATTATGACAGCTGTCATTGTTTTGCTTTCATGCTACCAAAACTGTTGTATTTTAAAACGTTTTTTTTTTCACATTTTTATTTATTTGTTTTATAATCCATATTTTTTATGATTTATTCTAGTCAACGAGTTTCGTGACGGCATGAACACGAAAAAAAACAAAAAATTTCTTTACGGAGTATTCGAAAACTAGAAATTTTTGAAATGTTTTCATATACAATTTTTGTATTTTCTATACTTTCCGTTGTTATTTATTTGAAAGTACGTTTTCAAAAACGAATGTGTGTATGTGTGAGTGTGTGTGTTTGTATTTTATTTGTCCCATTATTGTGCTCATCAGTCATAAAAATCGTTTATTTTGTTGCCAGTTTTTTTCGAATACATTTTTTTGCAAAAAATATTCACACTTGCCAAGCATTATAATAGCAATTTCGTTTGTTTATTTTTCTTTGTACATAGTTTGGTAGTTGCTGTATGTATGTGCCACGTATTAATGTTTATTATTGTATTTTTTGACAGCCGTACAAAGGCATGTCAACCAACACATCAAGGTTGCCAACTGTCAAATTGTATGTTTGTTCGTTTTTTTTTTTCATTTCATTTCAGAAGAAAAGGCTTGTTCGAAATACCAAAAGGGGGTTTATTAAGGAGGAGCAGTTGTGTTTTTGTTCTTTTTAGTATTAAAAAGGAATTATTTTTTCCTTGCTTCCATCTAAAATGTTTTTGATATTGTATAAAACCATCAACACATCTGTGATTGTTTGATTAGTAAAACTTGTTAACCAAAAAAAAGGGATTCGATATTAATACAGCAATTATTGTGCGACGATTCTCATATATTTACCATTGCCTTCAAAAATATTCTCGCTGTACCCTGCACGTGTTGCTGCGCCCCCAACTAAAATAAATTTGAAGGGAAGGCAATTACACAAATGTCCAATTAATTTTGAATCATTTTATTGCTTTTGTTTCCCGTTGTCCTGATGATTCAGATGAACGGGCCTGAGTAGTACACATTCGACCAGTTTCTAATCTCACTTCTCGTTGTTCAAGTAGTTCATGCAAAAGGTTCATATGCCAGCGGTATATACTCGAAGATTATCCAATCACGGTGCCTGTCTGATTCTAAGGCTCGTAATTCTCTTTTCTTCCGTGCTTGGGGTGTAGGTCGACCAATTGTTTGTCATTCATTTTGAATAATTTTCAGTGACGCCATTCATCGGAAATTAATCGCACCAATATCCGTCGTTTTATACGTAACAACTTTTTTAAAGAATGCATAGTTTAAGATTTAATGCATTTTGAGTAATTTTCAACGGCACGACCTATTGAAAATTGCTTATACCAACTTAGAAATCGTCGGCTCATGTGCAATAACTTTGCTAAAGATCATAACATAATCAAATGCACAGTTAAAGATTTAATTCATTTTAAGTAATTTTCAGTGGCGCCACCTATCGCTCATGCGCAACAACTTTGGTAAAGATCATAACATGATTACATGCACAGTTTACGATTTAATTGATTTTAAGTAATTGTCAGTGGCGCCACCTGCCGGAAATTAGTCAATCAACTTAGAAACCTACCCCTTCTCATGCCCAACAATTTTTCTAAAGCTCATAACATGATCAAATGGATAGTTTACGATTCTATAAGGTACATACAAACAAACATTCGTTTTTATATCTATAGACTATGGGAGGTGACATGCCTACTTAGCCAATCCGCTAATTTTGTTCATTTATACTTCAAAGTCATCCATACAAAATTTGAGGCCTTTAGCTGTTGCAGTTTATGACATATTAAATACTTATTAAGTATGTGGGCGTGGCACTACGCCTACTTTAAAATAAGAAATAGCCTTTATAGTTCCTTCCAGAATATAATTAGAAAATCAAAAATATTCTTATAAGCAGCTTAAAAATATCTTAATAAGTTCACGTTTAATGGTCATATTCTTTAATATTTTGTCGAATAGCCCTTGTTTTGAACAACATCTGCAAGACTTTCCGATAAACTTTTTATCAAATGTTGGCATGTTTGTACTGATACGTTGTGCCAGCTTTGTTGCACCAGCTGAAACAATTCCTCTTTATTTCGAGGGATTTTGTCCTTAAGATCTCTTTTGACAATTATTTGAAACCCTAGGCAGGAAGCCTAGAACCAGAAAAACTACTCCAGCAGAATATAGAATTATTTGAAGGGTAAAGAAGTGAAACCCTTTCTTGTCTTCTCGTGAAATAAAGGCTGAAATTGGACAATTTTTACGTCAGAAACATCCACACGGAGAATAAAAAGGCGTTAACAGGACCCGGGACTTCGAAAGTTCATTGTGCAGAATCATTGCATGTCTCCAAAAAAAAAAAATATTAAAAATCGATTACAATTTGGAACGGAAATGCTTAAAATAGTGCAGTATTTCTCGAACAGAATTCTCTATAGTGACGAATTCAAATTTAATTCGTTTCAATCTGATGGAAAAACTTGTGTAAGACATCCTCCAAACAAAGTCCTTGGTTCCAGGTACATAGGTAAACAATTTAAAATGAGTTACAAAGTCTGGAAAATAAATTAACAAACGTATATGTTGCTAAGTCGTTTCTAATTAGAAGGCCACCACTGTATATAAATTATTAGTCATTACAACCCTTCTGTCAGGATTACGACCGAGGTTCTCCCAACACTTCTGTAGCATGCGTTAATTTTACGCATGGGTGGCGGGACCTACAATTTTGAGTCGATTTCGAACGATAGATTTTTGAGAAACTTTTTTGGTAATTTCATTTACTTTCACACAGTTTAAAGTCGACTCCAAACGACAGATTTTTTGAGAAATAAGACGAGAAAGAGAAGAAATTTTTGATATCTGGCCTGGGAATCGAACCCTGGTTTTACATCTAATAAGCCAGCACACTACCTACTAGACCACGGTGACTTCGAAGACCCTTTATTGTTATTTCAAGTGCTCAAACGCTTAAAAAATACCCACGAGCAGTGAATGTAAAACGATTAACAATTCAATGCTTCAAACCCCAGTTCAGACATCTCCAGGAAAATGAGCAAAATTAAAGAAAGAAATAATCTGGGAGAAAATAAAATTGTCATGCAAAGTTTCTCAAAAACCTGTCGTTATTAGTCAATTTTAAACTGTAGGCCCTGGCACTTATGGATAAAATTGCCACACACACACAACATATGTGAGTGATGTTAGAAGTTAGGTCGTAATACTGACTAAAGCTTATATCTGTAGCTATGGTAGTAGGTCGTCAATGATGGGTTTCAATACTGGCATCCAAAGTTTCAGGGGATGACCCCTACTCATGCAGTGCAATTGTGCAGGTTTTTGGGAAAGGCGGAAAGTGGGAAGATGCGAACGGCAGGGGAACGAGTTGCTGCTAGGTGACTATAAAATGGCCAGTGTTATACCTTCACCATTAGACAGTCTACAGGAAACGTCCCCAAGAAGCCCGCAGTTTCTCACACCACTTATGTTGTGTGTGTTAATTTTATACATAAGTAGCGGGACCTACAGTTTGAAGTCGACTCCGAACGTTAGTTTTTTTTTGAGAAACTTTTCATAGCAATTTTATTTAGGTTAGGTTAGGTTAGAGGACGTGTACTTGTCAATTCTGATAGGTACAGTACTCGGTGGTCGAATTGACACATTGTACTACGTCCTAGCTTCTCACACCACTTATGTTGTGTGCGTTAATTTTATACATGAGTGGCGGGACCTACAGTTTAAAGTCGACTCCGAACGTCACATTTTTTTGAGAAGCATTCCATGGTAATTTTATTTACTCTCAGAGTTTTTGCCAGAAATCTGCTGAGAGGAAGTCACAGAAAAATTATTTACAAATTTTCGTTTTGATGTCTGACCTGGGATTCGAACTCGGGTCTTTCGTCTAATAAGCCAACACACTACCCACTAGACCACGGCGACCAGGCATGGCAATTTTATTTACTCTTAGAGTTTTTGCCAGAAATCCGCAAATGTTTGGCCTGGGACTCGAACCCTGGCTTTACGTCTAATAAGCCAGCACACTACCTACTACACCACGGCGACTTTAGGGTTTATTCAGCATAAATCGGTGACTTAATGGAACTCAAAAGAAAGTATTCTAGAGTCTTAAAATTGCACAAACGTGAGGTTGCCATAAATCAGGTCCAGCGTGTATTCTTGCAAGTTGCGATGCCAAGAAAGCATATGAATATTTGGATTGGCTGGCCTTCAGTAGAAATTTATTTTTTAGGTTTCCTGGTTTGAAAAGCAAATTGAATTTGCCATTTATTGCTGTTGTTGTTGTTGTTAGTTTTACCTAAAAATTTTTCATTTAACACTTTGCTTTGCTCTTGACTTCATTGCTGATTTATGGATTTTTGGTTAATGTGTTTCTTATTGTTGTTGTTGTTGTTGTCATTTGCTGTTTCCAAGCAGTGCGGAGCCCTACAACTAACAAACAAATTCGCTTTGGTTATGGTTGGCATGAATTATTTTTGGCTGTCGTTTATTTATGACTGCGTGTCTGTAATACGTTTCAGACATTTTTTTTATTTTTTGCCTTTTCCCTTTACTATTTCCCTCTAGTATTTTTGGCTTTAACATTTTTTTGTGTGTTATTTATGGCCATAAAACATGAAACCTATTCATAACGTCGTATGGATATTACGTTGTCAGTTTCTAAGCTCGTTTTGCTATTTTTCTGTTCTTTTTTTTTTTTGTTATTTTTGCGTTCTGTTTTATAATTTTATGACATTTTCAGTTTCAGTCATGATTACTTAGGTCTCATATTTCTTTTGTTTTACAAAATGAATTGTTTTCTGGTATACTTTAATTTTGCTGTTTTGTTGTTGCTATTGTTGTTGTTTGTGTATGACATTCAAAATTTTTATTTCATTTATTATATCTTTCAAGTGTCAAGTGTCGTTCGTATATTATTGTCACAGACATTTTAAGGTTTTCGTAATGATTGAATGCTTGGTTGGCTGGCTGGTTGGTTGTTTTCTTCTGTTTTATGAAAGCAAAATACATGATTGACAGTATAATGGCATTGACATTTGAAATGAGTGTACGCGTGAGTATGATTTGTACTCAGAATATCTTATAAAATTATTGTGAATTTAATTAAATTGTCTAGAAACCGGCAATAAAAAAAAACATGTGAACATTTTGTAAATGAAGGCGTATAAGTGTTATTATTTAAAAACTTAAATTGGTATTACGTATACGCTAGGCAGGTATTAGAATAAAATATTGCTTATGAATAGTCAACCACATTTATAATGAACTCGGTTATAATGAATTCTTGGTTATTACGTACATATTGTTACGAAAGTGGAAATGGTGTTGTCAAAATAATAAACAAAAGCTCCAAAAACAAAACAGCGCACTTTTCACGTGATCAATGAATGAGTAAAAAAAAAACATACCAACATAAATAAAGCGTTTGTTTACAAGATCGATGAATAAACAAGGATAAGGAATAAAAGACGTAAATAACCAACAACAAAATGAAGGGAACAAAGAAGTAAACAAGCAACAACAATGTGCAGTATAAAATCGCGGAGAGACAAATAAACCAACAACTAATCTACCTGCTCGAATGTAAACAAGAAACAACAAAAATGAGAAGGGGTTGTTTACATTATTAGAATGTTCCCGAAGGCCGTCATTATCGTTCAAGGGCATTCATCACACATCCAGTGAAATAAAAAGCAAGCCAAAGCTAGCAAGAGAGATTCAGAATTCAGAATTTGAGTTGAATCAGTCGTGTGTGCAGACGTCACGTTGTATAAGGAGTTTGAATTAAACTAGTCGTGTATAACGACGTTACGTTGGTTAAAGTAATAAATCAATCGGTTGTGTGCAGACAAGTTGCATCTGATGGAAGCAGTTGTTAGTGATGTGCTTACAAAGAGGTTGTGAGCGAAGAATAACTAACAAGTGTTGTTGCTTACAAAAAGGTTGTAAGTAGCGAATTATCACGAACAAACACCTATTGCGAAAATAATCGTTGTATACATGGAATAAGCTGGAACAGTGGCACAATTTTCAAGTCCCAAGGTTTTAATAACAATCTTCATACAAAAAACTTCTTTTATTACGAACTCGTTTATAACGAATTCTCAGTTAAGAGGAACTACTTTAAATAGTCCCAGTAATTAAAGTTCATAAATTTTACCTTTTTTTAAGAACCCCCAGAAAAAACTTTAAAGTGTGGCAATAGTCTTTATTTTTATTTAATATGGCAGCATTAAATTATAAGACAGTATCTTGAATCTGCTGCTAGTAGAAGAGAATTAACACATATTTTTGGTTTTTAATAAAAAAAAAATTTTTTGTTTTTAATTAATGAAAAAATTCTTTGTATTTTACATTTTTCTCTATGAATTTACCCCATTTATTACGAACTTTGCTTATAACGAACTAGTTTTTCTGGTCCCACGCAGTTCGTTATTACCGGGTTTGACTGTATTTATTTTAATTTTATGTAATCTATGAATTCTTATTTTTAACGTTTTTCAAGAGGTAAAAACGTAACAATATACACATATCTGGAACATTTTCTTAGGTTTTTGACCAGGCGTGTGCTCGTAAACTCTCTCAGTAAGTAAGAGTTAACGCCTAACTTCTTTTATATTTAATAACCACTTTCTCACAAAAGTTTCTGCAAATTCTATGCAAAAACTCAACACTTACACTGTGAACAGAAACAAGTTTTTTTATTATTTTTATTTCCTTTAATTTACTACAATATAATAGCATTTCTTAAAAGAGAATAAAATCCCTCTTCTATTTAAACTGTTTTACTCCTTATAATCGCATATTTTTTTTCATTCTTAATCCACTTATTTATTATCTACTTAACAATTTCCTTTTAGCCATATTTAATATGATTTCTATCTTTTCTTCCCTTTTTCTCATTCATAAAATACTGTAAAGCGGATTTAAGAAAAATCTACACAAAAAGTGAAGAAAAACATTTAAAAGAAATGAAAAAAAAAGGCAACACCAAGAGTAAAAAGAGTACGAAATGAAACGTTTATGTTCCTACGTTCTCTTCTTAAATGTTGCAAAGATTTGATGGCATTTACGGAAGAGAAAAACGAAAAAAAGAAATCAAATGCGATAGAAAACTCCAGACAAAACACAATTTCCGTTTTTATGATTATCCTGTAATACGTATTTATAGTCAGACAAGAAATTTTTGTTCAAAACATAAAGGAAATTCAAAATGGGGGTAATATTAAAGGAAATTCAAACGGTATTTCCAAGCATAATAAAGTGTGAACATAAAAATTTTTTGAAAAAAAAACACGGAAAAAATTTAAATAATTTAAAGAATTGGAAGGAATTAGATTTTAATGTACTGTGTTGGATTGAATTTTTAAATGCTCACATTAGTTTCACATTATTCAAAAATGTATTTGATTTTACTGTTCAATATAGTTCTACTCAAGGGCGATGCAACATATCAGAGATCAGCAATAAGTATTCAAAACGATGAGTAGATTCGAGTCATACTTATAATTTCAGATACTTATACGCATTCATACTTATTTCAATATGATACTCATACTACTCATACTCAAGCTTGGAAGTACTCATCGTATTCATACTTAACAACACGCATGAGGTTATTGACTTTGACTCGTTTCTACTTAACATTTACACGAAGCACAAAATAAGTATGATTCGCGTACGTACACAGTTATACTCACTCGGCGGCTTCCCCTCAGCAAAATTTCTAGCAAAAACTCTGAGAGAAAATGAAATTGTCTTGAAAAGTTTCACACAAATCTGTTTTTCGAATTCGTCTTTAAACTGCAGGTCTTGGCAAGTTAGCGTAAAATTAATACACACCATAAAGGGTATGTAAGAGGCTAGGTCGTAACCCTATCTGAAGGTTTGTAATTACCAATTATGTACAGGGTGGCTGATATCTAATGCGGCAAAGTAAAGCGCTATATATTTTTAACTTTTTTTTTTTAATTTTATTGTTCAAAAGCAAAAAATTTTGGAATTAACAAATTTTAGAATCAGTTTAGATTTGTTCGAATTGGTCGCCTTTGGTACGAATTATGGCCTTCAAACGGCCAACAAAGCCATCACAGGCTGCACGAAAATGGCGAAGCGCCGTCTTGAGATAATCGACACTTTGGTATTTTTTAGTGAGAACCTTACTTTCCCCAAGTGCAAAAGTTCAACTGGATTGAGATCCGGAGATTTTGGTGGCCATTATGCGGTAGAAATGAAGCGAGGAACCTCCTTTTTAAGCCATTCTTAATTGACGCGTGCTGAGTCCTTTGGAAATGTCCAAAGGGCTTCAATACTGTCTTTAAGACATTTTTCAATAATATTCGGCATTTATTTTGACCCTACGGACGATGAATACGAGCTGGGAGCGTCCATCGGCCGTTACGGCGGCCCACACCATTACCATCGCCGATGCTTGAGTTCTGGTGGCCAATCGCAGGTTTAAATTTTCAGCTGACCTTTTTGGCAAGTAAACTCGATCATTTTGTTTCTTCACAAACTGCTCAATTTGGATGGCTTCTCATCGGAGAAAACCAAATTCGGTAACTGGCCACTTTCGTGCAAGTGAAGTATCTCCTTGCCTCTTTCCAGTCTAACTTTTTTTGTCTATCGATGTGCTCTTGCACTTTTTGGAACTTCAGTGGCTTTAGTCTAAGCTCAGTTTTCAATATCTGTTGTATCTGTTCTCGCGATATGTTTAGGTTACGAACAATATTTCTGCCACTGCGGCGTGAATTTCGATCAAATCTGGCCTCCACTTTTCGGATCATTTCTGGTGTTGTTACCGTTTTTTTTTTTTCGTCCACTTTTTGGACGTGATGAAACACTGCCAGTAACAAGCAATGGTACGAGAAACAAAAGATTTATTCACATTTAAATGCTGGAGGGCTCTAAAACGATAGCCACCTGTGGTTTTCCAGCCAAATATAAAGCAATCACACTATTGGGTTTGAATTCAATCACGAATAACTTTTTTTCTGAAGGTAATAGATCAAAATGCTTTTGTACGCCTAAAAATAATACAATGAACTGTCACTGGAATAAATCTGTCAGCTGTCAGACGAGCGGTTTACAAATGATAACAACCTGAAGTTGGTTGCAATACATATTAGGGATTTAGGAATATTTAGGATAGAGCCACGTTAATGGCCACATATGGACGCATAAATTTTGATTGTTTTTTAACGTCACTGCAGCTTAGTGGATAGTAGGATAGTACGTTCGCATATTAGATGAGATTCCTTGGTTCCAAACCCATCTCAGATAGCAGAGACAAAATGAAATATAAAAACAAATAAAAAAAATTTTTCTTTCGACGACTTTCTCTCAACAGACTTCTGTGTTTTGTGTATTCAAAGTTTGTTACTTCTTTAAGTTTATTTGCTCCTTTGTTTTTGAACGTAAATTGATTTCATTTCTTGAAGCCAATGTTTACTTTAAAGAAGAGCCAACGAAAAGAAAGGAAGTGAAACAAAAACATCCGATTTTTACAATTTTAAGTATGAAGGTGAATATTTTTTAGAAAAAATTAAAATTTATTTGTAAAACAAAAGGTACAATAACAACATTAAATGCAAGTGAATGAAAAATACGAACAACGAATGAAGTTTACAAATGAAATAAGCATTCAAGTGCTAATTTTTAAATGAAAATGAAAAGTAAAAATATATATACACTCGAAGAAAACAGTTGGTCACTTTACACTTTCTGTAGAAATGAAAAGCGTAAAAAATGAATCCAAAATAATGTCAGGAAAAATCGTTTCCAGTGAAATGAAATGCAAAATATGCCGTCGGCGTATGTAAACACTCTCATTATAATCAATGGCAACTGAAGTGCACGCAGTAAACACTTCACTGGCATTTATTGTTTTATTTTTGTATTGAAAATAATTGTAACAACAAGATAATGATGACGATGATGATGTAAGTGATGGCTGAGTTATTGACTGTGAAAAGTGAATTTTTTTTTTTGTAAGATATCAAGTGTCTCAACAATTTTTGAGTTCTTCAAAAAATAAAAAAACGAGTGTCTTTGTTTATTATTGATTTATTATTTTCTATTTTTAATTAAATTTCATATGTTTTGCGTGTTCATTTCATTGTTGATTCATCGTTAGCGTTAATGATGTTTTTCATATTTCAAGTGCAGTTAAAAAGGCGGCATGTAAAGTATCAAATTATTTTCATTTATAATGTCTGCTCAAGTATCTGTATGAAGTATGAAACTCATGTTCATTGAATTTATATTTAAATTTTATCATTGAAAACTTGAAGTATACATTTGTTGTTCAATTGCTGTCAAGTAACCCAGCAGGCATGAATGTTAAAAATTTCTTTCCTCGTAGAGTCGAATCATTTTTTGGATGTCATTTGGATGATATTTAAAGGAATAGACTTTTAATTTCTATGTTGAAGAGTGGCTTGTTTTCTGTAGCAAACACATTCAAGTTATGTTGAATCTTTTGTTAAAGGCTTCATATCTTTAAATCTAAATAAACCGTAGTATGTGTGTGATATCATTGAAATTGTAAATTTTGACGCTTTAATGTGTGAAAACTCATACCATAACTAGAGAATGTCTCTCATACCATGATGATACGACCACCATGTTTGACCGTCTTTAAAGTATATTTTGGATTGAATTCTTGATGGATAGGCCTTCTTACATGGTGGACAATTCTTTGACTTAATATGCAATAAGATTTGATGAGTAAAGGAAAATGCGAATTTTTTCATAATTTTTTAAGTTTGTCCATTCATAGTAGCAAACTTTACTTAAAGAATATGAAATAATTGGTAACATTCTGAAAATGCATTATCTTGCGAAGAGATTCACACTTTGTTTGATCAAATCGGACAAAAATTGCCGTAGTTATTATTTAAAGAGTCTAACAGGCTAGTGATACTTTATATGTGATCTTATCAAATGAACTTTCGGTTCAAAAATTTTCAGACTTTTTGATGGATCTTGATTGTTTATCAGAAAATGTGCTAATTCCAAGTTTTAGCAAACACCAAAAATTGACCAATTGACACATTTTGTGATAACTAATTAAGATCCATCAAAAATTCTGAAAATCTTTGCATAAAAAGTTCATTTGGTGAGATGACATTTATAAAAAATATCACTCGACTGTTAGACTCTTTAAATAATAACTACGGCAATTTTTGTCCGATTTGATCAAATGATAACTCTCTTTACAAGAGAACAGACTTTAAGAATATTATTTCTTATCTAATATTTTTTAATTACAGTTTGCTCCTCCAAATAGACAAACTTAACAAAATATGAAAAAAATTCGAATTTTCCAAGTTTGGCTCATCAAACCTCATAGCATATTAAGTTGAAGAATAGATAAAGGTATAACGTTTTAAAGGTCCATACCTCCCCTTTCAAACAAAATTTACATTTTGTAAATCGGGTCAGAAAAGTTTGAGGAATCCAGAATTTTGTGCGTAAAGTCGAAAAAAACTGGTTATTGTCAAATAAAACAAGTTTGGAGGGTTCGGGAAATGTAAAAAAAGATATTTTTGAGTTCTACTCAACTAACTGAACAACGTGGACTATATAGTTACTCGGGTGTATTTTCACTGTCGCACCGTGTAATCATCAAAAGCGATTAGCTTAGAATCTTCGTATCTGAAAACAAAAATTGTAAAGAAATTCTTGTTATGTAGCCACACAGAGACCAATATTATGTTAAGGCGATTATGTAGTCTTTAAGATGGTTAGTTATCAGATTTGTCTGGTCTTCAAAGAATACAACGATCCAGTATTGAATGTGTGACATTTGTACTTCGCTATATTGATGGTGCACCCTAAAGATGCTCAATTTTTCTGAACATCTGGGAATTTCATCGCTGTACTTCTCGATGGGTATGATTTAAGATATTTTTGAGCGTCATTCTCATTTATGGTATAGCAGTTATTGAAATTATTTGGGTCTTAACACACCAAGATATTCCATGGTTAGTGCCACCATGGTGGTAAATGAAACTTCTTCTTCTGACTTCTGCAGCCGTACCGTACCGTAACTGAACAACATGGACTATGTAGTTACTCGGGTGTATTTCCACTGTCGCACCGTGTAATCAGTAATGAAACAAAAAAAAATATTTTATTTCCAAATACATTCGAAATATGTTTTTCAATAATAACAGGCAATATATTTTGTTTTTTAAACCATAAAAAGCTAAACCAAGCAGCTGTTGTAATAAAAGGCATTTTGCCGCATGTTGTAAATAATAAAATAAGACCCAATGGTGGGCTACTCTTTTTTGTTTTTGGACTACAAAAACGGTTTGCGACAAGAGAAGAGTACAAAGCCATCATAATTTAAAAAAAAAAATTGAAAAATTGTCACACACAGAGGTTATTTGTTTTTATTATTTACAACGTCCATATATTTATCACTTTAGTTGGTGTTTTTATTCCTGTTTTCATATATCATTTTTAGAGTTTTTTTTTATTTTAAATTACAACCACAACCCCTTATACTTTTTACAATTTTTAGCTGAAATCTTAGTTGTTACTTAATTTATGACCATTTTTTGTAGCTGCTCTGCCAAATAATTTATTTTTATTTCTATTGCCCTTTTTGTTTTTGCTGTTGTTGTCTTACCAATATTTCAATATAAACGTTACAATTTTTTATTTCGTTTATTTATTATTTTATTGGCTCACATGCCATAATTCTTTTTTTCAATACACATTTGAAAGGGCCCTTCTGCTGTTTAGTCACCCGTTACGTTGTTGGGCTAGTGGGAGGCCTTTTGTTGTATAATAATTTATAAAATATTGACGGTTTTATGATACACAATGGCTTTTGCTATAAATTAAATACTGCGATAGTTTAATAAAATTGGCAAAGAAAATATTGTATTCACTTTCATTTTTTTGCTTTTGCTTTTGTAAATATTGTGCTTATCATTGCTGGCTATTGTTATGCAAATCAGAGATCAGCAATAAGTATTCAAAACAATGAGAAGATTTGAGTCTTACTTATAATTTCTAATACTAATACGCATTCATACTTATTTTAATATGATACTCATTCTACTCATACACAAAGTTGGAAGTACTCATCGTATTCCTACTTAACAATACGTATGGTGTTATTGACTTCGACTTGTCTTTACTTAATATTTACACGAAGCACAAAATAAGTATGATTCGCATACGAACACTGCAATACTCACAAGAAGATTATGTGTATGCTTTGCTTGTTGTCTTTGTCTTTCCTTTCTTCTTTGTTTTTATATGCAACAACAACGAAGGCTGTAAATTTTGATAAATGATTCGAATCACTCTAATGACTTATAATTATTATAAGTATTTTTCTAAATTTATAAATCAGAATGAGTAGGCATATGAATCAAACCCATTTCGCATGTTGTGAGTTTGATGTCAACTTTGTCCGCATACTCATTGCTACTTATACTTATAAATCAACGTTGTAGTGAGTACAAATGAATCAGAGTAGATGAATTTCAATTCTGTTGATTCATTCATACTCAAAATTGCATAAGTGCTTATGAGTAGAGGAAAAACGATTCATTGCTGATCTCAGATACAAATACAAAGAGTGTCGTTTGATTTCGAATACTAGAAATCATTGGTGGACAATGTAATACTCCACAAAACTTACGCAGTGTCAAGGTTAGGTCAAGTTGGTAAGAAAACATTTGTTTCCTATAAGACCAGAACTTAGGGGATGGTCCCTACTCATGCCCTGTACTGAAAATTAGGAAAATAGTTTATATTTACAAAGAAGGACAGAGGAGCTTTGAATATTTTTATATTATAAGCGAACTCTGCAGTTAGCGAGTTCCACATTCGGATAGTCCGGGAAAAGAACGAATTCTGTCCGCAATGCAGTGTGCGATTCACTGGTCACAAACGGTTATGCCCTGCGAGAAAGATGGGTGCTGTGTAAGAACGCATGATTTTTTTTTTTTTTTGTTATAAAACCAGCACTCAGGGGATGCCCCCTACTCATGCAGTGCATTGTGCAGGTTTTTAGGAAAGGTGGAAAGAGAGAGGTAAGATGCGAACGTTAAGAAGACGAGTTGCTGCTGGTGACTATAAAATGGCCAGTGCTATAACTTCACAATTAGACAGTCTAGAGCTATCGTCCTCAAGAAGCACGCTGTTTCTCACACCACTTATGTTGTGTGTGTTAATTTTATGCAGAAGTGGTGATTTTCGGTAACAAGTCCCTTTATCTCTCTAAAGCAACATTTGTAGTAATCGTTTGGGTTTGATACCCTGTCGTCATTAGTGAGGACTTTCTCCTTCTCTTGTATGCGGTCGAAAAGCCTCAAAATAAACTTTAAGGGACCAGTTCAAATTTTTCTTAACAGATGGAAAATTTTACAGTTTCTGTTGATTAAATTAAAACGGTTATGCCCTGCGAGAAAGATGGGTGCTACGTAAGAATGCATGATTTTCGGTAACAAGTCCTTTTATCTCTCTAGAGCAACATTTTTAGTAATCCAATCAATCGTTAAAGTTTGATACTCTATCGTCATTTGTGAGCACTTTCTCCCTCTCTTGTATACGGTCGAAAATCCTCAAAATAAACTTTGAGGGACCAGTTCAAATTTTTCTTAACAAATGGAAAATTTTACAGTTTTGTAGATTAAATTTCCCATAAATTTTTCAAATCAGTAAGAATTCAGTCAGTCTAGCGTGAAGACGTATTGCGTGTGAAGAGAATAGTAATGGTTTGAAAATTTCCGTTGTAAAGATCGATCAAACAATTGTCAGTGTGCTGAGGGAAGAAGTCACAAAAGAAATATCTTTCCATATATCGTTCGTTTTGATGGAGATGTCTGAGCTGGAATTTAAACCGAAGTCGCAGGGCTACCTACTAGGTTAGTGTCTTTAAATATGCGGAAAGCTCTGAAATTCTGAATGCAGTAAACTTTTTCATTTTCATTTGACTTCAAAGAAATTGGCCCAATATTTGTTTTCTAAAAACTCGATATCCCATACCCATAAATCAAATATAAAGACTAGACTTCCATTAGTCATATAAGAAATAAAATTTTATGATTATTTTTGCCAATGTTTTATTGGTTGTCATGATATCACACTCCCTTTATAATAACAACACAATTCTTTTACCACCAAATGTTTCTCATTTTTTTGTTTGCAAATTATTAGCGAAACGAAAATTTACAATTAAATTTATGATTGAATTTCATTTTCAAATATTATTTGCAATGAAGTTCTTTTTATTTTATTGTAGTTCAGCTAAAGCAAAAAAATGTCGAAAAAAAACACGCATTTTATTACAAAAAAATTTTTTGTTTTTTCGTTAACAGCACACAAAATTTTCGTTTTATTTGTTCATTATTAGGGTGGCCATTAAAGCACTCTTATCTTTAGAGGGTTAGTATTTCAAGTTTTTATGGGGCCCCATAAATTCTAATGGATTTCAAATGATATTTTCCATTATTAATAAATAGAAAAATAAATATTATTATTGTTGTTATTTACTTATGGTTTATTAAATGCAATTGAAAAAACGGCGGCAAAATTTCAAAGTAATAAAGAAAGAGATTTTTTAGAAAATGTTGCCATAAAAGATTACAAATCGGGTAGGGTTTGTATATTCGAAGTGAAGAAGAAGCAAAATAAAATTATACAAAAATCGGTTAACAAAGTAGGGTGTACCACATTATAGTCCCATTAAAATTCAGAAACATTTATGCACCAAATCGTGTAGTATTGCTGTAATGAATTAAACATATTTCTCTATAAAGAAACGATTTGAAGCTGACAGCAATAATAAGGGACATAGGCCGATAACGATTGTAATTTAAGAGAAATTTGAATTGAGAATATCTTGCCATAAAAGTAGCAACAATGGAAAATTTACATTACAACATAGCTTCTCAAGAGCACCTATGTAAATAATTGGTCATTACAACCCTTCAGTCAGGATTTCAACCTAGCTTCTCACCTATGTTTTTTGAATTAAATTTATACATGTGTGGCGGGACGTACAGTTTAAAGTCGACTCCGAACGACGGAATTTTTGCGAGAAGCTCTTCATGACAATTCTATTTACTCTCAGAGTTTTTGCCAAAAATCTACTGAGCAGCAGTCGCCGAAGTAATATTTTTTATTTCTTCATACGAACATACCTGCCAGATAAATAAAGCATCAAATCGTCAAACTTTAGAAAGAAAATCGTCAAAATCATAAAAAAAAAATAAATACAACTACGTTTACATTTATCGAACTTTTGAGAAGGCGATGTCATGAATATACGCCTTCAAGAACATTCATCACACTGTTTAAGCTTATAAAAGGCACCTTAAAGAATGCGACTGAGTTAGTGAAGTTCAGTCACTCTTGTGTAAAGACGCTGTATGTTTGCATAGAGTAATCGTGATTTGAAAATCTCCGTTACAAAGAATCTAGGTTCTAATGACTATTTATGTATGAATATGTATCAGACATTCGTTGACTGCAGTAATCAAAATAAATGAACAACTGGGAACGGTTTTTATTGAAGCATGCGGATAACATGAATGTTTGCCTTGCAAGAAATGCAATTTAATGAGATGAGATGGTAGGACGTATGTTTGACAATCAAAGGTTGGATCTGAAAACATTTATCAACCAGTTTCAGTCATATTTTGGGAGGAGTATGCCTTACGATGTAACTACTGATTTGCATTTTGGAAAACATTGGCCAAGAAAACATTTTGGAAGATATTGTGAAACCATTCCATATATAACAAAGCATTTGTGGACCAACTTATAAAGCTAATTTTAAACAAACAAACCTTCAGTGAGAACTACAACCTAGTTTCCCACACCACTCATGTTATGTGTGTTAATTTTATCCAAGAGTTGGGACAGATTTTTCTGAAACTTTTCGTGGTAATTTTATTTATTCTCAGAATTTTTGTCAGAAATCTGCTGAGAGGGCTGTTGTTGGAGGCATATTAACGTACTGTTGCTTCTCCACAGGGAAATGTCTAACGGGTTCATAGTGTATGATATCTTTGGACAGTTCATATCATCTCCATGTCCATCTTGCTCGTGCAGTATATCCAATGATCTGTGTTGCATGTATCACAATCCTCTTCTAACAACTTATCGTTGGTGTTCACATTATACAATTCAGACCGAATGAAATTGAGAAACTGCCGGCTTCTTGGTGACGATTGCTGTAGACTGTCTAATGGTGTAGGTCTAACACTGACCTAGCAGCAACTCGTTTCCTTGCCGTTGGCACCTTCCCTCTTTCCACCTTTCTTAAAAGCCTGCACAATGCACTGCTTGAGTAGGGGTCATCCCGTAAATGCTGGTTTTATAAAAAAAATACCTATTAGATTGTTGCGACTTTGGAAAACAGGTTTCCTAATAAAATTAAAAAAAAAATGGAGTTGAAGAAGCTCACGTAAATATGATACGATTGTGTTCACTTATGATTTTACTTTTCCAAAGCTCTCTACCTCAAGCCTAAACATATTTGTCTATTTAATATGGCTCTTTGCCTATGAAAATGTCAACACATTCCCATTTAAAATACAGCAATTACACTTAAAAGGTTCACTGATGTGACTGTGACGGTGATGATGATGATGTTGATGATTGTGACGTTGACTTTAAGTATTCGTAGAAACATTATCGCTTTGTCTACTTTATGACCACAATAATCTTATATTTTATGCTCATGTATAGCGTTTATATACGATTTTATGATTCACTTTAAGTGACTAAACGTGACTTTATATAAACAAATGCGCTTTATTCACTCATTTTATTTACACCCTTAAAAATCTGATATAAACACACACAGAAATACTTACTTATAAACCATAAAAGTATTGTTTCACAATAATATCAACATCATAAATATGAAAACAAAATAAAATAAAAAATTTTCTCTGAAATAAACAACAAATAAACTGTATAAACAACAAAAATATTAAGTTTAGTGTCAATTTTATAAATTATTGCTGTTGTTGTTGTGGCTATGACTGGTGCGCTAGTGCTGGTACTGGTGCTGGTGTTTTTTTTTGTCAAAAAGTCATAACTCTACAGTTTATGAGTTATAACCACACCAAAAAAAACTTTATTTTTATGATTTCATGCTTAAATCCCTCTTTCGTCATTACGTACATTTTGATTATCTGCTACATTATAAGGCATTCATCATATACATACTCACAAGGTTTTTATGGACAGCAACGATAAAAAGTATTTTTCAGTTACACTGTTAACGCAATTTTATGATTTCTTAAAAACAAATTACAACGGAATAATGTTTCCTTTTCTTCTTCCTTTTTTTTTAATAAATTTATTGCAAAATTGTAATTTTTGTAGGTACATGATGAACTCTTCCTAATACATACTGAAATTACAGTTCATTAAAGTGTCTTTCTCACACATTGGTTTCTTCCTTTGATTTTAATCGCATTTATATCAGAATGTCTCCTTTTTCTAGAAATAAATTTAAATATTCTGTAAATACCTTATTAACACTCCTATCGCAATGCAATTTATGTCTTATCTTATCGTAGAACTTCTGATAAGTCCTTTCTGGTTATGTCCAACAAATCTTTAGACAAACAGTCTCATTTACTTGTTTAAAGGCAATTTCAATTTCAATTTCTT
Organism: Sarcophaga peregrina; assembly: GCA_014635995.1. Classification (NCBI taxonomy): domain Eukaryota; kingdom Metazoa; phylum Arthropoda; class Insecta; order Diptera; family Sarcophagidae; genus Sarcophaga; species Sarcophaga peregrina. The sequence continues at coordinate 80,673,277 of CM025791.1, forward strand.
TTCGAATCCATGGGGAATAAGAAACCACCAGCAACAACGAGTAAGCGGGTTCAAAAATCATAAAATGTTGTCCCAAAATACATTTTCTTTACGCGTAGCTTTGTACTTTGTGACAATAATACATGTACTGCTGGCCATTACTTTACTTTATGTATACTAATTTAATCTTTGAGTGTAGAGAACTACATACAGTAAAGCATCTACAGTGAATAATAAATTTAAAAAGCTTTTTCAAAGCATTTACTTACCCTCAGAACTTTTGTCAGAAAAAACATCACATTTTTCTTTTTTTAAGCTTAAAGTGGTAATTAATTGATAATACTACGCTTTAAAAAGCGTAAAAAGGATCCTGTACTTTTAATAAAAAGTTCAGTTTTAAAATCAGGATGACAATAATACCACACTAACTAGAATTTACTAACTGGGCACATAACTTTTCCTTGTACAGTCAACCCTCCTATAACGCAGTACTCTCAGAACACGGTTTCCATATAATGCGGGGCTAAAATTTCGACAGCCCTCCTATAACGTGGTACTTTTATAGCGCTGTTTGCGTTCAACTTCATCCCATAAGTTCATTCCGCACAGCCTATGAATGTAATAGTAACTAGATATTATAAGTGGGTTTAATACAAGTTTTATTTTGGACGCAAAAACTTTGCCTAGATACAGTACCGTGCAAAGCAATTGCAGTTGGATTTTCAATTTCAAAAAACAATGAATGAAGATGAACCAAGTGAGGATGAATATTAAAAAATTACATTATTTTACAAGTTTTTCTTAATTTTGCTGGAAACCAGTCATTTATTTTAGTTTTTATTTTATTTTTTTTTATCAGTCCTTATATGAGCCCTTGAATGCAATAAAAATAATTTATAATTTATCTTGCCTTTTGAATTCTTGGTCTCCATATAACGCGATACGAAAGATGTGATTTGTACTAATTCTGTGTTCTTATAGCGCGGTTTCCATAGAACGCACTACGAATTACTCTGGTTTGTACCTGAAATCCGAGTTTCTTTTAGCGCGTTTTCCATATAACGCGCTACGCACGCACCGCATTATAGGATGCTTGACTGTATTTATACTTATTTTCGATTTGTCAACTTCTGGAAACTTACTGTCGATTTGTTATTGTAATTTCTACATATAAACACTTCGGAACATTGGCAGTAAATAAAATTGAAATTAGCTTCAAATTATTTACTTTATTTAACCAAATCTCTTTCGATCACAATAATCTATGTTTGCTTAATAGGCATTTCAAAATTTTATTGAAGAAACATCTTAAGCGATGAGGTATATTTCTGGGTGTATGTAAATTGTAGAATTTAAGACAAAATCGAAGAATTCTATGTTGGATTTTGGGTTAGCAGTGTTCATATTTATTTGAGAAAGACGTTAACCCATCACTGTCAAAGTTGAGGCAATGATTACCAATTTCGTTCGGTTTGAATTGTATAATGTGAACACCAACCATATGTTGTTAGAAATGGATTGTGCTACGTGCAACACAGATCATTGGATATACTGCACGGGAAAGATGGACGTGGAGATGACATGAACTGTCCAACGAGTTCATACAATGTGAACCCGTTAGACATTTTCGTGTAGAATTTTGATAAGTAGCAGCAGTAGGTTAATATGCCTCCAACAATAGTCCTCTCAGCAGATTTCTGAGATTTCCTAACAAAAATTTCTAAATAAAATTGCCATGAAAATTTTCAGACACATCTGTCCCAACTCATGGATAAAATTAACACACATAACATGAATGGTGTGGGAAGCTAGGTTGTAGTTCTAACTGAAGGCTTGTTTGCTTAAATTTAGCTTTATAAGTTGGATGAAGGTCCACAGATGCTTTGTTATATATGGAAAGGTTTCACAACATCTTCCAAAATATTTTGTTGGGCTATGTTCTCCAAAATGCAAATCAATAATCACATCGTAAGGTACACTCCACCAAAATATTACTGAAACTGGTTGATAACTGTTTTCAGATGCAATCTTTGATTATCAAACATACGTCCTACCATCTCCTTTCATTAAATTGCATTTCCTGCAAAGCAAACATTTATGTTATACGCGTTCTTCAATAAAAACCGTTCCCAGTTGTTCATTTATTTTGATTGCTGCAGTCAACGAATGTCTGATACATATGCATACCTAAATAGTCATTACAACCTAAATTCTCATAGCACTTATGTTGTGTGTATTGATTTTCTATACATAAATGGCGGGACTTAGGGTTTAACGTCGGTTCTGCAATAGTATGAGTCAAACAGAATCAAATAGTTCATGTGAAAATACGGGTGATTATAGAATCTCAGACTGAACCCTTCTAATAAGGAATAGATTCTAAAACCTAGATCAGAAATTTACACACGCATAAATAGATACTTAATTGGTCATTTCAATCCTTCAGTCAGGATTAGAACCTAGCCCTTATGTTGTGTGTCTTAATTTTATATATGTGTAGCGGGATCCACATTTTCAAGTCGACTGCGAACCATAGGTTGTTCAGAAACTTTTTATACATTTTACTCACAGAGTTTTTACTACAAATCTGCTGAAAGGAAGCCGTCGAAAAAATAATCATTTTTCGTATTTCGTTTTGTTGAAAATGTCAGAACTGGGGTATAAACTGTGTATTTGGATCCGCCAAATAACTTTTTTAATTTTTAAAAATGCTTTAAAAAAAACTTCTGGATATTTTCTCAAATTTCTTTTTTTTATTTGAAAGTTTAACCCTTCCGGTTAATAATGGAAAATAATTTCATTGAAATGGCTGTTTCGGCTAGCCATGCAGTAGCCTACATGATCGGTCCAATTTTTAAGCACATTATCGATTGTGTGCAGTTGTATTTCACCAACGGCTTCATGAATATTGTCCTTTAAAGCGTCAATTGTCTCTGGCTTATCGGCGTAACACTTATCTTTGACGCCACCCAACAAATAATAGTCCAACGGTATCAAATCGCAGCTCCGAGGTGGCCAAACGACATCAGCTCTGCGGCTGATAATGCGGTCTTCAAAAACAGGACGCAAAATATCGGCTGTGTGGCACGTAGCGCTGTCCTGTTGAAACCAAATGTTGCCAATATCCTCTTCTTCAATTTTTGTGATTGCCATTGACTGTAACGGCCACTCTTTGCTCATTTTCGAAGGAAAATGGCCCAATTTTGCCTCTGGTCCGAAATCCACACCAAACAGTGACTCATTTCGGGTACGTCGGCTTTTCAATGTATGCGTGCAGGCTTTCTGTGCCCCAAATGTGACAATTTTGCTTGTTTATATACTCGCCAAGTTCAAAATGAGTTTCATCTAAAAAGATGATTTTTTTTTTTTTGCCAAAATCGGCAACTCCTTTAAGTCGATCGCAGGCCCACTTAGCGAAGTGTTATTCAAGCGTATACACAATCATATTCGTTCAGCGGAAGGATAAAACTAATTACCTATCAAATCAAACTTGAGCTAAGTGTAACCATTCACGAAATAAGCACTAAATGGCGGGACCTGATAGAAATGTCGACTTCATAATAACTTTACTGTCATATGGTCTAGGGTTTATGACCTGGGGTTTAAATCGTGGCCACTACCGACTGCTTACTAGACTATAGCGACATACGACGAATGTTCGATAAGGCATTTAAAAGTATGAACCATGTTATCATCAGTCTTTTTGAAAAATGCAACTTTTGCTACAAGTACACCGGGTACCGGGTCATAAGGTTTCGTTTACATCATAACATCTACAGTCTCCTCAAACAGTTTTCGTCATTTGGGAGAACAACGTAAATCTTGAAAGACCTTGTTTAGCTCGGATTTTTTTAATTTTTATTTTATTGATTTAATAAATTTTCTTTATTATTTAAATGTGTTTGTAATAAATTTTCTTTAAGCCAAAAGCAACAACAACATATTTATATCGCTTGTATGACAATAATTGCGAAGGGAGATGGTAAAAGCCAAGATAATTTTCTTATTTTTCTTTTTTGTTTTTGGCTTAGAAAGATAAGAGCAGTTGAAGATTTTTATTGAAGGCAACAGAAATAATAGAAAAAGACGTAATAAGTGAGTGCAGCATATTTGTATTTGTATTTGCTGCTACTGATGGTAACGCTATTTATTGCCGCTTTTAGCAAATGCTGTGGTACTTTGCCGGTGTATTGTGGTTTAAAAGCGGAAAAGTATTATTTGTATCAGCCAGTGCCAGCGTCAGTGCCAGTGACTCGTAGTAACTCATTTACTGCATATAATTTTATTTAATGTTCTGGTGTTGCGAATTTTTATTACCATTAAGTACTCCAGACACTTTGCTGTTGTTGTTGTATTGTTTTTTTTCTTTTTTTTTGGGGTGGTTGGGGTACAACAGCATTGAATTGTATGGAAAGATAATGGGGATCAGTTGCTGTGGAGTGGCGCACAGTGTTACGTACTTTATTTTATGTTTTTATTTTTTGTTTGTTTATTTCTTTTAATTTATGACGCAATTATTTTATGTAGAATTACGCATGCATACATAGATGCATACATACATACATACATACATACATATAGATTGTATGTGTATTTATGGATAAGTCACAAAATTTATGACTTAATGTAGTTTAATGGCTTTCCTAGCACAAATGGCATAAAGAGATACACACAGTTGCAAAAGTATACATACATACATAATTGGCCATTACAATCCTTCAGTCAGGATTACGACCTAGCTTCTCACACCACTTATGTTGTGTGCGTTAATTTTATACATGAGCGGCGGTACCTACAGTTTAAAGTCGACTACGAACGACAGATTTTTGAGAAGCTTTTCATGGCAATTTTTACTCTCAAAGTCTTTGCCAGAAATCTGCTGAGAGGAAGTCGCCGAAGAAATATTTTTCGTTTTGATATCTGACCTGGGATTCGAACCCAGGCCTTTTGTCTAATAAACCAACATACTACCCACTAGACCACGGCGACTTACTATACAAAAAAGTGCAAAAGTATACATACGGTTAAAAAATTTCAGAGGTTTTTTAACCAATCCATTTTTATTGAAAATCTTTATAAGTGTCTAACATTTTTCCTCTATTTTAAGCCGGTCTTGGTTAATAAATTTCAGAAATTTTTTCACCAATCCGTTTCCGTTGAAAATATTTTTAATTCTTTCACATTTTTCTTCTAATTTAAAACGGTCTTTTGCATTGCATTCAGAAATTTGCGAAATTTGTTAACCGTATGTATAGTTTTGTGGGGCCTGCACAGGCCTGGAAAGGCCCTCAAAAGATAACAAATTTCAGAGATTTTTTAACCAATGCAAAAGACCGTCTTAAAATCGAAGAAAAATGTGAGAGAATTAAAAATATTTCTGAAATTTTTGAAATTTTTTAACCGTCTGTGTACTTTTGTTACTGTATGTATATGTTTCTATGTGTATAAAAAAAAGAAACCAGAACATTGTTATATCAGCAATTTATATCTTTATGTGGATATTTTATGTATGTTTTTTTTCTTCCGGCCTTAGAATATAATTTAAAATGTCTTTGAATTACCCTCCCAGCCCCCAAAAAAAAAAATTTTTCCAAAAATTAATTTTATTTATTTTCTACTCTCTTTACAGCTGGATACGAAAAGCAGTCCATTGGCCTTATTGGCACAAACGTGCAGTGCAATTGGTGCTGATACCACAAATCCCAAACTGTTGGCTGCAAATATTGAAAAGGCAACCAAGGCCCACAAATCATCATCGTCCTCATCTTTGGATAATCGTGACAAATCCTCGCCTTTAAGCAGTCATTCATCGGTTTCAACGGGTTCAGTAGAGCAGCAGCAACAGCAGCAGCAGCAACAACAACAACAACAACAACAACAAATGTCTTCAAATCAGCAGCAACAGCCGCCGCAAATGCAAATACAACAGCAACAACCCATTAAATGTAGCTTTAAACCCTATGAAACGAATAATAATCACATACGTGAACGTCTTGACAACGATAATGAGCAGGCGACGAATTTGTCGCAAAGTCACAGTCAGATTCGGGTAAAAACACCAAAAACTAGTAGTAATAGTTTAGGCCATAATGGTTTGCAAACACGCTGTGATTCTAATCAATCGGCCACATCACAAAGAGGCGAATCGCCCGCCATAAATGGTGGTGGTTTAAGAAGAACACCCTCTCTGGTAGGCTCTACTGCGGCGCAAAGTGAAATGCAAGCATTACAACAGCAACAGCAGCAACAACAGCAGCAACAACATTCTCAAGTGCGCAATAATAGCAATAATAGTCCAGCTCATCATCAGAAAGCCAAAGAAAATGCCATGAATGGTGGCAGTGGTAGTGGTAGCAGCTCTACAACTTCCATATCAGCCTCTAGTCCTGCTCACACTAACAGCACGGCTTCCAGCCGTCTACAGGCCACCTCAGAGGCTGCTTATGCTGCCGCCTCAAAAGAGGCTAACTATGTCAAGGCCTTACAGGCTGCAGCTGCTGCTGGCCAAGGTAGTGCCTCTGCCTCAGCTGCAGCAGCTTCATCTGCCTACTATCCTGGCTATCCGGCAGGCATGGCTTATCCTATGGACTTAATGGCTGCCAGTGCTTTAATGTCACCCCATCATCCGATGTTTAAGGCAGCTGCCCTTAATCCGTATTTGAATTATGCACGACTGAAAGGTCTTGATATGCAGCCCAATATATGTCGAGATCCTTATTGTACGGGCTGTCCATCTAGTCCCCACTTCCTTAACAAGGCCGCCGGTCAGCCCTGTCCAGCCGGTTGCCCGCAATGTGAACGTGAAGTTAAATCAGGCAGCAGTTCTTCAAGTGCTGCTGCAGCGGCAGCAGCAGCCTCTTCATATCATGCTCAATTGGCCGCCTTGGCAGCGGCCTCACAAATGCCTTATGTTTGTTCTTGGATCGGCGGTGATACACCGTATTGTGGCAAACGTTTTGCCACCTCCGATGAATTGTTTCAACACTTGCGCACTCATACCGCTTCGTTACCCGAATCTGTTTTAACTGCCGCCGCTCAAGGTGGCATACCGCCAAATCATCCTCTCTTTCAGCGTACATATCCCACACCTCCATTAAGTCCATTGTCAGCGGCACGCTATCATCCCTATGGTAAACCGTCCATGTTACCGCCATCATTAGCGGCTGCACCGCCTGGCTCATTGGCTAGTCTACAAATGCAACAACATCCTGCTTTGGCACAATATTTTTCACCCTACTCTCTGTATGGGCCCCGAATGGGTTCATCGCATCCATAGTAGAAGTGAGGCAAATAAAATAAACAAATAAAATTTTCCATAATTTCTTCCGTTTCAAACTGTTTAAGATCGTTTTGGATGTTTGCAAGTCTTCTTCTTTCATTTTGTGAAATACCATAACCGACTTTACATGAGGCAATTTTGCAAGCAATTTTGTTAAAAAAGAACTTTTTTTTGTTTAGACTTTTAAAAAACTAAAACTAAAAAATGCTAGTGATGTTATTAATAATAGTTAAGCATTATTTGTATAAAAATATTTGAATTATTTATTTTTTAATAAACTAAACTAAACTACTAACAAACAAACAAATAAACAAATAAATTAATTAATAAATAAATAAACCTATAAATACACTATAATTGTCCAAATATTTAAAAATATTGTAAAACTAAAGAGAGAGCAAATAAAACAAAAAATTAAAAAAAAAAAAAAACAAAATATTGTACATTCTAAATGTAAATGTTTTTTTTTTCGTTTTTTCGTCTTTTATTTTAAAAAAATTTTTTCCAATAAATTATTTACATAAGTAAAGTAAAACTAATTGATCGTATGTAATATTTTAAACACAAACAATTTAAAAATAAAAACACACAAAATAAAATCAACAAAAATAAATTCAATAAAAATAATTACAAATAAAAACAAAAAAAAAATCCGTTTTTGAATTATTTTTTTCGATATGGTTTTCAAAGCACCTATTGCATTGCACACATTGGCTAATTGCAATCGGGAAATAAAAACAAAAAAAATCCGGGATTTTTGATTTCGTGATTGTGAACATATGTATATTGACCTACAGGTCCGAAAAAAAATAAATCCTTACTTTATAATAGCATCGCAGATGAGGAAATCCCATATTGATAAAAGTTATTTTCCATCGAGAATGCAAGCCCTTTAAAAGAATTAATAGAGTAACTTTTAATACTCAACTAACAAAGAAAAGATTTAATGACATCCGGAGGTTCTAGAGGTGAATATTTACAAGCTACATACAGCTATCTTGGAAATATTTTACCAACAAATGTTGATTGCGAGAAGGGTTTTTCAACGGTAGCCTATGTTAACAACAAAATTCATTCAAGCCTATCAGATTACATATTAGATGCTATAATCTTTTTCTTGGAATCCTAATAATTTTCATAAAACTAATGCAATTGCATATGTACTCGTCTGAATCATTCTTATTCTTGTTAATTTACGATTTTTTGTTACTTTTTGTCTTGCTGTTTTTATATTTTATTTTTAATGACATATAATCCTGATATACTATACATAATTGGAATATAAATGATTTGTTAACGAAATATGTTTATTATTAAGAGAAAATAGTGATTTTTCCCGCGATTTTTCGGTATTTTTGGATCTCGAATCCCAGGATTTTTAAAAATCGATCCCGTTTGGCATCCCTAGTCAGAGACTTGCACCGATCGGCTGACAGCCGATAAAGTCAGCCGGTAAAGTTTGCTTTGATGAGTCCTCCATGCGTTTGAAGGGGTAGGTCCATACATATATTATTTCTATCCAGGAATTAAATTTAAAGATAATTAAAAGGATATTTTCCCAAAACAATAATTTTTTGGAAAATTTTATTTTGAATATTTATTTGTGATAATTGTTTTGTAAGTGTTATAAAATGCGAAATAATTTCAGGTTTGGAGTTTCTACGTTGACATCAAACCTCTGTAACCATTTACGTGCTCATGGTATTGACGTAAAATCAAAAAAGTTGTAAAATTCGAATGCTGAAACAAAATCCATATTGTCAGGAAGTTCTAAAAATGCAGATTCCGAAAAATTAACTAACGCACGTCTACTTGTGCAAATCTGCTGCAGAGATCACAGCAGACATAAAGGCGCCGCCGAAACTTTTCAATTTTAGCCGCCGTCGCCGACATATTTGCTCGGCGCAGGTCTCTGTCCCTAGTTGCTAGGGAACTACTGTTCTTGTCATATTATTAAGTAGACTTGAACTATGAAAACAAACAAGTTAAAAGCAAAGCACACAAATTGTGTGCTTCAATTAATATATAGTAGGCCTTTTAAAAGTTCAAGTTTCCTTTAGAAAAGGGAATACAGTCAACCCTCCTATAACGCCGTGAGTGCGTACCGTGTTATATGGAAACCGCGCAATAAGAAACTCAGATTTCAGCTACAAAACAAGGGTAATTCGTAGCGCGTTCTATGGAAACCGTTTACCGCGTTGTATGGAAACCGCACTATAAGAAACACAGAATAAGTCCAAATCACATCATTTGTACCGCGTTATATGAAGACCAAGAAATACAAAAGGCAAGATAAATTATAAATTATTTTTATTGAATTCAAGAGTTCAGCACAAATCTACACCGATGGCTCCAAATTAGAAGCAGCCGTTGGTATTGGCATCTATTCGATATCAATCGAAATATTCAAGTCTATGAGGCTGCAGTGTGTTTTAGGCGCAAGTCTAGGCAATTCAAGTTGCGAGTGAAAATTGTTGAGGACAAAAATGTTCGCAAGTGAAGGATCATTATACTTTCCAATAGTCAAGGCACTCCAAGACAAGGCGCACCAAGACAGTGTACAACTGTCGAAGGATCTCTCAATGAGAAAGCAAACTGATATGATGTTTGTATCTCATGGTTACCGGGGCATAAAAACATTCCCGGCAACTGTAGAGCGGATCATTAGGCCAGAAGAGGCACACGACCGTTGAGCTCTCTGATTAATTCTCTATATTGGGGATCCCTTTAAGCACTTGTGGGCTTATGATTGACAAAGCAATCGCCCTTGTCCACAGTAGGTGGGCAGCTTCGGATAAAGGTAAAGCGGCGCATAAAATCTGGCCAAGACTGGATAAAAGGCACACTCTGCTTAAGCTGTTATTAGGCTTATTACGGGGCATTGTATTATAGGAACACATGCGAGGCTTGTTGATCTTGGACACCTCGCAAATGATTCCTATAGTATCAGTGGAGTTGAGCAAAAGGATGAAACTATTCTTCACCTACTGTGTACAAGCACGGCACTTGGTCGGAGGTGAAAAAAACTCCTGGGTGTCTACTAGAGGGAAGACCGAGATGAACTGTCATGCAAGTGGTTCCTGGAATAGGGCAGTGGATGATACTCACAATTGGCCCTGTATGAGGCCTAAGTATGTCCATTTATCGGTTGCACTGCCACTTCTATTTACCTACCTACCTAAGAGTTCATATAAGAAGTGGTAAAAAAAATGAAATAAAAACTACACTAAAAGACTGGTTTCCAGCAAAATTAAGAAAGACTTGTAAAATAATCAAATTTTTTAATATTTATCCTCACTTGGTTCATCTTCATTCATTGTTTTTTTAAATTAAAAATCCAACTGCTATTATTTTGCACGGCACTGTATCTCGGCTGAGCTATTGCGTCCAAAATAAAACCTGTATTAAACCCTCTTACAATATCTAGTTAAAATTCATTCATAGGCTGTGCGGAAGGAACTTATGGGATAAAATTGAACGCAAATCGCGCTATAAGATTATCGCGTCATAGGAGGGCTGTCGCAATTTCAACACGGCGTTATATGGAAACCGTGTTCTGAGAGTACCGCATTATAGGAGGGTTGACTGTACTACTTCATTCATATGTTTGCCACAGCTGGGTTCACAGTGTCTCATTCGATCTTATCAAATGTACTTTTTCGTGTGTATGGGGTCGTATCTCGACAAAGGCATCATGAATTATGCTCAATTGTCTTTGGTTTGTCGACTAAACACTAACTGCTCCCCACAGAAAATAGGCCAACTGTGCCAATTGCAGCTTCTTGATGGACAATTGTCCATCAGCTAATTAAAAGCAAGTCTTCAAACGTTTAACGCAATAAATCGATTGTCGCATGAGTTGTGTATCAATTTATTGCTTCTTTCTGTTGAAACCAAACATCGAAACAAAAGACTCTGAGAGTAAAAATAGCCATGAAAAGCTTCTCAAAAATCTGTCGTTCGGAATCGACTTTAAAACCTATAGGGCCCGCCACTCATGTATAAAATTAACGCACACAACATAAGTGGTGTGAGAAGCTAGGTCGTAATCCTGACTGAAGGGTTGTAAGGGCCAATTATGTATGTATGTATGTTGGATTCCAGACTGACATTTTCGTATCAGATTCAGTACTCGGCTGGCCACGCTGAAGTCGCCGTGGTCTAGTAGGTAGTGGATTCAAGTCCAGATTCAAGTCAAGTTAGCCAGGATTCAAGTCCCAGACCAGACATCAAAATAAAATACAAAAAGCATTTCTTCGGCGATTTCTGCTGAGATTTCTGGCAAAAACTCTGAGATTAAATAAATTTGCCATGAAAAGTTTCTCAAAAAAAAATTCTGCCGTTCGGAGTCGACTTTAAACGGGAGGTCCCGCCACTTATGTATTAAATTAACACACACAACATAAGTGGTGTGAGAAACTAAGTCAATAATCCTGAATGAAGGGTTAATTTGGCCAGTTATGTATGTATTATGTATGTACAGGGTGGCTGATATGTATTGCAACCAACTTCAGGTTGTTATCATTTGTAAAGCGCTCGTCTGAGAGCTGACAGATTTATTCCAGTCACAGTTTAATTTTATTAGTTTCAAGCTTTACAAAAGAATTCATCTATTGCATTCAGAAAAAAAGTTATTCGTGTGGATTTCAAGCATTTAGTAGGTGATTGCTTTATTTTGGCTGGACTAGGAAACCCAAACGGGCTATCGTTAGATCCCTCCGCCTTTAAATGTTAAAAATCGTTTGTTTCTGTTACTATTGTGCGTTACCGTGATACTGGCGGTGTTGCATCGCGTCCAAAAGTGGACGAAAAAAAAAACCTAAATGATCCAAAAGTGAAGCCAGATTTGATCGAATCGCGCCGTGTAGAAAATTGCCAATTTGAAAAACAGAGGCACGTAAGATATGACAAATCAATCACTGGAAAGAGCCAAGGAGTTACTTCACTTGCACTAAAGTGGCCAGTTACCGAATTTGGTTTTCTCCGATGAGAAGCCATTCCAAATTAAGCAGTTTGTGAACAAACAAAATGATTGGGTTTGCTTGCTTAATAGACCAGCTGAAAATTTATACCTGTGATTGGCCACCAGAACTCAAGCGCCGCCGATGGTAATGGTGTGGACCGCCGTAACGGCCGATGGTCGCCCCCCGCTCATATTCATCGACCGAGGGGTCAAAATAAATGCCGAATATTATCAGGAAAATGTCTTAAAGACAGTATGGAAGCCCTGGGCAGACAAACATTTCGCCACAGACCATGGGCATTCTAACAGGACTCAGCAACACCGCACTCAGCACGCGTCGACCCAGAATGGCTTAAAAAGGAGGTTCCTCGCTTCATTTCTACCGCACAATGGTCACCAAAATCTCCGGATCTCAATCCGATGGACTTTTGTGCCTGGGGTATTTTGAAGAGTAAGGTTCTTACTAAAAAATACCAAAGTGTCGATCATCTCAAGACGACGCTTCGCCGTAGAGGCGAAAATACCGTAGAGACATTTTCGTGCAGCCTGTGATGGCTTTGTCGGACGTTTGAAGGCCATAATTTGTACCAAAAGTGGCCAATTCGAACAAATCTAAACTGATTCTAAAATTTGATGTTATTTCCAACATTTTTTGCTTTTGAACAATAAAATTAAAAAAATAATTGAAAAAATATAGCGCTTTACTTTGTTGCATTATATATCAACCACTTTGTATGATATATTTGACAGGAAATTGAAGAAAATTATCACCCATAAACTTTAGTAATTTGAAGAAGCAAAATGAGAGAGCTGACATAGCTAGCTTGCTATGGACACATGTTGGATAAAATTTGCATTGAAATGAACAAAAACCCCATAGTAAATCAAATTGTCTGACGTTTGGGAACCAAGGCAAAAGAATTCTTCGACAGCCAGAATTTATTAACAAAGCATGCCTAAACAAACAAGATTTGAGTAGAATTCACACCTTATCATATCGGGATGGCTGGTACAGTATTCCCTCGATTTACCTTGTAGAATGTTCCGGAAAAAGGCGACGTAAATCGAATTTCAAAGAACTCATAGTATCTATCATATTCATTTAATTATGTACATTTTACACAAAAAAAAACAAACTAAAATAATTAAATTTTTTATTCTATGTATTAAATTTTTTTAAAGAGGGAATTCCCCTGATTTTATTTATAAACAACAAAGGCGACGTAAATCGGATGGCGACGCAAATCGAAGTTGAAGAGAACAACATTTTTGAGGACGTTAATCGAAACAACGTAAATCGAGAAGACGTAAATAGAGGGAATACTGTATATGCTAATAATGTGATGGAGTACGATGCTACAATGGGTCTTTATGGGACCAAGGTACGCTATTCAATAGGGTTCTATAGAATTATGAGGGTGGTTTTTAAATGTTTGTTTTTGTGTAGTAAATAAGGAGTGCGCACAAAAAAAAAAAACTGGAATTACACTTTTCGTTATAGAAATAAAACTAAGTGGTGGATTTTTTTCATTTTATATTTCAATTAAAGTAAATAATATTTGAATTCCTTTTGTGTATAAAATTTTTTTCAGACAAAGTTTTTGAGCCACTTTTCTTCCAGACATTTTAGGGTGTTTTAGAAAAATACGTATTATTTTACACGCTTTGTTTTGGCCGGCAAATCCTTTTTTTCTTCCACTTTCACGCTTTCTCTTAATACTCAAAGACTCCTTATATTGTTTTATCCTTACCTTAGAAACAGTTTTTTGGTTAACACTTGCGAAATTAGCAATCGTTTTTTGTAAACGGCGCGGTTTTTCATTGAAAATTTCAATTATTTTTTACGACATTCTTTTTGGATGGCCATTTTCAAAAAACTAATTTTGCTATTGCATTGACATTTAGAACGTGGATTTTGAAACAGATGACTAACAAAAGTAATGTGACGGTATTCACTTTTTCTCAATTATAATAAAAGTTATAAGCTTAAAAGTAGGCCCATTTTTTTCTTTTTTTTTGTGCGCACTCCTTAAATCTCATGATACTGCATGATTATCAATGTTCATCTACAGATTATACTTTCCAATTTTAGTTACTAAAACCAAATATATATTTCTTTTTTAATGGTTTTGTTTAAATTAATTTAAACATTAATTTTGAATTACTAAATACCTCAACTTTTTTTCTTGGAGTATAAGCAATTAAATTCACTTAAAATAGATATCAAATTACGAATATTATCTTAACGAGTAAAAAACTGAAAAAAAGAAAAAATTTAAGTTTTTTTTAAAACATGAAAACAACAAAAATTAACAACAATAATGGCAAACAACATTTTCATCATGTTTTGCCTTCAAAAAAATGAAAAAAAAACAACAATTTAAACTTAAATGATATGAAACAAGTCAACCAAAAAAAAAAAAAAGTTGAGAAAAAAATTTTTGAAATATAAAAGAAGAAAAACAAACAAAAACTACAGCAACAGAGGCAACAAAATAATTATAAGCTTTACGATGATCATGAGTGGTTAAATGATGGCGTCAGCTGCAATTTTCCAACATTCAACAGCAAAAATTTTCAACGGACCATGACAGTTTAAGTCGTTGGTCTTCACAGTTGTCTTGGCGTTGTTTGTTGGCGTTAATTTTTCTGTTAAAGCACACGTCTCTGGAGATTTTCATTCAAAGATAAATCAGTCTCTACGAGATTATAAATACAAATACTTGTACAAACCATCTATTTTTCTGTGTATAGTTTAGCGGTTTTCAGAAAATTGGCCACGAAAAAAAAAACGAAACAAAAATAAAGAAACAAGAAACTCACACAGCCATTATAATTCATTTGGGAATTTTATTTGTTGTTGTTTTTCATTTTTTTTCTTACAATTTCCTTTCATAATGTTTCATTTGTTTTGCTTCTTTCTGCAACAACGACATCATCATTATCATCATCACTGCCATACCATTCCGTCCTCCGTTTGCTTTTGGTGTGCTCTGATCTTTATTGGTTTGTCCACAGATACTCGTACGTATGTATGTATGTGAGTGCCTTGTATTTTGCTGTTTCTATTTCTGCGCATTCGAAATTAATTCGTTCGTAGAACGAGTAATCAACACTTTCAATGGTTTTGATAATTATCTCAGACATGAAAGAATTATGATTCATAATAAATTTGTATCAAATTAATCAGTGGGAATAAAATAAATTGTTTTTTCTATTAACTGTGTTGTTGCTGTTGCTGTTGTCATTTTTTGTTGTTGTTGTTGTTTTTACTTCTGCCATTACACATGCGATTAAAGAAAATATTACTTAAGATTACAGCAACCGCAGCATGTTAGAAGGTCATTATACTTAAAAAATTTACTCAACAAGTTAATTGAATATTATACAGGCACTGTAAGAGCTTGTTTTTTTTTAATTGATTTCTTTCAACATAATAATCATTAATCATGCGTTTTTAATGAAGTCACAGATTTATGTGCAATTAATATGTAAGGAATGCAAAGTATTTGAAAATACGATAGGCATTCGTTTTACCATTTTAGTGACACGATAATCGAGGTTTAGTTTGATTTTGTCCATAAATGTTGCATACATTCCCTTAGAATTATGCCTGGAACTAGAACAGATAGTCAAGCAAATGAAGAGGACTATACTTTCCTCTTCTTTTGTCTATTTTCATGCGATTATAGTCGCCGTAGTCTAGTAGGTAGTGTGTTGGCTTATTAGACGTGTGGCCTCTGTTGAAACCCCAAGTTAGACATTAAAATGGCATCTTCTTAGCAGGCTTCTGTCTAAAACTCCAAGAGTAAATTCCAATAAAACTTTCTCAAAAAATCTGTCCTTGGGAGTCGACATCCTCTCAGCAGGCTTCTGTCTAAAACTCCAAGAGAAAATAAAATTCCAATGAAAAGTTTCACAAAAAATCTGTCCTTGGGAGTCAACTATAAACTGTAGATCCAGCGACTAATGTATAAAATCAACAAAGACAACATACAATGAGCGTCAAAAGAAAAGTGTACAATAAAAAAAAATGTACATTAATAAACTGCCGTTATTTTTATTTACAATTGTTTCATTAAGAGTTTGTAAAATTAAAACAAAAACACAAAAAAAAAAAATTCGAAATATTTTCAAATTTTTTCGGGCACTTCCCTTAATTGGTAAAAGTTGAGTTTGGTGATTATTAGACTCTTATCCTTGGTGTACACTTTCTTTTGACGCTCTCTATATGTAAGTGGTGTGAGAAACTAGGCCGTAATCCTGACTAAAGGATTGTAATGGCCAATTATCTATGTATTTGTCGTATTTGTCGAGTGGTTCATCTATCGGTTTAAATTTGAAGCCATCTCACATTGGTGTCAATGACGAACTTAGAGCGAAAAAAAGTCATAATTCTTGTTTAAAAGCACTTAGAGGGATAGAAATTTCTACGAATAAATGATTTGGTACTGGTGCGAGCTAACGCCAAAAATGGGGGATGGATTCGATTAAGAAGGCGTGACACTTTTCATACAAAACAAATTGACATAATGACTGCGTTAATTTGTATATTTAAATATTAAAAGTTGGAAAAAAAATATAAAAATGACAAGAATATTGTTTAATTGGCTTCTTCACTGCTATAAGGTATCTTGGTTCTTTAGATGGCGTGTTTAGAACGTTTTTTATTTTTAAATGAACTTTTTTGAGAATTATATAAGTCTAATAACGTCTGAATCAATCCTTTTACCTGATTTATAAAGGTACTGTAGCTCTTCAGGGAACAAGATGCTTTGTTTTAGATTGTTTAGATCTTTCTCCTATTTCTAAAAACGGTTTAGAGGTTTTTGAGAAACTTTTTTAAGGTGATTTTATTTGCTCTCACAGTTTTTGCCAGAAATCTGCTGAGAGAGAAATATTTCTAATAAGTGAACGTATTACCCTACGATGACTTCATTTGTCTATTGATACTACATCTATTTTCAGTCTGGCAACTTCGAGAACTTCACTGTCGCCTTGTTATTGTTTCTTTAAACTAAGTTTTGATTTTATTTTTTTATGCTTTTGGTAGTTATTCCATCTTTTAGATAAGTTATCCACTCGTTAATATTTTACTGCACTTTTTTTTTCTTTTAATATCGAGTAATAATTTATAAATAAATAAACTGACGTATATTGCCAACAATAATAAATCGTTATATTTTCATCTAAAAAACTCAAAACACATTTAAAAATAAATTCCCAAAATTTTATTCCACACTAATAAACGACGTTGAAAGCCATTTGATTTTACTTGAACGCACACCGCCAAAATATATGCAATTTACAGTGGAAATTTTAATTCGTATCTGAAAAATATTTTTGGTATCAACATGCTCTGCTAAAAATAGTTTTCCTTTCTTTATTTCCTTTATTGCCATTCATATTTATGGCCCTTTTGTTATACCTTAACTTCACCTACGAATACGTTTTCTATGATTTATTACGCCAAACTAAAAATCGAAAAGGAAAATGAAAATATGAAATGGGGAAAAAGAGAGAAAAACAGAAAGTTGTAGCAGTTAATATCTCACAAATGCAACAGTAAATCAAATTTTATTTCCTTTTTACACCCAAAAGCTTTTTCCTAAATGCTTGCAAAAGGGGTTACACAGCCATACACAGAAGTTTTTCATTGAATGTGCGTGGTATGTTAAGGAAGGTTTAGAACAAATTTATTTTCGATTTTTTCCATAGAAATGTGTCTTTACTATTGAATACAGAATTATTCTAATGCTTTATTTACTTATTTATGTACTTTTAAAACAACCCACGTATATCTATGCAATATATTGATAACTAGAAATATTTTACCTGTAAAGGTACATACAGTCCCTGGTCATATTGACAGTGAACACGTGAATTATGCTTTTCCTTCGTTACATACGGTTTCAATAAAATTTTTTCTCAAAAGCCTGTGAATGGCAGAGAGTGCCATGACACGGACTGCTGCACTATTACGCGCAATGTGCTGACATGATCGTCTTCCGATTGAGGGGCCAGCATACTAAACTGGAATGAAGCATTATTTTGATTTTTATTAGTAATTGCTGCGACTATTGATTCACATACGTAATTGGTACACTACAATTTTTAGCAGGATTACGGATCCTAATTTCTTAAACCACCATGTTGCAAGAGTTAGTTTTATCCATAAGTGGCGGGACCTCAGTTTGAAGTCAAGTCAAAACGACAGATTTTTGAAGAAACTTTTCATTTCCAATTTTATTTTTACTTCCAGAGTTTCTTCAAGAAAATTGTTGAGTGGATCTCACCGAGAAATTATATATTATTTTTTCGATTTTAGTTTTAAGGTCTGATCTTGGAGTTTCAATCGCGGCCACACGTCTAATAAGCCAACACACTACCTAAGAGATTACGGTGACTCAATGCTCGGGTATGCGGTAATAAATTGTCTTCCTGGTATTAGAGTCAGACGCAAAGGCTTGCTAGTGAAGTCCTCTTTCCATATCGCAGGCAAAAATTCCCGTACTAAATAAAATTGGACATGAAATATTTTTCAAAAATCTGCCATTCGGAGTCGAGTTTAAACTGTGAGTCTCTCGCCATTCATGTATGAAATTAACACACACAGCTTAAGTATCTGTTGAATTCTTAGCCGCAAACCGTGGTTCAAACTCCAGTTTAAATACTCAAACAGAAAGAAACATAAAAACTATTGCTTTGATACCTGGCTCTCACCACATTTCTGAAAAAAAAACTTCCAGAGCAAATAAAAATTGTCATGAAAAGTTTTTCAAAAATGTGTCCTTTTGAATCGACTTTGAACTGTAATTCCTAGCACTCATGGATAAAATTAACACCCGCAGCTGGAATGACAAGCTAGATTGTAATCTAGAATAAAGGATAGGAAATTTACTTATTTTATGACATTTTCAGGCATTGCCTGACATTGGATCCAAAATCGTTTGTGACTGAACTCTCGTCCTTGAAGAACAAAGCAATTCTTATACTCCACCAAATAATTCATGACTTATTAGACCTAACCTACTAGATCTTTAACAATTTCTTTGTCGTAATCTTACATGAACTTAAATTTTTTTCGGAAAAAAATATAATACGGTTGCGTCGGGACCTAGCGGAGATGGATAGTAATACCATGACTGCATAAACCAGGACAGGTAGAGCTCTCCTACTGGTCAATCAGAAGCTGATCATGTTAAAAAAGAGGTACGTTTAAGGCAAAAGAATTGGAAAAAAATTTAAACTTGAAGCTTAAACTCCAAGATCAGTAAAGACTCTACCTTTCTACCATACGTATGTAGAGAAACGCTATGCTTGCTTACTCACTTAATTGGCCATTAACAATCCGATTAAAGGATTTCTACCCGCCTTAACACGTCCATCCAGGCGACCCTGCTTCTTGCGCGTCTGCGCCAGTTAGTCGCACCAATCAGTGAGAGGTGTTCCCATGATTTGGTCCTGCCAACGCAATCAAGGACGCCCTTTTCGCTGACTTCTACAGATTTTCGCATTAAATACCGGAGAATCCTCCTCCATTCGAACGACATGACCGAGCCAGCGCAGCCACTGGATGCTCATACAGCTCACTGTTCGATCGGATGCAAAAATCATCACCGACTTGCCCTGGACCGAAGATCGCACGCAGAACTTCTCTCTCGAATACTCACAAGGTTGGTGCATCAGTGCTTAATCGTGTTCATGCCTCTGAGGTACATAAAAGTACGGGGAAGATTGAGTTTGTTGTAGAATATTACTTTGGGCCTAGGTATTCAATTGCATTTGAGACCATTGTAGCATCGGTTGGCAAAAGTGATACGAGCACTAGATTTCCAGATAGCTCAGATCGCTAAGAATTAAAATTTCAATCTCCTGCAAAAATAACGCATCCAGAAAGGGTACAAACCCTCTAGAGACAATACTTAATAATGAATTTCAGTTTAGAGTGGTAAGTTCAACCCATAATAACGTGACCCTTCCCATTGTAACCTCCTTGCACGATAATAAAATAAAGAAAACTAAAATTGTTGTGCGTTCTGAATATATTGGCCACATTCTGTATATCATGCAGAAAAATTTTTAGTCAAATGCAAACAGTAGTGGGCTGAGAATGTGAAGGAGTATTAAAAACTTTACCGTTCACTGCCCACATATGGTGTCAATAAATTAAAATTTTTGCGCTAAAATATAAATCTACCGGAGAGCGACACTGGCAACGATACTCTTATATTTGTTATTGCAATTGTTTTTGTTTTACTGGTGGTGTTTTCTTTTTTTCTTTTTTGTTGTTGTTGTTGTTATTGTTGGCTGTTCAAATGGCATAACAGAAGCCATATTTTTTCTATGCATCCTTTATCCTTGTATTTTGACAGTTGCAACCTCATATATTGTAGGACGTTTCTCCTCCTCCTCCTCCTATTTTTTTTCGTTTCATTTCATTGCACTATGAATTTGGCAGTTAAAGCCTTGGATATGAAACAACCGACCTTTTATACCTTTTTGACAGCTGTGACTTGTGGAAGAAAGAAAAATGAATGTGAAAAATTACAACGAATGTCATGCTCGAATATGATGGTGGACATCAATAATGCCAACAACATAAATGTCCATTTCGCCACAACAGCAAAATCATGTTTTGAAGTTTACCTGAGTTTATGCAAGATTTTGTAAATATTTTGCTTGGAATTTTTAATTTTATTAAAACACATTCTTAAAGTTTAAAAATCTACAAAACAATTCTTTAAAACTTTTAATTTAACCACAATAACACGAAAACATTTTCAACAAGTCTGTGCAGTAAGTTTTGTAATAAAAACAGAAAATTTTCTTTTGAAAATAAAAAAAACCACGAATTTGATGAACAAACTTGTAGGATGGTAAGAGTAATAAAACTTACCTACAATACCATGCAACTGTGTATTGTAAAGGGTGGGTTATTTAAAAGTTTAAATTAAAAAATGTAATGAAACAAAAATGATTTGAAATTTTTTCTAAAATTTTTGTTTTTATTGTGAAGCACAATACCTCATTTGATCTCAAATATTTTCGTACACATTTTTGACTGTATGAGGTGGTATCACTTGGCAATGGCATCACTTCAGAAAATTGTCCAATGGTGTTTTCAGTTGCAAAGATTATTAATTGATCTCTTTTGATGATTATTATTATTACTAGCAGATTGTACCCTGGGTTGCTCGGGTTATTTTTCCGCCCCTTTCCCCCTTTTTGGACCCAACTTTAGAAACGCAATATATCCAATAGCTATTTGGGAAACTTAACCAAGCTGAATCGTATAAAATCGTCGTGGTCTAGTAGGTAGTGTGCGGGCTTATTAGACGTAAAGCCAGGGTTCGAGTCCCAGGCTAGACATCAAAGTCCCTGAGTGCAGGTTTAATCAAAAAAAAAAAAATAACCATTTTTTTCCCTTTGTCCCTAATTTCTCCCCTTTTGGTAAAAATTTTTAAAAGATTTATAGCCTTTAATCTGCACAGACAAAAGCTTGATTTATATGCTATGCGTTCAATTTGCCCGTTTTTGACCTCTTTCCCCCTTTTTGGACCTATTTTGGTCCAACTTTAGAAACAGAATACCTCCAATAGCTATTTGGGAAACTTAACCAAGCTAAGTCGTAAAAAATTACCTATTACCATTTTTTCGCTTTCCCTTTGTCCCATTTTTTCCCCCTTTTAGTTAAAATTTTGACAAAGATTTATAATCTATAACCTGTACCGACAAAAGCTTTTTCTATATCCAAAATTTCAAGAAAATCGTTTCAGGCATGGTTGGCTATGTACTTAATTTGCCCCTTTTTGACCGCTGCCCCCTTTTTTGAACCCCTTTTGGTTCAACTTTAGAAACGGGATACCTCCAACAGCTATTTGGGAAACTTAACCAAGCTGAACCGAAGTTATACCAAAAAGTGTGTCCGACAATTTGATCATAGGGCCTATGTCTTCAGAAACTTTAATCACATTTTGCAAAGTTCAAGTTTTTTTGAGATATGACTATGTTGCAATAAAGGAGCGATATGATCTATTGAACGGTTCTTCAAGTTTATAATATCTACCCCAATCCTTGCTTACGTGCTTACTTACTTAATTGATTCGATGGTAAGGGGTTGTAATCCCTTAGTCAGAATTATGGCCTAGGTTTTCATTTCACCAATGCTGTGTGTGTTAATTTTATCCATAAGTGGCGAGACCTGCGGTTCAAAGTGACCGACTGAAAAGACAAACTTTTCGGAAACTTTTCATGGCAATTTTATTTAAATTTTTAGTTTCTGAATTTTTGCCACAAATGCTGAGAGAAAATCGATAAAGAAATATTTTTTATTTAAACATTATTTTTTCTGAAACCCTTCAAACTTGTTTTATTCGTTAAAAAAAAAAAACTTTTTTGTTTTTCAATTATGCGCACAAATTTATTGTTTACTTAAGACATTTTGCAACTGATTTTTAAAATTTCAAAAATTTTCTTGAATGGAAAACCGCGATATATTTTCAAAACAATGCAAATATTAGCCTTAGAGGTAAAAATTAAATAGAATGACGCCTCTGCGGCTCAGGATCTGCCAATGCCAACTGCAAAAGCAATTGGATGGTGATTACAGCAATCGTTAGGAACTTCATTTTGCGTTTTATTCGTATGAATAGTTATACTCAAACACTGATATTCATTACAGAAATTAACATCTTGTTTTATACAAAAAAATTTTGGAATTTTTCTTCAAAACATTTCATGGTTCGATGTTAATCAATATCTCACATTGAATTCGTAATGGTTGGGTAAATAATTGATTGAAGTGTTATGCAACGCGTAACGAAATCATTTTTATTTTTCTATGGAAATTGAAAACAAAATTTATTTCCATTAAAATTATTTTATCAAATTCAAAATTGCATGGTATGATCGTCACCTTGTAGATTTTTGAAGGACAAAAATCTTTTATACTAAATGACAAAGGAAAACTAGAGCATTTCGTTGTTACAAATGTTTTTGAAGTGAACATTTTTCCAACAAAATATTTGCCATTAACGGGCTTATTTAATAATCCCTTGCCACTGGAAATGGTCTGTAAATTATTCGCCACCTAGAGTTATGATGTCCATGTCCACAAACAACACTGAATAGGCTTTGGAACATTAGATTTAAAGGTAGAGGCCTCATCTATCCATATTTCTTTGAGAAACACATTCAGCAGGCCGTGAGTGAGAAATGGTGACAATTACAGGTCTATGATTATCAACTTCTTTAGCCTTAAATTGAATGAACTGAATGCCAATGACATGCAGTTTCCACAGACAATGTTACATGCCTTATAAGATAATTTGCACGAGCGATTTGAAAGCATGGTCTACTCATGTGGAGGTGACTTGAACTGGCCATGGTGATTGTGCAACTTGAACCCTTCAGACTACTTTTGTGGGGTTTTCTAAAGTCGCATGTGAATAAACCACAAACTACAGCGGTCTTTAAAACCAAAATATAAACTATGTCATCATACAAATTCCGTTTAATTTTAAGTACTCCAGTCATGCAAACTAAGGATTTCCTGTGCGCTCTACCCAGAGAAGTGTTGATGGACCTCTGAGCGTTCTTATATTTCACAAATAATGGCATCAAAACATATTATACCGCATACCGCAAATTGTCTAGCGGTATTAAATCTTGGTTCCTTGGCAGCCAATTGTCATCACCATTTCAGCTAATTAAGTGGCCATCATGCGTTTCAGGCAATAAATCGATCGGCAACTTACAGCATCCTGTTGAAACATAACATCGTTTACATCTATACCAGCGATCAGCAATGAATCGTTTTTCCGCTACTCATAAGCATTCATGCAATTTTTAGTATGAGTGAATCAACAGAATTGCAATTCAAATACTCTGATTCATTCGTACTCGCTTCAACATTGATTTATAAATATAAGTAGCAATGAGTATGCGGACAACGTGACATCAAACTCACAACAATCGAAATATGTTTGATTCATACGCATACTCATTCTGATTCATAAATTTAGGAAAATACTTATAATACTTATAAGTGATTCGAGTGACTCGAATCATTCATCAAAATTTACAGCCTTTCTTGTTGTTGCATATACAAACAAAAAAGAAAGGAAAGACAAAGACAACAAGCAAAGCATATAAATAATCTGCTTGTGAGTATTGCAGTATTCGTACGCGAATCATACTCATTTTGTGCTTCGTGTAAATGTTAAGTAGAGACGAGTTAAAGTCCATAACATTATGCGTATTGTTAATTATGAATACGATGAGTACTTCCAACTTTGAGTATGAGTAGTATGAGTATGATATCGAAAAAAGAGTGAATGCGTATAAGTATCTGAAATTATAAGTATGACTCTAACCTACTCATCATTTTGAATACTTATTGCTGATCTCTGATCTTTACCATGAAGAGGGGATACAAAAAATGGGTTATTATGATGCAATAGGTGTCTCCAGTGACTATAATGGTTGCGTCGTCCTCATGTTCAATGTTTGGTCAAATATGGACCAATGACACACAATCACACGTAATAGGAGTATTGGCTTCTGATATTCTACGTGTGGATTTTTTGAGCCATAAACATGGCAATTTTTTTTATTAATATACCCACCAAGATGAAAGTGGGCTTCATCCGAAAAGATGATTTATTTTTGGCTAAATTCACATAATCGTGCAGTTTTTTCTTGGTTTCGTACAAAGCGAAAACAAAGCCGATGGTTATATACTGCTGCAGGTCTTCAACCAATTAAACTTTCTAAGGCATTCCATCGAGATATTTTTCACAAAATTCGCCATAAACTGGTGTGTGAAATGTTCAATTTTTGAGAATGATGGAGAGTTGATGTTGATGGATTCGCACGCATACTGTCAGCTTCGATATTTTTGGGTGTTCGAGCACGCTTTCATCTTGGCGCAGCAATAATGGTTGGTTCTTTTCTATGACCAAATTTTGAACGATATTTTCGTGCAATTTCCGATCAATTGTGTGACTGTGTCTTGGAAATAAATTTCTAATAAATCCGAACGTTTGTTTTGGAAATAAATTTCCAATAAATTTCCAATAAATTCCAATGTTGCTCAAGCGTGAATCGATTCATTACGTTCAGTGGAGATAAAATACTGAATTTGCAGAAGTATTGCCGAGATTCAAAATAATTGATGGTACAAATTTAAACCGATAAATGGCCCACCCGATATAATAATAATAATAATAATAATAATAGCAACAGGGGAAATTATAAACAAAAAGGAATACAAAGTCCTATTATTTAACATAACAATGGTGGAATACAACGAAAGCATAAAGTCAGAATATAAAGCACTACTGAACATAATAATTCTTCTTCATACCATAATGAATGAAAACGAAATGAAAAGAAAACTGTAAAGAAAACATAACCACTTCGTCTTATCGCATAATAATAATAAAAAATAATTTCTAAAGACGGTTAAAAAACAAAAGATTGCCAAACAAAAACTCACATGCAGTCAGACGGATGGAGACGTTGAAAAGAAAAGCCATAAAAGCTCCCCAACTATTCATGCTCATACCTATCGTACATCCATATGTACATTCCTAGAATCATGCATGTTAATATGTAAGACAGGGAGGGGACTGGGGTAAGACATAAAACATAATTCTTAAACTAAATGACAGGCGACAAAATCATTCATCATTGTTTTCTTTTTCTTTTTTTTTTATATTTCATAAACGTGGTCTTAGACTGTTGAAGACACTTGATAAAATAACAGACTAAATGACTGCCGATGAATGCCACCCACTCACTGAACTATTATTTTTCATTTGTAGTAGTATTTAGTTGGTATGTATGTATATCCTGTCTAATATGCATGAGTATATTTGTGGGAAAAATGTAAATGTATTTGTGGTTTTCATATAATATTTCATATTTCAAATGATTTCTACTCTTTGTCATATGCAAACATAAAAACCAGGGTTGTTGGAAAAGTTTAGGAAATTATAAAGTACTTTAGGTTAGGTTGGGTTAGGTTAGAGGACATGCACCTGTCGGTCAAGACAAGCACAGTACCCGGAGGTCGAAATTGACCCATTGTACATTGTCCTTAGGGGAGGATATAGAAAAGTAGGGAAGGGGAGGGAGAATGGGAAACGGAGGAATGAAAAGAAACAGGCACAAAACAATAGAGGTTGAGAGTGCGACTACACTTATGAAGCCCTAGCACCTTTCAACCAACCCAAGCTGCTAATGAATTTGTGGAGAGCCTTGATGTCGGCTATCGACACAGAACTCAAGTTCTCAAAGAAGCCCCTGCCAAGGGTCCTCAACCTCAACCTATCAAGGGCTGGGCAGTTGCAGAGGAGATGTTCGACAGTCTCCAACTTCTCCTCATCGCAACATACCCTGCAATAGTCCAGCTGGGATCTGTTCCAGATCCCCGTCAGCGACCTAATCTCGCAGTGCCCCGTAATAAAACCGACAACCAATCTTAAACCGGCCCCAACCATGTTCAGCAACCACTCTGTCCTCTTGCTGACCACAGCAGGCCATAGACGCCTAGAAACAGAACAACCCGATCCGTTTCCACAACGTCTCTGCTCTTTCCTCCTGACCCATTCATCGATGAGGCCATAGAGGTGACAGACTGGGGGGTCAGGACCAACCTTCAAATCGCCACCTGAAATTACTTTTCTTTTTCTCGAAAATAAAAAATTGAAAAATTAAAGTAACAGATGGAACAGAAAGAGAAGAGTACATTGCAACTCAAGTGACCGCTCGTCTGACAACTGACAGATTTATTCCAGTGACAGTTCATTTTATTGTTTACAAGCCTACAAAAGCATTTTGATCCACGGCATTCAGAAAAAAAGTTATTCGTAATGGAACTCAAACGTGATAGTGTGATTGCTTTATATTTGACTGGAAAACGGCAAGTGGCTATCGTTAGAGCCCTCCAACATTTAAATGTGAATAAATCTTTTGCTTTTCGAACTATTGGTCGTTACCGTCGATACTGGCAGTGTTGCTTCGCGTCCAAAAAGTGGACGAAAAAAAAAAAACGGTAACTACACCAGAAATCATCCGAAAAGTGAAGGCCAGATTTTATCTAAATCCACGCCGCAGTGGTAGAAAAATTGCTCGTGAGCTGAACATAATGCGAGAACGGATGCAAAACATACTGAAAAATGAGCTTGGACTAAGACCATTTAAGTTCCAACAAGTGCAAGAGCTCAACGATGAACAAAAACAAGTTAGACTGGAAAGAGCCAAGGAGTTAATTCGCTTGCACGCAAGTGGCCAGTTTTGGTCCCACCCAATGAGTTTGTGACAAAAAAATTTTACTCCAAGAGTCAGAGAAGCCATTGCCACCAAACCAGCGCGCGATGATAAGTTCAACATGGTCGCTCCCCGTTCGTACGACGTGGAAAAAAATGCCCATTAGAAAATGTCTTAAAGAAGTTCCCGTCAGACTTCAGACCTTATTCCAAGGATTAGCGCCACCAACAGAATGGCTAACAAAATCCTCGCTCATTTTACGCACAAAGGCCACAAATCTCCGGATCTCAATCCGTTGGACTTTTGCGCCTGGGGCATTTTGGAGAGTAAGGTTCTCAATAAAAAAAACCAAAGTGTCGATCATATCAAGACGGTGCTTCGCCGGGAATGGGCAAAAATACCCGCGATCCCTTTCGTGCAGACGTAATGGTTTTGTCGGCCGTTTAGAGGACATAATTCGTAGCAAAGTTGGCCAATTCGAACTAATCTAAATTGATTCTAAAATTTGATGTTATTTCCAATATTTTTTGCTTTTGAACAATGAAATTAAAAAAAAAAAAATATTACAAGAATATAGCGCTTTACTTTGTTGCATTATATATCAGCCACTCTGTATAGAGTTTGTTTTTAATGTTCTTGCATTTTTAAATTCTACGTTCTCTAATTTAAATACTGACAAGATGCGCCTATCCGTTCCTAAATTATAGGGAAAAATCTATTTAGAATACACATATGGTCGTATGTCTCGTCAAAAATTTGAGAGCTCATAACTCTAAACACACTTTTCTGACTTAAAATTTTATAGAACGGAGGCGTCGATATATTAAACGATTTTAAAAGTTAAAAACGTAACAATATTATCATGAAAAGTTGTCCTAGTGTCCATACTATATATGTACATATTGTACTACCCTCAATCTACATAACGTATCCTTATAATATCCCCTCCAATCGTATTGTTCCGACAAACTGCAGTATGGTGCTCGCTGTCTAAAAGAATTATTCTCTGTTCAGCTTCAAATCTGCACGCAGAAATGTTCTTCTGGTATACCTAAGTGCCTCACAATGTAATCTCATCATTCAATCTTATCATAACAGAGAATCTCCAATTGGATTCAATACGATCCTCTTTCTACAAAATATACTTTGAATCTACAATGTCTTATCCATTCTTGAATGGCCTAATGCATGACGAGAGCCCTTGGTTCATCCCTTTTCTAGGACATCTCAGACAAAAAGCAGTTTTTTGCAAGAACTCTGAGAGTAAACTTAAATTGCCATAAAGAGTTTTTCAAATCTATCGTTTGGAGTCGACAGATCCTATTGCTCTTGGAAGAAATTAACACACACAACATGAGTGGTGTAAGGAGTTTGATTGTAGTCCTGGCAGAAGCAATGACGAAAGATGGATTAAGTAAAATAATGATAGAGATATCAAAAGGTCTATCATCTCAAAGCTCAAGGAGTAGCGGCCCGCTTGCTTTTCATCGAAAAATCTTCTTTAGCTTATTCACTCCATTTTTTAATGAATAGGTACGTGAGCAAACAAAATTGCCGATACTAATCTAAATGGGATCTAAGCGTCCAAAGTCCATTCTGTTTTGGAGTTTAAACTGGCGACATCATTGCTCTATATTTGTTAAAGAACAACGTTAGTCTTCTTCTGTTCTCTAGTCAGGCTGTCTAGTCTCTAGTCTCTGTCGAACGTTGTGACTACTACACAAAATTGTAACCAAATTCTTGACAAGACCATCGTATTTCTAAGTGTTTTGTTAAAGACACCTATAAAAACCAAAAGAACAGAACTACTTAAATACGACAGATTCAAAACTGTGGGTTGATTGTTGAAAAACAAAAGCCTTGGAAAACTAAATCCCAAACCGCTAAAACCACAATAACTTATTCACTCATTCAGTGAGCTTTTCAAAAACGAAAAACAACAAATAATGCCATCATAATGAAAAAGGAAAACAAAAGCAAAGAAAAATGAAAAGTTTTTAAAAGTCACAACGGAAAGGGATGTCAACTTACAGAACTGCTAAGGAGCTATTTTCTACAAATAAAATTTGATTTAACGCTTTTGTCTTAGGTTAGATTAGGTTAGAGAACGTGTGCTTGTCGGTTAAGACAAGTACAGTACCCAGAGGTCGAAGTAGACCCATTGTAAAATGTCCTTAGAGAAGGAAGGAATTAGAGGATATGGGATGAAAGAAGGGAATGTAGGTAAGTAGGCTGGGAGATTGGGAATCGGAGGAATTACACAGAAAGAAACAGACACAAAACAAAAGAGCGTGAGAGCGCGACTACAATTATGAAGCCCTAGCACTTTTCAACCAGTCCAAGCTGCTAATGAATCTATGGGGAGCCTTGAAGTCGACTCTCGACACAGA
Source organism: Sarcophaga peregrina (assembly GCA_014635995.1). Taxonomy (NCBI): domain Eukaryota; kingdom Metazoa; phylum Arthropoda; class Insecta; order Diptera; family Sarcophagidae; genus Sarcophaga; species Sarcophaga peregrina. The sequence continues at coordinate 80,703,164 of CM025791.1, forward strand.
ACTCAAGCTCTCAAAGAAGGCCCTGCCAAGGGTCTTCAACCTCAACCTACCAAGGGCTGGGCAGTTACAGAGGAGGTGTTCGGCAGTCTCCAACTCCTTCTCATCGCAATATACCCTGCAATAGTCCGGCTGGGATCTATTCCAGATCCCTTTAGCGACCTAATCTCACAGTACCCCGTAACAAAACCAATAACCAACTTTAATCTCGCCTTAGCCAAGCCAAGCAGCCAATCTGTTCTCTTACTATCCACAGCAGGCCATAGACGTCTAGAAACAGAGCAATCCGATCCGTTCCCTCTCTAACCCATTCATCGATGAGCCCATAGAGATGGCATAGAGGGGTCAGGGCCAACTATCAAATTGCCATTATACTCATTTGAGTCTTTCAAAAATCTAGGTGAAAAGGTGTACGCTTTTGTCTCAATAATCCTCGAATTCTGCAAGTGAAAAGCTCATAAAATAATTAAATATTCGTGCTATCAGCACGATATGAAGTTTCATGTCCCTTACGGTACGGCGGCAGAAGTCAAAAAGTTTCATTACCACCATGTTAGCACTAATTATGGAATATTTTGGATTGTTAAGGCCCAAATAATTTCAATAACTGATACACCGTATATGAGAATGACGTTCAAAAATATCTTAGAACAAACCCATCGAGTGGTACAGCGATGGAATTCCCAGAGGTTCCGAATAATTGAACATCTTCAGGATGCACCATCTATATAGCGAAGTACAAATGTCACACATTCAATGCTGGATCGTTGTGTTCTTTGAAGACCAGACAAAACTAATCACTAACCATCTTAAAGACTACATAAGCGCCTTAACATAAATCTGGTCTTTCTGTGGCTACATAATATAAAAATTTCTTTACAATTCTGGTTTTAAGATACGAAGATTATAAGCTAATCGCTTTTGATGATTACACAGGGCGAAAGTGAAAATACACCCGAGTAACTACATAGTCCACGTTGTTCCGTTAGTTGAGTAGAACTCAAAAATATTTTTTTTTATATTTCTCGAACCCTTCAAACTTGTTTTATTTGACAAATACAGTTTTTTTTTTCGACTTTACGTACAAAATTCTGGATTACTCAAACATTTCTGAACCAATTTCCAAAATTTAAATTTTGTTGGAAAGGCGAGATAAGAACCTTTAAAACGCTATAGACATATTCATTTTTCGACTGAATATGCAAAGAGATTTGATGACATAAACTTGGAAAATTCGAATTTTTTTTTCATATTTTTCAAGTTTGTCCATTCATAGGAGCAAACTTTAATAGAAGAATATAAGATAAGGGATAATATTCTTAAAGTCTGTTCTCTTGTGAAGATATTGATGCATCATTTGAACAAATCGGACAAAAATTGCCGTAGTTACTATTTAAAGAGTCTAACAGTCGAGTGATATTTTCCATATTATCAAATGAATTTCTACTTCAAATATTTTCAGAATTTTTTGAGAAATATTTCATGGCAGTTTTAGTTTATTTCCAGTCCCAGAGTTCTTGTCAGAAATCTGCTGAGTGAAAATTGACGAAAAAATATTTTTCTTAAACCCTCCAAACTTTCTTTTATTTGATAAAAAAAAAAAAAACTTTTTTGTTTTTCAATTTTGCGCACAAATTTATTGTTTAGTTAAGACATTTTGCAACTGATTTTTAAAATTTTAAAAATTTTCTTGAATGGAAAACCGCGATATATTTTCAAAACAATGCAAATATTAGCCTTAGAGGTAAAAATTAAATAGAATGACGCCTCTGCGGCTCAGGATCTGCCAATGCCAACTGCAAAAGCAATTGGATGGTGATTACAGCAATCGTTAGGAACTTCATTTTGCGTTTTATTCGTATGAATAGTTATACTCAAACACTGATATTCATTACAGAAATTAACTTTGCTTTTTATACAAAAAAATTTTGGAATTTTTCTTCAAAACATTTCATGGTTCGATGTTAATCAATATCTCACATTGTATTCGTAATGGTTGGGTAAATAATTGATTGAAGTGTTATGCATTCCATTATTATAATTACCTTATCAAATTCAAAACTGAATGGTTTGCCATTTTGAAGGTCATTTTGAAGGTTATCTATTTCTCAATACTTCAAATTGAAGAGAATAAATGATAATAATTTGGCACCAAAAATGTTCAGCAGTATATTTGAAAAGAACCCTCTAATCAAGCTTCCTGAACTTTAGGCGGCAAATTCCTTTTGGATTTAAAAATTTTAGTAAAAATTGGTCCAGAATTTTCACACCAACATCAATTGGAATTTTGGCAAATTTATTTTATTTTTTTTTTTTTCAAGTACAATTTTCAGAGCAATTTTCGTGCACGTTTTCTAGTGTAAGGAGTCGTATCTCGCCAGTACATTACCAGCGTTGGCATTTGAAGGCTAAATTGGCTCTGGTTTGCCGGCATGATATTTTCTTCTAACAGCGGCCCACAGAAAGTAGTTTAAACAGTGACAAATTATAGCATTTTGGCGTATCATGCGTATTGTTAAATATGAACATGACAAGTTCTCCCTACTTTGAGTATGAGTAGCATAAGTATGATATCAAAATAAGTATGAATGCTTATAAGTATCAGAAATTATAAGTATGATTCGAATCTACTCATCATTTTGAATACTCGTTGCTGATCTCTGACATCTACAATAAGAAGAGCCGGTGCAAAAAGTAGGTTATCATGCTGCTATCACTGTATCAATTAACCGTAATGGTTGCACCGTCATATGTGAATAAGTGCATAAGTGAATTATGCATGCGCTTCGATCCATTGATGCTGCCCCTAAGAAATAGTGAATAAAATATTGAAAAATAAAATCAACGCGTGTCTTTTTTATACTTTTAATTTCATTTAAATATGGATAGCAATCAGAGAGATCAGCAATAAGTATTCAAAATGATGAGTCGATTCAAATAATACTTATAATTTCAGATACTTATACGCATTCATACTTATTTTAATGTGACACTCATACTACCTATACTCAAAGTTGGAAGTACTCATCGTATTCATACTTAACAATACGCATGACGTAATTGACTTCGACTCGTCTCTACTTAACATTTACACGAAGCACAAAATAAGTATGATTCGCGTACGAACACCACAATACTCACAAGAAGACTGTATGTATGCTTTGCTTCTTGTCTTTGCTTTGCCTTTCTTCTTTGTTTGTATATTCAACAACAACAAAGACTGTAAATTTTGATAAATGATTCGTATCACTCGAATGACTTATAAATATTATAAGTACTTTTCTAAATTTATGAATCAGAAAGAGTAGGCATATGAATCAAACATATTTCGAATGTTGTGAGTTTGATGTCAACGTTATACTCATACTCATTGCTACTTATGCTTATAAATCAATGTTGTAGCGAGTACGAATGAATCAAAGTAGTTGAATTTCAATTCTGTTGATTCACTCATACTCAAAATTGAATTAGTGCTTATGAGTAGCAGAAAAACGATTCATTCCTGATCTCTGATCGGTAAGTAAATCATAAAATATCAATCGGATAGTGGAAATAATATCAATTTTCGTTTTGATCCTAAATTCCCAGAGCAGTTAATGGAAACGAGAAACCTATAAGATTTCAAATAAACGGTTTTTTTTTCATTAATTAACTTAGCAACACTGGTTAGGGTATACTAAAAGAAAACTTTCATATTTATTTATTTCTTATTGCATTTAATCACTAAAAACTTTGCCTCGTTATAATATGAAAGAAAATTTCATACTTTTCTTCACTACAATTCACTGCCAAGAAAAGACATCAACAGCATGCAACCAACATCAGCAGCAGGAGTAGCAGCATCAACACAATGTTAATGTATGAAATGCTTCAAAGGCATGTGATGCGTGTAAAATTCTTGAATACAATTCCGAAACAGAGATACAAGGAAATGTACCACATCTGATCGTATGGATATGTATGTATGTATGTATGTGATGGTATGTATGCTTGTTTACATTACGTTGAGTACCTCCGTCATGTTGAAAGAGCATCAAGCATCATTTGCAGTTTTTGCATACCGAATTGAAATAAATAAACAGAAAACGATATACAAAGGTATGATGCTCGCAGAGTTTTAAAACAACGTTTCGATGAGACGCATATTTGAATACTTTTGTGGTACTACACAGGCCTGAATGGAACATATTTTTTTTTGGAAAGAATCTTTGATTGAATTACCAGACCAAAGTCAAATATTTCACAGCATGTAGCATTCATATAGGATCAAAACCTAGCTTCTAACACACCACCCATGAAAAGTTTGTTAATTTTATTCATGGCTGTCAGAACCTACAGTTGGAAGTCGTCTTCGAACAACAGATTTTTGAAACACTTTTTATGACAATTTTATTTTCGTTTCAGAGAGAGGGAGAGAATACCTTTTTTCACATTTCGTGTTGTTGAAGATGTTTGGCCTGGCATTTGAACCATGGCCTCCCGTCTAATAAGCCAACACACTACAACTAGACTGCGTCGACTTCATTGCGTATGTAACGTTACCCTAAATCAGAACATTGACCCTGAAGCAGTGGTGTTGTCGATCCGCAACGCTTCGGAACGTCATTCCGGTACTTCCCTTTTGGACAGGAACGCGTTCCGGAACTAAAGATGATTTCTGATAACGAGAATTGGCTGAATTTTCGTAATGATTTTCATTTCCTTTCTTTTTTTTTATGCTATATACAGGGCCGATCCTGGCGACGGGCAAGAATTGTGTGGATATATCCCTACCACCGTTGTCAAATTTGGGACATGAGACCTAAAAAATATAAACGCCGCCGCCAGGATTATCATGGAAAATCACCACCGTCGGTAAATTTGGTACATGAGACCACACATAGCCTACCCAGGATCGGCCCTGTCTATATAATTATATAACTGCGTTCCTGTAAAAAAAAAATTAGCACAACAACACTGCCTTTAAGTCTGTTTGGTTTATTTGCATTAATCAAGACTTTCCGCTAACGCTGGTGTGTGCTACAGATCCTTAAATGAGACGGAACCACATTTCGTTGAGTAACAACAATGCCTAGTTTGGAAATCTGTCAATTTATTGGATTAAGCCAAGTAATTATTAACAAAATTGTTCTTTCTCAGCATGTGACTCTATTTAAACTTCCTATGACGTACGTTTTGATGCAATCTTATATGAAGGATTACTTGGAAATCAAATTAAGCCCCAAAATCTCATTGCATTCGATAATTGATGGTAGTCTTTAAGTATTCTCCATAATGCGAAGCCTATTTTATTTTCTAGTAAATACGTCTTAATACGGAAATTAATTTCTTCTTCCTTCCAGCAGATATCAGGCAAAAACTCTAAGATTAAATAAAATTGCCTTGAAAAACTTTCTCAAAAATCTGTCGTTCGGAATCGACTTTAAACTGTAAGTCCCGCCCCTCATGTATAAAATTAACGCATGCAACATAAGTGGAGTGAGAAGCTAAGTCGTAATCTTGACTGAAGGCTTGTAATGGCTAATTATGTATGTACGTGTGTATATATCAAAGATCAGCATGAATCGTTTTTCCGCTACTCATAAGCACTCATGCAATTTTGAATATGAGTGAATCAACAGCATTGGAATTAAACTACTTTGATTCATTCGTAATCGCTACAACATTGATTTATAAGTATAAGTAGCAATGAGTATGAGTACAACGTTGACATCAAACTCACAACATTCGAAATATATTTGATTCATACGCGTACTCATTTTTCATAAATTTAGAAAAATACTTATAATACTTATAAGTCATTCCAGTGATTCGAATCATTCATTAAAAATTTACAGCCTTTGTTGTTGTTGCATATACAACAAAGAAGAAAGGAAAGACAAAGATAACAAGCAAAGCATACACACAATCTTCTTGTAAGCATAGTAGTGTTCGTACGCGAATCATACTTATTTTGTGCTTCGTGTAATTGTTAAGTAGAGACGAGTCGAAGTCAATAAAATCATGCGTACTTTTAAGTATGAATACGAAGATTACTTCCAACTTTGAGTATGAGTAATATGAGTATCAAACTAAAATAAGTATGACGAAATAAGTATTATAGTATTATAAGTAAGTTTTGAATCTACACACCATTTTGAATACTCATTGCTGATCTCTGACATCTACAACAAAAAAAAAGCTGGTTAAAAAAATAGGTTATCATGGTGCTATCACTGTATCAATCGACGGTTGCACCGTTCTCATTTTCAAAGAAATATATGTTAAAGATGTCTCCAACCTGCACCAAACAGTCATTCGTAATAGGTTCTTTGGCTTCAGTAATTGCGAGTCGAAGTCAGTAACATCATGCGTATTGTTAAGTGTGAATACGATGAGTACTTCTAACTTTGGGTATGAGTAGTATGAGTATGATAACAAAATAAGTATGAATGCGTATAAGTAACTGAAATTATAAGTATGACTCGAACCTATTCATCGTTTTGAATACATATTTCTTGTTTTTTGGTATGCATGTGAAGGTGGAAGTCTTTTGTCAAAATTCACTGTGTAGTGCTTCGTTAAAATAATGTTGCAATAATGTTGGGTTTTTGAAACCCCGTCTTACTGTCAAGCATAGCAGTTTTACTGTCTATAACCGCTCCAGTTACCTTAAATTTTTGGCCACTCATCTAATGGACAGGATTACGACTTAGTTTCTCCCACCACCCATTGTTGTGTATGTAAATTTAATTTATGAATGGATGGGATCTCCAATTCAAAATTGTCTTCAATCGACTGATTTTTAAGAAACTTTTCATGGCAGTTTTATTGCTTAGAAGAGTAGCGAGAGAGAGTCATTGAAAGCAATATTTGTTTGAGATGACTGAACTATTAAGCCAAGACATTTCCTAGATTACGACAGCTTTACCACTTGAAGTGCACATATTTTACGTGCAATATTTCAGTTCGAAAAATTTCTGTGCAACCGATATAAATTTCAAAACTTCATATAAACCGTGGCAATATTTAAAATAAAAATTTAAAATCAATGCCTAGTATGACACTTATTTTACCATACCTGATAGCAATTAAACATTATGCAAGTGTGCTGATAAATTCCATTCAGGACCTCCCATATTGTTGTTCACATATGACTTCCAATTTTTTTTTTCCATTTGCAATTTCAGTAGACTATAGCTGCTGACTGCCAGGCGAATGCCAACAATATTCTTAAGAATTTCTAAAGACTGAGCAACGTAACGACTGAATGAATGAATGCATAGAAGAAATGAATGAATGCATAGAAGAAATGAATGAATGCGAAGAAAAGAAATGAAAGCAAAGCGAAAATAAAAGCAAAAACAATGCCCAACATAATGTAGATTTTTCATGCAATATGAACATTTGGTTGGTATTTGGTATATCCGTAATTAGTCAACCAGAAAACATTAAGCGCACCATTATGAAATTAAATCAAATTTATATGAGGTGCGACAAATTTTTCTGCATGACTTTAAATATTTTTCATTACGTTTTTAGGTTTTATTTTTTACTTTTTATTTTATTTCGTTCTCTTTAACTGAAAGCATGCGAAATTGTTTTCTCAGATGCGTAGAAAATTTTTTTTGTTTGAAAAACACAAATTGCTTGAAATGCATGATTTTATGTGATAAAGATGGTTGGATAACTTATGGCACACAATGTACGCATGATTTTAATTATAAAGGTTTACAAGAGTGAGAGTGAGAGAGAGAGAAAAGTATGACATTTAATGGATTTCTCAGAATAAATTCTGTTACGAAGTTTGAAGAAATTTAATAATGAGTTCTACTAAGAATAATAGTTGTGGAATGGAAAACTTAAACTGTAATAGCTAAGGATTGTTGGTAGTTATACCAGGTGTAACGATATGAAATGACGCCCAAGATACAAATGCCTCCATTGTGAACATTTGTAGTGAACTAAGACTACTTTTTTATTTTTGTATGGACGATGACAGCAAACCAATGAACAAATAACACGAAATTTTTTCATCGTATTACCTACATATATAAATGGTCATAACAATACTTCAGTCAGGATTATTGACCTAGTGTCTCACACTACTTATGTTGTGTGTGTCAATTTTATACACAGTTTAAAGTCGACTCCGAACGACAGATTTCTTTAAGAAACTTTTTCAGGACAATTTTATTTACTCTCAGAATTTTTGCCAGAAATCTGCCGAAGAAATACTTTTTGTATTTGGTTTTAATGTCATGCCTGGCACTTGAACCCTGGCTTAACGTCTAATCAGCCAGCACACTATCTATCAGACCACGGCGACCTCATCGTATTAAAGCTGCCAAATTTTGTAGCAGGAAATGATGATTTAAGGAAGTCGCCGTGGTCTAGTGGGTAGTGTGTTGGCTTATTAGACAAAAGGCCCGGGTTCGAATCCCAGGTCAGACATCAAAACGAAAAAATATTTCTTCGGCGACTTCCTCTCAGCAGATTTCTGGCAAAGACTCTGAGAGTAAAAATTGCCATGAAAAGCTTCTCAAAAATCTGTCGTTCGGAGTCGACTTTAAACTGTAGGTCCCGCCACTCATGTATAAAATTAACGCACACAGCATAAGTGGTGTGAGAAGCTAGGTCGTAATCCTGACTGAAGGGTTTGTAATGGCCAATTATGTATGTTATGTAATGATGATTTAAGTTTTAATATGTAATTAAGTTTTAGGTCTGAATGTAGTGGAGTACATAATGCCTTGGAAGTCACAATAGTCTAGTCGAATGCAAAGAAATTATGGAGCTTAATTGCCTCCCCAAGTAATGTATTCTGGACATATAAGGTTGCATTAAAACTACAGTTTCGTAATTCCCGGACTTTTTCATTTCCCGGGAAACGGGAATGAAAAATTCGATTTCCCGGGAATCTCCAAACTCTAATCAAAACATACGTCATAGAAAGTTCAAATAGAATCACATGTTGAGAAAGAAAAAATTCTCTATGAGCGGAATTTGTCACTCAATTCCTAGGCTTAATGCAATCACTTAACCGATTTTCAAAGAAGACATTATTGTTACTCAACAAAAGGTGGTTCCTTCTCATTGTAGGATCAGAAGCATATACCAGCGTTTTCAGAAAAAACTTGATTAATGCAAACGACACAGACAGATTTGAAAGACTGTTCCATTCGTTCAGTTATTGTTCTGATTTAAGATAACGTAACGTACTCAATGAAGACCCAGTGGTCTAGTACAGGGTGGCTGATATGTATTGCAACCAACTTCAGTTTGTTATCATTTATAAACCGCACGTCTGACAGCTGAGAGATTTATTCAAGCGACAGTTCATTTTATTATTATAAATCAAAAGCATTTTGATTTATTGCATTCAGAAAAAAAGTTATTTGTGATGGAATTCAAGTGTGATAGTGTGATTGCTTTTTATTTAACTGGAAAACCACAAAGTGGCTATCGTTAGAGCCTACCAGCACTTAAATGTGAATAAATCTTTTGTTTCTCTTCCCATTGCTCGTTACCATGATACTGGCAGTGTTGCATTGCGTCCAAAAAGTGGACGAAAAAAGAAACGGTAACAACACCAGGAATGATCCGAAAAGTAAAGGTCAGATTTGATCGAAATCCACGCCGCAGTGATAGAAAAATTGCTCGTGAGCTGAATATATCGCACAAATGGATGCAACAAATATTGAAAAATGAGTTTGGTTTAAAGCCATTGAAGTTCCAAAAAGTGCAAGAGCTCACCGATGGACAACAAAAAGTTAGACTGGAAAGGGCCAAGAAGTTACTACGCTTGTACGAAAGTGGCCAGTTACCGAATTTGGTTTTCACCGATGAGAAGCTATTCTAAATGGAGCAGTTTGTGAACAAACAAAATGATCGGGTTTACTTGCCAAAGAGATCAGCTGAACATTTACACCTGCGATTGGCCACCAGAACTCAAGCTCCGACAATGGTAATAGTAGGGGCCGCCGTTACAGGCGATGGTTGCTCCCCGATCGTCTTCATCGACCGTTTGGTCAAAATAAATACCGACTATTATCGGGAAAATGTCTTAAAGACAGTATTGAAGTCCTGGGCAGACAAACATTCGGCCGCAGACCATGGATATTCCAACAGGACTCAGCACCACCGCAATGAGCACGCGTCAACCAAGAATGGCTTAAAAAGGAGGTTCCTCGCTTCATTTCTACCGCACAATAACCACCAAAATCTCCGGATCTCAATTCGTTGGACTTTTGCGCCTGAGGCATTTTGGAGAGTAAGGTTCTCACTAAAAAATAACAAAGTGTCGATCATCTCAAAACGGCGCTTCGCCGGGAATGGGCCAAAATTAAAAAATATATAGGGCTTTACTTTGTTGCATTATATATCAGCCACCCTGTAGTTTATTTGTTAACTTATTAGAGGCATCTGTTCAAATTCCAGGTCAGACATCAGCAATATGAAAAAAATAGTTTCTCTACGACTCCCTCCCTGCAGTTTTCTGAGAGCAAACACTCTTAGAGTAAATAAAATTGCCATGAAAAGTTTCTCAAAAAATCTGTCGTTCGATACTCTTGTAAAAAAAATTAACACACACAACATAAGTGGTGTGAGAAGCTAGGTTGTAATCCATACTGAATGGCCAATCCAATCTATGTATTGGCCAATAATGTATGTGTGAAGATGGTGAATTTTGTTTTCATTTGAACAAAAGTTCTGCTGAATCGCATCGAATGCTTGTCAAGGCATATGGTGACCTTGGTCTATCAGAAGCAATATGCAGAAAATGGTTTTGTAGGTTTGTAGAAAGTTTCTCAGTAAAAATCTTTTGCACGGAGTCGATTTCAAGCTCTCATATCTCGCCATGCACGAAAAAATTGGCACACACATTGTCGGTGGTGTGAGAAAGTTAGTAACCCTAGCTAGAAGAATTGTAATGGCAAATTAAGACAAGTTTCTACAACGTTAATTCCCAATTTCCCAATAAAAATTTTAATTGCCTCAAATCCCCATGGTTTGAGAAGAATCAAGTGTCCTTTATCTTCAATAATCAACTCCGACTGTGATCCCATAATTCCGGAGATAGGTCCCAGCAAAAATAATAATAATTTTAGACTCAAGAGGGTGATGCAATGATTAAAAATGTTCTACTTTTACGCATTTGAATTACAGATAGGAACGCTTTTTTCTTCAATTATTTAACTGATATAAGCCCCTCACCCAACCAGAATTAAGCACAACAATATGTCAAGATCTGACATACGATATCACAAATCCACTTAAAATATAAAAGCCATCATTTTATTTCAGAAATTACATGTTAAGGCTTTATTTTATGTATTAGTACCACAAAATTCGTTTCTTTACTTCTTAAGTTGGTAAATAGCGCCTAATTGTCGGTTTAGGTACGACAACGGCTTCAGCCAAGGCCATTGCCAAAAGCAATTGTACAGCGATCACAGCAACTGTCAGGATATTCATTTTGCCTTTAAATTGTAATCAAGTTTAAGCACTATTGCTGAATTCAAAATTTTACATCCCAAATGTTGAAGCTTTCTTTCCATTAATTCTTAGAATTTTATTCGATTTTGTATGTTTAATTGGTAATGGTAGCGTAACTAAATGATTGAAATAGCATGCAATGGGTTACATAACCTGTGGAATTGCTAATTAAATTCGCATGACTTCGTTAATGGCCATTTTATCGCCTTAAGGTCAATTTACACGATAAGTATTTATGTAAATACTCGTATAGCCAAAAAGAAGAAAATTTTAAATTTAATTATCAAAATTTAAAGCAAAAAATCTTACGCCACATTTTTTTGCGAATGAAAACAAACTGAAATGAATGCTTTCCTCATTTAATAAATTGTGTTGGTTTTTGAAAAATTTCTAAAAGAGAAGACAGCCGTATATGTGCCTACTTTCCAGTGCTATTTTCTCCCAATATCCCAATGTACACTCTCATTACCTCTTGCCTTTACACGATAATATCCAGTCTCTTCTAAGCATAAACTTAATATGTCATACGACTTTTTTGATGGTCTACATCCCTCATAAACGACTTTCTTGTCCTTGAATCAAAATATAAGAAAAATAATTTCACTTTCATCTGATTGGGCATCTTATTTCCCAAGGGAATTGTGATTATTTGAGATAAATTTCACAATATCAATGCCAAGTGTACTGGCATGAAAAGATCGTTTTTCTTTTTAATGGAAAAGTAAACAATATTTTTTTTCTATGTATTGGCCTTTAGGTAGTTAGGGTAGAGTCCGCTGTCCATCTAAGAGAGTTGGATAGACACAATGCGGGGCTACATTTGGCCCAGTGTGTTGCCATAGCTTTCCTTTATCTCTTAGACCAGAAACCACTCGTAGCTTCTAATGAAAGGACTTAGATTGCGAATGTTAACCCTTGACAGTTCCTCCAGCTCATCTATACAATGAGCTTCAAAGTATATTTTTTCCTTTGACAATAATTCCGGGCATGTACCCAACTAGTCAAGGACAATCTCGTCCTCTTTTTCATCTCTGCAGGTTTTGCAGAAATTATTAGCAATGGATCTACGATCAATCCGCCTTGCATGCTTATCCATAATGAATCCGATAACAGTACTGAGTGCAAATCTCTGAAGTTTAAGTGGACTTAAGTAAGACTTTAGTATAAGCTGGCTACACAATTTTCCCATATTTCAGGCAATTTGTAGATTCTATGCCAACAAAATTGTTAGTCTTTTGAAGCAAACCAATAAGTCACACAAATTTTGACTTTCTGGTTAGAAGTATTCCCTAAGTAATACTTGTCCTATCGATGAAATCAAATGACCCCCATAATTGGTCATTACAGCTCTTTAGTTAGGATTACGACCTAGTTGTGTCGCGAGGAGTAGCGGTACCTAAAGTTTAAAGTAGGTGCTGAACTACAGGTTTCCATGGTAATTTTATTTAGAAAATATTTTTTTTATTTCGTTTTGTTGGAGATTTCTTAGCTGGTCTCACTTCTAATTGGAAATGTCTAACTCGGAATTTGAGCTGTGGCCTCGTGTCTAATAAGCAAAAATACTACTAGGGCTACGATGACTGAGAAAGCAGTTAAATCTGGTGAAAACTTTGGCTCCAGTTCCAGCACCCATCCTATTGCATTGATTGTATCCTGAAACGGTTTTACTTTGAATGTAGGGGCATTGTCATATAATAGGATCTTGTGATTCATTTCTCGATCAACGCATGATTCAACGTATTGTCGGTAGCAATATATGTTTATGATTTCACCAGACTTTAGGAGCATGTGGTACACCAAATCATTCTGGTGCCACTATACACCATCTGGTTTTGCAGCCAAAATTTATGGTTGTCTTGATGGATGTAATGCAACACTGTTTTCCTGTACATATTTTTGAAGCAAAATCTCACACATGGTTTTAGGATTTTCCATCTGTTTGCCATTGAATTAATGTGTGGCACCCATTCGCCACACTCTTCTCCTTCCAACGTGATAATTCGGTCAATACCATAAGCTGGCTTCAAATATTGCATACCCAGACGTGGGAGAGTAGACAACGGTCTTTAACTGGACGTCGTTCTGGGCCCTTCTCGAAGTAATGCAGATAGCCGTCCCGGGAAGGGAGTATCTCCAGAAAGAGGAGGGATTGTTTTAGAGGAAGCACCACCTCACGCGGCAAAAAAAAAATTGTAAGAGGGTTTCAAATAAGTTTTATTTTCCACTCAAAAACTCATCCGAGATACAGTACCGTGTAAAACAATAGCAGTTGGATTTTCAATTTAAAAAAACAATGTGAACCAAGTGAGGATAAATATTAAAAAATTAAATTATTTTACAAGTCTTTCTTAATTTTGCTGGAAACCAGCCTTTCAGTTTCGTTTTTATTTAATTTTTTTATCAACCCTTATATGAACTTTTGAATTCAATAAAAATAATTTAGAATTTATCTTGCCTTTTGTGTTTCTTGGTCTCCATATAACGCGGTACGAATCATGTGATTTGTACTAATTCTGTGTTTCTTATAGCGCGATTTCCATAGAATGCGCTACAAATTAGCCGGGTTTGTACCTAAAATCTGAGTTTCATATAGCCCGGTTTCTATATAACACGGTACCCAGTCACCGCGTTATAGGACGGCTGACTGTACTCAACAGCACGCTAGGATTACTTCATGTTTGCATAGATAACTTTATATTACTTTTGTGAGAAAGACATTTTATCAGTAGCTTCCTACAGGAAACAAATCAATTGTGATATGAGATAATGTTTCACTATCTTGGTATCAAGTGTACTGGCATGAAAAGATCGTTTTTTTAATGGGAAAGTAAACAACATTTTTTTCTATGTATTGGCCTTTAGGTAGTTAGGTAGAGTAGGCCGTCCATCAAGGAGAGTTTCCGTGTTGGTTGGAAACTTCAAATAAATACTACCGGTTGCCTCAATATCAACACCAAATAAAAACATGTTTGAAGCTATCACATCTACAGAAGGACGTTAAATGAATGTCGACTGGGAATATATGCAAGAATATATACATAATCGGTCATTACAAACCCTCAGTCGGGATAACGACCTAGCTTCTTACACCGCTTATGGTGTGTATGTATTAGTTTTATACATAAGTGAAATGTTTTGAATAAAAAATTCCAAAATTTATGCATAAAAGGAGAAGATAATTTCTCTAATGAATATCAATCAGTGTTTGAGTGTAACTATTCATACGAATAAAACGCAAAATGAATTTGTTGACAATTGCTGTAATCGCTATTCAATTGCTTTTGGCAATAGCTGGAAGGAAGACACGTAACATAACGAATATGGGTTAGGTTATGCGGAATACTTGCAATGTGATATCCTGATCGCCCTCATATCCAATATAATAAATAAAAATATTGATTATTAAATAAAAATGTATGCAGCATGTATGTCTGTTTAATATTTGTTTGTATTATATGCGGTTATAATAATAATTTTATAATTTTTTTTTTTATAATTTTGTAACAGAATAGAATGATATAAGTATTGTAAGATTGTAAATAACCGATATTTCAAATTTCAACCGATAGACGGCCCACTTTGAAGTCACCGCAGTCTAGTAGGTAGTGTGTTCGTAGCCCCAGACTAGATATCAAAACAAAGTATAAAAAGTATAAAACAATACAAAAAGAAATAAATCTGACGTTCAGAGTCGACTTTCAACTGTAAGTCCATAAGTAGTGTGAGAAACTAGGCCAATAATCCAGACTGAGAGGTTTGTAATGACCAATTATGTATGTACGTATGTAGACGGCCCACTCTTTCACTCCCAAAAACAATAAGAAAAAAATTCCAATACGCTCAACAACAAATTCCAACAGTCTAGAAAAAGCCTATATAACTGAGCTTTTATCAATAAAAAAAGCACGGACTTCCCCACTAACAATCAGTAAATAGAACATTTAAATCAACACATGCATTTGATTCTATTAGTTATTTCATTAAAATATGGATAGCAGAACAATTTTATAATTCCAAGATTTTTAATTTCGAATAAAGTATTTCAGTGTTTATCACCAAATACTTCGTGTATTCGAGCTTGCAATGATTTCTTACTTTGAGGAGCTGCAAAAGCCAAAAGCAATTGCATAACGATTACAGCAATTGTCAGGAACGTCATTTTGTGTTAGTCCAGGAAAAAATATACTCAAACACCGATATTCATTAGAGAAATTATCTTCTCGTTTTATGCATGAATTTTGGAATTTTTCTTCAAAACATTTCATGGTTCAATGCTAATCAATATCTCACACTGAATTCGTAATGGTGGTGCGAATAATTGATTGAACTGTTATGCAACAGTTTAATGAAGTTATTTGTGTAACGAAATAATTTTTATTTTTCTAGGAAATTGGAAACAAATCTTATCTTAATTGCAATAAACGCTTCAATTTAAAAACTTTACGGTATGATCAGCATCTTATTGCCATTTTGAAGGTCATTCAGCTGGTACCAACTGTCTCTTGGTCAAGACAATGCTAAATATCAATATTAAACTTTTTTTTCTTTGGTTTATTCTATAATTGTTAGCGTGTTCAAGCGCCAGGTCAGACATCTCATACATAACGAAATATGAAAAAATATTTCGTTAGCATATTGCTTCCAGGAGATTTCTGGCAAAAACTCTGAGAGCAAATAAAATTGCCATGAAAAGTTTCTCAAATATCTATTATTCGGGGTCGACTTTAAGCTGTAGGTCTTGCTACTTATGTATAAAACTAACACACACACACACATACACAGTAAGTGGTGTAAGAAGCTAGGTCATAATCCCGACTAAAGGGTTGTAATGACCAGTTATGTATATATTCTTGCCTTTATTCCTTGGCGATTCATGAATGCTTTAACGTGTTGTTTTATTTGGTGTTGATATTGAGGTAACCGGTAGTTTTAATCTGAGTTTTCCAACCAACAATAGATTTTCGTAGATTTTGACGGAAACTCTCCTAGATGGACAGCCGACTCTATCTACCTACCTAAAGGCCAATACATAGATAAAAAAATGTTGTTTACTTTCCCATTAAAAAGATCTTTTCATCCCAGTACACTTGGCATTGATATTGTGAAACTTTATCTCAAATAATTACAATTTCCCTTGGGTAATAAGATGCCCAATCAGATGAAAGTGAAATCCTTTTTCTTATATTTTGATTCAAGGACAAGAAAGTCGGTTGTGAGGGATTTAGACCATCAAACAAGTCGTATGACATTTCAAGTTTTTGCTAAGAAGAGACTGGATATTATCGTGTAAAGGCAAGAGGTAATGAGAGTGTACATTGGGATATTGGGAGAAAATAGCACTGGAAAGTAGGCACATATACGGCTGTCTTTTCTTTTAGAAATTTTTCAAAAACCAACACAGTTTATTAAACGAGGAAAGCATTCATTTCACTTTGTTTTCATTCGTGTAAACGCAAAAAAATCTGGCGTAAGATTTTTTACTTTAAATTTTGATAATTAAATTTCAAATTTTTTTTTTTTTAGGCTATACGAGTAGTTACATAAACACTTATCGTGTAAATTGGCCTTAAAGCGATAAAATGATCATTAACGAAGTGATGCGAAATTAATTAGAAATTCCACAGTTTATGTAACCCACCATTGCATGCCATTTTGATCATTTAGTTACGCTAACCATTACGAATTAAACATACAAAATCGATTAAAATTCTAAGAATTAATGGAAAAAAGCTTCAACATTTGGGTATAATAAGGACGTTAAATTATGAATTCAGCATCAGTGTTTAAATACAAGTATTCTGAGACTAACTTGATTGCAATTTAAGCGCAAAATGAATATCCTGACAGTTGCTGTGATCGCTGTACAATTACTTTTGGCAATGGCCATGGCTGAACCCGTTGCTGAACCTAAACCCACAGTTAGGCGCTATATACCACCTTAAGAAGTAAAGAAACAAATTTTGTGGTTCTAATACATAAAATAAAGCCTTCAATGTTAATGTTTTTCTGAAATCAAATTATGGCTTTTATATTAAAAAATGGGTTTGTGATGTCACATGTTAAATTTTGACATGTCCTTGTGGGTTGTATAGTTGAAGAAAATCAGAAAAAAATCAAGTGTTCCTGTCTAGAGTTAAATTGTTGGGGCCTATATCAAGAATTATGGGAACACAGTGGTAGATGATTATTGCATATAAGCGCCATTTGACAAAAGCTTAACTTATTTTGCCATTACAACCCTTTAGCCAGGATTACAATCTAGCTTCTCGCAACACCATCGTTCTATGTGTTTGTTTTCTCTGTAAGTGCAAGTTGACTTCGAACAAGAGATTTTTTTTGCGACACTTTTGCTTGGCAATTTTGTTAGCTCTTAGAGTTTTTGCCCAAGATAAGACGCCGATGAAATATTTTTTCATATTTTGTTTTCTCTGAGATGAGTAAGTGAGTATCTAAGTAAGCCAACGCACTATCAGCTAGACTACAGCTATTTCAAATTAAGACGACTATGGACGAAAATTAGTCTATATTGAAAGAGATACTGTGGTCTCGTGGGAGTGTGTTGGCTTATAGACGAAAGGCCCGGGTTCGAATCCCAGGTCAGACATCAAAACGAAAAATATTTCTTCGCCGACTTCCTCTCAGTAGATTTCTGGCAAAGACTCTGAGAGTAAAAATTGCCATGAAAAGCTTCTCAAAAATTTGTCGTTCAGAGTCGACTTTAAACTGTAGGTCTCGCCACTCATGTATAAAATTAACACACACAACATAAGTGGTATAAGAAGCTAGGTCGTTATCCCGACTGAGGGTTTGTAATGACCAATTATGTATATATTCTTGCATATATTCCCAGTCGACATTCATTTAACGTCCTTCTGTAGATGTGATAGCTTCAAACATGTTTTTATTTGGTGTTGATATTGAGGCAACCGGTAGTATTTATTTGAAGTTTCCAACCAACACGGAAACTCTCCTAGATGGACGGCCGACTCTACCTAACTACCTTGTTATGCGTCGCCACGTCACAAATGTAATACGATCCTATTTTCAACTGTTCGACCGCCTACATGTAACGCGTTGTATACATATTTAATATTAGGCCCATATAGGCCGATATATCGTATGTATAAATTACAAATACAAAAGTTAAGAGGCATGATTTTATGGTTACCCGCTAGCTCTAGCTCTAAGCCGATTTGACGCATAAACATATAACACACTCTACATGCCACCAGAGTGTGCAAAAATAAATAAAGCAAAGAAAATAAATAAAAGAATAAAATATCTTCAAAAGAAGTATTTTACCGATTTAAACGATGGCGAGATGGATATGCCAACGTAGGATACACTTTTCCCAACCCTTATCATCTAACACCTATGACAGACAGAATACCCATAGTTTTTTATATCTGTCCCATAAAAAGATACAAAGGCAACCTATACGTTCACATCCTGATCGAAGATATCCTTCTCCATTAAATAATTTAATGTATCATATTCATTGAATATATACAAACAATTTTATTATAAAACAAATAAAAAATAAAAGAAATAACATCAATCATATAACTTCCTTACGTGGCAAGTGTAAAGAACAAACTAAAGTTATTAATTCAAAATGCATTGTGAAATAGTGACAAAAATAAAAATAATTATAACAAATTCGGACAGAGGAACAAAACAGAATCGGACCGACTATATAATTATACTTAATGAAATAATAAAATTTAAAGAGATAAATATGAATGAATTTTAGCAATCATCACTTACAGGTTATGTTTGTCCACAGCGATTGAGATGATGGGCCCAGCAGTCAATGTGTGTTGTTGTTGATTCTAAATTCTGTTTAGAGATGATTAATAAAGTTTACTCATATATCTTACAAATGCAAAAATTTAACAAAATATACTTAAAAACTACACTTAACGAAAAATGTTTATAATGAAAGAAAAGGAAATTAATAAAAATTTATATTACTGAAAATAATTATAAAATTAGGTTAGAAAATTCAAAGAGGTTTAAAATTAAAAATAATTCATTATACAGATATTTGGAAGAACATATTTAGCTAATATTTTAGGTTATGATTTCAAGTTTATATTTAGGAAAAATTATTTTTAAATACAAATAGAAATAATTATACAAAAAATAAAATTATAAAGCAATAATGTTAATTCAAACATTTTTAATTTTTAATTAGGTTATAGATGAACTAGTTATAGATACAAATTGAACATTTTCGTTTTTAGGTTAGGTTTAAGATAATTGATAATGATTTCAAACACAACTTAATTAGACTTTAAATTCTTTTTAATAGTTATAGATTTAAACTAATTTTCGAGTATAATGTGAGAAATTCTTTTAAAATCTTTTTAAATAAAATATAAATATAAAATAAAACAGGATTACGTGATGATCAGAAACTGAGGTGCTTCCAGAAACTTCTTTGGATAATAAATTTCTATGTAGTATGCCGTCCTATGGTTTGTGAAAGGCGTAAACCATATATATTGCCAGTACAGATGATTAGATTTTCATAATAATAATTTCAATTAAATTGTATCATATGGACCTCGAAGTATTTTTAATTTGCACTAATACAGTTTCTCACTTTTCACTTATAATTAAAAATAATTATTATTTAAAATTTTCCTTTTAAGAATTCCTTTGCAGACTTCTGCATTCTTTGAGTTCTATTTCGTAAGTCATCTTTCTGCTAGAAATTATAATCTAGCAAGCTTACATTAATTCCAGTGAAAAATATCATTTTAATGGAATATGTATTAGATAGTTAAGGTAAAGGGGGATATATATATATGTAATTGTAATCTATTTATAGAAATCATACGATAGTCATACGATAATTACATGATAAACACTGATCTTGTAATGAATAACGGGACAAGACAAAAATCTATCATGATATAAAAAATATATCTAAAGATGACAGTACATAATAAAAGTTGTGTAATTAAAAAAAAAAAAAATGTTGTTTACTTTTCCATTAAAAAAAAACGATCTTTTCATGCCAGTACACTTGGTACCAAGATAGTGAAACTTTATCTCAAATCACAATTGATTTGTTTCGTGTAGGAATCTACTGATAAAATGTCTTTATCACAAAAATAATGTAAAGTTATCGATTCAAACATGAAGTAAACCTAGCGTGCTGTTGAGTACAGTCAACCCTCCTATAACGCGGTGAGTGCGTAGCGTGTTATATAGAAACCGGGCTATAAGAAACTCAGATTTCAGGTACAAACCAGGCTAATTTGTAGCGCGTTCTACGGAAATCGCGCTATAAGAAACACAGAATTAGTACAAATCACATGATTCGTACCGCGTTATATGGAGGCCAAGAAACACAAAAGGCAAGATAAATTCTAAATTATTTTTATTGAATTTAAAAGTTCATATAAGGGTTGATAAAAAAAAATTAAATAAAAACGAAACTGAAAGGCTGGTTTCCAGCAAAATTAAGAAAGACTTGTAAAATAATTTAATTTTTTAATATTTATCCTCACTTGGTTCATTTTCATTCTGTGGTTTTTTTTTTTTTTTAATTAAAAATCCAACTGCTATTGTTTTACACGGCACTGTATCTCGGATGAGTTTTTGAGTGGAAAATAAAACTTATTTGAAACCCTCTTACAATTTTTTTTTTTGCCGCGTGAGGTGGTGCTTCCTCTAAAACAATCCCTCCTCTTTCTGGAGATACTCCCTTCCCGGGACGGCTATCTGCATTACTTCGAGAAGGGCCCAGAACGACGTCCAGTTAAAGACCGTTGTCTACTCTCCCACGTCTGGGTACGCCATATTTGAAGCCAGCTTATGGTATTGGCTTCTCTTCTCATGTATCATTCCGTTGTATTGTGTCAAGGTCGAATTTCTTTCTAAGGAGTACATATTCAACGCATCTTCTTACAGCGTTCCATTTCGTCTCACTTTCGAGCATTGCCTTCACAATGGTGTCGGGTGTAAATTTACCAATTTGTTCCATCAACATGTTCTTCTCGTCTTACCATTTAATGCAATGGAAGAATTTGTATTCAACGTCGTCATTCATTTTCTCGCATTAAATGCAGCCAGGATTAGTCAACTTGCCGATACGGTATAGGCATTTTCGGAAATAAACATGACCAGAGAGAAACTGGGACAGAAAAGAGTTAGTTTCCCCAAAGGTTCTCCGTATCCATGCCTCTATAGATGGAATAAGTCCATAAATCCATCTTCCCTCTTACAATATCTAGTTACTATTCAATCATAGGCTGTGCGTAAGGAACTTATGGGATGAAATTGAATGCAAACCTCGCTATAAGAGTATTGCGTTATAGGAGGGCTGTCGCAATTTCTGCCCCGCGTTATATGGAAACCACGTTCTGAGAGTACTGCGTTATAGGAGGGTTGACTGTATTTTGTTATTTCCAGTAATAGGTCCTTATTCATTGTTCATTCCTAAAAAATTTCATTAAATTATGTACACAACACAGTCACAGTCTAAGAGACCGTACAGTATTTTATTTTTCCTAATCAAATTTGTATATCGTTTGATATTTTGCATTTGTGTTAACACATGGCACATTTAATGCCTGTTAACTTACTTTGCCTTTGATCAACAATATGTAACAATAAATTATTACATAATATTGAAATAATTTCAAATAAATTTATTTATGGCATTTCAATATCTTGCTACACAACTATAATACACAGAATTATCATGTTGGAAGGAGAAGAGTGTGCCAAATGGGTACCACACATTAATTCAATGGCAAACAGATGGAAAATCCTAAAACCATGTGAGAGATTTTGCTTCAAAAATATGTACAGGAAAACAGTGTTGCATTACATCCATCAAGACAACCATAAATTTTGGCTGCAAAACCAGATCGTGTATAGTGGCACCAGAATGGTTTGGTGTACCACATGCTCCTAAAGTCTGGTAAAATCATAAACATATATTGCTACCGACAATACGTTGAATCATGCGTTGATCGAGAAATGAATCACAAGATCCTACTATATGACAATGCCCCTACATTCAAAGTAAAACCGTTTCAGGATACAATAAATGCAATAGGATGGGTGCTGGAACTGGAGCCAAAGTTTTCACCAGATTTAACTGCTTTCTCAGTCATCGTAGCCCTAGTAGTATTTTTGCTTATTAGACACGAGGCCACAGCTCAAATTCCGAGTTAGACATTTCCAATAAAAGGAAAGTTATTGGCATATTAGAAGTGAGACCAGCTAAGAAATCTCCAACAAAACGAAATAAAAAAATATTTTCTAAATAAAATTACCATGGAATCCTGTAGTTCAGCACCTACTTTAAACTTTAGGTACCGCTACACCTCGCGACACAACTAGGTCGTAATCCTAACTAAAGAACTGTAATGACCAATTATGGGGGTCATTTGATTTCATCGATAGGACAAGTATTACTTAGGGAATACTTCCAACCAGAAAGTCAAAATTTGTGTGACTTATTGGTTTGCTTCAAAAGACTAACAATTTTGTTGGCATAGAATCTACAAATTGCCTGAAATATGGGAAAATTGTGTAGCCAGCTTATACTAAAGTCTTACTTAAGTCTACTTAAACTCCAGAGATTTGCACTCAGTACGGTTATCGGATTCATTATGGATAAGCATGCAAGGCGGATTGATCGTAGATCCATTGCTAATAATTTCTGCAAAACCTGCAGAGATGAAGAAGAGGACGAGATTGTCCTTGACCATTTGGGTACATGCCCGGAATTATTGTCAAAGGAAAAAATATACTTTGAAGCTCATTGTATGGATGAGCTGGAGGAACTGTCAAGGGTTAACATTCGCAATCTAAGTCGTTTCATTAGAAGCTACGAGTGGTTTCTGGTCCAAGGGATAAAGGAAAGCTATGGCAACACACTAGGCCAAATGTAGCCGAAGTTTGTCTATCCAACGCTCTTAGATGGACAGTTGACTCTACCTAACTACCTTAAGGCTAATACATAGAAAGAAAGTGTTATTTAAAAAGAAAAACGATCTTTTCATACCAATACACTTGGTACCGAAATAGTGAAATTTTATCTCAAATAATTACAATTTCACTTGGGATATAAGGTGTCCAATCTAATGGAAGTGAAATCCTTTTTCTTATATTTTGATTCAAGGACAAGAAAGTCGGTTATGAGGGATTTAGACCATCAAACAAGTCGTATGACATTTCATGTTTGTGCTTAGAAGAGACTGGGTAATAAAGGCAAGGGGTAATGAAAGTGTGCATTGGGATATTGGGAGAAAATAGGACTGGAAATTAGGCAGTTATACGACAGTCTTCTCTTTTAGAAATTTTTCAAAAACCAACACAGTTTATTAAACGAGGAAAGCATTCATTTCACTTTGTTTTCATTCGTGTAAACGCAAAAAAATCTGGCGTAAGATTTTTCACTTTAAATTTTGATATTCAAATTTAAAATTTTTTTCTTTTCGGCTATACGAGTACTTACGTAAATACTTATCGTGTAAATTCACCTTAAGGCGATAAAATGGCCATTAACGAAGTCATGCGAATTTAATTAGCAATTCCAAAGGTTATGTAACCCATCATTCCATGATATTTTAATCATTTAGTTACGCTGCCATTACCAATTAAACATACAAAATCGATTAAAATTCTAAGAATTAATGGAAAGAAAGCTTCAACTTTTGGGTATAATAAGGACGTTAAACTCAAAATTCAGAATCAGTGTTTGAATACAAGTATTCTGAGACTAACTTGATTGCAATTTAAACCAAAATGAAGTTCCTGACAATTGCTGTGATCGCTGTACAATTGCTTTTCGCAATGGCCTTGGCTGAACCCGTTGCCGATCCTGAAGCAGCTAATCGCTATGTATCACCTTAAGAAGTAAAGAAATAAATTTTGTGGTTCTAATACATAAAATAAAGCCTTGAATGTTAATGTTTTTCTGAAATCAAATTATGGCTTTTATATTAAAAAATGGGTTTGTGATGTCACATGTTAAATTTTGACATGTCCTTGTGGGTTGTATAGTTGAAGAAAATCAGAAAAAAATCAAGTGTTCCTGTCTAGAGTTAAATTGTTGGGGCCTATGTCAAGAATTATGGGAACACAGTGGTAGATGATTATTGCATATAAGCGACATTTGACAAAAGCTTAACTTACATTACAATCCTTTAGCCAGGATTACAATCTAGCTTCTCGCAACACCATCGTTCTATGTGTTTGTTTTCTCTGTAAGTGCAAGTTGACTTCGAACAAGAGATTTTTTTTGCGACACTTTTGCTTGGCAATTTTGTTAGCTCTTAGAGTTTTTGCCCAAGATAAGACGCCGATGAAATATTTTTTCATATTTCGTTTTCTCTGAGATGAGTAAGTGAGTATCTAAGTAAGTCAACGCACTATCAGCTAGACTACAGCTATTACAAATTAAGACGACTATGCACGAAAATTAGTCTATATTGAAAGAGATACTGTGTTATCAGTCGTGGCAGCCATATGAATGATATGATATTCCATTTCTAAGCGCAACAATTGTATTTTACAACAAAAGAACAAATTTGGCAAAATATCAAATCGTTTTTGTTTTATTTTACATTTTTAAATTTAAACTATTAAATGGGCCACGTTTTACAAAGGAAGTTTACAGTTCAATTTCAAACATCTTCAATATATCTTAAGGAGTCATTTATGAAATTTAAAAAATCGATTATCAAAGCTAGATCGTAATCCTGGCTGAACATAATGGCCATTTATGTATATATGTACCATCAAACTTTATATGTTACAATGTCTAAAGCAGAGATCAGCAACGAGTATTCAAAATATGAGTAAGTTCGAGTCACACTTTTATTTTCAGATACATATACGCATTCATAGAAGTCGCCGTGGTCTAGTGGGAGTGTGTTGGCTTATTAGACGAAAGGCCCGGGTCCGAATCCCAGGTCAGACATCAAAACAAAAAATATTTCTTCGGCGACTTCCTCTCAGCAGATTTCTGGCAAAGACTCTGAGAGTAAAAATTGCCATGAAAAGCTTCACAAAAATATGTCGTTCAGAGTCGACTTTAAACTGTAGGTCTCGCCACTCATGTAAAAAATTAACACACACAATATAAGTGGTGTGAGAAGCTAGGCCGTAATCCTGACTGAATGGTTGTAATGTCCAATTATGTATGTATACGCATTCATACTTATTTTAATGTGATACTCATGCTACTCATACTCAAAGCTGGAAATACTCGTCATATTCATAGTTAATAATACGCATGATGTTATTAACTTCGACTCATCTCTACTTAAGATTTACACGAAGCATAAAATAAGTATGATTCGCGTACGAACACTACTATGCTTACAAGAAGATTGTGTGTATGCTTAGCTGGTTGTATTTGTCTGTCCTTTCTCTTTATATGCAACAACAGCAAAGTCTGTAAATTTTTATGAATGATTCGAATCACTTATAAGTATTATAAGTATTTTTCTAAATTTATGAATTAGAATGAGTAGGCGTATGAATCATATTTCGAATATTGTCAGTTTGATGTCAACGATGTACACATACTCATTGCTACTTATACTTATAAATCAAAGTTGCATCGAGAAAGATTGAATCAGAGCAGTTGAATTTCAATTCTGTTGATTCACTCATACTCAAAATTGCATGAGTGCTTATGAGTAGCGGAAAGACGATTCATTGCTGATCTCTGGTCTAAAGTTGCGTTCAGTGGCTGGCTGTAAAAATTGTTTTGTTTTGAAAAACGTCATGATGACTTCCGTCAAATATCAGCCAGTATTGACTGTTTGATAATCCTGGACGTGTTTTTACTCAAATTATTAAACTCACAATCTTTGCAAACAGACAGAATTACGTTACATACTTAGATATGAGTTTACTTGAAGTTCAGTAAGCTGGATTAGAGGGTTGTTTTCAAATAACTTTGTGACCGTGTATGCTGGTTATTCTCTTTTTTGGAAATTAATGTTGTTGTAATTAATTTGTCAATTGAAGTACTGAAAGCTAGATAACCTTCAAAATGACCTTTAAAATGACATTAAATATAATTATTATAATGGAAATAAAATTTATTTTCAATTTCCATAGAAAAATTTAAATTATTTCGTTACACGAATAACCTAATTAAACTGTTGCATACCACATTAAACACTTGTTTACGTCACAATTACGTATGCAATGTGAGATATTAATTAACACTGAATATCAGTGTTTTTGGTATAACTATTCATACGAATAAAACGCAAAATGAAGTTCCTGACAATTGCTGTAATCGTTATGCAATTGCTTTTGGCTTTTGCAGCTGCTCAAAGTAAGAAATCATTGCAAGCTCGAATACACGAAGTATTTGGTGATAAACACTGAAATACTTTATTCGAAATTAAAAATCTTGGAATTATAAAATTTTTCTGCTATCCATATTTTAATGAAATAACTAATAGAATCAAATGCATGTGTTGATTTAAATGTTCTATTTACTGATTGTTAGTGGGGAAGTCCGTGCTTTTTTTAATGATAAAAGCTCTGTTATATAGGCTTTTTCTAGATTGTTTACTACTGTAAAGGTTAGAAGGAAATTTATGGAATTTGTTGTTGAGCGTATTGGAATTTTTTTCTTATTGTTTTTGAGAGTGAAAGAGTGGGCCGTCTACATACGTACATACCAGGGATGAAAAAGTTGGTACAATTGTACTTTTTTTAGCACTATTTGGAAGTCAAAAACACCATAGCACCTCAATGACTTATTTAGCACTATTGAAAAATGTTCTCTACTTTATTACATCACTCAAATATTCTGTCTCATCAGTGTATAATTTTTTGTTTTCGTTTCATTTGCATATGGCAACTCGTTGCTAACTTGACATATCAAGAGTTATAAAAGGAATATTAGCCATTCCACATTCATCTGCAAACGTAAAAAGGATATTTTCATACCAAAATTTAATAAAAATCAAAGGGACAAATGGACTATTTCCTTTGACTGTCTCTAATTTAATCCAAACAAGGGATTTATTGAAGTCATTTCATAAGTGTTCCACCAATTTTGAAATAACAAATAGTTTGCTGGTACAAAATTTATCATAAATAGTGATTTAAAATTTTAATCTTATAAACTTTTTTATTCCTTTATAATTAAGTATTAAAGTAAGTTGTTAAGTTTACCTATTATAAAGTGCTTTTCATAATTATAGCACCATTAGCAATTTCAATAATAACAAGCAATGAGACAATTCATTCAGGTCATATTCTCTTATGAAAAAATACTACTGTCGTGACCTTAGAAATTCAAATTTTGGGGATGTAGTTTATTGCTGGGAGGTTATTTCTTTAAGTGGTTGCCTCGAATTTCAGATTCCATCTACGCATGTATAGTACGGAGTACATTATTGTTCTTAGCTGTAGTTTGCTCCTCTTCTTGAGAGAAAATAATGAAAAAATATATTTTACGACAGGACAGTGTCAGAATTCATAACATCAGACAGAGGATGAAATAGTTCTGTAAACAATCTATTGGGGTTTTATCGTGGCCAGCTTGCTTTCCTAAAATGAATATTATTGAAAACGCTTTCCCAAACGAATTCCCCATTCTTGTCCGAAGATTATATTCAAAATAAAAAGCAATTTACCAGTGCTAAATATTTGAAATTAAAAACGATCGAAGAGTGGGTGAAAATAGAATACCAAAGACCGAATATTTACTTTAATAAGGGAGAGGGGTTTACTAAGTTTTAAGTAAAAATATTTTTGGTAAATAAAGCTTCTTATTGAACAAAAATGAGACTCGGGCTATGATTTTGCAAAGACTAAAAACCTTAATTTTTATATTGCAGTCAAAACTGCGCTAACAACTTGAAAAATTTATTATTATTTTTGTTCTTTTACATTAATACTACACACAATGAAATGAATTGTCATTTATATTTTTATTAATTTATAATAAAAAAAAGTTAAAAAAAAAAAAATTGAATTTAGTACAATCGGTCTGAAAAAAGTACAATTTTTTGTGAACGTTAGTACAATTTGTTAAGACCAATTTCCCATCCCTGGTACATACATAATTGGTCATTACAAACCTCTCAGTCTGGATTATTGGCCTAGTTTCTCACACTACTTATGTACTTACAGTTGAAAGTCGACAAAGTTTTTTTTTTCATGGCAATTTTATGTACTCTCAGAGTTTTTTCTAGAAATTTGCTGAGAGGAAATTGCCAAAGAAATACTTTTTTATTTTGTTTTGACGTCTGGCCTGGGGCTAGGAACATAGACTACTAGACTACGGCGACTTGAAAGTAGGCCTTCTATCGGTTTAAATTTGAAACATCGGTTATTTCTAATCTTACAATACTTATATCATTCTATTCTATTACAAAATTCAGTGTATAATCACCACTGAACGTAATAAATCGATTTACACTTGAATAACACTGGCATTTATTGTTGACCAACGAGATGGTGGAGCGGAAAAATCTTTGAAATATATTTCTTTGAAAATAAAATCTGCGAAACCATTACGGTCAATGGAAACGCCTATCGCACCATGATAATGAATTTGTACACAGTGCAATAATAAGAGATATTTTGAGAAGACTATTCATTCTTTATTATTCTAGTACGGGACCTGTAAGGATTTGCAAATGCTGACGGCAAAGGATCTTCTCAACATATGGCTAAGCAATGTCTTTTAAAGCTGGTGGGTTTCACATTTCAACGGTTCACGATTTACCACTGAAAGTAAAAGCCAATTTCTCTTGCACATAAGCTGCGTAGTATTTTCAAGCAGTTGTAATTTGGGTTAGAGCTACCCGTAGTACAACCGCACATAATACAAACAAATATTAAACAGACATACATGCTGTATACATTTTTATTTAATAATCAACATTTTTATTTATTATATTGGATATGAAGGCGATTAGGTGATCACATTGGGCCATGGGACATGTCTGAGTGAATTCCTTAAATATTGCAAGTATTCCGTATAACCTAACCCATACGCGGTATGTTACGTCCTGGCTGCGGTCCCGGACCAATTTTTGCCAAAATCAATTGAATTGCGATTATAGCAATTGTCAGGAAGTTCATTTTGTGTTAGTCCAGTAAAAGTTATACTCATACACTGATATCCATTAGAGAAATTAACTTCTCGTTTTATGTATAAATTTTGGAATTTTTCTTCAAAACATTTCATGGTCCAATATTAATCAATATCTCACATTGAATTCGTAATGGTTGGGTAAATAATTGATTGAAATGCTATGCAACAGTGTAATGAAATTATTCGTGTAACGAAATAATTTTTATTTTACCAAGGAAATTGGAAACAAATCTGATCTAATCTAATTATAATAAATTCGTCAATTTAAAAATTTTATGGCATGATCAGCATCTTGTTGCCATTTTGATGGTCATTCAGCTAATACCAACTGTCTCATGGACAAGACAATGTCGAATATCAGTATTAAACCATTTTTGCTTTTATTCTATAAATGTAATGTTGTCGCCGTGGCTTAATATTGGGAGAAAATAGGGCTGAAAATTTGGCTTTTTAAAATTTTTCAAAAATTATTACGGTTTATGAAAAGAGGGATGCATTCATTTCACTTTGTTTTGATATTTTTTCAATCGTGTACACGCAAAAAAATCTAGAATAATTAAACATACAAAACCGATTAAAATTCTAAGAATTAATGGAAAGAAAGCTTCAACATTTGGTTATAATAAGGATGTTAAATTCCAAATTCAGTATCAGTGTTTGAATACAAGTATTCTGAGACTAACTAGATTACAATTTAAACGCAAAATAAAGTTCCTGACAATTGTTGTGATCGCTGTACAATTGCTTTTGGCAATGGCCTTGGCTGAACTCGTTGCCGATCCTGAAGCGACAGTTAATCGCTATCACCTTAAGAAGTAAAGAAATAAATTTTGTGGTTCTAATACATAAAATAAAGCCTTGAATGTTAATGTTTTTCTGAAATCAAATTATGGCTTTTATATTAAAAAATGGGTTTGTGATGTCACATGTTAAATTTTGACATGTCCTTGTGGGTTGTATAGTTGAAGAAAATCAAAAAAAAAATCAAGTGTTCCTGTCTAGAGTTAAATTGTTGGGGCCTATGTCAAGAATTATGGGAACACAGTGGTAGATGATTATTGCATATAAGCGACATTTGACAAAAGCTTAACTTATTTTGCCATTACAACCCTTTAGCCAGGATTACAATCTAGCTTCTCGCAACACCATCGTTCTATGTGTTTGTTTTCTCTGTAAGTGCAAGTTGACTTCGAACAAGAGATTTTTTTTAGCGACACTTTTGCTTGGCAATTTTGTTAGCTCTTAGAGTTTTTGCCCAAGATAAGACGCCGATGAAATATTTTTTCATATTTTGTTTTCTCTGAGATGAGTAAGTGAGTATCTAAGTAAGCCAACGCACTATCAGCTAGACTACAGCTATTTCAAATTAAACGACTATGCACGAAAATTGGTCTATATTGAATGAGATACTGTGTTATCAGTCGTGGCAGCCATATGAATGAAATGATATTCCATTTCTAAGAGCAACAATTGTATTTTACTACAAAAGAACAAATTTGCCAAAATACATTTTTAAATCTAAACTTTTAAATGGGCCACGTTTTACAAAGGAAGTTTACAGTTCAATTTCAAACATCTTCAATATATCTTAAGGAGTCATTTATGAGTCATTTATGAAATTTAAAATATCGACTATCAAAGCTAGATCGTAATCCTGACTAAATAGTTGTAAAAGCCAATTATGTATACTATATATGTACCATCAAACTTTATATGCTGCAACAAGTATTCAAAACGATGAGTAGATTCAAATCATACTTATAATTTCTGATGCTTACATGTATTCATACTTATTTTGATATCATTCTCATACTACTCATACTCAAAGTTGAAACTACTCATCGTATTCATACTTAACACTTAACAATACGCATGATGTTATTGGCTTCGACTCGTCTCTACTTAACATTTACACGAAGCACAAAATAAGTATGATTCCCGTATGAACACCATAATACTCACAAGAAGATTGTGTGTATGCTTAGCTTGTTGCCTCTGTCTGTCCTTTCTTCTTTGTTTGTATATGCAACAACAACAAAGGCTGTAAATTTTGATGAAAGATTCGAATCACTCGTATTACTTATAACTATTATAAATATTTTTCTAAATTTATGAATCAGATTTATTAGGCATATGAATCAAACACATTTCGAATGTTGTGAGTTTGATGGCAGCTTTGTACTTATACTCACTGCTACTTATACTTATAAACCAATTTTTTAGCCAGTACGAATGAATCAGTGGAGTTGAATTTCAATTCTGTTGATTCACTCATACTCAAAATTGCATGAGTGCTTAGGAGTAGCGGAAAAATGATTCATTATTGATCTCTCGTCTAAAGCAGCGTTCAATGGCTGGCTGTAAAAATTGTTTTGTTTTGAAAAACGTCATGATGACTTGCATCAAATATCAGCCAGTATTGACTGTTTGATAATTCTGGACGTGTTTTTACTCAAATTATTAAACTCATAAGCTTTGCAAATAAACAGCATCGCGTTACATACTTAGATATGAAGTTACTTGAAGTTCAGTAAGCTGGATTAGAGGGTTCTTTTCAAGTAACTTTGTGACCATGTATGCTGGTTATTCTCTTTTTTGGAAATTAATTATTCAGCTCGAAATCAATTTGTCAATTGTAGTACTGAAAGATAGATAACCATCAAAATGAGCTTCAAAACGGCACACCATTCAAATTTTCATACAAACTTTTTCAGGTAGTTCTCATAGAAATAAAATTTGTTTCTAATTTCCATAAAAAAAAATAAAAATTATTTCGTTACACGAATAATTTATTTAAACTGTTGCATACCACTTCAATCAATTATTTGCCCGACCATTACGAATTCAATATGAGATATTGATTAATATTGGACCATGAAATGTTTTGAAGAAAAATTCCAAAATTTATGCATAAAGCAATGGGTTAATTTCTCTAATGAATATCAATCAGTGTTTGAGTGTAACTATTCATACGTATAAAACGCAAAATGAAATTCTTGACAATTGTTGTAATCGCTAATTCAATTACTTTTGCCATTAGCCTTGGCGCATATTCATCCGAGACCGAAACATCAATATAACCTAATACGTATGGGTTAGGTTATGCGGAATACTTGCAAAGTTAACGGGGCTATTGCCCAATGTGATAATCTAATCACCCTCATATCCAATATAATAAATAAATATGTTGGCAATTAAATAAAAATGTACGTATGTAGCGTGTATATCTGTTCAATATTTGTTTTTTTATAATCGGTTGTACTACACAGCTCTAGATCCAAACCAGTCTATAACTGCTTGAAAATACTACGCATCTTATGTTCAAGGGAAATTGGTTTTTTACTTTCAGTGGTAAATCTTAAAGCGTCTAAATGTGAAACCCGCCAGCTTTAAAAGACATTGATTGGCCTTATATTGACAAGATCTGGTCCCGTAATAATTTGTCTAGAATAGTAAAGAATGAATACTTTTCTCCAAATAGCTCTTATTATTGTGGTGAAGAGCTGTCTTAGTCCTAGCCCTTCTTCATACTTTATAGGATATCGCTATAATGTTTTTGACAAGCCTGTCGCCCTGGCAAACCCCGGGATGCTGTTTGTGCAGAATATGTTATGCACTCACGTGTTTATTTTTGGAATGCATTAACTGTCTCACAGGCTATAATAATGTTTTCTGTTGACTAACTCTCATCTTCACAAAAACTATATGGTGTGCCATTTAAAAGTTTAAATTTTAAAATGTAATAAAAGAAAAACGGTTTGAAATTTTGCCATATTTGTTCTTTTGAATATTATTTCATTCACATGGCTATAGCGGCTGGCAATCAGCAGCTTATCTCAATTATCTCAGGTTTGTCGGCTTAACACTATTCTTTAACAAATTTGGACGGCCATTAAACGTTTGATGCAATAAATAAGGTCCAAAGAGATCTCCATTCCACAAACCGCAGTCAAACAGTCATTCGTAAAGGGTGAATTGGCTTTTTTATTCCATGGTGTAAGTTCTCTGATCCCCAAACACGATAGTTTTGCTTAGTAACGTATCCACCAAGATGAAAATTTGCTTCATCCGAAAAATGATTTTTTATGACAAAATCGACGCCCCCATTGGCCGAATAAATGCCAATGTTGCTCAAGCGTAAATCGATTCATTACGTTTAGTGAAGAGAGTATACTGAATTTTGTGATAGAATAGAATGGCATAAGTATTGCCAGATTGGAAATAACAGATGATTGAAGTTTAAGACAATAGATGATCCACCCGATACGTTTTCGACTCGAGACAATGTTTATTCTGATTAAGTGTACTCTTTATAGTGCCCCGTCAAGAAATCGGTTATCAACCTCAGATTGATTTTCTTTTAATGTCTGATACATGACTTAAACAATACTTGGATAGTCTCATTTGGTTATTGGACAAAAAATTTTTTTTATAATATTTAATCGATTAAACTATGTCTGAAAGGGTTAACCTATAAACGGCTAAACGTCCGGGTCATGTGTGTATTTTTAATTGAAGGTCTTTTTTCATCATGGATGTAAAATTTTTATTTTAAAAACGAATCCTAGATTAACAAAAAATATGTATACACCAGGGGGAATTGTCAAAAAAATCTTATTGTCCTACTGTTGTAGTCGCCCTAGTTTTGTGGACGGTGTGTTGGCTTATTCGACGTAAGGCCAAGGTTCAAAACCCTGGTCAGACATACATACATACATATTGGCCATTACAACCCTTCAGTCAGGATTACCACCTAGCTTCACACACCACTTATGTTGTGTACGTTAATTTAATACATGAGTGGCTTATTAGACAAAAGGCCCGGGTTCATATCCCAGGTCAGACATCAAAACGAAAAATATTTCTTCGGCGACTTCCTCTCAGCAGATTTCCGGCAAAGACTCTGAGAGTAAAAATTGCCATGAAAAGCTTCTCAAAAATCTGTCGTTCGGAGTCGTCTTTAAACCGTAGGTCCCGCCAATTATGTATAAAACTAACGAACACAACATAAGTGGTGTGAGAAGCTAGGTCGTAATCCTGACTGAAGGGTTGTAATGGCCACTTATGTATGTTTGTAGGATGGAAGGATATTACATGTTACGTCACAATGATATAGGAAAGTATTTCCAATATCCGTATACACTAGTATTTCTATATTTAAATTCTATTTTCTACAGTTTATTAGAAAATAAAAGACCAAAAATAAAAAATTATTTGTTACCTTTTTTTGCTATCACTTAAGCTTGTAACAAATAGAATAATCGACCACCGCAATTTACCACTGCCAATTATAAGTGTTTAACGCAAACCATGGCTTGTAAATGAGTGTATAGCCAAAGTGAGGACACTCACTGTAACCATTTTCACACGTTCCGTGCTTATTAACAAATAATCACACTCACCAGTGTACAGAGTACATACATAGATTGTATGTACATACTCGTATGTATACAGTTTATGAGTGTTTTTGTGTTTAACTGGTTTGTGGTCATTGTGGTCTTATCCGATTGTTTTCATTTGTTCTGCTCTCTTGCCCTCTCCCGGGACTGTATTTCGTAATTGTATAATTTTTAATACGTATTGTCTGTCATACGACTCCTACTTTAATATCAGTTCATTATGGTTTGGAACATTTTTATTGTTTTGCAAGTAATACTGTTATAATTGAGTACGTTTGTGTGTGTATGTGTAAAAATTCCTGTGCAAAAATGTACTTTCATGTGTATGGATATGCTACACTGTCAATTTCTATGTGTTATGATCCCAGCAAACATTTTAACACTTTTTTGTATACAAAATCTGTTTCTGAGCGAGGGAGAGAGCGAGAGTAAGTAAAGGTGTCAGCGTATATAGGGTGGCTGATATGTATTGCAACCAACTTCAGGTTATCATCATTTGTAAACCGCTCGTCTGACAGCTGACAGAGTTATTCCAGTGACAGTGAAGTTCAGATTTGATCGAAATCCACGCCGCAGTGGTAGAAAAATTGCTCGTAAAGTGAACATATCGCGAGAACGGATGCAACACATATTGAAAAATAAGATTGGACTAAAGCCATTAAAGTTCCAAAAAATGCAAGAGCTCACCGATGGACAAAAAAATGGTAGACTGGAAAGAGCCAAGGAGTTACTTCGCCTGCACGAAAGTGTCCAGTTACCGAATTTGGTTTTCTCCGATGAGAAGCCATTCCAAATTGAACAGTTTGTGAACAAACAAAGGGTTTACTTTGCTAAAAAGGTCAGCTGAAAATTTACACCTGCGCCGCCGATGGTAATGGTGTGGGCTGCGTAACAGCCGATGGTCGCTCCCCACTCGTATTCATCACCGTGGGGTAGAATTAAATGCCGAATATTATCGGGAAAATATCTTAAAGACAGTATTGAAGCCCTGGGCAGACAAACATTTAGGCCGTAGACCATGAACATTCCAACAGGACTCAACACCAACGCACTCAGCACGCCCGTTAGAGAATGACGCTTTACTTTGTTGCATTATATATCAGGCACCCTGTATCGGCAGTAAAACGGAGCCATTATATCCCTAACGAGTGTGTAAGCCATTTCTAATATGACCAAGAATTTTGGACATCACTGGAGATACCCTCATTTGGGTTTATGGAGACGATCACATCAAAGGTAACAACAAAACCGACGCACTTGCTAAAGCTAGCACTGCGAAAAATTCAAATAAACTTCTACATGGAGTACGCGCGTCTCTACAAAATGGCAAACAAATGGTCTCAAAAACACTTTATTTTTTGACAAATCTAAGATGGGATAATGAACTTAATTGTAGAAATACCAGACAGCTCTGGCCCGACAGCAGTGAGAACTAGGCACAGGCCTCTGGGTGTTCATGCCAGAAAATTGATAATATCTTGTTGAACTGTGTTCAACTTATTGTTTTTTTCTCACTATTGTGAATTACTTGACTTTCTTTTTTTTTATTTGTAATTATCTCTATTATTTGTAATTATCTATACATCTTTTATAATATGAGCTCTCATAAGAACTTCTATCTTTTTGTAAGTTTAGTTGATAAGTTTATCTGCTACTAGGCAGATCAAATATAGCCAAGAAGGCAATAAATTTTAAGTTCTATAAAAAAAACCTTCTTATCCTTTGGGGGATACATATATTCAAGAGGAATATACCAATCCCAACCCCGTCAACTCATCCTTTGTAGACCTTATGAGTTTAGTTGACTCATAGAGCCTACAAAATTGGTCCTTCGAAAAGTCCTAGCGTTCTAGGATTGTGATTTGAATCAGTGGCACAAGGTCCACTAGACACAACAGGCGGTTATGCGTCACCAGCATCAACCCCAAAAAGCATAGAGTGGCATAAGGTCCACTAGGCATCACTGGCGATTGAACACTATCAGCATCAATCCCAGCAACCGTGAAGTGGCATAAGGTCCACAGGTTAAACCCAAGTTTATCATCAACTCCCAGAAGCATAGAGTGGCATAAGGTCCACTAGACAGCAAGGGCGATTGTGCGCTGCCAGCATCAATCCCAACAACCATCAAGAAGATAAGAACAAGAAGTCAAACAACCAAATAGAAGACAACTGATCAACGACAAATTCATCCCCAGGAAAAAACGGAAAAGAAGCCGAATATCACCAAATTCATCCCCAGGAATAAAGAGGCAGGAGGAAAAGCTATCAGAAGACCGATCAACAACAATTTCATCCCTAGAAAAAAAAAGGTTAACAGCAAGGGCATGTGAAGAATTCTACAGGAAAAGATAAGTACAGTACTACAAGTGCAGAAAATCAAAGGTTACAAGTGTCATTCAAGGGCATTTAAAAGGTAAGAGAGCAAAAGGTATGTACATTACAGTAGTTATTGATTTGACTTAAGGAAAAAAAAAAAAAAAAAACCTCTAAGAGAACTGTGTAGGCATTTAAAGAAAAAAAGAATAGGAGAAAAAAAAAATATGTATACACATTTACGCGAAAATATTAAAAAAAAAAAAAAAACCGGTTTTCAAAACAAGCAAATTCCACGAGAAAAAAAAAAAATAATAAAAACCACCAATAAGAAAATACCAACAAAATTAAAAAATCATAACAACGGTAAACGAAAAAAAAACCAGTAACAAGCAAATTCCACAAGAAAAAAAAAATATAACAAAAAGAATAAGAATACAGCGGAACGAAACAATAAAGAAACATAAAACATTGCAATACTCTAACACCGATATCAACGGTACACAAAGAGAACAAAACTCTACACATCACAACAAAATCAAAAGAAACATAAAAGAAAAAAAAAAAGAGAAGAGAGAAAAAAACACAACAAAACTTCAATGTTTCAAGTTTCGCATGTTTCAGTTTCCATTGCAGTGCGCCTACGCGAGCGACTTACACAAAATCTGAATTCATTCCCATAATAGCGATCGGCGCATTAACACACATAAGACAGTGAAAGAAATGAACAAAAAGTTACAAATGATAAACAAATACAACAACAATAAATATTAAAAATAAATTCAAAAAAATATAGACAGTGAACAAAAAGAAATAAACAGTTAAAAATGGAAAAAAAATCAAATACAAAAACATAAGACAGTGAAAGAAATGAACAAAAAGTTACAAATGATAAACAAATACAACAACAATAAATATTAAAAATAAATTCACAAAAATATAGACAGTGAACAAAAAGAAATAAACAGTTAAAAATGGAAAAAAAATCAAATACAAAAACATAAGACAGTGAAAGAAATGAACAAAAAGTTACAAATGATAAACAAATACAACAACAATAAATATTAAAAATAAATTCACAAAAATATAGACAGTGAACAACAAGAAATAAACAGTTAAAAATGGAAAAAAAATCAAATACAAAAACATAAGACAGTGAAAGAAATGAACAAAAAGTTACAAATGATAAACAAATACAACAACAATAAATATTAAAAATAAATTCACAAAAATATAGACAGTGAACAACAAGAAATAAACAGTTAAAAATGGAAAAAAAATCAAATACAAAAACATAAGACAGTGAAAGAAATGAACAAAAAGTTACAAATGAAAAACAAATACAACAAAAATAAATATTAAAAATAAATTCACAAAAAATATAGACAGTGAACAACAAGAAATAAACAGTTAAAAAGGAAAAAAATCAAATACAAAAATAATAATACAGTGAAAAAAAAAAAAAAAGAACCAAAAGGGTACAAAACAAATACAACAAAAATTATTTTGAAACCAAATGCAAAAAAAAAATTAGACAGTGAAAAAAAGAAACAAAACATTACAAATACAAGAACAAACAAACAAACAAAAATTAAAGTATAAACCAACAACAACAATCGACAATCAAAAAAAAAAAAGGAAGCTTCTCGCTTGGGAAACAAACAACGGTAAGTCAACCAATTGTACGAAACTTTAATGTAAATTAGCCCATCTCTACATTTCCTTCCATCAAAATCTTTAATCGAGTGAAATTTAAAATCTTTGCTTGCAATTCATAGGAATTGTAAAATCGGTAATTCGTTATATTACGCGCGGGAAGTTATTTTACCACAAAGTAGACAGGGTTACGGATTACACAATGTCGGCGAAACGAAGGTGTAAGTTCGATATACACCAATTGACGGCGTTGTGTACCGAATTTGAAAATAGGAGTGAGGAGGAGCAAACACCAGCTTTTCTCCAAGTAAAACTGGATGAGTTGGAGAGACGGTGGGGTAGGCTTCTAGAAAGTTATGAAGGGTTTGTGATGGACGAGAAAAGTGAGGTTAGTGACGACTTCAAGGATGGAGTCTCACTACAATATGAAGCAGCAGCACAAAGTTACCAAAATTTAAAGACGAAAATAATGGAGATGATGGCGAATAAATCGATAGTGATGGATCAAAGCGCAATAAATCAGACGGAAACGACAGTCGTTCGGCAATCAAGGTCCGGTTTAAGGTTACCCCCATGTGACATGCCAATTTTCGAAGGCGGTTATACGAAATGGCCAGAGTTTAGAGACATGTTCACATCGTTAGTGTTAAGAAATAAGGACATATCGCAAGTCGAAAAACTCCAATACCTGCGCACAAAAGTAAGGGGAGAGGCTTACCAAATCGTGAAAAGATTTGATTTAGTTGGACAAAATTTCGAATTAGCTTGGGAAGCCCTTCAAGGTCGGTATGAGAACCCAAGAATTTTGGTCAATCAACAGATAAAACATATTCTTGGAATCCAAACTGCTCAGAACGAATCCTCAAGATCGATACGATTAATTGTAGATACCATAGATGAAAAAATTGCCATTTTGAAAACCTGTAATATCAACGTTTCTTCTTGGGACCCGATCTTGACTTATATTTGTTCTTCAAAGTTGCCGGAAAATACCCTACGAGCATGGGAAAACTCCCTCAAAAATCACAAAGAAATGCCCTCATGGAAAGACATGAGCAATTTTCTGAAAGGAAGGATAGAGATGTTAGAAACTGTTTTCGATATGAAGAAACCAAATTGGAAAGAAACTGTAGGTTCAAAGTCGAACGCATTTCACTCACAAGCGGATGTAATTAGGGGAAAATTTAACTGTAGAAAATGTAAAGAAAATCACCCTTTGAAACAATGTCAGAAATTCTTGGAATTGTCCGTCAGGGACAGAATAAAATTTGTATATGCTAACAAATATTGCGCCAATTGTTTTTCTCTAAATCATTTTAAATCTAAATGTCCCAGTAAAGTTCTTTGTTTTCGATGCAAACGAAAACATCACACTTTACTTCATGTAGACGAGGGAAACACTCGGGCACAGAAAGAAATTTCTTCACGGAATGAGGAAACCGTTTCATACAGCACCCAGGTAATTAGTAAGGAAAATGCAAAGCCATTTCCTGTTGATCTAGGTTCCCTTCCACATGGACGCACAACAATTTTACCTACGGCCCTAATTTACATACAACAAGCAGGTGAGCTTTTTACTGTGCGGGCGCTACTCGATGCCGGATCCGAAAAGAGTTTCGTATCCTCAAAAGTTCAGCAGCAGCTAGCAATTCCTGTGGAAGCATATCACACTAGGATTTCCGGTCTGGGAGGAACGGTAGTAGGAAGGTCAAAAGGAATATGCAGCCTTACCTTGCGAACAAAAAGGTCCGATTTCTCAATTACAATTAAAGCAATTGTAGCCCCAAAATTAGCTCATTTTCTACCAAGTTGTCCCATACAGAACACTAATCTTCCAGATATAAAGGATTTAGATTTAGCAGATCCTTATTTTTACAAACCTGGTCCGATAGATCTTATTATAGGAAGCGATTATTTACCCTTCATCAATCTAAAGGGTATAAAGTCAAATATCGAGAACACCCTAGAGGCAAGGGAATCCCACTTTGGATGGTATTTGTCAGGTCCAGAACCAAGTCACATGTGTAATTCATTTTCTACCTTGGTCACATCAGAAGAAGAAACGGTCCTACATGAGCAAATGAAACGATTTTGGGAATTAGAGGAGGTAGAACAGGAAAAGGTCGATTCAGAGCACGATATGTATTGCGAAAATTATTTCAGGAACACAGTTGAACGTCAACCAGAGGGAAGGTACATGGTAAGACTACCTTTTAAGGAAAATTACCCCTCGGAAATTTTTTTGGGCTCATCGAAAAGCACAGCCTACGCACAATATCTTCAGATGGAGAAGAAACTGGATAAAAATCCGGAGCTAAAAGCTCAATATCAACAAGTTCTTCAAGAATACATAGATTTAGGTCACATGGAAGAAGTGACTCATCATGAACCATCAACGGCCAAACATTTCTCTTTTTTTCTACCGCATCACGCAGTTATTCGCCCAGAAAGTAAGACTACAAAAGTACGTGTTGTATTTAACGCATCCAAAAAAACTTGTAGTGGTTTTTCATTAAACGATGTTTTATATCAAGGACCAGCCCTTCAAGGAGAACTCATGCAAATTATTTTGTCATGGAGGTACTACAAATATGTATTTACTGGTGACATTCAGAAAATGTATCGCCAAATTTTTGTTCACAAAGATGATAGACCATATCAGAAAATTTTATTTCGAGTCAAATCAAATGCTTCAGTTAAAGTTTTTCAGTTGAAAACAGTTACCTTTGGAGTTAATAGCGCACCATATTTAGCACTGAGAACACTTCTTGAATTAAGCGAAGATTGTAAAGGCAACCCACCCATTAGGCCTCTTTAATTCTTAAGGAAGAAATCTACGTAGATGACATTTTATCAGGAGGTCATAATTTGGAAGAAGCACAGGAAAAACAGATACAACTTTCTAAAGCATTGATTTCTGCGGGTTTCCCCTTGAAGAAGATAACCAGCAATCACCATGCTCTTTTGGAAAATTTGGCCCGGGAAGATCTTCTGGAAGAAGATTTTTTGAAATTTGAAAACTCTAGCTTATTAAAGACCCTAGGTATACGTTGGAACGCCAAGGAAGATATATTTTACTACGCACCAGAAACAATAGGAGTTTCACCGTCCACCACTAAACGACAAATTTTATCGACCATAGCTAAGTTATTTGACCCCCTAGGCTGGTTAGGACCCATTATTATCATAGCTAAACTTATTATGCAGGAGCTATGGGAATGCAAATCGGATTGGGATGAAGATATACCACCAAGGATATTGGAAACGTGGAACGCGTTTTCGACCACTCTGCCACAAATTGCAACCATTAAAATAGCTAGATGGGTAAATTTCTCCCCTCGATACCAGGCTCAAATTCATGGGTTCTGTGATGCCTCGGAAAAGGCATATTGTGGAGCAGTTTATTTGAGAATCTCTACGCCTGAGGGAGAAATTTTTTGTAATTTATTAGTTGCGAAGACTAAAGTTGCGCCTTTAAAGAGGATAACCATTCCTAAGCTTGAGCTCTGTGGAGCCTTACTACTATATAATTTGACGAAGAGCCTAATTAAACGATTAAAATTTCCCTATGAACTATTCCTGTATACCGATTCTTCAATTGTCTTGGGATGGCTGCAAAAACCCCCGCACACTTTGAAAACTTTCGTAGCGAATCGCGTTAGTCAGATCACTCAGCTTGATCATTGGAGATATATAAAGACAGATGACAATCCCGCCGATCTTGGAACTCGAGGATGCACTCCTCAGGAACTTTCGGAAAGTAAATTATGGTGGCACGGTCCGCCATGGCTAAGTCAATCCCCTGACTGTTGGCCCAAACCTCGTACTTTTGACCCAACTGATTTAGAATCCCGGAACATAGCAAATTTTCATTTACAAACCCAACAAGAAGATATTCTGAGCGAATTTTCATCATTTCCCAAAGCCCTCAGAATTCTCAGTTATCGCTTTCGCTTCATCAATCGTCTTTTGAAACGTCCTTATGAAACCAAAAATCACATCACCTTCGAGGAAATACAATTTGTGAAAAATTTTGCAATTTTGAATGCCCAACAAATTTATTTTTATCTAGAACATGGTTGCCTCAAGAATAATCAACCCATAAATCGGAAAAGTCGCCTACTTTCTCTCAATCCCTTTCTTGATCAGGATGGACTACTACGCGTAGGAGGCAGACTCAATAACTCTGGATTAAGTTTCAACGAGCAGCACCCGATCATAATTCCGGAAAAATCGTCATTTGCTAAACTTCTTATCGGATACACACATCAAATTCTACTACACGCGGAACATCACGTAATGTTAAGAGCGATTAGACAAGGCTTTTACATTCCGCGCTTGAAAAACCTTATTAGACAATGTGTAAGAACCTGTAAAACCTGTGCAGTTTACAAGCACAAAGTACAAGAGCAAATAATGGGCGCGCTTCCCCGTGAAAGAGTTACATTTTCTTTACCCTTTACTTATACCGGGGTAGACTTTGCCGGTCCGTTCACATTAAAAGCCTCCAATTTGCGGAATGCAAAACTTTTAAAAGGATATGCAGCAGTTTTCGTTTGTCTCTCCATACGAGCAGTTCACCTCGAGGTATGTTCGGAATTATCAACAGATGCGTTTCTTGCTTGTTTTACTAGATTTACCAGTCGTAGAGGTTTACCAAAAACAATGTTCTCCGACAATGGCCGAAACTTTTTAGGTGCTAAGCATTCCCTGTTAAAAGCCCATCATAATTTTATGAAAAATGCAGAAAAATCCCTTATAGAGAAGTATGGAACACATGGGTTTAGCTGGACATTTATTCCCCCATATGCACCCCACATGGGCGGCCTCTGGGAGGCTGCTGTCAAAAGCATGAAATCTCATTTAAAAAAGGTAACCGGTAACCTATCATTCACTTTTGAAGAATTCTATACCATACTCACACGCATTGAAGCAATATTAAACTCTCGTCCAATTTCCCCTTTGTCAGAAAACCCCAACGAACTCCTCCCCTTAACTCCAGGTCACTTCCTAAGAGGCGCTCCGCTTGTAGCTGTCCCAGAACCCCTTAATAACCCTTCTGTGGAAAATATATCCTTCCTCAAACGCTGGGATAGACTCAAAATCATCCAACAAGTATTTGCCCGTCGCTGGAAAAACGAATACATTACTGAATTGCAACGCAGAAGCAAATGGAGAACAGAGAAGGCTAACTTAAAAGAAAACGATTTTGTCCTCATTAAAGATGATCTGCTACCCGCTACTGAGTGGCGACTTGGTAGGGTAAAAAATGTTATTTGTGGTACAGATAAAAGAGTTCGGGTTGCCGAAGTATTGACCAGTAACGGCTTGCTTAAACGCCCAATCGTAAAACTTTGCAAATTACCGATTGAATATAACACCCCTTATAAACCAAATTAATTACCTAAGTTACCATTTCTTTCCCAACACGATCTTAGAGATTTAAGTCAAATCATATTCTATTTGTATTGTGCACATTTTTTTGTTCTCTCTTTCCAGATCATGCTTAATAAGCCGCGTTGTGAGTTGTGCAGGCGCAACCATCCCCTCAAATACTGCGTGCAGTTTCGGGGTATGTCCCCTTCGGAGAGACGAGCTCATGCTAGGTGGCATGATTACTGCTTAAATTGTCTCGCACAATCGCATACCCGATATTGGTGCGAATCAGTGAACAGATGTACCATCTGCGGCGCCAGACATCATACGATGCTGCATGAGGATGGCCGGGAGCAGGCGGCATCCAGTTTTGAGGAGGAACCAGATTCAGGTAGCCCATCACATAGACCTACTCAACCAGAAAAAGGATGGATACCACCATTGATCCAGGTGAAGCTCGTCCATAATGAAGTTGCCTCGATGGCCACCTTGCTCTTGCAAAAATCGAGCCCATATAGTTTCCTTCTGAAGTCGAAAGCCCGTGAATTTCCTGACCTCCCACCTCAGCGACCAAAGCAGTGTTTGAGGTGACTCCCATGTACGACACAATGAATGTGGTTACCACTTGGGAGCTGAATATAAAAAACCAAGCCACC
Organism: Sarcophaga peregrina; assembly: GCA_014635995.1. Lineage (NCBI taxonomy): Eukaryota > Metazoa > Arthropoda > Insecta > Diptera > Sarcophagidae > Sarcophaga > Sarcophaga peregrina. The sequence continues at coordinate 80,748,151 of CM025791.1, forward strand.
TTTACGTTCCCACCACCCCTCGTGGATGAGGCATTAATAAACCATTTTCAGCATCTCCACCCTAAAGCCCATCCCAGGTTTCATGACTGCCGCAAGGTCGATGGAGTCATCGGGCGGCCATTAATCCCCCAATTTATGCTGCGCCAATTTGATAGCCCCGAGCCAACGCTGCCTCAAGCACAAAACTCTAAGTTCGGTTGGATTGTGCATGGAAAATGGACGGGATGTCCATGTCATTAAAAAAAAAGGCCCGGAGTATGTTGAACTGTGTTCAACTTATTGTTTTTTTCTCACTATTGTGAATTACTTGACTTTCTTTTTTTTTATTTGTAATTATCTCTATTATTTGTAATTATCTATACATCTTTTATAATATGAGCTCTCATAAGAACTTCTATCTTTTTGTAAGTTTAGTTGATAAGTTTACCTGCTACTAAGCAGATCAAATATAGCCAAGAAGGCAATAAATTTTAAGTTCTATCAAAAAAAAAACTAAACCTTCTTATCCTTTGGGGGATACATATATTCAAGAGGAATATACCAATCCCAACTCCGTCAACTCATCCTTTATAGACCCTAAGAGCTTAGTTGACTCATAGAGTCTACGAAATTAGTCCTTCGAAAAGTCCTAGCGTTCTAGGATTGTGATTTGAATCAGTGGCACAAGGTCCACTAGACACAACAGGCGGTTATGCGTCACCAGCATCAATCCCAAAAAGCATAGAGTGGCATAAGCTCCACTAGGCATCACTGGCGATTGAACACTATCAGCATCAATCCCAGCAACCGTGAAGTGGCATAAGGTCCACAGGTTAAACCCAAGTTTATCATCAACCTCCAGAAGCATAGAGTGGCATAAGGTCCACTAGACAGCAAGGGCGATTGTGCGCTGCCAGCATCAATCCCAACAACCATCAAGAAGATAAGAACAAGAAGTCAAACAACCAAATAGAAGACAACCGATCACCAACAAATGCATCCCCAGGAAAAAACGGACAAGAAACCGAATATCACCAAATTCATCCCCAGGCAGGAGGAAAAGCTAGCCGGAAAATCGATCAACAACAATTTCATCCCTAGGAAAAAAGATTAACATCAAGGGCATTTGAAGAATTCTACATGAAAAGATAAGTACAGTACTACAAGTGCAGAAAATCAAACGTTACAAGTGTCAATCAAGGGCATTTAAAAGGCAAGAGAGCATAAGGTATGTACATTACAGTAGTTATTGCTTTGACTTAAGAAAAAATCTCTAAGAGAACAGTATAGGAATTTAAAGGAAAAAAAATAGAAAAAAAATATGTATACATACTGTTACGTTTTTACCTTTTTAAAAACGTTAAAAATATGAGTTCGTAGATTGCAAATAAAGTAAAAATAAATTCGTGTTTGATTTTAATAAATTCTTTATTATCTGCACAATTTTTGTGCCACTGTTCGAACTTGTTTCACGTATAGAATGATACTTCACAATATGTGTTTGTTCTTTATACTACTCTGCTAACAACCCTTTTGTAAGCAACAACACTTGTTAGTTATTCTTCTTTCTCACAACCTTTTTGTAAGTACAACACTAACAACTGTTTTCTCAAACGCAACTTGTCTGCACACAAGTCTGACCGAATTAAAGATTTTAATTCTCAACCAACGTGACGTCGTCTTACACGATCAAATTCAAACTCTGCCCTGCTCGCTTTAACTTGCCTTTTATATTACTGGGTCATCAGTGTGATGAATGCCCTTGAAGGACGATGACGTCCTTCGGTAATATTCTAAAAATGTAAACAACCTATTCTTATTTTTGTTGTTGCTTGTTTACATTCGAGCAGGTAGATTAGTTGTTGTTGGTTTATTTGTCTATCCTATTTTATACTGTACATTGTTGTTTCTTGTTTACTTTTTAGTTCCCTTTATTTTGTTGTTGGTTATTTACGTCTTTTTATCCTTTATTCTTGTTGGTATATTTTTCTACTCATTCATTAATCACGTGAACAGTGCGCTGTTTTGTTTTTGGGGCTTTTGTTTATCATTTTATGCATGATCATTGTGTTGTTTTTGGAGCTTTTGTTTATTATTTTAACAACACCATTTCCACTTTCGTAACAATACGTTAAAATATTAAAAAACCGGTTTTCAAAACAACAAAGTGCAAAATAAAAACCACCAATAAGATCAAAGGACAGAAAATGTCAGTGTCACGCGATGGTATCAGACATACGAAAATACCAACAAAATTAAAATATCATAAAAAGCAACGGTAAACGAAAAAAAAACAGTTTAGAAAATTCACAAGCAAATTCCACAAGACAACTAAAAGAATAAGAACATTGGAACGAAACAATAAAGAAATTTAAAACTTTTCAATACTCTAACTTAACACCAATATCAACTGTACACAATGAGAACAAAACTCTACCCATCACAACGAAATCAAAAGTAACATAAAAAAAAGAAGAAAAGAAAACAACAAAACTTTAGTGTTTCAAGTTTCGCATGTTTCAGTTCTCATTTCTATTGCAGTACGCCTACGCGAGCGACTGACAAAAATTCTGCATTCATTTACATCAATCGGAGTGACAACATAAAAAAAATAATAAACGAAAAAAAAAGAAAAAACAGTGAACATAAATAAGAAAGTTGAAGAAAAAATATATATAACATTGAAAAAAAAAAAACCAAACAAACAAATATTAAAATAGTGAATAATTAAAACAGTGAAAAACAAATTTTTTTTGGAAAAATAAAATTAAAAGAAAAAATTAAAGAAAAAAATCCAAACAAACAAAAATTAAAACAGTGAAAAACAAATTTTTTGTAAAAATAAAATTATTACAGTAAAGGAAAAAAAAATTAAAACAGTGAGAAACAAATTTTTTGGAAAAATAAAATTATTACAGTTGAAAAAAAAGAAAAAGAACAAACGAAAACTAAGGAAAAAGAAACAGTTAAGAATAACTTTGAAAAAGAACATTTTTTTGAAAAACAAATTATTAAAACAAAATAAAAATATTACAGTTGGGAAAAAAAAACCAAACAAACAAATATTAAAATGGTGAAAACTGTGAAAAACAAATTTTTTGGAAAAATAAAATTATTACAGTTGAGAAAAAAAGAAAAAGAACAAACAAAAACAAAAGAAAAGAAACAAACAAAAGAAAAAAAGAAACAGTTAAGAATAACTTTGAAAAAAAAAATTTTAGAAAAACAAATATCTAAAACAAAGTATAATACATTGAAAAAAAAAAACAGTAAAAAGCAAAAGACAAATATTACAAACAAATAAAACAAAGAATAATACAGTGAAACAAAACAGTAAAAGCAAAAGACAAATATTACAAACAAATAAAACAAAGAATAATACAGTGGAAAAAAAAGTAAAAGCAAAAGACAAATATTACAAATATAACAAAGAAATAAATACAATTTTAATAAGCATCAAAAAAAATTATAACCAGACACATAGCCTTACAACCAACCTACAACAACAATCAACAATCAGAAAAAAAACGCTTCTCGCGTGGTAAGAGCAAACAAGAAAAACAGACAACGGTAAGTTAACCATTGGATAAAATTTTATTTAAAGTTAGCCCTTTTTCTACATTTTCTTTCAACGAAATCTTTAATTGTATGGAAATTTGAAATCTTTGTTTGCAATTTATCGGAATTTCGAAATCGGTAATTCGTTATACTACGCGCGGGAATTCCCTATTCATTTTACCATAAAGTAGACAGGGTTACGGGTTACACAATGTCGGCGAAACGAAGGTGTAAGTTCGGTATACACCAATTGACGGCGTTGTGTACCGAATTTGACAATGGGAGTGAGGAGGAGCAAACTCCAGCTTTTCTCCAAGTGAAACTAGATGAGTTGGAGAGACGGTGGGGCAGGCTTCTAAAAGTTATGAAGGGTTTTTAATGGACGAAAAAAGTGAGGTTAGTGACGACTTCAAGGATGGAGTCTCACTACAATATGAAGCAGCGGCACAAATGTACCAAAATTTTAAAGCAAAAATAATGGATATGATGGCGAACAAATCAATAATGGATCAAAGCGCAAAGAGTCAGACAGAAACGACAGTCGTTCGGCAATCAAGGTCCGATTAAGGTTACCCCATGTGAAAGCCAATTTCGAAAGTGGTTATACGAAATGGCCAGAGTTTAGAGACATGTTCACATCGTTAGTGTTAGGAAATAGGACATACGCAAGTCAAACTACATCTGCGAACAAAGTAAGGGGAGGCCACAAATCGTGAAAAATTGAGTGCACAATTTGATAAGCTTGGAAGGTACGAATTAACCTGGTTACGAATTTCAGTACATGATGACAAGCCAATTTTCTGGTTGGGAAAACTCCCTCAAAAATCACAACGAAATGCCCTCATGTAAAGACATGAGCAATTTTCTGAAAGGAAGGATAGAGATGTTAGAAACTGTTTTCGATAGGAAGAAACCAAATTGGAAGGAAAATTTGGGTTCAAAGTCGAACGCATTTCACTCACAAGCGGATGCAAGTAGGGGAAAATTTAACTGTAGAAAATGTAAAGAAAATCACCCATTGAAACAAGGTCAGAAATTTTTGGAATTATTAGTCAAAATTTGTATATGCTAACAAATATTGCGCAAATTGTTTTTCTCTAAATAATTTTAAATCTAAATGTCCAAGTAAAGTTCTTTGTTTTCGATGCAAAAGGAAACATCACACTTTACTTCATGTAGACGACGGAAACACTCTGGCAGAAAAAAAGAAAAGAAATTTCTTCACGCAATGAGGAAACCGTTTCATACAACACCCATGTAATTAGTAAAGAAAAGGTAAAGTCATTTCTTGTTGATCTAGGTTCCCTTCCGCATGGACGCACAACAATTCTACCTACGGCCCTAATTTACATACAACAAGCAGGTGAGTTTTTTACCTTGCGGGCGCTACACAATGTCGGCGAAACGAAGGTGTAAGTTCGGTATACACCAATTGACGGCGTTGTGTACCGAATTTGACAATGGGAGTGAGGAGGAGCAAACTCCAGCTTTTCTCCAAGTGAAACTAGATGAGTTGGAGAGACGGTGGGGCAGGCTTCTAGAAAGTTATGAAGGGTTTTTAATGGACGAAAAAAGTGAGGTTAGTGACGACTTCAAGGATGGAGTCTCACTACAATATGAAGCAGCGGCACAAATGTACCAAAATTTTAAAGCAAAAATAATGGATATGATGGCGAACAAATCAATAATGGATCAAAGCGCAAAGAGTCAGACAGAAACGACAGTCGTTCGGCAATCAAGGTCCGATTTAAGGTTACCCCCATGTGACAAGCCAATTTTCGAAAGTGGTTATACGAAATGGCCAGAGTTTAGAGACATGTTCACATCGTTAGTGTTAGGAAATAAGGACATATCGCAAGTCGGAAAACTACAATACCTGCGAACAAAAGTAAGGGGAGAGGCCTACCAAATCGTGAAAAGATTTGATTTGGTTGCACAAAATTTTGAATAAGCTTGGGAAGCCCTTCAGGGTCGGTATGAGAACCTAAGAATTTTGGTCAACCAACTGATAAAACATATTCTTGGAATCCAAATTGCTTAGAACGAATTCTCAAGTACGATACGATTAATTGTACATACCATAGATGAAAAAATTGCTATTTTGAAAACCTGTAACATCAACGTTTCTTCGTGGGACCCGATCTTGACTTATATTTGTTCTTCAAAGTTGCCGGAAAATACCCCTACGGGCATGGGAAAACTCCCTCAAAAATCACAACGAAATGCCCTCATGTAAAGACATGAGCAATTTTCTGAAAGGAAGGATAGAGATGTTAGAAACTGTTTTCGATAGGAAGAAACCAAATTGGAAGGAAAATTTGGGTTCAAAGTCGAACGCATTTCACTCACAAGCGGATGCAAGTAGGGGAAAATTTAACTGTAGAAAATGTAAAGAAAATCACCCATTGAAACAAGGTCAGAAATTTTTGGAATTATTAGTCAAAATTTGTATATGCTAACAAATATTGCGCAAATTGTTTTTCTCTAAATAATTTTAAATCTAAATGTCCAAGTAAAGTTCTTTGTTTTCGATGCAAAAGGAAACATCACACTTTACTTCATGTAGACGACGGAAACACTCTGGCAGAAAAAAAGAAAAGAAATTTCTTCACGCAATGAGGAAACCGTTTCATACAACACCCATGTAATTAGTAAAGAAAAGGTAAAGTCATTTCTTGTTGATCTAGGTTCCCTTCCGCATGGACGCACAACAATTCTACCTACGGCCCTAATTTACATACAACAAGCAGGTGAGTTTTTTACCTTGCGGGCGCTACACGATGCTGGATCCGAAAAGAGTTTCGTATCCTCAAAAGTTCAGTAGCAACTACCAAATCCTGTGGAGGCATATCACACTAGGATTTCCGGTCTGGGAGGAACGGTAGTAGGAAGGTCCAAAGAAATATGCAGTCTTACCTTGCGAACAAAAAGGTCCGATTTCTCAATCACAATTAAAGCGATTGTCTCCTCAAAATTAGCTCATTTTCTACCAAGTTGTCCCATACAGAAAACCAATCTTCGGGATATAAAGGCTTTAGATTTAGCAGATCCTTATTTTTACAAACCTGGCCCATAGATCTTATTATAGGGAGCGATTATTTACCCTTCATCAATTTAAGTGGTATAAAGTCAAATATAGAGAACACCCTAGAGGCAAGGGAATCCCACTTTGGATGGTATTTGTCAGGTCCTGAACCAAGTCACATGTGGAATTCATTTTCTATCTTAGTAACATCAGAAGAATAAACGGTTCTGCATGAGCAAATGAAACGATTTTGGGAATTAGAGAAGGTAGAACAGGAAAAGGTCGATTCAGAGCACGATATGTATTGCGAGAATTATTTTAGAAATACAGTTAAACGTCAACCAGAGGGAAGGTACATGGTAGGGCTACCTTTTAAAGAAAATTACCCCTCGGAAATGTATCGCCAAATTTTTATTCACAAAGATGACAGACCCTATCAGAAAATTTTGTTTCGAGTCAAATCAAATGCTTCAGTTAAAATTTTTCAGTTGAAAACAGTTACCTTTGGAGTTAATAGCGCACCGTATTTAGCACTGAGAACACTTCTTGAATTAAGCGAAGATTGTAAAGAAAACCACCCAGCCTCTTCAATTCTTAAGGAAGAAATCTATGTAGATGACATTTTATCAGGAGGTCATAATTTGGAAGACGCACAGGAAAAACAAATACAACTTTCTAAAGCATTGATTTCTGCGGGTTTTCCCTTTGAAGAAGATAACCAGCAATCACCATGCTCTGTTGGAAAATTTGGTCCAGGAAGATCTTCTGGAAGAAGATTTTTTGAAATTTGAAAACTCTAGCTTATTAAAGACCCTAGATATACGTTGGAACGCCAAGGAAGATATATTTTACTACGTACCAGAAACAATAGGAGTTTCACCGTCCACCATTAAATGACAAATTTTATCGACCATAGCTAAGTTATTTGACCCCATAGGCTGGTTAGGACCCATTATTATTATAGCTAAACTTATTATGCAGGAGCTATGGGAATGCAAATCGGATTGGGATGAAGATATACCACCAAGGATATTGGAAACGTGGAACGCGTTTTCGACCAGTCTGTCACAAATTGCAACCATTAAAATCGCTAGATGGGTAAATTTCTCAGCTCGATACCAGGCTCAAATTCATGGGTTCTGTGATGCCTCGGGAAAGGCATATTGTGGAGCAGTTTATTTGAGAATCTCTACGCCTTAGGGAGAAATTTTGTGTAATTTATTAGTTGCGAAGACTAAAGTTGCGCCTTTAAAAAGGATAACCATTCCGAAGCTTGAGATCTGTGGAGCCTAATTAAACGATTAAAATTTCCCTATGAACTATTCCTGTATACTGATTCTTCAATTGTCTTGGGATGGCTGCAAAAACCCCCGCATACTTTGAAAACTTTCGTAGCCGATCGCGTTAGTCAGATTACTCAGCTTGATCATTGGAGATATGTAACATAGATAACAATCCCGCTGATTTTGGAACTCGAGGATGCACTCCTCAGGAACTTTCGGAAAGTAAATTATGGTGGCACGGTCCTCCATGGCTAAGTCAATCCCCTGACTGTTGGCCCAAACCTCGTACTTTTGACCCAACTGATTTAGAATCCCGGAACATAGCAAATTTTCATTTACAAACCCAACAAGAAGATATTCTGAGCGAATTTTCATCATTTCCCAAAGCCCTAAGAATTCTCAGTTATCGCTTCATCAATCGTCTTTTGAAACGTCCTCATGAGACCAAGGAACACATCACCTTCGAAGAAATACAATTTGTGAAAATTTTGCAATTTTGAATGCACAACAAGTTTATTTTTAATTCGAACATGAACGCCTTAAGAATAATCAACCCATAAATCGGAAAAGCCGCATACTCTCTCTCAATCCCTTTCTTGATCAGGACGGACTACTACGCGTAGGAGGCAGACTCAATAACTCTGGATTAAGTTTCAACGAGCAGCATCCGATCATAGTTCCGAAAAAATCATCATTTGCTAAACTTCTTATCGGATACACCCATCAAATTCTACTTCACGCGGAACATCACGTAATGTTAAGAGCGATTATACAAGGCTTTTACATACCGCGCTTGAGAAACCTTATTAGACAATGTGTAAGAACCTGCAAAACCTGTGCAGTTTACAAGCACAAAGTACAAGAGCAAATAATGGGCGCGCTTCCCCGTGAAAGAGTTACATTTGCTTTACCCTTTACTTATACCGTGGTAGACTTTGCCGGTCCGCTCACATTAAAAGCCTCCAATTTCCGGAATGCAAAACTTTTAAAAGGATATGCAGCAGTTTTCGTTTGTCTCTCCATACGAGCAGTTCACCTGGAGGTATGTTCGGAATTATCCACAGATGCGTTTCTTACGTGTTTTACTAGATTTACCAGTCGTAGAGGTTTACCAAAAACAATGTTCTCCGACAATGGCCGAAACTTTTTAGGTGCTAAACATTCCCTGTTAACAACCCACCATAATTTTATGAAAAATGCAGAAAAATTCCTAATAGAGAAATATGGAACACATGGGTTTAGCTGGACATTTATTCCCCCATATGTACCCCATATGGGCGGCCTCTAGGAAGCTGCTGTCAAAAGCATGAAATCTCATTTAAAAAAGGTAACCGGTAACCTATCATTCACTTTTGAAGAATTCTATAACATATTCACACGCATTGAAGCAATATTAAACTCTCGTCTAATTTCCCCTTTGTCAGAAAACCCCAACGAACTCCTTCCCTTAACTCCAGGTCACTTCCGAAGAGGCGCTCCGCTTGTAGCTGTTCCAGAACCACTTAATAACCTCTCTGTGGAAAACATATCCTTCATCAAACGCAGCGATAGACTCAAAATCATCCAACAGGTATTTGCTCGTCGCTGGAAAAACTAATACATTACTGAATTGCAACGCAGAAGCAAATGGAGAACAGAGAAGGCCAACCTAAAAGAAAACGATTTTGTCCTCATTAAAGAGGATCTGCTACCCGCTACTGAGTGGCGACTTGATAGGGTAAAAAATGTCATTTGTGGCACAGATAAAAGAGTTCGGGTTGCCGCAGTACTGACCAGTAACGGCTTGATTAAACGCCCAATTGTAAAACTTTGCAAATTACCCATTGAATATAACACCCCTTGTAAACCAAACTAATTACCTAAGTTACAATTTCATTCCCAACACGATCTTAGAGATTTAAGTCAAATCATATTCTATTTGTATTGTGCACATTTTTTTTGTTCTCTCTTTTCAGATCAGGCTTAATAAGCCGCGTTGTGAGTTGTGTAGGCGCAACCATCCCCTCAAATACTGCGTGCAGTTTCGGGTTATGTCCCCTTCGGAGAGACGAGCTCATGCTAGGTGGCATGATTACTGCTTAAATTGTCTCGCACAATCGCATACCCGATATTGGTGCGAATCAGTGAACAGATGTACCATCTGCGGCGCCAGACATCATACGATGCTGCATGAGGATGGCCGGGAGCAGGCGGCATCCAGTTTTGAGGAGGAACCAGATTCAGGTAGCCCATCACATAGACCTACTCAACCAGAAAAAGGATGGATACCACCATTGATCCAGGTGAAGCTCGTCCATAATGAAGTTGCCTCGATGGCCACCTTGCTCTTGCAAAAATCGAGCCCATATAGTTTCCTTCTGAAGTCGAAAGCCCGTGAATTTCCTGACCTCCCACCTCAGCGACCAAAGCAGTGTTTGAGGTGACTCCCATGTACGACACAATGAATGTGGTTACCACTTGGGAGCTGAATATAAAAAAACAAGCCACCTTCACGTTCCCACCACCCCTCGTGGATGAGTCACTGATAAGCCATTTTCAGCATATCCACCCTAAAGCCCATCCCAGGTTCCATGACTGCCTGAAGGTCGACGGAGTCATCGGGCGGCCATTAATGCCCCAATTTATGCTGCGCCAATTTGATAGCCCCGAGCCAACACTGCCCCAAGCACAGAATTCTAAGTTCGGTTGGATTGTGCATGGAAAATGGACGGGATGCCCATGTCATTAGAAGAAAGTCCGGAGTATGTTGAACTGTGTTCAACATATTATTGTTTTTGTACACTATCGTGAATTATATTTAATTTTGTTGTATTAATTTCTCATTTCTTTTCTTTTAATTCTGTAATTATATTTACATATATTTAAGCTCTCCCATTTATCTTTATCATTTTTCTTATATATGTAATTATTTCCCCTTAATAGAAATCGTAACAGTAGCTCTTTTCTTTATATATTTCCTAACATAAACTTTCATAATGACTTTTTTTTTATTTGTAAGATTAGGTGTGCCTATTCAAATAAGTGCCAGTTTAACCTAAACTATTTCAAGGTGTGGGAATAGACTATTCATAAACTGGAAATTTTTAAATATTAAGGCTATGCCAAGGATGAATGACTCTTTTATAATTTGACTCAGGAAATATTCTCTACTCACGCAGTGTATTGTGTTTGAAGTAGGAGAATTGCCCAGAAAATCTGGGAATCTGAATGGGAAGATAAAGAGAGACAAATACTCTTCTCATATCATACATACACACATAATTGCTCGTTAGAACCCTTCAGTAAAAATTACAACCTAGTTTTTTAATAACTTTTGTTTGGAAATTACAAAATGCGGAGTTCTGAGTCATGGATCAGTCTATCCGGGAATAATTTAAGTTTGGCAACCAATTTTTTTACAGCGCACTGTATGCTCGAAAGAGTCTTTTATTTACTGATACCGAGCAGCATTCCAAAGTTTCTTAGGCATAAGGCTTAGAGAAAACCTTTGAGGGATATCCTAAAAAGTTTGAGGACACTGCAATTGATCATATGAGCGCAGTACAATGGCACTTTTTCACGACAGTAGCATGAACACACACACATACATAATTGGCCATTACAACTCTTCAGTCAGGATTACGACCTAGCTTCTTACACCACTTATTTTATGTGCGTTAATTTTATACATGAGTGGCGGGACCTACAGCTTAAAGTCGACTCCGAACGACAGATATTTGGGAAGCTTTTCATGGCAATTTTTACTCTCAGAGTCTTTGCCAGAAATCTGCTGAGAGGAAGTCGCCGTCTAATAAGCCAACACACTACCCACTAGACCACGGCGACTTAGTAGCATGAACACAGCATGAACAATAATACTTCCATACTTCGTCTATATGCCTGCAGTCTTTAATCTAGTTTCATGCTTTCAGAAGTTTACAACTTAAAGATTTATTTACCACTAAGTCTGATCCTTGAGCTATAATTATACCTGAATAGTACAATAAAAATTTCAATTAGTTTTGGAACAAATTGTATGAAATTGTTTGCTGGCATATACTCATTAGACCCGTTTTAATGATAATTAATGCTTAAATGTACACAACTATTTACCACTACATTGACCGAAACACAGGTAATTGTTGTTGTAAATAAATTATTTTATAAACAGGGGAAATATTAAACAATTTTATTATTTATAAATAAATAAAAAAATGTACAAATAATGGAAACCCACTCTATTTAAGGACCAAAAATATGGGCTTATTTTATGGGCATTTAGTCGAAAATGTTTTATTGATAAGAGCACTTTAAGGCCCATAAGCCTATGCCTTTTAATTGCAATGGAATTGAATGCGAAACAAATTAAGTTTATTAGGAGATTAAATTTATGCAGGATTGTGATAATATGTATTAGAAATATGTTATGAAAGACATGAGTGAGTGAGTGAGTCCTACAAAAAACCGAGTACTTAATTCAGTTTAAAAACTGGCGTTGAATCTAATTGGTAACACTAACAATGCCTTTAATTTTGTTTTTCTCACAGAATGACTGGCAGAAACAGAGACTTTAAACTGTCTATACTATAGGTGGGGAACCTGCCACCTAGTACAAAATGGTGCTTATGGTAATGTTTTATGTATTTCAGCACTGCAAGCAGCTCTCGTCGCGTCACATAGTAGTTCTGTTTAGACTTTGACAGCGTGTGTCCCACAAGTATAAAAAAAAAAAAATCTGTAGTTCGGAGTCGACTTTAAACTGTAGGTCCCTCCACTTATGTAAAAAATTAACACACACAACATAAGTGGTGTGAGTAACTAGGTCAATAATCCAGACTGAAAGATTGTAATGACCAATTATGATAAAATGTGGTGAACCACTTTATTCCGGCTAGCGTGTCGAGCATGTCGTCAATTCTTGATAGCGGATAACTATCCTTTTTAATGACATAATTCAGATTCCTGTAGCCTACGCAGAATCTTGTACTGCCATCTTTCTTCTTAAAAAAGACAACAGGTGAGGTCCATGGATCAGATGATGGTTCAATTACACCGCTCCTCTTCATTTCGGTGATTAGCTCTTTGATCTCATTACGCTTCGCTAGTGGTGCCTGTTTAATCGATCTTGCTTCGCCAGTATCAATCTCGTGTTTGACCATGGCTGTTCTACTTTGACTTTTATTGTTCGTAGAGAAAGCGCAAGCATACTTCTTTAGCAGCGTTTTTGCTTTATTTCTTTTGCCATTCTCCACCCTTTTATCAAATTGGTGTTGGACATTGGCGGACATTTCGTCAGGTTTAATTGATTATTCACTGTTTATTACTGCCTCTACTGGAGCTTATTGACCCATCTCGGAGTTTTTAGAAATAACTTTTTCTTGACCTGATAGATTTAGTACTGACACCAGGACAATTTTCTGTTCGGGATATTTGTTGAGGGCCTTTCCAGAATTTCCGCTGGTTCCACAACTCACAAACGGTTTTCCTCACAACCTCCCTCCACGCGTGCCCGTATCAGCGTTTCACTCTATGGTGGTAATTTTAACTAACAACTAACCTTCTGGAGTGCACTTGATGCTTGTACCCTACATTCCGCCAACTCATTATCTGTTGTTGAAATCGGCACAAATGATGACCTAGTTCACAATATCGGCAACAATAAAGACATGGCTGACGCTAATGTTGGCTATAGTCAGGGCGTATGCAAACAGCCTACAAATTATACAGTCAAGGACGTTTTGAAAAAGATATCGCGAAAGACACTAGGTCAATAAGCCTGACTGAAGAGTTGTAATGACCAGTTATGTATGTATGTATGTATGTAAGTATCGCAAAAGATATTTGCAGTCTGCAACTTACAAAGTAAGGCTTTAAAAAACGATCAACAATATATTTGGCTTTTACGCCAAAGCATGTTATCGTATTCTTCACAAATAAAATATTCACTTAATGTCAAGTCTATAAACAGACATTGATAAATACTTCCTTCAGTGCTAAGCAATGTTCTATATTTAGCAGGTTACTATGCTGTATGACGAGAAAGACTTGGTAACTATAAAGACATTTTCTCAATTATTTCCTGGCGCTTAGGCTGGGTGACACAATGGGAATATGGGCTAACTTAACCTTGCCTGACACTACGAAATGTGCTACGAAGGTTTTGAAGTAACCAGAATTCATAAGGAGTAATTAAGTAGCAAAACTTTCTTATGTTTAAAGTCCCACCATCATTAGGCTAACAGGATGGTTGCGGAGTACCAGTAACCTTATAAGGCCCAAGTGAAATATGAGAAACCAAAGCTAGCACATATCTAAGCGCATTGCCCTAATGCCATAATGATCGCAGTTGGATAATTGTGCATGAGCCCAGTTATAGTTAGACAGGCCTGTCTCTATAGTAGACTTCTTAGTTGTTTTCTCGAAACCTAGCACCCTATACCAGGCAGTCGTATGAATGAACACTCCAATTAAGATCTTATACAGGCCTATCAATTTGTCACTGAATGAATGTAAAAGAATTTTCTCTGTAGTATAATCATCATAATCACACCTGCCAGATAGATAAAGCATCAAATCGTCAAACATTAGAAAGAAAATCATCAAAATCGTCAAAGATGTTTTTAAAAAAATCGTCAGAAAAAATAAATACAACGATGTTTACATTTATAGAAATTTTTAAAAGGTCAAGTCATGAACATACGCCTTCAAGAACATTCATCACACTGTTTAAGCTTACAAAAGGCAAGATAAAGAAGGCTACTGAGTTAGTGAAGTTCAGTCAGTCTTGTGTAAAGACACTGTATGTTTGCAGAGAGTAACCGTAGTTTGAAGATCTCCATTAGAAAGATCTGTCGAAAAATTTTCTCATAATTGTTATTGTTTATGCAAAGCATATAAAAACAGAGGAATAACATAAAAGGTAGTTGTTGTTGTTTACATAAAGTTGTGAACAGTGACACAGTGACGATCTATTGTCCATCGCCTTCAACTTTATAATACTACCCCCAAACCTATTACTTGCTTACTTACTTAATTGGTTATTACAACCCTTTTGTAAGGGTTATGCTATAGTTTTTCTTCCCACCTATGCTGTGTGTATTAACTTCATCCCAAATTCACGGGATCTGTGAAAGACAAATTTGTGAGTGATAAAAAAAAAAAATCTTTTGTTTGCTTTTAAATTTTCACACAAATTTATTGATTACTTAAGACATTTTTCAACTGATTTTTAAAATTTAAAAATTTTTTTTCGAAAGGATAGCGATAGATTTTAAAAATATTGTAATTATTGGTTTTGAAGATACAAATTAAATTGTATGACGCCTGCCCGTGAGCTGTGGATCAGGATCTGCCAATGCCAACTGCAAAAGCAATTGAATTGTGATTACAGCAATCGTAAGGAACTTCATTTTGCGTTTTATTTTCGTATGAATAGTTATACTGAAACACCGATATTCATTAGAGAAATTAACTTCTCTTTTTATACAAACATTTTGGAATTTTTCCTCATACATTTCATGCTTAAATGTTAATCGATATCTCACATTGAATTTGTAATGGTCGGGTAAATAATTGATTGCTGCGTTATGCAACGGTTTAAATGAGTTATTCGTGTAACGAAATAATTTTTATTTCCCTATGGAAATGGAATACAAATCCTATTTTAACATAATGAACGCCTGAAATTAAAAATTCTATGGTTTGATCAGCACCTAGTAGCCATTCGGAAGATCATCCATGTGATCAATATGTGACTCAATAACGAAAATTTACGGATCTCCTCCTAATGACGACTAAATAATACATCAAATGGTGTTTAGTTTGAGCTAACTTTACTTGAATATTTAATTGGTCATTACAAGCCTTCAGTCAGGATTTTGAACTAATTTCTCACATCACTTATGTGTGATAAGTTAATATATGAGTTGCAGGACCTACAGTATGAAGACGATTCCGAACGACAGATTTTTTGAGAAACTATTTCATGGCAATTTTTTTTTTTTCTTACTCTTCGAGTTTTGTGCCAGAAGATTGCTGAGAGAAAAGTCGTCGAAAGAAATATTTTTTTGTTCATATTTCGTTATATTCAAGATTTCTAAGCCAGGTCTCTCGCATAATAAGCTAACAGACTACCTACTACACTTTGGCGACTTCAGCTTGGACTTGAGTTTATACACTGCATAACAAAATTATACATAAACATAGAAGCTCAAAGAATACCTAGCAACAAAGGCTGTAATGGCGGCGTAGAAAAGGAGATCAGAAAACAATTTCTCTCTTATTGTTCTATTTGAAACTAAGGATTGTTCGCGCTAAAGAGTCTGCCAAATAACTTTTTTTTTCTTTGAAAAAGCTTTAAAGAAAACTATCGAATATTTTCTCAAATTTCTTTTCTTATTTGAAATTTGTACGTACAATCCTTCTGGTTAATAATGCAAAATAATTTCATTCAAATGGTTGCCTCGGCTGGCCATGCAGAAGCCTACACGATCTGTTCAATTTTTAAACACATTATCAATTGTGTGCAGGTATGTTAACAAGCAAAATGTGCTTAAAAGTTGTACGTTTGTACGAATTATGGTCTTCAAACGGCCGACAAAGCCATAACAGGCTGCACGAAAGTGGCTCTGCGCCGTCTTGAATTGATCGACACTTTGGTATTTTTTACTGAGAACCTTACTCTCCAAAATGCTGCAGGCGCAAAAGTCCAACGGATTGAGATCCAGAGATTTTGGTAGCCATGGTGCGGTAGAAATGAAGCGAGGAACCTCCTTTTTAGCCA
Organism: Sarcophaga peregrina; assembly: GCA_014635995.1. Taxonomy (NCBI): domain Eukaryota; kingdom Metazoa; phylum Arthropoda; class Insecta; order Diptera; family Sarcophagidae; genus Sarcophaga; species Sarcophaga peregrina. Next base: position 80,764,757 of record CM025791.1, read on the forward strand.
TTCTTGGTTGACGCGTGCTGAGTGCGGTGGTGCTGAGTCTTATTGGAATGTCCATGGTCTTCGGCCGAAATGTTTGTCTGCCCAGGGCTTCAATACTGTCTTTAAGACATTTTCCCGTTAATATTCGGCATTTATTTTGACCCCACGGTTGATGAATACGAGCGGGGAGCGACCATCGACAGTTACGGCGGTCCACACCATTTCCACCTGCGGCGCTTAAGTTCTGGTGGCCAATCGTAGGGGTAAATTTTCAGCTGACCTCTTTAGCAAGTAAACTCGATCATTTTGTTTGTTCATAAACTGCTAAATTTGGAATGACTTCACATCGGAGCAAACCAATTTTGGTAACAGGCCCTTTTCGTGCAAAAGAAGTAACTCCTGGTCTCTTTCCAGTCTAACTTTTTGTTGTCCACCGGTGAGCTCCTGCACTTTTTCGAACTTCAATGGCTTTAGCCCTAACTCATTTTTCAATATGTGTTGCATCCGTTCTCGCAATATGCTCAGCTCACGAGCAATTTTTATATCACTGCGGCGTGGATTTTAATCAAATCTAGCCTTCACTTTTCGGATCATATCTGGTGTTGGTACCGTTTTTTTTTTCGTCCACTCTTTGAACGCGATGCAACACTGCAAGATTTATTCCCATTAAAATGCTGAAGGGCTCTAAAACGATAGCCACTTGTGGTTTTCCAGTCAAAAATAAAGCAATCACACTACCACGCTTGAATTCCATCACGAATAATTTTTTTTCTGAATGCAATAGATCAAAATGCTTTTGTAAGCTTGTAAATAATAAAATGAACTGTCACTGGAATAAAGCTGTCAGCTGTCAGATGAGCGGTTTACAAATGATAACAACCTGAAGTTGGTTGCAATATATATCAGCCACCCTGTAAGTGGTTTGAGCCATTGGGTCATAGTTCTGACTGAAGTGTTGTAATAACCAAGTATGTATGTATGAAGGCATACATGTTGCTGAAGAGAGAAGGACTTTATGATTTTGAAAATACGAGTCCTGGTATGATATCATTGCAATTGATTCTTCTTAATGAAGAAGGCCAAGCTTTATGCAATTCTATTGCGCTGAAAAGAATTCCAAGTAAGGCCCTGTAGGGTGTAATTTTGTAAATGTTGAATCTAAAGTGGAAACATTTTTTTTTTTGTCATGGAAAAATAGTAAAAGTGTACTTAACTATGAGTTAAATTATTGTATCGTTGTATGCATTGTATTGTTGAACGGATATACTACAGTGTATGCTTGTTGTTGATAATTTTCATGTAAAAATCTGTATTGGTTTCGTGCTATCAAATTATGTGAATGCCAATAAAATACGTATGGAATACGAAGTACACAATACAACATACCATTAAGCGTGTTTATTCAATACAACATAAACGATACAAATTCGTGTGAATTGCCCAAATATTGAAATACTTGGTTAATAATTTTTTAATTCATTTTGCTTTTCCATGAACATTTATTTTAAGACTGCAACATTGTAGAACTTAATCCGCCTGGTCTTAATGGAAGAAATCAAACAACTTTCGAATTTTATTATACCACCTACCCAACTCACAGAGAGTGAGTACAGGCCACCTGATGGTATGCGTAATATTTTTCTCATATTTTTTGTTTAATTTGTTATTCACCACATTAATCGCATTACTTATACGTTTAGGTGGTAAACCTATAATTATGCAAATTTCTTGGTGTTAATAAATTGCAAAATAATCAATAAAAACAACAATAGCAACAACAACAGGAATAAATAGAATTAATTAATAATTCTTAATAGAGAAACGATACATTCAATAAATTTATTAGAAAATAATTTACATTTAATTACTGTCATTATTTTAAGCGGCGAATAATACAGCAATTTATTACGGATTTTTTTCTTATTTATTTATTGATTAAGTTGGCAAACTTAAGTACCCTTATAGAGAAAGAGGGGCTGAAATGTACGTTATAAATAATTAAAATTGAAATTATGGTTTTATTAATTATCAGACATTGTTTTGATTAAATACTGATTCAAATGAATTGTTTATAGAAGATATCGCTGCAATTAAATGAAAAAAAATGTTTCTAACTTTTTTTCCTTTAGTTATACAAATTTGCATTTTAATTATTAATAAACAAAGTAAAATATCTCGTCATGATTATCTCGCTTAATTACAACGTAATGATATACGATGTCATGGATTGCAGTAGTGAGAGAGAAATCTTTTTGTTGGGTATTGAAATTGCAGCTATTATTTATTAAAGTTATTATTATTAAAATTAAAGTTTAAAGTCACCGTAGTCTAGTACGTAGTGTGTTAGCTTATTAGACGTAAAGCCAGGCCAGACATCAAAACAATATACAAAAAGTATTTCTTCGGCGATTTCCTCTCAGCAGATTTCTGGCAAAAACTCTGAGAGTAAATAAAATTGCCATGAAAAGTTTCTCAAAAATATGTCGTTCGGAGTCGACTCTAAAACTGCAGGTCCCCACACATATGTATAACATTAACACACACAAGATAAATGGTATGAGAAACTAGGTCAATAACCCAGACTGAAGGATTGTAATGACCAATTATGTATTTATAAGTGTTATTTGCTTCTCTTTCTTTGTTTACAAAAAATAAACAAATTCAGCGACATACATTCAGGGTGGCTGATATGTACTGCACCCAACTTCAGGTTTTTATCATTTGTAAACCGCCAGTCTGACAGCTAACAAATTTATTCCAGTGACAGTTCATTTTATTATTTACAAGCTCACAAAAGCATTTTGATCTATTGAATTCAAAAAAAAGTTATTCGTTATGCAATTCAAGCAAGATAGTGTCATTTCTTTATATTTGGCTGGAATCCACAGGTGGCTATCGTTTTAGAGCCCTCCAGCAATTAAATGTAAATAAATCTTTAGATTCTCGTACCATTGCTCATCACTAATACTGGCAGTGTTGCATCGCATCCAAAAAGTGGACGAAAAAAAACGGTTATAACACCAGAAATGATCCGAAAAGTGAAGGCCAGATTTGATCGAAATATACGACGCAGTGGTAGAAAAATTGCTCCTGAGCTGAATTATCGCGAGAACGGATGCAACATATATTGAAAAATAAGCTTGGACTTAAGCTATTGAAGTTCCAAAAAGTGCAAGAGAGCACCGATGGATAAAAAAAGTTAGACTGGAAAGAGTCAAGGAGTTACTTCGCTTGCATGAAAGTTACCGAATTTGGTTTTTTCCGATGAGAAGCCATTCCAAATTGAGCAGTTTGTGAAGAATCAAAATGATCGGGTTTACTAGCCGAGGAGGTCAGCTGAAAATCTACAGAACTCAAGCGCCGCCGATGGTAATGGTCTGGGACCCCGTAACGGCCGATGGTCGCTCCCCGCTCGTATTCATAAACCGTGGGGTCAAAATAAATGCCGCATATTATCAGGAAAATGTCTTAAAGACAGTATTGAAGCCGTAGGCAGACAAACATTTCGGTCGCAGTCCAACAGGACTCAGAACGCGTCAACCAAGAATGGCTTAAAAAGGGGTTCCTTGCTTCATTTCTACCGAATAATGGCCACCAAAATCTCCGGATCTCAATCCGTTTGGCTTTTGCGCCTAAGTTATTTTGGAGAGTACGGTTGCTTCTAAAAAAAATGCCAAAGTGTTGATCATGTCAAGACGGCGCTTCGTCGGGAATGGGCAAAAATACCGCAAAGCTGCAATCGTGCAGCCTGTGATGGCTTTGTCGGCCGTTTGAAGGCTATAATTCGTACCAAAGGTGGCCAATTCGCACAAATCTAAACTGATTCTGAAATTTGATTTTATTTCCAACAGTTTTTGCTTTTGAACAATAAATTAAAAAAAAAAATTAAAAAAATTTGGCGCTTTACTTTGTTGCATTATATATCTGCCACCCTGTGTAGTGTGTGTTAATTTTATACCCGCGGAGGGACTTTGAGTTTAAAGTACAGACTCCAAACGCAAGATTTGTGGAAAACTAACTTTACATGCCAATTTTATTTAATGTTCAGAATTTTTGCCAGAAATCTGCTGAGAGGACTTAAGGGGTGAAAAATTTTTTCGTATTCTGTTTTGTTGGAGATGTGATACGATATTTGGCATTGTTTTAACTACGAGACATTTGGTAATAGCTGAATGGCATAAAATTTTAAATTTAATTTAAATTTTTAACTTGAAACGTTAATTATAATGATTATGAAATTTGTTTTCAATTTCCATACAAAAATAGAAATTATTTCGTTTCACGAATAACTTATTTAAACTGTTGCTGACTTAAATCAATTATTTACGCGACCATTACGAATTCAAAGTTAAATAGCATTTGAAATTTAACCATGAAATGTATGAAGAAAAATTTCAAAATTTATGCATAAAAAGGAAACTTAATTTCTGTAATAAAGATCAGTCTTACAGTACAACTCTTCTTACGAATAAAACGCACAATGAAGTTCCTACCGATTGCTGTAATCACCATTCAATTGCTTTTGCAGTTGTCCTCGGCATATCCTGATCCGGAACCCAAGCCGTCGAGACGTCACTTAGAACCCGGGATCAGGCCGCCCCTTTAGTTGGTTAAGAACTATTGCATACAATATTTTTAAAATTTATCATATTTCCTTTTGAGAATAATTTTGAAATTTTAAAAGCCAAATGAAAAGTGTCTGAATAAAAAATAAATTTGCGTGGAAATTTAAAAACAAAAAAAAATTTTTTTTTTTAATGAAAAAAGTAAAGAGGACTGACTAGATGTACCCTGCACGTGTTGCTGCGCCCCCAACTAAAATAAATTTGAGGGAATGGTATTACACAATCGTTCAATTTATTTTGAATCATTTTATTGATTTTGTTTTCCGTTGTCCTGATGATTCAGATGAACGGGCCTAAGTAGTACGTATTCGATCAGTTTCTAGTATCACTTCTCGTTGTTCAAGTGGTTCATGCGAACGGATCCCAGCGGCATATACTCGAAGATTTTTCAATCTCAATACTCGTCTGATTCTGAGGCTCCTAATGCTCTTTTCTTCCGTGCTTGTGGTGTAGGTCGACCAATTGCTTGTCATTCATTTTGAATAATTTTCAGTGGCGCCATCCATCGGAAATTAATCGCACCGTCGACTCATACGTAACAACTTTCTTAAATAATGTACAGTTTAAGATTTAATTCATTTTGAATAATTTTCAGCTTTCTCGTTTCTCGCTTTCTCATTTTATCGTTTTGTCGCTTTCTCGCTTTCTCGCTCTCTCGCTTTATCGCTTTCTCGCTTTATCGCTTTCTCGCTTTCCCGCTTTCTCGCTTCTCGCTTTCCCGCTTTATCGCTTTATCCCTTTCTCGCTTTATCGCTTACTCGCTTTATCGCTTTCTCGCTTTATCGCTTTATCGCTTTCTCGCTTTATCGCTTTATCGCTTTCTCGCTTTATCGTTTTCTCGCTTTATCGCTTTCTCGCTTTATCGCTCTCTCTCTCTTTATCGCTTTTCGCTTTATCGCTTTTCGCTTTATTGCTTTATCGCTTTCTCGCTTTATCGCCTATCAATTTATCGCTTTCTCGCTTTATCGCCTATCAATTTATCGCTTTCTCGCTTTATCGCTTTATCGCTTCCTCGCTTTATCGCTTTCTCGCTTTATCGCTTTCTCGCTTTATCGCTTTCTCGCTTTACCGCTTTATCGCTTTCTCGCTTTATCGCTTTCTCGCTTTCTCGCTTTATCGTTTTCTCGCTTTATTGCTTTCTCGCTTTATCGCTCTCTCGCTTTATCGCTTTCTCGCTTTATCGCTTTATCGCTTTCCCGCTTTATCGCTTTCTCGCTTTCTCGCTTATCGCTTTATCGATTTCTCGCTGTCCCGCTGTCCCGCTTTATCGCTTTGTCGCTTTATTCCTTTCTCGCTTTATCGCTTTCTCGCTTTATCGCTTTATCGCTTTCTCGCTTTATCGCTTTATCGCTTTATCGCTTTCTCGCTTTATCGTTTTATCGCTTTCTCGCTTTATCGCTTTCTCGCTTTATGGCTTTATCGCTTTCTCGCTTTCCCGCTTTCTCGCTTTCCCGATTTCTCGCTTTCCCGCTTTATCGCTTTATCCCTTTCTCGCTATATCGCTTTATCGCTTTCTCGCTTTATCGCTTTCTCGATTTATCGCTTTCTCGCTTTATCGCTTCTCGCTTTATCGCTTTCTCGCTTTATCGCTTTATCGCTTTCTCGCTTTATCGCTTTCTCGCTTTGTCGCTTTATCACTTAGAATCATGATAGAGTTTTTTCTCTAGTAGAGAAAATCTTTAAATTTTTTTAGTTCCTTGTCTACTCTATCTATTTTTAATGGCCCCCAATTTGTTCATAATTTTCTTTAGAGAAGAAGGCAACTGAACTCAATTTTTATATAAAAAATCATATTTAACTAACAAAATTAACAAAACCAAAATTTTTCTATTTGGGACGACACCAAATCACATCAGACCTAGGAGCGTCCAATGCATGACAAAAAAGTCACTATTTGACAAGGATTTTGGGCTTGCGATGTTGTCAGTCCATATTTCTTTGAAAAAGACGTTAGTTAGGCCTTTACTTTCAATCGCGGCCAATATAGCTCAATGATTGGGAACTTATTTGGGTCTAAATTAAATTATTTGAACATCAATAATATCTGGCTTCAATAAGATGACAAAAGACAAGATAACGCTGCACGTTAGATATTCATGTCACGTTTGATATCTTGCTCCAGCAATTTGAAGGCCTGATGGGGACACATAACGATGATATATTCCACACATACAGTTGTATTCAAAATAATAGGAGTGCTACCAATAAAAGTTTTTATTGTACCAATTAGCATTTCATGATATATTCTAATGGTAGTTGCCACGATATGTAAGAAATAAAATACAAAAAAGAAACTCGTAATAACTTTAATATTTGCGATGAAATTAATTCATTTCTGCGTTTGCCCTTAACATCAGTTGATCAAAAAAATAGGAGTGTGAGTGTTCTTTTAAAAATAAAAATATAACAGGATCATATATATTATTTCTAACCTTTTTGGCGGTTGCAAATATCTCCCATACCACCGCAACAAATTTAATGAACGATATCTCATTTAAAAGCTTATATCTAACACTAATGGCGAAAAATAATTAGAAATTGAAAAATTAATCGCTTATCGCTTTATCGCTTTTTCGCTTTCTCGCTTTATCGCTTTCTCGCTTTATCGCTTTCTCGCTTCATCGCTTTCTCGCTTTATCGCTTTCTCGCTTCATCGCTTTTATCGCTTTCTCGCTTTATTGCTTTCTCGCTTTATCGCTTTATCGCTTTAATCGCTTTATCGCTTGATCGCTTTATCGCTTTCTCTCGCTTTATCGCTTTAATCGCTTTCTCGCTTTAATCGCTTTCTCGCTTTAATCGCTTTATCGCTTTCTCGCTTTATCTCTTTCTCGCTTTATCGCCTATCAATTTATCGCTTTCTCGCTTTAATCGCTTTATCGCTTTATCGCTTGATCGCTTTATCGCTTGATCGCTTTATCGCTTCTCGCTTTATCGCCTATCAATTTATCGCTTTCTCGCTTTATCGCCTATCAATTTATCGCTTTCTCGCTTTATCGCCTATCAATTTATCGCTTTCTCGCTTTATGGCTTTATCGCTTTCTCGCCTTATCGCTTTATCGCTTGATCGCTTTATCGCTTGATCGCTTTATCGCTTTAATCGCTTTATCGCTTTAATCGCTTTATCGCTTGATCGCTTTATGCTTTATCGCTTTTCTCTTTATGGATTATCGCCTTTCTCGCTTTCCCGATTTGGCTTTCCGCTTATCGCTTTATCCCTCTCTCGCCTTTATCGCTTTATCGCTTATCGCTTTATCGCTTTAGCGCTTTATCGGCTTTCTAGATTATATCGCTTTCTCGCTTCATCCTTTTCTCGCTTATCGATATCTCGCTTATCGCTATCTCGCTTTCGCTTTATCGCTTTCTCGCTTTATCGCTTTCTAGCTTTATCGTTTTATCGCCTTTCTCGCTTCATCGCTTTCTGCTTTATTGGCTTATAGCTTCTCGCTTTCCCGCTTCTCGCTTTCACGATTTCTCGCTATTCCCGCTTTATCGCTTTATCCCTTTCCGCTATACGCTTTTATCGTTTCTAGCTTTATCGCTTCTCGATTTATCGCTTTCTCTCCATCGCTTCTCGCATTATCGCTATCTCCGCTTCATCGCTTTATCGCTTTCCCGCGCTTTTTATCGCTTTCTCGCTTTGTCGCTTTATCACTTAGAATCATGATAGAGTTTTTTCTCTAGTAGAGAAAATCTTTAAATTTTTTTAAGTTCCTTGTCTACTCTATCTATTTTTAATGGCCCCCAATTTGTTCATAATTTTCTTTAGAGAAGAAGGCAACTGAACTCAATTTTTATATAAAAAATCATATTTAACTAACAAAATTAACAAAACCAAAATTTTTCTATTTGGGACGACACCAAATCACATCAGACCTAGGAGCGTCCAATGCATGACAAAAAAGTCACTATTTGACAAGGATTTTGGGCTTGCGATGTTGTCAGTCCATATTTCTTTGAAAAAGACGTTAGTTAGGCCTTTACTTTCAATCGCGGCCAATATAGCTCAATGATTGGGAAACTTATTTGGGTCTAAATTAAATTATTTGAACATCAATAATATCTGGCTTCAATAAGATGACAAAAGACAAGATAACGCTGCACGTTAGATATTCATGTCACGTTTGATATCTTGCTCCAGCAATTTGAAGGCCTGATGGGGACACATAACGATGATATATTCCACACATACAGTTGTATTCAAAATAATAGGAGTGCTACCAATAAAAATTTTTATTGTACCAATTAGCATTTCATGATATATTCTAATGGTAGTTGCCACGATATGTAAGAAATAAAATACAAAAAAGAAACTCGTAATAACTTTAATATTTGCGATGAAATTAATTCATTTCTGCGTTTGCCCTTAACATCAGTTGATCAAAAAAATAGGAGTGTGAGTGTTCTTTTAAAAATAAAAATATAACAGGAATCATATATATTATTTCTAACCTTTTTGGCGGTTGCAAATATCTCCCATACCACCGCAACAAATTTAATGAACGATATCTCATTTAAAAGCTTATATCTAACACTAATGGCGAAAAATAATTAGAAATTGAAAAATTAATATTTTCATTGATAAAAATTATATTTTATATAGGACTGCATAATAATACTGTTGTCATTGTGATTATATGTTTTTGTTCAAGTGTGCTAATACAGGGTCGCTTAATAGTAATGCAGTTCTACAAAATATAGTATTTATTAAAATCCATTCTGGCAATACCGCTATTTACTATAATGCCGTTTATTACTATGTCAGTTATATATAATATGCATATTATGCTGTAAAAAGATGTTTTACCAATACTTTGCAGTAGTTTTTAGATCAAGTGCGGTAAACAGGGTCGCTTAATTGTAATGCTATTCCACGTAATAATATATAAAGTTTGAAAAAGTCATTTTGGTACTGTCATTATTGTCATGGCATTGTTTGTTTTATGAAGTGTAGTAATACGGGTTAATAAATGGTACCAAGGTAATCGTAACAAACTTGAAAGAGCACATCATACGAGCAAAAATTATTCATACCGAGAAAACTCTACTCATACCCCGAATCAACCTTACACCTTCTGATCCAACTGTATCTTTCCGAATGTCCCGAAAAGAATTCCCTGTGAAAGTTTGCTATGACGATAAACAAAGCACAAGGTCAAGCCCTTTCACATGGGCGGTTATACGTGGCTTTTTCTCGAGTGCGTACGTTTAAAGATATTTATGTTTGTATTAAGGATTCGTACGGGCAAAAAGTTAAAGATGATCCTGTCATTAACTCTAACATTGTGTTCAAAGAAGTATTATAAAAGCATTTAAACATATTTATGTATGCATGTAAATATGAATGATGATATTATGATTTCTAATATTTTTATACTTTTAATAAAATTTCTATTAATTATTTTCATTTTATGTTACAAAAATGACAGCTAACGGTGCGAAATATTCGCACGGGTCATCTAGTTTAATTTAATTTTTTAACTTGAAACGTTAATTATAATGATTATGAAATTTGTTTTCAATTTCCATACAAAAATAGAAAATATTTCGTTACACGAATAACTTATTTAAACTGTTGCTCACTTAAATCAATTATTTACCCGACCATTACGAATTCAAAGTTAAATAGCGTTTGAAATTTAACCATGAAATGTATGAAGAAAAATTTAAAAAATTTATGCATAAAAAGCGAACTTAATTTCTGTAATAAGGATCAGTCTTACAGTACAACTCTTCTTACGAATAAAACGCACAATGAAGTTCCTACCGATTGCTGTAATCACCATTCAATTGCTTTTGCAGTTGTCCTCGGCATATCCTGATCCGGAACCCAAGCCGTCGAGACGTCACTTAGACCCCGGGATCAGGCCGCCCCTTTTCTATTAGTTGGTTAAGAACTATTGCATACAATATTTTTAAAATTTATCATATTTCCTTTTGAGAATAATTTTGAAAATTTAAAAGCCAATTGAAAAGATGTCTGAATAAAAAATAAATTTGTGTGGAAATTTTTAAACAAAAAAAAAAAATTTTTTTTTAATTAAAAAAGTATAGGGGACTAGATGTACCCTGCACGTGTTGCTGCGCCCCCAACTAAAATAAATTTGAGGGAAAGGTATTACACAATCGTTCAATTTATTTTGAATCATTTTATTGATTTTGTTTTCCGTTGTCCTGATGATTCAGATGAACGAGCCTAAGTAGTACGCATTCGATCAGTTTCTAGTATCACTTCTCGTTGATTCAAGTGGTTCATACGAACGGATCTCAGCGGCATATACTCGAAGATTTTTCAATCTCAATACTCGTCTGATTCTGATTCTGAGGCTCGTAATGCTCTTTTCTTCCGTGCTTGTGGTGTAGGTCGACCAATTGCTTGTCATTCATTTTGAATAATTTTCAGTAAAGCCATCCATCGGAAATTAATCGCACCAATCTCCGTCGACTCATACTTAACAACTTTGTTAAAGAATGCACAGTTTAAGATTTAATTCATTTTGAGTAATTTTCAGCTTTACCGCTTTCTCGCTATTTCCTTATATTGCTTTTTCGCTTTCTCGATTTATCGCTTTCTCGCTTTATCGCTTTCTCGTTTCTCATTTCTTGCTTTCTCGCTAAGACAATTTTATTTACAGAGTTTTTACCAAAAATCTGCTGAGAGGAAATTGCTGTAGAAAAATTTTTCCGATTTTTTTCTGATGGAAATGTCTGACCTGGGGTCTGACCAACACACCAACCATTGCCTTCATTTTCCACACATAACAACATCATTTGGACTTGCAAACGATGATATCTCTCTCACACATTGTTTTATTTTAAAATTTTAAGATAGGAAGCCCTTAACAAAGATCCTATACCAAGTTTTAACTAATTTTTATAAGCCTTCACAGTTGTTCCAAGGGTCCATTTAGAAGCCTCATAATGTAGATCAGTATTGATTAACCCCTCATTAATCTGGTAGCTCATTTTGTATTCTCCTATTACCAAACATTCTCACAACTATTCCCCCAATTTGTTAGAAAATGTGGAAGATTTCGCAAATTATCATGTCTATGCAAATTGTTCAACAATGTCTGACAGCAATAAATCACTACTAAACGTTGTGCTCTATTGTGTTTCATTCAGACTTTCCCTATTTCCCCTATAATGACTGCCTATTAAGAGGGGTGGATTGAATTTTTTTTCTTTGTTTTCCGTTTTTTTTTTTTATTATTTTAGTATTAATCAGTATTTTGCTGATAAATAAATAGGAAGAGAAAAAAAACAAAAACAAAAAGGAATATTAATCACATAAATTATAAACGTTTTTTACACTTATATCAACACCGTTCTGGTATTCAATGTGGCAATTAAGTGGAAAAGATAAAAATCATGAAATAAAAACAATGAAAACAAAAACTATATTTCAGAAGTGCATTACACAACTGTGATTAAGAAATAAAATTTCAGAGATTAAAAAAAAAACCAAATTTCCCACAATGAAACACTCGGTTAATGATCGTTTAGATATTTAATTACGATATTCGTTATGTTAAACAATAAAGTGGGGATTAAATTTTTTAATTATATGATCCATAGCTTAAGGTGAATTTTAAATAGGGGTTGTGTTATAAGTTAACATTACTCACTTACTTAATTGGCCATAACAACCCGATTAATGGATTTCGGCCTGCCGCAACACATCCTTCCAGGCGCCTCTGCTTCTTGCGCGCCAACACCAATTGGTCACACCAATCGATAGGCATGGCCTTCCTCGATTTGGTCCTTCCAACGGATATAAGGCCGTCTTCATTCGCCCCACAGATCCCCGCATCAAATACTCGTCTCCTCCATTCGAACGACATGGCCGAGCCAGCACAGCCGCTGGATATTAATACGCTGTGCAGCGTCCATGTCGTTGAGGAGCTCATACAGCTCACTGTTGAATCGGATGCGAAAATCATCGCCAACTCGCACTGGACCGAAGATTTTACGTAGGGCTTTTCTCTCGAATACTCTCAAGGCTACTGCATCAATTCTTGATAGGGTCCATGCTTCTGCGCCATAAAGAAGCACTGGATAGGATGAGCGTCTTGTAGAGTATTAGTTTCGTCTTACGAGAGAGATCTCTGCTACTCAATTGCCTATTGAAACCGTAATAGCACCTGTTGGCAAAAGTAATCCTGCGCTTGACCTCCAGACTGACGTCATTTTCGGTGGTAACGACGGAGCCAAGATAAATTAATTCCTTGACTGTATCAAAAGTGTAGCTATCGGCCGTAATTTGAGAATCAATACGCCGCACGGCCTCTACTTGTCGATAACATATACTTCGTTTTGCCCTCATTTACTGCCAGACCCATCTTCTTAGACTCCCGTTCAATAGCAATATTCAGTATAAGTTAACATTAGCGACAGTAATAAAAACCCTTAAATTGTCCTGAAAGTCAGTCAAATAAAGAAATCTACAGAAGACACATCTGTTACATGTTAAAAGGAAAAAACGGATTTAAATTCCTTCAGGATAGTAGGTCGAAGTGGTAGCTTTGATTTCTAAACCTGACTTAAGCCCTCATGACGGTCCTTTGTGATGCCACAGGTAAGCACAGTCTCCCGCTACTAACCGAATTCCATCAAACTCATCGAGAAAATTGGTCAGCGTAAGGGTTGCATATTTCGCTTCGGCAAAAAGTGCTTTGAGATCCACTGTTATTTTTCGAACAAATGCTTCTTGAGGTTACTCTGACTACTTTTAGATAATTAACTGGAAGAGTCATTATCTCTATAATACCAACTCATGCCAGTCTCCTTGTCCAACTCCACCTGAACTGTATTTAAATTCGTTCGCTTTCACAAATAATGGCCAACCATCTTAGTATACAACTAATGCTTAATTCCCATCTTATAGATTTCCCTGCAAGCCTTCTGCATATTTTCATGATACACTTGATCGTCTTTTCACGTCAGTGTTTCAGTTTTTTTCAGATCTTTTGATGCTATTTTTCTTACAAATCGAATATTCTTCCATTTATTGACATAGAATTTCTAGAAAAAAATGTAGTCGTATTACATACCCAAGATTTCCCTGCAATTTTTCCCAGAATCAAATATTCTTCCATTTATGGATTAAAAAAAAAACATTCTCAAGATATCCCTGCAAGCGTTCTGCACATTATTATGGTATGATTAGCCAGCCTTTCATTATTCCCAGACCTTTTGCTGCTAGTTTTCTCAAAAATCGAATATTCTTCCATTTATGGGCGTCGTCGTAGTCTTATTACATACCCAAGATTTCCTTGCAATTTTTCCCAGAATCGAATATTCTTCCATTTATGATTTAAAAAAATAAAAACATCCCCAAGATATCCCTGCAAGCGTTCTGCACATTTCATGACAGTATACTGTCTATCATTATTTCCAGACCTTTTGCTGCTAGTTTTCTCAAAAATCGAATATTCTTTTATTAATGGATTAAAAACATTCTAGAATAGGACGTAGTTGCCGTAGACGTTTGACCTCACAGAGATTATCTTGGAAGCATTCTGCACATTATCAAATTATTCCCAGACCTTTTGCTCTTATTTTTACATAAGAATCGATTAGTTCATTCATGGATTTAAAGCTTCTAGCAATGCATGTAGTCACCGTAGTCAAGTACGGTGGTGTGTCTGATAAGATGGTTCAAAACCTAACCAGAAAATTCAGTAAAGAATTCATCCATAACCAGGCTCTATATTAAGGCCAGTTTACACAAAATAGTTTTTACCTAAAACATGTCAAGTTTTTGTGTAGAAAAGGGAGCACAATATCATGTGAACTCAATATGAAGTGAGAGCGTAAAACACTTAAAGGCAAATATGCTTGAAAGTTTGGTATTCGAAAGACTCTTATCCTCTTTTTTAATTTTTTAAAAACCATCACATTTCATTATATTAGGGATGCATTCATTTTACTTCTGGTATTTTGGTATTCCACCAATCGTGTTACCCTTATTTTAAATGGATGGAATAGCTAAAAGTCTGTAAAAATTTCTTTTAAATTTTGCTCACGTAAACACTTATTATGTAAACTGATCTTTAACGGTAAAAGAACAATTCCAAGTATGCAACCTCTAGCTGTCTTGTCCTTATTATTCTATGGCATGTATTTGTTACTGCAGATCGATTGTTCAGAATTTCTGTGAACCCTTAGGATATTATAGGAGCCTTCACCTTCCTTTCAATGCTCAATTCTGATCTCAAGAAAACTGTTACCAAATGTGTTCTCTGTATACATACTATGGTGGGTGATATGTATTGCAACCAACTTCAGGTCGTTTTCATTTGTAAACCGCTCGTCTGACAGCTCACAGATTCATTCCAGTGACAAAAAAGTTAGACTAGAAAGAGCCAAGAAGTTACTTCGCTTGCACGAAACTGGCAACTGGTTTAGTTAGTTAGTTTCTTCAATTTTTTTGAAACGTACAAAATTGAGTTTATGTGGGTTATTTTCGTTTTCTATTCGAACTCATTGAATTCAATTCATTAATTGTTGTTTTTTACTGTTATTTGTTAAGAATAAAATAAAAAATTAAAATTAAATGTTTTTCTTTTTATTTGCTTGTATGGTTTTGTTTTTGTAGGATGACGAAACTCAGTATCGTAAACTCACTTCTGCTCCCTACTGTATATGGCCATGAATCGGGAATCCTCCCTAGGACTTAATAGCGTATAAGTACATGTGTGTAGTGGATGCTCATCATCTTAAATGGATTGGTATTTTTGATAGGAATGAGTTTACACTAGCAAAGTCATTACACATACAGTCAGGATTACGACATAGCTCCTCATAGTACTTATCTTGTGTGCGGTTGAAATTCATTCATGCATGAGTGTTAGTCGATTTCGAGTAACAGATTTTTGAGAATCTTTTTCATGGCAAATTTTATTTACTCTCAAAGTTATTGCCAGAAAACTGCTCAATGGAAATCGCTAAAAATCCAACACACTACCCCCGCTAGGATAGCCCAGGTCAGACATTAAAAAAGAAAATATGAAAATATTTTTTCGGAGACTTTTTCTCAGCAGAAACTTTGAGAGTAAAAATTTGAAAAGCTTGTGTGGAACGAAACTTAGTTTCATTAATATGCACTCACTACTGCTTGCCACTGTATAAGTTTAAAACACACAACATAAGTGATGTAAGAAGCTAGGCCGTTATTCTATTTGCATGTATGTTAGCATGAACGATGTGATGTGGTGAAGATTTTGCTTGCCTTGCTTAATATCATTTCAGATGACAAATCAAATTGAAACCTATTAATGTATAACCCATTATAATTTGATTAATGTTTTCTTTTAACGCATATGTATGTACGTATGTTTATATAGAATTGCCATAAAGAGACAAATGTTTGTGCTGCCAACTTATCATATGTATTTTATCACACAAAAGACTTCACATGGAATTCCCTTAAATGGGATTGACATGCCATATAAGAGATTACGCTTTAACTAATCAAATAGAAACATTTATAATTACAAACGTATAAATAAATTAAAAATAAAAATATAAACTGACAACAATAACAACAACTATGTCTATTCATATAAGCCATAGATCACAATGTTTCGTTACACTCGGTTTCATGCAATATTATAAATCACAATGATAGCTGACAGTTAAAACATTTAAAACTTATTGTAATTTACAAAACAGTCTGACAACTTTAACAAATGACAATTTATAAAAGAAAATAAAATTTATTTTTTTTGTATTTTAATGGATGTATTTAGTATGTTTGTAAAAAAAAATAAAAAAAACAAATTTAATTAATAATTTATTCACTAACAGCATTTTTAACAATTTATTATCGTAATTTATTTGTACAAATAACATGTTTTATTATTTCTTTTTTTCTTTCTTTCATTGGCTCTCTCTCTTTTTCTGTGTCTGTAAATAATTTTTTATAACTTCTTTACGTTTTCTTCGCATACTACTTTTTACGACCCCATCTTTCTAGGAAGGAAAACGTAAAACCCAACTTAAAAAGTAGCATTTGAAAGGGGAGTTTGAGGGTGTTTTAAAGAAATGACGCAAATAATAAAAGGCCATTTTTTTCCTTTCTTCCAAAGACTACGTTTCCTTTTCATTTTTTTTTTTTTTTCATAATACATGAGGCCAGCGTTGCCAGAATGTTGATTTTATCATATTTTTGATGATTTTTCAACCAAAATATAATTTGAGGATTTTTTTTCTTAAATTATGATTTTAAATTTATAAAAATTAAATTTAAATTTTAGGACGGCGTGGCAAACATTTAAACTTGAATATTGAGGGACATAGTCATCGGAGATGAATAAAATTTAGGTGGTAAGTTCGTAGAGTCGATATTGACAATCTCATCAAAATGGATGTGAACCCTCCCGATTCAAGTGATATCTATAACTCTTAAGCTACTGAATCGATTTTAACCATTATTTTTATGTTCGAAAGCTTATCAGGTTTAGATGGTTTAAAAAAAATTCAATATAGCAAAAAGTAGGCGTGGCAAACCTTTAAAATTGAATATTTAGGGTTATAGTAATCGTAGAAGAATGCAATTTGGTAAGTATGTTCGTAGACTCACCAAAAATGGGCTTGGCAACCCTCCCCCTTTAAGAGATACCTATAAGTCGGCTAATTCAATGGTTTATAACTACAGAAGTATGTGCATATATAACATATACAGTGACGAGCAGAAGTGAGTGCATGTTCACAATACTGAGTGTCTTTGAATACGTTCCCTGGATCTACGCTAGCAGTACTGCTTTCCATCTGATTGGAAACATGTTATCTAGTCTGATGAGTCCAAATATAAACACTTTCTGTAAAATGGAACGCAGTACTGGTAGCGCAGATCCAGGGAACGTGTTCAAAGATACCATGTGAAGCAAACTGCTAAACATAGTGGTGAAAATATTGTGGTTTGAGGATGCTTAATATGGTGGCATATTGGCTCTCTACATTTGGTAGATGGTATCATGTAAAAAAAGCCTATCTAAAGATTCTGCAAGCCCTTCTTCCGAGTTGACAAATGTGATTCTTCCGAATAAGAAATTATTTTCCAACAGGATGGTGATCCGAAGCAGACAGCAAAAATTGTAAAGATATGGGATAGGAAACAAAATTTTCAATTGCTAGAATGGCCGCACAAAGTCCCAACCTCAATCCGATTAAAAATTTTTGGCCATTCGTGAAAATCTGGCTCCGACAGTACGAAACAGCCCCAACAAACATGGTCAAACTTTTGGATCATATAAATGCGAAATGGCATCAATTTCCGAAAGATTTTTTTGATTATTTGGTAGAAAGCATCTCAAACCGCGTAAATCATGCTATTTCTAATAAGGGTCTAGAACCAAATATTGAAATTGGGCTAGTTTCTTGTATTTTCTTGAAACGTGCAAAATTGAGTTTATGTGGGTTGTTTTCGTTTTTTCATTCAAACTCATTGAATTCATTTCATTAATTATTGTTTTTTTACTGCTATTTATTAAGAATAAAATAAAGAATTAAAATTAATTTTTTTTTTTGTATTTCCTTGCATGGTTTTGTTTTTGTGGATGACGAAACTCAGTATTGTGAACATGCACTCACTTTTGCTCGTCACTGTATGTCTGTTAGTTTTTGTTTTGGAGCGAGTACAATAATTGCAAAGTTTGCCGGGTCATCTAGTTTTTAAATAAAATTTTGCTATTAAAAAATGATGCAAAAACTCTGAGAGTGAAAAGTTTCTCAAAAATCTGTCCTTCGGAGCCGACTTTAAACTGTAGGTCCCGCCACGTAGGTATAAAAATTAACACACACAACATAAGTAGTGTGAGAAACTAGGTCTGATGATTTTTTTCCATTAAATATGATTTTTTTTCTGCGTATGATGATTTTCTTCTGAAAGCTTCTGGCAACGCTGCATGAGGCAGAAGTGTATCCCATATACTAGTCGTTTACCATTTTAAGCCAAAAGGCAAATAAATAATATTTTTTAATAAAATTTATGACAGCAATTAATAAACACAAGCCTGAAAAAAAAGTTACAACAAAAAAATATTAAAAAAAAAATAAAACAAAACGTGGTATTCATATTTATAATCGTTGGCAAGTAGTAGATTTTAAAATTAATATGCATATTAGGTTCAACAAATTATTAAAAAAAAATGAGAAAAAATAAGTAAACAAGCTATGAACGCCCACATTCGTTTCTTTAATACCCTACCTTTCATTCCCATTTAATCAGGAGTGCAAACATTCAGTCCAGACAAAAGCCACTCAGAAATTGAAGCGACAACTGTGCCTAATCGTATGCATATCGTCCTTAAACATAAAGCTTAACAGAGTAGTAGTAAAATTTTTTTACACGTATTAGCTTGCGCGATTTAATGATAATTACCCAATCTTTCGAAGCTTTTCTAAGCTACTCATTTCATTCACCATTTCCATATAGGTCCAATCTTTTAATGACCTATTGACACATCTCTCACAAAAGTGAAACCAGTTTACCTAACGGATCATCAGATGATTTCAGGCTAAAATCTGCAAGTACACAACATTCTATTGTATTTCCAACTTTCCTTACAAATTTATTTAATGACTAGCTAATACCCGGTGTGCTTCGCTATTCCCCATTAAAATTATATACATAATAATTAAAAAATTTATTTATTTAGTAATTAATTACTAAAATTTAATTTTAACTTTTTTCTTAAATAAATAATTCTTATTCTAATGGCTTGGGATACCCAATATATTTTTTGTTTTCCACTCTGGTGGGTTTTCCTACTCGCGAACATGCGCCGCAAAACTGTCCATGTGAGAAACATGGATTTTCTAGATTAAATCCACAAACTTGAAAGGACTGACCTTGAGCTTTATTAATCGTCATTGCAAATGCTAGGCGTAATAGGAAATTTCCAGACATCTCCGATGTGATCATAGGACCACGTGGCACATACATCAGTTCCCTAAAACTTTCCAGTTATAATGTTCGCCTCGATAAGGTTAGGTTAGGTTAGAGGACGCGCACCTGTCGATCAAGACAAGCACAGTACCCGTAGGTCGAAATTGACTCATTGTACATTGTCCTTAGGGAAGGAAGGAAATAGAGAATATAGGAATGTAGGTAAGGGTAGGGAGAATGTTGCTCATAATTTTTTTTTACTGTTAGTCCAATGTCATTACAAAAGATCGTGGAGGATCAATATTTCTAAGTAGAATAATGGGAACACCGTTTTTTAACTGTAAGTCATGTGGTGGAAAGCCTGGTAAATCTAACGAATTTAAAAATTCGACTGGATAATTGACGACATCCTCAATATTTGAAACTGTGCGCGATCGATTAATAAGTTCTTAGATTCCCATCGATCTTGTTGAGAATATTGCTGTTGATGGAATTAACGTTAATATCTTTGAATGCTAGTAACGCACGTTCAGAAAACCATTCAATATTTTTAAAATTTTGCATGATATTGGGAAATACACAACTTATTAATTCTTCTTTTGATTGTGTCATTCTTCAAAAGTTTGATGGAAATTTTATAAATTTTATTTGTTATATGTTCAACTGGAATTCTTTGGAATTGTTTGGAAAAAGTTAAAGTTGAAGCATCACATTGCAACTGAAAACACATATTAGTAGTTAATTTTAGAGTGTGAACATGTCGCCAAAGGTATGATGATTTTAGACATGTATTTAGCTCATCAGCTGGCTTTTAACCCCAAAAATGGGATTCTAGTTGTTACAGTTTTTCAGATATACAGATTTTCGTATTTACTTTATATGGGAGATGCCACACCCACTATTGCTAGTTCGCCCATTTTGGTCCCAAAATATTTATATTGAAACAGTAGTTATTTGTACAAAATTTGTGGTATCTTGCTGTTATAATTTTTCCAATGTACCCATCTTGTTCTTAGCTTACAGTAGTAGGTAATGTAGTATATGTGGGCGTGGCACCTTGCCAGAAATCTGTTGAGAAGAAATAGCCGAATAAAATACTTTTTTTTTTGTATTTTATTTTGATGTCTGACCTGGGACGCGAAACCTGGCTTTACGTTTAATAAGCCAGCACACTACCTACTAAACCACGGCGTATAAAATGGGTCCTTTAATCAAAATTAACTCCCACAAATCATCGGGCAATTCTGTTTTGATCTAGCCTTTCAGAAAACCTTGTCGGTAAGGGATTTGAAAGAAAAACTAATTCGAACTAGATAAACACAATAAAACTGGAATTAATTTATAAATTCAATTCATGAAATAAATGACCGCATTTACACGTACGTATTTGCCAAATCAAATTTATCTGTGAACCATAGAACCAGAGTAGTATAAAGTTTCATAAATAAAAATGAAATTAAAAAAAATTGTTTTTTTTTTTTTGTTGTTGTTACAATTTATTATAAACCACTTATAAGCCATCAACTTCAGCTACTAAAAACAAAAGTACGCCAACAACAGTGAATACAATGAGTACCGTGAATACACGTATAAGTAGTGCGTATGATTTTATTTATTTTTGTGGTTTTCCGAATATGGTTTGCCCAAACCACTTTCGACTGACCAGCATTGAAATTAAAATTCTATGTTTGAAATTCCTTTTTGAAACCAAAAATATTTAACATTTAATAGCAATAATTGAAATTTGGTGTGTGTGTGTGCGGTTATTTGTGTAGTAAAATTAGCATAAAATTTATACCACCTCCCTCCCTATACTATATTGGTAGAAGCCATATTACATGTGAAATTTATTTACTCAAAACAAATCTGAAATTCGCACTCATATTCGAATGGCATGATATGGCATTAGCGAGTGTCACATTATGGAATAACAAACAAATCAAATCTTTAATAATATTGGCTGGCGGTCATGGTGGGGTTTTTTTCTGTACGATTATATATAAAAATAAATAAAATTAAATGAAATGAAAAATAAATACAAAAAGAACAAAAACAAAAATGTAATAAAAATTAAATAAATTGCAAATATAAACGTATAGCGACCGAAATGACCACTTTAACCAGAAAACAAAACGAAACCATAAAGAAATAAAAACCAACCAAAATTGAACAAAATTGAAATTATGGACACGTTTTAATGTAAATTGTTTTCGCACACTCAATATAATTTTAAATAAAATTGTTTTTTGTTTGAAAATTTTTAAAAACACAAAATATTTATGGAAATACTGTGGCTTAAATAAAGGTGGTTAAAAAAACCAAAAACAATATATGCTCATAAAGCAAGTAATTTGGGTTTGTAATAGGAAATGTAACATTCGTATAGAAGGCTAGGCCAGGACAGAATTAATTACAAACATTTTGAAATCATACCTGAAAGGTTTGAAAAATTTTGTTTAAATTTTCCTAATTCTAGAACCTAACTTTTTTTTATTAAACCTCCATTCAGGGCATGCCCCCTACTCAGGCAGTGCATTGTGCAGATTTAGGAAAGGTGGAAAGAGGGAAGATGCGAACCGTAAGGAAACGAGTTGCTGCTGGTGACTTTAAAATGGCCAGTGCAATACCTTCACTATTAGACAGTCTACAGCAATCGTCCCCAAGAAGCCTGCAGTTTCTCACACCGCTTCTGTATGGGTGTGTTAATTTCACACAAAAGTGACGGGACCTACAATTTAAAGTCGATTTCGAACGACCAAATTTTGAGAAACAAGAAGAGAAAGAGAAGAAATCGCCGAAAAAATACTTTTTGTATTTTTTTTATTTTTGATGTCTGGCCTGGGACTCGAACCCTGGCTTTACGTCTAATAAGCCAGCACACTACCTACCAGACCACGGCGGTGATGAAAGCAATATAGCATAATCTAGGCTAAGGTTTAACAAATGTGTAGATGTTGTATTGCTATAATCCTTGGAATGACACTGTTCATCGGAATATCTCTGAATCTATTATCCCGTTTTATATATCCTCAGACCCAGGTCTATAAGTCTAAGCTCATTGGTGCTTAAAACATTGCAAACAACGAAATACTGTCTAACCACGTTCTAGCTCTTTCCACGCCTCCTTTAGGATCAATCCACTAGAACTGTACTGAGCTCATTTATAGGTTAGGTTAGGTTAGAGGACGTGTACTTGTCAACTGTGAGAAGTACAGTACCCGGAGGTCGAATTGACCCATTGTACAACGTCCTAGCTTCTTGCACCACTTGTGTTGTGTGCGTTAATTTTAAACATAAGTGGCGGCACCTACAGTTTAAAGTCGTCTCCGAAGGACAGATTTTATTAGAGGAGCTTTTCCTGGCAATTTTTATTTTCTGCGTTTTTGCGAGAAATCTGCTGAGAGGAAGTCGTCGTAGAAATATTTTCATATTTTCGTTTTGATGTCTGACCTGATACTCAAACTCGGGCTTTTCGTCTAATACGCCAACACACTACCTACTAGACTACGGCGACTTTAACACAGTGATCCTTTTTATTCAAGCAATTGAAATCACCGATTGCTAAACCTCATTTATGTCGTACTCTATATTGGCCTCTGTGAGATGAATGTCTGTCATTTTGTGATGACTTTGCCGTACCTCAACTTAAGTTGTAGAATACAAAACCGCTATGCAGCCATACGGAAAAAGGAATTGTAATGACAAAATTATGTAACGGGTGATTTTTTAGCTATTTTCTTTTTGACAGCACTGGTTTAAACAGTTCACGCACGTTTCGTATTTTGTTTGTTAAACGAATAACGCTTGCAAATCTTTGAATTTTATTAACAAAATGCGGGTTCTGTTAAAAAAGTTCATCGCGCGCTTCTTCCATTTTATGGTCATTTTAATCGACCTATTGTGACTAAATTTCGCACCGATTGACCTTCCGTAACGCAGAATTTTTGTGTTCAGCTACGAAGCTCTTTTTTGGCTCAATGGATACGTAAATAATCAAAATTGTCGATTTTGGAGTGAAGATCAGTCAGAAACAAAAGCTAAACATGCATTCAGAAAAAGTCACAGTCTGGTGCGGTTCATTGGACCGTACTTCTTAAAAGATGCTGCGGATCGTGAGGTAACTGTGAATGGTAAGCGCTATCGTGAGATGATATCCAACTTTTTTTTATCCAAAATGCAAGAGGATGACTTGCATGACATGTGGTTTCACCTAGACGATGTCACATGCTACACAGCATGTGTAACAATGGACTTATTGAGAGGCGAACATTTATTCGGGACCGGTCAATTGCCGTCTAGATCGTGCGATTTAACGACTTTAGACTAGTTTTTGTCTATTTTAAAGCTCATGTCTATTCAGACAAGCCCGCTTTAATGGACGCATTGGGAGACAACATTGAAGCATTTATTCGTGAGATACCGGCCGAAGTGTTGGAAAGAGTATGCCAATATTGGATTAAGCGGATGGACCATTTGAGGCACAGTCGTGGTCAACATTTGCGTGAAATAATCTTCCAACATTAAATTATATGCATTAATTCAAATAAAAATTTCATACATTTTTCTGAATTTTATGTGCTCTTAAAAAATCACCCATTATTAGGCATACCAATAGGAAATTCTTGGAGTCAACTTTATGGTCCCATGATCATCAGAAAATGTGTCCAAATATCTCCACTTTTTAGGTTATGAACACCTCACATCTAAGGCCCTACCCAATCATAAAAACGAAACGCAGAGTTGCCTAAAAGCATACCGATTGTATTGTTATTATTTTGTCCCTAACGCTGTAATAAAATTAATCATGCCAGTAGGAAAATTACATGGCTGGTTAACGATAACTGTTAAGAATTTTTTGCTTAACCTACTGTGACCTTAATTCGTTGCAATCTAACCAACTTTACTTAACCAATCATTCGTTTCACCAATTTCATATTTAATATTATTTTTGTAGTTGTTTTTTCCGTAATTTTTTTTTTTTTGTTTCGTTGTGTTGTTGTGTTTCATTATAACGAATATTATTATTATTATGATTATTGTTATTGTTGTTATTAATTTTTATGGGAATTTAATAAGGCTGAAATGTGATTTTATTGAACTGTTTTGTATGAAAATGAGCGGAAAACAAGGTGTACATTGAATGGGTGTATGTGTATGTGTTTGTACAGAGTCCGAGTTGTATTGCCAATTGGTATACAAGCATACATACATACATACTTACACACATATATACAATAAAAATAATTTATTTTATTATTATTTTGCTGTATTTTCCATTTGTTATTCACTCCGGTATTTATTAAAACAAATTTATTTATAATTTAATGGTAAATTGAGTGGATATTTAATGCAAAAATCCAACAACAAGAAATACACACACACACACACACACCCATAGAGAGAGAGAGAGAGAGAGAAAGAAACAGAAAATAATAATAAAAGTATCACAGTACAAATTAAATTGCTGTGTGGGTTTTACTGTTTTGTCATGGCACCAGTCATGTATATACACACAAACACACACACACACACTTACCTGCCTATATTGACTCTGAAATTTGAATTGAATGCTCAATTGAACGTTTGGATAAACAAAATGAATGAATGCATGAATGAAAGACTGAGTGAATTGGGTGAGGAAATTATATTGCCAATGTACGTGAGTTCTGGCCCCGGATTTTATGTTCGTATGCCAGTACATGTGCAATGTTAAATGTGTGCCTTGTCGATAACTACTGCGGGCCCACATAACAAGTGGTATTTGGTGGTATTTGCCAGCAACAAACATGGTTTTCTTTATTGCTGTTGTTGTTGTTGTTGGTTTCGGAATTATTTAAAATAAATAATTGTTTATTGATTTGTAATTATTACAAAATATTTTTTAATATGATGATTGTATTTTAAAAACCAATAACAACAGCAACAACAACAACAACAACAAAAGCGAAAAAAAATGAAACGTCATATTTTTATGAGTTTACTGACAGGAAATTCTGTCATATAAGAAATTATGACCACTAATGGTCAGTTAATAAATTAAATATTTTATTGATCTTTAACGATCAGGGTAATAATAAATTTAAACGAAGAGCAATAAAAATTTCTTTGTATTTAAAATTGTCAATTGTAAAGAGTGGCTGATATGTATTGCAACCAACTTCAGGTTGTTATCATCTGACAGCTAACAATCTTTGAAAAGCATTTTGATCCATTGCATTCATGAAAAAAGTTATTCGTGATGGAATTCAAGGGTGATAGTGTGATTGCTTTATATTTAGTTGGAGATTCACAGGAAATTTGAAAAAATATTCGGTAGATTAAATATTAAAGCTTTTTCAAAAAAAAAAGTTATTTGGCGGGCCCTATATAATATGGTGAGTACTCCATAGATTTTTTAGGACTTTGAATCTTTTGAGAACGATTGGCTTGAGTCTATAGCGGAAAAGATATTGATTTTTCCAGATAATTTTTTGGTAGAGTTATCCCCTGCAATTTGGACTGTAAGTTAGATCTCATATACCGCTCTAGGGATTTCTATTGAATCGATTTAATCTTTCAATGTCAAATGGGTAACTTATTGGAACTCAATGAGATTGGAGATTTGTATTTCTTTGCTGTCTGTTGCACACTACCAGCGTGGATAAATTTTATCCCTCAAACAAGTCTATGAAATATTTACTTAAACTGATACTAAATGCAACAAAGTAAAGCCTTATAATTTTTTAATTTTTTTGTAATTTTATTGTTCAAAAGCAAAAATGTTGGAAATAACATAAAATTTTAGAATCAGTTTAGATTTGTTCGAATTGGCGGTCTTTCGTACGAATTGTGGCCTTCAAACGGCCGACAAAGCCATAATAGGCTGCACAATAGTGGCTCTGCGGTATTTTGGCCCATTCCCGGGGAAGCGCCGTCGTAAGATGATCAACACTTTTCTATTTTTTAGTGAGAACATTAGTCTCCAAAATGCCCCAGGCGCAAAAGTCCAACGGATTGAGATTCGGAGATTTTGGTGGCCATTGTGCGGTAGAAATGAAGCCAGGAACCTCCTTTTTAAGCCAGTCTTGGTTGAACGCGTGCTGAGTGCGGTGGTGCTGAGTCCTGTTGGAGTGTCCATGGTCTGCGGCTGAAATGTTTGTATGGGCAGACAATACTGTCTTTAAGACGTTATTCGGCATTTATTTTGAATACCGAGCGGGGAGCGACCATCGGAAGTAACGGCGGCCCACACTATTACCATCGACGGTTCTTGAGTTCTGGTGGCGGATCGCAGGTGTAAATTTTCAGCTGACCTCTTTGGCAAGTAAACCCGATCATTTTATTTGTTCACAAACTGCTCAATTCTCATCGGAGAAAAATAAATTCTGTAACCAGCCACTTTCGTGCAAGCGAAGTAACTCCTTGGCTCTTTCCAGTCTAACTTTTTTTTGTCAACCGGTAAGCCCTTGCACTATTTGGAACCTCGATGACTTTCGTCCAAGCTCATTTTTCATTTGTGTTGCATCCGTTCTCGTGATATGTTCAGGTTTCGACCAATTTTTCTACCACTGCTGCGTGGATTTCGATAAAATCTTGTTGTTACCGTTTTTTCGCCCACTTTTTGGACGCAATGCAACACTGCCAGTATCACGGTAACAAGCAATGGTACAGAAACAAAAGATTTATTCAAATTTAAATGTTGGAGGGCTCAAACGATTGCCACCTATGGTTTTCCAGCCAAATATAAACCAATCACGCCTGATTTCCATCACGAAAAACTTTTTTTCTGAATGCAATAGATCAAAATGCTTTTGTAAGCTTGTAAATAATAAAATGAACTGTCACTGGAATAATTCTGTCAGCTGTCAGACGAGCGGTTTACAAATGATAACAACCTGAAGTTGGTTGCAATACATATCAACCACCCTGTCTGGCTTCACTCTCAGCTCAATTTAGTTTTGAAATATACTTAGAGGCTCCATATGGAGCCGTTGACAAGATGCATCATAATATGTTGCCATTATCCTCTATCTGGATTGTCCTGAGTTTCTTTTAGAATTTATAATATAGTGCCATATAATAAATATACCTGAAAACTTTCAAATCGAGTGATCAACATTTAATTCACCGACCATTCTCTCAACACGCTGGCTAATATTAGCTACTGAACTTCTGCTATCTAATACTAACTCCAGCCACGCTGTAAGTGTTGCAGGTAAGGCATCGACAAAGCATTTTTAATATTTTATTGGGTTGTCAAATGCATGAATGGGTAAATCGGTTCGCGTTCCATTCGAAATTCTGTGATTGCGTTCAAAAAATTTCCTACCGACAATCGCAATTTTATTCAACTGCGGTGGCAATTTAGTGTTGTACAACATCGAACACAATTTTTTTTTTATTTTATTTTTAATTCCATTATTTATTTGCCAAATTATGCGTGCTGGAATTTTATTTGATATTAATCGTAAAATAATGAAAAAAAAATACAAAAATAAACACACCGAATGTACAAAATATTTGTTCATATTCATAAAATTGTGAACAAAATGTATCACATTCTCGTATTTATATTTTGGGTGTGGGCAAGTAATAAAACTGAAAAGTACATGATTTTGAAATTCCGAACGTGTAGTGTCCAAAAATATAATGTTTTCTACTGGTTAAACAGTGTCATAATCGTACCTTTAACGAATTCTTAAAATGATAAATTGTACCTCATTTGGTGGGAATAAAATTTTAAATTCGTTTTTAATTTTTTTTTTTTGGAAAAAAGAATTTAAAAAGTCGCCATAAAATAATGTTTACGCTATAAAAATAATGGACTTTTAATTAAATGGTACGTAAAAAACTATGGACAGCTACAAGAGTGCTGGATAAATTCATTTGAAAAAAGTAGACGCATGTGGTTGGCGATAAGAAAAAGAGAAACCAAGTCCATTGGAATAATTACAATTTTTTTTTAATTTAGTATTTCCACAACACTCGGATTGAATAAAAAGTAAGTGTGGATCAAACACAGCCACAAATTGTATCACCAAAATATAATTTGGACGCTGGAGTTGACCTCACTTAACGCGGAATTATAATTCAGGACATCTAACATATCAATGGTGATCAATTCTTTTACTGTAATACCAAAACAAGTTTTAAACCTAACCTTATTATAGAAGCGGGTTGCTGTAGCATAATGAAATACAACTCCCGTAAATGAGTCGGTGTCTATTAGGTTATTTTAAGACTTCTCTCTCTCTCTCTCTTCTCGCGGTTTGCAACAAAATAAAGGAATACAATTCCCATAAATAACATGGTGTCTTTAAGTCAATTTTTTTTTTCTTTTTATAAAACCAGCACTCAGGGGATGACCCCTACGCATGCAGTGCAATTGTGCAGGTTTTTAGGAAAGAGGGAAAATGCGAACGGCAAGAAAACGGGTTGCTGCTAGGTGACTATAAAATGGCCAGTGCTATACCTTTATCATTAAACAGTCTACAGCAATCGTCCGCAAGAAGCCCGCAGTTTCTCGCACTACTTATGTTGTGTGTGTTAATTTTATACCTACAGTTTAAAGTCGACTCCGAACGACAGATTTCTTTTTTTTTTTTTGAGAAACTTTTCATGGCAATTTTATTTACTCTCAGAGTTTTTGCCAGAAATCGCCGAAAAAATACTTGCTTTCCTTGGCTTTACGTCTAATAAGCCGGCGACCCCTAAATTTTTAAAGCTTCTCTGCGGGGTACATAAAAGGACAAGGACACTTATCAATTTTGAGGGGATACCCTATTGGAGCAATGTGGCTTGTATATCTCCATTCTATCGCAGCTATAACGTGCTACACTGTAGTAGAATAAAGGAAGGGGATCAAAAAAATCTTTCGTGGGAGATTGACCAGAGGAACTCTCTCTGTAAACAACACACATACTTGACGATTTATCGTCATTTTGACGATTTTTAGCTTCAAAAATATCACATTGACGATGTGAAAATTTTTGCCTTAATTTTGACGATTTTTAGAAATTCAAAATTTACTTCAAATTCTTTACTTTAATACATTCAAAGCCACAAGTTTGTATTTACTTTGCATTTATTACTATTGCAAATTAAGGTGTTGATTTTTTTGTATCTGTATATGCGTTTTTCATCCCGTACAACCTCTGCACGAAGGGAGTTCCACATACGAATATTCCGACTAAAGAACGAATTTTGTCTGTAATGCAGTGTGCGATCCACCACAAACATACGTCTGTGCTCACCGAGAAAGGCGAGTGTTACGCAGGAATACATGATTCTCGGGAAAAAATCCACAGAAAAGTGAAATACAAACATAATGAATCAATGGCGTTCAATACCCTACCGTCATTAGCGGGCAACATCACCCTCTCTTGTACCTGCACGCGATCGAGAAGTCTCAAAATAGACATTGAGGCACCGGCCTATACATGAGAGTATCTCTTTCGGATACGAGTGGAGGGAATAGTATGACGATTAGATAAAGTGAAGCCAAGGCACTGAAAAACTGAATTTTCATGGCGATTTTATGACGATTATTTTTAGGACTTCTATGTACGTCTTTGACGATTTTGACGATTTTGTTTTTCTAATATTTGACGATTTGATACTTTATGTATTGGGCAGCTATGATTACAACCCTTTAGTCAGACCTACCTTCTCACACCACTTATGTTGTGTGTGTTTAATTTATATATGAGTGGCAGGACTTACAGTTTTAAAGTCATCTACGAACGTCAGAATTTTTGTGAAACTTCTAATGGCAACTTTATTACACGACAGCCTAATTAGGATCAAATCTACCGCCTATGAAGACTACTCCCTTTTTCGTCTATCTCTCAACTCAATCTCTTAGGTTCAATACAATGTTTAGCGTGAGTGGGACTTATTCTTTGTGTACTAGTTGTTAAAAAAAAAAAAAATGGATGACTTTACACATGGAGAGATTGGGACTCTATATAAAACACCTAAACATTGCGTTAGTCAAGTCATGGTACCGGTTTCCAAGAGAAGGAATTTGTGATTAAAGAGTATAAAATCTGGCCCACTACAAAATTGGAAAATATTGGAAAAATTGGCAAAAACTGTCAAAGTAAAATAAATTTGCCATGAAAAGTTTTTCAAAAAATCGTTCAACCAAGAATGGCTTAAAAAGGAGGTTCCCCGCTTCATTTCTACCGCACAATAGCTACCAAAATCTCCGAATCTTAATCCGTTGGACTTTTGCGCCTGGGGCGATCATCTCGAACCGGCGCTTCGCCGGGAATGGGCGATCAAATCTGGCCTTCACTTTTCATCATCATTTCTGGTGTTGTTACCGTTTTTTTCGTTCACTTTTTGGACGCGATGCAACACTGCAAGTATCACGGTAACGAGCAATGGTACGAGAAACAAAAGATTTATTCAAATTTAAATGCTGGAGGGCTCTAACGATTGCCACCTATGGTTTTCCAGCCAAATATAAAGCAATTACACTATCACGCTTGAATTCCATCACGAAGAACTATTTTTCTGAATGCCGTAGATCAAAATGCTTTTGTAAGCTTGTAAATAATAAAATCAACTATCACTGGAATAAATCTGTCAACTGTCAGACGAGCGGTTTACAAATGATAACAACCTGAAGTTGGTTGCAATACATTTCAGCCGTTTACTTCGTAATAATATACCCATGCTTAGCTCTTTTCAGGATTTGCTATGAATATCTTTGTAATTTTGTTTCGAAAGTGTACAAGAAACTGGACAAAAAAACACCCGTTATTTTATATCTTAATTAAATATGGTACATGTAGGTAAAACTTAAAACGTATAGCTTATAAAAAATTTATAAAAAAATTTAAAAAAAAACATTTTTTCCAACAACCGATTTATTTCTATTGAAATCCTCTTTTCAGGTACAGTCCAATTACTGTTGCTGCCATTGCATACAGAAATGAAATCTTCGGAATAATATTTTTTTCTAAAAAATTAAAACAAAATCAAAATTTCATATTTATGCCACTCTTAGGCTACTTTTTGTATCTTTTTTTTTTTATGTAACAAAAACTATTGCATTTCATAGTTTCAATATATTTTTGTTTTTTTTATAGAATATTTGAAAAGGAATACAACAAGTATATTTTTGCTTTGATATTTTGTTTCATTTCAAGCATTTTATTAAAAAAAAATAAAGTGTAGCATTTTAAATAAACCACAATAAATAACAATAAACGAGAATTTGAAAATAAAAACTGCCATCTAGCCCACCTTTAACAACCCGACAATAAAAATTTATGAAATATAAAAAATACAACAACAAAAACTAAAGCTTTTATGAAATATCGTATTTCAGATTTATTTTCCAACCACTACAGTGTACATCTATCTACTAAATCAAAATAAATACAAAGAAAATAAAAAATTCTATAAAATGTTTGCATATACCATGCCATCCTACATATGTACATACAGGGTGGCTGATATATAATGCAACAAAGTAAAGCGCTTTATATTTTCAATCTTTTTTTTTTAATTTTATTGTTCAAAAGCAAAAAATGTTGGAAATAACAACAAATTTTAAAATCACTTTAGAATTGTTCGAATTGGCCACCTTTGGCATGAATTATGGCCTTCAAACGGCCGACAAAGCCATCACAGACTGCACGAAAGTGGCTTTCCCCATTCCCGGCAAAACGCTGTTATGAGATGATCGACACTTTGGTATTTTTTAGTGAGAACCTTACTCTCCAAAATGCCTTAGGAGCAAAAGTCCAACAAATTGAGATCCGGAGATTTTGGCGGCAATTCTGCGGTAGAAATGAAGCGAGGAACCTCCTTTTTAAGCCATTCCTGGTTGACGCATGCTGAATGCGGTGGTGCTAAGTCCTGTTGGAATGTCCATGATCTGCGGCCGAAATGTTTATCTGCCCAGGGCTTCAATACTGTCTTTAAGACATTTTCCCGATAATATTCGGCATTTATTTTGACCCCACGGTCGATGAATAGGAGCGGGGAGTGACCATCGGCCGTTACGGCGGCCCACACCATTACCATCGGCGGTGCTTGAGTTCTGGTGGCCCATCACAGGTGTAAATTTTTCAGCTGACCTCTTTGGCAAGTAAACTCGATCAATTTGTTTGTTCACAAACTGCTCAATTTGGAATGGCTTTTCATCGGAGAAAATCAAATTCGGTAACTGGCCACTTTCGTGCAAGCTAAGTAACTCCTTGGCTCTTTCCAGTCTAACTGTTTTTTCTTCATCGCTGAGATCTTGCACTTTTTGGAACTTCAATGGCTTTAGTTTAAGCTCATTTTTCAATATATGTTGCATCCGTTTTTGTGATATGTTCAGCTCACGTGCAATATTTCTACGACTGCGGCGTGGATTTTGATCAAATCTGGCCTTCACTTTTCGAATCATTTCTGGTGTTGTTACCGTTTTTTATTCGTCCACTTTTTGGACGCGATGCAACACTGCCAGTATCATGGTAACGAGCAATAGTACGAGAAACAAAAGATTTATTCACTTTTAAATGCTGGAGGGCTCTTACCTGGGGTTTCCCAGCCAAATATAAAGCAATCACACTATCACGCTTGAATTTCATCACGAATAACTTTTTTTCTGAATGCAAAAGATCAAAAAGCTTTTGTAAGCTTGTAAATAATAAAATGAACTGTCGCTGGAATCAATCTTTCAGTTGTCAGACGAGCGGTTTACAAATGATAACAACCTGAAGTTGGCTGCAATACATATCAGCTACCCTGTATGTACAGTATGATACAAAGAATATTTCAATTGTAGATGAAATATTTATTTTTTATTTTCCTTTTATGTTTTTTTGTTTTTTTAATATTTTTTAAGCAACAAAACATTCGTACAATTTAATGAATTATATTAGAAAACTACCCAAAAAAAATAAAAAAAATCTTTATTTTTTCTAAATCCTGAATAAACATGCAATATGGGCGAGTATATTTTTATTATTTGATTTCAGTTTCAGAATTTTTTTTTTTCTTTCCTTTAATTTTTGTTGAAATAAAAATTCTATAGATTTTATTGTATTTTTATTTTTTTTTTTTCAATTTTTAGTTTTTTTTAATAATAAAATGCAATACCATATGTCAGATGCACTACAATATGAAAATTGGTTTCCCACATTTATTCCATATTTTTTTTCTAATATTTTCTGAATAAATAAGAGAACATATTGCTGGTTATGATGTATTTCTTTGATACCCTATGAAAATAACTTCATCGTTGAATTCGGTGGAATTCATTCAGTACAGAGTCTATGATTGCTTGTGGCATTGCAACGCCATCAAACTACCACTTCAACCTAAGCTATGCCTCTAACAACAATTCTTCTTACGTATTTATTAAACGAGGTAATATAAATGAAGAGATTTTTAAAGTTCATTAATTACGTAATATTATGTTCAGACAGCCACTCTTATTGAGTTAATATTCGTTTAATTGTGTACAATATTTTATGTGTTCAGACACATAATATAAACAATTTTTTTGACAGCTGGTAAACAAAACAGCTCATTGTTTCAACAATTTTATTTTGGTCGCGAAAATTTGTTCCAAAAAATGTTTGTAAAAAAATGCAAAACAACTCAACGTTGGAAACGGTTATACTAGATTGTAACAAGAACACTTTTAGAAGCAAAGTGATTTCTTCCAGAAGGATGGGAAAGAAAAATTTGGTAATGACCGCCATTTTTTGTTTTATTTGCTTGTCATTGTTGACAAATATCAATTGAAAGTGTTCGGAAAATAGTTATATGCTCACTGAACGTGCTTATAACAGTGCTGTATTTAGAATTTTTGTCAATATTACAACAATTTGCATATTTATTGAGCAATAATTATTGAAACTTTATATGAAATATTGATGTCAATAATGGCGTTTATTGTGATTTACGCAATAAAAGTGCCTGTCCGAACATAGTATAAAAAAGCTTCACAAATAAAAAAAAATATATACAGCTGAGCAGAGGCTTCAAACAGTTGTTACTCACATAACGTCAAATCTCTGAAAAGATTCCATTAAAATAAAATCGACTTACATCCGTCTTTTTGTCAACTTAAAAGCAGCTTTAGATAGCCTATTAAGCCCAATAGGGGGTAACCCCCTTGTCATGATCCGTTAGTGGTGGATTTAAGCCGCACCGAGCTCTGGATGAAAGCCGGCCAGTTCTACTTAATGATACGTTGCCACCATGCCCAGATCTCCAAACGTTCTATCATCCAAAAACCGATGACATAAAAGGTGATTCCTTTTTCTCCACGTCATAGCGGTTTCTACAATAATCCTGGTAGGTCAGCCAGAGCTTATCAACGAAATTAATTAATAACGCTGTATGCCGTTAGAATTCCTGTTAAAATGCGAACTGTTCTATAAAGGGTGTAAAATTTGGCAACCACCCACAGTTTGTAGAATTTCATGCCGTTTTTTCCTATTTGGAAAAGCATTCTTGTAGAGAAGCATATAAGTATCCCATCTATCGTCTCCTCCCTTCCACGCCAGTTCGTCCGTCTTTTTGCGTTTTCCTCTGTACCATAGTGACCCGAATCCCAATAGAAGTGTGTGTTGTCGTATACGGTGTAGAGAGTCCATACACTTGATGCCCTTTGATATGACGAAAAGGATTTCCAGCGCTTTGATTGCTGCTTGACTGTCCATACATATGATCAAGTTCGATGGGAAATATACTGGCTTCGTTAGGTCCTCTGTATAACCCGATACTTTGCCAATTTACTAGATCAAGTTCCCCATTTCATTTTCAAGTCATCGATAATGATGCTTAACTGGCCATTAGTTTCTACATAATTGTTGACATCATTCGTCACACCAAGCAAGCAAGTTGTAACTGCTTTGCCTTTAATTTTATAGAGAAGTCAGCCACTAAATGGGTAGGAAAAAACCCCATTTCCGACAGATTTTTGAGCAGCTTTATCATGCCAATTTTATTTACTCTCAAAGTTTTTCCCAGAAATCTTATGAGAAGAAGTCGCCGAAGAAATATTCTTTTTTATTTCATTTTATTAGGGTTTGAAACGTGATCTTATGTCTAATAAGACAATACACTACCTAATAAGCTATGGCGGCTTTGGGGACAGTATTACGGAGTATTTTTTCGGAGCAATCGAGAAAAAAATGAGTTCTACACAAGGTCTAGTATTAGTTACCGATAATTTCCACATTCAAACCAACAATGATTTATATGATCTCCTCAACGATAAGGACTTTGTCCAGCCAATTAAGATTCAGCGAATACCCTGGCTCGACCTTGCCATTTGGTTGGAAGAGGAAGCTTCAGATGAACATGTATTTGATATGGATATCAACGGAATTTGTCACAGAGTACTATCTTAATGTATTTAGATAGTCATGTAAGTCGTATCCCAGCTAGCATTCGGAAGATTGTTTTTATAAAAATCACCTTGCTGAGTCTTTTTAGAGCACTTTTGGAGATCATAAACTTATTAGTCAGTTACACGATTGAAAAAGGACTCAAAAATGATTCATATCAATGAGTAAAATGAGTTCGATTTAAAATACAACAAAAAATTGTATTGTATTGTTATTTATTATTGTATTCTACGTAGGACTCAGTAAACCTAAAAAAAACCACTTGAAGGGAGTAAAATAGAATTATAAGTACGATTAATAAATGACTCAAATTTTAATCATAAAGGGCATAAAAACGAGTCCAAATTAATACGAACATGACTCATAAAAGACAATAAAAGGACTCATAAAACACTCGTATGCGATTAAACGATGACTGAAAGACGATTCGAAAAAAGAATCATAAACGAAGTTAAATAAGACTAATAAATGATCAGAAAGTGACTGACAGACGACTCGAAAAAGAATCATAAACGAAGGTAAATAAGACTAATAAATGATCAGAAAGTGATTTGAAAGCTACCAGAAAAAGAATCGAAAATAACTGTAAAATAATATAGAAAATGACTTATAAGTGCTTTTTTAAGAAGAGTCACTAGTAGTTACTTTTTTCTCCCGTTAAAAGAGTCTTTTTTGATCAAAAAATAAGCGCATATTCGAGCTTTTTAATCGAATCAAAAAAGACCCGAATTTGGGATGGATATCCTAGATAGATTATCTAAAAAAGTGAATCTTTAATCAATAACATAGGGTACCTATGCAAGTCCATTCGATGATGCATCATTTTATATTCACAGAATACAGCGCTTAGAAATTTCGAAGAAGTAAAAATGAATTCTATTTTGTTTTATAAAATTTTTTGAAAAAGATATCCAATGAAAAAAAAAAATCTTTTTAAAATATTTAAATTATTGTATATGATAAAATAAACTTGAAAGAGAAAAATCATTAGGCCTAACAAACACTTACAGTAGAATACAATTAAAATGAATAGAATTATAAGGAAACATTTAATTATTACGAGATATTAAAAAAAAAATTGTCACAACAGTAAAGAAATTAAATTCAAAATTTATATTAAATTTACAACTTCGGTCGTTATACTTATACTCTACTGTTTGAAGATGAAAAAAATATCCAGTTCTTCCTTTCAAAATCAACTTCCTTTCTTTCAAAACCAAATCATCATCATCATCAGCAGCACCATCACGTCGAGAAACATAAAGAGCCTTGGGAAAATTAAACATAAGAAATGAAAAACAATAACATGCACCCACAACAGGATCGCACACATGCCTGTATCAACTAGCAAATAATAGGAATGAAATATGCATCCATGCATAAATTTTTTGCCAACAACAACAACAATAAAAACAATGGTAACATAAATCTAATGGATGATATGCATACAATCGATAAAGGAAATACAACAAGGCCTTGGCATAGAGAAAGGCATTTAAAGCAAAAGCTAGGCAATTGATAAGGAGATGAAATAAGGCATTGAAGAGATATTAAGATAATGTGAATGGAGATGAATACTACATGAGGAAGACTTTGCAGCTCACAAAGGGTGGAGACGAAATAGACTCCAACCCAAGAGCTATGTATATGTAACAAATTATTATAACACATGAAACCTAATCCAGAAAATTTACTTTAAAATAACGAAATAAATATATTGCAGCGACCGGTAGTGAAGAGGAAAGCTCAAATTATCGCCCGTGTTTCAATTCAAAATATGAATCGAAGTTAGGGCGTAAAAATTTTACACATACAGTGTAGCTGATATGTATTGCAACCAACTTCAGGTTGTTATCATTTGTGAACCGCATGTCTGACAGCTGACAGATTTATTCCAGTGACATAATTTTATTATTTACAAGCTTACAAAAGCATTTTGATCTATTGCATTCAGAAAAAAAGTTATTCGTGATGGGATTAAAGCGTGATAGTGTGATTGCTTTATATTTGGCTGGAAAACCACAATTGGCTATCGTTAGAACCCTCCAGCATTTAAATGTGAATTAATCTTTTGTTTCCGTACCGTAAAATAAACTGTAACTGGAATAAATCTGTCAGCTGTCATATGAGCTGTTTACAAATGATAACAACCTGAAGTTGGTTGCAATACATATCAACCATCCTGTATACCTGCAGTGTAACTGATAACAAAAGATATGTAAAGATGGTCTACCATCACAACTACTTTAAGCTAAACTGAATATTTAGGCAAGGCTTACTTTAACGAGCTCTTGCTTCGGCAGCACTTATGCTAATATTGGAACGACGCAGAGAAGATTAGCATGGCCCCTACGCAAGGATGACACGCAAAATCGTGAAGCGTTCCACATTTTTTTTCCGAAGTCGCCGTAGTCTAATAGGTTGTGCGTTGGCTTATTAGACGTAAAGCAAGGGTTCGAGCTCCGGACCAAACATCAACACAAAATACAAAAAGTATTTCTGCGGCGATTTTCCTCTCAGTAGATTTCTGGCAAAAACTCTGAGAGTAAAAAAAACCTGCCATGAAAGGATTCTCAAAAAGAAGTCTGTCAGTTCGGTGCATATAAATTAACACACACAATATAAGTGGTGTGAGAAACTAGGTCAATAATCTAGACTGAAAGTTTG
Organism: Sarcophaga peregrina; assembly: GCA_014635995.1. Classification (NCBI taxonomy): domain Eukaryota; kingdom Metazoa; phylum Arthropoda; class Insecta; order Diptera; family Sarcophagidae; genus Sarcophaga; species Sarcophaga peregrina. The sequence continues at coordinate 80,803,264 of CM025791.1, forward strand.
TAATGACCAATTATGTATGCTACTTCAACGAGCTACTTCGAGACAACTGGACCCAAAAAAGTAACTTGGTGGAGAGTATACTTTACTTAGAATTCATCGACTTTTTCAACCACGGCAGGCAATTAATTGGCGATTATTAGCAGCATCTTGGCAAAGAACAATTTAGCAAGAATTTGAACCGCAAACTAAATCATATTATGGACTTAAAATTTCGTTTGATATAATAAAAGTTGATGATTTTCATTTGAAAATCCTATGTATTGAAGTACATTTAAGTTTTGTTCCAAAGGCCCCTCTAGAATACGGCCCTACTACGAGAGACCTTGCATACCACAACTGTCTACCAAGTTCTCCCCAAAAATATTTTATACTTCATACACAATAAACAAACACATTCACATGATCAAATATATCCTTGCATGGGTACATAGGCCAGTCAGCTAGCTCACATACAATATTTACATTTAAAAACATACAGAAATGCCTGCATACACTTATTTCTGAATATATTTGTGTATGCGTATAGTATCATTTAGTAAATTTGTATGTATTTGTTTATAATCAAATATGTATGTGTGTATGTATGTATGTATGTGTAGAAAGAAATATTTTCCAATTTATATGCAATGTTTTTGATTTATTAACAGAATGCAAAATAAATGATTTTCTAGTCCATTCTTTATATCCCTACCGACTCTCTCTTTCTCTTTCTCATGCTATTCTGCTGTTTCTACCACTCACTCTTGTTCGAAAATTTTCAGTTAATAGTGCACATATACAGGAAATATAAACAAAAACAAAAAAAAAACTTTCATTCTATTATTCATTTACTCCTCCTGTATGAAGTGTTCTCTTGTTTTCTGTGTGACTATGTACAATGCCGACAGCATTAGCAATCTCACATAGAGCTGCTGTTGGACTCATATTTCCATAGTAGTGGGCTTAGATCGTTTTAAGTTCGTTTATAGAAAAAAAAAAGTTGTGCAGCAAAGCCAATATCTACTTCTGTCTCCTGTTCCTAAATGGATTTCATCAGCAGAATGTTCGAACTACTGAGAAAAGTAAATCTAATAAATATAGGGACAACCTATAAGCGACTGTGGCAATAATGATTAAAAGAGTAAGACAAGAAGGCTTTTGAAGCAGATAACTGCTACACAACAGTAGTTTCAATTGTTCATAACAAATCTGGTAAGTTTTCCAATAACCGTCGACATCAGTGACTTTTCTCAGCAGGATAATAGGCATATAGGAGTGTACTCCACCCCCTAGTGTCTGCAGCATATAATGAAGCTATTGACTAGGTTACTTAGACTTAGACTATTGGCATAAATATTAAGTATTAAGTGCCCAGTAATACATCCAACAACGACTCAGACTAGACGTTTTCGGAAATGAATCACAGCTCTTGTGTGCCTATTTATTCTTCACCTCTCCGTGTCTGCAACTTTATTGAAGTTGTTGACTATCTAGACTTTTTCCATAAATATCTAGGAGACAGTGCCCAGCAATAACTATAAAACTGAACTCTGAGTATATTTCTTTGGAAATTTGTCGAACTATCTTGGCCTTCTCCGTACCTACCCATGCATCATTTAACAAAGTCTTTTAAGATCAATTAATCTGGCCTTGGCTTTATGTCCGGGATAAGTCTCGCCGTCCACTTTCCTCTATCTTCATCGTTGTTGCCATTCTGGTGTTTTCTCTGAAGTTGGTCGGTTATGCCATATCCAGCCGATTTCGTCTTATAAATCTCCATATGCTCTACTCCCAGAGATTGTACCTGTTATTACAAGTACGGCTGCGGCGGACACTGTACGATATGCCGGCGCGATACGCAGTGCAACCGTTCTCTGTACCGATAGCAGTGAGTTTGCCCGCTTCTTAAACTCTAACGTTTCGACCCAAATTTCGCTTCCATAGAGCATAATGCTGCTTCCAACTTCCATTAGAAGTCTCCGTCTCGCCGGTAGCGGGCCTCCAATATTCGCCATTAAACTGCTGAGCTGTCCAACGATCTTGCGGGCTTTGTCAGCCGAGTACTGGATCTGATACCGAGCTCTTGGTCTTAACTACCTCGTTTCCAATACTCATGTCCACCTGCAAGGGGATACGGCGACCAGTGATCAGCAGTAATTCCGTTTTATGTGTGACCAGGTCTAGGCCGTGGGAATCCAACCATGTTTTCGTTCTTATCATGACACGTCTCAGTTTTCGCTGCGTCTCCTCATTATTCCTGCGCGTGATAACGGCTGCAATGTCATCTGCGTATCCAACCAAAAGAGTTTCATCTGGTATATCCTCTCTTAGAATTCCATCGTAATAAACGTTCCATAGGTCGGAGCCGAGGATAGATCCTTGTACCGCTACTGATGTTATATGTTTGACTCTTGGTCCCGAGCTTGTGTTATACACCAGCTGTCTCTTACTCACGTAACTACTTATCATGGCCAGAATGTAGTGTGGTACCGAGAATTTGTACTCCAAAGCATTCAATACATCGCTCCATCTAAGACTGTTAAACTGTATTTAATCTCCAAAGTTGCAAGCAGTTGCACAGGCCTCGTAGAGCGACTCCCATGCTGTGTGACTATGGCCTCTTCAGTGACCTCCCTCAAAGCGTCAATTGTAGACCGACCGGGTCGAAATCCATATTGGTTGGCAGACAGACCGCCATTATTCTCAATAGCCGCAGTAAGCCGTGGCTTTAAAAGCCTCTCGAGCAGCTTTCCTGGCGTATCCAGCATACACAGTGTACGCGGCTCCTCCGGATCGTCCTTTCCCTTGCTTTGTTTTCTTCTTTGTTGTTTCTTCCGTATTTCGTAGAAAATACACTCTCTTACCACGCGTTGTACATTCCCAGTAGGATTTCCGGCGTTTGACTGGTAGTTTCCCTTATTGCCTCAGGCGGGATGCCGTCGGGCTCTGATGCCTTACCAGGTTTTAATCCGACCGCTGCAACTTTCAGCTCTTCTGTGAACATGGCTTAATACTATATACTATATCAACTACCTTAGGTTAGATTAGGTTAGCGGATAGCTTGGCATTCACAAGCATGTTCCCATATGACCAATTGTGTTACCCAGTATAACGTAAGCCGCCTTGTATGATACGTTGGTGGTGGCTTAAACCACACAGATTTTCGAATGAAACTGGGCAGTTCTCTTAGTGACAGATTTTCAAACATTCTGTCACCCAAAAACCGATTTCTGTTTTGAAGTGCAAAGTACTCAGATCGATCGGCCTTGAAGGGAAAAAAGTCCACAAGAATTATTGAGGTTTAAAGCGTATGTTAGGCAACGAACTTTTCAGCTTAACTGTTTTCTTCGCCGAGGTCTAGTAGGCAGTGTTCTAGCTTATTAGACATAAAGCCAGGGTTCGAGTCCCTGGCCAGACATACGAAAAAGTATTCTACGGCGATTTCTTCTCAGCAGATTTCTGTCAAGAACTCTGAGGGTAAATAAAATTGCCATGAAAAGTTTCTCAAAAAATCTGTCGTTCGGAGTCGACTTTAAACTGTAAATCCCGCCACTTATATATAAAATTAACACACACAACACAAGTAGTGTGAGAAACTAGGTAAATAATCCTGACTGAAGGGTTGTAATGACCAATTAAGTGTGTATGTATGTATGTAGTTACACTGTATGGGATCTCATAGAGTCGAATTTGATTGTTTGTTGATGTTGTTGTGTTGTAGCAAAGATAATACCCCTCTAACATGTTGCTCATCCTTATGGACTTTTATTTATAAAAGAATATAAAAGAGTGCCACCATACCAGTAATAGTTGTTCGTATGAAATATGCAGTAACCAAGCTTAAAATATGCCCATTTACAGTAAAAAGGATTGCAAGTAGTTTTAAAAGGCCTTAAATGAAAGGACTTTTTTGCAGCTAACATTTCATAAATATTTCGATTCCAAAACCAATTTCAAAATTTCTCTCCTATCAAATATTTAAGGCCCCGGCTGTTTAACTCCTTGCAATATCACACCCCCATAATTTTCAATACAGTGATATACATGCACAGTTCATAACAGAACATATATGAAACATACGGGTGTTGTTGGCTCTCTGGGTATATTAAAAGTGCTCATAATTTATAAACACTTTTCTACTCCAACATACTCACTCAGATTCAAACAAAAAATTCAAAAACTCATATTCTTAGTGAAACTACACAAACTACGGAAATATCGTATACACAGGATAATAAATTTAAAAATACATACGGGTACGGTACACCCCTACACAAATACAAATGGTACTTGGTACTTGAGAAGTTTGGTAGTTTGGTAGTTGGATTTCTATTAAAACACTTTTCAGTTTTTAATCCAAAATTGGAATTTTGTTTTTCTAAGTAAATAAATAAAAATAAATACGAAAGTAATGTTGTTGTAATGTGTACTCAATCTGAAAAATGCTTTTTGAAAAGTCAAGTAGTAGTTGGTGAGTAGTGTAGATAAACAAGGGGCATAAAGCTATGTAAACTGAAGTAAGAAACTATTTGAAAAAAGAAAAATAAAGGAGTAAAAAGACTTGTAAATACACCTACCAATACTTTTATTAGAAAAGTAATGAAAATACTTAATCATAGCGTGATTTTTTAAGAGCTTAAGAACTTAAAACTACAAAAAAAACAAATTTTTTTGGTCAAAATCTGGTGATTGATCTCAAGCAGAGATCAGCAACGAGTATTCAGAACGATAAGTAGATTCGCGTCATACTTATTGTTTCAGATACTTATACGTACTCATACTTATTTTAATATGATACTCAAAGTATGGAAGTACTCGTCGCATTCATACTTAACAATACGCATGAGGTTATTGACTGCAACTTGTCTCTACTTAACATTTACACGAAGCAAACAATAAGTATGATTCGCGTACGAACACTACGATACTCACAAGAATATTGTGTGTATGCTTTGCTTGTTGTCTTTGTCTTCCTTTCTTCTTTGTTTGTATACGCAACAACAACAAAAGCTATAAATTTTGAAGGATGATTCGAGTCACTGGAATGACTTATAAGTATTATAAGTATTTTTCTAAATTTATGAATCAGAATGAGTATGCGTATGAATCAAACACATTTCGAATGTTGTGAGTTTGATGTCAACGTTGTACTCATACTCATTGCTACTTATACTTATAAATCAATGTTGTAGCGATTACTCATGAATCAGAGTAGTTAAATTTCAGTTCTGTTGATTCACTCATACTCAAAATTGCATGAGTGCTTATGAGTAGCGGAAAAACGATTCATTGCTGTTCTCTGGTCTCAAGGCATTTAGTGTGCAATTTAATTCATGATTTATGTCTGCAAAGACTAAGCATTCGATGGACCATTGGATGAGCCTAATTATTTATTACTTTTGAAAATATATTTGATCGTAAGACGTCAATACTCGCATGCATACATAATTAGCCAATACAACTCTTTGGTCAGGATTACAACCTAGCTTTTCACACCACTTATGTTGTGTGTACATAATTTTATATATGAGAGGCAGGAAATACTGTCCGAAGGACAGATTTTTAAGGAACTTTTCATACCAATTTTATTTTTTCTCAAAGTTATTGCCAGACATCTAGAGGAAGGAAGACAGCGAAGGAAATTTGTTAAATTCAGAATATGGTGGAAAATGTCGTCTGGGATTGTGTGGGGTTGTCTTTTCTAATATCATTTGAAAAGATTATGCGAATACGAATGTAAGTATAGTTACTCATTGCAAAACTAATAGGTACTGATTTTAGTAGCATCTAGAAAGTAGATAGTTTGGAATCCAATTTGTAAATTCTGTGATGGTGAGATTGAATTATCGGGACGTATAATTGGAACCCAGTATTGCTCCTTTAACGCATACCAGACGGAAATAATTGTGTGCGTATAAAATGTTGGGTAGGGAATTGTAATTGTTGACACCGAGTAGTTTTGGGAAGTTTTTTATGGAAAAACCTTAGGAAGACATAAAGATACCCTATATAGATATCGAAGTCGCCGTAGTCTAGTAGGTAATGTGTTGGCTTATTAGACGTAAAGCCAGGGTTTCTCAAAAATCTGTCATTCAAAGTCGACTATAAACTGTAGGTCCAGACACTAGGTAAATAATCCTGACTGAAGGGTTGTAACAACCAATTATGTATGTGTGTATGTATGTATACAGATTGAGGACAGTGAAAGAGATCGTTGAGGTATGGCACCTCAGCATGGCAATAATAGTACAAAAGATTTAGGGAATGATGCAAACTTTTCGCATACGACTCTATCAGATGAATTTTGCAAATATTAGTCCATTCAGATAATCTTTTATAATAATAACTGGACAAAATTAGCTAATAATTCTGGCCTGTTGTTTGGAATGGTTACTCGAAATCGCTTTTAGTGCGCAATAAATTTCAAGCAAAGTAGTCCTTTGTGGTTGGTCATGACCCAGATTAAGAAATCTAGCCTAATAGCAACAAAATGCCTCTCCGTTATTCTCATACATCCATACGCGATAGTATGTTTAACTGACTCTTATGGAATTTCCCAATCAGACTGCTTTGTAGACTAAATCATTACCTTTAAGCAACTTGTATGTTCTGAATGTTCCTACCTTTTCTACGGTGATTATTCGTACTGATGTACGTATAGAAACAAGTAGAAAGTAATTTTTTTGCGATCCAGAAAAGGATCGTATCGAATAACAATAATTTTGGTTTCAGTAAAAATGATTAAGGGATGCAGACTTTTCGCATAGGCCTCTATCAGATGATCTTGTATAATAAGAGGCCCAAATTTGTCGATCCTTAACTCAAATTTATTCTTTGAAACGATTGGGATAAGATGTTGACGTTAGGACACAATATATGTGAAGCACGAATTGTGTGGCTGTTATTCAGAATAAGAAATCTGAACCTAAGGCAACAAAATTCCCATACAATCAATCAAATACGTCTAGCTGACTCTTATGAAGATTTTCGGATTAGTATGCCATGATAACTAAATCATGGCCCTCAAAGCTATTGTGGTTTCTGTAAAAGTCTGAATAATATTATTTCCGTATTATACTCGATAAGCTTTTACTCACTTTGCAGTACTCAACCTAAAACTGCATTGTCCAGCAGTAGACAGCAGGAAAACGAAGAAATTACTTGAATTCGACAAGAGAACGGTTTGCGCTTTAACAGGAATTATAACAGTTCAGTGGCAATTATGCTATGACCAAAACAACCAGGATTACAACAGAAGTTGCCAGAAATCGGCACAACACCTTTTACTAACGAAAGTTTTCTGCACTTCAAAACAAATGTATTCAGTTTTTGGGTGGCAAAAGATACAATAATCTGGACATGGTGGTAAATGTGCTACTATGGGGACTGGACGGTTTCATCCGCAGCTCGGATGAACAAAAGAACTTACGTTACACTACATGGGCTATCACCTAACCTCAGACCTACTACAGTTTACATTCTAATTAGAAGCCATTCCTGATACTAAACCAATAAATTCTCGTATTTGTTAGGCTTTTGTTTTAAAGAAAATCTAACAAGATTTTAAAAATCAATTCCATTGAGTGTTGAACAGTGGCTAATTGTTCAAACAAAAGTAAAAACAAAAAAATCTTAAAAAACTTTCAAATAGAAAACCAGTGCCATAATAAACTAAAATAGCAGAAATACTTTCAATAGCAGAAAATAAACTTGAAATATTCAAACCAAATACCAAATACAATCACTAAAAGCTAACAAATAAAGGCAACAACATTCAAAAGCATGAAATCATGTTGGCAGCATGTTTAGCAAACGCTAAACAAAAGCGTAGCGATAGCTAAAAATATACGCGCACAAGCAAAATCAAAATGAATTTGATAAGAGGTATTGGTAGACGCTAAAAATATATCTCCTACAGCCGTGATCGTCTAGTGGTTAGGACCCTACGTTGTGGCCGTAGTAACCCAGGTTCGAATCCTGGTCACGGCAATGTTGTTCACAACAACATTGTCACGGAAGGAGATTCTTTTTTTCTGCTAGTTTTCATATAATTTTTAGTATTTTTGTTGTTGTTGTTGTTTTTTTTTAAAATATTTTTACGCTTAAATATCATCATAAATAACCTTTAAATATCTAAAGATTGCGGTGTGTTTGTTAGTCTGTTGTTCACTGTTCTTCTACTGTATTTGGTTAAAATTGTTCTTTTTTATTCGCTATTGTTGATGATGGCGATGGTTTTGTTTTTATTGCTGCTGCTGTTGTTTGTACGCGCCAATTTTCTTACTTCTTGTTCAAAACTTATCATTCATCTCGTATAACATAAAATACAATCATTATATGTATGTAGGCACCAACAGCATGCGACAGCTAATTAGTACTTCTACGATCTGCTAAATGTTGAATGCATCGGAACATCCCATTCAAGCACTTTTAGAATCTGTCGGATTATCTGTGGTATGTGTAATGCGGATCGTCCTCTTATGCTGATCAATTCTGAACTTTTTAACTGAAGGTTCAACGCTTCAACCTCGTTAGTTGTTTACAATTGCGAGTAGAATTCAATCAGACTGAAACAGCCTACAATAAACAACTCCCATAAGATCTTAACAGTACATAAGCAGCTTACATTAGGTGGCGATCCCTTGATGAAAGAAAAACTCCCACTTGGGACAGCGCTTAGGTTCAGTGTGAACCAACAATTCAAATTTAACACGATCATCATATATTACCAGAAGGAAATCCAAAGCCTAACCTACTGGTTACAATCTTTGTACTGAAAAGTTCAGTCAAAGATGACAGATACTGGAACAATAAAAGTCTCAGTCTTTTCACGACAAGAGCTTGACACTGGCATATGAGGTAAAAAATAGTTCCTTTCTCTCCTTCAGACCAACAGACTTTATGCCCAGTCTTTCGGGCATAATTGGATTCATCGAATCGAATTGGATTCATTGACAGCTTCCCAACTTAGCAACTTGCTAAGTCTACCGTCTATCCGTCGTAAGAAGAGCTTGCACACCGTCCATCAAACATAAACACAGTTTAAATCAAATGTCCACAAACACTACTCCCTCTTTCCACCTTCCTATAGCCTACTTTCCTAAACTTGCACAATACACTGCATGAGTAGGGGCCATGCCCTGAGTGCTGGTTTTATAAAAAAAAATGAACACAGTAAGGCAAGATTGGTTCCAAAATGGACCATTAAGGATCGTAAATAATGCCTGGTTTATATTTTAATTATGACCCTTTTTGAGGCGTAAAGCGCTTTCTTTACCCGATTCATTACTTTATCATTCCACGAGAGTTTGATATCCAGTATGCCTACAAAATCTTTACACTCTTGGATAGACATAATTGAATCCCATTAAGAATCAGCAAATTTAAAGTGGATAACGCGCATTGTAGAAAAATAAAACAAAAATTCTAGAACGAACTTCGCAATAGGGCTACCTATTAATAGGGCATTAAGTTTACTGAAAGTCTTTACAACTGCTACCGAATGGAGTTGAGAATGCTATCCACATCAATGAAAGCTGAGAGTGAGTAATGCTTGTATCCCAAAGCTTTCCTCAATAAGAGCTAATTGCTGTTTACTCGAGGCATGTTGGAGCTAACAGAAATAGGTCTGTATTTCGTTCATTCAGAATCTTCTAGGTATGCTCGGAAGACAGTTGGACAGCTCAGCAGATTAATGACGAATATTTGAGGCATGCTACCTGCGAGACGGAGACTCCTGATGGAAATTGCAAGCAACATTATGCTCTATGAGAGCGAAATTTGGGCCAAAACGCTAGAGGTTAAGAAGTGGGCAAACTCACTGCTATCGGTACAGAGAACGGCTGCACTGCGTATTGCGTCGGCTTATGGTATAGTGTCCGCCCCAGCCGTTCTTGTGATAGTGGGTACAATCCCTGTGGATCTGCTGGCAGTAGAACGGATGGAGATTTATAAGACCAAATCGGCGGGAAATCACATAACCCGCCACCTCAGGGAAAACACCATTTCAGAATGGCAAAGACGATGGAACGATGAAGATAGAGGAAGGTGGACGGCGAGACTTATCCCGGACATAAAGCCATGGATTGGTCGCAAATTTAGAGAGGTAAATTTCTACGTTAAGCAAATGCTATCGGGTCACGGATATTTTAGGAAATATCTGCACAGAATGGGCAAAACCGACTCCCCTTACTGTCTTTACGAGAAAGGGGAATTAAATGATGATGCAGAATACACTGTGTTCGAATGTGCGCGCTGGCAGAGCTGTCGCTCTGTAATGTCGTCAACGATTGGAACGATTACGACCGCTAACTTTGTCGGAGTTATGATGGTGATCTAGAGGCTGCAGAACATGTTGGCACGCCGGCTTAGATGACACTGGTTCACGTATCAAACGAAATCGTAGTCGGGAACCTGGACGAAAGGAATAGTGGAGACACTTACAAGTCTCCTCAACCTTCAATACGCAATCCGTACGCGGATATGAGCATGAAGGTGGCCAAAAGGACTCCACTCTGAAGTAATATCACCGTAGCTCTGGAGTGGGCACAAGGATCCACGGGACGAGAGGGGGATTTAGTGCGTGAGGGCCCCACACACGGGGGACGTGACGGCTTCCTCTATGGGGCGGTTAGGTACATCTGCCCTTTGTCGGCGTAAAAAAAAAAACAAACAAAAAATAAGATATGCTCGCAAAACAACCTTCACCTCTTGCCATTTTATAAAATCACGACTCCCATTACATTTCAGATCCATCTACTAATTACTATTTGTTGTGGAAAGCTAGCGAACATCCAATATATTGACTCACGTTGTACAAATGGATGGATATCAATTTTAATTTCTAATTAATTGATCTAAGCTGTATATAAACAGCAGCAAAAACTTAGACTACAACAGAGCCCCATACAAAAAAAAAAGGAAAACACAAATAAAATACAAATATTTGATGCTTTAGTTTGTATTGTTTCTTGATTATAAGTATGTATGTACAGTCAACCGTCCCATAACGCGGTATTCTTATAGCGCGGTACTCTTATAGCGCGGTTTGCGTTCAATTTCATCCTATTAGTTCCTTCCGCACAGCCTAGGAATGAATAGTAACTAGATATTGTAAGAGGTTTTAATATAAGTTTTATTTTCGATGCAAAAGCTCAGCCGAGATACAGTATCGTGAAAACAATAGCAGTTGGATTTTTAATTTATTAAAATAATGAATGAAGATGAACCAAGTAAGGATAAATATTAAAAAATTACATTATTTTACAAGTCTGTCTTAATTTTGTTGGAAGCCATTTCGTTTTTATTTCATTTTTTTTTTTTTTGTTTTTTATCAATCCTTATATGAACTCTTAGGTAGGTAGGTAGGTAGAAGTGGCTGTCCACCCGATGAGTGGACATACTTAGGCCTCGTACAGGGCCAATTGTGAGTTTCATCCTCTACCCTATTCCAGGAACCACTCGGAGCTTCCGATGAAGCGACTCAGACTGCCAATATCCATGCATAACTGTTCATCTAGGTCTTCCATGTAGTAGGCACCCAGATGTTTCTTTCACCTCCGACCAAGTGCCGGGCATGTGCACAGTAGGTGAAGAATAGTTTCATCCTTTTCCTCATCTCCACTGATACTACAGGAATCATTCGCGAGGTGTCCAAGACCAATAAGCCTCGCATGTGTTCCTATAATACAATGTCCCGTAATAATCCCGATAACAGCTTAAGGAGAGGCGCCGTGCGCCTTTTATCCAGTCTTGGCCAGATTTTATGCGCCTCCCTGCCTTTATCCGAAGCTACCCACCTACTGTTGAAAAGATCCACGATTGGTTTGTCTATCATAAGCCCACAGGTGCTTAAAGGTATCCCTAATGTAGAGAATTAATCAGAGAGCTCAACGGTTCCCGCTCTACAGTTGCCGGGAATGTTCTTATGCCCCGGTACCCATGAGATACAAACATCATATCAGTTTGCTTTCTCATTGAGACATCTGCGACAGTCGTACACTGTCTTGGTGTTTATCACACTAGAATCCAGCGCCTTGATGGCAGCTTGACTATCGGAAAGTATAATGATCCTTCACTTGCGAACATTTTTATCCTCAACAATTTTTACCGCAACTTGAATTGCCGACACTTCCGTCTAAAAGAGAATGCAGTGATCTGGCAGCCTCATAGACTTGGATATTCCGATTGATATCGAATAGATGACAATACCAACGGCTGCTTCTAATTTGGAGCCATCGGTGTAGATTTGTGCTGAACTCTTGAATTCAATAGAAAAAAAATTATAATTTATCTTGCCTTTTGTATTTCTTGGTCTTCATATAACGCGGTGCGAGTGATGTGATTTGTACTAATTCTGTGTTTCTTATAGTGCGGTTTCCATAGAACGCGCCACTGGTTTGTACCTGAAATTCGGGTTTCTTGTAGTGCGATTTCCATATAACGCGGTACGCACTCACCGCGTTATAGGGTGGTTGACTGTATTTAGTTTGGAGAGGAGCGAAATTTCAAAACTATTACAAACGTACCGTTACGAAATTGTGATATGAATGCAGTGAAACCCTAACTACAAATTAGAAACCGCTTAAGCAGCAATTTCAGAAAACTTCACTTACAAATCTTCCCTTTACATCTAGTTACTTAAAGTTTTTTGACCATAAAATCGTCAGTAGACGCCCTATATTGCTCGTGAAGTAAAATAAAAGGTTATTCCTAAATAAGGTAGCCCTAGCCTAGTAGCCATTGGGAATGGCCTATTAGGCGAGAGGCCATGGTTCAAATCACAGGTCAGACATTTCCAACAAAACAAAGTATGAAAACATATTTCTTCGGTGACTTCTTCTCAGCATTTTTCTGGCAAAAACTCGACTTCAAACTGAAGATTCCGCCTCTCTTACAACATAAGTGATAGCTCAAAATTCTAACTGAGGGATTTTAATGACCAATTATGTACAGGGTGGCTGATATATAATGTAACAAAGTAAAGCGCTATATTTTTTAATTTCTTTTTTTCTTTATTTTATTGTTCAAAAGCAAAAAATGTTTAGATTTGTTCGTATTATAGGAGGGTTATCTGTACATAAATATGGACGAGCGACCTTATGTCTGTTTGCAGTTCTACTGTTTTAAACGTCTGTTCGATTTGTCTGTCCTACAAAAAACAAAAAATGTATGTTAGTTTATTTGTTGTTGTTGTTGTTGTTGTTGTTCTTATTATTATACGTTAGTATGTTGCTAAACATTTTAGAACACACAACAGAACAATTAAATTAAATAATTACAAGTCGTGAGTGAATTTCACGCGAAATCAAACACTGATGCATCTAAAACGATATTGTTATAGTTTTTTGTTCTTTTATTTTCTGTTTATTGCTGCTGTTTGTGCTGTTGCTGTTGTCGATTGCTGTTGTCGATTGCTGGTGGTGATGTTAATGGTGTTTCTTTCTTTCTTTTTTTTTTTTTGTCTGTTGGAATTTTATATTCCTACTAACCATTTATGGACAATCGCGATAAGGTATACTTAATTTGTCATTAGGTATGTAACGCTCTTGGAATATATAATGAACAGTAGCAGCCGTTTATTTGTGGTTAATTTAGACAATATTATTGAAAGATTGTACAAAATTGGTTATGCTAGTGAAATACTGCTTGTCACATAATCTTAATTAGACCCCATACTGGTAGCAGTATATTGGCAATAATTATAAGCCTTTTAGTAATAGCTCATGCCATATTCGTCTTCTCTTAAATTCGAATTCGTATTCCTTTTTTCACTTCGCATCATTTAATGCTGTTCCGCATTTTGGTATTTTTTAAATGCGTCTTTTGATACCCCCCTTCGAACCAAATTGAGAACACAGTCAGGCGAAATGTTATGCTGCATTCTTAAAGAGGAGAAGGAGCATTTTAAATATTTGTCGGTTATGTTATAAGAAGATTCTTAAGAATTTTCTACACGGTTTGAAATTTATTTTTTTTTATGTAATAAATGCCACAGATCACGCACTAAAAATAAAAACAACGAATACCGAACGAATGGGAAGGGTAATGTTAATTTTATTTTTTTTGGTCCACTTTTTTTGTTTCAATTTCTAAGAACCTAAAATGTTAGTGTGATTAGAAGCTTGTCATCAAGCAATTTTTAAATTGTTGCTTGTTTCCAATAATTAAACAATTTGAAATACTCTACAACCCTATTAATTTTGTAGAAAAAATTGAAAATACCCTCCTCTACATAATGAGAGATCATTGAAAACATGCTTATGTTGGCTTATTGGAAGCGTTAGGCCACCTTACAAACTTCAGACATGTCAGACATCTTCAACTAATCTTATGAAGAAAAAATATTTATTCAGCGAACTTCCTGATATAAACGAACATACGTACAGGGTGGCTGATATATGCTGCAACCAACTTCAGGTTGTTATCATTTATAAACTGCTAGTCTGGCAGCTGACAGATTTATTCCAGTGACAGTTCATTTTATTATTTACAAGCTTACAAAAGCATTTTGATCTATTGCATTCACAAAAAAAAAGTTATTCGTAATGGAATTAAAGCGTGATAGAGTGATTGCTTTATATTTGGCTGGAAAACCACAGGTGGCTATCGTTTTAGAGTCCTCCAGCATTTCAATGTGAATACATTTTTTTTTTCTCGTACCATTAATCGTTACCGTGATACTGACAGTGTTGCATCGCGTCTAAAAAGTGGATGAAAAAAAAACCGTACCAACACCAGAAATGATCCGAAAACTGAAGGCCAAAGATTTGATTAAAATCCACGCCGCAGTGGTGGAAAAATTGCTCGTGAGCAGAACATATCGCAAGAACGGATGTAACACATATTGAAAAATGAAGTTCCAAAAAGTGTAAGAGCTCACCGATGGACAAAAAACATGTTAGACTGGAAAGAGCCAAGGAGTTACTTCGCTTGCACGAAGGTGGCCAGTTACCGAATTTGGTCTTTTCCGAAGAGAAGCCATTCCAAATTGATCAGTTTGTGAACAAACAAAATTATCGGGTTTACTTGCCAAAGAGGTCATCTGAAAATTTACACGTGCGATTAGCCACCAGAACTCAAGCGCCGCTGATAGTAATGGTGTAGGCCGCCGTAACGGCCGATGGTCGCTTCCCGCTCTATCGCACAATGGCCACCAAAATCTCCGGATATCAAGCCGTTGGACTTTTGTGCCTGGGGCATTTTGGAGAGTACGGTTCTCACCAAAAAATATCAAAATTTCGATCATCTCAAGACGGCGCTTCGCCGGGAATGGGCCAAAATACCGCAGAGCCACTTTCGTGTAGGCTGAGATGGCTTTGTCGGCCGTTTGAAGGCCATAATTCGTACCAAAGGTGGCCAATACGAACAAATCTCAACTGATTCTAAAATTTGATGTTATTTGCAACATTTTTTGCTTTTGAACCAAAAAATTAAAAAAATATAGCGCTTTACTTTGTTGCATTATATATCAGCCACCCTATACTTAATTGGTCGTTAAAATCCCTCAGTTAGAATTTCGAGCTATCACCTACAACATGTAAGAGAGGTGGAATCTTCAGTTTGAAGTCGACTCCGAGGGATAGATTTTTGAGAAACTTTTTCATGAGAAATTTTTTAATTACTCTCAGAGTTTTTGTTAAAAAAATGCTTAGAAGAAACCAAAGAAATATGTTTTCATACCTTGTTTTGTTGGAAATGTCTGACCTGTCATTTGAACAGTGGTCTCTCGCCTAATAGGTCAAATCCAATGCCTACTAGGCTATGGCTACCTTATTTATTAATAACCTTTACTTATTTACTTCACGTGGAACAAAGGGCGTCTACTGACGATTTTATGGACCAAAAACTTTAAGTAGCTTGCCGTAAAAGGCAGAAGGCAACCAAGCGAAAATAATATTTTTAAGTGAAGCTTTATGAAGTTGCCATGGTCTAGTAGATAGTGTGTTGGCTTATTAGACGTAAAAGCCAGAGTTTGAGTCCCAGGCCAGATATCAAAACAAAATACAAAAAAAGTATTTTTTCGGCGATTTCCTCTCAGCATATTTCTGGCAAAAACTCTGAGAGTAAATAAAATTGCCATGAAAAGATTCTCATAAACTCTGTCTTTCGGAGTCGACTTCAAACTGTAGGTCCTGCCGCTTATGTGTAAAATTAACAAACACAACAAAAGTGGTGTGAGGAACTAGGTCAATAATCCTGACTGATGGGTTCTAATGACCAATTATGTATGTTTATGAAGTTGCTGCTTAACCAATTTCTAATTTGTAGTTAGGGGGGGACTACAAAAACTGCATTTCACAATTTCCTAACGATACGTTTGCAATAGTTTTGAAATTTCGCTCATCTCCAAACTAAATACAGTCAACCCTCCTATAATGCGGTAAGTGCGTACCGCGTTATATGGAAACCGCACTATAAGAAATTCGGATTTCAGGTATAAACCAGGCTAATTCGTGGCGCGTTCTATGGAAACCGTCTACCGCGTTGTATGGAAACCGCGCTATAAGAAACACAGAATAAGTACAAATCACATCATTCGTACCGCGTTATAGGAGAGCTGTCGCAATTTCAGCCCCGCGTTATATGGAAATCGTGTTTTGAGAGTACGGCGTTATAGGAGAGTTGACTGTAATCTACAAAAAATTTCTAATCAAATTTGGAAATTAATTATTTTACAATAAAATTCTTCAGGGTATTAGTACCATAACCCATATGTACAACAACTACGTATGTATGTATGTATTATATACATATGATGAGTAAATTAATTAAAATGTATGTAAGTATGTACGAGTAAATAAATAAATTCCATGATGTTGCCACTCAATCATTTTGTATACATAATTTAATAACATTTCAACAAGACGAACGATAGAAGAAAAAGAAACATAGTCCCAAGACCAAAGTTTGAGATTTTGCATTTAAAATTTATGCAATTTACCCTACCCTATGTTGGTATGAGTAATAGAATTATAAGGAGTTTGTAAGGATTATTGTGCAGCCTATCAGTTATAGTTTAGTCTCAGAGCTATTCTCTAAATCCTATGAACATAGCTGCCTGATAACTGAAGCATCAAATCGTCTAATATTTGAGAAAAATCGTCAAAACGTTCATTAAAATCGTAAAAAAATCGTCAGAAAAAATGAATTAAAAGGTTTTTAAAGACAAAAACGTATAAAATCACTGTTAAGCAGCAATAATATTGCATCATCTGTACGCATGTATGGTGTAAATATTAGGGAATCAAAAGATCTTGACGTGTGTCCAGAATTGACACATTTTTCAGTGCCTTGGTTTCTTAAGACGGTGCAATAGTTACTTTATTTCATCTGATCTATTTAGCATTTACACCATTTATAACCGATTGAGAATTTATTACAACTGTCATGTATGGGTTGGCCCTTAACGTCTATTTTGAAGCTTCGCTACCTTTTACAGCAGAGGTCGTAGTAACTCGTTAATCACGATAGTGTGTCCAACTCTATTGATTCATTAGAGCATCGTTGCAATGTGGCTTGTGTTTCACTGCTCTATCGCTACTATAACGGATATTGCTCGAGCGAAATAAGGAGATTTGTTTATGAAAATAATGTATTGCTACGTAACACTCATCTGCGGTCGATTATAACGCAATAGCCCTACAGATAAAGTTCGTCTGTTAGACTGACTATTCGTATGTGGAACTCCCTTCTTGCAGATATCTTTCCTGTTACTTTTGGTATAAAAGTATTCAAACCTAGTCTCCATAAACATTGCACCCTATTTCCTCCTTTCCATAACATATTTTCTTAGTTCCCACACTATGCCATTCATTCTCAGATATTCGAATATACCTTAAAAATATAATACTTTACTCGTTGTGATTACTAACATAAATTTCCAATACAATTATTACTAGCAAAAGCAAATCCAAAATTTAAGGAAGCTTTTAATGTACTAAAGTGAAGAAAATTATGTAAATCTTTAATTGCTAAAAATTGTCAAAATTATGGCATAAATCGTCATGTCGTTAATTTGATATTTTTGGAGCACACAATCGTCAAAATGACGAAAAATCGACAAATCTGGCAGCTATGCCTATGAAGTCTTTCGCTGGTTGGAGTTGACGTATTTAACGGTTATGCTGCTCTAAGAGCTCTTCTTCTCTCTAGGTTAAGGGGGTACGATTTTCACGTCAATTCTACTTATATACAATGAGCGTCAAAAGAAACCGTACACTATGGATAAAATTCTAATAATCACCAAAATTAACTTTAACTTCAGCAGTAAAAAATGCAGCAGAACAGACGTCATCGGTTTTTGGGCGACAGAACACCCTAGTCTAGTAGGTGGTGTATTGGCTTATTAGACGAAAGACCCGAGTTCAAATGCCAGGTCAGACATCAAAACGAAAATATGAAAATATTTTTTCTCTCAGCAGATTTTTGGCCAAAAACTCTGAAATTGTCATGAAAAACTTTTCAAAAATCTGGCAACCTATAAGTCTCGCCACTCATGTTTAAAATTAACGCACTCAACATAAGTGGTGTGAGAAGTTAGGTCGTAATCTTTACTAAAAGGTTGAAATGTCCTCAAACATCTGTCTAAAAGCGAAAGATTTATTCGACAACTGAAGAAAAGCCAAATAAAGGCGCCGTAGTCTAGCCAAACCGAATTTAAATATTTCTTCGACGATTTCCTTTCAGCAGATTTCTGGCAAAATCTCTGAGTGTAAATAAGTTTACCATGAAACGTATCTCAAAAATCTATCCTTCGGAGTCGACTTCAAACTGTTGCTCCCGCCACTCAGGTATAAATAAACACATACAACATAAGTGGTGTGAGAAGCTAGGTCATAATCCTGACTGCAGGACAAGTTACGTATGTATGTAAATTTCGTAAGAGTTAAGGCTCTCCTTCCATTAATAAAACTCTTTATTCCCTTCCCTATCTTTATTTTTCTGCCTTTACAGGAATTTGTTTGTATTGTTCCTAGCAGTTAAGACATAAGAAAGAAACAAAAAGCTCAATGGCAAATCAATAACTTCGTTCAAACCCATTCATAAAATTCCATATTTATGCTTGCGTTGCATCCTATAAAATCATAAACTAATCATAGCCTTATCCTGTTTGTAGGGGGGTGTTTCCAAAATAATGAATGTACGCACTTCTTCCCCCACATACTTACTTTCTGAAATCACTCGGGTATTGAATGGAAACTAGAAACCAAAAACACAAGAAAAAAAAATAATTTGCAGGACATTTATTTTGATTGAAAATTCCAATATAATTGACTGCCACCCATCAACACTTTGTTGTATGAAATTGTTTGTACATCTTCTGCTACCCACATCCATATGCCCGAACATATTCAAGGGGGAGGCTTATCGCATATTTAATAACAAGACTAAATATCGATAAACATGCTGAGCGTTG
The DNA here is from genome assembly GCA_014635995.1 of Sarcophaga peregrina. NCBI lineage: Eukaryota > Metazoa > Arthropoda > Insecta > Diptera > Sarcophagidae > Sarcophaga > Sarcophaga peregrina. Next base: position 80,822,660 of record CM025791.1, read on the forward strand.
ATGACTTTAGGGTGTATTTCGAAAATGGCCAATTTTGGTTAAGTGAATCCATATAATAAAAATTGCAAATCCATACACAAAACAAACCCAGTAACATCTACATCCACATCATCAGCGCCAGCCAACCAATGAAGCATTAGGCCCAACCATTTATTAATACACCCACTTCACTATGAATGGAACGAAACGGAAAACTGTCATCTGTTAAGTGTTGTGTTACCCTTCAAATATTTTGTCAGATTTTGTTGCTTGAAAATAACTTCAGGCGATAATAATTTCTATGCAATGAATATGAAATGCTTGTTATATTGTATGTATGTAAAGGGTGGACCATTTAAAAGTTTAAATTTAAAAATGCAATTAAACAAAAACCATTTGAAATTTTTTAAAATTTATTTTTTTGTTTTGGAGTACAATTATTCCGGTTAGAAATGAAATATTATTGGATTCATATGGCCGCCGCGGCTGGCCTCACTGTATCCCATTCAATTGGACCAATTTTCATGCTTTTTTTCGAGTATATGTGGTCGTATCTTGGCAATGGCATCACGACTATTGGCCTTGAAATGCTTAATGGTCTCTGGTTTGTCGGCATAACACTTTTCGTTAATGGCAACCCACAGAAAATGGTCTAACGTTGTCAAATTGTTGCTTTTTGACTGCCAATTGTTATCAAAATTTTCCCCTAATAAAATGGCCATCAAACGTTTGTTGCAATAAATCGATTGCGGCATGAGGTTTGTAGCAAGTTTCACCAACCTGTTGATACCAAACATCGTTCACATCAATACCATGAAGAGCGGGTCCAAAACAATTGGTTATCATGGTGTAGTAGGTGTCTCCATTGACTGTAATAATTGTTCCGTCGTCAGTTTCAAAGGAATATGGGCCAAAGATGTGTCCGCTCAATAAGTCCTCCAAACAGTCATGCATTTTGCTTCTGTAAGACAACATGTTCTGAGCACCAATTACAGAAATTTTACTTATTAATGTACGCATAAATATGAACTGAGCTTCACCCAGAAACATGATTTTTTGGATAAAATCGACATCATTATGCATTTTCTCGTTAGCCTATATGGTGAAGTAAAAACGAAGCGGATGGTCATGCAGCTTCAACTCTTAAATCAAACCGAGATCCTTCCACAAAATTTGGCGTGAAATATTCAATTTTTGAGAACGTTGACGAGATGATGTTGGCTCGCGCACACCCTTAGGCACTGCTTCGAAATTTTCGGGTGTACACACTGGCCGAGCACGCTCAATTCTTGGTGCATCAACAATGAAAGTTTCACGAACTTTATCAATAACTTTGCGTTGGTCCTTCTCTGCAACCAAATGTTGTACATTTTCGTGTCTCTATGACCGTAATGGTTGCGCCATCCTAATTTTCAAAGAAATATGGGTCAAGCCACATCAAACAATCACTCGCATTGGTTTCTGTCAGATTACGTACGGATTTTCTGAGCCTCCAAGTACGGCAATTTGAAAATGTATGAACGAAAATGAGATTTTTCCGAAAAGATGATTTTTTTTTGTAAAATCGACATCATCGTGCAGTTTCCAGTTGGCCCATATAGCAGCTTCAAATCATGAAACAGTTGAACTTTCTAAGGCTTCATACCGAATTGTTTTCGCAAATTTCGAAATAAACTGGTGCGTGAAATATTAAATTTTTGAGAACGATAGAGAGCTTATATTGATACATGCTCATGCACACTCTCAGCCACTGCGTCGATATTTTCGGGTGTATGCACTTTACGAGCAAGATCACGTTTTGGCACATCAACAATGAAATCATTTTCAAGAACTTTAGCAATAAACTTGCGTATACCGGGCACTGTAAGTCCTTCTTTCCTACCCAATTTTGTACGACATTTTCATGCAATTTCCGACCATTTGTGTTTGTTGCTCAAGCGTAAATCGATTAATTGCATTCAGTGGATATAAAATACTAAATTTTGCTACAGAATAGAATGACAGGCCAGACATGAAAATAAAGTACAAAAAAGTATTTCTTCGGCGATTTCTTCTCAGCAGATTTCTGGCAAAAACTCTGAGAGTAAATAAAATGCCATGAAAAGTTTCTCAAAAAATCTTTCGTTCGGAGTCGACTTTAGACTGTAGGTCCCGCCACTTATTTATAAAATTAACACGGACAACATAAGTAGTGTGAGAAACTAGGTGAATAATCCTAACTGAAGGGTTGCAATGACCAATTATGTATGTGTATAGAATGACATTAGTATTGCCAGATTCGATATAACTGATGATTCAAATTTAAACCGATAGATGGCCTACCTTATAGTACATATGGATATGGCAAAACTGTGTATCAATTACGTATACACATAGCAAAATATTGAATATTTTGTTGATTTTATGGTGAATAGACTTCATATTTCTGCCAGTGTAGTGTTGTTTACGTTTTTTTTCTGTTCTACATGTTAAACCCCACAATAAACAATAAATGCTTAGCACATTTTCATCTGTAACAAGCACGTTAAGCAAACCAAGCCACCCACCTACACACAACAACAACAAATTCTGCAACAACACTTATAAATATTTATACAAATTGTAACCCTTCTAGATCAGATAAAAATCTTTTGCTGTCCACCACCACCATCACCACCACCATTACCACCACCATGTATTTGGTCATTTTTAATATTCAACATCAACAATAACATTCCCAACCAACTACAGCCATATCACCACTGTCTGTCATTCACTCACTCACTCACTCCATACACTTTGGCTTTGGTTTGCATGGTACATACACATACATACACACGTTTTCCTCATCATATTGTCTGACAATGAGCTGTCATTATTTTATGCCTTATGACAAAATAATTAATCGCTTTGTGAATATTAAATCAATTTTAAAAAGTTTCTGCATATTTTATATAGTCTGAACGTCAATAGCCTCAGGTTACACGTTTATTAGTTTTTTCATTATTTTTTTTCTTGTTTACTTTTCATAGGAAAAAGCAAGTCTATTTGAAATTGTTTTTTTTTTTTTTGTTTTTGCCAAGTGGTGGGCAGTTCGAGTGAATGAAGTATTTATGACATGTTTGTGAGTGTTGGCAAGTGCATTCGACAACAGAGTTGCAACATTTTAAAGTAAGTGGAATATTAAATGAGCCGCATGATGATGATGATGGCAGTGGTGGTGCCTGCGTAGGTGTATGGTGTATTCAATTAGAAGATGAAAATATGCAGAACATTTACTGAAAATTGTTATTGGTTTATTATAAATTATGCAAAATGTTATAGTACAACGGCAAGTGTGACATGAACTTTAGAAGCATTATTCTAAACATATTCACTCTAATATTAATTGAGAATGTTTTAAATTTTTTGCAGGGGAATGCTATTTTTGTCTATCGAATGTTGTAATATTAGAAAATGAAGCGTATAATGAAATTAACCTCACACTCGGCTTATCACCTTTTCCATGTGGGAACCAAAGGCAAACATTAGGAGTGCTGAATAGCGAAATAAACTAAGTCAGAGGACGCTATCTGTTTATCATTTGTCTTCAGAAAAAAATTAATTTAAAAGAGATCTTCTATGTCTTCTTAATCTAATTGGTCATTACTAGCCTTTCGTCCGGATTACATTTTTGCTTCTTAAACCACCCACTCCTCACGGCTACTTATATTGTATGTCTTAGGCAGCCTTGCGAAGCTTTTCATAGAAATTTCATTCTACTCTCAGAGTTTTTTTATAAGACTGATGACAAGAAAACCATTAAAAATTGTCAAAGTTCAGAAGTCGCTTTTGTAAGACCCTATGTAATAACACCCTTAATTCAGGTCATTTTAGGTTTCAGTTTGCTTTCCACAATACCAGTCGAACTTTCAATAATCATCGCATCTACTTAAAAATTATAAGACCGGAAGTCCCTGTTGAAAAGCACTCTATAAAGATAAAGCAGATTGAATAAATCCACTTAATTGGTCATTGGCTTTCGGATGCCTTAACACATCCTTTCAGGCGTCTCGGCAGTTGGTCACACCAATCAGTGACAGAGCTTCCTTGATTTGGTCCTTGCAGCGCAAATGCTCATCAAATGCTCGTTTAGTATCACCTTCCATATGAATAAAACGGTCAATCCACAGCAGTCGCTAGATGTTAATATGCTGCACAAAATCCATGTCGTTGATGAGATAATGCAGCTCATTGTTGACGTGAATGCTGAAATCATCTCCAACTCGCATTGCTGTTACTAAAGGCATCAGTAACGACTTGCTCAGCGCAACTAGACACCTTTTTCGAAAATAGAGACATTATGATGCTCTCCCTTTCTTTCTTTGGCGAAATTGAAAAGGTAGTGTGATAAGATATTATCTTGTATGGAAATACGCACGGTTCGGTAAAATCCATTTCTACCTTGGCGAAGCTGTAGGAGTTGTTCTACGTCATGTTATAAATTTGATAGGCGTGTTAATTAATTTGCAAAAATGAAAAGTGGAATAACAAGTGAGGAAAGTATATAATTTTTTCTCACAATTGTAAACCTTATATCACTACGAGCCCTTAGTTCAATTCAAATTTAGAGGATATGCTTTTCTATGTTAAAAAACCTGAAAAGTTTCCCGGAAATGTGCTAATATTACTGTCTTACATCATTACAGGGTGGCTGATATGTATTGCAACCAACTTCAGGTTGTTATCATTTGTAAACCGCTCGTCTTGCAGCCAGTGACAGATTTATTTCAGTGACAGTTCTTTTTATTATTTACAAACTTACAAAATCATTTTGATCTATTGCATTCAGAAAAAAAAGTTATTCGTAATGGAATTCAAGCGTGATAGTGTGGTTGCTTTATATTTGGCTGGAAAACCACAGGCGGCTATAGTTAGAGCCCTCCAGCATTTAAATGTGAATAAATCTTTTGTTTCTCCTACCATTGCTCGTTACCGTGATAATGGCAGTGTTGCAGCGCGTCCAAAAAGTGGACGAGAAAAAAAATTAACAACACCAGAAATAATTCGAAGGCCAGATTTGATCGAAATCCACGCCGCTGTGGTAGAAAAATTGCTCGTGAGCTGAACATATCGCGAGAACGGATGCCATTGAAGTTCCAAAAAGTGCAAGAGCGCACCAATGGACAAAAAAAACTTAGACTGGAAAAAGCCAAGGAATTACTTCGCATGCACAAAAGTGGCCAGTTACCGAATTTGGTTTTCTCGGATGAGAAGCCATTCCAAACTGAGCAATTTGTGAACAAACAAAATGATCGGGTTTACTTGCCAAAAGGGTTAGCTGAAAATTTACACCTGCGATTGGCCACCAGAACTCAAGCGCCGCCTATGGTTATGGTGTGAGCCGTTGTAACGGCCGATGGTAGCTTCCCGCTCGTACTCATCGACCATGGGTTCAAAATAAATGACGAATATTATCAGGAAAATTTCTTAAAGACAGTATTGGGCAGACAAACATTTCGGCCGCAGACCATGGACATTCCACAGGACTGCACTATCACACTCAGCACGCGTCAACCTAGAATGGCTTAAAAAGGAGGTTCCTCTCTTCAATTTCTACCGCACATTGGCCACGAAAATCTCCAGATCTCAATCTGTTGGACTTTTGCTCATAAGCTATTTTGGAGAGTAAAGTTCTTAGTAAAAAATACCAAACAGTCGATCATCTCAAGGTGGTGCTTCGCCGGGAATTGCCAGAGCCACTTTCGTGCAGTCTGTGATGGCTTTGTCAGCCATTTGAAGGCCATAATTCGTACCAAAGGTGGCCAGTTCGAACAAATCTAAACTGATTCTAAAATTTAATGTTATTTCAAATATTTTTTCCTTTTGAATAATAAAATTAAAAAAATATAGCGCTTTACTTTGTTTCATTAAATATCAGACACCCTGTATAATTTATAATAAGTCAAAAGGTTAAATATTCTTTGAAGCTTTATTGAATTTACTGATTAAAATATTGAGTCATTTACTAACGTTTAACTTTCACTTTATCATGCCTTATTTGTAAAGCTGGTCACAATAAAAATTAAATGTATTATTCAAAAACGTTGGCCTTTTTTGTGACATTATTAATTAATAAATGTCATAAATTAACAAAGTTTCACTCAATCGTATGTAAATTAATAAGAATTTCAAATAAATTTACATTAAGAAAGAATATTTTTTACAAAAAAAAATGCTATGAATGTCAGCTAACCATATAAGAAGGTCTCCGTAAGATAAATAAGGCCTTAACGTTACTAGAGATCAGCAATGAATCGTTTTTCCGCTACTTATAAGTATTCATGCAATTTTGTAATATGAGTGAATTAACAGAATTGAAATTCAACTACTCTGATTCATTCGTACTCGCTATAACATTGATTTATAAGTATAAGTAGCAATGAGTATGAGTACAACGTTCACATCAAACACACAACATTCGAAATGTGTTTGATTCATACGCCTACTCATTTTGATTCATAAATTTAGAAAAATACTTATAAGTCATTCGAGTGGCTCGAGTCATTTATTAAAATTTACACCCTTTGCAGTTGTTGCATATTATTTTGTGCTTCGTGTAAATGTTAAGTAGAGCCGAGTCGAAGTGAATAACACCATGTGTATTGTTAAGTATGAATACGACGAGTACTTCCAACTTTGAGTATGAGTATCATATCAAAATAAGTATGAATGCGTATAAGTATCTGAAACTATAAGTATGACACGAATCTACTTTTCGTTTTGAATACTCGTTCCTGATCTCTGGTCCCTACACAACCTGTTTCTATAACATTCACTTAAAACACTAGGCACACTTTCCCTTTCTCTATACTCTTATATGGCCACTAATCAAATGCTTTGTTTATTTTAATTGAACAAAAAATAAATAAAAATAAAGAAAATAAAAAGAAGGAATAAAAATATTAATTTTGTTGGAGTTTTTGTTGTTTTTAGCACACAAGTGTTAAAATGGCACTTGATTGTATGACCACAATCATGATTTATTGAAATGTTAATCGATTTATTAAAAACAACATTATATTGGCGTTGTCTTATTAAAATATCGTATATACAATACAAAGAAAACAACGCAAAACACATACATACACATATACGTAAACACTTATAGGTGAAAGAAAAAAAATTTATTATAAGAAATAATTTATATAAGATATGTATGTACCACCACACACTGTAGCCTACAATCCCATTTTTATTAAGGTTTTTAATAAAAAGCAATAAATTTTATAAAATATAATAAAAATTAATAATATTAAGAAAAATACAAATTGATTTTATACTAATAGGTACCAGTATGTATGGTACATGTCATTCATATACAGTGCACAACAAAAGTTATGGTACCCCAATATATTTTTAATAAATTTTATGAATTTTAAGCAATCATGGGTGATTTTTCAAAAAAAAACACATAAAATTCAGAAAAATGCATGAAATCTTTATTTGAATCGATAGTACAGTGCATATAATTTAATGTTTGAAGATTATTTCATGCAAATGTTGACCGCGACTGCGCCTCAAATGGTCCATCCGCTTAGTACAATTTTGGAATACTCTTTCTAACATTTCGGCCGGTATCACACGAATAAATGCTTCAATGTTGTCTTCCAATGCGTCAATTGAAGCGGGCTTATCTGTATAGACATGAGCTTTAACATAATCCCACAAAAAATAGTCTTAAGGCGTTAAATCGCACGATCTAGGCGGACAATTGACCGGCCCCGAACGTGTAATAAAATGTTCATCGAACTCGTCTCTCAATAAGTCCGTTGTTGCGAGTGCTGTGTGACATGTGGCACCGTCTTACTGAAACCAGTGAAACTTATATATAGATGTAACACGCCTACTATTGCCAATCCGCCCATTTTGTTCACATATACGTCAAAGTTATCCATACAAAATTTGAGGATCTTAGCTGTTGCAGTTTATGAGATATGCGATATTAAACACTTATTGGGTATGTGGGCGTGCTATCACGCCTACTTGAAATTTTAAAATAATAAAATATAGGCTACAGTTCCTTCCAGACATACAGGAAGGTACTGGTAAAATTTCAAGAAAATCGGTGTAGACGTTTAGACATTTATAAACTTCAAACAAACCCGCAAACAAATAAACTCACATTCATTTTTGTATATACAGTCAAACTCGTTTATAACGACCTCGGTTATAACGAATTCTTGGTTATTAGGTACAATGTTTTAACAACAATTTTCATACAAAAAACATCGTTTATAACGAATTCTCGGTTAAAAGGAACTACTTTAAATGGTCCCAGTAATTAAATTTCATACATTTTACCTTTTTTATAACGTAACATCAGAAGTAACTTTAAAGTGTGGTAATAGTCTTTACTTTTATTTAATATGGCAGCATTAAATTATATCTCAGCATCTTTAATCAGCTGCTAGTTAAAGAAAATTTCCACATATTTTTGGTTTTTAATAAATGAAAAAAATTCTTTGTATTTTATATTTTCTTCTATGACCTCACACAACGTTTATTACGAACTTCGCCTATAACGAATTACTTTTTCTGGTCCCACAGAGTTCGTTATAACCGAATTTGACTGTATATAAATTACATAAATTTTTTAATAATTGCTTAAAATTCATGAAATTTCTAAAGTATATTGAGGCAGCTACACTTTTGTTGACCACTGTATTTAAATAGAATATAATACAATAGAATAAAAATTAAATTAAAACACACAAACCCATGAAATAATATTAAATATAATCACTGCAATAAATCCGAAAGCGACTAAAATAATTTGCATTTTAATATTTATGATAATTTGGTCTAAAAGCGTATAGCAATAATAGCAACAAAAAAAAATTTAAAAAAAAAGCTAAACAATAAACCAAACAAAACAACTGCCATGACTTTAATAACACGACAAAAAAAAAAAACTCAGAACGTATAATAGAAATTATTAAACGTTAATCAACGTTAAATATTTAATTAAAAAAGAATTGAAAAATAAATTCTCATGATTAAAACGATAAATCTGTCAGATATTGAACAACAACAAGAAAAAAAAAATAATTGTACAAAAGATTTTAACAAAAACAATTACAAATCAATACAATACCAATCCAATAAGTCATTTAATTGGACAGAACAACAAAAAAAATAAATAAATTTATAGAGAATTAAAATTAACACAGGTAATGCCAATCTAATACTACTACATAGCATATCCACCACGTAAAAGGTTAAGGACAATGGGTTCTTAACCTGACTATACACTGCCATACTTAAAGAGAATTAAAAAAGAGATCCTTCTTTACCCGAGAATAATGTTTGTACTCAAAAATTGATGGAGATAAGGAACATGTAATGGTCGTGGGCTCAGTACTTTGATCTCTACAAAGGATTGTACATGATGGAGTACTTTGGCTGCAACTATAGAACGATAGTAAAAATTTAGGATTCGCGGTCATTGTTAAGTCGGTACAGAAGTAGAGCAAACGGCAAACACTAAATTTAATTAATTGGTCACTACAGCCTTTTATTCAGCCTTATGGACGATGATAAACCGTGACATGAGTTTGCTGAATTTGCTTTGGAGCAGTTGCTGTAATGCAGCTCACATTGTAGCACCCTTGCCGTAGAGTAATCCGCTTGTTTTAGTAGCGTATTGCTTTCAGTTACTTAATTTTTCATACAACCCTTTGGACAGGATAATACAGGGTGGCTGATATATAATGCAACAAAGTAAACCGCTATATTATTCTAATTTTTTTTTTTTTTTTAAATTTTATTGTTCAAAATCTTAAAAAAATGTTTGGAAATAACATAAAATTTTAGAATCAGTTTAGATTTGTTCGAATTGGCCACCTTTGGTACGAATTATGGCCTTCAAACGGCCGACAAAGCCATCACAGGCTAAACGAAAGTGGCTCTGCGGTATTTTGGACCATTCCTGGCGAAGCGCCATCTTGAGATGGTCGACACTTTGGTAATTTTTAGTGAGAATCTTACTCTCCAAAATGCCCCAGGCGCAAAAGTTCAACGGATTGTAATTCTTATATTTTGGTGGCCATTGTGCGGTAGAAATGAAGCGAGGTACACCTTTTTAAGCTTTTCTTGGTTGACGCGTGCTAAGTGCGGTGGTGCCGAGTCCTTTTGAAATGTCCATGGTCTGCGGCCGAAATGTTTGTCTGCCCATGGCTTCAATACTCTCTTTGAAACATTTTTCTGATAATATTCGGCATTTATTTTGACCTCATGGTCGATGAATACGAACGTCCCACACCATTACCATCGGCGGCGCTTGAGTTCTGGTGGCCAATCGCAGGTGTAAATTTTCAGCTGATCCTATTTGGCAAGTAAACCCCATCATTTTGTTTGTTCACAAACTGCTTAATTTGGAATGGTTTCTCATCGAAGAAAACCAAATTCGGTAACTGGCCACTTTCGCGCAAGTGAAGTAATTGCTTGGCCTAAGTGTCTTACAGCGTCGTTCTGTTGAAACCATATGTCTCTGATGTCCAGATCATTCAACTTAGGCTAAAAGAAGTTAGTAATCATCATCCGTGTAGTAATCGCCGTTGGCAGTGATGGTCTAGTGAATTTTGTTCGCAAAAGGAATATGGACTGACAACACTGCCATCCCAAATTCCTCACCAAACTGTAACTTGTTCTAAATGCATTGGATGATCTCGGATCTTGGCAATATTCCAAATTCAACAATTTTGTTTAATCACGTACTCATTGTCACAGTAATGGGTCGCATAGCTGAAGATGATTGATGGTGATTTAGGCAACATAAAGCTAATTTGACAAGAGTAGCTTCATCAAAATACCAATATCTACTGCCTCTGTGATATGGCAATAATACAATTGCTAACCTTGGAGTAAATTGTAAAGGGAGGTCCATTTATATTCATTTTATCGATGTTATGGGATCGTACCTCTGCAATGGCATCATGAATATTGGCCGCCAAATGCTCAATCATCTCTAGTTTCTCCACATAACAGAAATAAAAACTAAAAAATTGTGATATTTTTTGGCAAAATCGATATTATCGTACAGTTTCTCGTGGACTCAACCAGCAAAGCGGAAACGAAAAAGATGGTTATGCAGCTACAACTCTTGTACCAATTGAACTCTGTAAGGCCGAAATCTTTTCGCATAATTCAACATAAACTGGTGCGCAAAATGTTTAATTCCTGAGAACGTTGATGCTCACGGATGATCAAGCACAATCCCAGCTGCAGCTTTGATATTTTCGAAAGTACGCACCAGAGATCAGCAACGAGTATTCAAAATGATGAGTAAATTCAAATCATTTCTGATACTTATACGCATTCATACTTGTGTTAATATGACACTCATACTCAAAGTTTGAACTATTCGTCGTATTCATACTTAACAATACGCATGATTGTTATTGATTACGACTTGTATCTTAACATTTATACGAAGCAGAAAATAAGTAGGATTCGCGTACGATCATTGCAATACTCACAAGAAGATTGTGTTTATGCGTTGCTTGTTGTCTTTTTCTTTCCTTTCTTCTTTGTTTGTATATGCAACACAACGAAGGCTGTAACTTTTTGATGAATGATTCGAATCACTCGAATATTTATAAGTATATAAGTATTTCTGATTATGATCAGAATGAGTACCGTATGAATCAAACATATTTCGATTGTTGTGAGTTTGATGTCAAGTTTACTCATATCAGTTAACTTTAAATCAATGTACGATGTACATATGAATCAGAGTAGTGATTCAATCTGTGATTCACTCATACTCAAATGCATGAGTGCTTAGTAGCGGAAAAATATATATCCTGGTGTACACCTTATAATTGAACAAATGTATGTTAGAATTTCCTGTAATTTACTTGTGTGATTCCATTCTTTAAACTTAGATCGATCTGCTAGAACCCCCCTACTTATGAGAAAGGGTAGAAAAAAATTAATTTTATAGTACGATTTCATTGCTGATCTCTCGTAGATTTACCACGCTCACGTCTGCGATCAAACTTTAGCAATAACGAGTATCGAACTGTTGTGTCTCCTGACCAAATTTTTATGGAATAAAGTTAATCAGGACAGTTTAAATCATTAAAGACATGGATTGGTGGAAATGATACTGATAGATAGGCCCACCTATAGTTTCTTTCTTACCGTGGTATCAAATATTGGCCATGACTGTATGAAATTGAAATCTTGTTGAAAAACGTAAATTATAATGATTTATAGTTTAAAATCCGATTTAAATTCGTTATGAACTCTAACTAAAAGGGAGAGAATAAAAAAACAAAACGAAACTAAGCTCGTTTTTTATGTTTTGCGATTTTATTTTCGTTTTTGTTTTTCGCAATGAATAATAAACTCCACACCTATTTATCAGTTAAGAGCCATAACTTTGTCAATATGTCAGTTTATTTCAGTTGAATGTGGCAAAATATGTTTTTCTCTTTATTTTTTTTATTTTTTTTCTGTTTGAACTTTTCGTTGTGTTTCGTTGTAATAAAGCGTGATCACATAATATGGACAACATGATCGTTTACCATGGATACATAAAATACCTGGACAGTATAAGTATATTTAAGATAAAGTCCAGATCTGGGCTATTCTGGGCTATAGATTGCAATTTTTAAACACTACACAATACAATACAAAAGTAACTTGAAACAAATTTCCTGGCTTACGACAACGGTTCATGATATCTAAGAAAGCAAACAAGATCAACCATTTTTTTTTCTCTCTACAGACTACCTACCTACCTACCATACTTCCTAAGAAATGGCACAATGAAGAAGAAAAAGAAGAAAATGGAATTATTTTTAAACAAGATTTTACAATTCATGGCCTTGTTTCTTATACCGTTTTTTAAATGGAGAGAAGAAGAAAAAAAAGAGATAAAAAGGAAACGAAAGTGCTGTGTTTTAAAGGCTTTAAAACACTTTATTTATGACCCAACAATGAATGGGCCTCATGCAACATTAGTCGAGCAATGGCACCAAACAGACAACACCGATGACACAGTAAACGATGCAGTAACAGTAACAGAGAACAAGCCAACGGCAGCTTGGCAACTTAGCAACGTTTGTTTACGTATGTATGTATGTGTGTGGAAGAGAACAAAAGTAACGACATGTGGCCTAATCTTATCTTCATTTAAATGTCATCTGAGAAACAATAAAACATAAATTATACCTTAAATTATACAAAAGGTTTACCTACACATACCATACATACATACAGGGTGGCCGATATATAATGCAACAAAGTAAAGCGCTATATTTTTTTAGTTTTTTTTTTAGAATCAGGTTAGATTTGCTCGAATTGACCACCTTTGATACGAATTATGGCCTTCAAACGGTCGACACAGCCATCACAGATTGCACGAAAGTGGCTCTGCAGTGTTTTGGCCCATTCCCGGCGAAGCGCAGTCTTGAGATGATCGACACTTTGGTATTTTTTAGTGAGAACCTTACTCTCCAAAATGCCCCCGGCGCAAAAGTCCAACGGATTAAGATCCGGATATTTTGATGGCCATTGTGCGGTAGAAACGATGGCTTTTTAAGCCATTCTTGGTTGACTCGTGCTGCGTGTGGTGGTGCTGAGTTCTGTTGGAATGTCCATAAATACTGTCTTTAACAAATTTTCTCGATATTATTTGGCATTTATTTTCACTCCACGGTCGATGAATACGAGCTGGGAGCGACTATCGGCCGTTACGGCGGCCCACACGATTACCATTGCCGGTGCTTGAGTTCTGGTGGCCAATTGCAGGTGTATATTTTCAGCTGACCTCTTTGCCAAGTAAACCTGATCATTTTGTTTATTCACAAACTGCTCAATTCGGAATGGCTTCTCATTGGGGAAAACCAAATTCGGTAACTGGCCACTTTCGTGTAAGCTTGGCTCCTTTCAGTCTAATTTTTTTTGTCCATCGGTGAGCTCTTGCACTTTTTGGAACTTCAATGGCTTTAGTCCAAGTTCATTTTTCAATATGTGTTGCATCCGTTCTCGCAATATGTTCAGCTCACGAGCAATTTTTCTACTACTGTGGCGTGGATTTCGATCAAATCTGACCTTCACTTTTCGGATCATTTCTTGTGTTGTTGCCGTGTTTTTTTTCTCTTCCACTTTTTGGACGTGATACAACACTGTCAGTATCACGGTAACAAGCAATGATACAAGAAACAAAAGATTTCTTCACATTTAAATGCTGGAGGGCTCTAACGATAGCCGCCTGTGGCTTTCCAGCCTAATATAAAGTAATCACACTGTCACGCTTGAAGTCCATCACGAATAATTTTTTTCTGAATGCAATAGATCAAAATGCTTTTGTAAGCTTGTAAATAATAAAATGAACTGTCATTGGAATAAATCTGTCAGCTATCAGGCGAGCGGTTTGCAAATGATAACAACCTGAAGTTGGTTGCAATACATATCAGCTACCCTGTACATGGTACATTCGTATGTATTTAACTATGCTTATGGAAATGAAAACGTAGACCATTTCATGACAACGGCATAAATGAAGTTTACCACTGTTTAAGCTTTAATGTTTTGTTTCATCTTTTTACCACGTTTTTTTATTACACTCCACATGCCGAGCGAGAGAGACGAGAGAGAGAAAGGGACCCCTGTTAAGTGCTAAACTTATAATAAAAGAAGTATTTGTTGAAGCCCAACAAAAAAAGAAAACAAAAACAAAAGTGGTTAAAAGAGTGGTAACAGCAACCGTCTAAGTAGCTTAAATGTGGACATTATCAAAGATTAATTTAAAGAAGTTTATTTACTTAATGGCTTCACTGACATACGCTGATATTTCAGAACAGCCATAGAGTTCAGCTCTAATCAAGTAGTGATATTAGAGAAGAAGTCATTTCATATTTATAAGGAAATAATAATCGAAGAACGAATTATACTGTGTGATGGCTGTAGTGGGTATGTGATGCACTTTGTTTCTAATCAGATGCTTGAGTTATGCGCAATTTTCTTTTTTATTTTATATTTGGATCATGCAATGAGCTTTATGTTAAAATTAAAGAAAAGGTAAAAATAAACCTCTCCGAACATTTTTTTACTGTCCAAGATTTCAGACAAGGCGATCCGTTATCAGGGGCGGCTTCAACTTCGGCATGGCTGACCACATTGACATCATAGGACGCACCAAGCAAGATGTGCTATTCATCCATTCTATTCATATATTCTACTAACGAAGACGAAAACTTTGCAGAACTTAACTACATGGGAGACAAGTCTAATACTTAAATATATCCGGGGTCTTCGAGACTCAAGGGATCGCTTGGCTGACAGCTACACAACTTACTATATCTTTCAAATGGAAATATAATCCATCGAAGTGTTCAATTCAACTTTGGTTGATAACTCCACACAGAGGCTTAATAACAAAAATGGATGGAGCAATCTAAATGCTGAGTACTCTCTTAAAAAGGGGGACTATTTTCTGGAATAGATATGGCTCTAAAATAGAATGATATATTCCAAGTCCATGGCAAAACTCAGGAATATGTTTTACGTAGAAATCTATGTCATGGAATAAAGTGTTCAATTCAACATGGATACGAGATACAAAACATTAGACAAAAGCTATCTAACAGACAGGCTAGCATTTGAACACTCGGTTCTTAAGAGGAAAAAGTATCGAAAATACTAATAGTATGGGGAGGTGGGAGTGAAATTGAATACAGTAAAGGATCATCAAGATAGACAGATTCTGATGGATCCCAGGTAATGTGGGCATTATCGGTATTTGAAAGCAGACTAGCTTGCGAGTGTGGGAGCTTCCATAACTTTGATAGGGCCTGAATAGCTCTATGCTGTAGAGAGGGATATTTGGAAAAGTGTGCTTAACGAAAGAAAATATAAAGATAGGGTTTGAAGCCAACAACTTCTCAGTAAATTATATTAGGAGGAAATCTGTGCCATGCATTAGTCTTTTCAAGAATAATCTAAGGCTGGTTGTGGTTGCCATAGCCTAGTAAGTAACCCCATGTCAGTTAGGTCGAACAAAACGAAAGCGTAAAAACTCTGAGAGTAAATAAAATTGTGAAGAAAAGTTTCTCAAAAATTTGTCGTTCGGAGCCGATTTTAAACTGTAGGGCCCACTACTTATGGATATGGGAGAAGCTATGTCGTAATCCTGACTAAAGGGTTGTGATGACGAATTACATATACATATGTGTGGTAGCTGGTCTTTTGATCGGGCACTATAGGCGCAGGCTGGTTATTAACCCATTAACGCCTGACCCCAGAATCCGTGGTCCGATTTCGATGAGATTTGGCACAAATAGTATTTGGAGTATTTATATTGATAAGAATATTTCTATTTTTTTTTTTTTTAAGTATTGTGGGGGCCTCTGTAGGGCATGGGTATTTTTCTATCCACTTCGGCATAAGTGTGTTCTAAAATAAAATTTTTTTCTCTTTTTGTTATATGGCGGCTAGACAACATAGTTAAGCTATTTCTGAGAGTTTTATTAAAAATAACACGTTTGTGATTATAATAATCTTGACAAGAAAGATAAATCTGGCATAATTACTCAATTAAACAATGCACTCAATTAAAAGTTCATACAATTTGGCATATTTTCCCATAGTCTTTATGTGGATGAACAGATAATCCCATTTGGTCGCCGTGGTCTAGTAGGTAGTGTGCTGGCTTATTAGACGTGAAGCCAGGGTTCGAGTCCTGGGCCAGACATCAAAAATAAAAAAATACAAAAAGTGTTTTTCGGCGATTTCGTATCTTTCTCTTCTTGTTTCTCAAAAATCTGTTATTCAGAGTCGACCATTTTACAGTCACCAGCAGCAACTCGTTTCCTTATCGTACGCATCTCCCTCTTTCTACCTTTCCTAAACCTGCACAATGCACTACATGAGTAGGGGTCATCCCCTGAGTGCTGGTTTAAACAAAAAAAAAAATCAAAATACTGGGTGTTGGCTTCTATGACAGGATATTGTTATTCCTTTTTCCCATATGCTGGCGCTTCTGCTAAAAATAATGTGGACTACGACCTTGAAGAAAACGTGGTACTACGGCTATTAGAGAATATTTTAAATCCAAGTCAATGCAATGTTACATAAACAATTATCGTATGCGAGTCCGCGGATAAAAGTGGTATTAGCCATAACTCACTAACGCTACTCTACTTGAACAGTTGATGTGAAGGTTTGCCACCTATGAGCCAACGCGATTTTCAGTTTAGCAATGTTGAAGCGTTGGTAAAAATCGTGAAAATCAATGCCGTGATGGAAAAGTTGTCGCAAATGCGCAGCTGAAAAATTTGACCACATGATTGATAAAATTGAAAAACGCGGCCGCTGTTCGCAATGTGGTGGGAAAATAGAGTACGGTTGTGCAAAATACAGTTTGAATGTGCATCCAAGGGATTCTTTTGCAAAATTTCATGCCGAAACTACCAAAAATATAAAAGAATAAAGAAAAATAAATGCTTTGAAATTTCTATTTGAAATTCATTTTTAAAAGTTTTATGAAAAATATTTCACAGCAATGCCTAAGTGGGTATTTTTATCACCCATGCCATTAAATCGCACCTGTAGCCTAGGTAAGTAGACCAATTTAAAAGAAAGTTTTTTTATCGGATAGAAGATATATTATATTACATGGCATCTTAAGGGTTTTCTGAGAACATCATCCATCCATATTCCATAGGAGTACTTTCTACAAAATTTTGATTTTGAAAAATTCGTGATCTTTGACCTTTCTTCTGTCATCCAAAATATGTGAATATCATGCTTTACTAATTTTTTTTTTTAAATAGTTCTATGTCTTCTTTATTCGTTCTTAAAGAAAAATTTGGGTTCTCGTTTAGTTGGGTCAAAATAGAATTTTTTAAAAAAAAACTTCTTTTTATGGGTATTTTTCTACCCATTCGTCGTTAATGGGTTAATTATTCTTAAAGCAACTTTAATTGTTTATCAATAGCATGAGTAACAACGATTTTTCTAAAATTCTTTTTTTGGCGTGATAAATAGGCCTCTAATCCATAGTAAATGTGAATTCGACTTTCTATTTAATGATTATCTTTAAGAAAGCGAAACAAAAAACAAAAAAAAATGAAGAAATAAAAAATATTTACAATCATTATTTAAATTAATGAGAATTTCTTCAAAATACGAAAAAAAAAAATCCAACAAAATGAAATGATTTACAGCCAATGGCTACTGCTTGATGTGCAAAATTCAATAACAAAGAAACGAAACGAAACCATTGAAGACAATACTCTATGTATTGTTAGCCATGGCGTTTTTATTATTTAGTATTCATAATTGATGTCATTTCTGACGTCCATAACTCATGGCCAGACATTGTAGTTGAGGGAAACTACTTACAAACCAATGAGTATCCATTTGTTTGTAAGTGAGTGCCTGCCTTTATTTTACGTTCTGTTTTGTTTTGAAGTTTTCGATACTTCTCTACTATTTTTTTTAATTTTTTTTTTGTTTTTAGTTTTATTGTTTAGCCACCACCACCAATAGATTAGTTTTGTCTGAATTGAATCTATAATTCAAAAAAAAAAAAACAAACCTTTTGCTAAACAGTAGACATCATAAATTACCCACCAACAGACCGAAAGACAATAGAATTGGAAATGGGGACAAGCATTAATCTTCTGGAAATGAAACGAAGAAACCGAAAAATAAATCCAACAACAATAACAACAACAACGAATAAGCATACCATCGTAATTGAAAAGAAATATTTTTTCTTTCCTCTTCTTCTTTTTTTTTTTTTGTTGTAATTTTTCAAATCGATTTTTTCAATCCCAGATGTAAATGAAGTATTTGTATGATCCCAAATGGTAAAATCACTTGAGGTCGGAAAAGATCAAATAATGTCCGCAAAATACAACAAAGTTTTCAAACGAAACAAAGCAGTGGGTTGTTTGAAAGACTTATATTTTCGTGAACTTGAGTGTAATTAGAAGACGTAACAGCGTTTAAAACAGTGATTGTTAAGCGACAATAAGCACACGATTAAGATGATAAGTGGTTAGTAGTTCTAGGTATGCCTAGAGCCTTGGTTTCGTTCGCTACTTTGTAAAACGATGAGTTTACGACATATGCGTAGTCGACGTCATGCAGTGTAGCGATTTGAAACTAGAAAATATGGTTATAAGATATGAGACGGCAATGTCCATGAATATCAGATTTGAAAATGTCGACTCTGTAAGCAACAGTCATATGTTTGGCGGACGTTACATTTGGTGATATCAATGCCACTCTCGATTAATAGACAAAGTACGCAGGCAATCAATTTCAGCCTAAGTTGTTATGAAATATTGCCAGTCAGCTGGCATGAGCAATCAGAGACAGCTCTACTGCTATAAGTTTCCTTAGATGGAATTTTTTTTGATAAGTCCAGTACAAATTCTTTTGTTCATGTATATCCATGTCGAGCCAAATCTGTATGGCTTTTGCAGAATTCCATTTCTCAGGTTAGCGCCGCATAAAGACAGAGAAAACCTCCTGTGGTCTCTACTTCATTCTCGTAGTTTCAGCTTCTGCAGAAGTCGATATGAGAGTCGCCATGGTCTAGTGGGTAGTGTGTTGGCTTATTAGACAAAAGACCCGGGTTCGAATCCCAGGTCAAACATCAAAATGAAAAATATTTCTTCGGCGACTTCCTCTCAGCAGATTTCTGGCAAAGACTCTGAGAGTAAAAATTGCCATGAAAAGCTTCTCAAAAATCTGTCGTTCGGAGTCGACTTTAAATTGTAGTTACCGCCACTCATGTATAAAATTAACGCACACAACATAAGTGGCGTGAGAAGCTAAGTCGTAATCCTGACTGAAGGGTTGTAATGGCCAATTATGTATGTATGTATAGCTGGTGTAAACGTCCAGAATCCAACATCTACTTATTACTGCTGTGCGGTGCCCAAGAGAAGGTTCTGCATCTGTCTATGTCGGGCCAGATTTGTCTGTTGTCTCTATAAGTGGGTTCATTACTCCATTTTACCATTAGTAAATGAATGCAGTTTTTGTAAAATCATTTGTCTGGAATTATCTGTCATTCTCCTTTAAATTTTCCTTGACACCAGCTTTAACAAGTGCCTCGATCTTTTTGTTACCTTCGAGGTTGGTAGATAGAGTACGCGGGCAGTCGCGGGCTATTCTGAATACCAGTACGCTCAGGTCCACTTCCACCAAGGCATTATTTTTTAAACTTAACTGGTTCCTCTCTGATCGCCTATTAAGGTAGAAGGTCGTATTGATAGCGTTAAGACTTAATGCAGTCAAATCCTGGCACAATCTGGACATGCTGCTATTCTGGCACAACATAGACACACTAGTGGCGGGGTGGGCGATGGTATCTTTGTTATGGAACCTCCTACTAAACTTTCTTATAGCCTATCTGACCACTGCAGTGTTTTCCAAGCACTGGTCATGGCAATTATGAAAATTTCTTCGGATTGTCAGGCTTCTATTTCTACCGAACGTAGTTTCAAAATACGTTCTCTGAGAAATTTCGAATCATTCAGAAATAACTCTTATTTGGGTTCCGGAACACAAGGTTACCGTTAGAAATTGGATTGCTGATGAACTGGCGGGTACGGTGCTGGCAATCTCCGACATGCTACGGTACATATAGTGAGCGTCAAAAGAAAGTGTAGAATAAAAAGGTTGAGTTTGTTGATTGTTAGAATTTTATTCATATTGTACACTTTCTTTTGACGCTCATATCTAGTAGGTATTCCTATTGCCTCGATTAATGCGAGAAGGCTCAATCTCGTTGGTAGCAAAAGGGTACTCGCAATATCGCTAGACTCTTCTTGGCACGTATGGACAGACCACTGTCCTTTTGATAGGCATCTCGAAAGGCTCGGCATTCTGAGTAATGATATCTGCAGGATCTATGGATCTGAAAAGGAGACTGTCTTATGCTCACTGTAATGTAAAATTTCTACACGTTTTCTTGTACGCTTTATAGATGATAATCTACTTCAAAAACTTTAATTATTAATTCAAAATGGCTCTTATATTACTATTAGAGACAATGCGATTATAATATCGACTTGACCGACTGTACGTACGTACGTATCTTGTTTGTTTAAAAATTTCAGAATAAAAGCATTTATCATGTTCAATTTAAAATTTATGTACAATTTTCTATTGTTAAATAAATTTAAATTATTGACAATAACACCTAAATTATTGTTTATTTACGTATTTTTTTTTTTTGCCTTTGAAAAGTTTATTTATTTATTATTGTATTCTGTGGTCATATTTATGCAAATTATATGAGTAAATATTATGGATTTTAATACTACAATACAATACTTAAAATCAAAGCCGTGATTAACGCCACACGTATTTTAAAAGTAACCCAATACATTTCTACAATTAAATTTTGTTATTATTAGAGCTATACTACCCACTGTACTAGTCTCACTATATGGGATTCCCATCCTAGCAACTTATATTAATCGATACATTAATTTCTTTCAGGTTTCATGTAAGTTTTCATACTCATCTTTACAGAATCTGTATATTTAGTTCAAGAAGATTCACATTCTTAACCAAAAGCCTTTCAAAAGGCCATTTACTAATCTCAAATTATTTCTTAATAGTCTAATGTACGACTCAAATCTATTGTAATTACGCAATTTAAGTTTAGAGTGGCTCGTGTGGATTACTAAGAGTCCTCTCCATTCATGCAGCATACCTTGGTTCTTAAAAAGTTAGTGTCGTGAAAGCTGCCGAAATGACCTGTCTCAGCAAGAAGTGACCCTACTCCTATTTAGCTATTTCAGTTTCTACTGTCCCTAACCATTTTCGGATACTGGCTGGCGGCCTGACTATCATAGAGCATCACTATGTACCATCCTATGTAATTTATAAGCAAATTAAATTCAACACATCTTACGATCGCATAGACTTTTAGTCGAAAGTCTCAAGTGAGTTTCTCTTCGAATGTTCCCTTCCAGTTCAAAAATCTGTTCTCGATCTATCCGTATAGCATAGAGTTCTCTGTTAAAGAAATATGTAGCTTCTAGGTTAGGTTAGGTAACCTGGTGGCTTGCCGTTCACAGGTAAATTTACTTGATCGTCCATTGTCCTATTGCATCACCCAGTGTATCAGGTTACCGCATTCGTTTTTCATATTAAGTCTCGTTACGAAGCGTTTCCCAAATTCACACTGTTACTGATGCAGGCTACAGTTAAGGTGGCGACTGTCATCTACTCGATACATTAGGTTACGAAGTCTCCTAACGAATTTCATGTTGTAGTTTATTCCTGTTATTCACTCCACGTAAGTAAAGGGTTTAAATCTAATAGAGTTTATAGAGTCGTTGAAAAACAGGTTTTCATTGTCCTTGTTATGTCACTACATACTATTCTCCGTACCCTGTTCAATTTTATTTGATTTCTTTTCAGATTCTGTCTATCGAAACAAGGGCATCATAATTCATATTTTCATATTTTTTTTACGCTGAGGAGGCGTAAATGTACCTAACCGCACCATAGGGGCCCTCACCCACTAAATTTTCCCCTCTTATTTTACCAACTCCGGAACTACCGTGGTATTACCTCGCAGTGGAGTTCAACTGGCTATATGGCTTCTTCGCATTCATATCCGCGTCCGGATTACGCAGCAAAATTCGAGAAGATGTTAAACATCCACTCTATTTCTACCATCTAAGTTTTCTTCGTTTTCAGTAAGACAGACGATGCTGTTCCAATTTTCCTCGCTGTTCAGAATTACACCGCAGAAATTTCCGACAGTATAGGCGCCGACCTTAGCCTCAAGATTCCTTTATTACAATCTCCATCTCTCACAGTGAAAGAAAGTGTGTTTCGCATCATCAATCGGCGCATCATTATAGATGCAATTTGGTCGCATCATCTTCCTCATTTTAAACAGGAACTTACAAAAATAGCCGTGTCTAGATAACAGTCGTGTCAGATAGTAATTAACCTCTCCAAATTTCCTCTCCATCCAGCGAGTATTATCTGGAAGAAGTTTTGCCGTCCATCTGCCACTCGTCTCAGTGTTCCATTTCTCCTGCCATTGTTGTATGGTGCGCTTTCTGGCGTCATCGACATTTACTGTCTCTCCGTGCACGTTTTTAGCCTCCCCCTCTTCCGCTCGCTTGCCTGTAGATCTATAGGTATTACACCACTAATTACCAGTACTACTGACTTAGACACAGTCCTATTCACCAATGCCACTCTAAGTGCAGCTGTTCATTGTACTGATATCAAAATTTTCTTTCTGCACTCGACCTCCAATGCTTCTGCCCAGACCTCACTGCCGTACAGCAAGATAGAGTTCGTTATCCTTATAATCAATCTGCATCTGCTCTATATAGGACCACCAATATTGGCCATAAGGAGTAAGGAGTTAACATTAGCTGCCTTGATTGGAGCGTGTCTTATCTGAACCCAGAACGTCAGTCTAGGGTCCTGATGGATTCCAAGGAAGCTGACCACTTTCTGTCTCGTGAGAGTGGTGTCGCATCTCATGATGTCGACTTCCAGCGGTATACACTTCTTCGTAATTAGTATGCATACATACATAATTGCTCATTACAACCCTGCAGTTAGGATTACTACTTAGTTTCTGTATTGTGTGTTCTAATTTTCTAAGTGAGTGAGTTTAAAGTCAATTCCTAACGAGCGATTTTTTTTTAAAGCTTTTCATGGCAATTTTATTTACTCTCAGAGTTTTTGACAGAAATCTGCTGGAAAGCAATCGCCGCAGATATATTTCTTCATGTTTCTTGAAAATTCTTGAAAATTTCGGACCTGGGGTAACTATCTTTTGTCCTTAATACGATAGCAATGCTTAGCCCACTACTTATTAGAAGGCGTGCCAATAAAATTGACAGTTCCTTACATAATGTTATCATAAAGAGACTATTTTTCACTTCAAGTGTCAAAGTTCTATGCTGTTGAAATGCTCTCTATATGAGTCTTCAATATCGATACGCTACCCAGTGATACTCCCTTCAGTCATAATATGACCTCGCCCATAAATCAAATACTTTTCTATATAGGAAATGTATTCCTTTTCGCAATTAGCACTTGTTTGGTCTTAAACTTACATGACGATGACGCAGTCACAATCTTACAATCTTTGAATATTATTATAAAATGTGTCTTCAAATTTCTGTTTTGGTGTCTAAATTAGATCATCTTCCTATCCTTTAAAGGTAATGCCCTTCTTAGATAATTCTATCAATATTTGATTTACAACCAATATTTACAACAGTGGTGAATATATATGTACACTGCCTTGTGGGTAATGACTTTTTTCCTTTGCATATGTCTACGCCAGAGATCAGCAATGAATCGTTTTTCCGCTACTCATAAGCACTCATGCAATTTTGAGTATGAATGAATCAACAGAATTGAAATTCAACTACTCTGATTCATTCGTACTCGCTACAACATTGATTTATAAGTATAAGTAGCAATGAATAAGAGTACACCGTTGACATCAAACTCACAACATTCGAAACCTGTTTGATTCATATGCCTACTCATTCTGATTCATAAATTTAGAAAAATACTTATAAGTGATTCGAGTGATTCGAATCATTCATTAAAATTTACAGCCTTTGTTGTTGTTGCATATACAAAGAAAGAAGAAAGGAAAGACAAAGACAATAAGCAAAGCATACACACAATCTTCGAATACGCGAATCATACTTATTTTGTGCTTCGTGTAAATGTTAAGTAAAGACAAGTCGAAGTCAATAATATTATGGGTATTGTTAAGTATGAATACGACGAGTACATCCAACTTTAAGTATGTGTAGTATGTGTATAAGATCAAAATAAGTATGAATGAGTATAAGTAGCAGAAATTATAAGTATGATTTGAAACTACTCATCGTTTTGAATACTTATTGCTGATTTTTGGTACACGCAGGCCATATATATAGGAACTTTACCATCCACTTGGATATGATACGATCTACATACATACATGACTGGCCATTACAACCCTTCAGTCAGGATTACGACCTAGCTTTCTCACACCACTTATGTTGTGTGCGTTAATTTTATACATAAGTGGCGGGACCTACAGTTTAAAGTCGACTCCGAACGACAGATTTTTGAGAAGCTTTTCATGGCAATTTTTTACTCTCAGAGTCCTTGCCAGAAATCTGCTGAGAGGAAGTCGCCGAAGAAATATTTTTCGTTTTGATGTCTGACCTGGGATGATACGATCTATTTCCATTTTATTTAGTGTCTTACCTTTGACCTCTTGGGGAGTACTTTCAAGTTTATTTTCTACATCAAGAAAAGCATAGATAATTACCTCTTTTACATTTATAGGTTCGTATCATGAAAGTACATGTTTTGGCAGTACCATTTCTAACCTTATGCCGTTAACCATGTCCTCGATGTAAACACTCAACACTTAGTGTGTGCGTACATATCATCCATAGACAATAGTTTACATAGTCGGTGTGTGTACATATTTGTTATTCGTAAATTTGTTATAATTTCGTATTACTTTATTATTATTTTCCGTATAAATTATTATAAATTGAACACAAATTTTAGTGACAATTTGTTTTGTCGCATTCATATGCAAATTTTCTGTGTATGAATGAATAGAAAGAAGACAACAAAAAAATAAAGTTCAAATATAAAATAAAAGTCTGTAATAAAATTTATTGTTTTATTACAAATGCTAATAGAGTCATGAAAGAAAAACAAACAAACAAATGAAGGGAAATTGAATTAATTTTACTGTCCACATAGAAACCCTTTATTTAGATATCAAAGGCAAAAGGCCGATAACAGTTTGGTGTCACTGAAATATGTACTATTTTACCATTTAGGAATTTTTAATTTCAGTTTTTTATATTATTTTTTTAATTCAGCACATGTTTTGCAATTTTATTTTAGAAAGGAAATGTAAATGGGGTTAATTGTTGAAAAAAAAAATGGCAAAACTTTTAGGGACATTATTTATAAACTTTAGAAGTTATGTGAACTTTTCGCGAATTAAAACAAATGGTCTGTAATCGAAACCATAAATTAAAAAAGAAAAAACGAAATACAGTCGGTACTCTCAGAACGCGGTTTCCATATAACGCGTTGCTGAAATTGCGTCAACCCTCCTAGAACTCGGTACTTTTATAGCACGGTTTGCGTTTAATTTCATCCGAAAAGTTCCTTCCGCAAAGCCTAGGAATAAATTGTAGCTAGTTATTGTAAGAGGCTTTAATATAAGTTTTTGACCCAACACCTCAGCCGAGATACAGTACCGTGCAAAACAATAGCAGTTGGATTTGCAATTTAAAAAAACAACGAATGAAGATGAACCAAGTGAGGATAAATATTAAAAAATTACGTTATTTTACAAGTCTTTCGTAATTTGGTTGGAAACCAGCCTTTTAGTTTAGTTTGTATTTCATTTTTTTTTTTAACAATCCTTATATGAACTCTTGAATTCAATAGAAATAATTTATAATTTATCTTGTCTTTAGTATTTCTTGGTCTCCATATAACGTGGTACGAATGATGTGATTTGTACTAATTCTGTGTTTCCTATAGGGCGGTTTCCATAGAACGCGCTACGAATTACACTGATTTGTACCTGAAATCTGAATTTCTTATAGCGCGGTTTCCATATAACGCGGTACCCTCCCACTGCGTTGTAGGAGAGTTGACTGTATTTCACCAAATAAGTGTCCTTCTAAGACGCCGTAGTCTAGTAGGTAGTGTATTGGCTCTTTGGAAGTGAAACACGTTTCAAACCCCAGCCAAAACATCTCGAACGAAATGAACTTAAAAAAAAAAATATTTCTTCGGCGACTTCCTCTCAGCAGATTTATGTCAAACAATCTGTGAGTAAAATAAAATTGCCATCTGTCGTTTAGAGTGGATTTGAAAAATTCAATGCCACCATTCATGTATAATAGGGCACTTATGGTACAAGAAAATTAAAAACCGAACTTTGCAAACATAACTATGTTTTTTTGTTATTTTTATTAAAACCAGCACTCAGGGGACGGCCCCTACTCATGCAATGCATTGTGCAGGTTTTTAGGAAAGGTGGAAAGAGGGAAGAAAACGACTTGCTGCTAGGTGACTATAAAATGGCCAGAGCTTTACCTTCACCATTAGACAGTCTACAGCAATCGTCCCCAAGAAGCCCGCAATTTCTCACACTACTTATGTTGTTTGTGTTAATTTTATACAGAAGTGGTGGGACCTACAGTTTAAAGTCTACTCCGAATGACAGATTTGTTTTTTTGAGAAAGTTGCAGATATTTAGCATCTCTTATGAGAATAAAAATTTCGATAACCCTTAACTAAAATATTTCTATAAGTCAGTGTAGTACCCACACTTTATAGTTTTTTCACCTCGTACACTGCAGACGAAATGGTACTCTGCGTTCGGACATGATTCCTCTTTCGATTCAAATTTCATCAATCTCCTTATGCCTCAAGTGTGCCGACCTAAACCCATTTCTCATCCTTTGTTATAATAAAATAGTGAAGCAAAAGCAACGCTCATGTCTTCTCAAAATTTTGGATCAGTATGCCTATCATTTCGGAAACTTATGCCTTTTCAACCGAATATTATCCAAAACACTTTGTGGATTTCATAACTGATTCATACGTACCTATTTTAATTCTTTGATTCTTTTCGGCTTTAAGATTAGAGAGTCAGACTTAATTTTATAAATCATTGCCACACAAAAGTTCTGGAGATACTAAAGTGCACGTGAGACAAGCCAGTGATAATGGTGAGCACGTTATATGGCTGTGCCTTGTTAGTAACAAATGTTGTTTGATTAGTTTAGGTTAACAGGTAGCATGCAGTTCACTGGCAAGATCACTCGATGGCCAATATGGCACATTATGTTACCCATTGTGAGGTAAACCTCATTTAATGATCCCTTAGTGAGGTGTGTGAACCACCCAAAGCTCCAGTTGAAACCGGCCAGTTTCCGTAGTGACACGTCCGCCACTATGCCCAGATCTTCATGTGTTCTGTCATCCAAAAACCGATATTTGTTGATAAAAGGTGTTGATTCTTTCACATGGTAGAAGCTTTTGCAGAAATCTTGGTGGCGCAGACTGAGTTTGTCAGAGAAATTGCTTATAGCGCAGTGTCTCGTTAGAATTCCTGTCAGAGTGCAAATCGCTCTCTTGTTAAAATCAAATAGGACACAACAGTTTCGATATTTTACAACCAGTCATGTTCAACTCTATGCGGCTTATTACTTTTTTTTTTATAAAACCAGCTACTCAGGGGATGGGCCCTACACATGTGCATTGTGCAGATATAGGAAAGGTGGAAAGAGAGAAAATGCGAACGCCTAGGAAACGAGTTGCTCCTAGGTCACTATAAAATGGCCAGTGCCGTACCTTCACTATTAGAGAGTCTACAGCAATCGTTCCCAAGAAGCCCGCAGTTTCTCACACTACTTATGTTGTGTGTGTTAATTTTATACATAAGCGGTGGGACCTGTAGTTTAAAGTTTTTGCCTGAAATCTGTTGAGAAGAAATCACCGAAAAAATACTTTTTAATTTGAGGTCTGGCCTGGGACTACAACCCTGGCTTTACATCTAGTAAGCCAGCACGCTACCTACTAAATTTGAAAAATATTCTTGTATATAGTCCCCACTTCAGACATCACCGTTCCCTTTCAGCCTGTTCGTTGTCCTTTTTGTTCCCTTCTATGACACTGTGGCTGGGAATCCTGTAGAGGCATGGTGTAGAGCGCCCATGCAACTTGTTTGATGAACTCTGGGAACAAAACTTTAGTCGGCATGACTTTATAGCGCTCAACATTCATCGCTGCAGCAATTCCTTGCTCATTTTAAAAAATAAAAGAAAAGAAGGTATTGTGTTAGCTTAAGAGACGAGAGCCCTTGGTTCAAACCCCTTAGCTTAGGCATTTCGAACAAACCGAGCAATGAAAAATAATATTTTCGGAGACTTCCTCCCAAGTGTTTTATGGCAAAAACTTCGTGAATAAAAAAAAATTGCCATGAAAAACTATTCGGAGTTGATTTTATCCCAACACTGCTGGAAAAAATTAACACACACACATTGGCTTGTGTAAGAAACTCGTAATCGTGACTAAAGTGTTGTAATGACTAGATAAAGAAAAACCACCTAAGAGGTTAAAGGGCGTTCCAACAGGATGGGGACAACATCGACATCTTTTTCAAGACTTTGCGCTGCAGCAGTAGTATTTTCTTCGTTACGCACATTTCATTGCCTTGTTGGTGAGCTTTAATCGATGAAATCAAAATTTAGTATAAACGTTATCAATAAATCCACGCATTGCTTGCTCCCTAGGTTGATTAATTGAACATAAACAAAGTCCTCTATGGACTTTGTAAAACGTCAGTACAGTTTTGTATATTAGTTACCGGTATCGATAGTTCTCATGCCATTTGTCAATTATCAACAACATACGTCAGTTTGTTAAGAATTGTTGCTAATTTTATATACAGTGAGCATCAAAAGAAAATGTACACTAAGGATGAAATTC
This sequence comes from Sarcophaga peregrina, assembly GCA_014635995.1. Taxonomy (NCBI): domain Eukaryota; kingdom Metazoa; phylum Arthropoda; class Insecta; order Diptera; family Sarcophagidae; genus Sarcophaga; species Sarcophaga peregrina. The sequence goes on from CM025791.1 coordinate 80,852,165, forward strand.
TAACAATCACTAAACTTAACTTTCATCACTAGAGCAGGCTTTCCGAAAAAAATTAGAATTTTTTTTAAATTGTAAATTGTTTTCAATATACAGTTTCTTTTCTCACTCACTGTATGTATGCTAATAAATTTATAGTCACAAGTAATTCTTCCAAAATTCTTGCCTTTTAATTTTATGTATCGTTTGCTTTTCTTTTTTTTTTTTAAAGATTTCAAGTAAATTTTTGTTTTTGTAGAATTAGTCAACAAAATCTCCATAGCATTCAAAATAAGCATGAAAAATCTCTTGGCAATTACTTAATAAATAAATGTTGACAGTTTTAATCTGTCATGGTAAATTTACTGCAAACAACTAAACGAGCTGACATCAAATCATAAAACATCTTGATGGTCACTAACATATTTTGATGTTCTCTGGCAGTTGCCATGAGTAATAAAAAAAAATCGCGATAGAAAAGGAAAAAAATATTTTTGAAATGAAAGGAAATTAGTTTTAAATAAATAAATAAAATTCTTTTGGTTAATCTACAAGATAAACGTTGAAATTTAAAAGAAAACAACAGCAGAAGATATAATTCAAAATTAAAAGTGAAAACATGGAACAAATCGCTACACTAGTAAGCTAGGATAGACAAAATAAACGCCCTAAATGGGTAAAAAAAAAACTCTAAACTCCTTTCAAAATATAGGCTTTCTGATAACGAATAATTAGTGAATTGAAATCCTTTTCACCACAGGATCATACAGGGTGGCTGATATATATTGCAACCAACTTCAGGTTGTTGTCATTTGTAAACCGCTCGTCTGACAGCTGACATAAATATTCCAGTGACAGTTCATTTTATTATTTACAAGCTTACAAAACATTTTGATCTATTGCATTTAGAAAAAAAAGTTATTCGTGATGCAATTCAAGCGTGATAGTGTGATTGCTTTATATTTGGCTGGAAAACCACCACAGGTGGCTATCGTTAGAGCCCTCCAGCATTTAAATGTGAATAAATCTTTTGTTTCTCGTACCATTGATCGTTACCGTGATACTAGCAGTGTTGGATCGCGTCCAAAAAGTGGACGAAAAAAACAGTAAAAACACCACAAATGATCCGAAATGGCCAGATTTGATCGAAATCTACGCCGCAGTGGTAGAAAAATTGCTCGTGAGCTGAACGGATTCAACACATATTGAAAAATGAACTTGGACTGAAGCTATCGAAGTTCCAAAAAGTGCAAGAGCTTACAAAAAAAGTTAGACTGGAAGGGGCCAAGGAGTTATTTCGCTTGCACGACGGTTGCCAGTTACCGAATTTGGTTTTCTCCGATGAGAAGCCATTCCAAATTGAGCAGTTTGTGAACAAACAAAATGATCGGGTTTACTTGCCAAAGAGATCAGCTGAAAATTTTCACCTGCGATTGGCCACCAGATGGTAAGCGCCGCCGATAATAATGGTCGATGGTCGCTTCCCACTCGTATTCATCGACCGTGGGGTCAAAATAAATGCCGAATATAATCAGAAAAATGTCTTAAGACAGTATTGACGCCCTGGGTAGACAAACATTTCGGCCGCAGACCATAGACATTCCTACTGGACTCAGCACGCGTCAACCAAGAATGGCTTAAGAAGCATGTTCCTCGCTTCATTTTTGCCGCACAATGACCACCAAAATCTCCGGATCTCAATCCGTTGGACTTTTGCACCTAATGAATTTTGGAGAATAGTATTCTCACTAAAAAATGACGAAGTGTATATCATCTCAAGACGGCGCTTCGCCGGGAATGGGTCAAAATACCGCAGAGCCACTTTCATGCAGCCTGTGATGGCTTTGTCGGCCTTTTGAAAGCCTTAATTCATACCAAAGGTGGCCAATTCGAACAAATCTAAACTGATTCTGAAATTTAATGTTATTTCCAACATTTTTTGCTTTTGATCAATAAAATTAAAAAAAAAAAATTAAAAAAATATAGCGCGTTACCTTGTTGCATTATATTTCGGCCACCCTGTATGTAAAGTTGTCTTGTGCACACTTCAAGTCATTACAACCCTTCAGTTGGGATTATTGTCCTAGTTTCTCACACTACTTATGTTGTGTGTGATAATTTTATACATAAGCGACGGGATCTACATTTTAAAGTCGACTCCGAACAAGAGATTTTTTACTCTCACAGTTTTTGCCAGAAATCTGCTGAGAGGAAATCGCCGAAAAATATTTTTTGTATTTTATTTTGATGTCTGACCTGGGACTCGAACCCTGGCTTTACGTCTAGTAAACCAGCACACTACCTACTAGACTACGGCGACTTTGTCAAGTGAATTTACTGCCCAAGTAAACCTCCCCTCCCTATAAAAAAGTTCAATGCCATTAAGGTATGGCTACTGAAGTGTATCCTTTTAACTGTTGCTTTAAACATAATTAAGTTTACTCCTTCTGTAGCGTACTAAAGAAAACATTTAAAATTTTTCTATACTTTTTTTCTTTCTTTGTTTGAAAAAAAAAAAACAACAAAAAAAATGGGAAAAATCTTTAAAAACAATAAACATTTTAAATGTCCACCAACGTTTGTCATTCGCTATTATTTAAATGTTCACTTTCGAATGTGTGATAATCGTGGGGGTTTTGTTCCCCATTTGAAAATTAATTATAATGACGTTATTAATTTCATTGTTTATGGCCATGTTTGTGCCGATTTCCCCACATATTCATAAAATATATGTTTTCCCACCCCACACATTCGGAAACATTCGCAACGACCTAGTAGTCATTCAGTCAACAATTCATTAAAAAAATGTTTGTGTTATTCACCTAAAAATGCACAAAAAAAAAAACAAAATGAAAAGAAAAATAAAATAAAAATTTTTCACACTTTACGAGTGTGTAAATAAATTTCAAAAATATTTTAAAATTAAAAATAAAATAGATTTCGAGAGAAATTTTTAAATGAATATTAATTTTTATGAGAATACCGCCGCGACATTAAATAATCCATAACATTTGTTTTCGGTTTAATTTAATTCGTATTTTATTTTGATTCTTGTCGTATTTGATTATGAAATGGCATTTTAATTAAATTTATTAATCGTCCATTAACAACAAAAATGTGACTTTTAGCATACAGTGCGCATTAAAAATATGCTACCGCATACCACAAGCAAAGAAGGTAATAATTTTTACTAAATAAGTTGAAAAAAAATTTGTTTACAGTATAACTGAATTGGTCACTAAAGTTTCCGTAAGTCTGGTAGGTAGAGTGTTGGCTTATTAGACGTGAGGAACCGGTTCAAAATCCTGAAAAAAGAATTCTTCGGAGACTTTTTCTCAACAATATTCTAGAAAAACTCTTTTTTTTTTTTAATAAAAACCAACACTCAGGGGACGGCCCCTACTCATGCAGTGCATTGTGCAGGTTATAGGAAGGTGGAAAGAGGGAGTAGTGTTTGTGGACATTTGATTTAAACTTACCAATATCGTAATTGACGGGAAAAACCTTCGCAGGAAGATCATTCCACAAGCGAGCAGTGCGGGCAAAAAATGAATTCTCCCTGTAATGCATTGTGCGGTTCACTAGACAATCAACCACAAAAGGATGTGCTCTGCGAGAAGCTCGAGTACCACGTAAAAATATGTGGTTATCGGGAACCAAGCCCATTATTTCTCGAGAACACCTCCCATTATAGTACCGATAGAACAATGAAACACACGCCACATTGCGACGATGCTCCAACGAATCAATAGAGTTGGATACCCTACTGTCATTAATAAGCACCTTCGCCCTCCCCTGTACGCGGTCGAGAAGCTTCAAAATAGAATTTGAAGCACCGGCCCATACATGAGAGTTGTACTCCATCTGGGGTCGGATAAAGGTCCTGTAAATAGTAAGAAGGTCGGATGGAGTGAAGTATTTTCTGTACCGTTTCAAAAAACCAAGGCACTTGAATGCTTCCTTCGACACTCGAAAAATGTGATCGTTCCGACAAGCATCTCAACTAATTCTCATGCCCAGAACATTAAGAGCATCCGCCTGCTCAATATTTACATTACACATAGATACAGGTAACAGATCACCAGAGCCAGCATCACGCCGGTGTGTCAAAAAACAACATTGAGTAAATAAAACTTTGATGAAAAAATGTCTTAAGAATCTGTCGTTCGGGGTCGACTTAAAACTCTAGGTCTTGCCACTCATTTATAAAATTAACACTCAATATTAGTGCTGTGAGAAGTTAGGTCGTAATCCTAAATGTAGGGTTGCAATGTCCAATTATATTGTTACGTTTTTACCTTTTTTAAAAACGTTAAAAATATGAGCTCGTAGATTGCAAATAAAGTAAAAATAAATTTGTGTTTGATTTTAATAAATTCTTTATTATCTGCACAACTTTTGTGCCACTGTTCCAGCTTATTCCACGTATACAACGAAAATTTCCACAATATGTGTTTGTTCGTGATAATCCTCTGCTTACAACCTTTTTGTAAGCAACAACACTTGTTAGTTATTCCTCGCTGACAACCTTTTTGTAAGCACAACACTAACAACGGCTTCCTTCAGACGCAACTTGTCTGCACACAACCGATTGATTTATCACTTCAACCAACGTAATGTTGTTATACACGACTAGCTTAATTCACACTTCGAATGCAACGTGCCGTCTGCACACACGACTTATTCAACTCAAACTCTGAACTCTGAATCATCTTTGCTCGCTTTGGCTTGCCTTTTATATCACTGGATCTTTAGTGTGATGAATGCCCTTGAAGGATGATGACGTCCTTCGGGAATATTCTAAAAATGTAACCAACCTATTCTTATTTTTGTTGTTTCTTGCTTACATTTGAGCAGGTAGATCAGTTGTTGTTGGGTTATTTCTCTGTTCGCTATTTTATACTGCACATTGTTGTTTCTTGTTTACTTCTTTGTTCCCTTCATGTTGTTGTTGGTTATTTACGTCTTTTTATCCTTTATTCTTGTTGGTATATTTTCCTACTCATTCATTGATCGCGTGAACAGTGCGCTGATTTGTTTTTGGAGCTATTGTTTATTATTTTAACAACACCATTTCCACTTTCGTAACAATATATTACGTACGTATTTGACGAATGTACAAGATGGCTGGTAGGTTAGGTTAGCTTAGAACACGTGTACTTGTTCAACTGTGGCAAGTACAGTGCCCGAAGATCGAATTGATTCATTGTACAACGTCCTAGCTTCTCCCACCACCACTCGTGTTGTGTGCGTTAATTTTATACATGAGTGGCGGGACCTACAGTTTTTGAAGACGACTCCAAACAACAGATTTTTTGAGAAGCTTTTCATGGCAAATTTTACTCTCAAGAGTTTTGCCAGATAGCTGCTAAGAGGACGTCGCCGAAGAAATATTTTCATATTTTCTCTCGGGCCTTTCGTCTAATAAGCCAATACACTACCTAATAGACCACGGCAACTTCTAAGATGCCTGCTATCAATTGTCAAACTTTCACAAGTCCTTGTTAGAAAACCCTTTACATTATACGAATATCCGAAGGAAAAATAGAAGAGTGGGCATAAAAGGTAGCTCTTTGTCGGAATCAAGGATACAAAATCAATCCAGCAGAATGGCCTGTTGGATGTAGCGTGACATGATGTAAATAATTGAATTAATCCACAAATTAGCAGTCGTTCATATTCCAATAAATTTCTATTTAATTATTTACAAATTCCTAAAAAATTCAGTCCTTAACGAACCGACATGATATAAAGAGAAGGCTAAAGCACTCCACATTCACAAGCGAAACAAATCTTTAAGGGGAAAGTATTTTCCCGTATCGACTATTATACAGGGTGGCTGATATATTATGGAACAAAGTAAAGTGCTATATTTTTATAATTTTTTTTTTTTAATTTTATTGTTCAAAAACAAAAAAATTTTCCAATCAGTTTAGACTTGTTCGAATTGGCCACCTTTAGCATGAATTACGGCCTTCAAACAGCCAACAAAGCCATCACAGGCTGCACGAAAGTGGCTCTGCAGTATTTTGGGCCATTCCCGAAGAAGCGCCGTCTTCAGATCATCGACCAACGGATTGAAATCCGGATATTTTGGTGGCAATTGTGCGCTAGAAATGAAGCGAGGAACCTCCCTTTCAGCCATTCTTTGTTGACGCTTGCTGAGTGCGGTGGTGTTGATTCCTGTTGGAATGTCTATGGTCTGCATCCGAAATGTTTCGCAGGTGTAAATTTTCAGCTGACTTCTTTGGCGAGTAAACACGATTATTTTGTTTGTTCACAAACTGCTCAATTTGGAATGGCTTCTCATCGGAGAAAACCAAATTCGGTAACAGGCCACTTTCGTGCAAGCGAAGTAACTCCTTGGCTCTTTCCAATCTAACTTTTTTTTGTCCATCGCTGAGCTCTTGCACTTTTTGGAACTTTAATGGCTTTAGTCCAAGCTTATTTTTCAATATGTGTTGCATCCGTTCTTGCGATATGTTCAGCTCACGAGCAATTTTTCAACCACTACGGCGTGGATTTCGATCAAATCTGGCCTTCATTTTTGGGATCATTTTTGATGTCGTTATCGTTTTTTTTTTTCGTCCACCTTTTGGACGCAATGCAACACTGCCAGTATTACGATAACGAGTGGTTTTCCAGCCAAATATAAAGCAATCACACTATTACGCCTGAATTCCATCACGAAGTTATTCTGAATGATTTTGTAAGCTTGTAAATAATAAAATGAACTGTCACTGAAATAAATCTGTCAGCTGTTAGACGAGCGTTTTACAAATATTAACAACCTGAAGTTGGTTGCAATACATATCAACCAGCCTATAATGTTTGGTTGCAGGGATTATAACTTTATTAATTGGTTTTCCAGAGTAAAGCAGCGAAAGTCGTTTCTTTTATAATAGAATTTATTAAAAATTTCCTAAGAAATGCATACAAAAATTTCGTTTGCAGTTCAAAATTTAATTTTAAACTTCATCTCAGAGTTGCGTTAACACGAAATTACTTCCTTCCACCGTTGTTAATAGTTTTCAGCATGGGCGCTATAATTTCTTTAACAACTGCAGGCAAAAAGAAAAAATTTTAGAAAAACAAAAACTTTAAAAATTAATCGGAAAAATGTGTAGACAGGTCAAAAAAATAAAAAAACAAAGTAAATAAGGCAATAACGAATTCTGGTAACGCTATACCAGATTCTCTCAACCATTATCAAACTGTAGAGAGTAGTTAAGGCATGCTGTACGTAATCATCGACTGTAGCATGAACTACTTAAAAAGCAAACAAAACAGCAGCAAAATCAAGAAAAAAAAATAATTTCAAAGGAAGAAGTCATTGAGTAGGATGATGATAGAAATATGGAAGTTATTCATTCGTTATTATTTTTTTCAACAATTTTTTTTTGTTTTTTGCTTCACATTTAACTTACCAGCGGTTTTGTATTTTTTTACTTGCATCTACAAATGAACGCTGGTAGTCGGTAGTTTTTGAATGTATAAACGGCATAAACGACCCAACAACATGACAGCTCGATTTAATATTACAATTTATGTTGGCCATTAAAATGTCGGATGGTTTCGCTTTTTATTTTATGCGATTATAATAACACTGGTATACCAGCAAAAGGAATAAAGAAGATAAGAGAGAGAGAGAAAGAGAGAAACAGCACACATACGAATACAAAATGGAAAGACGGCTTAAATAAAAACCAAAAAGAAATAAGTAAGAGTGTAATAGAACAGGAAAGAATGATCATAGAATACCCTACAGACATAAGGAATTCACTTTTTGGTTAATTGAAATGAATTTTATTTGAAAAGATTAGCTGTAGCCTCAATGGTTATCGTTTGCTTAGGACCCTAGAAAAGGTTCTCGTTATATAACCGATAGGACCTGTTCCTCCACCGGCACCTAGAATTTATGAAGGCACAGGAATCATTATAAAATGTTCCCTTCTGATGGCATAACCACTGAAAGGTCATTGTCTCTCAGTGGCAAAATGCCTGAAAGTAAATAAAATGTCATGAAAAGATTCTTAAAAGTTCGTCATTCGGAATCGTCTTTAAACGGTAAGACCTGCCACTCATGTAAAAAATCATACAATACTGTTATGAAAATGGAAACGGTGTAACATCGTTTAACATTAAAATGATAAACAAAACCTGTAAAAACAAAAACCTTCAGTATGAAAGAAAAGGGCGTAGACAAGTAAGCGAGAACACAACAACAAAGAATGTAAATAAAATAAACAAACAACAATGAAACCACCAAGGTTCTCGAGAAGGCCAAGCCACGAACATTCGTCTCCAAGAAAATTCATCAAACTGTTTACGTGAGGATATAAAAAGACAAGACAAAGCAGGCAACGAGTAGTAAAAATTCAGTCAGTCTTGCGTGAAGCCACGTTGCGTGTGAAGAGAATAGTTGTGGTTTAAAAATTTCCGCAATACAGATCTAACGAACAAGTGTTAGTTGTTTACGCAAAGGGTGTAAGTAAAAAATACATTAAGTTGGAAACAGTGGCATACAAAAATTGTGCGAAAAATAAAAAAATTAATTGAAACTAACCACCAATTTATTTTTATTTTGTTTGCAATCAACGAATTTATATTTAAAACGTAGCAATACATATGACAAAAATTGATGTGAGAAACTTGTTGTTAATCCTCATAATTTCCTGATTTCTTAACAGAGAGGTGCTGGCTCCCATCAGTGATGTAATGTCTCTTCTGCCAACCAAGTCTCTACCCTCTCGGTAGGACAATTTTTCATTGTCCCTGTATCTATATTCCGTCAGACTCCAATAGAGCTGTTTTCAAATTGTTAAGGATTCCCATATATTACACATTCAGTTCATAATTTCCAGGTTCTATCTTCAAGTTATCTATGCAAGTCTTCTGAATATCATTACGGCATATTGAACCGTATGTGAGCTTTTATTTCATTTACTATTTAATTTTATTTTCATTTAAAGCACTAGAATTATTTGCATAGTTCAGATCATTTAGAAGCCATTTGTCGTTATTTACTTTCATTAATTCTGCCTAGAAATACGTTAAATAAGAGGGAGGACGACTACCACTGCTCTTTTGAGGTCCCAATTTAATATAACTTGTAATATTTTTAGTGGAGAGCCTTTACATGTAAGAAAAATTTGCGAGGTACTTACTTACTTACTTAATTAGTCGTTACAATCCTTAAGCCAGGATTACAATCTAGTTTCTCACACCGCTCAAATTGTGTGGATTAATTTTTACAATGAAGGGCAGAATCTACTAGAAGTGTGCACAAGACGTTCTGCTAACTTATCCTTCACCGAATACAATACTGTCGTGTACTCTTTTCTGCTGCTCTTGATTTTACGACTGCACTTAAATGTTTAATTCTCATTTATTCAATGTATACAACAGCACTCGTTTGCCTGTGAAGTAACGGAACTATGCTTTGGTGTTGTAAGAGCATATTTTACTACTGAAGCTACATTTTCAATATTGCCATATGAAAATCAGTTGTAGTGTAAAAAAAGGTTTTTCCCCAGAAAAGTTTAAAATAGTTACTGGCAATGCTGGCGTCGACGAATGTGTTCAGATGCCTAGAGCAAGACTCTATGAAGAGTAAAATATTTTTGTTGCACTCTTCACACAACTCTCTTTTATATTGTTTTTATTAATTGCAGTTTATTGGTGCAGTTGTTTTTATGTACTCAATCTTTGCTTCACACTTATTTATATTTGCAGCTACAATCAATATTTGGTCTAGAGAAAAATGCAATAGCGAGCAATTTTATATGTCTTGTGTACACCTCCAGAATCTACCATTTAATGTCGACTCCGAATGACAGTTTTTTCTGAAGCTTTTCATGGCCATTTTATTTTACTCTCAGAGTTTCTATGCCAGAAATCTGCTGAATGGAAGTCATGGAAGAACTATATTTTTTTTTGGAGATGTCTGAACTAAGGTGCGAAGCGAGGCTTCATTTCTATAAGCCTACATTCACTATCTACTTGACTGTGGAGTGATACGTCTTTTTAAAAGTATAGGATTGTTCATATGTAATCACGTCTTTGATAGTTGAATTAAAAGGTTCGAATCCTGGTATAATTTTCTGGATGTCCTGAAGTGAAGCAAAATAATACCCCGCCAAATACTTATACTCATAAAATTAGCGTTATTTCAATTACATACATATATGAATTGAGTTAACAGAGGTTGTCAGATGGAGAAGAAAGTAGATTTAAAAAAATTTTAATAAAAATTGAACTAGATTGAATTTTGAAAAACGGAAAAAATTATTTTGATTAAATTACATGGTCTTTATAATTAAGAAATTTCAACAATTCAGTTAAGTAAATTCAATGAAAAAAATTAAAAAAAACAAAAATTTTGTACGAAATTTTCAAAATTTTTTTTAAAATTTCTGATAACCTATTGAAAGGGCCTCTTAAAGACCTTTCATATGATACCAAATTTATATATGTAGTTCCTTTGAAATAAATATGAATAAAAAATTCAAAAAACCTCAAAAAAGGACCTTTTTATCATTTGATCCAGCTCACCAAATATTGACTACAGGACAAACATTTTGAGAAACGTAGTATTAGAATGAATCAATCTTTGATTTTAGTCGGGAACATTCGCAACTTTTATTTTGGGGCTGCCCTAATGTATATGCATCACTACAGGCTTCGATAGTTCATCGGGCAAAACCTCAATTAGATAAAATTTTGGATGGAAAATATTTCTTTCTTTCTTTCGCTTTGTTGGAGATGTTTGGCCTGGGGTTTAAACCGTGGCCTCTCGAAAGAAAAATCGTGTAATTTTAGTGTTGATAGAGTCTTTTTCGAGTGATGTCTAGTAGGTAGTGTGCTGGCTTATTAGACGTAAAGCCAGGGTTCGAGTCCTAGCTTAGGCATCAAATAAAATTCAAAAAGTATTTTTTCGGCGATATCTGTTCAGCAGATTGCTGGCAAAAACTCTGAGAGCTTGCCATGAAAAAAATTTTCAAAAATCTGTCGTTCGGAGTCGGCTTTAAACTGTAGGTGTAAAAGTACAACATAAGTAGTGTGAGAAACTAGGTCAATAATCCTGACTGAATGGTTGTAATGACCAATTATGTATACGTCAAATTGGACATTTGTGGATGTTCCTAAGAGAATACGACTGAAAAAAATCCTGGATTATGCAATATTTGTGTAGTTCCCATTTAAATTATATTAAAATTTCTTTCAGACTTTCCGATCAGTGACTACAACAAATCAAGAGCGATCAGTGTTTACCATTACCTTCCATACTATGCTCAGTCCGCTGATGTATCTTTAAGCGGAAACTGAACAGTAGTTTCAAATATATTCACAATTTAATAAAAAGAACACAAGAAGAAAGAAAGAAAAAAATAAAACTAAACTTGAAAACTTAAAAGAAATAATTTTTAAAAATTTTTACATTCTTTTCTTCTCGTGCTTTTCATTCATTTTGTACACAAACCGACTTCTGTGTCTGGGTTATAAATTTTTTTTTTTTTTAAGAATATTTATGTTGACATATACGAAAATAATAAGACACATTTAATATTGCCGTATTTATGGTAAAAGGTATAATTCATATTGCAAACAAACAAACAAAAAAAAACATAAAAACCAATGACTTTTTCTCAAGGGACCCTTTCCACAAAGAAATAAAAAGAGTCACCATTTTTTTGTTGGCCAAAAAAGTTTTGACTTCTTTTTATGATCGTGTGAAAACTTAGATTTGGTACATTTGTTGTTTGTTATGCCAGATAATAAGAGATCAAAAACATAAATCACGACATATGCTGCTCATTTTTTTATTTTATTTTATTTATGAAACGAGTTTAAAAAGATTTCTTTAAAATCTTAAAATAATCTCATGCACATCACCACTATTTATAATCTGCTAAGGATATTAGGTTAAGTGGCCTCTATGGGCGTAGCTTACTGGCGTCCAATAATATTTCGTTGTTACATCAATATTACCTACTCCGTTATATCCACAAATCCTAATTGGCATCTCTTTGCGAATTTTGTTCAAATTGTCTTTGGTATTCTGTGTACCCAAGAATTTTTTTGAGGTTCACATGCTGCAATATCGAAGAAGATATACTCCTTTGGTTATATTCTACGGTCATCGAATCCAACCTCTTATATGGTGTTGCTTTCTGCTGGACTACTCTAGACAGACAATACAACAGTCAGACTTCTTGACAAGGTCATAAGGTCTGCCGCCATTTATATAACTGATGCTATACATACCACCCCACGAAAACCTTGTTCGCAATGCTAAACTGGCTTCCTACTGTGCTTCTCGCTAGGCAGTTGGCCAAGGTTGCTGCGACTAGACTTAATGCTCTCTACCGTTGGCCTATTGTGCCTTCTGGTCACTCCACTATTCTGGAGGTTGATCCGATGGCCCCTGTGAACATGGATTATTTCCCTGCTGAACATTGTCTTGACAGATGTTTCCACTCTCTGATTCCGAGTAGGGATGACTGGAATCCTGATAACGATCGTGTCCCCGGAAGTCGATAAAGGGGTTGGAAGTGGTGTCTATTTTGGGAAACTGGAATATTTCTCAACGTCTACCAGACTACTGCAGCGTGTTTCAGGCGGAGGTGATTGCAATTTACCAGGGCGCTCAATGAATCCTCTCCAACGATGTTCCCTTCAGTCGCGTCTCGATCTTTTCAGACCGCCAGGCCGCGATAAAATCTCTGTCAGGTTTCGTGATTAACTCTAGGATCGTTAGGGAATGTCGCCGCTGTCTCGACCTTGTCTTTGGGCGCTTCACCAGTGTCTCTCTGGTGTGGGTCTCCGGGCACAGTGAAATTTCCGGGAAACTGTAGGGCCGACGAGCTCGCCAGAGCTGGTGCGCTCCTTCCGAAATCCTCTACTGTTGAATTGGGTATGTCACTTGCCTCGGTCAAGTTGACCATTGCGCGTCAATAAGGAGTCCTGTTCTGCCGCTAGACTCATCTGGCGAGGATGGATGGAAGGCGTACCAACCGATGACTTGGTCTCGGTCGTGATGTCGTCTCGACTGTAGTGGCCGTGCTCACGGGTGATTGCCTCATGGGTATACATGCTAAGAGAATTCTGCCGTGGATGCAGGTCCACTGAGGAAGAGGAAACTGTTATTCACTTTCTTTGCCAGTGCCCGTTTCTTGCTAAGTGTAGATATAGTTTAGTTGACTCCCCATTCCTCGTTAGCTTAACGGAGCTATCATCTATTGATATCAAGGATATAGCTTCGTTCATTAAACTTTCTGGCTCGTTTTCCAGTGCTGAGGAGTCATGCTTTTGTTGTGCAGCCCTTGCGCTGACCAACTTCTTCCTTTTCCCTGATTTGGCAGAACTTGGTTAGTACAGGGACTGCGTTCTTCCGTGGCATCACAACGGGCCGCTATGCGTGCTCAAGTAAGCTTTGTGATATCAGAGCTACCACTCAATCTAATCTGAATAATAATTTTGTTTGAAGGCTACAGTTTTGTTTTAAAGCATAAATATTATACACGGACTACGGTTTTAACGATTTCTTTAATTTATTTGCCAACTACGCCATTTTAATTCAATTACCCGTTTCCTTAATGCCTGAACTATTTCCCAATTGTGCATGTGATTTTATTATTATTTTTTTTAATAATTTATTTCGGGCCATAATTATTTAACGGCTTTGATTCATGTCTGACAGACAGTGAACATAAACACAAAAACACAAACACTTTCTGAATTTGTTATACATGTTGAACAAAAAACAAAAGAAAAAATGAATTAAATTTAATTGTTTCATGTAGAATGGCGTAGAACAAGCATGTTTGTTTGCAAAACACATAATCTTATTCAGTTTATTTAGGGCAATAAATTTTCCAATGAAATGAATGTTAGTGTAATTTTATAATTTATTTCCGCTTAAATATGATTTAGTATTTGGCTTATAACATTATTTTCTATGCAATTATTCTATTTTATTTTGGGTTTTTGTGGATTTTTATTACCCAACCACTAAGGTTACTCTGTCAACACGCAAGATTAATAATAAGAACTCAAATAATAATTAATGCCATGAATTTATTTAAAAAAAATCTTAAAAAAGAAAGAAATCATATGTACTCCTGTGTATAAACAAGCTTGGTAGTCTATTTTTTACAAAAAATTGTGAACTACAATATATCTTTAAAGTTAGGTTAGGTTCGTCCCAATCAAGCACTCTATGTTTTTGTAAACTCAAAAATGATCACAAGTTGTAAGCCTGGATTACCAAGCATATTTCTGAGGCATATATTTTCCATTTTTACAATTTTTCAATGTATGAGAGCAGCAGAGCAATGTACGGGATCTTTCCCACTATTTCTTAAGTCTCCTCGCTGCATATTCATAATATCCCCCCCGCAAGCACTATGCATGCATGCTTTTGAAATCAATAATTGGCCATAACAACCCATCAGTCAGGATTACGGCCCAGCTTCTCATACCACTCATGTTGTGTGCTTTAATTTTATACGTAAGTGGAGGGACCTACAGTTTAACATCGACCCCGACTAACTTAGGCAGGTTTATTTACTCTCAGAGTTTTTGTCAGAAATTTGCTGAGAGGAAATCGCCGAAGAAATATTTTTTTCAAATTTTTTTGATGCCTGAGCTATGAAACCGGGCTTTACATCCAATAAGCCAACACACTACATACTAGACTACGGCAATATTTTTTTGAGATAATATGTGGAAATCGGAAACACAATGAGGCCACATTGCCTATTTTCAGTCTTATCAGAAAATCCCTGGCTATCCAGAAGTCACTAACATCTGTCGACCTTCTTCTATTCGCTTCCTTCATACTATTGTGAAGTTCGAAAGTTTCAGACAAAATAGCTACAACTATGACCTCCAAATCTAATGAAACCCGTAACCAAGCTTATTCGCATTTACGGTTAATATGCTCGAAAAGTCGCCGTAGTCTAGTAGGTAGTGTGTTGGCTTATTAGACGAAAGGCCCGGGTTCGTATCCCAGGTCAGACATCAAAACGAAAAATATTTCTTCGGCGACTTCCTCTCAGCAGATTTCTGGCAAAGACTCTGAGAGTAAAAATTGCCATGAAAAGCTTCTCAAAACTCTGTCGTTCGGAGTCGACTTTAAACTGTAAGTTCCGCCACTTATGAATCAAATTAACGCACACAACATAAGTGGTGTGAGAAACTAGGTTCATAATCCTGACTAAAGGATGTTTGCTCCGGAATCCACATAATCTTAATATTAAACTGTTCAGCAACCAATAGCTCACTTCGTAGATGGAACGGAACAGCCAGGGAAATCTGTATCCGCAAGGTTTAGAACATAAGACTATCTTATGCAAACTAACTTGCGAGGAAGAGAGCATCCACGCCGTTGATGGGACCACAATACTTCCGTGAAGTGGAGACAGATATTTGGAATTGAATGCTTAAATAAAAAGAAGATACAAAACTCCAAAGAGGGTTTTAAGGAAATCGAAACAATACAATTGGAGGAGATATTCTAGTGCAGCGGTCGGGGAACCGGGGTAAATTACCCCAAATGGGGTAAAAATTAAACTTTTGTGGGTAAAAAATATTACGTTTTTACCTTTTTAAAAACGTTTAGAATATGAATATGTGAAATAGAATATGTGTTTAGTTTCAATTAAATTCTTTATTGTCCTGTACCGCTGCTTCCAGCTTATGCCACGTATACAACAATAACTATAACAATATGTGCGTGTTCGATATTCTTCTCTGCTCACAACCTTTTTGTAAGCATAACACTTCTGCCTGTGTAAACACTAACAGCTGTTTTCTTCACACGCGGCTTCATACAAGACTGACTGAATTACTACTAACTCGTCGTCTGCTTTGTCTTGCCCTCTTATAGTAAATCCAGCGTTGCCATTTGCCAAGTTTTTTGAGATGAGAAAAGTATTCCTTAAATTTGTTTTCTAACAAACAAGTCTCTTCGACAAAATTAAATTAAAAATTTTTTCAATAAATTCAACAATAATAACACGAAATATTTACATTTTGGAATCAAATATTGTGTATTTTATTAGCTTCGGGCAAAAGAAGCAAGAAAGCACAAACAGAGGGCATCGGGCCCCGGGGTTTTCTTTAAAAATGTTGAGACTTTTGTAGAAAACAAGTTTTTTTTTTTTTTTAATTTTTTTCTCCATAAATAAAGTTTTTTAAAATAAAAAATGACAGCGCCGAGTCCAACACAAACATTCAAACGAACGTTGTTGAAGTAGAAGGTTATGTTCTCGCCTTCTAGAGAACTGTATCGCGACACATTGCTTGTTGTTGCGTTTGCTTACTTGGCCATCCTTTTTTTTTCTCATACTTGTTGTTGTTGGTTTACTTGGATCAAGTTGTTTATCGATAATGTTAAACGATATTGGGTCGTTTCCATTTGCATAACAATATGAAAGATGCTTATTTTGCTCTTCGCCATGGGGTAATATCAACTTACACAAAAATATTTTGGGGTAATGATTAAAAAAGTTTCCCGACCGCTGTACTAGGGATACCCTGTAAAGTACAACCCTTTAGTCAGAGGGAAAGGAAGTCGCTACAGAAATATTTTTTTTTGTTAAAATTTAGTTTGGTGGATATGTTTGACCTCGAATTCGAATCGTGATCTAACATCAGTACAACCCTTTAGTCAGAGGGAGAGGAAGTCGCTGCAGAAATATTTTTTTTTTTCAAATTTAGTTTTGGTGGAGATAGCTGACCTTGAGTTCGAATCGTGGTCTAACATCTAATAAGTCAACTAACAAACCTAATAGTATGTTTACTACATTTCAGGTTAATTTTATTTTTTTTTTTATCTGCCCCTCCCCCCCTTACTAACAACTATAACTAACTACTCACCTGACTCTCTATTATCATTTTCAATTATCTAAAAAATTCATAACTTGTATAATTGCTTTCACCTTTTTCATAGGAAAACAGTTTATGCGATCAAATTTCTGAATGTTAAATTCAAATGATTTCTTTATAAAAACAATAACAACAACAACAACAAAAAGAAAATTAAATTATTTAACACTCTGCAAGATGTCTAACTGCCCGTTTGCTATTAAGAAATTCACTAAAAAATAATTGCTGTTAAAATTCCTGGAAACATTTGCTAATAAACTAATGCTTTTGTTGTTGTTGGTTTTTTTCTTTCTATTTTTCTGCTTTGCCAGTCATCTATTCGTTCAAACACGTATGGCGGCCAGTAAGTGCAACAACAAATTGCGGGGGGTTGGATATTGAGTAGGACAATACAACAAGTAACTCCAACGTTGTGTGCGCTGTTGTTGAGCCGTCAAAAGCACGCAATGGCATGTGAAGAAGAGGTAGGAAAAAATTGTTTTTCTTTCTTGCTTTGTAATGAAATTAAATTTATTTCGTTTCATTTTACAGCATTTTGATTAGATTCATATTTTAAGATTAATGCAATAAACTCGTACCATAAATATATATTTTAAAGTGTGTCTGTGTGTGTTACTTTACAAGTTTCTTTTTTTTATTTTTATTTCTGCTGAAATCTAAAACCTCCACCTATTTTATGTTTGGAAAATTTATAGCTTTTGCCTTCAAATAATTCAATTTTTTGTTTTTTTTTGCAACTTATTTAACGTTTTTCTTGCTTTTTTTCTGTTTTTCTTTTCTAAAATTGCATTTTTTTAAAAAAAATTTTTTTTATTTGTAGGCATTCGTGTTGTGTTTTGATAATTTTAGTCTGAAACTGTTGTTGTTAGTTGCCTTGTTGTTGTTCATAACAACATTTCATTATTATTTTTGATTTATTGCATTTTGAATAAAGCATTAAACCTCAGTATTAATTAAGATTTTAAAAATTAAATTTATTTCTTTGCTAAAATAATATTTTGTAAATCGTATAAAAACATGTAACGATTATTATCGCAGAAAATTAAGGTCGAGATAATAGAGTTGTTTTTTCTATTTTATTTTCTAATGCACAAGTGGAAAATGAAAGCAAAATAATTTGTAAAATTTTATTTTTTGTTGAAACTGATGGAAAATATTAAACTGCATTCAACATCACATACATACATATATATAATTGGTCACTAGAACCCATCAGTCAGGATTATTGACCTAGTTTCTCACACCTCTCATGTTGTGGGACCTACAGTTTAAAGTCGACTCCGAACGACAGATTTTATGAGAAACTTTTCATAGCAATTTTATTTACTCTCAGAGTTTTTGCCAGAAATCTGCTGAAGAGAAATCGCCGAAAAAATACTTTTTATATTTGTTTTGATGTCTGGCCTGGGATTTGAACCCTGGCTTTTACGTCTAATAATCCAACACACTACCTACTAGACCACGGCGACTTCATTCAACATCAACAAGGTTCTATTGCACCACATTAGGATCAAACAGAAAGATTAATTCTCCCATATGCCTATAAGCCTTTCGATTACATTGATGTTTTCCATGTTTACATTGAGCTTCAAAAAAACTGTACATTTTTGATAAATTCTAACAATCACCAAACTTAACTTTTACCACTTAAGGAGAGTGCCCGAAAAAATTTGACGATACAAAGTGGCTGATATATAATGCAACAAAGTAAAGCATTATATTTTTTTAATTTTTTTTATTTAATTTCATTGTTCAAAAGAAAAAAAAAGGTTGGAAATAACATCAAATTTTAAAATCAGTTTAGATTTGTTCGAATTGGCCAACTTTGGTACGAATTATGGCCTTCAAACGGCCAACAAAGCCATCACAGGCTGCACGAAAGTGGCTTTGCAGTATTTTGGCCCATTCCCGGCGAAGCGCCGTCATGGGATGACAGACAAATTGGTATTTTTTAGTGAGAACCTTACTCTCCAAAATGCCTTAGCCGCAAAAGTCCAACGGATTGAGATCCGGAGATTTTGGTGGCCATTGTGCGGTAGAAATGAAGCGAGGAACCTGCTTTTTAAGCCATTCTTGGCTGACGCGTACTGAGGGCGGTGGTGCGGAGTCCTGTTGGAATGTTCATGGTCTGAGGCCAAAATGTTTGTCTGCCCAGGGTTTCAAAACTGTCTTTAAGACATTTTCCCGATTATATTCGGCATTTATTTTGACTCCACGGTCGATTAATACGAGCGGGGAGCGATCATCGGCCATTACCATTGGCGGCACTTGAGTTCTGGTGGCCAATCGCAGCTGGCCTCTTTGACAAGTAAACCCGATCATTTGGTTTGTTCGCAAACTCCTCAATTTGGAATGACTTCTCATCGGAGAAAACCAAATTCGGTAACTGGCCACTTTCGTGCAAGCGAAGTAACTCCTTGGCTCTTTCCAGTCTAACTTTTTTGGCTTTAGTCCAAGCTCATTTTTCAATATGTGTTGCTTCCGTTCTCGCAATATGTTCAGAATAAACTTCATCAGTTTAAAAAGGCTTCTAGCTGGCGCCTTCTTTATATATTGACTTTAGAAGCAGATGAGCTCTTCTATGATATAAAATTCTTTGAAATTGCAATACTAATCTCTAATAGACTTTCCGCTTTTTTTAGGTTAATAGGTTTTTCCTATCCATTCTTATAAATTGAAATATTACTGGCATTTTGTTAAATAAAAAAAAATTATTTTTTAAACATATGGTTGTCAAATGATTTATGATTACAAAAAAAAAAAATTAAAAACTTGGCGCATAAGCACGCATTTAGTATTTATTTAGTATTTAAATTGTCTTTAAATAAAAATTTATTCATCAGAAACATTCATATTTCAAAATGCTACAATGACACAATTTCTATATTAGAATGAAACAGAAATTGAGTTTATTTATGACATTATCATCAACACCATCAATTTCATTATAAATCATTTATTATATTTTAATTATTCGTATTTTTAATAATTCTTTTCGTATTTTTTTTTTTATTATTTTATTTCTATTATTTATTTACGCCTAAATTCATGAGTTTATGTGTGTATTTTAACGTTGAACTAAAGCCCATAAATTAAAACAGAAATTAAAATTTATTTGTCTGAAATACAAACCAAAATAACAAAAAAAATAACAAAAAACAAATAAAAAAAATTAAATAAATTTGAATTTTATTATACTGACACGAAGGTTAAACACAAAAATTTTTATTTCATTTCATATTTAATTTTTATTTTTTATTTAATTTTATTTTTTTTTTTTTGAATTTTTCCTGTGAAAAATACCATTTGAACGCAAATAAATAAAATAAATACGAAAATTAATTTTATGCTAATCATGAAATGACACATGAATTCAATATATTTTTCAACAAATAACAAATAGGCGCTGATAATTTCATTTATATACGGGGCGAGAGTATTCATATGTACCAGCATGTATACTCTACTAGATACAAAACATCTTTGATGTTGATTTTATAAAATATTTTTTATTTATTTTTTAAATTTAAAACAATTAAATAAATCATAATGACAGTTTAATTTATTAACATATTTTTTATTTTTAATTTTTAATTTTTTAATATTACGCCGAAAATATTAAACACATTAGAGTTGCTAATAGAATACATAATAAATTGATTAATAGGGCAAGCAAATATGTATCGGCTGCCCATACAACAAAAGAAATTAGATCTTGACAATTAGTTTTCAAAACGCTTCTATAATATTAAAAATCAAGTGACCATGAACATTAAATTTTAAATAGGAAAATTAAATCAACATTTATTACACCACAGTTTAGCTAATTAGTAACACTAAAGCTTAAAGTTAAAAGCTATAAAATAAACATCTGGTCTTCTAAAAGGAAATCTAGAACTTTGAGAATTCGACGCCTCCGTTCTATAACAATCTAATTCGAAAAAATATGTGTTTTAAGTTATGAGCTCTCAAAGTTTTCGCGCGCCATACGCGTAGATTTTTCACTATAACTTCGGAACGGATGGGCGTATCTTAACCAAATTTTGACAGTATTTAAGTTGTAGAACGTATAATTTAAAAATTTATAAACATTAAAAATGTTCTAAGTGTACTTATAGAATGGAGGCGTCGAATTGATAACGCCCTTCTTGTTGAAGCTACATAATGTCAAATGATTCCAAATTGAGCAGTTTGTGAACAAACAAAATGATCGGCTTTACTTTCCAAAGAGGTCAGCTGAAAATTTACACCTGCGATTGACCACCAGAAGTCAAGCGCAGCCGATAGTAATGGTGTGGGCCGCCGTAACGACTGATGGTCGCTCCTTGCTCGCGTTCATCGACCGTGGGGTCAAAACAAATGCCGAATATTATCGGGTAAATGTCTTAAAGACAGACAAACATTTTCAGCCGCAAACCATGGACATTCCAACAGGACTCAGCACCACCGCACTCAGCAGGCGTCAGCCAAGAATGGCTTAAAAAGCAGGTTCTTCGCTTCATTTCTACCGCACAATGGCCATCAAAATCTCCGGATCTCAATCCGTTGGACCTTTGCGCCTGGGGCATTTCGAAGACTAAGGTTCTCACTAAAGAATTCCAAAGTCTCGATCATCTCAAGACGGCGTTTCGCCGGGAATGGGCCCAAAATACCGTAGACCCACTTTCGTGCAGCCTGTGATGGTTTTGTCGGCCGTTTGAATGCCATAATTCGTACCAAAGGTGGCCAATTCGAACAAATCTAAAGTGATTCTAAAAGTTGATGTTATTTGCAACATATTTTGCCTTTAGACAATAAAATTAAAAGAAAAATTATAAAAATATAGCGCTTTCTTTTCAGCCACCCTGTACATCATAAAAATGAATTCAAACTTGAAAAAAATTTTGTATGGCGACTAAATGCAGAAACCAAAGTAAAACAACGATTCAACTTATAACTAATTCGAGACATTTTACTGCGAGTAACTTAGTATGGAGTCGACACGCAACATGAAATATATATCTTTGACAACTTATTCTCAGCAGTCTTCTGACAAAGTTCTGAGTGTAAATGAAAATCCTATGAAAAGTTTCTTAAAAATATGTTCTTCAGGGTCAAGTTTAAGCAATTGGCACTATGAGTATAAAAATTATTATAAAAATTCAGACACACAATCTGCGTGGTGTGCAAAGCTCGTTCTTAATGCTGACTAGATAGTTGTAAAGCCAATTAAATAAATAATGCTGTTTTCTTTTCTACCAAAAAATGTGCATTTTTTTAAGGCAAAATGCAATTTTGCGTTTGTTTCTTAAAAATGTTTCGCCCTCTAAAAGGGTGGTATGCTTTATTCTAATGGTGTGTTCTTTTCTACCAAAAAATGTGCATTTTTTTATGCCAAAATGCAATTTTGCGTTTGTTTCTTAAAAATATTTCACCTTCTAAAAGGGTGGTATGTGTTATTCTAAATAATTCGCAGTTGACAATGGTGGAAGGCATTGCATTTTATATTTATATTTATTATTGAAAACAAATCAAAAAATATCACATATTTTTAGATCTAAAACCTTTTTTGGTTGGTCAAATATTTTTTAATGCACCTTGTAAGAGGGTGACATTTTTTTGTAGAAAAGAAAACACCATAAGTAATTTAATATACATCGCTAAATAAAGACTAAATTAAGGATTACATTTGTAGCTTGTCAATATGAAGGAAACCAAATATGTATTGATGAATTGGGTAAACAATTTTATTATTAATGTTTTTATGTTTTTCAAAAAAAAAAAAATTCCTAAAAACCTAAGCTCATTAATTATTTATTTAAAATATTCAATAACTCCTATAAATTGACGGTAATAAATTATTTTGAAGTTGAGTTCCATTTTTTTTATTTCGTTTCACGTTGACATGCTAATTTATTTTCAATACATTGTTAAGTGTAGTGTGTACACACCTTTTCTTATTGTTTAATAACGAATAAATACTATTTTTATTATTATTATTATTATAATACAACATACTTGTTATTGTTATTGTTGTTATTATTTATTTAACACCCACCTGAAATACACAAAACCAAAAATGAATATCAAAATCCCATATGAATCCATGACAATTGGTTACCACCATACATCTCTACATCATTTGAAATTTTAACTTTAAAATATGGGGTTCTGGTTTTTTGTTTTTGTTCGGTTCTTGTATTTGTATTTTGACAGTTAATACAAAATTTATGTGTCTATTGTTTAGAAAACTAATAAATTTATGAAAAAAATATAAATAACTGTCATTTTGACAACACCCCATTGACACTTTTTTGTTGTTGGCTTTTTTTGTTTTTTGACTGTCATACAGAAATTTTGAATCGTATTTTTTTGTAATTTTTTACTTTGAATTTAATTTATACTCACTCACATCGAAAACAGTTGCGAAATAAATAGTGCAAGAAATCAAAAAGACAGAGAGAGAGAGAGAGAGAGAGTGAGAGAGAAATAGAACATGACAAGTTTCCTGTCAAAAAAATAAAAAATCGATACAGTATTCCCTCGATTTACGTCGTCTCGAATTACGTTGTTTCAATTAACGTCGTCAAAAATTGTGTTCCCTTCAACTTCGATTTACGTCGCCTCTGTTGTTTATAAACAAAACAGTAGGTAATGTGCTGGCTTATTAAACGTAAAGCCTGGTTTCGAGTCCCAGGCCAGACATCAAACTAAAATACAAAAAAAAGTATTTCTTCGCGATTTCTTCTCAGCAGATTTCGGGGAAAAACTCTAAGAGTAAAGTGCCATGAAAAGTGCATCTGATAGTATGAGTTCTTTGAAATTGAATTCACGTTGTTTCGATTTACGCCGCCTTTATCCGGAAAATTCTACGACGTAAATCGAGGGAATACTGTATATTCTGTTGTCGCATTTGATTATCTATATAGTCTCTGGTTTTTTTAGAGGACAGAGTGGCTGCTGGGCTTGGTTAAGGCCAGGTTAAGGTTGGTTGTCGGTTTTATCACGGGGCAGTGCGAGATTAGATCGCTGACGGGGATCTGGAACAGGTCCCAGCCGGACTATTGCAGGGTATGTTGCGATGAGGAGGAGTTGGAGACTGTCGAACATCTCCTCTGCAACTGCCAAGCCCTTGGTAGGTTGAGGTTGAGGACCCTTGGCAGGGCCTTCTTTGAGAGCTTGAGTTCTGTGTCGGGAGCCGACATCAAGGCTCTCCACAGATTCATTAGCAGTTTGGACTGGTTGAGAGGTGCTAGGGCTTCATAAGTGTAGTCGCACTCTCAACCTCTTTTGTTTTGTGTCTGTTTCTTTACATGTAATTCCTCCGTTTCTCATTCACCCTCCCCTTCCTTACATTCCTATATTCTCTATTTCCTTCCTCCTCTAAGGACAATGTACAATGGGTCATTTTCGACCTCCGGGTACTGTGCTTGTCTTGATCGACAGGTGCACGTCCTCTAACCTAACCTAACCTAGTCTCTGGTTTGGATATAAATTATGGCGTCAGAGTTCATCTAAATGTTACCTTATACTTCAGAAAGGATTCGTCCACTAACCTAAACTATGACAATTGCAACTCAAGTGTTCATAAATCGTAAATCCAGGGAATACTGTAGTGTTTTGCTGGTATTTTTGCATAACAAATGATCCAAAACATCAAATATCGCATTTATATGTACGTACGTACATACATAAATAAATAATAATCATCGTTTCATTTATTGCCTTATGTTTGACTGTCTGTCTGTCCATCAGTCCGTCCACACATCCGTATGACAGTATATGTGTGTGTGTGTGTGCTCTCATTGGTATATTGGTACATTCTCTGAAGCGTATCTATAATCAGAGTGTCAAAAATTTAGATGATTTATTTGCTATTTTTTCTGGCTGCAAAACAAATACTAGAAGAAAAAAATAAAATAAAATTTATTGTAATGCTAACATGCCAACAAACCATTTAGTTTGTATGGATATATATTATGCCTAAAACTAGAAAAGAAAACGATATTCTCCATACACGAAGGTTGTGTGATAAATTGTAAGTACATCACTCAACAAACAGTGATAATATGTAGGCGTAAAATGTAAGTCCAGCAAGCGGTATAAAAACGCAACCTTCAGAATCATTATTATAAGCCTTGGCTAAGAGAGTTGCCACATAATCATAATACTAGTTTTCTCGTAAACAGCTAGTCTAATAAAAATCATTTGTCAGCCAATATTCACCTTGAGTCAATACTCTTCAACAGATGGTTTGTTACGTACAATACAGAGATCAGCAATGAATCGTTTTTCCGCTGCTCATAAGCACTTTCTATTAATTTTGCAATGTAGAACTATACTTATATCCTTATTAGCATAATCGTTTCAAACGATATTTGAAAAAACAACCGCACACAATCCCAGACGTCACCTTCCACCACATTCTGAATTTCACAAATTTTCTTCAGTGCCTTCCTTCCACCAGCTTTCTGGCAATATCTTTGAGAAAATACAAAAATTGCCATGAAATGTTTCTCAAAAATCTGTCGTTCGGACTGTACTTCATTCCACTCATGTATAAAATTATGTACACACATAAGTGGTATGAGAAGCTAGGTTGTAATCCTGACTAAAAGGTTGTAATGCCTAATTATATTTCAAAAGTAGTAAATAATTAGGCTCATCCAATGGATCATCTAATGCGTAGTCTTTGCAGACATGTCATGAATTAAATTGCACACTAAATGCCTTGAGATCAGAGATCACCAATGAATCGTTTTTTGAGTATGAGTGAATCAATAGAATTGAAATTCAATTACTCTGATTCATTCGTACTCGCTACAACATAGATTTATAAGTACAGGTTACAATGAGTATGAGTACAACATTAACATCAACCTCCCAACATTCGAAATGTGTTTGATTCATATGTCTATTCATTCTGATTCATAAAATTAGAAAAATACTTATAATACTTATAAGTGAATCGAGTGGCTCGTATCATTCATTAAAATCTACAGCCTTTGTTGTTGTTGGATGAAAAGGAAAGACAACGACAACAATCAAAGCATACACACAATCTTGTGAGTATTGCAGGGCTTGTACACGAAAGATACTTATTTTGTGCTTCGTGTAAATGTTAAGTAGAGACGAGTCGAAGTCAATGACATTATGCGTATTGTTAAGTATGAATACAACGAGTACTTCCAACTTTGCGTATGAGTAGTAGGAGTCTCATATTATAATAAGTATGAATGCGTATAAGTATCAAAAATTATAAGTATGACGCGAATCTACTCATCATTTTGAATACTCGTTGCTGATCTCTAATACCATAGATACATAATTGGTCATTACAATCCATCAGTTAAAGTTAAGACCTAGCTTTTCACACCACTCATGTTGAGAGTATTAATTTTATCTGTGAGTTGTGGAATCTACAATTTTTAGTCACCTTCCAACGACAGTTTTTGGGTATACTTTTTAAAGCAATTTCAGCTATTCTCAAAGTTTTTGCCAGATGACGATTTTGTTGGGGCTTTAACTCTGTCCTGACATATACTAAGCCAACACACTACCTACTAGACTACGGTGATTTGTAGGGAGTATATACAGTGTTACTGATATATAATGCAACAAAGTAAAGCACTATATTTTTTTATATATTCTTGGTTGACGCATGCTGAGTGCGGTGGTGCTGAGCCCTGTTGGAATGTTCATGGTCTGCAACCGAAATGTGTGTCTGCCCAGGGCTTCAATACTGTCTTTAACACATTTTCCTGATAATATTCAATGGCTTTAGTCCAAGCTCCAAGTTTCATTCGTTCTCGTGATATGTTCAGCTCAGGAGCAAATTTTCTACCACTGCGGCATGGATTTCGATCAAATCTGGCCTTCACTTTTCGGATCATTTCTGGTGTTGTTACCGTTTTTTCTTTCTTCCACTTTTTGGAAGCGATGCAACACTACCAGTATCACGGTAACGGAAAACAAAAGATTTATTCACATTTAAAAGCTGGAGGCCTCTAACGATAGCCATTTGTGCTTTTCCAGACAAATATAAAGCAATCACACTATCACGCTTAAATTCCATCACGAATAACTTATTTTCTGAGTGCAATAGATCAAAATGCTTTTGTAAGCTTGTAAATAATAAAATGAACTGTCACTGGAATAAATCTGTCAGCTGTCAGACGAGCGATTTACAAACGATAACACATTGAAGTTGGTTGGACTATTATTCGTGGAGTGCCGTCAAAGATAAGTGTTACGCCGACAAGCCAGAGACAATTGACGCTTTAAAGTACAATATTATATCACCTCCTGATGTAAATAAATCTATTTCTTTGTGCAGTTGATTATCTAAATCAGTTACCCTATTAATTCCTTTTATAGGGCGTTTGCATTCTTCGATGGCATTAAATAACTTTTTATCAATGGAAGTAGTGAGTGATTTAGAAATTTTTTTTCAGGACCTTTTGGAGGATCAAAATACATATGAATTCACAGTCCCGAAAATCCCGGGGCAAGTTTTTAAAAATCCGGGGATTCGGGATTTAAGAATCAGGAAAATCCTGGGATTTCGGGATTCGGGATTTCCCGATTGGCATCAATCTCTAGGTCAAAAAATCCCAACTAAACAGAATATGGAAAATACATCTTAGGCAACTTCCTCTAAGGAGAACTCTGGCGAAAATATGATAATGTGTCCTTTAGAGTCGACGTTAAACTGTTGTTCCCTCCACTTGTGGATAATATTAACACAACACAATATAAGTGGTGTGAGAATCTAGGCCGTAATCCTGTCTGAAGATGTTTTAATGACGAATTATGTATATATGTACGCCTTATCACACAGCCCATGTAAATTTTTCGTTTGGAAATTACGTAAAATTTCATTTTATGACAGCCTAAATGCGACAATACATTTTCAACAAGTTTATGCGGAGGAAGTTGTTTAGAAACCAACAAAAAAAGAGATACAAAACAACACATCGACAATCTAAATGGCAAAAGAAAAAAACCGTGAATAGAAAAAAAGCAGTTGGTTGCTGATTATGATTAAGTGTTAAAAATTTTGCAAAATATCATTATTTTAACATGTTTTTCTTCTAAAATATATTGTTTTTAACCATTTTCTGTTATTTTTTTTTTATTTTCATTCTATTTTTTTTCGTATAGCTGTGAGGCATATTTTGTCGTAAATAA
Source organism: Sarcophaga peregrina (assembly GCA_014635995.1). Taxonomy (NCBI): domain Eukaryota; kingdom Metazoa; phylum Arthropoda; class Insecta; order Diptera; family Sarcophagidae; genus Sarcophaga; species Sarcophaga peregrina. The sequence continues at coordinate 80,880,203 of CM025791.1, forward strand.
AATTTATTGTTTTCAATTTTCTATTGTCATTGATTCCGGGGATAAATGTTTGTAATAGCATTTGCCGTTTACAGCAAATAAAAAGTGTTGAAAAACCATACGAAGAAAAAATGGAATAGAATGGAATAATTGTTAGTAGGAAAATGGTAAGAAATTTTGATTTTTGAAGTCAAAGGATAGGTATCAAATGCTCAAATACAGTATTCCCTCGATTTACGTCGTAGAATGTTCCGGAAAAAGGCACCGTAAATCGAAACGACGTAAATCGAATTTCGCAGAATGCATACTATCAGATGCATTTTACAAAAAAAAAAAAAACTAAAATAATTAAGTTTTTATTCTATGTATTGAATTTTTTTTAAAGGGGGAATTCCCCTGATTTTCTTTATAAACAACAGAGGCGACCTAAATCGAATGACGACTCAAATCGATGTTAAAGCGAACAAATCTTTTGACAACGTTAATCGAAACAACGTAAATCGAGACGCCGTAAATCGAGGGAATACTGTACGTATGCAAAGGGTGTGCCATTTAAAAGTTTAAATTTAAAAATGCAAAATAAGACAAAAACGGTTTGAAATTTAAAAAAATTTATTTTTCTTTTTTTTTTTGTGGTGAAGTACAATTTTTCCAGGTTAGAAATAGAATATTATTTCATTCATATAAATGCCGCGACTAGTCTCACAGTACTTCAGTTGATCGGACCAATTTTCGTGGACTGTATCTCGACAATACCATCTGGTTTGTCGGCATAACAATTTCCTTTAATGGAGGCCAACAGAAAATAGTACACCGGCTTTTTTGAGGTCAATTGACGACTAATAAGCCATTTGACTATATGAATCAATTGATGTATAAGATGTATGGCAAGTTGCACCATCGAAACATCGTTCACATCAATATCATGAAGAACGGATACAAAAAATTGTCTATCATCGTGCGATAGGTATCTCCATAAGGCAATGGTTGCCTCATTTAATCAAACGAATTGTTAATCTCTTCACAAGCTATTGTACTTTCAGAATGTCATCACTTACAAGGTGGCTGATATGTATTGCAACCAACTTCAGGTTGTTATCATTTGTAAACCACTCGTCTGATAGCTAACAGATTTATTCCAGTGACAGTTCATTTTATTATTTACAAGCTTACAAAAGCATTTTGATCTATTGCATTCAGAAAAAAAGTTATTCGTGATGGAATTCAAGCGTAATAGTGTGATTGCTTTGTATTTGGCTGGAAAACCACAGGCGGCTATCGTTAGAGCCCTCCAGCATTTAAATGTGAATAAATCTTTTGTTTCTCGTACCATTGCTCGTTACCGTGATACTGGCAGTGTTGCATTGCGTCCAAAAAGTGGATGAAAAAAAAACGGTAACAACACCAGAAATAATCCAAAAAAAGAAGGTCAGATTTGATCGAAATTCACGCCGCAGTGGTAGAAGAATTGCTTGTGAGCTGAACATATCGCGAGTACGAATGCAACATATATTGAAAAATGAGCTTGGGTTAAAGCCATTGAAGTTCCAAAAAGTGCAAGAGCTCACCGATGGATAAAAAAAAGTTAGACCAGAACCAAGAGCCAAGGAGTTACTTCTTTTGCAGAAAAGTGGCCAGTTGTCGAATTTGGTTTACTCCGATGAGAAACCATTCCAAATTAAGCAATTTGTGAACAAACAAAATGGTCGGGTTTACTTGTCAAAGAGGTCAGCTGAAAATTTACAACCTGTGATTGGCCACCAGAACTCAAGCGCCGCCGATGGTAATGGTGTGGACTCCCTGCTCGTATTCATCGGCCGTGGGGTCAAAATAAATTCCGAATATTATCGGGAAAATGTCTTAAAAACAGTATTGAAGCCCTGGGCAAACAAACATTTCGGTTGCAGACCATGGACATTCCAAAAGAACTCAGCACCACCGCAGGATCCGGAATCAATCCGGAAACCTGTGGTTTTCCAGCCAAATCACGCTAGAATTCCATCACGAATAACTTTTTTCTGAATCCAATAGATCAAAATCCTTTTGTAAGCTTGTAAATAATAAAGTGAACTGTCACCAGAATAAATCTGTCAGCTGTCAGACAAGCGGTTTACAAATGGTAACAACCTGAAGTTGGTTGCAATACATATTACCTACCCTGTAGTTACTCGGGTGTATTTTCACTGTCGTACCAATCTGTAGATATGCCTGTTAAAGAGCCTCTGTAGTGCGAACCTAGTTAGTGACAAATTTCACAGATATGCTTGAATGGGTCGATCTATTCATCAAATCTTTGTAGATGTTTGACGAGTATTCGAAATTTTTTATTATAATTTCAGTGGTTGCTTGAGACAACCGATTTCTACCAAATAAAGAACAATTGACAAATGAAAGATTTTAGTTCATGTCATTTAATCTTGTTGATTTTTTTTTTATTAATTTTTGAAATCCAACTTCCAAATCCAATAATCAATCATAACAAGGTATGACTTAAAATTATTTTTATTACCAATACTGTGAATAATGATTTGTTGTGCTCAAAACAACTGAAAGCAAACAAAACTAACGCATTTAACACACTGTAAAAAACTCAAATAGCACAAAATGCCTGGAGGCCATTTGGTAATTGCTAAAACGGCCAATAAAATGAACGAAAGAGAAAAATTCACCTGTTAAAAAATGTGTAAAACATTTTTCGCATTTAATCACAGCAAATTCAATTTAATTACAGGCAATTAAATTGTCAAAAAAAAAAACGGAAAAAAAAATAAAATGACTTCACAACATGCGAAAAACAATTTAGTTTGAAAAACAGCAACACATACAGAAAATCGGATTTAAAAAACCAAAAATCTAAGTGTTGCCATAAATAACATATAATTAAATTTATATTAAAGCAAATCATGTTTTTCAACTAAATTATCTTAGAAATAAAGAAAAAATCAAATAAAAATTAAAATTATTATTCACATTTAATTTGAAAAACTAGACCAAAAGCAATTATGATTAGCATATAAATGTTATTTATTTAAAACAACAATAAATAATACAAATAAAACAACTCTAAAATACATAACAAATTAACTTAAATTTAAAAAATGTTTTCCATAATAAATTGGACGTCATCTTATAGAGAAGAGAAGAATTTCGTATACAGTCGACTCTCCTAAAATGCGGTACTCTCAGAACGAAGTTTCCATATAACGCAGACCGGAATTTGCGATAGCTCTCCTATAACGCGATACTGTCAGAACGCAGTATCCACATAACTCGGAACTAAAATTACAACAGTTCTCCTATAACGTGGTACTGTTACAGCGCAGTTTCAGTTCAACAACATCCCATAAGTTTCTTCTGCACAACCTATGAATGGCTCTAGTAATTAGATATTGTAAAAAGATTTAATATCAGTTTTATTTTGGACGCATAAGTACAGCCGAGATATATAAACAGGCCTGCTTATCTCTTAGCCGTCTACAACATCCGTTTCAGTCATCTCAGAGCCCTTTCACAGTACATACGTTTTATTGGTGACCAAGTCTTTCTAAAAAATTTTCAACAATTCATATCTGACAACCTCAAAAATCTGTCGTTCGGAGTCGACTTTAAACTGTTGGTCCCGCTACTTCTGTATAAAAATTAACACACACAACATAAGTGGTGTGAGAAACTGCGGGCTTCTTGGGGACGATTGCTGTAGACTGTCTAATGGTGACGGTATAACACTGGCCATTTTATAGTCACCAGCAGCAACTCGTTTCCTTACCGTTCGCATCTTCCCTCTTTCCACCTTTCCTAAAAACCTAGGGGTCATCTCCTGAGTGCTGGTTTTATAAAAAAAAATAAATAAAAAAATAAATAAAAAAAAAGATGAAGATGAAGATGATAAATATGAATGTTGAGAAATTATTTAATTTTACAAAAAGTCTTTCTAATTTCTATTGGAAAACTGTCTTTTAGTTTTTGTTTCATTTTTATCTATCCTTATAGGAACTCTTTAATTCAATAAAAATAATTAATAATTTATCTTTTCCTGGTCTCCAGGTAGTAATTCCGAGTTACTTATAACACGGTCTCCATACAACACGCTATGAATTAGCCTGGCTTGTACAGTAAAATCTGAGTTTCTTATTGCGCGTTTGCCCTACAACGCGGTACGCACTCACTGTGTTATAGGAGGGTTGACTGTGCTTTATAAAAACAAACACACCAACAAGTGCATCACAACTGTATTTATTTACTTAGTTGATCACTACAACTCTTTAGTCACGATTGCAACCTATCATCTCTCACCACCAACGAATTTTCGTTAAGCTTTTCATACCAATTTTATTTATTCCCAGAGTTTTTTCCAGAAGACTGCAGAGACAGAATTAGAAAGAATTATTTCTAACACTTCGTTTTGTTGGAGATGTCGCAGCTAGGGTTTGAAGAACGTTTTCGTTACTTATGAGTTTCATCTTAATTTTCTTTCACTTACCTTATGAATTGTAGTCAAAAAACAAAGATAAATTGGCATTACGTGATTTTATCACGACAAGCCTTCTCAGGTGTTACTGCTTGTTATTAATTTTTTCCGTGAATAGTACTTGCAAGTCCTCCACAGCTACTTTTGGTAAAGCGCATCTGAAGTGTAGAATTCCAGCATTTAAATCAGACTAAGTTTTAACGTCGTCTTGATTTATATTGGTTATGATTATCTCTATGGTTTGTGGCTAATTCGCATACACTTGCAACTTAAGATAATCCCACAAGAAAATTACCGTAAAATTGACAAGCCAGTTCATACCAGCTCTACGTGAAACAATCATACCCCAAATTTTTTTTAACAGAATACAATGATGAGCAGATTGTCTAATTTAGACCAAAAGAAGTTTGTAATTGTAGACCATAAGTACTCGCCGTTGACAGTGATAACTTGGCCAACGTCCTTCTTAAAGAAATATGAACCGACAACCCAAAATCTACACCAAACAGTAAACTACAGTAAATTGGTCCTCAACTCGAAGATTTTATAATCACGTACCCATTCATATAGAAATATGGCTAAGGTCAGTAGCTCATTCGACGAATACGTGTCATTTTTTATTGGCATTTAGCATTAAGGGGCAAGTGCATTAGCCTATTAGTAACGGCTCTAGTGCTTACGTGAAGGTTAACTGAATTGGAACGTGAAGTATTCGGCTAACGTACATCGCAAGCATTCATGACCTATACGGTTAATTAAGATAGGTATTGCCTATCTATTTCTATTGATATACCAGTTCTCTAGGTTGTTAACAGGTCTCAGGTGTGGAAACATATTCAGGCTAATGGTTGTACTTCCCGATTACTTACCCATGTCCGATTGGAGATCGTGCTCGACCGAAGTAAACTTCAGTATAGTAATCAAACAGGGAGAAAATGTTTAGATTGATGGCTATACACGCCTTGTAATGGGTGATTTTTCAGCTATTATCTTTTTGGCAACACTGGTTTAAACAGCTCACGCTGTTTTTCACTGTCAATCATCTTCAGTTTGATCTATAATTTAGCCAATAATCGTCTTACAAACGAACAACGCTTGCAAATCATTGAATTTAATTATCAAAATGCGTGCTCTAACATTTTATTCGGGCTGTTGTGACTAAATTTCGCACCAAATTTACATTGTTGGACATTAAACTACCAACACGCTTACATGGAGTGCGAACTGAAGAAAATATCGCAGCTGTATCGGCCAGTGTTAATTATGAGCATCAATTATCGATTTGTCGCCGTTTCCAACAATTGGGCCTCTGTTACTCAACAACGCAGAAGGATTTAGGTGTGAATCCTTTCAAAATACAGCTGGTGCAAGAATTGAAGCCGAATGACCTACCGCAACGCAGAATTTTTGGTGAAAGGGCTCTTGGAAAGTTGGCCGAAGATCCACTTCTTTATCGAAAAATTGTGTTCAGCTACGAAGCTCATTTTTGGCTCAATGGATACGTAAATAAGCAGAATTCTCGACTTTGAAGTGAAGATCAGCTAGAAGCATTGCAAAAGTTACCAATGCATCCAGAAAAAGTCTCAGTTTGGTGCAGTTTATGGTGGCATCATTGGACCGTACTTCTTCAAAGATGCTGCGAATCGCAACGTAACTGCGAATGGTGAGCGCTACCGTGAGATGATATCCAACTTTTTTTTTGCCCAAAATGAAAGAGCATGACATGTGATTTCAACAAGACGGTGCCACATACAAGACAGCTTGCGTAACAATGGGCTTATTGAGAGGTGAGTTCGATGAACATTTTATTTCACTTTCGGAACCGGTCAATTGGCCGCCTAGATCGTGTAATTTAACGCCTTTAGACTATTTTATGTGGGGCTGTGTTAAAGTTAATGTCTATATAGATAAGCCCACTTCAATTGACGTATTGGAAGACAACATTGAAGCATTTATTCATGAGATACGGGCCTAAATGTTGGAAAGAGTATGCCAAAATTGGACTAAGCGGATAGACCATTTGAGGCGCAGTCTCGGCCAACATTTGAATGAAATAATCTTCAACTATTAAATTATATGGACCGTACTATCGACTTAAATAAAGATTTCATGCATTTTTCTGAATTTTTTGTTTTTTTTTTTTTAATGTTCCTACAACTCTTAGAAAACCTCCCGTTACTTATGCTAGAGAGAGCCAATTAAAGTCATTGGATTGTGGTATAAAAACCACTATCATTGCCATATTTTGGAGATATCGACAACTATAGTGAGCCAGTTATGTCAAATTTGTTTATCTTAGATTGACACAAGTGTTTTCATTTTCTCACCTCTCCTTTGCGAAGGTGTAAGTGCTTTTGTAAGTCAGTATTCAGTTACTGTTTCTTTTGAAATTATCACGATTATTGTGCACTATAGTTTGCCTTTAGAAATCAAAGTAGGGTACAGTACAAATAGTCTTAATTATATTCGTAAAAGATTGCATTTTACAATTAAGAAAACATTTTAACGTAAACATAATAACATTTACGATTTGCTATTTGTTTTTTTAATTCTTTTATTTTTTTTTGTTGTTTTCCTATTCGCATTTTCACATGTTAATTTATTATAAACAATATTTGTGTTAAACTTAGCACATTGTATATAATTAAACTACATAAATCAATCATTGTGCAGCCAACATGTTTTTGTCATAAATTAAAAATTCAAAACGTTTATACACATAAATTCTTAAAAATCTATACAAAACAGTGTGAAGAAAAATATTTGAAACAATTTTAAAGTGGACATACCATGGCTGTTATACAAAGAAAATTGGCAAGACAATTTGAATTCTATCATTATTTATTTGTCAGGGTATTCAACTATCCTATTATATCTTCCACCCACTGTTTGTCGTATCAAAATCCCTGACTACTCCTTGATAAATGCCTACTCAAATACATCTTCGTGTCACAGATATTTCTAGTGCAGCCCTTGCGCTGACCAACTTCTTCCTATTCCCTGATTTGGCGGAGCTTGGTTAGTACAGGAACTGCGTTCACCTGTGGCATCACAACGGGCCGCCATGCGCGCTCAAGTGAGCTTTGTGATAACAGAGGTACCACTACGACCTGACCTAACCTGACAGGTATTTCTTCTCACAGAAATTTTAAGCAAGTAGAACCTCGTATTTATAAAAACTGTTCTTTGAGTCATAGTCTAGTAAATAGTGTGTTGCCTTATTAGACCTTAGGCCACGATTTAAGCCTCCCAGGTCAGACATCTCTAACCAAACGAAATATGAAAAAATATTTCCTCGGCGACTTCCTCTCACTACATTTCTAGCAAAATTTTCTCATAAAAATTTGTCCTCCATAGTCGACACTAAGCTGCAGATCTCGTCACTCAAGCATAAAATTAACACACGCAACATAAGTGATGTTAGAAGATAGGTCTGTTAGATGTTAGACTGAAGGGCTGTAATGATCCAATTATGTATGGCTTTAAGTCTAATAAGCCAGCACACTACCTACTAGACCACGGCGACTCCGTGCTTTCCACGACACCTAGGTGGACCCTATTACGCTAACCTCCCTAATTCAGCCTTAAATACTTAAATAACCGATAAAATCAATATGTAGCGAGTATTAGTTTTCCAATCCTTTCGATGTGACTTGGGCCGAGTATCGGGGTAAAATCCTTGCTGTCAATGGGGCTGCATAGCTAACATGCACTTTAATTTCTATGAATTTAATAAATACCTATGTGAACCATCAGTCCTGCATTAAGGTTGTGAAATCCCCTTTCCTGAGGCCAAGATATAACCTCGACTTTCGCTACTCTCTTAATGAGATAACTGGAGAGTTTAATATTTGGAACATATGGGCTTACGTGTCACAGAAACATGTGGCACCATGTGGTGGAAACAGTCTCCCCGCAACGCTTTAAGTGATTCACTAGATTGGGAATGCTCTCCTGCAAAATCAAACTCCGTCATGCTACTTAAGAGACAACGAATAGAGGATGGACAATTGGGTGTAACTGTCAAACACATAGGCAGTAGAAGTCCCATCTTTAAAGCAGAGACGGTTTCTTTGGTAAAATGAATAGGCGCTCTAAGGGCCTAATTTTGTTTGTGATTAGATACATAATATACATGAGTGACGGCACCTACAGTCTAACGTCGACTCCGAACAATAGATTTCATGGCAATTTTATTTATTCTCAGAAATTTTGCCAGAAATCTACATTTTGAGCCTTTTAAGGTGCACAGGTTGATTCTGCGGTAGAGGCTCTGTTTAATTGTGGCCCTATGGAGATGCAATGGGCCTCGAAAGCTAAGAGCATTGAATTCATTCGCCTATGGCTCTCACCTAAGCTAACCTATAGCTAGAGTCTTTTAATGAATCACGTTTGCATGTGGTTTAAAGAGTAAAGAAATCAGATAAACATGAATTATTATTTTAAGAAACAAAATTTCTTGAATGTCAATAAAAAAACATGACATTTGTCCGAACTATAACCGGCCACTCTGTAAAATGAGAACACAAGAAGCAATAAAACAACATTTGCAATTTTAAATGACATAAAAAATTAACTCAACATCATTACACTTTAGTCGGATAGTGCAACAAACAACAGGCAACCGATTACTCTACTCACTGTGCAATACAACAGATACACTCACTTCCACACGCTGTGCGAAGCAATGCTCGTGAACATGTTTGTAAGTGAATAAGTAAGTGAGCAAGTGAGTGAGTGAGTGAGTGCGTTCGTAGCTTCGTAGCGAAGCATGTAGTAAGTGTTGTATTCACTTTAAGCCATTATTCAACTGTTTATTGACATTTTATGCGTAAATTAACTTGAACGTCAAAACTTTAAACATACACACACACACACATACACTACAAACTACATGCCGCCATCTATTTCAGTGCATTTAAAACGCATGCGTACGTACGTTGTTGTTGACGGGACTTCATATGCCTGTCATACGAAAATGTGCTGTCAAACTGATTTATATTTGTTTTAGCGTGTTGTAAAACTTAAATGCATGTTGCAAGTTGTGTTTTTCCTTTTTTTTTCTGTTGCACTCGACTATTTTTTATTTATTTATACGAAATGACAGTAAACATTAAACGCTTTATTTTTTCAGTTTTTTTTTTTAGCGAATTTCTGAATAGTTTTTTTTTTTTGCAACTTTTTCTCTTTGCTTGCCAATGATTAATGTTTTAACATCTTGTTTTGAAAATTTCCAAATGCGTTTTCATAATGGCCAAGAAAATATTGTTGTAGTGGAGGGGGGAAAAAACTCTTCATCAATTGCCAAATGCCATATAATGCCCATGCATATGCTTCATGATAATTATCTACAGAAAATTTGTACGTGGACATCGTTAAACGCAAAGATTTAAATATCAGGTTGAATTATAATGACAACTGAAGATGAGGCCAAAAGCAAAAAGAAAAAAATTTTTTCCAATGCTTTTTTTTGTTCCAGACAATGTCTAAGGCTCTGTCAAAAATTCAAAATTTTTATTTGAGTATAATTAAGATAGACTTCCTTATGAAATGATGATTCCATAAGCTTGACAAAAGTCTCCGTAGCCTAAAAGATAGTGTGTTGGCTTATTAGCCGAGAAATCATCTCTTAGCACATATATGTCAAAATCTCTGGATACAAAAAAAATTTCCAAAGGAAAAGCTTCTCAAAAATCTCTCGATCGGAGTCGTGTTTAAACTGTAGGTCCCGTCACTCATGTACGAACTCACTCCAGTGCTATTCCGTGGCATCGCATTTAATAAGCGTTTAATATTACCATCCATAACATATGTAGTAGAGTGTGGCCCCATAAGACTTGAAGCCATGGTTCAAATCACAGGTAAAACATTTCCAATAAAACAAAACAGGTAAAAAATCTTTATTCGACGACTTCCTCTTAACTGATTTCTGGCAAAAACTTTGGGAGTAAACGAAACTGTTGTTAGAAGTCGACTTTATACCGTAAGTCCCACCACTCATACATATGTGAGCAGTTAAGTTGTCATCCTGACTGAACGTTTGTAATGCCCATTTAAATAAGAAAACTTGACAAAACGAAAGAAAAAATGATCGTTTTTTGTTTAATTGCTAAACTCCCTGATATAGTTTCCAAAACCATTTCTCAAGCAGAACTATAGGACGATTGCAGTATTTGAAACCATATAATAATAGACCCTTTTAAAGTTTATTAAAGAAAATAAATCACAGAGGCCATGGGTTTAATTTACTCATTGAAAACCCAATATTTTTTTGGCAGCTCAAATAATTCAATGCGCGAGTACACTTGTCATGAACGTAACAGAAGTTTTTGTGTAAGGATCAGAGATCAGCCCCGAGTATTCAAAACGATGACTATATTCGAATCATACTTATAACTTCTGAAACTTATACGCATTCATACTTATTTTATTATAATACTCATACTACTCATACTCAAAGTTGAAAGCACTCGCCGTAATTCATACTTAACAATACGCATGATGTTATTGACTTCGACTCGTCTCTACTTAACATTTACACGAAGCACTAAACAAGTATGATTCGCGTACGAACACTACTATACTCACAAGAGGATTGTGTGTATGCTTTGCTTGTTGTCTTTATTGTTAATTTCTTCTTTGTGTGTATATGCACCAACATCAAAGACTGTAAATTTTAATAAATGATTCGAGTCACTCGTACATAATTGGTCATTACAACTTCAGTCAGGATTATTGACCTAGTTTCTCACACCACTTATGTTGTGTGTGTTAATTTTATACATGAGTAGCGGGACAAACAGTTTAAAGTCGACTCCGAACGACAGATTTTTGAGAAGCTTTTCATGGTAATTTTTACTCACAGAGTCTTTGCCAGAAATCTGCTGAGAGGAAGTCGCCGAAGAAATATTTTCTTCGTTTTGATATCTGACCTGGGATACGAACCCTGGCTTTACGTCTAATAAGCCAACACTTTACATACTAGACTACGGCAACTTCATTCGCATTTGGGGATTTAAATAAAGTCTGAAGCCCGTCAGTTAGTCGCCGTATTCTCGTAGGTAGGTTTGTTTGCTTTGTAGACGTGTGGCCACAGTTCAGATCCCAAGATGTCTCCGACGACTTCCAGTCAGCGACAACTTTAAACTATATGTCCCGCCTCCCACAAAAGTGTTCTGAGAAGCTAGGTCGTAATCCTAACTAAAGGGTTCTAATGGCCAAATTATGTATGTACGAATATTGATAAGTTTTTTAAACCATAAGCAATTTTTTATCATCTGTTTATTAAAAATTCTCTTCACATCTATCATATATTCTATGTATATTATAAACAATACATCCATACATACATAATGGTTGGTCTTTACAACCCTTCAGTCAGAATTTTTGACCTAGTTTCAATTATAATCAATTAACAAATCAAAATTTTATTTGATAATACATTTGGAAATCAATTGAACTATAAATATTTAATTTTAGAAATTTTTGATTCAAATCAAAAAAACAAATGTTTTAATTTAATTTTCATTGTAATTATAAGGAGTCAGAAAAATATTTCAAACTTTCCAAACTTTTTTTTTACCAACTTTATCGATAATTAAATTAAAATCATTGTAAAAGTAAAAGTTATTTCACAAAAAAAAAAATTGTTTATAAAATTAAAAATTTTTCAATGAGATTTTGTGGCATAAGGCTTACTCGATATTACAGCATCGTATAGTTATCATACAAGTCATAAGAAATTAGTCAGATATTCGATATCGTCAGTGGAAGTTACACGTAATTTGTCAAAAAGGAAAGTTGGCTATAGCTAAACAATAACAGTAATAATAAAAGCAATGCAAAGTCGACTCCGAACGACAGGCTTGCAGCTAAATTGATAGAAAAAAAAGGATTTCAACAATTAAACAAAAATTACTCATTTTAATATGTTCCACTTTCTGATTCCGAGTAGGGATGACTTAAATCCTAATATGGTCATCACCCCGGAAGTCCAGGATATATGTATACACTGAAGGTTCTCAACAAAATTAAGGGGGTTGGAAGCGGTGTCTATTCTGGGAAACTGAAGCAGAATATTTCTCTCCCTCTGCTGGACTAATGCAGCATGTTTCAGGCGGTGGTGATGGCAATTTACCGGGCTGGTCAATGGATCCTCGTCAACGATGTTCCTTTCATACGCGACTCAGTCTTTTCTGATACTCAGGCTGCGATAAGATCTCTATCGGGTTTCGTGAATAACTCTAGGATCGTTAGTGAATGTCGCCGCTTTCTCAACCTTCTTTCGGGGCACTTCACCAGTGTCTCACTGTTGTGGGTCCCCGGGCACAATGAAATTTTGGGAAACTGTAGGGCCGACGAACTCGCCAGGGCTGGTGCACTCCTTCTGGAATCCTCTTCTGTTGATTTGGCTCTGTCAAGTTGACCATTGAGCGGAAATGCTTTCGAGACGCTGGGTCAATGAGGAGTACTGCTATACCCCTAGACTCACCTGGCCCGCGATGGAAAGATAGAAGGTGTACCAACCTTTTTTTGATCTTGATCGTGACGTCATATCGGATACAGTGGCTGTGCTTACAGGTCATTGCGTCATTGGTAGATAAGCGGAAAGAATGAGGCTCCCTTTTAACGAATTCTACCGTGGATGCAAGTTCGCTGAGGAAGTAGAGATTGTTATCTATTTTATTTGTCAGTGCCCGTCTCTTGCTAGGTGTAGACATAGGTTATTTGGCGCCCTATTCTTTGTCAGTTTAACGGAGCTATCATCTATTGATATCAAGGATATAGCTTCGTACATCAAACTTTCTGGCTGGTTTTCCAATGCAGGTGACTACATTCACCCGTGGAAACACAATGGGTCTATCAGAATTACCACTCCGACCTAACCAAATATTATATATAAGATACTGGCAATCATAATTCAAAGCAGTTTATATTCAGTCAAAGGCAGAACGACGGAAAAATACTATCCAAAGATGGATAGAAGAAGCGCTGAAAATCTGCTTAAACTCCAAAACTTTTTAAACTCATTACTGGAGACTGATAGTGGACACATACATACTCTAGGTCTCTTGAGCTATGTTTTACAATATAACCTAAATTCATTAGATATTGAAGAAGAAGCACATACAATGGGTACGTTTCAATCCTAACCTTATTCACAAATTGATTCTCTTAATATATTCTATCTATACTAGCAAGATACTCTATCTTTAGATTAGGTTAAGTTTAAGGACATATTTTTTTCATTAGGACAAGTACTAAACCCAGAGTACAAAAATTCATCCTAGAAGAGAGAGAGAGAAAGAAGATAGTGAAGGAGATAAGGAAATTGGAAAAGGGAAAGAGATATCCTCCGTATAAGAGACGAAGGAAAAGAGATGAATCACAAAAATTCAAGAGAGCGCAACTACAACTTTGATGGACTAACACTTGCCAGCTAACTAACAAACCAGGTGTTCGACAGTCTCCAACTCCTCTTCATCTCAACATGCCGCGCAATAATCCGATTGGTTTGTGTTTCAGATCCTTGTCAGCGATTTAATTTCGCAATGGCCTGTAATGAAACCAATATTTAGCCTCAGACTGGTAATGCTTGGATAATCCAAGCCCAGACGCAAACCTTTTCTATTACTGCCTGCAGCAAGCCATAGACACCATAGGGTATCTTCAATTCGTCTTATAATTTCGATATGCGAACACCTAGAAATGTTTCATTGCAAATATTAACATTTTAATTATGACTATAACATACTTACATACGTACGTACACACATATTTATGGTATAAAATAGCCTGAAAACTACTACAAAATAGATATTAACGTTTGAGATAAACAAACATTCAAATGTAATAAACATGACTATAAAATCATAAAATTTATTGAGTTTTTTTGCAATTAAAAAAATTCAAAAAAGAATTTCCCAAAAACAATAATTAAATGAAATACACCCGCAAAATCATCCAACGAAATCTGAAAAAGAGCTCAAAAGATTTTCGTACATATTTTTTGATTGCTAATGAAGACTATACTCTCGTATAATAAAATTTTATGACTGCCATTAAATATTGTATTTTAAATGTGCATACATGTGGCAAAAAGCTAAAAACATTTTCAAATAAAATATTCACAAATATTACCGATATGTTGTATACAAGAGAAGGAAACAGAAAATAATTTCGAAACCAAAAAAAAAATCATCGAAATTATCATCAAATCGTTAGCATTTCTACAAATATGGACGGTTGTATAATGAATAGAATTTTAAAACTGCAAAATTATCAAACGATTGATGTCAATATAATCGAGTCCAACTAATCATGTTTAATTGGGACTTGTAAAATGGTAGGAAAATACGTTCATATTTCACATACAAATTGAAAAATTATTTGTGTTCTCTACGGCACATGCAATTTAGAGCAAATGTGATGATGAGATGATATAATAGCTCTTAATTGAAATTGTGTATTGTAACTAGGGGTGCCAATCAGGAAATTCTGAATCTGAAAATCCCGGGATTTTGGGGATTCACAAAATCCCGAATCCCGGGATTTTTTAAAACTTGTCCCGAATTATCCCGGGGTTTCGGGGTCGGGATTTACAAAATCCTGAATCCCGGGATTTTTAAAAATCGATCCCGTTTGGAATCCCTAATTGTAACTGCATAAACATAAGTTGTTGCCTAAAAGTAAACAGAATTTCACATTCATTTTCTTTTTAACACGTTAAACAATTACTACCGATGACCAGTTTTAGTTAAAAAAGTTTAAGAACTTGAAAGTCCTTGTAGTCTCGTTTATTAGGCTTAAGGCAACAGTTCAAACAACAGGTCAGACATCTCAAACAAAACGAATTATGAGAAAACATTTCTTCAAATACTTCCTCTTAGCAGAGTAAAAAGTTTCTTAAAAAAAAACTCTCATTCACAGTCGACTTTAACACTAAACCTACCGATACTTCATGTATTCCTATTCCTACCAAAGGATTCGGGATTTCAACCCGGTAGGTCTACAATTGACGCCTTGAGAGAGGTGACAGAAGCGGCGATAGTCACACAACATGGAAGTAGCTCTACGAGGCCAGTGCTTGCTGCTTGCGACTTTGGACATTAAAAATGCGTTTAACAGTCTAAGATGGAGCGATGTATTGAATGATTTGGAGTATAATTTCTCGTTACCAAACTACATCTTGGCCATGATAAGTAGTTATCTGAGTAGCAGACAGCTGTTGTATAACACAAGCTCGGGACCAAGAGTGAAACATATAACATCAGGAGCAGCACAAGGATCTATCCTTGGCCCCAACCAATGGAACGTTAACTACGATGGAATTCTAAGAGAGGATATGCCAGTTCGAACTTTTTTGATTGGATACGCAGATGATATTGCAGAATACGGAAGAGGCGCAGCGAAAACTGAGACGTGTCATGCAAAGTACGGAAAGATGTTTGGATTCCCACGGGCTAGATCTGGCCATGAATAAAACGGAATTACTGCTGATCACTAGTCGACGTATCCCCTTACAGGTGGACATGAGTATTGGAAACCAGGTAATTAGAACTCGGTAAGATACCTGGGAATAAGGCTGGATCCCAGGCTGACATTTTCATACCAGATTCAGTACTCGGCTGACAAAGCCCAGAAGATCGTTGGAGGTCCGCTACAGGTGATATGGAGACTCCTGATGGATGTTGGAAGCAGCATTATGCTCTATGGAAGCGAAATTTACGCCGAAACGCAAGAGGTTGGCAAACGGGCGAACTTACTTCTATCGGTACAAAGAGCGGCTGCACCTACGTATCGCGTCGGCATATCGTACAGTGTCCGCCCCAGCCGTACTTGTGATAGCAGGTACAATCCCTGTCGATCTGCTGGCAGCAGAACGGATGAAGATTTATAAAACGAAATCGGCTGGAAATCACATAACCGGTCACTGCAGGGAAAACACCATTTCAGAATGGCAACGACGATGGAACGATGAGGATAGAGGAAGGTGGTAGGCGAGACTTATTCCGGACATGGATCGGTCGAAAATTTGGAGAAGTAAATTATTCCGTTACATAGATGCTATCGGGCCACGGATATTTTAGAAAATATCTGAATAGAATGGGCAAGACCACCTCCCCTTACTGCCTTTTCGAGGATGATGCAGAACACACTATCTTCGAATGTGTAAGCTGACACTGCACTAACGTCGACGATCGAAACGATAACAGCCGCTAACATAGTCGGGATTATGTTTGCGAGCAGTGAGAATTGGGCCTGAGTGGCGAGGTCTGGAGGCTGCAGACATAGAAGACACTAGCTCACGTATCAAACCAAGTCCCAGTCGGTAAACTGGATTGGACCTCAGTGCCGAATTACGTGGAGCGCATTCTGAGACTGAAGAAGAGAGATCTAGAGGCTGCAGAACATAAACTGCTAGAAGTACTGTAATGATTTAATGTCATATGCAACATGTAACATAAAGATGATAATTGTGGGCACTGAGTCTCAATTCTCATAAAACGAAACTGATGCCTTCATTTAAACTATGGCATCCCCTTCTAAATCGAGGATAAAATATCTGGCGGTTTGTTTGCTTCCCAAACTCTTTTAAAGACAGTCTGAAAACAGGGCTTCAAGAATGTGACTCTACCCTTTATTATTTTAAAATATCCTTTTATCTCACCTTCTCATAAAATATTATCGTCTAGTATCCAAAAAAAATACATTTCTCTGTTGACCAGTGCTTGCGAGAAAGTATTATTTTTTGTGCTGCATTAAGTTGTTCAATTTCGCATTCCACATGGTAAAGCAAACAGATTTGATGTCAATCAAAATGTTTTAAATCAACAAACAAATGCGCTGTTTCACTTTGTTATTTATTGTAAAATTAGTTAAATTTAATAGAGAAAAAATACGATTTCAACATGAAACATAATCAAACACGCTACTTAAAACAATCAAGCAAATAATCAAACAGATATCGATACGTTACCATAACATACCAATACATCATGTCACGACATTAAAATAGTTTCTCTTATTTTTATTTTTAATTAAAGATCAGTACACACAAAACGTTAAAATTTTGCAAATGGAGATAGTGACACAGTTTATAAGGTACTTTTTAAAAAGTATTTAAAAAGTTTTAAAGAGAAGAATTTGCAATAAGAAGGTTTATTATAATCGAAGTCGCCATAGTGTAGCTATGTTAGTTTAAGTTAGGTCATAGTGGTGGCTTTGGTATCACAAAACTCACTTAAGCACGCATAGCGGCCCGTTGTGATGCCAAAGGAGTACGCAGTTCCGGGCGAAAGAAGAAGCTGGTCAGCACAAGCCCTGCACCATAGTCTAGTAGTGTGTTGGCTTTTTAGACACAAAGCCTCAGTTCAAACCCCAGGTTAGACATCAAAACGAAAATACGAAAAATATTTCTTCACCGTCTTCTTCTCAGAAGATTTGTGACAATAACTCTTAAAGCAAATGAAATTGCAACGGAAAGTCTCTCAAAAAAATATGCCGTTCGAAGTCGACTTTGAACTGTGGGTCGCGCCACTTGTTTATAAAATTAACCCACACACAACATAAGTAATGTGAGAATCAAGGTCGTAATCCTGACTGAAGGTTTGTAATGACCAATTACGTATGTACCCGACATATCAATTGCGAGCCATTGCATCGCTCTGAACCAGATCAATTTTCTTGGTCAAACAAAGATTTGCTGCTGAATGAATGGTTGTACGGATGGTACGTATGGTCATATCCTATGGGTAGATTATTTGAAATCTTGTAATACTTGCTTCATTCTATTTTGTCACAAAATTCAATATATTATCTCCACTGAACGTACTGAAAAGATTTACGCTTGAGCAACGTTGGGATATATTGGAAATTATTTCCAAGACAATTGATCGGCAATGGCTCGAAAATGTCATTAAAAATATGGTAGAAAAGAAGAACCGACAGTGCCCGGTATTCATAAGTTCATTGCTAAATGAAACGAAACTGGTTTTATTGTAGAGGCACCAAGACATGGACATACTTTACACAGTGCATATACCCGAAAATATTGAAGGTGTTTTATTTTTTGCCTTAAGCCGGAGGTGGTAAATCTTCGAAAGATACCTATGGTACTAAACCCACCCCTACACACTTCAACCCCCGAGGGACTGCCGCAAGATATTACTTTTCGTAGGGCTGGTTAGATCGAAAGCTTTATCATGTTATCTCAAATTTCGCCTTTGTTCCTTCAACGTTCGGAGTACTATTACTACCTCGGCCATTTTCTGGCTGTATTGGCTTCATAGTGTCCTAGAATTCAACAGCTCCTCCATGAGTTTCTCTGGGGTATCTAAATCTGGGGCAGCATATTAGAATATGCTCGGCATCTTCCTCTTCATCCACACAGTTTGGGCATATAGGGGAAATATCATGTCCAAATCTGTGCAGTACTTCCTATTACGTCCATGACCTGTTAGGACGTAGTAATTCAGCTCGCAATGTTTGTTATCCATCCAAAGGGTTATAGAAATGTCCATCTTCTCTTTAAACTGCTCGCCCATCGTGACTGCCATTTGTGCATAGAAGTCCTTCTTTCCTCCGCTTTTATATCCGCTGTCCGTCTTGAATACTCGAGACGGCGAAAGTATATCCGCCTCATCTCATCCGTCAGTATGTCTATTGGTATTGCCTTTGCCAATACCAATACCACTTCATCAGACACTGTTCTGAAGCCACTTATCCATCTAATTGCGCTTAGACGATACACCGAGGACAGTATTCTCCTTGTCGTTCCCACGGAGAATGTCTCCGGCCATACAGCATGATCGACGTTACTACCGCAGAAATTATCCACCTCTTGAATGGACCTGACCCTCCAATATTTGGCATCATCCTCGCCAGTGCTCCCTGCCTTTTCGCCGATGTATTGGCGAAGGTGTGGCTGAGAGTGTTCGGGAGAGTCTATCAATATCAACTCGTCATCATTCACAAAAATTGCACATTCATGTAACAGTTTACGTCAAATTTTGGGAAAAGATCTGGGTATGAAGCCTTAAAAAGTTCAATTAGTTCCAGAGCTAAAGCAACATGATCATCCGTTTGTTTGGTACTGCTTGTAAAGCGGACGCATGATTGGCCCATATTTCTTTGAAAGTGAGGACGGCGCATCCATTATGGTCAATGGAGCTACCCATTACACCATGATAACCAATTTTTTTTGTATGATATTGATGTGAATGATGTTTGGTTTCAACAGATGGTGCAAACGAACGCTCATCTCATGCCACAATCAATTTATTCCACCAAACGTTTAATGGTCGTTTAATTAATCGACATGGTAATGTCAATTGGCCTTCGAGAAACTGCAATTTGACACCGTTGAACTATTTTCAGTGGATCGCTATTAAAGAAAAATGTAATGCCAATAAACCAGAGACAATTGAGTCTCTGAAGGCCAACATTTGTGATGTCATTGTCGAGATAGGACTCCATACACTCGAAAAAGTGCACGAAAATTGGTCCGATCGAATAAGGTACTATGAGGTCATCCGAAGCCGTTATATGAATGAAGGAATACTCCATTTTTAAAAGGAGCAATTGTATCTCACAAAAAAATA
The DNA here is from genome assembly GCA_014635995.1 of Sarcophaga peregrina. Lineage (NCBI taxonomy): Eukaryota > Metazoa > Arthropoda > Insecta > Diptera > Sarcophagidae > Sarcophaga > Sarcophaga peregrina. The sequence continues at coordinate 80,900,252 of CM025791.1, forward strand.
ATAAATGTCAATAGAGACACGTACTTGACCCCTTTTTTATTGTACCCGCTCTTCACGGTTTTGATGTGAACAATGTTTGGTTTTAACAGGATTGTGAACTTGTCTCCCATCTGTTGCCATGATCGATTTATTGCGTCTCCTGTTTAACTTTTACAAATGAGGGTCTTTGTAGACGTGAATAGCACGAGAGTGAATTCATACGTGGATGGCGACACATACAGTTTAAAGTCGTCGCGGACAGGAAGTTGTCGGAGGCTTCTTGGGGTTTGAACTGTGGCCACACGTCTACAAAGCAAACAAGCTACCTAATAGAATACGGCGACTAACTGACGGGCTTCATACTTTATTTAAATCCCCAAATGCAAATGAAGTCGCCGTAGTCTAGTAGATAGAGTGTTGGCTTATTAGATGCAAAGCCAGGGTTCGAACCCCAGGCCAGACATCAAAACGAAATACAAATAAAAGTTTTTCGACGATTTCCTCTCAGCAGATTTCTGACAAAAATTTTGAGAGTAAATAAAATTGCCTTGAAAATTTTGTAAAAAATATGTCGTTCGAAGTCGACTTTAAACTGTAGGTCCGCCACTAGGTCAATTATCCTGACTGAAGGGTTGTAACGACCAATTATGCTATGTTTCACTATTTACGCAAGTTTAAGTATTATGATGGGTCAGTCAGTAAATGAGGACAAAACGTAGTATATGTTGTCGACAAGTAGGGACATGCGACATATTGGATCCCAGATTACGATCGATATAGTCAATGAATTTATTTTTCTTGACTCCGCAGTTACCACCAAAAAATGATTTCAGTCTGGAAAACACTCTTTCTAACAGGTGCTACTATTGTCTCAATAAGCATACGACAAAACTAATACTCATCCTCCCAATGCTTTTTTATAGCTTTTTGAAGACGCCGTAGTCTATTAGGTAGTGTGTTGGCTTATTAGACGAAAGGCCCGAGTTTAAGTCCTAGGTCAGCAGCCATGAAAGCGAAAATATGAAAATATTTCTTCGGCGATTTCCTTTCAGCAGATTTCTGGCAAAAACTCTGAGAGTAAATAAAACCTGTCATGGAAATTTTCTCAAAAATCTATCTTTCGGAGTCGACTTTAAACTGTAGATCCCGCCACTTATGTATAAAATTAACACACACAACATAAGTAGTGTGAGAAACTTGGTCCATAATCCTGAATGAAGGGTTGTAATGACCAATTATGTATGTTTGTACGTTTTTTTTTCTGTTTTATTGAATTTTTAAATTAAAACTTTTAAATTTCCCACCCTATATGTACATACGTTTACAAGTTCAACTACTACTAGAATGATAAGGAGGCATAAAGTTGCTTATTTTCCCTATTCATAAATGCAATTACTTAGTATTCTCAAAGTTAATTGCTTAATGCGTTAAAAGGTACCTTTTAAAGTACCTTTTTCTAGTATTTCATTACAGTTTTTCCAGCAGCTGGCGAATTGTTTCTGTTTTTTCTAAAGGCTATATGGAAGTAAGTGGCCTGTAAGCAAAAATGAAATTATTTATGCAGTTCCCTAAAACCAAACAAGTCAAAGGCATAAAGCAAACGAAAAAATAACTAAAACAGCAAACAACTAAAACTAGCAACAGCAAATAAATAAAATATAAAGTAAACTCAAAAGCGAACATAATTTATTTAATCTCATTGCAATGTTACATGAAATAGCGCCTTCGGACAAACAACCATAAAAATGTTGACATAAATTCAATTTGATTTATGATTGCATTTAAAACGCAATAAATGTGCACAAATGCTAGAGGGAGGGAGGGAGGTAGGAAGACAGAGAAAAAGACCCAAAAAGAGAGATAGAGAGAGAGAGATTAAAGTTGCACGTACATATGCCAAGCCAACAGCAATAGCAGCAGTAGTAACGACAGCAACTGTAAACGATTGAAAATAATCGTAAGTCAACTGAGAAATATAAAGTGGTTGTAAACAGAAGTACAGTGCGACGGACAGACGGATGGACGGACTAACAACGGATAGCAGCAATAACTTGGGCAAAAAGAAAACGAAATATTGGTCTGTTTAAAATTGGACAGTTACTGTGGTCACACATAAAGCAACCACATCAGAGCAATACACTACTTACTGTTGTTGCTGTGGTTGCTGTTGACCATTTTAGCAAAAGTGACATGACACAGACATCGTTGTCGTGCAATGCATAAGTGAAAATGTTGCATGCAGCAGTTGTCATGATACATAATATGAATGTTCCTATTAAAATGCTGTTTGTTTGTTTGTTTGTTGTTACTTTAATAACAATAACAACAACACCACCAGCAACAGTAGTTATAGTTGTAGCAATAAATATCATTGTTGTTGCTATTATTTTAGCTGCCATTTGCTATTGCATTTGCTGTTATTGTTGTTCATGTTTTATAGCCTTGAGTCATTCATCTTTCTTTCTTTCTTTCGTTTTTCAAGTGATTTAAGTGAAATGTTGCAAGATGCAACCAACATACAGCACAAGCGGCAATAGTTTAATTTTACCCCCTCTCCTCAAAAAAAAAAAACGATCACAACACACAAGGATTTATTTAAACATTAATTGTGTTCGTTTTATTTTATTTTTTTTTTCCTGAAATGCCCACCACTTTTTATTAAATGTCTGTCTGTCTGTCTGCATTTATGTTCATCCATGTCCAAGTACACTCCTCCTCCTGTTAAAGTAGCACTGTCGCTAGTATCACTTAAAAACCGCGCCATCACTCTCTCGTACATACGATTGTGTGGACACAATTTGGACGTTTTATACTTTTTATAGTGGTTAACTGCGTTTTTTCTTTTCGCATTTTCCAAGCTGTTAGGCAAACATGAATTAGCACCGTTGTTGCATGGCTAAGTGCTTCCACTTTCTTTGTTAGCTCAGCGTGTGTGTTACATGCAAACGATACAATTGGAGGGGTTTAAGTAGGCTAGAGGTACGTGCTACATTTGAATTAATAACAATAGCAACATTCGTGTACTAATTGCAGCGATTGTATGTTCTAGAAGTACTAACTGCTCTCTAATACTCGTAAATGCCACAGCTATTGAAGTCTGTAAACAATTCTTAATTCCCTCATGGCCAATTATTTCGGTTCTTAGAACCGATTGTTCACCACTTGCTATTGTAAAACTGAACATTTTGGTGGCATCCTCGTGAGATGATAATGAATTGAAAGATAATTGCCACTGATGCAATATTTAACGTTCTCTACTCTACCTGTCACAGGCTTAACTAGGAGTACAACTCCTAACTAGACTGTATTAAGAATTGTACCCCAATCAACACTTTGGACTCTCAACAATTTTATTTATTTACATAGCCATTCATGCCGATATGGGCCTCTTCGCTGAACAGGAGTCTTCGACAAAAATCTAGATCCGTTGCTAAGTGCCCACGTCGTTGTCTATATTCATTTACTTTTAGTTGCTTGATTAATTGAATATCTTTATGGATACACTAGCTGATCCGGCGAAACTTCGTCCCGCCCAAAAAATTGTTTTTTTTATTGCACAAAACAGGTCACATTATATATTTTGCATAAAGCGCTCAGGAAGTTATAGTTGTTGTACTCACTTCAAAATAAAAACAGACATACATGTTATATATGTATGCACATAGGTACTCATTTTTGGTGAGCTTGCCGATATCGACTTACCCACCAAATTGCATTCCTCTGCGTTACTATGCCTCTAAATATTCTATTTTAAAGGTTTGACACGCCTACTTTTTGCTATATCGAATGTTTTTCTATTTTATGTCAACCTGATAAGCTTTCGAACAAAAAAAGAATGGTGAAAATTGGTTTAGTAGTTTAAGAGTTATAGATATCACTTGAAGGGGCGGCTTGGGACGCCCATTTTTGGCGAGATTGTCAATATCGACTCTACGAACTCATGTACCAAATTTTATTCGTCTACTATCAATATATACCTAAATATTCAATTTTAACGATTTGCCACGCCCTCTTAACATTTAGGGATATGAAAAATAGATGTTGCCCGATTCTTAGACCTTCCCGATATGCACTTATGCAATTTCATGAAAATCGGTCGATCCATTTCGGAGGAGTTTAACCACTAACACCGTGACACGAGAATTTTATATACATACATACATACATAATTGGGCATTACAACCCTTCAGTCAGGATTACGACCTAGCTTCTCCCACCACTTATGTTGTGGGCGTTAATTTTATACATGAGTGGCGGGACCTACAGTTTAAAGTCGACTCCGAACGACAGATTTTTGAGAAGTTTTTCATGGCAATTTTTACTCTCAGAGTTTTTGCCAGAAATCTGCTGAGAGGAAGTCGCCGAAGAAATATTTTTCGTTTTGGTGTCTGACCTGGGATTCGAACCCGGGCCTTTCGTCTAATAAGCCAACACACTACCCACTAGACCAAGGCGACTTATTTTATATATTAGATATTATTTATCGGCTTACTGGTGTTTTATGATCGTTTTCTTAGCCAGTGTACTCAAATAAATCCGCAATACTGCGAATAGTTCGCTCGGTAGGACAACTATGGCTATCGACTTCGTAGCAATACAATGTCTAATTAAGTTAAACGGAATTTTAACGAAATTTCCAATGAGTTTTCAAAATCTAACTTGTCTGGCCTAAGTTTCTTTCATTTTTGGACTGAGCTGAAGTCTAGAACTGAAAACTGTGACAAATAAGGTCAAGTGCATTAGTCCATCGGAGTGGCTCTATGTATTACATGAAGATTAATGGCTAATAGAGATGGGCCTCCAAAGATCCGACTCATGTGAATACTAACTAATATCGCTGGCATTACCTATCGGCTAAATTATGCCAATTACTAGGAAAGTTTAAGATCCAGGTTATGGGCTGTGGCTATAACTTGTGTCTCCCCAATAATATTCCAACTCTCTAGATGGTTCATCATAGGTCACAGGTGTGAGAATATTTTCAGGCTTATCGTTAATATAACCGAATACTTGGAGTAAAAAGCAGGGAGAACGTATCTAGATTGATGACTAAGTTTGTCGGGCTCAATAACGGCACAAAATTCATCACGTTGTTGTATGCGAACCACCGAGTTATTGTGAGTGACGTGAAATCGACTACCTTGGATTCCCATGCACTCTCTCGCGAACAGCAGCGATGTTTTCGGCAGACCTTGCGTTTCATCGGTGGACAGATATTGTTCGGTCGCTTACTGAACCAGAGAATTTGAAATTATCAACTACATTAGTTCCTTATTCAGGAACTATTTTAATTACCATAAAATAGGCTAAGCTTGCTATACATTACTCGAACAGAATGCTATAATCCGTTCATAGTGATCTGAAATAACAGACTAAATAAATGACTATTTTTACAGATTTAATAACATGGCCGTTATTCAGTGCCGAAGTCGGAAGGCGCTATTGACAGACCCAATACAACAGTGGGATATTGAAACGTCACATGTATTCTATTTTGCTTACTCTTGTCATTAAACAAGCCGAGTCATCGAAACAACTTTATTTTTGTCAGATTTCTCCATTAAAAGAGGTGTGGCTGTACTTCACTGGTGACAAGATGGATCTCGGATTTGAGCTGATTTATTCGTATAACCTTGATATTCCATTAAAACCCCAATAAAACAAAATGGAATCGCGTTAAATCGCTTGATACTAATGGCCAGTTGATATTTGAATTTCTTTACATTTCTTGAAATAAAAAAACAGGGATTGTACCATTAATTCGGCCTCATCGGACAGAGGTGAAGGTCTATTTAAACTTCTGTTGCACACTACTTTACTTTGGGTCATAGAATGGTGTAGCACATAAATCTGAAATAGTGGCTTTATAGCACCAGAATTTGGACTCAAAAGCCTACTTTTTCTTGGGTAGGTAATATGATACCCTAGGATTGCTATTTCTGTGAATAAAAAATTATTTCGCATGATGCATCTTCAAAGGTCATTAATAATGTGATACATAAACCGGTACACGTAGTGGAAAAAAATTTCCTTTGTATGCTGTCTTTCCCTTTTCTAATGACTACCATCACTATTGTAGCGCCTTTTACGAAATATCGAATATCTTTGAAAAATTCTCCTTCTTTTAACCGCCAACACAAACACTGCATATCAGCGACAACATCAACATCATTCATCTGTTCATGAATGTTCACGAATATTCATTCATTTCATTGTTTTAATGACCATTTGGTTGCATTTTAGGGCTGATTATTGCTTAAGTTCATGTCTTGTTACTTCTTGTTTTCTTTTGCAATACCATCAATCCATTCATACCTCATCTTCATGGCTTATGGGGCTTATGCATTCATTGTATGTTGTTGGTTGCTTGCCTGCAAATTGTTAAGCTTAAGTTCCGATTAAAAGTTCTTTCAAATTTATGCGATAAAAATGTTAATGTTGACATTTAAAATGCAACCACAGCCAAAATAATCTAAAAGTCCAATACTGTTCCACTCTTTCACTCTCTCCGACTGACTTGTGCTGTTGCTGGCTGCAGCAGCAGTTTAGTTGCAGTTATTGATTGTTGCGCCTGTTGTTTGGTTTCTTTATTGTTAGCTTTCTTGTTGTAATAATTTAGTTTAGCAATCCTTTGGACATTTTATTGCCTGTCATCTGTAAATGCTTTTCCCGAAAGGTGCAATTTATATGCATCATGAAACGTTTGCCATCGCATCGCATTGCATTGCATTGGCATGGCATGCTATGGCATCACATCATTTGCCCATTGCATTGCATTGAATTGCATTAAGTTGCACGAAATGGCATGTCTTGGCATGACGTTGCATGCAATGTTTGCTCAGATATAAACACAAATGTGATGCATGTCTCTAAACTGCAAGTTTTAACAATGATTAAGACATAATCTCATTCATGTAAGACAGTTAATTTTCGGCCAGAGTTTATTTTTGGTCATTTCTGACATGCGAACATTTGCGGGGAAAAGCAAAAAAAAAAAACGCTACTAAAACAAGCCAACATTTTAAGACATTTTTTTTTTATGCCTTCGATAAATAAGTGAAAATACAAGTACTTTACGTTTATATACGTTAAGCATACATTTAAAGTTTGAAATTGAATTTATTTTTGTGTTATTTTGACATAAACTTCCGGCTTAAAAAGTAAAGTCTTCATTATGGGCATTAATAAGAAACATAAAGGGAAATTTAAGTACATGTGAGCAGTGATTTATAAATCTTTTAACGAGTTAATCATCGTAATCAAGTAAGTAGGATGTTGGCTTATTAGACGAAAACTCATTGTTTAAACTCAGACTTCTCAAATATCTCAAATAGTCTTCTCGAAAAAGCTCTGTAATTAAATAAAATTGCCCAAAAATCTGTCCTAGTCGATATTAAACCAGCCGTAGTTTTCTATACTAATGGGTAAAATTAGCACACACGCGCCATATAGGTGATGTGAGAAGCTAGGTTGTAATCCTGACTAAAGAGTTATAATTGCTAAAAATAAGGCTGCCTATGGCCTTGAAGAAAACGTGGTACTACGACTATTAGAGAATATTTTAGATCCAAGTCAATGCAATGTTACATTAACAATTATCGTATGCGAGCCTGCGGAAAAAGGTGGTATTGGCCATTACTCACTAACGCTACTGACGCAGCTATGGTAAACGTATGAAAACTACTCTGCTTGTGCAGTTGATGTGAAGGTTTGCCACCTATGAGCCAACTCGATTTTCGGGTTGTTGTTGAAGCGTTTGTAAAAATATGGGAAAATCGATGCCGTGATGAAAAAGTTGTCGCAAATGCCCAGCAAATAGGAAAACACCTTGAAAAATTTGACCACATGATTGATAAAATTGAAAAACGCGGGGATCCTTTGGAACAATTTTAAGCCGGAACTACTAAAAATATCAAAAAAACAGAGAAAAATAAATAATTTTAAGCTTCTATTGAAATTCATTTTAAAAGTTTTATGAAAAATATTTCACAGCAATGCCTAAGTGGGTATTTTTATACCCCTGCCATTTAATCGCACCTGTAGCCTAGGTAAGTAAACCAATTTAAGTGAAAGTATTTTTATCGGATAGAAGATATATTACATTACATGGCATCTAAAGGTTTGTCGAAGAATATCATCCATACATATTCCACAGAAGTTCTTTGTACAAAAGTTTCATTTTTAAAAAAATCGTGATCTTTGACCTTTCTTCTGTCATCCAAAATATGTGAATATCATGCCTTACTAATTTTTTTTTAATAGTTCTATGTCTTCTTTATTCGTTCTTAAAGAAAAGTTTGGGCTCTCGTTTAGTTGGGTGAAGATAGAATTTAAAAAAAAAAAACTTCTTTTTTGGGTATTTTTCTACCCATTCGGCTTTAATGGATTAAGAGGATGTTGAAGAAGAAATATTTTTTCATATTTTGTTTTGACCTGGGGTTAGTCCCTAGGCCTCATATTTAATAGGCCAGCACACTGCATAGTAGACTACGGCGTTGCATTTCGTTTTCAAAATATCATTAGCCCTCATCGCCCTTTCCAATAAGATTTAAATATTGAAAATCGGGTCAGAAATGTTTGAGTAATCCAGAATTTTGTGGGTAAAGTCGAAAAAATCTGTTTTTGTCAAATAAAACAAGTTCGGAGGGTTCGAGAAACATAAAAAAAAAATATTTTTAAGATCTACTCAACAAAAATCATAATCTACACTATGTCATTAGCAGGGTGTATTTAATTTTTTTTAAATTGTAGCAAAATGTTCTTCATTTAATTTTCACAAGGAATCTAGATAGTCATGAGGCACCCTCTTGTTTTTTTTTTTTCAGACACAAAAAATATTGATTTTTATCGCAACAAAACATTCAATAGTTCAACTAGCATCGCGTATTTATCTTATTATGGCCACTAGTCGATGTCCGTAATTAAGTTTACAAGCACCGCCAACAACAAATGCCCGTATTTGACAAGTGATGTCCGTTTTATAAATACAAATGCGAATACAAATGTAATCACCAACGGTTCACAACATCTTCTCTCCCCAGCCCAAATAGACTACAAAGTAGTAACAGAACCCATATAATCAATACCTTGCGATGCTTAACAATTACTAATGAGAACAGAGAGAGAGATGAGAATGTGAATGGGAACGGGAATGGGAATGAATGTTGATAACATGTTGCAAAGCTTTGCAAAAAAAAAAAAAGGAATGAAAATCCTTTATCAAATTGTGGGTGCCTTACACTGACCCTATTGTTGGCCTCATACTATCACGTTGGCAATAGAGCCTTATTGTAAGTTTTCTGTTGATGTTATTTGTACAACATAAATATGTTGCACGTTTGCTGTACTTTGTTGTTGTATAAAATGTGATGAAAGCCTTTCATTGGAAAAGTACTGTCGATTGGATTAGTAACCAATGGCAATGCGAAGAGTTTGATTAGTAATAGTAAAGAGCGTCTGTATACAGAATGCACTTGTCGTTCGACAGACAGACATTAGATTCATGCTGCATTTGACCACAATTTCCGCTTGAGGTCCGTGTGTATGGTAAAATAACTACGTGATAGGATTGTAAAAAATTAATTTGTTCGTACAATAAGCATGGAATACTAGAGTAACTTTAGGAGCTTGCAAGTATTTAAAGGAATTCATTGTTGTTATTGAAGAAAATTTCAATTTCTTAGGCTCTCAACACTTCCTCTCTTCATACCGACGTCTTCATTTGGTTGCCTATCCACGTCAAGATAATTTAAGCAAATCACCCCATTTTTAGCTGTTTGAACCCCTTCTTCTGCTTCCTTGTGAATTCTTGCAAAGGTTTAATATATGCAAAGCAAATTTCATGTGAATGATAATCAATATTGGAGTGTAATACCGCTCCAATTACTACAACGACGATGGGTTTTACGTGGGCACCTGTCCGCGAGGACCTAATCCAACGGTGCTCTTCGCAAAGGGTGAAATACAATGCGTCTACCAACGATCCCAAATGCAACAGACTGTTACACCTGAGTACCAATTCGAAGCCATGTATTTGGACATGACTTCCCCCTTGGTTAGGAGCGGAGCCTATCTAAAACTCCTTCCGATCTATGGATCACAGCACCCGGTTGAGAAAAATGCAACTCCACACCGAGCCCATTAACTAGACTCTTCCCGCGATTTGGGTCCAAACCACAGCCACCACGATGCTCCCAAAGGAGCCACACCAACAGCTAGGCTGGAAACGAGGTTCCAGGGTCTCCTGGCTCCCATGGTACCAAAATTAAGTCTCCGGTCAGACCTCGTAATCAAATCGATTACTACCAGTTGAACTCCAAACAGTTCGGGACTGGTGGCCCACAGCAACAACAATAAACAAACATCAACATAAAGAACGACAATTACAGAACCAACATTGAACAGCGTCGTCACGGACGAGGCTTTGGTCACATGGTGTGACGCCAGGAATGGACAAGACGAACGAAACAAGAAGACACACAACAACGCAGCAGGCTTGGCAGCGGTGGTGACAGCAAGGGGTTCGAATAACTACAGTCGTAACCATCAGTATTCTATATAATAATCTTCCATATTAGAGGGATATTTTTCGTGGTTCATGTCACAATACAAACAGTGGGCGCCACGCCACACTTAAAAACTTTTGCAAGAAGGTTATCGGTACCACTCGTTAAGGTTTACTTAAATTTTTAAAAGCAATCTGATTAAAGTAGCGATAGTCTAGTAAGTAGTGTGCGAGGAGCAATACTAGAAGCAGTAGTAGTAGTATTAGTAGCAGTAGTAGTAGTAGTAGAAGTAATGTTAGTTGTAGAAATGGTAGCAATAGTAGAAGCAGTAGTAGTATTATTAGTAGCAGTAGTAGTAATTTTAGTAGTAGTAGTAGAAGTTATATTAGTTGTAGAAACGGTAGCAATAGTAGAAGCAGTAGTAGTATTATTAGTAGTAGTAATAGCAGTAGTAGTAGTAGAAGTAATATTAGTTGTAGAAATGGTAGCAATAGTAGAAGCAGTAGTAGTATTATTAGTAGCAGTAGTAGTAATTTTAGTAGTAGAAGTAATATTAGTTGTAGAAACGGTAGCAATAGTAGAAGCAGTAGTAGTATTATTAGTAGTAGTAATAGCAGTAGTAGTAGAAGTAATATTAGTTGTAGAAATGGTAGCAATAGTAGAAGCTGTAGTAGTATTATTAGTAGTAGTAATAGTAGTAGTAGTAGAAGAAGTAATATTAGTTGTTGAAACGGTAGCAGTAGTAGTAGTAGTAGAAGTAGTATTTAAAGTAGAAACAGTAGCAGTGGTAATAGTAGAAGTAGTATTAGAAGTAGAAACGGTAGCAATAGTAAAAGCAGTGGTAGTATTATTAGTAGTAGTAATAGCAGTAGTAGTAGAAGTAATATTAGTTGTAGAAATAGTAGCAATAGTAGAAGTAGTAGTAGTATTATTAATAGTAGTAATAGTAGTAGTAGTAGTAGAAGTATTATTAGTTGTTGAAACGGTAGCAGTAGTAGTAGTAGTAGAAGTAGCATTAAAAGTAGAAACAGTAGCAGTGGTAGTAGTAGAAGTAGTATTAGAAGTAGAAACGGTAGCAGTAAGAGTATAGTAGTAGCATATCCAATATATTTCCTATATTTTTCATTCAAGCAGTAATAAAAAAGCGAAGTACAATTCACATTGCCAAGCTGCTCAATTTCAATAGACTTGGGTATTCTACTGTTATAAAGAAGCACCTTTTCACTCTACTGTATGCTCTTGGCATTTACGCACCATTTTCAAAGGCTATCTTGTAATCTAAAGGCACAAGTGAAAAGGCAATGGAACTTCCACTGTATTTAATTGCATTCATCTCATATTTACTGCATCCAAGTAAATTATTTGCTTGTCCCCATCAAGAGATGCTAAAACTGTATCGTTAAACTTTTTAAAATTGTATCGTTAAGATACTAAAAATTCCTTACCTTTACAGTTCTGCCCTGTAGGCACGCATTGCAATTACTTTTAAATTTTCAACAAATGAAATGAAAAACTGAAGAGAAGGTTTTGGGGGCCAAAATTAGTGAAGTCCAAATCAAAAGCTCTTAGTTAAGATATACCCACACGTTATATTGTATTTTCCAAGTACAGAGACTTACCATTGGAAAACAAACACACATGTTCAAATAGTAGCAACACAAATTCAAATATTGCTGCGACATGAATGGAAAGACCAACACCATTACCACCAGCGCCACCATCAGAGCACCTCTAACCATGACAACAAGACCAATTTCTGGTAGCTGTAGTTGACCCGACTATCGCTTGATGTACATACGTATTCCATCATGACGCTTATGATGCCAAGAGCAGGCAACATAGTACGTGCATACATACGTACATTGGTTTGGGATGTGATATGATTTGTGAATGTCAGTCAGTCGGTGGCAGTATACAATCTGATGATTTGGTTTGTGAAAGATACTCCGTTCGTACGGACATATTTGATTTGGAAAGAAAAATGTTTCATGAATTTTTAAAATCTTACTCTCTATGCAGACACACACTCATGAATTGTTGCTTAATTCTAGACAGAAAACAATTTTGTTTGTTTTTATTTTACCATTACATTTGCCAATATAAATTACAATTCACTAAACATACAGACTCTCGTATTTCGTAAGATAATATTTGTGAATTATTTATGATTAAATTGCAATATGGATGGTTGGGGTATGGATTGTAATGGTAGATTTTTGTAACTGGATAATAAAAATATTTGTTTAATAGTGAAGTACATAGGTTGCTTACTAAATTCGTGAATTCTTAATGTAAAGGGTGTCTCTGGCAGAGTATTCTTTTTAAATAGAGTGTCACTTTTTGTACAAGTGGCAACACTAAAATTTTGACAGTGCCTTTGCACTAGGCACCAATTCGCACGATATTTCAGTATAATCTGCGATCTTGTACATTTCTTTCCCTGGTTATCGGATTTATTTATTATCGTATCAAGCTTCCCTTTCCATTGAGCCATATCTTTGTAGCTTTGCTATGTATATCTACAATTTCCTCCACGGGTCAGAGAAGGACACAGTTCATCGTGAACGCTCTTCTTCGTTCTTAAAAGATGTTTAAACCGGTTGATTTATTTATCATGGATCTTGTTAACACTAAACCTACCGATACTTTATATTCCTACCAAAGGGGGTCAAATGACCCCTTCTCGGTAAAAAAATTAAAAAAGAGAGGAGTAAATCTTGGAAAATACATTCAACGTATTTTGTAATAAAACTCGTAAAGGCAAATAGCGATGTGATAATAATATTTTCAAGAAATTCTAACAAGAAATTCAAAATGGGTCATTTGACCAATCCATGGTAGGTTTAGTGTTAATTTTTTTATATGTTGATTAGATTTTTGTGCCATTTTAACAGAATATTACAGGAGAACACGCGTTTCTTAAAAAATTTCCGGTCGAATAATTTCATCGGTAACAAACTATAAGAGATAACCGAGTGATATACTAGACTTACGATGTCCCCTCTGAGGGGACAGCCAAATGCAATGGATTAAGAACGAAGCACTTTATGAAACAAAACCTCGCTACAATTGGCAAAACTATTTATAAAGCCGGAATTCACCACAGTCTAGTAGGTAGCGTTTGGCTTATTAGACGGAGGGCCACTGTTCAAACCCCCGAGTTAGACATCAAAACGAAATGTGAAAAAATATGTCTTCGGCAACAGATTTCTGGCGAAAGCCTTGGGAGTAATCCTCCAAAGCTATTTGAATAACAAATTTCAGGATGTAGCCACGTCAATATTGACAATTTCCCGTCTCGCACTTGAAATGTTCTCAGATATTTCTTCTGGTAATACGCTAATGACACAACAGTTCCATAAGTACGTTCTGATGATTCAAAGCTGATGATTCTTAGCATAACATAATCTACATGTTTGGCTGTAGACAACTCTCATTCTCAATAAGTTTTCTCTGAGCCTACAGTACCCTGCCAAAAGACCAGTTACTAACTTTAAGTTACTACTGGATAGTCAGATGCTGTTGCTGTGGGTCACCAGTCCCGAACTGTTTGGAGTTCAACTGGTAGTAATTGATTTGATTACGAGGTCTGACCACAGACTTAATTTACAGGAACCAAGAGCCCCTGGAACCTCGGTTCTAGCCTGGCTGTTGGTGTGGTCCCTTTTGGAAGCATCGCGGTGGCTGTGGTTTGGACCCAAATCGCGGGAAGAGTCTAGCTAATAGGCTCGGTGTGGAGTTGCATTTTTCCAACCGGGTGCTGTGAACCAAAGATCGGAAGGAGTTTTAGATAAACTCCGCTCCTAACTAAGGGGAAAGTTATGTCCAAATACATGGATTCCAATTGGTACTCAGTTGTAACAGTCTGTTGCATTTGGGGGTGTTGGTAGATGCATTGTGTTTCACCCTGTGCGAAGACCAGCGTGGGATTAGGTCTTCGCGGAGAGGTGCCCACGTAAAACCCATCGTTGTTGGATAGTCTGATGCATGATTCAGATCTCCTCTTATTGTAGTCGCTCAACAAAAGACTCAACATTTTGTTTTGGAAAACTCATCCTCTTACTTTTTCTTCCTAGTCCCAAAGCATATTTTCTAAACATCCATTCCTTCTCTCGAGAAGGGAGGAGTGAAACCAGTGGCATCAAATCTCTCTACTGCGTAAGCTTACCTGCCTCAAATTTCCACGTGATCTGGGTAACCATATTTTCGCCATCTAATCGATTCAGCTTCTCCAAATGATTTCACACTATCCAAGTTGAATAGAGTTGCAATCTTACGATTGCATGAGTTTTGAGTTCAAAGTTACAAATTTCCTTATGTACTTGGAATATTCAATACTCGGAAGACTATTAAATGAAGCCGAAAGGGTGTAAGTCGATCATCCGAAGCAAGAGGCATATTCTAATACAAATATTAATTGAATTATGAGTTCTGAGAGCGTTTTTTGTTGGGTTATGTTGGCTTTGAGGAAAGCTATGATTTGTGGTTTATTCGCATACATCGGCGTCTTCACTCTTTCACTTCACAACTTGATCTGATCATCTTATTATTTACACCAGGTATACACTAACGAAGTCGTTGCAGTCTAGTATCAATGTACGTGGCTGGTTCTTTCCAGTCTAACTTTTCTTTGTCCATCGGTGAGCTACTTGCACTTTTTGGAACATCAATGGCTTTAGTCCAAGCTCATTTTTCAATACGTGTTGCATCCGTTCTCGTGATATGTTCAGCTCACGAGCAATTTTTCTACCACTGCGGCGTGGATTTCGATCAAATCTGGCCTTCACTTTTCGGATCATATCTGGTGTTGTTACTGTTTTTCTTCGTCCACTTTTTGGACGCAATGTAACACTGGCTGTATCACGGTAACGAGCAATTGTACGAGAAACAAAATATTTATTCACATGGTTTTCCAGCCAAATATAAAGCAATCATACTATCACGCTTGGATTCCATCACGAATAACTTTTTTTCTGAATGCAATAGATCTAAATTGCTTTTGTAAGCTTGTAAATAATAAAATGAACTGTGACGGGAATAAATCTGTCAGCTATCAGACGAACAGTTTGCTAATGATAACAACCTGAAGTTGGTTGCAGTACATATCAGCCGCCTTGTATTGGCTTACTCAGACATCTCCAACAAACTGAAATTTGAAAAATATTTCTTTGGTGAATTTCCTTCAGTAGATTTTTAACAAAAACTCCGAGAGTATATAAAGAATTGCAATGAAAAGTTTCTCAAAAATCAGTCGTCCGTAGTCGACATTAAATTGTAGGTCCTATATAAAATTAACACACACAACATATGTGGTATGGAAAGTAGATCGTTATCCCGCCAAAAGTCGTTACAACCAACGAAAATGGAACAGAAATGGTGGCTCGAAATGTTTTTAAAGACTTATCGGCCGCCTACAAGAATAGGTGAAGCTGGTCATTAATGAGGACATCCAATTCTATTGACTCATTTCATCACTATTCTGTCGTTACTATATTGATTGTGCTTTAACAAAATGCATGAACTATTCATTCTTTAGCTGCACAATAGTCCTGCAGAAATTTTCTTACGATGTAATAACTTTTAATTTAAGATCCATCACCCTTACTAATTTTTTCTAAATCCAACAGAATGCACAGCAGATGTAAATAGGCACCATCCCCATAGTATTGTTTAAACAATAAAAAAAACTTTTTAGAATTGTAAAGACTGCGTGTCTTCAGTAATTAGACAATGACCGATCATTTTCCATATATCGTTACTTTAGCTAGGTTGAGAACCTACTATTATTGGTCTGTGTTTATTTTCTCCATTGCTGCTGTGATTATGGTACATGCAATATATTATGGAGATACATATGTATGTATGTAGATATGTTTTAGGTTTTATATGCAATAAATTTCTAAAGTAATATTTCTTTATATGCAGATTAAGATATATTTAATCAATTCGAACAATAACAACAGCAACATATGGAAAATGCATACGTTATTAGTAATTGAACACAGTAATTATTGACTTGCAGCAGGAAATTAAATTCAGTTAATAAGACTAACTGACAACATGTATTTTATGGACGTATTTAGACGTTATTTATTGATAACAAGAAATTGCAATAAATTGCATTAAATTAATTACATTCCATTTACAAAATCCATAATAAAATGAAATTAATAGGAAGGCAATGCTTACCATAGATCTTAAATTAAGTGAATGCATAATTTGGGGGAACTGCATGATCTTGACAAGCCTTTAGTCAGGATTACAAGCTAGTTTCTCGCACTACTTACATATGTTGTGTTTACCAATTTTATACAAGAGTGGCGAGACCTACAGTTTAAAGTCGACAGATTATATTGGAAAACCTTTTTCATGACAATTTTTTATTTACTCTCAAAGTTTTCGCCAGAAATCTGCTGAGAAAAAATCACCAAATAAATATTTTTCAAATTTCAGTTTGTTGGAGATGTCTGAGCTGGGGTTTGAACCGAATAGATCTCCTCTTATTGTAGTCCCTCAACAAAAGGTTCAACATTTGTTTTTGGAAAACTCTACACCTTTCCTTATCTTCCCTTTTGTAGGGCATATTGGCTAAACATCCATTCCCTTGCTCTAGGAGGGAGTAGTTAAATCAGTGGCGTGAAATCTTTTCTCCGTGCACGATTACTTACTTGAATTTACCCAGAAATTCTACGTGATCTGGTTAACCATATTTTCGCCATCAACAAACAACCTCATCCTCTCCAACTATCCAAGTTGAATGAAGTTGCAATTTTCCGATTGCATTAATTTTTGGCTTCAAAGATACAAGTTTTACTTATGTGGTCAGAAAATTCCATTCTGTGCGGTAAAAATGAAGTAGAAACCTCCTTTCTAAACCATTCTTGGTTGACGCGTGCTGAAGTCGGTGGTGCTGTGCCCTGTTGGAATGTTCATGGTCTGCGGCCGAAATGTTTGTCTGCCCAGGGCTTCAATACTGTCTTTAAGACATTGTCCATACAATATTCGACATTTATTTTGACCCCACGATCGATGAATACGAGCGGAAAGCGACCATCGGCCGTTACGGCGGCCCACACCATTACCATCGGTGACGCTTGAGTTCTGGTGGCCAATGGAAGGTGTAAATTTTCAGCTGACACTAATAATGCCGATTTCAGACTCGTGACCATGACGTCGTTCGTCCCATCGACTGCAGCCGAAGAAAGTGTGTTCGGCATCGTCTAACATTTCCTCCTCCTCGTAGATGTAGAATGGTGAGCTATATTTTCCCTTGCGATGCAGGTACTCTTTGAAGTATCCATGACCGGTTAGCACCTGGGTTATACGTATAGTAGTCCACTTCGCCGTTTGTTCTATTTTTCCACACTTTCATTCTGGAATGAGTTTGTGTGTCCACCTACCATACCGTTCATTTTCCCATCGGCATTGCCATTTTGAGAGGACTTCGTTCTGTATCGTTTCTACACTCTGCGACTGAGTCGTGATCTGTTTAGCGTTGTAAATTATCTGGTGTATGTGAACCATTCCAGCTTTATTAAGGCGGCTTGTGTCGATACGGTGCGATACGAGGATATGACTCGTAAAGCTGCTATTCTCTGTGTGGATAGTAGTTTTTTGGCTCTGGTTCGAGTTTTCAAAGTAGAAGCCAAAATTTCAGAGCCATAAAAGAGTATGGTATTTCCAGCCTTCATGAGTAACTTCCTCCTACTTGGGACCGGTCCTCTAATAAATCGCCATCAGTCTACTCAGCTGTGTTGTAATTTTAGCTGCCTTTGCTCTTGCATACTCTATCTGCACTGAGTAGGTCAGTTTCGAGTCCAGTCTACTCCCAAGGTATCTAATCGATCTTTTCGTAGGTATAACCAAGTCGCCTATATTTATTTCGGTCTCGGTCGGAATATGTCCTCTTGTTAGTAGCAGCAGCTCTGTTTTATGCATTGCCAACTCCAGGCCGTGAAATTGCTGCAGCCAGTTCTTAGTGCGCATCATGACTTGTCGCAGTCTGCGTTGACCTACTTCCGTGTTTCTACCTCTAATGACTGCCGCAATATCGTCAACGTATCCGACTAGGAAAGTATCCTCCGACATTTTGATTTTCAGAATTTCATCATAAGTTGCGTTCCAGTGAACTGGACCCAATATGGATCCCTGTCCTGCTGCCGAAGTGACCTGCATTTTTCTTGGCTCTTAGGTTGGTTACAATATATATCAGCCACCCAGTATTTCTTTTAAGTCATATATTTTTATGTTTCGTTAAGATGTATTAGAAATTCTAAAGTATTTTAATTCCCATCTGTACTCATTTCTAAAACATGCTCTGTATGAATAGCACTTATGCACATTAAATAGACTATTTTTATAACCTCCTTGGGGCATACAATACGTTATGTAGTCTAAATTAACTCAATAAATTCTTAATTATACAACATTCTGATGAATTATTATTATGGATACCCTTTTTTAACACTTCACTTTTAAATTAAAACCAAAAAAAAAAAAAACAAGCTACAACAGGAACTTATTTACGTACATAAACTATACACCAATCATTATAAAACTTTATATGTTTTTCAGTCATAAAAATAAATTAAATAATTATACAAATAAAATTCCACTAAAAGCATACATACATACACACATACATACATACATACATACGTACACACATATACATAAAGAATAAGTAACAATTTTCGCATAAATTTCATGTTTATAGATCATCATCAAGAAGGTCTGTTTTTTTTAAACGGCAAAAAAAAAACAACAAGAAGGAAGGAAACAAAAGTAAATGAAAACGTTCGCTACACTACCCCACTTTATTTCATTTTGAATTATGGCCCGCCATAAAATTTAAGTGTGAATTTAAATTGAAATTTTATAACTTCAACACATGATACGTGTATGTACGTACTATCGTCTCGTACGTCTATGTCTCATGCATTTATTTATGCACTTAAAAACTGCCTGCTTTATGCATCACAGAAAACACAACATACCAGGTGTACTGGTATGAAGTGAGCCGTTTGTTTTGAAAATAAGACAATAATTTTTAATGGGAAACTAAAAAACAGTTTTTCAAAACATTTGCCATTGCTGGCTAAACATTATCCAACTTTCAGGAAATTTCTGCATTCCACTTTAATAAAACTGTTCGCCTTTTGAACAACCAACCATTTAGGCATCCAATTTCCAACTTCCTCTTCGGAATAGAAGTGCTACTCAGCCAATACTTGTCTCATCGTTGAAAACAATTAGTAGTCGGAAGAAACCAAACAGGGTATAATGTGATGAGGAGGAATTGGAAACTATCGAACACCTCCTCTGCAACTCTCCAGCCCTTAGTAGGTTGAGGTTTAGGTCCCTGGGCAGGAGCTTCTCCGAAAGTTTGGACTCTTTGCTGAGAGCTGACATTGAGTCTTTCCATTTTTGATCGTCCGTTTCCCACCTCTTCTCCTAACCTAAGGTTAGGTTAGGTTAGGTTAGAGGATGTATACTTGTAGGTTAAGACAAGTACAGTACCCGAAGGTCGAAATTGACCCATTGTACAATGTCCTTAGGGATGGAAGGAAGTAGAGGATATAGGATGAAAGGAGGGAATGTAGGTAAGGGGAGGGAGAATGGGAATCGGAGGAATTACACAGAAAGAAACAGGCACAAAACAAAAGGGGGTGAGAGCACGACTACACTTATGAAGTCCTAGCACCTCTCAACCAGTCCAAGCTGCTAATGAATTTGTGGAGAGCCTTGATGTCGGCTCTCGACACAGAACTCAAGCTCTCAAAGAAGGGTCCTTAACCTCAATCTACCAAGGACAGGGTAGTTAGAGAAGAAGTGTTCGACAGTCTCCAACTCCTCCTCATCGCAACATACCATGCAATAGTCCGTCAGCGATCTAATCTCACAGTACCCCGTGATGAAACCTTTGCCCTTCTTAGTTTTATTCAAAAGTGGCGTGGCCAACAGTTTAAATTCGACTTCGAACAACAAGTTTTTAAAAAACTTTTTCATCACAATTTCTTTTTATTTACTCTCAGAGCTTTTGGCAGGAAGTCTTCGAAGAAACATTCTTCTTTTTTTCGTTTTGTTGGAGGTGTCTGACCTGGGCTTTGAACCTTGGCCTGACATCTAGTTTGCCAACACACCATCTACAAAGCTAGCGCAACTACAACAGTAAGACAATTACAGGGAGAATTAATTTTTGCCCGCACTGCTCGCTTGTGGAACAATCTTCCTGCGGAAGTTTTTCCCATCAATTACGATATTGGTAAGTTTAAATCAAATGTCCACAAACACTACTCCCTCTTTCAACCTTCCTATAACCTATTTTCCTAAACCTACACAATGCACTGCATGAGTAGGGGCCATCCCCTGAAAAAATAAACTTGACTTGAGATGAGATGAGTACCAGGCGGACAAGCCAAAAACAATTAAGCATTCGAGATACGATCCTGATTCCCTGATTTGATGTATACCGAATATGTTTGCCTGAATTTACCGTCGCCGTGGTCTAGTAGGTAGTGTATTGGCTTATTAGACGAAAAGCCACGAGTTCGAATCCCAGATCAGACGATCAGACATCAAAACGAAAATATGAAAATACTTTTTCGGCGACTTCCTCTCAGCAGATTTCTGGCAAAAACTTTGAGAATAAAAATTTCCATGAAATGCTTCTCAAAAAATCTGTCGTTCGGAGTCGCCTTTTAAACTGTAGGTCCCGCCACTCATGTATAAAATTAACGCACACAACACGAGTGGTGTGAGAAGCTAGGACGTTGTACAATGGGTCAATTCGACCACCGCGTACTGTACTTGTCAGAATTTGACAAGTACATGTCCTCTAACCTAACCTAACCTATCGCCAACACATAGAAAATAATAATACTCGTTCACAATAAATGTTTCCTATGAGGACATATTATATACTGAAGCTCACTTCATACCAGTACACTAGCTACATATTAACGTACGAATGTATGATCGCATATTTGTTGATTTTGCTTTTATAAGGCTACAAATACTATACAGCCTGGCTAAATCAACTAATCACATGTAAATTTTTTCCATTTACTTTAAACGTTTTATATCAGACTCTATGCATTTGCAGTACATGGTGTTGCATCATAAAAATGGAGAGCAATAAAGACACAAAACCTCTTATGCCCCAAAAGAAGAAGTCTACGATGCCGCCTTGCATCGTATAGATGTGTTATGAACTTATTGTTACTATTAATGTTGTTGTTGTTGTTGTTGCAAGTATATTATTAAGTAATTTGATTTTTTTTTCCAAGCAGTTTCATTTAATATTTAATACAACGACGCAACACAGTCAGTGTATGCATGTATGTAGATAGTCTACAGCCAAACATAAGTGCCACAGTAAGTGAACATTATAGTGCTCGTAAAGTACTTCACATTGTTGATATTTATGATGTCTTGTGTTCAATTTAAATAATTTTTGTTCAAGTCTAATGATGAAAATATACGTTATTAGTGTTTATGTTGGCAAGATGTTATTATTACTTGAACATTTTCTTAAGCAATTTTCTTTTTAATAACACGACAAAATTCACTTAAAATCTAATAACTTTTGTTATTTTCTTGGATGCAACAAAATAATGAGTTTAACGTACGATGGCTGTGAAATCAGTAATCTTATTAAGCGTTTAATGAAATGATTACCAGATTATTGTTTAAGACTTTAACAATGATCAACTTTTATAGGAGGTGTAGTTACTAACAATAAGTAATAAGAAAGGAACTATACAGTGATAGAAGTTCGTTTGACCGCAGTAGTTTTTTAAGATTTAAAAAAAAAATTTAATTAAATTTGTATATACATTTGTAAGTTGCGTGTATATTACATACAGGTTGGCTGATATGTATTGCAGCCAACTTCAGGTTGTTATCATTTGGAAGCCGTTCCTCTGACAGCTGACAGATTTATTCCAATGACAGTTCATTTTATTATTTACAAGCTTACAAAAGCATTTTAATATATTGCATTCAGAAAAAAATTATTCGTGGAATTCAAGCGTGATGGTGTGATTGCTTTATATTTGGCTGGAAAACCACAGCTGGCTATCGTTTTGAGCCCTCCAGCATTTCAATGTGAATAAATTTGTTTTCTCGGACCATTACTCGTTACCCTAATACTGGCAGTGTTGCATCGTGTTCAAAAAGTGGACGTAACGGTAACAACACCAGAAATCATTCGAAAAGTGAAGGCAAGATTTGATCGAAATCCACGCCGCAGTGGTAGAAAAATTGCTCGTGAGCAGAACATATTGCGAAAACGGATGCAATACATATTGAAAAATAAGCTTGGACTAAAGCCGTTGAAGTTCCAAAGAGTGCAAGAGCGCACCGATGGATAAAAAAAAGTTAGACTGGAAAGAGTCAAGGAGTTACTTCGCTTGCAAGAAAGTGGCCAGTTACCGAATTTGGTTTTTTCCGATGAGAAGCCATTCCATGTTGAGCAGTTTGTGAACAAAAAAAATGATCGGGTTTACTTGCCAAAGAAATCAGCTGAAAATTTACACTTCCGATTGGAAGCGGATGGTAATGGTGCTAGTCGCTCTCCGCTCGTATTTATCGACCGTGAGGTCAAAATATATGCCGAATATTATTGGGAAAATGTCTTAAAGACAATATTGAAGCCCTAGGCAGACAAACATATCGGCCGCAGACCATGGACATTCCAACAGGATTCAGCCCCACCGCACTCGGCACACGTCAACCAAGAATGGATTAAAAAGGATGTTTCTCGCTTCATTTCTACCGCACAATTGCCACCAAAATCTCCGGCTCTCAATTCGTTGGACTTTTGTGTCCGGGGCATTTTGGGAGAGTAAGATTCTCACTGAAAAAGTATCAAAGTGTCGATCATCTCAAGACGGCACTTTGCCGGGAATGGGCGAAAATACTGCAGAGCTACTTTCGTGCAGCCTGTGATGGCTTCATCGGCCATTGTAAGGCCTTAATCCGTACCAAAGTCGGCCAATTCGAACAAATCTGAACTGATTCTGAAATTTAATATTATTTCCAAAATTTTTTGCTTTTAAATTAAAAAAATATAGCGCTATACTTTGTTGCATTATATATCAGCCACCCTGTAATTTAATTAAATTTAATTTAATTTAAAACAATTTTAAATTTAAACTTTTTCATACCTAAATTAAACTTAAATATATTTTGCATGGATACTACATAATTCATGAGAAATGGAATCATTTGGCCGCAGTAATTCTTTAAATTTAAATTTGTAATAAATTTAATATTTTTATTGGCCAAAATATTTTCCTTCTTCCTGAAAAACTAAATCGTCTGACCGCATTTTCATTTAAATTTAAAATAAAAGAAAAAAATTTTGAAAATGTTGGACTACCCTGACTACTAATAATCAAAAATATTATATTTATCATCAAGTTTACAGATTTTCCCTTTTGGAAGATTTACGGTCGAAATCTGTCTACCGTCTGCATTCACTTTAGTTGCAAGGATCACCAGAAGTTTCCAACCATGCAAGAAAATTTGCTTTTTCATAAGAATTCCGTACTTTTAAGCCTAAGGCATACAGTGCTATTGTCTGATGGTTCCACACATTTCTCTCATTTTACAATCGCCATAATTGTCTTATCGAAAGGATTATTCCCAATACGATGAATAAATTCTAGTCCACTGATTCGTTAAGC
The DNA here is from genome assembly GCA_014635995.1 of Sarcophaga peregrina. Lineage (NCBI taxonomy): Eukaryota > Metazoa > Arthropoda > Insecta > Diptera > Sarcophagidae > Sarcophaga > Sarcophaga peregrina. The sequence goes on from CM025791.1 coordinate 80,924,427, forward strand.
AATCGATCAACATCCGTATGCCAACGAAACGCTGAAAACATTGCCGCAATCCTTGAGACTATGTTCTCCCGGGTCAGCCGGTAGCTAGCTTTACTCTTTACCAAAAAATCAATTCCATCGTTGGAACCCATTAGTGAATGAATGGGTACATAAGCAAACAAAATTGTCAAATTTGAAATGAAACCAATCCAAATGCGATCCATGAACGTCTGATGCAATGCTAAAAGCTTTCGCTTTGGAGGGTATTTTGAGCTATCAATGTTATGAATTTTTATTTCATTGAGATCGACGTTGAACAGGTTATCACTGTCAATGGCGAACACTATAGGGCTTTAGCCACCAATTTTCTGCCATGAATTTGAAGCTCAGAATCACCAGAGACATATAGTCGTAACAGGACTACGTTGACTTTCATACAGCTCATACCACATTGAATCTTTTTGCACAAATGATGATAGCATGATCACCTCACGTGTAGGTGATGCTATGATTAACAACCGAGTTCATATAATTTCACTCGATTAGGCTTTTTTTCTCAACTCGCGGGCGTACAGGAATAAGTCATAAACCACAGAAGTTCTCAAAGGAAGAATAACCACTGCCATAGGACAGATTGATTTATGCGCCAGAGTTAAGGAAAATTAGACATTTCCAATGCGCCACAGAGGACATTTGACATACATACACACACATAATTGGTCATTATAACTCTGCAAACAGGATTACGACCTTGATTCTCACTGCACTTATGTTATGCGTGTTAATACACATGAATTGCAAGACCCTCAGACAATCTGCTGAAAGCAAGTCGCCTAAGAAATATAAAATTTCTTTTGATTGGCGATGCTTGACCTGGTTTTGAACCGTGGCCTCGCGTCTAACAAGCCAACACACTACCCACCACACCTGATAACTGTCGAACACCTCCTCTGTAACTGCCCAGCCCTTAGTAGGTTGAAGTTGAGGGCCTTCTTTGAGAGCTTGAGTTCTGTGTCGAGAAAGCCGACATCAAGGCTTTCCATAGATTTATTAGCAGCTTGGGCTGGTTGAGAACTGCTAGGGCTTGATAAGTGTAGTCACGCTCTCACCTTCTTTTGTTTTGTGTCTGTTTCTTTCTGTGTAACTCCTCCGATTCCCATTCTCCCTCCCTTTACCTACATTCCCTCTTTTCATCCTATATCCTCTATTTCCTTCCTTCGTTAAGGACATTGTACAATGGGTCAATTTCGACCTTCGGGTACTGTACTTGTCTTAACCGACAAGTACAACTCCTCTAACCTAACCTAACCTACTACACTACGGTGATTTTTAAAGGAGGTCGCCGTGGTCTAGTAAGTAGTGTGCTGTCTTATTAGACGTAAAGCCAGGGTTCGAATCCCAGGCCAGATATCAAAACTAAAATAAAATAAATACAAAATACAAAAAATATTTCTTCTTTGTTCTCTTTCTCTTCTTGTTTCTCAAAAATATGTCGTTCGGAGTCGACATTAAACTGTAGGTTCCGCCACTTTTGTATAAAATTAACACAACATAACTGTTGTGAGAAACTGCGGGTTTCTTGGGGACGATTGCTGTAGACTGTCTAATGGTGACGGTATAACACTGGCCATTTTATAGTCACCAGGAGCAACTCGTTTCCTTACCGTTCTTATCTTCCCTCTTTCCACCTTTCCTAAAACCTGCGTAATGCACTACATGAGTAGGGGTCATCCCCTGAGTGCTGGTTTTATAAAAAAAAAAGTCATTTGACCGAAGTTATATTCAACAAATAATGGCATCAAGAGATCTTTCAAACGAATAAGGAATTTCGAATTTATTTTTAAATTTAAAAATATGAAGCTGTTAAAGGAAGAACCTATAAATCGAAAGCATTGACGAAATTTCTTTAATTAATTTAAAGCAAAATTAATTTTCCAATTAAAGAGATTCTTTTCCTTATTTCACACGATATTGGCGTGGCCAAAGCGGCTTCTTTAAAGACCTATTTCTTGACGTATTGGGAACAATAAATTCTCAAAACTTATCACACACCACACCCCTTATTACATTACGATGCAAAGATTTAAACGATTATATTTAGACGATATTCCATACAACCGGTTACCGGTTTTTTAAGTGTCACTGCTGCTGCAGACATTTTGTGACACTCTAGGTAAGTGTATGTATATCCCTCGTAGATATTAACCCATTATATTTTATGCATTAAACGTAGATTAATCTGTCACAGCTACTGCTGTTACGTGTCATAAATTTGAATACCATGACCGAAACTAAACACTCGTTTGCCTTTTTGTATTTCATTCATATTGAAGTGATCTTAACAAAACTATGAATTCATTAACGTTCAACAACTTATTTCTTGTAAACGTCGTGTGTGAATAAGATGAAAAGAGAAAAAATATGCACAAAACATGTTGTCATTATGAAAAAAGCATTTGAGAAAAGGAAAAATGTATGATGTGGCACATAGATAAGAATGTCTGCGGTATTATCAACCGCTTATATGAGTGGTTTTAACTTTTATTTTTTTTTGATGCTGAAAGTGGCCACAACACCACTGCGATGGCATTGTAACTTTCGCCAATTTGTTTAAAGCACTACAAAAACAAAAAAATGTTAATTTATTTCCTTGCCAATAACATTGTAATTTCTCTTCCTCTCTGTGCCACGCCCCCCCAAACACATTTCATGTAATTTGCCATTTAGTTAAGAGGAGAAGAAGCAACAACAACAACAACAACAAAAAAAAGAAAAGAACTTTACTATAAAAATTGAGTTGCTGTCAAATCAACAATTTAAGCAATTTCAACAATATTAACCAGCAATAGCAACAACAAAAACAACAACAACAATCAGCACCATGCAAATGTTGTATGAACAGTCAGCGTCAACCAGCGGTTACATTTAATATGCCACAACAACAAGCGTAATTTTTTTTATGTTGCCCAGCGGCATGTTAAAATTGAAAAACGCATTTGCGTGATAAATTGCAATATTTAACACTCTACTCTACTCTACTCTACTCAACTCTACTCAGCTCAACTTAAATGCCGCGCTTGAAGCCTTGAGTTCTGTAGATTTCTGTTTCAATTTTTGTTCATTTCTTTCGTTACTTTTTTCCCCGCTTTTTCTTTTTTTTAATTTCATACAATAGTAGTTAGTCATTGCATAGCCCGCTTTTAACTAATATTTTAACAACAACAACAACAGTTGCAATGAAAACCAAAACATTGAACAAAAAAATCCAAAGCCCATCCATGAATGAATGCAGTAGACTTAAAGGTAGGCATAGCAGTGATATATTTGAAAAAGGGTGTCCCTTAAAACGAAACTGGATCTCCTTTTTAGTCCAAAGGAGCTTAAATTTTATTTCTATTAGATTATGTTAGGTTAGAGGACGTGTACTTGTCGGTTAAGACAAGTACAGTACCCGTAGGTCGATATTGACCCCTTGTATAATGACCTTAGAGACAAGGTAAAGGGGGGAGAAAAGAGGAATTACACAGAAAGAAACAGATACAAAACAAAAGAGGGTGAAAGCGCGACTACACTTATGAAGTCCTACCATCCCAAGCTGCTAAGGAATCTGTGAAGACCCTTGATGTCGGCTCTTAACATAGAACTCAAGCTCTCAAAGAATGCCCTGCGAAGGGTCTTCAACCTCAACCTACCAAGGTCTAAGCAGTTACAGAGGAGGTGTTCGACAGTCTCCAACTCCTCCTCATTGCAAAATACCCTGCAATAATCCGGCTGGGATCTGTTACAGATCCCCGTCAGCGACCTAATCTCTGCAGCGCCCCGTGATGGTTTAGATTACGTAACAGTTTCAATCCAAGAAAATGAAACTTTAAGAAACTCTAGCTATTCATTCCAACAGCATAGGATTGACACTAAAAGTGACTGTAAAAAATAGTCTCTTCCTGATATCATTATTTGAGGAAATGTCTGTTCTATGGCCATGCCTTCTAATGATTCAGTGGCCTGTGAAAGTCGTGGGAATAGTGCAATGCATAGCTTTAAAGACAAAAGATAATTACAGCAGGTAGTCGCTGTAGTCTAGTACGAAGTGTGTTTTGGCTTATGAAACGTAAGTTTGAACCTTTACCTATTGGTGAGCGTGAAGGGACTGTCATTACCTACAATAAAATTCTAAACAATACTTTATGGCCAACCCATAGAAATATGTATTTAATAATAATAAGATACTAGAGGTGTGCACAAGACATATAAAATTGCACACTAAAGACCAAATATTGATTGTAGCTGCAAGTATAAATAAGTGTGAAGCTAAGATAGAGTAGAAAGAAAAACAACTGCACCCGTAAACCATTGTACAACAGTATAAAAGATAGTTGTATGAAAAGTGCAACAAAAATATTTTACTCTTCATAGAGTCACAACATGCATTTCTTTTTTTGCTCTAGGCATCTGAACACATTCGTCGACGCCAGCATTGCCAGTAAGTTTTTTAAACTTTTTATTTCTGGGGAAAAACCTTTTTTTACACTACTACTTTTTTTACACTACTGATATTCATATGGCAATACTGAAAATGTAGCTTCAGTAGTAAAATATGCTTTTACAACACCAAAGCATAGTTCCGTTACTTCACAGGCAAACGAGTGCTGTTGTATACATTGAATAAATGAGAAATACACATTTCAGTGCACTCGTAAAATCAAGACAAACAGAAAAGAACCACACTACAGTATTGCATTCGGTAAAGCGTAAGCTAGCAGAATGTCTTGTGCACACCTCTATAAGACACGTACAAAGTCGCCATAGTCTAGTAGATAATATGCTAATGCTTATTAGAAGAAAGGCCACGGTTCAAACCTAACAGCATACATCAGCAACGAACTGAAATATGAAAAATATTTATTCGATGACTTCCTCTCAACACTTTTCGGGCAAAAATTCTGGGAGTAAATAAAATTTGTCATTCGGAGTAGGATTTAAACTGTAGGTCCCGCCACTCATGTGTAAAATGAACACACACAAGTGCTATAAGAAACTAGATCGTAATCTTAACTGAAAGGTTGTAATGACCAATTATGTATAACTGCACATACTTTTCTTTTGATTGTGAACTTCGAAGTGGATCAACACTAGATATGATTCCGACATCGTAGTACAAATGTCTCGAAAACATCTACGTACGAAAACATCTACGTATTTCGTTTTGGAATTTATTTCAAATATTTTTTGTTTACGACCTTCGGTACAAATTGGTTTCTGAGAAAGAACATTCTGAGGTGCATCCTTCAACTAGTAATGTTGGTCGAAGTAATCATTTTAAACCTCAGTGTCCTCTGTCCTGTCCTGAAAAAGGCAGACCCCACATTATGCGGCAACCACAGGGGTATAACACTTCTCCCTATCGCATATAAGGTTCTTACAGGCGTATTGTGTGAACGACTGAAGCCACTCGTCAAAGTACTGATTGGACCTTATCAGTGTAGCTTCAGACCTGGGAAATCCACCATAGACCAGATCTTCACACTGCGCCAAATCCTGGAAAAGGCCCATGAAAAACAAGTCGACACACACCATCTTTTTGTCGACTACAAGGCAGCCTTTGATAGCCACATAAGGGATCGTGTTTATGCCGCAATGTCTGATCTCGGTATATCCGTGAAGCTGATAGGGCTATGCAGAATGACGTTGAACAATTCCTGCAGTTCCGTCAAGGTAGGAATAGACCTCTCCGAACCTTTTGATACCGTGCGAGGATTCATACAAGGCGACCCCTTATCATGCGACCTCTTCATGAAAAGTGTTCTGCGAAAGACTGGAGTGCATCGCAATGGCACTATCTTTCAAAAAAGTGTCCAATTGATTGCGTACGCTGACGACATCGACATCATAGGGCGTACCAAGCGAGATGTTACTGCTGCCTTTAGCGCTATTGAACGGGAGTCTAAGAAGATGGGTTTAGCAGTAAATGAAAGCAAAACAAAGTATATGTTATCGACAAGTAGAGACGTGAGGCGTATTGATACTCAGATTACAGGCCGTTACCACCAAAAATGATGTCAGTCTGGAGATCAAACACAGGATTACTCTTGCCAACATGTGCTACTATGGTCTCAATAGGCAATTGAGTAGCAGAGACCTCTCTCGTGCAACAACATTAATACTCTACAAGGCGCTCATCTTACCCGTGTTTCTTTATGGCGCAGAGGTATGGACTCTATTAAGAACTGATGCAGCAGTCTTGAGGGTATTCAAAAGGAAAGACCTACGTAAGATTTTCTGTCTTGTGCGAGTTGGCGATGATTTCCACATCCGATCTAACAGTGAGCTGTATGAGCTCCTCAACGACATAGAGGCTGTGCAGCGTATTAATATCCAGCGGCAGCGATGGCTCGGCCATGTCGTTTGAATGGAAGAGGATGCTCCGGCGAAACAGGTATTTGTTGCGGGGATCTGCGGAAGTCGGCGAAGAGGAAGACCTTGTATCCATCATCGATTGCTGTGACCGCTCGTAAGGCCGAAATCCATTAACTGGGTTGTTAATGGCCAGTTAAGTAAGTAAGTAAGTAATCATTTTAAAAGTATAGAAAGGCAGTAGTCGTCGTTAATTCAACAGCAGCCTGTTCTACCGTCCCCATCTCCGTATAGTCTTCAATTTTAAGACGTCCAGCTTTGTAGTCAGTATTCGGCAATGCTTTTAAGTGTACTAGTGATAAAAAATGTAGATGAATTCTTAATTGTTTTTTACATTCGGCTATTTAAAATGATCATGAAAAAACGATGATAAATGTTACAAATCTGGTTCTATATAGATCTTCCTTCTCTTTTATCCTTTAGGGTGTCCGAAACTGTGAACTTAATTTCTGTTTTCAGACGTTTATTCCAAGATAATTACGACGCAAAGGTATTAGTCAAATAGCTCTTCTACTTTACAAATGATCACAGCTAACTCTGTGCAATTGCATGCAATTTCATCTTAAGGATCACCCTTCAGCACAAACACTTTCAGATATGTAAACATAAATTATATTGAATCTCGTTGAAATTTACAAACATTCAAAGGCGCATATATGTATGTGTGTGTTTGTGGAAATTTATGCTCATATTTATTTATTTTTGTACATGTGTGTGGGTATGTGGTGAAATGTAATGCGTGTTTTTAATACACACACACACACATTTGATTGCTTGCTTGCCTTATGTGTAATAGTCAGGCAGCTAAGCAGTCAGGCAATTGCCAGCAATGACACCAGCAATGAATGAAGTATCGAGCAACAATCACGACTTAAACAACGACAACAAATAACCAGCAACAATATCTCAAGCAACTAAAGTTAACATAAATTTTGTTGGCAATTGTAGTATAAGTTGCATGCCGTGTTTAATGGCATAATTTAAAGCTGCAAATTTTGTCATAAATTTTGCAAAATGATTACCACAAGCGAGTGGTCGATCCCAGCCTGCATATCAGCGGCGTTCTGTTCTGTACAATGTTCAATTGATATATGAAGTATGATGACGCGTATGAGCCACCATTTGGATGAATGTATGAAATAGCGTGCTGGTGAAATTTGTTATGAATTAATGAATTAAATGCATTTAAGAAATGCAAGGGAAAAAGAAAGCCTACAATGAATTAACATGAATTATCACTCATATGCATACATACATACAGTAGCGAGCACAAAAATGCAACACTGTGCCATATGATCTTTAATAAGATCTGTTTCGAAATAACGGTAACTAATTTATCTATTTTCTTTTGCTGTTAATTCTTTCAATTATAAGTTTTCAAAGTAACCACAGTTTATTCCAAATTCTGCTTTAAAAAGTTAAATATTTTGGAATTATTGAAAAAAGTGCAAATTTTTAGCGAGCAAAAAAAGTGCAACATAATAAAAAAATAGTTAAAGTAAGTTATTTATTTAATTATAATTGAAAATTTCTTAAATAAGTTATACAACATGTGTTTTGTAATAGAAACAGCTCTCAGCTGACAGGAAAACTGCAATCATTAAAGCCTTAGAAGAAGGAAAATCCATGCGTGAAGTTGGACACCTCTTTGGTGTAAATCAATCAACCGTATATCGGATTAAATCTCGATTTTCCTTGAGAAATAGTGTGGAAAGGAAACCAGGTAGTGGTATTCCTCGAAAAACTACCTCTCGCGAAGACCGCCAGATGATTGCACTGGTTAAAAAAGATCCACGAAAGACCGCAGTGGACGTTGCTAATTTCGCAAATGAGCAAATGGGAGTCTCTATAGGCGTTTACACTGTTCGCCGTAGGTTGAAAGAGGCTAATTTGCATACGAGACGACCCGCAAAGAAACCTCTCATCAGTGCAATCAATAAAAAAAGCGCCTGGAATTTGCAAAACGTTACAAGGATTGGTCAAATGAACAATGGGCTAAAGTCTTGTGGAGCGATGAAAGCAAATTTAATTTGTTTGGCTCCGATGGGATAAATTTTGTTCGAAGACCGCCTGGACAGAGATATTCTCCAAGATATCAAATTTCAACCGTAAAACATGGCGGTGGATCAATAATGGTGTGGGGTAAGGAACGATATGTTTAAAAAAAATTATTGATTTTACGTCACGCATTTACAGGAGCGTTTTCCCGTGATGGGGTAGGTCCCTTAACTCAAATCGAAGGAAAAATGGACGCCAAGAAGTACTGTGAAATCCTTGGAGAACGCATGCTTCCTCATCTGCGGGAAAAAATGCCTCCTGGTAGCATATTCCAACAGGATAACGATCCAAAGCACTCAAGTCGCTTAGCTCGAAACTTTTTAAGCGACAATGATGTCAATGTTTTGGATTGGCCATCACAGTCTCCCGATCTAAACCCCATAGAAAATCTATGGGAGCTATTAGATCGGGAAGTTAAGAGGAAACATCCGTCAAATAAGATGCAATTAGAAGAAATTTTGAAAAGTGAATAGGAGAAAATATCCATTAACACATTAATAGCTTTAGTCGGCTCTATGCCTTCTAGGTTGCAAGAAGTCATAAAAAATAAGGGCTACGCCACTAAATATTAATTTTAAGATTTTTTTTGTAAGAATTCCTATTTAATTTAAATAAACACATTAAAATTTATGCTGTTGCATTTTTATTGCTCCCATGAAATTCGCACTCTTTTTAATAAATGACAAAATAATATATCATTAATTAAAAATATTTACATAATGTTATTGATAATAGGTATCTATAACTGTAGGGATTAATAACCCAAAGAAATATTTTGAACTTGTCACCATTTTTTTAAAATTATCGCACTTAAAGATAATTTTACCCAACGTTGCATTTTTTGTGCTCGCTACTGTACATGCATACAAAAGAATGAGTGAATGCATCAATCTATATTACGGTATATGTGAAATACTCACGCACATATTGTAATTTGTTATGTAAATGGGAATTACATACTTAATGATGACACTTTCATTTCATTAATTTCAATGCAATGTACGAAAAAAAAGACGCCATTGTTTTGGAATGTTGAATGGAGCACTCGCCAGAATTTCGAAATTGCTCGCAAATAGGACATGTTGTAGTTAGTTCTCGAATCCCGAAATCCCGGGATTTTCAGGATTCCCAAAATCCCGAATCCCGGGATTTTTAGAAACTTTTCTCGCGATTTTTCGGAATTTTCGGGATTGTGAATTCATATGTATTTCGATCCTACAAAAGGTCCTGAAAAAAATTCTATATCACTTGACTTTGATAATAGCATCTCAGATGAGGAAAACCCTACTCCCAGTGATAACAAATTATTTGATAGCATCGAAGAATGCAAAAGCCCTATAAAACGAATCAAAAGGGTAACTGAATTAAATACTGTCCAACTGTCCAAAGAAATAGATTTATTTACATCAGGCGGTGGAAGAGGTGAATATTTGCAAGCTGCATACAGCTATCTTGGAACTATTTTACCAACAAATGTTGATTGCGAGAAGTGCAAAAAAAAATTCCGAGCAAATTCCAAGCGGAAATCTATACAAATGTGGGATGTGCTCGATTGAACTTTTATCGAATGTACAAAATAGGAGAGAAGGCAATACCATCTGGCAGTGATGTCAATTCTGTCTAAAATCCGAGGAATCGGCTCTTAAGAGATCAGCTAGAAAATAGTACCACTAAGTAAGGGGAAACAAAATCACCCAATGCTAGAACATTGATGATATTGGAATTTTCGGCAATGCAAAACCCAATTGAGCTTTCGGTAATGAAAAATTCCAAGCCGAACCTTTCTATGGAGCGATACAAGACATTTTGGCTGAATAAACTCTGTGAAACGAAAAACAACGGGAAAGCAAATGAATTTGCGGCAATCGACATTTGACAAAAATAACTTGAGGGAGTAACAAGAAACTGCAGACTAAAAAAAATTTTTCAAAATAGGGATCATCTTGAATCCAATATCTACATATATCCAGTGGTAATGAGAAATACGCATCAAAATTTAAACTCAGAACCTAAGAAGCACTAACGCATTCTAAACGAAATTTCTTGTTGCATATCAGTTGCAGGGCAGGCTATATCCCTGTCAACACCGAACAATACCAGGCTAATAGGTTTGGAGCAAACTTTGGACGGATAAGTTGTATAGATTGAACACGTTGAAATCGCCTTAGTCTAGTCGGTAGTGTATTAGCTTATTAGATTAAGGGTCACGGTTTAAACCTCAGGTCAAACATCTCGAAAAGAACGATGTAAAAAAAGAATATTTCTTCAGAAGAAAAAACTGGCAAAAACTCTGAGAGTATATAAAGTTGCCATGAAAAGTTTTTAAAAAATCAGTCGTTCGGAGTTCGACTTTAAACTGTAGATGCCGCCACTCATGCCTAAAATTAACTTAGACACCATAAGTGGTCTGGGATGCAAGGATGTAATTCAGACTGAATACGTGTCTGTTATTATTGACCTAGACGCAATCACAAATTCCATAATTGTTCCTACACTGTTTAGTGCGTGGAATGGTTTTTTTAAAAATTATGATTTAGTTAGACAGGTGAACTGAAGAAGGCAGTCTAACCAAATATCTCAGGCCATTTATCATACATCTAAGCCATTACGTTGGCCTTTGGTACCCTTACCATTAAGAATACCTCCATAATTTCTATAGGAAGTATGTATCCTGCCCAAACTTCTGTAACTTCTTCCAAACTTTTTCACTGAGATGATTTATACACACGTACATAATTGCTCGCTACAACCCCTCTGTCAGCATTACAACCTATATTCCCTCACCACTTATGTTGTGCGTGATAATTTTATCCATAAATGGCGGAACCTACAGTTTTTAAAGTCTATCCGGAACGACAGATTTTTGAGAAACTTTTCAGAAATCTACTGAGTGGAAGTCGTGGGCGAAAAATTTTTTTATTTCATTGGATCGAGATGCCTGCTGTGGCCTCACGCTTAAAAAGCCAACACAGTACCTATTAGACCACAGCGACAACAATGAGTGAAGTCGGCCCGGGTTCGAATCCCAGGTCAGACATCAAAACGACAAATATTTCTTCGGCGATTTCCTCTCAGCAGATTTCTGGCAAGACTCTGAGAGTAAAAATTGCCATGAAAAGCTTCTCAAAAATCTGTCGTTCGGAGTCGACTTTAAACTGTAGGTCCCGCCACTCATATATAAAATGAACGCTAGGTCGTAATCCTGACTGAAGGGTTGTAATGGGCAATTATGTATGTATGTGACAATAATGAGTTTTGTCTGTGCTTAATATAATTCTTAAAATAGCCCAAGATATTGAGATCGATCTTACGCAACCTGGTTAACGGCACTAAAAGTGTTACATCGTTTCGATGTCTTCACCACATGCCCTGCATTCATCATTTTCCACCACGCCAATACAGCTCAAGTGTACATATTAGGCGGAATGTCGGTTAAGTATGCTTATTTGCGTGATCAGGTTGCCTTTATTAAATTAAATTTTTTTTTTAAATTCCTATTCAACAATACAACACTTGAGAGCCTAATAACTTTATAAATATTCACTCTGAACTATTTTATTTTTGCGTAAATAATATTGTTAAAATAATAATGGTCGACGACATGATGGTGGCATTTTACCAATGGCTGCATTCCAAAATATTGTTCTCACTACCAGCAGGGGTAAAACTAAGTATTTATTGCAACAGAGCCCATTAATATTGCAACAAGCAAAACCATTGCAATGCAGATGAATTGCACTAAGCCATGTTAAACATATTTTTTCTTTTTTGTGTAAAAAATTATGTATAAAAATAAATTATTTATTAAATTTTGCAAATAAAAAAAAAGAAGGTAATGTTTGACATGGTCGATCTTAAAAGAAACATGAAAAGGCGAAACATAAATTAAAGACTTGAGCAAAGTGTGGCCATTAAAACCATAAATGGTAACATTATTATAATAACATGACTTCAAAAAAAAAAAGAAAGAAAGAAGGAAAGAAACCTTTTTTTCTTTTTTAATAACAATTATGACCAAATGTAGTATGTATAGGGTGGAACATCTATCGGTTTCAATTTGAACCATCAGTTATTTCGAATCAGGCAATACTTCGTATAAGTTTATTGCTAAAGTTCGTGATAATGGTTCTATGATTAATGCAGCAAGACACGAGCGTACTCGTACAGTGCGCACACCCAGTACATATCGTACACCTTTGCTTCAGCGAATAGAGTAGAGAAGGACGATTGGATTCCAGGCGACCTCCTATAACGTGGTTAACCTGATGCTAACATCATACGGAAACTGAAACGCGGTATGTTTTTTCGCGAAGGAAGTTCTGATAGAACCGTGGAGGAGAGCAAGAACAGCAGAAATGGATAACAGCACCCGCTGAATCTTACCTCCTCCCCATTGTAATACTTGATTGTGGTCCCGGGGAGGGACGACTAAATGGAAGTGTGACGAACTAGGTTGGTTTTAGTACGTATGAGTTTAGCAAGCCGAGATTAAGTCTTGCGGCGAATCGTGCACATTGGTAAAAAAAACCTATTAAGAATGACAGTTTCTCGCGGCTTGTATAAATGAGGACAGCATAACCATTACGGTCATGGAGATACTTATTGCACCATAATAACCGACTTTTGTGTATCCCCTCTTCATAGTATTGATATGATCAGTGTTTGGTTTCAACAGGATAGTGCAATTTGCCACACGCCTCATGCCACAAATGATTTAGTGCGTCAAACGTTTGATGGCCGTTTAATTAGTTGAAATAGTGATGTCAATTGGCCGCCAAGAAGCTTACGATTTGACACCGTTGGACTATTTTCTGTGGGGCGTCATTAAAAAAATCTGTTATGGCAATATACCAGAGACAATTGAGCATTTGAAGGCCTACATTCGTGATGCCATTGCCGAGCTACGACCCCATATACTCTAAAAAATACATGAGAATTAGTCCAATCGAATGACGTACTGAAATAATATTCCATTTCTAAAGGGAACAATTATAATGGGTGTTTTTTGTAGAGGTATAGAACTTTAAGTTGGCATTACTTTTCAAGCTGGCGACTGATTTATTCTCAGTTTGGTTTGGCAATTCATCATGAATAGACTCACGCCTGAACCTTTATTTCGAAAATAATGGTTCTGTGCGGAAAACGTATCGCGCACTAAGTCCGTTTTTCCATCGATTTCGAATCTATTAACCATGGAACCATTTAGAGTGAAGGTAATCCTCAAGTGTATTTGGAAACACCGTTACATCCAGAAAAACTGACTGTTTGGTGCGCTTTATGGGCTGGTAGAATCACTGGTCCGCAATTTTTCAAAAACGATGGTGGCCAGAAACGTTGAATATTGAATACCCGATATCTAGGAGATGTGGTTTCAACAATACGGCGCAACATGTCACACAGCTCGTGCCACAATAGATTTATTGAAAGACACATTTGGTGACCGCCTAATTTCACGTTTTGGACCTGTAAATTGGCCTTCAAGATCTTGTGATTTAACACCGCTAGACTACTTTCTGTAGGGCTATGTAAAGTCATTGGTCTATGCGGTAAAGCCACAAACACTTGACCATTTGGAAGACAACATTCGCCGTGTTATTGCCGATATACGGCTACAAATGTTGGGAAAAGTCATCGATAATTGGACGTCCAGATTGGACTACATTCGCGCCAGCCGTGGCGGTCATATACCAGAAATCATATTTAAAATGTAATGCCACAAGATTATCTTTCGGATAAATAAAATTCATGTCAATCGAATAATCCTTCATTGTTTTATTGCAACTTAAAGTTCGATACCTCTATAAAAAACACCCTATACTTACATATAGACAATACAAAATTGATCAAAACAACCTTTCAGTCAGTATTACGACCTATCTTCTCGCATTTGTGATTGTACTTCATTTTGTTTTATTATATTTTTTAATTTAAACTTTTAAATGGCCCACCCTATATGCATATATACATACATACATACATACAATTTTAAATGGTGGGTTTAAAACTTGATAACATGCTGCCATGTGGAAGCCAGGTGAAATTGATAAAGTAATCGCCATGCATCATGTATTTTAAGCTGGACATAATGATGTAAGAGATAACAGTCATTAAACGCTTTTAATACAATTAATTGCTATTGTATAGACGACGACGGCAACATATCTATTCTTTTCTTTTCTTTTTTCTTAATCATAATGCCCTGTACATTATAATTTCCGCTAATTGTTTGGTTTTAAATTCAAAAGGAAACGGATGTTTCTGCAGCAGCTATATATGCATGTTATTATTTATTAGATTATAATAGATAATATTATTAAGTATAGGGGAATAATTTAATTAAGACTATGATTATTAAAACTTAAGAAAAACACGTATGCTATGCTATTACCCCCATGCACTGTAGAAACCTTTTAAAATTTACTTCCTTCATTTCATGGTATTATACAGTGCAGTACAACCAATTATAATTTGTGTTTAAAAATTAGCAAAAACCTTGATAATCATCATCCCTAAACACGCTATATAAGCATATGAATTTTCATTTTTTTTTCCCCCTCACATTTCAAGTCATCAACACTGGCTGGCAGTACTTATTACAAACAACATATTTTTTAAGAAGGCTTATCATTAAGTCATCTACAAGCTTAAGTCTTTTCTTTTTTTCTTGAACTTATAATTTGAACACTCATCACTTTAATATCAAATTGTTACTGGTTATTGCATTAATATAACTCAATATAGCCAAGAGGAAACATATTTTTTCACTTTAAATATCTGCTATACCCCTGTCATTTTTTGAAAACACTACTTGTGCATGAAAACATTACAGGAAACTAAAACCTAAGCATATATTGACTGAGGCAAGAACAGAACATAACTTTAATGTGATACCCATAGCTACCAGATTTGAAGATTTATCGTCATTTTGACGATTTTGTGCTCCAAAAATATCATATTGACGATGTGACGATTTATGCCCATATATTGACGATTTTTGGAAATCAAAAATTTACATCATAACCCTTACTATAGTACATTAAAAGCCACTTTAAGCTTTGAATTTACTTAGCAGTTATTACTATTGCCAAATTTTTCTGTATCTTAGGTCCTTAAAAGCCAAAAAACTACAATCTCTGAACGAACGGAGTTCCACATACGAATTGTTCGATTAAAGAATGAATTTTGTCTGTAATGCAGTAAGCGATCCACTGGTCAATCAACCACATACATATGTATGTGCCCGCCAAGAAAGGCGAGTGTTGCATAGGAATGCATAATTTTTGGGGACAATTCCCTTATTTCGCTTGTAGCAAATCCGTTAAAATTTCGAGACAACAGTGAAACTAGATTACATTGCAATGAATCAATGGAGTCCGATACCCTACCGTCATTAACGTGCCACTTCATCCTTTCTTCTAAGCGTTGGAGAAGTCTCAAGATAGTCGTTGAGGCACTGCCCTATACATGAGAGTGAATTCCAATTCGGATATAAGTGGTGTTAATTATAAGAAAATCAGAAACTAAAGCACTAAAAAATGTATCGGTTCTAGCGTACATCGCCGTGGTCTAGTGGGTAGTGTGCTGGCTTATTAGACAAAAGGCCCGGGTTCGTATGCCAGGTCAGACATCAAACCGAAAAATAATTCTTCGGCGACTTCCTCTCAGCAGATTTCTGGCAAAGACTCTGAGAGTAAAAATTGCCATGAAAAGCTTCTCAAAAATCTGTCGTTCGGAGTCGACTTTAAACTATAGGTTCCGCCACTCATGTATAAAATTAACGCACACAACATAAGTGGTGTGAGAAGCTAGGTCGTAATCCTGACTGAAGGATTGTAATGGCCAATTATGTATGTATGTATGTCTAGCGTACATCACACTGAATTTTTGTGACGATTAGTTTGACAATTTCCAAAACGTGTTTGACGATTTTGATGATTTTTTTTTCTAATAATTGACGATTTGATGCTTGCTTTATATATCTGGCAGCTCTGCCCACAGACGTGTCCATGACGTATTTTTGTTAGAAAACAGAATGTTTTCATAACTCCTTTTTATGGAGATGTCTGAACTGGGGTTTGAACCGTGGTCTAGACTGCGGTGACTTCGATGTATTGTTTGCGGCTTATTAATATACGATCATAAAGGCAATTAGAGGTATCACCATAGCTGCCAGATAAATGAAGCATCAAATCGTCAAATATTTGAGAAAAAATCGTCAAAATCGTCAGAAAAAATAAATGAATAAATTTAAACATTCTGAAAACAAAAACATATAAAATCGGTGTCAAGGACCAATAATATTGCATCGTATATACCCATGTGTGGTGTAAATATTATCAGAGCCTCAACGTCTCTTTTGAGGTTTCTCAACCGTGTACAGTAACAGCTCGTTAATGACTGCATTGATTCATTAGAGCATTGTTGCAAGGTGGCTTGTGTTTCACTGTTCCATTGGTACTATAACGGATTTTGCTCGGGGCTTGTTCATGAAAATCATGTATTCCTACGTAACACTCATCTTTCCCGGCCAGCAGCATCCGTATATGGTCGATTGGCCAGTGCATCGCACATTGCATTACAGACAAAATTCGTTTTTTTGGTGGGCTCTTCGTATGTGAAACTTCCTTCCCGCAGAGACTTTCCTGTTATTTATGGTATAGTGCCAATAAACCTTGCTCCCGGTTTTCTCTTTCTCATAACATATTTTCCTATATTGCACTGCATGAATAGAGACAATACTCTGAGTGCCTTTCTCCTTCCGATAGTCCGATTTAGAAGTTGTAATTTGTTGACTTTTGAGGGCTTAAAAAGCTATAAAATACAGAAAAATCATCACAGATGTTTGTAAATAATTTAAAAACATCATACTTTACATACATACATACATACCCTTCAGTCAAGATTACGACCTAGCTTCTCACACCATTTATGCGGGGACCTACAAGTTTAATGTCGACTCCGAACGACAGATTATTAAGAAGTTTTTCATGGCAATTTTTACTCTTAGAGTTTTTGCCAGAAATCTGCTGAGAGGAAGTCACCGAAGAAATATTTTTATTTTGTTGTCTGACCTTGGATACGAACCCGGGCCTGTCGTCTAATAAGCCAACACACTACCTACTAGACCACGGCGACTACTACTTTACTCCGTATTATATCTAACCTAAATTTATTTGATTTTTTTGGAGCACAAAATCGTCAAAATGACGATAAATCGTCAAATCTGACTGCCTTGATCATAATATCTATCAAAAAAAAAATTACAAAATTTTTAACAAACCTCGTATATAAAATTTAGTGAATTTCCAATTTTTTTTTAATTTTTCAATTTTATTTTCAATCAAAACGCATACTATGTAAGGCTGTTAAGCATATGCTTAAAGCATAATCAACAAATTTTTAAATGCATGACGTTGTATTAAAAATAAAAAACAGACTCTAGTATTTATTAAAAGACATGTTAGGCGACAGATATTATTTTTAGTGGTTAGAGAAACACCCAAACATAAAAGTCTAATAAATACGCAGGTAACAGGTACAGCCTTAAGTCATTCGTGTAGCATACAGAGTAGTTTCGAAAAGCTTAAACATATTTTCGAAAATATAATTGAAACTTAATATGACATGAAAATGTTGAATGTTGTACGAAATTATGCATAAATTTACAAACATATACATGTATACAGTCTACAGTCGATGGCAAAAGTCTGCTAATAAAACAAAAAATAATTACAATTTGCGGAAACGCTAATGATATATCCATTTCACAATTAATTATATAGGGTGGGCCACTTAAAAGTTTAAATTTAAAAATGCAATGAAGCAGGACCGATTTGAAAATTTTCCAAATTTATTCTTTTGTTGTAAAGTTCAATTGTTCCGGTGTGAAATGGAATATTATTTCATTCATATATGTAGCTGCCGCCGCTAGCCTCACAGTACCTCATTCGTTTAAAATAATTTTTGGGCATTTTTTCGAGTACACATACATACACATATATAATTAATCATTACAACCCTCCACTCAGGATTATTGACCTAGTTTCTCACACTACTTATGTCGTGTGTGTTAATTTTATACACAAGTGGCGGGAACTACAGTTTAAAGTACACATTTTTTGAGAAACTTTTCATGGCAATTTTATTTACTCTTAGAGTTTTTGCCAGAAGTCTGCTAAGAAGAAATCGCCGAAAAAATACTTTTTGTATTTCATTTTGATGTCTGGCCTCGAACCCTGGCTTTACGTCTAATAAGCCTATTAGACCACGCCGACCTCTACTTTTTCGAGTATATCTGATCGTATCTTGGCAAATGGCATCACGAATGTTGACCGATAAATGCTCAATTATTTCTGGTTTGTAAACGATATTCGGCATCATCACTATCAACAGTGGACAACACTATAGGTTTATGAATACCAAGTTGTTTGGGCCTGAATAGGATTATCTGGGAACCAACGAGATCGTTATAAGCCACAGAGGTCGCGTAGAAGGTATATAAACTGTATATAGAGATCGATTTGACTCCGTTAGACTAATTCTAGTGGGGTTTTCTTAAGAAAATGCGAATAAATCACAGCGGGTCGTCGTGGTCTAGTAGGTAGTGTGCTGGCTTATTAGAAGTAAAGTTAGGGTTCGAGTCCCAGGTCAGACATCTAAATAAAAAAACAAAAAGTATTTTTTCGGCGATTTCCTCTCAGCCGACTTCTGGCAAAAACTCTGAGATTAAATAAAATTGCCATGAAAAGTTCCTCAAAGAAAATCTGTCATTCGGAGTCGACTTTAAGCTGTAGGTCTCGCCATTTATGTATAAAAATTAACACACACAACATAAGTAGTGTGAGAAACTGCGGCCTTCTTGGGGACGATTGCTGTAGACTGTCTAATGGTGATGGTACAACATTGACCATTTTATAGTCACCTAACAGCAACTCGTTTCCTTGCCGTTCGCATTTTCCCTCTTTCCACCTTTCCTAAACCTGCGCAATGCACTGCATGAGTAGGGGCCATCCCCTGAGTGCTGGTTTTATAAAAAAAAGCTGCCATAAAGCCAGCACAGTTCAAGACATAGGCTAAGTTTAGACATATAACGTCACTGCACTTTTCGGATGCGCTCCATCCGGCAAAGACGTGGCGTACAATTTAACAAAGCGATATTTCAAACATAATGGCATCAATAGGCCTGTCAAACAACAAATTTAATGGCGCCCCACGGAAAATAGTACTACGGTAACAAATCTCAGCTTCTTTGGCGATCAATTGCCATTAGAATTTCGGCCATGAAATGTTTGATGCAATAAATCGATTGTGACATGAGATGTGTGGCAAGTTGCACCATCCTGTTGAAATCAAACATCGTTCACATCAATACAATGAGGAGCGGGTACAAAAATAACGGTTATGATGGTGCAATAGTTGTCTTCATTAACAGTAATGGATTTGCCGTCCTCATTATAAAGGAAATATGGCTCGCTTATAATTCCGATCCCTACAGTTACCCGCCATGGGTACATGGACTTTTGTAAGGCCACGAGTAGGTCTTCAGAGCCCCAAATACGGCATTTTTGCTTAATAACATACCCACCAAAATGAAAATGGTCTTCATCCGAAAACATAAATTATTAGAGAAAATTGACATCATCGTACAATTTCTCGTTGTCCCATCTATGGCCCAATGCATTCGAAAGTTGCACAAGTGTAAATCGATTCATTAGTTTTAGTAGAGATAACATACGGAATTTACAGCAGAATAAAATGGTGTACGTATTGCCACATTCGATATAATCGATGGTTGAAATTTAAACCGATAAATGACCCACCAAATAGTCGCCGTAGTTTAGTTGATGGTATGTATTAGACGTAAGGCCTCTCAACAGATTTCTGCCAAAACTCCGAGAGTAAATAAAATTGCCAAAAAGAGCTTCTCAAAAATCTGCCGTTCGGAGTCGACTTTAAATTGCAGGTCCATCCACTCATGTATAAAATTAACTCACACAACATATGGGGTGTGAGAAGCTAGGCCGAAATCGTGACTGAAAGGTTGCAATGACCAATTATGTATAGATGACCCACCACATAGTATCTGAGGCCAATTTAATTTTCTCCCTTCCTATCTTGTATTTCCCTATCAATATTAAATCCAATAAAATAAATCCATAACAGCGCTTTAAATAATTTATCATTTCGATGAACATGTTTAATGTCAAACTGTTCTCATGTTTGACGTTTGCAAAAATATTACACCACACTCCCATACTAAGCCAGCGGACATAAGTATAACACGACTTACATAGAACGTTCACGTTTGGAACGATACGCCCCAAAATCACATGCTGTGTCCAGTGACATGATATTCGTGCAATTTTAATTGTGCATTTTATAAAAATTTCAACTAAAACTCCTATAATTAATGGTTCAATTATGCAAAAAATATTAATTTGTTGTTATATTTATGCAGTTTGTAGTTTGTAGTGTGATTGCAACGTACGATCATTAAACAATTATTATTTGCCCGTTTAATACGTGATATCGGCAAAATATTAATTTTGTTTTTTTTTCGAAATCATGTACTAAACGATTCAATTTGGCTACCAGTGCACTAATTTGATTCAAATTCAAGCATGACCGTAATGGTATTTTAATTACTACGAAATCAAGTAGCCTACAGAGTGTGAAACAGATATTGTGGTGGTCTGATTGATGGGTGGTGCACAATTTAAAAACTCATTTGAACTTAAAATCCCTGTAGTTTAGTAGGCAAAAGCATGTGATTCAAACCACAACTCAAACATATCGAACAAAACAAAGTTAGGTTAGATTAGGTTAGACTAGAGTGGTAGCCTTGATGCCAAAAGCTCACTTGAGCACTCGTAGCGGCCCATTGTGATGCCACAGGTGAACGCAGTTTCTGTATTGACCAAGTTCTTCAAATCAGAGGATAAGAAATTGGTTAGCGAAAATTTGATAAACGAATCTATATCCTTTACATCAATGGACGATAGCTCCGTCAAGGTGACAAGGATTGGGGAGCAAAATAACCTATATCTGCATCTCGCAATAGATGGGCATTGTCAAAGAAAGTGTGCACAATAGTCTTCTATTTCTCAACAGATCTGCATCCACGGCTGAAGTTGTTAAAAGGGACCTGCATTCCCTCCGTGTGTCTTCCCATAATGTACTGATCTATATGCACAGTGATTGAGAGGATGTCACGACCAAGTCCGAGCAACTGGTTGTTGCGCCTTTTTTCCATCTAGCGCCATGTGAGCCTAGCAGCGGAGCAGGACTCCTCATTGACCCATGATAGGCTGGCATCTCGAAAGTATTTACGCGCGATGGCCATCTTTATGGAGGTAAGCCCTAAGCCGACTGAACAGGGTCCGGAAGTAGTGCATCTGCCCTGGCGAGTTCGTCGGCTTTGCAGTTTCCCGATATATTGCTACGCCCAGGGACCCAGACAAGCGTGACAGGAAGAAGATCGATGCAACATCAGCTATCCAAAACGTAGTAAAATAACGTATTTCTCTCAGCAAAAACTATGCGAGTAAATAAAAGATTTTCAAATCTAACTTTCAGGCTTGATGCTTAACTGTAAGTTACAATAGCCCTGGATAAAATTAACACATCTAACAAAAGTAGTTTGAGAAGCTAGGTTCTAATTCTGAGTGAAGGGTTTTATAGTATAATTGAATAAAATCTTCGACTTCGATTAAAAACCACCAGAACATTGTAAAAAGTTCAGCCAACTGCATCTCTAGAGAAAGTGCATTAGAACTACACCTTTTGCAAAGTTTTTCGAAAACAGCGTTGTTTTTTTTTTTTGTAAGGATAGATGACAAATCTATAATCCAATGAATCTAAGAAGAAAAAGGGAAAGATGCCTCGTTCCATTATTTTAACATTCAAAAACTAACATCATTCCGTTTACCGACGAAATTATTCCATATTCACCCATTATGTAGGTTATGTTAGTGGACGTATGCTTGCCAACTGTGAAAAGTACAGTACCCGTAGGTCGAATTGACCCATTGTACAACGTCCTAGCTTCTCACACCCTTGTTGTGTGTGTTAATTGTATACATAAGTGGCGGGACCTACAGTTTAAAATCGACTCCGAACGACAAATTTTTGAGAAAATTTTCAAGACAATTTTATTTTACTCTCAGAGTTTTTGCCAGAAATCTGCTGTAAAGAAATCGTCGAAAAAATACTTTTTTGTATTTTATTTTGATGTCTGGCCTGGGACTCGAACCCTAGCTTTACGTCCAATAAGCCAGCACACTACATACCTGATCACGGCGACTTCAACGTAAACAACATTTTTAGAGATTTCGCGAAGGCAAAGTAATTCTCCTTCAAGAGCATTCATCAGACTGTTTATCCTGTGATATGAAAGGCAACACAAAGCATCTAACGAAGCAGTAAAATTCGGTCTTGTTTGAAGATGCGTTGCGTCTGAAGTGAATAATTGTGGTGTGAAGACCTCCGCCATAAAGATCGGTAGAACAATAGTTATTATTTATGCAAACGAGTGCAAAACAGAACAACAAACAAAGCAATTGTTGTTGTTACATCAAGTTATGAACAGTGGCACACAGAATTCTGCGAACAATAAAGAAATTCATTAAAACTGAACACAAATTTATTTTTATTACAATCTACGAGCTCATATTTCAAACGTTTTTAAAAGGCAAAAACGTGACAAAATGTTCCTAGGACATAGAAAAGTTCCACTGCTATTATTTATACCAACACTGTAATGTCTACCAATTCTAACACGTCCATCAAAGTCAACTGAAGATACATTTTGTGTTTAGTGTGTACAGTTTAGGTTACAATGCTGGGTGGTAGTCTATGTACTTGGTACTCTTTTACTCCCTTGTGTTAGTTGTAAGGTTACACTTATTTTCTATTAGAATTGCTGTTTGCCACACTATAGTCTTAGTGTGTACATATGTACGTCTATAGAGTGTTAGTTGTTGTTGTTGTTATTATTTTTGTTGCTGTCAGTTTTCTTATGAAAATGACAACATTTACAATAGTCAGCTCAACTTCTTCTAACATAGAAAAGATAGTAAAGTTGACAAGAATAACAAGAGTAACAAGAACAACGTTATTGTTGGAGCATAGTAATAATAACAACACCAGTAAGGAGAAATAACATTGTTGTTTTTATTATTGTTGTTGTTGTAATGGAATGTTATGACAAGACTTAAACAATGTTGCCTTATTATATATTTTGAGTGACATAAGCTGTCAATAATTTATTTATGACATCAAAACTACTCTACAGTTACATGAACATACAGACACACAACACACATACACACACACATACAGTAATATTCACACGTATTTACAAAATTTATCATCACTTGTTCACTTTCTACACTTACAAGTATTGTATCGTAACGTATCGTATCATAAGAGGGGTGTTAACGAGTATGAGTGATATTTTCTTCCAGTTGGCTTAATTTCTTGAGAATTTTTTTTTCTCTTTTTTGTTGTAAAATATAGATGTCATCTGTACAACATAACATATTTACCATGTTGTGTATGTATGTTCGGATTTATTATTGTATGTGAGAATTTGAATTTGAAATGAATTTGTATATGAAAAAACAACAACAACAACAACTCTTATTGTACATTATTGTCAAGATGTCATTTCAGCATGAACATTTCATGTATATTTCTCTCAACTGTCATAAGAGTAAGAATGTGTCACTTGTTAAGAAATTATGATAAGAATGATATACTGGTTCCATACCATATATATACACATAGAAAATAAACAAGAAAGGATAGTATTTGTGTTTGGATAATGGAATTGGGTAAATAAAATTTATTTAGATTTTACTATCAAAATAATAGGACAAATACAGAAATAAAAAGAATCAATAAATTGCCCAGCCTGCAATTTTGAACATTTTTAATCAAATTCGAGTCTTTTTTGATTATTCTACGCAATTAAAAAGCTCGAATATGCACTCATTTTCTAATCATAAAAGACTCTCGGTTGGGAGGAGGAAAAAGTGGTTATCGAGCGAGACCTCTTATGAGAAAGTCACTTTGTGAGTCATTATCTTTATTATTTTAGAGTAATTTTTGACTCTTTTTCATTAGCTTTATAATCATTTCGAATCAATTTCTGATCATTTATTAGTTACCTTCGCTTATGATTCTTTTCGAGTGTTCAGTCATCGTTTTTCAGTATTTATTTTTTATTGCCATTAGAGTCATGTTCGTATATATGACGTTTTAGTCATTGTGATATTTGAGTCATTTTTTGTACTTATATTCTATTACCGTCATGTTGTTTTAATTTAGACTCATTTTTTACTGTCATTTATGATCTAAAAAAATTTGAGTCATTGTTATTAGTTTAAACGATACTTATAATTCTATTGTCCATAACTTCAATAAGTTTTATTAGGTTTTCTCAGTCCTACGTTTACACTACAGCGATTTCAAAAATTACGTTCTTATGAACGTTAAGTATGAAAAAGAAAAAATGTTTTGAGTCCTTTTTTAATCGTGCAACTGACTAATAAGTTTTTGATCTTCAAAAGTACTCTAAAAAGACTCAGCAAGGTGATTTTTATAAAAACAATCTTCCGAATGCTAGCTGGGAGGCCTTTAATTAAAAACTAAGGTAAATTGTCATGCCATAAGAAGAGACCAATATATTATTGATTACAACCCTTTAGTCAGGATTGCAACCTAGCTTCACACAACACCCATGTCGAGTGTGTTAATTTTATTCATGAGTAGCAGAACTTACGATTTCACGTCGACTTCATATGCTTTGTCGACTACGTGTTACATGTATTATCTATTTGATCAATTCAATTTTTGGCTACTTTGTAAAGCCTTAGCTCTGGTTGAAGGATGTCAATTGTGGTTTGCGCATTAGCTTCCAATATTTAATGAGTTGCCGATTTGTTGGCATATCAGAACCCCATAAAAGTAATCCAGAGGAGTTGAATCGCATTAACAATGGGAATATAAAACAGGACCACTTCTAGGAAATAGTTATCTTCAAATTGATTTCCCAAGAAATCAATCTTCAACACTTTGCTGCACAACTAAAGTGTATATCCGATGAACAAATTGAAAAGAGTAAAAATTAAAGTGAAAACGATTAGAACTATATTAACATACATACATAATTGGTCATTACAAACCTTCAGTCAGGATTATTGACCTAGTTTCTCACACCACTTATGTTGTGTGTTAATTAGTCGACCTCATTTAAAGTCGACTCAACGACAGATTTTTGAGAAACTTTTCATGGCAATTTTATTTACTCGCCGAAAAAATACTTTTTGTATTTTATTTTGATGTCTGGCCTGGGACTTGAACCCAGGCTTTACGTCTAATGAGCCAGCACAGTACCTACTAGACCACGGCGACTTCATTCTTCAAACTGTATTAATGGTTCGCTTAATTAGATAACGTTTCTAATGAAATTCAAAGAGAGATGCGTTATTTTGGCATTAAAAGATTCACGATAGATTAGGTTAGCGGTTAGCTTGCCGTTTTCAGACAAATGCACTCGGTGGCCCCTATGGCCCATTTGTTAACCGCCCAGTTCCCTTAGTGGCACTTTCGCCACCTTGCCCAGATCTTCAAACGTTCTAACATAACATCATAAACTGATGACTTCTTTTTTAAAGTGGCAAAGCACTCACATAAAAAGTGTTCTACTTATTCCGTTTCTTTCGCATGCTAGTGGCGTCAGAACTAATCCTGATGGGGCAGCCTGAGCTTGTCAGCGAAACAGTCAATAGCTTAGTGTCACGATCTCTTATCTAACTCAAGCAGCTCTTTGGTTTTCTTACTGTCTACTTCTGGACACAGCAGTTTTGAAATTCAGCAAAAAGGTATGTTGGAGCACCCACAATTTTGTTGAATTCTAATTTTTTCCAATTCGCGTATATTCCCTCTAACGTCTCTTGATCAGACATCTTCGATCTCTTCTATCCAATTCGTTCCCTTCCACGTCATAAAAACCCGGAATCCAGTATAGACGGGTGCTGTGTTGACATATACTGTGTAGAGAGTCTATGCAACTCCTGACGCCTTTTAACTTGACGAGATGAGATCCCAATGGTTTGTTTGCTGTCCACATATACAATAAAGTTTGAAGGTGGCAACCTCCTAGCTTCAATTACGCATGCAGTAATTGAAAATTTGCAAAAATTAACGTTGGAGACACGCTAACCTGATTCGATAATCTGTATGACCATCTATAAAACGATAAAAAAATATCATCTTGTGTGTTCACCAGAGATCAACAATGAATCGTTTTTCCGCTACTCATAAGTACTCACGCCATTTTGAGTATGAGTGAATCAACAGAATTGAAATTAATCTACTCTGATTCATTCGTACTCGCTACAACATTGATTTATAAATATAGGTTACAATGATTACAAGTCAACGTTGACTTCTAACTCACAACATTCGAAATATGTTTGATTCATACACCTACTCATTCTGATTCATAAATTTAGAAAAATACTTATAATACTTATAAGTCATTCGATTGACTCGAATCATTAATCAAAATTATTGTTGTTGCATATACAAACAAAGAAGAAAGGAAAGACAAAGACAACAAGCAAAGCATACAAACAATCTTCTTCTGAGTATTACAGTGCTCGTACGCGAATCATACTTATTTTGTGATTCGTATAAATGTTAAGTAGAGACGAGTCGAATTCAATAACATCATGCGTATTGTTAAGTATAAGTACGACAAGTATTTCCAACTTTGAGTATGAGTATCATATTAAAATAAGCATGAATGCGTATAAGTATCTGAAATTATAAGTATGACTCGAATCTACTCATCGTTTTGTGTACTCGTTAATGACCTCTGGTGTTCACTGATCGCCAACACAATATAAAATTAAGTATCGTTCACAATATATAATTTCTATGGAAACATATGTAACTTGACTCACATTTCATATCAATATATCTGTAGGGGGTATATAGCGACATATATTTCTAACACGTGTTCTTTACAATTTCTGGTTAGAAGACCTTACAATAACACTATCGGGTGGGCTATCTATCGCTTTAAATTTGAACCGTTGGTTATTTCGAATTTGGGAAAACTTTTTTGTTTGAGCAACGTTGGAATCAACGAGAAAATGCATAAAAAGAAAAATTTTTTTCAGATGAAGTTCATTTTGGTGGGGACGTTAACAAACAAAATTGCCATATTTGGGGTCAGAAAACTCACAGGTGGTCTTACAGAAGCCAATGTACTCATTGCGAGTGACTGTATGGAGCAATTTGTGGAATGAGGGCCCATATTTCTTTGAAAGTGAGAACAGCACAACCATTACGGTTAATGGAGACACCTATTGCATCATGACAACTAATTTGTTTATGCCCGATCTTCATGTTTGGTGTGGTTTCAATAGGATGGTGCAACTTGCCGTGTTGAACGTTTGATGGCCCTTTAATAGATAGTCTAATGAATGACTTAAAACTAAAATTAAATTAACAAAATAACGATCCTTAATAGATCAAGACAAAAGCATTTTATTAAGGCTTACTGCTCTAACTCCAGCCATAAAAGTGAATATAATGATAACTTAGTAAGTCAATCGGAGGTCGGAGTGGTCTAGTAGGTAGTGTGCTGGCTTATTAGACGTAAAGCCAGGGTTCGAGTCCCAGGCCAGAGATCAAAATAAAATACAAAAAAGTATTTCTTCGGCGATTTCCTCTCAGCAGATTTCTGGCAAAACTCTGGGAGTAAATAAAATTGCCATGAAAAGTTCCTCAAAAAAAAATCTGCCGTTCGGAGTCGACTTTAAACTGTAGGTCCCACAACATAAGTAGTGTGAGAAACTAGGTCAATAATCCTGACTGAATGATCAATTATGTATGTATGTAAGACAGTAATAGTAATATTGAACGTAGCGTATTAATAGTGAACGTAGCGTATTAAATAAATTTCCATGGTTTTATTGTAAAAGGAGAAAAAAAGAAACAAGTTTTATCTCCTATTTATCTAAATCATATAATTTACATATTAAGACACCCATTATAACAATTTCTTGCCACATTGTCGTTATCATATGCCCAGCTGTCCTTGTGAATTTGCCAACACTTTTAAAAGCAAATAAAATTATTGTCGTTCGCTCTAATCTAAAACCCCCATTTGAAATTTATTGCTTTCAATCTCTTTAAAAAGTCGGCATTTGGGAATAACTTAGTTTTGTATATCAATTCATTAATTCTCAATTCTGTTTTTTCTTTCATCTGTTAAATGCTTTCAAAACAAAACAGTACAGAACAGAACATTTTAGCAATCTGTCAAATAATCAGCAACTTTAACCTTAACTGTCATTCACCATAAAGCGCCATAATATATCAATTCAATTGCAAAGCGTTTCGTTTATGTTTGCCTCTATTTTTTGGTTTGTTCCCCCATCTAAACTGCATAAATCGTATGATTAAACTAAAATAATTGGGAGTTCGTTCTACTAGTTCGAAATTAAAAAAAAAAAAAAGAAATGAAACGTAACGTAACGAACAGCTGAATGAATTTTTATTTTCAACATACTCGTACTGGACACACTTGCAACATGTCAACACAGAATAACAAATATAATGCCACAAATGCACGTACATATAAATACATTCGGCAGAAACCAAAAAATTATATTTAAAAGAGGCCCGTAAGGCGCAATTGCAGCAGACCATTTGTAAATGTCACTTTAAAAAAATACCACAATATTTCATTGGTAATGGACAGAGCGGAAAAAGAGCACAATATATAGTCTAGTATAGTGAATAGTATAATTGCCAATAAGCAAGGAGAGAGAGAGGGGTATTGAGATATGTATTTAACAAAAAAAAACCAGAACAGTCAGTTTGTCTGACCAGATTTTTAAAGGTGGAGTTCGATTTAGAAATTGTTTAAATAAAATATATGGACACTGATTTGTTTTAGTTATCGCACAACAACTTAGGCAATTACACCTCATACTCTTTTAAAAATTCAATGACTTAGAACTTGGTTTCCACTATATTCAACCTTTTCCTACTCCTTTTTTTTTTATATAAAACCAGCACTCAGGGGATGACCCCTACTCATGCAGTGCATTGTGCAGGTTTTAGGAAAGAGGGAAGGCAACGACTTGCTGCTAGGTGACTATAAAATGGCCAGTGCCATACCTTAACCATTAGACAGTCTACAGTAATCGTCCCCAAGAAGCCCGCAGTTTCTTGCACCACTTATGTTGTGTGTGTTAATTTTATATAGAAGTGGCGAGACCTACAATTTCCAGTCGACTCCGAACGACAGATTTTTTTTTTTTTGGCATTTTATTTACTCTCAGAGTTTTTGACCAGAAATCTGCTGAGAAGAAATTGCCGAAGAAATACTTTTTGTACATTTTATTCTGATGTCTGGCCTGGGACTCGAACCCTGGCTTTACGTCTAATAAGCCAGCACACTATCTACTAGACCACGGCGGCCCCATATATATTCAACCTCCTATTACAAGATGGCTTTGCTATAACCATACATGACTCCCAATGAGTATTATGTGCTCTACACCGTCAACTAAAAGGGTCCGCCAAATAATTTTTTTTTTTGTTTTGAAAATGTTTTAAAAAAAAACTACTGAATATTTTCTTAAATTTCTTTTTTTTTTATTTGAAAGTACAATCCTTCTAATTAATAATGGAAAATAATTTCATTCAAATGGCTGCCTGAGCGGGCCAATGCAGTAGCCTACACATTCGGTCCAATTTTTAAGCACATTATCGATTGTATGCAGCTGTATTTCACCAATGACTTCACGAATATTGTCCTTTAAAGCGTCAATTGTCTCTGGCTTGTCGGCCAAACACTTATCTTTGACGGCACCCCTCAAATAATAGTAGTCCAACGGTGTCAAATCGTAGTTCTGAGGTGGCCAAACGACATCAACTTTGAGGCTGATAATGCGATCTTCAAAAACAGGGCGCAAAACAACGAGCGTAGCTTCGGCTGTGTGCCACGTAGCGCTGTCCTGTTAAAAACAAATATTGCCAATATCCTCCTCTTTAATTTTTGTGAACAAAAATTCGTTCACCATAGGCCGATAACGATCGCCGTTGACTGTAGCGGCTATTCCTTGTTAATTTTTGAAGCAAAATGGCGCAATTAAGCATCTCTACCAAAATCCGCACCAAACAGTGTCTAGTTTTGGGTGCATCGGCTTTTTAATATATGCGTGAGGGTTTTCTGTGCCCCAATTTCAACAATTTTGCTTGTTTACACAGTCAGTAAAAAAAGTTATTTGGCGGAGCCATTTAAATCAAAATTTAAGTCGTTAGTCTGAGTGCAAAGAGTTTGTTTTTGATCTGTCAAAAGCTAAGCTTTGCTCTTCACCAGAAAACCTTAAACTGCCCTCCAGAAAAGTCCCAATTTAAAGGGGTTGTTCTGTACTGTAAATTAACTTCCTTATCTACTTAATTTTTCATTGCATCCTTAAGTCAGGGTTACCACCTAGCTTCTCAGGCCACCAATATTGTTTGTGTTAAATTGTCCATAAATGGTGGGACCTACAGTTTAATGTTCAATCCTTACGACTAATTTTTCTTTTGAGAAACTTTTCATTGGAATTTTATTTTACCCAAGAGTTTTTATCAGAAGTCCACTGAGTGAAAGTGAGTGTTTAGTTCGAAATGTCTGAGCTAGGTTTGGATCTATGGGCTAGACTAGACTACGATGACTCAAGATGTACCCAAACAAAAGTTTCTAAGGTTTTCATTGCATGCCTGTAGAAAAGCAGCTTGTCATATAAGTTCTAGATGTTCTATGGATTCAGTGCATAATATTTTATCAAACACTAGCGTTGCTTCCAACAGCATTTCATATATTATTAACACTTCCAAATTTTTTTCCAAAATTTTTGGCTTTTGAACAATAAGATTAAAAAAATTTAAAAAAATATAGCGCTTTACTTTGTTGCATTAGATATCAGCCACCCTGTATGCTTGTATGCACGACTAAATGGAGCATAAGAAAATATTTTCTTTTCCAATATTTTTTTAGAAAAATTTCCAAATTTAAGAGAATTTATTCTTGCATAAAAGAATTGATAATGACTTACGAAAACGTACTAAATAGAAAGGCCAACACAGTTTAACCTTTCCAGCTAGTAGCTGTCATACATCTAACAAAACCTCCTATAAAAATTCATTTTATTGCCAACTGTTTACCTTCAACCATTAAATCCGTTCCACTAGGCCGCTTTGTAGCATGTAGAATAAAAAAAATGTATGTTTAACACTGATTTATCATTGCCCCCTTGTGTTAACATGTTGACCAATTTATTTAAGTTGATTCAATTAAAATTTGAAATTTTACACCTAAACACGTTACCAACAAACAAACGAAAATGTGGACACACAATTATATGTACAATACGTATGTACACACAGGCATAAATAAATAACACCCAAAAATTAAACACTGTTACACTGTACAACAAAATTAAAAGTTATTTATTGCTTCACAACTAATTCAGAACCAGTATGACTGTTAAAATAGCCTTCGAAAAAATTTTAAAAATGTTGGCAATATTTTCCAAATCACTGTTGGAGGCATTCATATAACGGCGTAGCGTATTAATTATAGCTGGAAACGATTAAAAGCAAGAAATATGATCTGTTTGTAACACATACTGCCAACAGAGAAAATAAATTTTTAACCAGATTTGTAGAAGAGTTTACTATGATGGTCTTAATCATAAGGCTTTAGAAAGCGATCATTTGAATTGAAGACAAGAAATATAATTCGTTTAAAAAATTTGGTTTTTTAAATAGAGTCTTCCAACAAGACTTTTGAACTTTGACAGCTGCTACCGTCCATCTTGTTTAAGCTACATCTGTCAATTTAGTTGTCATTCAGTCTGTTTCGCGCATACACCATGGATGACCATAGACAACGACGTGCTTTAACTGAATGGTTTCTGGCAACACTAATTTCCATCGACAAGTCACCTTCACTGATGAGGTTCATTTTTAAATAAATACGTACGTTTTCTAGGTTTTGCAATGCCACCAATCCATATGCAATCCAAGAGTATCCAATACATTCCCGGTCACTTACTGTTTGGTATAGAGTTTGGGCTGGCGGCATTATATTTCTTTCAAAATACGTTATCCAGGTTATCACTGTTAACGGTAAACATTTTATTGAATTAAAACTACTTTTGGGTTGAAATGGACGATCTGCACACCAACGACATATGATTTCGAAAGGACGGCGCTTCCTGTCACACAGTTTAAGCCACTATTGGATATACTGCACGACTGTTTTGTGGTCATGATCGTCTCATGAGGAGATGATGTAAACATAACATAATTGGTCTTTACAACCCTTCAGTCAGGATTATTGACGGAGTTTCTCACACTACTTATGTTGTGTGTGATAATTTTATGCATGAGTGGCTGGACCTAAAGTTTTAGTCGAATTCGAACGACAGATTTTTGTGAAACTTTTTATGGAGGGTAGAATCTGTATTATGCTCTATGGCAACGAAATTTTGGGCCGAAACGCTAGATGTTAAAAAGCAGACAAACTCACTTGTGTCGGTGCAGAGAACGGCTGCATTGCGTATAGCGTCAGTCTGCCACTTTTGATAACAGATACTATCCCCGTGAATCTACTGGCTGCAGAGCGGGTGGAGATTTATAAGGCGAAATCGGCTGGAAATCACATAACCGACCATTTCAGGGAAAACACTATTTCAGAATGGCAACGACGATGGAACGATGGAGATAGAGGAAGGTGGACGGCGAAGGGCAAGACCGCTTCTCCTTACTGTTTTACAAGGAAGGAGAAGTAATTGATGATGCAGAGCATACTGTTTTCAAATGTGCACGCTGGCAGAGCTATCACTCTGTACTGATGTCAATAATTCGAACGATCAGGGGCGCTAACATTGTCGTACATGTACATAGACACGCCGGCATAGATGACATTGGCACACGTATCAAACGAATTTCCAAACTGGGACCTGCACGAAAGGAATAGTAGATACTAGAGGTGTGCACAAGACATTCTGCTAGCTTACCCTTCACCGAATGCAAAACTGTAGTGTAATCTTTTCTGTTGCTTTTGATTTTACGAGTGCACTGAAATGTGTATTTCTCATTTATTCAATGTCTAAAGAAGCATTCGTTTGCGTGTGAAGTAACGGAACTATGCTTTGGTGTTGTAAGAGCATATTTTACTACTGAAGCTACATTTTCAGTATTGCCATTTGAAAATCAGTTGTAATGTAAAAAAAGGGGTTTTCCCCAGAAATAAAAAGTTTAAAAAAGTTACTGGCAATACTGGCGTCGACGAATATGTTCAGATGCCTAGAGCAAAAAAAGAAATGCATGTTGTGACTCTATGAAGAGTACAATATTTTTGTTGCACTCTTCATACAACTCTCTTTTATACTGTTGTACAATGGTTTACTAGTGCAATTGTTTTTTTGTACTCTATCTTTGCTTCACACTTATTTATATTTGCAGCTACAATCAATATTCGGCCTTGAGAAAAATGCAATTTTATATGTCTTGTGCACACCTCTAGTAGATATACTTAGATGTCCCTCAACATTCAAAACGCAATCTGGACGAAGATATGAGCACGCAGGGGCCAAAGGGCCAAAAGGACTCCACTGCGAAATAATACCACCTTAGTTCCGGAATGGGCACAACAGTCCACGAGTCGCTGGTGCATTTAGTGGGTGAGGGCTCCTTACACGGAGAATGTGACGACTTCCTCTATGATGCGGTTAGGTACATTTACTCCTCCTCGGCGTAAAAAAATAAAAATAGCTGAAATAAAATAAATTTCTTTTTTTGGAAATTAAATTCCAGTTACACTAGAAATATTTTCTTATTTATCACTTAATAGTTACGGATATTTTTTCATTCTTTACTATATCCTTATAAAGTAAGATTATAGAATAGGAGAACGACACATAAACTTTTCGACACATTTCTTATATTATTTAACACAAACAAAACAGATTTATAACCCGAAACAAAACAATTGTGTGGCGTAAATACAAAGAAATAAACAAAATCAACTGCATATAAAGCGAAACGTATTTTTGTTCCGTTTCCTTTTCCTTCAGAGCTGTTAAACAGAGTAAAATTTACGTTTTTGTTCAACTTGAATTGATTGTTGAAAAGTGTCAAAGATTTCCGCCACTGCCGTTGTGCACAACATACCATATACTCGTCTGCGAGTGTGTGTGTGTGCCTGTGTATGAGAGAACTGAATGAATGAATGAATAGGAGAGTATATTGTATGTCCGTGTATATGTGGCATATCCTTTTTGCTGTTATTTTGTTAAACTTTAGCTTTAGTTTTCATGTTGTTTTTATTCTCTTTCATTTCCAGTCATTTTTCGTTTCATTGTTGTTCAACATTTTTTCTTATTGCTCGTTTTTCTTAATGCAAGTGTAGTTGTGTAAAAGAAACGGTGAAAAAGAACTTGAAAATATTGTCGCATGTATGTATGCATGTGTGTATGTCACTTTGGTCATGGTTCTATGGCTATGAAACGTAACAAATGGTGTTTGTTTCAACTGTTGTTTATGGTGTTATTTGTTACAAATTGTCTGTTTTTGTTCTTGTTGCCATCGACTAGCTTTTGTTTTATTATACTTTTGTTATTATTGTTTTTTTTTATTTTGTTGTTGTTGTTATTGTTATTGTTATTATAGTCACCATTGTTGGTTTTTGTTACAATGTTGTATGCTGTTGACATTTAACAAATTGTGGGTCTTTATTTTGTGTCAATAAAATACAATTTTTACAACAAAAAACAGTACAGGAAACTCTAAATAGGAATTTGTTGTTTTTATTCTATTTGCTCCTCTCTATTGTTATTGCCTTTTGCATATTTAGGCTGAAATTTTTTCGCGAATGTCTACGGAATTTTAATTGTCTTCATATTGTTTTTTGTACATTTTTTTGTAATCTAGTAATTTAGGGAAGGGACTCCAGAATTTTTTTATCACTAGTTGGAGCTTATGGCCATATGTATAGGGTGTGTGATTTATAAGTTTAAATTGAAAAATTCAAAAAAATTGTCACATTTTATGTGATCTATGGATGTAGCAAGTCCATAGTTTTTTATCCCTTCTTTGTTTTTTTAAACTAGCACTTAGGGGATGGCTCCTACTCATGCAGTGCATTGTGCAGTTTTAGGAAAATAGGTTATAGGAAGGTGAAAAGAGGGAGTAGTGTTTTGTGGACATTTGATCTAAACTTACCGGTATCGCAACTGACGGGAACAACTTCCGCATGAAGATCATTCCACAAGCGAGCAGTGCGGGCAAAAAATTAATTTTCCCTGTAATGCATTGTGCGATACAATGGACAATTAACCACAACCAAGGATGTGCTCTGCGAAAAGTACGAGTACCACGTAAAAATATGTGATTATCGGGAAACAAACCCCTTATCTCTCGAGAACACCTCCCCTTATAGTACCGGTAGAACAATACGGCAGATTGCGACTATGCTGCAACGAGTAAAAAAAGTTGGATACCTTATTGTCATTAACAAGTACTGTCGCCCTCTCCTGTATGCGGTCGAGAAGCTTCAAAATAGACTTTAAAGCACCGGCCCATACATGAGAGTTGTACTCCATCCGTGGGCGGATAAAGGTCCTGTAAATAGTATGAAGATCGAATGGATTTCTGCACCGTTTTAAAAAACCAACCACTTGAATCCTTCCTTCGAAAAATGTGATCATTCCAACGAGCATCACAACTAATTCTCATCCCTAGAACATCAAGAGCATGCGCCTCCTCAATATTTACATTACCCATAGATACAGATGACAGAACACCAGCACCAGCATCACGCCGGTGTGTCAAAACACAACATTGAGTCTTGCACGCATTTAAATCGACTCTGTTCGCGCGCTCCCACTTAGAGATTGTTATGAGGTCACCTGTGAGCGAATTGTTCATGGTCGGAATTTAAGCATATGTATAGGGTGGGTGATTTATAAGTTTAAATTTAAAAATGCATTAAAACGAAAACGTTTAAAAATGTTGCCACATTTTTTATTTGTTGAGAAATACAATTGTACCGATTAGAAATTGAATTGGCCTCACAGGACCACATTCGATAGGGCAAATTTTCATGCATTTTTTCTAAAGTATCTTGGCAATGGCTTAGATTTTTCGGCATAACACTTTTCTTTGACGGCTCATCACATAAAATAGTTCAACATTGTCAAATCGCAGCTTCTTGGCTGTCAATCGACATCATTATTTAGGCTAATTAAAATGCCATCAAACTTAAATCGATGTGTGGCAAGTTGCATCACACTGTCCTTTATATAAATACCATGAAGAGCGGGTACGAAGATGTCTCCATTTTCCAAGGAATATGGGCCAATATTACCTCTACACCAAAAGCACCACCAAACATTTGCACGTAATGGATGCGTTGGCTCTTGTAAAACTACCTATGGGCTTTTGAGCTCCAAATGCGGCAATTTTGCTTACTAACCTACTCATCAAAATGAAAATGACTTCCTTTCAGTAGAATAATGGCAAAAACTGAGTAAATGAAATTGCATTAAAAACTATTAAAAAAAAATCTTTCGTCCATAGTCGATAAGTAATGTGAAAAGCTACAGTGTGACTGATATATAATGCAACAAAGTAAACTGCTATATTTTTTTAATTTTATTGTTTAAAAGCAAAAAATGTTGAAAATAACATCAAATTTTAGAATCAGTTTAGATTTGTTCGAATTTGCCACCTTTGGTACGAATTATGACATTCAAACGGCCGACAAAACCAGCACAGGCTGCGCGAAAGTGGCTTTGCGGTATTTTGGCTCATTCCCGGCGAAGCATCTTGAGATGATTGACGCTTTGGTACTTTTTAGTGAGAACCTTACTCTCCACACTGCCCCAGGCGCAAAAGTCCAACGGATTGAGATCCGGAGATTTTGGTGCCCATTGTGCGATAGAAATGAAGCGAGGAACCTCATTTTTAAGCCATTCTGGGTTGACGCGTGCTGAAAGCGGTGGTACTGAGTCTAGTTGGAATGTCCATGGTCTGCGGCAGAAATGTTTGTCTGCCCAGGGCTTAAATACTGTCTTTAAGACATTTTCCCGATAATATTCGGCAGTTATGCGATGAATACGAGCAGGGAGCGACCATCGGCCGTTACGGCGGCCCACACCATTACCATCGACGGCGCCTGAGTTCTGGTTGCCAATCACAGGTGCAAATTTTTAGCTGACCTCTTTGGCAAGTAAACCCGATCATTTTGTTTGTTCACAAACTGCTCAATTTGGAATGGCTTCGGTAACTGCTCACTTCTTGGCTCTTTTCAGTCTAACATTTTTTGTCCATCGGTGAGCTCTTGCACTTTTTGGAACTTCAATGGCTTTGGTCCAAGCTCAATTTTCAATATGTGTTGCATCCGTTCTCCCGATATGTTCAGATCACGAGCAGTTTTTCTACCACTGCAGCATGGATTTCGTTTTTTTTCGTCCACTTTTTGGACGTGATGCAACACTGCCAGTATCAAAATGAGCAATGATGCGAGAAACAAAAGATTTAAATGCTGAAGAGCACTAACGATAGCCAAATGTGGTTTTCCAGCCAAATATAAAGCAATCACACTATCACGCTTGAATTCCATCACGAATAACTTTTTTCCTGAATGCAATAGATCAAAATGTTTTTGTAAGCTTGTAAATAATAAAATGAACTGTCACTGGAATAAATCTGTCAGCTGTCAGACGAGCGGTTCACAAATGAGAACAACCTGAAGTTGGTTGCAATACATATTAGCCACCCTGTAGGTCGTGATCCTAATTGAAGGGTTGTAATGACAAATTATGTATGTAGTTAACTTGTGAAATTTTATAACACCATAGGATAAATTAACTGAAACGTTATTTCATAAGAAGTAAAAGTCCTAAAGGGATTATTCAAAATTGAAAAGCAAGTCAAAAAGTAAATCCTGCTCATAGTAATGATTGGAAATCTCTCGCTCGCCCGCCTCTTGTTATTAAGCCGTATAATTAATAATTAATTTAAATGTAAATTCATATAAATGATACGCCTTCATAGCTTGTCAATTTGTTAGAAGTATGTACTCAACCTATTTAATTTTCAATTTTTTACATATTTTTTGCTGGTTTTTCTTTTTTCATTTGTTTTTCCTGCCAATAATAAATGACCATTCTATTGCATGCCATTTCATATGACTAATATTCCTTGAATAGCTTTTGTGTGTGTGTGTGTCAATTTAAATTTAACCGCCTGTTATCTTTTCATACACATTAATTTATCTAAATTATACAACATTTTACAACAAATCAAAAAAGAAAAATAACAAAATTATTATCTTTTTCTATGATCTTATTATTAAGAGATTTAAAGATTGCTGAACGTAAAGAGCGATAATGTCAATCTGCAAATGGAGAAAAAAAAATTTAAGTTTCAACATTATTGCGCTGTCAGTCTGAATGTCCATTCACAATTTAACGAGTGTTTGGACACTAAGGCTGATAGAATGTCTACACTGAGGAAAATCTTCGTAAAGTTTTATTTCTTATCGCATTATTATAGTATTTACTCTCGTTTAGCATTGGAAGAATTGAGATTTTTTGTAAAACAAACGCCCTAAACAATTTTGTAGTTACTTGTGTTCATACCAGCGATCAGCAATGAATCGTTTTTCCGCTACTCATAAGCATTCATGCAATTTTGAGTATGAATGAATCAACAGAATTGAAATTCAACTACTCTGATTCATTCGTACTCGCTACAACATTGATTTTTAAGCATAATTAGCAATAAGTATGAGTACAACGTTGACATCAAACTCACAATCACTCATTCTGATTCATAAATTTAGAAAAATACTTATAATACTTATAAGTCATTCGTGCAGCCCTTGCTCTGACCAACTTCTTCCTTTTCCCTGATTTGGCGGAACTTGGACAGTACATGGACTGCGTTCACCTGTGGCATCACAACGGGCCGCCATGGGTGCTCAAGTGAGCTTTGTAATATCAGAGCTACCACTACGATCTATAAGTCATTCCAATGGCTCGAATCAATCGAAGTCAATAACATCATACGTAGTGTTAAATATGAATACGACGAGTACTTCCAACTTTGAGTATGAGTAGTATGAGTATGATATCATAATAAGTATAAATGCGTATAAGTATCTCAAATTATAAGTATGACTCGAACCTACTCATCGTTTTGAATGCTTATTGCTGATCTCTGATAACAATAATAATTGAATAATGAATACGACGAGTACTTCCAACTTTGAGTATGAGTATCATATCAAAATAAGTATGAATGCATATAAGTGTCAGCAATTATAAGTATGACTCGAAACTACTCATCGTCTTGAATACTTATAGCTGATCTCTGGTTCATATCACAGTCTAGCAGTGTAATGGCTTATTAGACAAGAGAACACGATTTAAACTCTAGGAAAAACATCTAAAACAAAACGAAATATGAAAAAAGATTTCTCTAACGACTTCCCCCCAGCAGATTTCTGGCAAAAACTTTAAGAATAAACTCTGAGAGTTAATAAAATTGCCATGAAAAGTTTCTCAAAAATCAGTCCATAAGTCCTGGCACTCATGTATAAAACTAAAAACACACCATAGAAGCGTAATCTTGAGTGAAGGGTTGTAATTATAGCTGCAGATTTGATGATTTATCGTCATTTTGACGATTTTGTGCTTCAAAAATATTATATCGACGATGTGACGATTTATCTTCTTATTTTGACAATTTTTGGAAATCAAAAATTTACTATTTAATTCACTTACTATAGGACATTAAAAACCACTTTAAGTTTTGTATTTACTTAGCAGTTATTACTATTGCCAAATTTTTCTGTATATTATGTCCTTAAAAGCCACAAAACTACAATCACTGCACGAAGGGAGTTCCACTAAAAAACGAATTTTGTCTGTAATGCAGTAAGCGATCCACTGGTCAATCAACTACATACATATGAATGTGCCCTCCAAGAAAGGTGAGTGTTGCGTAGGAATACATAATTCTCAGGGACAAGTCCCTTATTTCGCTTGAACAAAATCCATTAATTTCGAGACAACAGTGAAACTAGATTACAAAGATGGAAAGATGCTTCAATGAATCAATGGAGTTTGATACCCTACCGTCATTAACGGGAAACTTCATCCTTTCTTCTAAGTGGCCGAGAACTATCAAAATAGTCATTGAGGCACCACTGCCCTATACATGAGAGTTGTATTCCCATCGCTTTCGGACATAAGCGGTGTAAACAGTAAAAAAATCAGATAAAGTGAAGCATTTCTTACACTCTCTTAAGAAACTAAGCCACAAAAAAATTTGTCGGTTCTAGCGTATATCATACTGAATTATTGTGACGATTTTGTTTGACGAATTCCAAGGACATGTTTGACGATTTTGACGTTTTA